>CM061132.1:75910615-78310615 GCA_030789695.1 Scilla litardierei | reverse complement strand
TAACTGAATAAGCAGGCCACTGCGCACATGCTGGGATAGTACAAGTGCCGCTTCATTAAAATATCAAACAACTCATAAATAACATAGAACAACAACAACAAATTTATATAACAACTTCCATTTACATACATAGTCCAAGTGCACCACTACACATACACCACCACTCTCCACCTCCCATGACAACCATGTCACACTATATAGCTACAGCTCACACCAAATTCTACTCCTGAAACCCAACTCCAAGTCACCTCCAACCACGCTGTCCCTGCTACCTGAAAAATAGGGAGGAGCACGTCAACGCGTGTCCCAGTAGGAACCAACTTGGATTTGGAACATCGTTTTAAGGGTATCAATTCGCAAGGAAAGGCGAGGGTAATAAGACATGTAAACTAAGTACATGGCGAAAAGTAAATAGCCAAGTAAGAGGATCATACCTGCGGTCCAATGTCAAGCTACTGCAAGAAAAGGGTTAGCACGAATAATAATACAAGTGTTCACACAACATACACTAAAAGAGGAAACACAAGTGCCATGTGTAACCACAGTGTCACAAGCAAGCAAGTAAAGGGAAAAGGAAGTGTTGCAAACAAAAGAAGCAACATATAGAACACTTGTCTGTTAATTTATTTAGTTGGAAACTTGGGTAAACTGTGTGATACCAGGACCTGGACTTCACCCCAAATTTGGGGTGATATAGCACACGGCGCAGTGGACACAGGCACTGTATAACACCGGACCGCTCAGCTCCCCCGTCCCTGGCAGGAGTGAGGATCTCCACATAATAACACAACCTCCGTGTGTCCCCTCCACTCCCGATAAAGGCAAGTGGTTATAAATATCCCCTTCACTCCCGGTTAAGGCGATTGGGTATAAACATCACATATCACATAATCATTTCCCCCAACCTCTCAGTCCAGGCCTCATATCCATAATTTACTCAAATTCCACCTAAACCCCGGGTTTTTGCTAACTCACCCTTATTAAAGAGGACTGAGACATTTAAGAGTTTCATTTTATCATTTTGGTAATGAAGGAGTCATGTTGCATGGCATCACATTCCATATTCATGTCAACATGGGTCATGCACCGAAGTGTCATGCCCTCCATCGTAGTTATATCAACCCATCATCACATCATATATAGTACCATGCATGACATGCTCCCAACATTTCATGTTCATATCAAATCTCATTTCATAACCATATGATTGAGTATTCCTCATAATTCTGGCATTTGCCTTCACTTAGGCATTTTCACAAACACGTGGTGAGCGTGACGTATATGTCTATAACCACATTAGCAAACCAATTAACAAAACATATTATTAGCATATCTTCCATGTAAAAACAATAGTCATGTATCATAGTTGGTGGATTAGCAACAATGCACAATTCATCACACCACTTATCCATTCAGCTTGCAGGAAATACACATGCAGTCATAAAAGATGACTCATATCACCCAATTATGGTCATAATTTAGCAAAACTTTCTAAATGAAAGTTATAGATATGTGGTCCTAAATTCACATATAAAATTTCGGGCAAAAATATTAAGTATATAATTTATAGTGAATTATTTGGTAAAGTATGTTAAATCTGTTTTTCAGACAAATTTCAGGGTCTGTATTGAAAGCCAATTTTGGGCATGTTTTAGCCAGAAATTCGACATATAAGCACTGTGATGAAATCTTTGAAAAACTTGTTAAATTTTCAACAAGACCAAGAACATAAAATTCCATTGTGTGTGCAGGTGCTGAGGTCAATTCTACTGAACTGTGTCAAGACTGCAGATCATACATGACATGTTGTAAAGATGGAATTATTGCTCCTAATTTCTGAATTGAACATATATCAAAATTTATATGATTTTGAGGTAGAACTTCAAGATCTACATGTACATATTTTTTTGAAACCCAATTCAATATACAGTAACCAGAATTGAAGAAACAATAGCCAACAAAATTTTAGAATTTAAAAGGAGATGATTTTGCTAAGGATTCCAAAGGGAAATTGTGAAATTGAGTCATTGCATGTAAAAATTAACTATCCTTATCAAATATGGGGTAAAACATGCTATAAAAACTTGATAGCAAAAACCAATTATTAGGGTTCCAAATCCAAGAGATCCCTACCTCAAAACTTTGGTTTTTCCTCTTTTCCTCCTCTTCTTTCTTCTCCAACTTCTTCCCACTTGCAACCACTTGTGCTACTTGATTTTTGGAGTGAGCAATTAGGGTTTCTAAATGAAGGAGGAGGGGAAAATAGGATAGAGGTGGCCATCCCTATTGGGGGAAAAGGGAAGAAAGTAAAATGAAAAGGGAAAAGAGAAGAAAAGTGGAGAAAAAGAGAGAAGTTTCTCTCAAAAATATCTAGCACTAGAAGCTCCCAAGGATAAGCATGAGACATGTTAAATGACCAAAATACACTCCCAAAAATACCTCTCAACTTTTAGATATTTACAAGTTTTACATTACTTTATACACACACAACTTTAGTATGTACGCACAGCAGTTTTAGTCCAAATGACCGTTTTGCCACTCGCCTTTCTAAAAATTTACGGGTGTTACCATTGACCCCTAACCCCTTTCACACTTGCATGGCTTCCCTACACACTCCCATGCATGCCTACACATGCATACATGCACCACGCACACACGTCCAACACATTCCTGTTGTTTTGCACCCACGACGTCTTTCACACTTCTCCCGCACTCAATCTCGCTTTCTCGTCTCTTAGCCACACATTACGGCCCAATCCCCCTTGTGCTACATCACATACATCGATATCCACGTTTATTCCATGCCTACCCATGTATCGTAAGTAGAAATACCACGTGTGTTCAGTAGAATACACGTATAGTGCTAAATAGGGCATGACAGCACCCTACTTTCAAAACCAAATATCAAAACAAAGCTCTTACATATCACCAAATTGGGCTATTCATCATTCTATTTTAGACTAATTTATACCCCTTTATCTCTCTCTCTCTCTCTCTCTCTCTCTCTCTCTCTCTCTCTCTCTCTCTCTCTCTCTCTCTCCCCCCCCCCCCCCCCTCGTCTCTCTCTCTCTCCTCTCTCTCTCTCTCTCCCCCCCCCCCCCCCAAACCCTTAAGTCCACTCATTTTGAAACCCATATAGCATTTACCCCTTATTAGAACCCGATAGAGCCTAGGTTTTTTTTATCATCACGCATCTCACGGAGACTTTCGCCCAGCCGCCACCCTCGCCTATAACTCGCCAGCCTAGCCTCCCGCTGGCAACCCCACTCCGGCCAACACGTTCCCCTCGACACAACCTTCTTCCTCCTCCCTTTAAACCCCACGCAAGCCATTAAACCCCCTCAAAAACGGCCAAAAACATCTACAAAACTGTCATCCCTCTTTATACTCATGGACAGCCACCTGGGCGCCGCGCCGGCCACTTCCCCGTCGCCGGCCACCCCTCAGGTCTTCCCCCTGGCCACGCAAACCCCCCCAGGCCGTGGGCCACCAACTGTGCAGCCCTCCTTGTGCGCACAAACTCCTAGATGCCAGTTTTTAGCCGCGCACAACCCGGATCCACGAGACCCCAGGCCGTCGTGCTGTTTTTCGTTCGTTGCTCGCTGTCCGTGACTTTCCGACACCATAGATCTCGATGTCTGCCACCTCTCGTGCCTCCCCGTGCCGCTATCCGCATCTCCCCGATGCCATAGAATGATGTGCAGCTGTACATTCCCTTCGCGTCGCTATTCGGTAATCGTACCGCTACCTGATTGATCATCGTTCGTCACCGTTTCCAGCAGTACCGTTCGCACTATCGGAGTCCAACCCCTAACGTCTCTACCCGACATCAGAGTAGCTCTCGCATCGTGTTGAGGTAAACCCCGCTCCGTAGGAACCCCCACATCGCATGCTAATCAAAACTAAAAACCGTAACTTTATTGGTTTGAATAACTCACTAATCAAGATCTAAAAACTGGCACTGTAGGCTGGATCACGACTTGAGCACATAGGTAGACTTGGACTTGTTGAACGGATCGCAGCGTGATTGTTTTCAGGCAAGTGATACTTGCCAGTGTTTGTTTAGGCCATGTTTTAGGCCAATTTGTGTTAAACGTAAAAGAGACTAGGCGATGAAATGATAGTCGCCTAGACGCCCTTACTAGATCTAGCTTAACAACGAAGCTAGATCCGACACCTTTACTATGCTATCATTTCATGCCGCATGTCATGTTTACTTTCAAATTATCTGTACGCACTTTTAATTGCTTATTGTCATGCATCTTGCCATGTCATCATGATTGTGTAGCACACGCTACAATAAATTGTTAACTGTTGAGGCTAGGCACCTGCTTTGCGGGCACAACCCTATGCCAATAACACTTCCTGGCTCGTGATCCAGAAGATGGGCGCCAGTCCATATACACGTGGAGGGGTAGGGTTAAACGACCACTCAGCGTAGAAGTGTGCCCGTACAGCCACTTCAGTTGTAAGGCATAAACCATGTGCACAATGTGATAAATTAGTGTTCGTGAAATCGTGAAATAGTGATTCGTAGTTTTCTGCTACGACGTGCTTGCTTGTTATCATCATGTTCATTTTAATTATTGCACTCTTTAAATGTCATGCCATATCATCATGTTAAAACTGCTAGTCGCATTACTTTTATATGATCCTTGCACAAAAGTTCTCCGTTTTCCTTTGGGAGACTTTTGCTGACATGTGCCCTCTTCTCTTTGGGTGTCACATGTCAGGTTTAGAGTCAGAGATAGTTGCTGAGGACGATCAATACGCAGAAGTTGAGTTTGAGGTTCCTGCAGAGGCTGAGTTGGAGGACACTGGTGACCAGTCCTAGTCCCAGCTGGAGACATCTTTTAGTTGATGTTGCTTAGATTTGCTGTTAGGTTGTCGGTGTGTAGCACCTTATCTCTCCGTTTTATCTTTGGCCATGTTTAGGCCCTTCGTTCAGATTATGTACTTTTTGTGACTTCTCTGAGATGTTTGGAATAAAATCTGTGGATGTCTACTTTTCCTTTTATTATTGTTGTTTCGTCGTATTGCAAGAATCTGCTATTGGTATCCTACACAGACGCTTATCAAACTGCAGCTTCACAGCTCCAAGTCTGAGTGGACCTCTTCACGCCTCGCCTTCCATACTTGGGAAGCGGGACGTGACACAAAGCATCCAGAGATAAGTCATAAAAGAAGTACAAGAGTCTGAAAAGAAAGGCCCAAGCATGGCCAAAACTAAGACATAGATAAGGTGCTACGCACCGAAAAACCTAAAAGCGGCAACTAGGAAAACAAACAGCAACTAAGAAAAAGCCTCCAGCTGAGACTAGCATAAGTCTTCAGTATCCTCGAACTGAACATCAGCAGAAGCCTCAAGCTTGACGTCAGCAAACTGATCGTCCTCAGCAACTACCTCAGACTCAAAGCCTAACATGCGTCATTCAAAGAGAAAAGGGCGCATGTCAACAAAAATCTCCAAAAGGTAAAAAGGAAGAGACTTTTGTGCAAGGAAACATAAGGGTAATGAATGCAACTAGCAGTTTAAAACATGATGACATGGCATAATATTTAATGAATGCAGCAATTTAAAATGAACATGATAGTTAACAATGCATGCCACATCGTAGCAAAAGCTACTAAACAATATTTCATGATTTCACGAAAAGCTAGAAATCACGTCGTGCACAGGGTTTACGTCGTTTAGCTGAAGTTGTTGTACACGCACACTTCTACGCTGAGTGATCACTTAACCCTACCCCTCTGCGTGTATCTGAACTGGCGCTCAGCTTCTGGTTCATGAGCCAAGAAGTGTTCTTATGGCATAGGGTTGTACCTAGCCTTTACATGCTATAGGAGTCAGAATCCTACTCGCATCAGCTTATGATTCATTGTAGCATGTGCTACGCATTCATGGCAAGACAATCAAATGCATGAGATGACATGTAATATGCTAATTGATAGTATAAAAAGGCTGTTATTGCAAACAACGAATGCGTACAGTATATCAGAAATAAACGTGACATGTGATATGCATGAACATGGCATGGCAAGGGTGTCGGATCTAGCTTCGTTGTCAAGCTAGATCAAGCATGGGTGTCTAGGCGACTATCATTTCATCGCCTAGCCTCTTTTACACAAAATATTAGAATAGCCCAAACATGGCTTAACATCAACTGGGCAAGTTTCACTTGCCTGAAATAACGTCCGCAAATCTCAGATCAAAGGGGTCCAGAATCTTCCTATGTGCTCAAACCAATTTCCAACCTACAGTCCCATATTAATTAAATTCAATTAGTTATTAACCAAAGCAAGGAAATTACGGCTTTTAATCTTGTTAAACATGCGGGTGTGCGGGTTCCTACGGATCGGGGCTTACCTTAACAAGACGCGAAAGCTACACTGACGCTGGGTAGCGACGTCAGGGGTTGGATTCCGGCAGCGAGCAAGGTACGGTGTCGGCCTGCGACGAAGATGGCGAAACCTTGAGGGGTAGCGGACATCAGACATCGGCACGGCGACGGAACGCCGGCGGCCGTACAGGGCAAGGGAGGCTGGCAAGTGGTTGCGGCCTAGGGTGGCCGGCAGTCAGGGGAAGGCTGGCCGTGGGCTGTCGAGGGCAAGGGGGATGCGGTAGTTTGGGAGAGAGGGGAGGCTGGCTGTGCTAGGGGAGGCCGGCAAGTGAGGTGGAGGGCCGGCTGTTTAAAGGGGGTGCGTGTAGATTGTGCTGTCGATGATAGGGAGAGGGGTGGCCGGCGATAGGGCTTGGCCGGAGGTGGCCGGTGGCGATGGGGCTTGGCCGGAGGTGGCCGGCGGCGATGGGGCTCGGGTGGAGGAGAGAGAGAAGAGGGAGGCCGTGGGCTAGGGGTTGGGTTGCAAGAGGTGACGGCTAGGTTTAGAAAAAAATCCTAGGTGATGTGTTTACGTTATAATGAGGGTGAGTTTGCTAAATAGGGTAGGAAAGGGGTGGACCTAGGGGTAGATTGGAGAGTGTGTGTGTGAGGGGAAGGGTACAACCAGTGTGGCAAATAGACTATGAAATATTGCATGGTATGTAGGATCCCCAGGTGAACCATGACGCCACTGCACTCTAACCAGGTCGACGGTCTTATTCCTCAACTGCTTCTGCCGACGATCCAGAGTCTCTATTGGTTGCTACTCATAGGTCAGGTCCGGTCGGACCGTGATCTCCGAGAAATCCACAGCATGAGATGGATCACTGACGTATCGACGTAATTGAGATACGTGAAAAACGTTGTGAACTCCCTCTAGTAATGGCGACAACGCCAAGCGGTAAGCCACTGCTCCAACTTGCTCTATGACATTGATCACTCCGTATTTTACACCTTTTTCCGCATGTTTGCATGCCATTTAGATCGCTCAAATCACGTTTTTCACTATTTATCGACAATATTGCGATACTTTTCACGATTTGTTGTTTTTGTTGTATTTCAGGAGATTTGGAGCGATTTGGAGTGATCCCGAGATACACCTACTCCGTAGTGTCACCGAAGACTTCCCTGAGGGGTATTTTGAGATTGGAGAGGAGCGGAAGAAGAAAGAACGTCGTAGGAGCGACGAGGAGGCAAAAACACTCAGAATGGGCATTTTTAGTGTCTCACTCGGCCGAGTGAAGGAGTCACTCGGCCGACCAGCGAGACCCCGCTCGGCCGGCCAGTTCGGACACGCTCCAAGTGTGCACTCGGCCGAGCATCAGAAGCCGCCTCGGCCGAGTGACGTATCCCGTCCGCCCGAGTGGCACTCAGACGGCGCCCATCAAAAACTCCCAACTTACTGTTTTTCGTCAGTCTGAGCATCAGAAAACCCACTCGGCCGAGTGGCAATTACCGACCGCCCGAGTGAAGAGAAGCCCATCGGCCGAGTGACGACAATTCACTCGGCCGAGTGACCCCCGAAGTGAAGACCCCCAAGACCCCAGACTTACTGGAAATTCTCAGGGTCTCTCACTCGGCCGAGCGACCTTTGTCACTCGGCCGAGTAAGCAGCGTTGCCTGTAGCGGAAATCACGATTTTTGAGCTACGCAGGGGCAGTTTGGTCACGAATTTTTGGGCGGGTTTGGGGGGTATTTAACCCCTGATTCTAACCTAGTTAGGAGAGCTTTTTCCTTGATTTTTGGCAGCCTTTTAGATTAGACTTTTTAGTTTTTGATTCTTGTGATTGGAGAGGAGAGAAAAGGGTTATTTTTGTTGGATTCTTGGAGAACTAAATTGGTTTGTCTCCCTCTTCATTAAAAATCCTATTTTTATTGTTATTTTGAATATTGCCATGAATTCTATTGCTATTTCAATTGATTATTCTTTCATTTGTGATATGATTTGTGAGTAGTCTTTACGTCTTAGGACGTAGGGATGAACCCTACGAGCCCAATTTCCGATTTTTGATGATTTGGTAGAACTATTGCTAGAATTGCTATTAGGGTTAGATTGGGATCGATATATTACGGATAGCTAGGTGTTCATATCGATTGGGATTTGCAAGAGATTGGATCCCAATTCGATAGGAAACCCTAGAAATCTGAATTGGGTTGAAATCGAGTTTCCGTAGTATCGGTTTGCAAGAGATTGGACCGATACTAGGGTTCTCGGTTGCAATTTCATACCGATACCCGTTTGCAAGAGATTGGACGGGTAGGAACTATCCCAACCTAGGTCGCAGCCCGAGTTTGCACGAGAGTGGGCTCGGGATGCGATTGAACGATGATGTTGATCCTAATGCTAGCTTGTCTAGGCTAGGGTTTGCAAGAGATTGGACCCGAACCTAGGTTTGCTATAGACCGGCAACAGCGCGAGAGCGTGAGCTAGGTTTTACATTCAGTTGCAACTAGTTCATCCGAAATTCTACCCTAGCAATTGTGATACCAATGGATCACATTGACGAGATACGGTGAGTAGCGGGGATTCCCTATTCCCTAGGCGTCTTTATTTGATTTTATATCTCTTTACATTATTTGACGATTGTGACAACATCGTCGAAAGGCAAATTCCTACTCTTCTGTCCCTATAGCCAGGTTGTTCAGAGAAGGCACTGTCATATGTCCTCCCTGTGTTCGATACCCGCTCGCCGCTACACCGTGCGCTTGCGGTAAAACTACACGGTCGCTCTTTAGGGTGTACGCCCGGGCGCGATCAACTTTTTGGCGCCGTTGCCGGGGAGGCGATTGTGTTTGATCCTACCACCCTAGCTATTTCTTTCTTTTTGTTTTATTTCTTTATTTTTATCTAACCCTTCCATTGTGCTAATCACTTCTTTGAAACTTTGTTTTCCCGTGCATGTACACGAGATCCACAGCGGACCCCATCGATATATTGTTTGATCCTGAGATCGAGCGTACATTGCGGAGAATCAGAGCGGAGAGGAGACCCGATACGGAAGGGAGGTTTATGAATGTCTGGGAGACGCCTGAAGAGTTAGCGACAAGAATGGCGAGGATTATTTCCATTCGAGATAGGCTCCGGCCTAAGACTTCCTCCACGACCTCGTCCATAGCCATGCCGGAGTTGGCGGCCGACAAGAATTTTGAGTTGAAGACCGGGCTTGTGGTTCTGATGCAGCAGGATCCATTTCATGGGAACGCCCATGAAAATCCCCACTACCACATCCAGCTCTTCCTATCAAAGTGCGCCACCTTCCAGATGCCGGGCGTTACCTTAGATGCCATCAGACTGCGCCTCTTCCCCTTCACATTAAAGGATAAAGCTCTTTATTGGTTGAGGACGTAAGCTGAGGGAGTCTTTACCACATGGGATGAGTTGGCAAGCGTGTTCATCGACAAGTTCTATCCGCCTTCCAAGACGGTAAAGATTAGGAGTGCTCTCATGTCCTTCAAGAAAGGACCTCAAGAGACACTCTACGAGACTTGGGAGCGCTTCAAAGACCTGCAGCATCAGTGCCCTCACCATAGCATTGAAGATTGGGAGCTAGTCCATAGCTTCTACAATAGTCTCCAACCAGGGACCAAGCAGATTATTGATGCCGCGGCAAATGGGTCCATCCTATCGAAGACTCCCGACGAAGCTACGGCCTTAATTGAGGAGATGGCCTCGAACAATCAACAATGGGGCGACGAGCGAGGACACTCTTCGTCCTCCTTGAATCCATCTAGCATCTACGAGGCAAAGGCCGTAGCGGAGCTGACCAACAAGTTCGATTCTCTCCACAAGGTAGTGGAGAGACTAGAGAAGTATATTACGGAGCCCCAAGGAACCCCTTCCACATCCGCACCAACAAATCAAATGTGTGATTGGCAAGACCAATCCCAAGCTATGTATTTGGGAGGAAAACAAGGAGAGGGATCTTTGGAGCAAGTACAATACGTCGTGGGGAACCAAGGATATTGGGCCAATCCGGCCACTAGAAACCATCTCGGTTTCTCCTATGCAAACAATGATGGAGCATTGAACCCGCCGCAACAACTACCTCAACAAGCTCGACCACCACAACAACAACATTATCCACCGAGGGGGCCTCCGCAACAAAATTTCCCACCAAAGCAACAAGTTGGACCATATAGGCCGCCCGGATACAATCAAGGGTGGAGAAATCCAAACCCTCCACAAGCTCAACAACGTTCCGACTTTGAAGCTAGAGTGGAGGAGTTTATGGCCGAGCAGAAGAAGACTAATGCCTCCTTGAAGGCGAGCCAAGATTCCCTTGCAACCGTTGTAGGCCAAATCTCGGAGCAACTTGCGTTGCTCAATCGAAATAGTCAACAGTTGCCGGCTCAACCTGAGCAAAATCCACGGGGCACCACTGGGCATATCAACGCCGTGGTTGCAGTTACTACGAGAGGCGGGAAGGACACCACCCCCGTCATGATTCCTACCGAGGAGCCCGTGGTGGAGAGAGTAGAGCCAAGTGAACCTATCATTGAAGTTGAGAGGGAGAAAGAGCCGCAATGGGAAGAAAAGTCCAGAGCGGAGCAATTGATTGAAGAGAGGCGTTTTATGCCACCGATCCCATTCCCTCAGAGACTTGCTAGAGCAAAGATGGAGAAGCGACTAGCCAAGTTTCTCGAGTATTTGAGAGGGGTAAGCCTCAATATCCCCTTCCTCGACGCTATCGTGGAAATCCCGACATACGCCAAGTTCCTAAAAGATTTGATTACGGGAAGAAAGAGGAAGGAGAAAATCATGCTCGCTGAGGAGGGGACTTGGTTCACCAAGAGAGAGAAAGAGCCCGCCAAATTCAAAGACCCGGGGAGTTTCCGAATTCCTTGCACCTTAGGCGGCGTCCCTCTACAAAAGGCGTTAGTGGACTTAGGGGCTAGTGTTAGCCTCATGTCTCTCTCCATGTTCCGAAGACTAAACACAGGCACAGAATTGAAGCCTACCGACATGCGGATACAACTAGCCGATGGTCGGATCACAAGGCCGGTAGGGATCGCAGAGGACATCCCATTACAAGTCCCGGGGGGCATATGTTTTCCATGCGACTTCGTGATCATGGATGTCAAGGAGGAGGGAGATATGTCGCTAATACTTGGGCGCCCGTTCCTCGCCACCGCCGGTGTCATTGTCGACGTACGAGAAGGGACCTAACATTGAACGTTGGCAACATCGAGGTGGAGCTTCATATACCCAAGGCAATGAAACTCATGCCTTATCATGAGGAGCTGGACTATATGGACCTCCTTGATGAGGTTATTGAGGAGGCGATCCCCCATTCCATCGGCGCCCTATTCAAGAAAGATTTTGAGGAAGGGCCGGACTTGGGCCAAGAAGAAAAGATGGAGTATTCCCCCGACCCCTCCATGGAAATTGATGAAGGCGACGCTGATGTCGCGAGAATACGAGAGCTCTGCAAGCTCTCAAAGATGAAGACTCCAAAGAAAGCCCCACCGATACGAAAATCGGTGTCACCGGTGAAGCCGAGGCTCGGAGCAAACACTAGCTTGGGGGAGTCGCCCCCCAACACTACCCGAGGCGAAGGAGCACCGAGGAAGAACACGCCGCCACAACATCCAAATTCAAGCGTTCTTCCCAATAAATTCGACGGGTGCATCTCATATGCACCCAATATCCGGCATTAAATTGAAAATCAAAGGGGGTCGAGCTCAAGACCTTAAACGAGCGCTTGTCGGGAGGCAACCCGACGGTTATCTCTTTATTTTTACTTTTCCCTTTTATTTTTGTTTTAGAAATTATTATTGTTTTGAGTCGTTTGCCTAAAAATTTCGTGATAACAGGTCCTATTTTTCTTTGACAGGAGAGGAGAACGGGGTACCTATCATTAGGAGGATGAACAAGGCGATGAGGAGCACTCCAGGAATGCGCTCGATGCTTAGGAGGAGGATGAAATCGACTGGAGAAAGAAAAACAGAGTTTAGAGCCCAAACGAAGCCAAACAGCAGAAAACAGGACTCACTCGGGCGAGTATACTAGTCACTCGGCCGAGCACATAAGCTCATCCGCCCGAGCGGCTCACGAACGAGGGAAGTCTGCTGTACCCAACTCTCTGTTTCTTTTCTTAATTTCAGTATAATTGCCACTCGACCGAATATAAATCTTCACTCGGCCGAGTGAAACTGATACGCTCCTAGGGCGCCAACTGCCGAGTAGCTTGTGCCACTCGGCCGAATGGACTTTTTACACTCGGCCGATGGTGACAAAGCCACTCGGCCGAGTCGTAAGCGGGGAGGAATTTTCAAAAATATTTCCGTTACGATCACTCGACCGAGTGACACTTTCACTCGGCCGAGTCGTAACTTTTTCCTATATAAAGGGGAGCGGGTCGGCGCGGAATTCGAAGCATCATTTCTTTCGTTTTCACGCCCGAGCCCGCGCCCGATCAGCCCCCAACCCTCGCTGCCACTCGCCCGACCGCGCTCGTCGCCGCCACGCTCGGCCGACCACCGCCGGCCGACGCCCCCTCCGCACCGCCCGAGTCGCCGCCGGCGATCTCGCCTCCGGCCGAGCTCCGGTAACCCCAAAAACGCCTATTTCCTCCTCTTTCTTGTATTTTTTGACGATCCGCGCACTAATCGAGCCCCAAATTCAAATTAACTTCATAATCTATCTATCATACCCCTAACCCCCCATACATTTTGAATATTACTCGCTGATATCTTCATTTGATGTGCAGGGTATATTGGGGAGCTTAGGGGAGCCCAGGGGAGCTTCCGGGGAGCGATTTTGGCTTCGTGGAGGCGTCGTCTTCGCACGCATCCACTTCTTTGCTCTCGCGGCGTGTCACGGTATACTCGTTCCATTTATTTTTGCACGCTGTATTTTTACTAATTTTGGTGAGCACCCGGGGCCTACATGCCGCCCCGGACATGGCCACGCACCAGGAGAGCTTCCGCCAAGCGGAAGCAGCCGGATGAGGCCGGCCCCTCCCACGAGGTGGAGGACTCTCCTCCGCCTACACCACCACGCCCCGTTCACCCCGCACAGCCTGCAGACCCCGCACACCCCGCACAGCCTGCAGAGCCCGTTCACCCCGCTCAGCCACTCCCTGCCGACCCACAACCACCATCGGCTCCACTTGTCGGGCCACTGGGGATTACGTTCTGAGACGACGCACACCGTGTCGTCTTCGAGCGCATTACCCAACGCTCGATTGTTCCCTCCAGGTTCGCACACCTTGCAGACCTAGGACGCCTGGGGGTACTTGAGGGGATGCTCACGTTGTATGACAACGTGGGTTGGTGAGATTTTTTCCAAGTGTTGGCGGACACCTTCGTCCGTCCGACACTTGATGTGCTTAGTTCTATCGCCCGGACCGACGAGGGATGCTCGTTTAGGTTCATAGACCGAGAGTGCCAGGTCACTCTCGGTATGATGAGAGCATTCTTTTCGTGGCCCGATGTCCCCAGGGCCGACCGTGGTTACGCCCCCTGTCACGACCCGCTTCCCTAAAATGGAGGCGAGACGTGAAAAGGTCCGCACGAGAGTGGAGCTGTGAAGCCCCAAACCCGATAAGCGTCAATAAAACATAAGCAGGTCCCTGTAACCACAACGGAACAACAATAATAACACAAGGAGAGACTGAAATAAAATCTCACATCTCATAAATTGTCCAACATGAAAATAAGTCCAACATCCAGAAAAGCCACCAGGCTAAAAGAAAGAGTCTAAAGGCCCAGAACAAGGCCAACAAAAGCAACGACATAACAAAGTATAGGTGCTACGCACCGATAACAAAACAACTGTCTAAACAAAAGGAAAACACAACGAAGACACTAGGACTGGTCCCCGGTGTCCACGTACTCCCCGTCAAACACAAGCTCGGGCTCGGCGTCAGCAAACACCTCGTCCTCAACAAGGTACTCAGGCTCAGGATCTAACATGTGTCACCCAAAAGAGTAAAGGGGCACATGTCAGCAAGTCTAAAAGACTTGGGCAAGGAAACTGAAAGTAAGGCAACTAGCAACCTAGAAGTTTTAGTATGCATGACATGGCAATTATAACATGAGTGTACAAACAAGACATGGCAAGACAAATTGTACAAGAGAACAATTATCGGGACAAGACAAGACAAGAGTAGCCAAGCTACTATCAATCTCAATCAATTCACTATTCACGTTGTTTGTAGATGTTTACGCCTTACAGCTAAATGGTTTCACATTCTCGCTGATTGGCCGCTTAACACTACCCCAAACCCAGAGTTTACGCCTTACCACTGCAGTTGCTGATCGGGCAGACTCCCAGTTGATTGGCCGCTTAACTCTTACCCCCAATACCCACACGTAATGGAGCCAGGGTCCCCGCACATGAGCTCAGCAAGTGAGCCGGGGTTGCCCCGCACATGAGCTCGCATTCTTAAACATTTGGCGTAGGGGTGCACCTAGCCGGAAACAAGCAATTCGGGCGTTGGCTATCAACCAACACATGGCCTGCTTCTGGAACACGAGCCAGGAACACAAGCATTTGTAGCGAAGCTACGCAATCACATGAGCACTTAAAGTATGCAATGACATGACAATTAATTCGCGTACCGTTAATGGAAAGTAAACATGACATGGTAATTGTGCAACATGCTAAATGTCGGAACTAGCTTCGTTGTCAAGCTAGTTCCCCAAATTTGCGCCTAGGCGAGTATCATTTCGTCGCCTAGCCTCTTTTACGCCTACAACAAGCAAAATGGCCTAAAACATGGCCTAAACCCTAAGTGGCAAGTTTCACTTGCCTAGCACCGGGGATGACGTTCACGAAGGTTCGTCTCGCGGATGCTAAACTACGGGGGAAATCGCTGTTATGGGGGAACAAACATCAAACAACATGAAATTTCATTAGGGTTTCATAAAAATACAAATAGGTTATAAAAACGTCAAGAGATCGATTTCTTACCGAGAGGAGGCGGAAGAAACACTCCGGAGAACCCTAGGACCAGATCTGGAAACAAATGGAGAAGTTTGGAGAATTAGGGTTTTTGGGGGATTTTGGGGATTTGGTGAGATTTTGGGGAAGATGAGAGGTAGAATGAGTTGATGGAGGGTTTAGATGATGAATCTAAGGCTTGGGATGAAGGAATAGGGCTTGGAGGAAGATGGGGGCTCAATGGGGGAGAAACTAGGGTTTTGGGTCGAGTGGAGGAAGAAGAAAATGTTTGGGAGGGGTATAAATAGGTTGGGCTGGCGGCTGCCCAGAAATTAGGGTTTTAACATAGATTAGTCGGTCAAAGAGCAACCACTGACCGACTAGTTTGGCAACTAGTCGGTCGGTCGACCAACGCAGACCGACTAAGTGTAAACAGTAACTTCTGAACGAAAATAGGATTTAGATTTAGTCGGTCCATGAACAAATACTGACCGACTAGTTTAACATCTAGTCGGTCGATGAACGTTCTTAGACCGACTAAGAGTGAACAGTATTGATACTAAAA
The DNA here is from genome assembly GCA_030789695.1 of Scilla litardierei. Taxonomy (NCBI): domain Eukaryota; kingdom Viridiplantae; phylum Streptophyta; class Magnoliopsida; order Asparagales; family Asparagaceae; genus Scilla; species Scilla litardierei. The sequence continues at coordinate 78,294,783 of CM061132.1, read as the reverse complement.
TTAAGATGATGTGTTAGTCGGTTAAAGAAGCATTGCTGACCGACTAGTTTGCAACCTAGTTGGTCAACCAACGTTCTTAGACCGACTAACGATAAACAGTAACTCTTGAATAATTTAGAAAGCCAACTAGTCGGTCCAAGAAGGATTGCCGACCGACTGGATCGTCATCTAGTCGGTCGGTGCCCCTTCTTACACCGGCTAACGTGCACCAAAAGTTCCGATACGGAGCGCGGAGCTCCGGGATCGATTCCTAAGACTCCTAGGCTTGATCTAATAGTAAGATACGACCGTTATGAAGCCCGTCATGAATGACATACTTCGAAATCGACGATCCTAAGGAAGAAACGAGAAAACACGACGAAACGATCGAAAATGAAAGTTACGGAGACGAAAACCACACATGAGGAGAAAATCCACCAAAACATATATTATATTATATTAAATCCAGATACATGAAAAGCAGTCGTTACATCCTCCCCAACTTAAGAAAATTTCCGTCCTCGGAATTTCCAAACACTCACGAGTCCGGAAACAAAAGTGGGAAACGCTCTCGCATCTCATCCTCATTCTCCCAAGTAGACTCTCCAGGTGAGCCGTGTCGCCACATCACCCTCACAAGATTGACAATCTTGTTCCGAAGCGATTTCTGACGCCTGTCCAGAATCTGCACTGGATGCTGGTCATACGTCATATCGGGGCGAACGGTAATCTCCGAAAAATCCACCGCATGAGATGGATCGCTACTGTATCGACGAAGCTGCGACACATGGAAAACATTGTGAACTCCTTCCAAAGATGGCGGCAAGGCCAAGCGATAAGCTACCTCGCCAACCCTCTCCAAAACGTCAAACGGTCCAATGTATCGCGGGCTCAACTTCCCTCGCTTCCCAAAACGAATCACACCACGATTCGGGGAAATCTTCAAGAACACATGGTCGCCCGGCTGAAATTCCAAAGGACGACGTTTAGCATCCGCCCAATGCTTAAAACGGTCCTGAGCAATCCTCAACCTCTCCCGAATATTCCTGACGACATCCACGGCCTCCGCGATCATCTCAGGTCCCAACAGCTCCCGTTCACCAACGTCATCCCAACTCAATGGCGATCGACATTTCCTCCCATAAAGAGCGGCGAAAGGCGCCATGCCAATACTCGCCTGGAAGCTGTTGTTGTAAGAAAAACTCTACCAGATGTAGATGGTCCTCCCACGAACCCTTGAAATCCAACATGCACGCCCTCAGCATGTCTTCCAAAATCTGAATCGTCCTCTCGGACTGGCCATCCGTCTGCGGATGGTACGCCGTGCTGAAACTCAGACGCGTACCCAAGCTCTTCTGCAAACTCTTCCAGAACTGAGATGTGAACCTCATGTCTCTGTCAGACACGATACTCACGGGGACTCCATGAAGTCGCACGACCTCCTGCACGATTCACGTTACATCACTATCCAAACTAGGAAAAGGAAATGAAACTGAGAGTAAAAGAATTTTACCTCCATATATCTCCTCGCTAGCGCCTCAGTGGACTGTCCCACTCGGAATGGAATAAAGTGCGCGGATTTGGTCAATCAATCTACGATCACCCAAATCGCGTCATTCTGCTTCGGACTCCGAGGTAGTCCAGTCACGAAATCCATAGTGATGTGTTGCCATTTCCACTCCGGAATCGGAAGAGGTTGTAGCAACCCGGACGAACGCTGATGCTCCGCCTTCACTTGCTGGCAAACCAAGCACTTGGCTACACTCCGAGCCACACTCCTCTTCATACCATGCCACCAATAATTCAGACAAAGATCCTGGTACATCTTGGTGCCACCAGGATGCACAGAATACGGCGAACTGTGTGCCTCCACCATCAACTCCTCTCTGATATCCCCAGCTGGCACACACAACCTGGCTCCAAACCTCAGCGAGCCATCCTCATGAATCAAAAATTCAGTCCGCAGACCGGCTTCCACCTGCTCCCGAATCTTCACCAGCTTCGGATCCTCAGCCTGGCCAGCCTTAATCCGATCCACGATCGTCGACTGTACCTGCATGTACATCAACGACGAAGCCTCCCCAGGAAGAACAATCTCCACGCCAGACTCGCAAAAATCCTGCTGCAATCTCCACTGCGAGGTCAAAATCATCACCGATGGAAGCCTACTCAGCGCATCCGGAACCACATTCACCTTGCCAGGGTGAAATCGCAAATCAATCTCATAATCTGCCATAAGCTCCAACCATCGACGCTGTCGCATGTTGAGCTCCTTCTGAGTGAAAATGTACTTCAAGCGTTTGTGATCGGTGAAAATATTCACTTTCTCACTCAGCAAGAAGTGCCTCCAAATCTTAAGAGCAAACACAACGGCAGCCAACTCCAAATCATGCATCGGGTAATTCTTCTCATGAACCTTAAGCTGACGAGACGCATATGCCACAACATGTCCGTGCTGATGCAACACACAACCGAGACCCTTGCCAGAAGCATCGCAAAAGATCTCAAATCCACCGCTGCGATCAGGCACAACCAGAATAGGGGCAGTCGTCAACCTCTCCTTCAGAATACCAAAAGCACTCTCACAATCACCCGACCAAACAAAAGCAACATCCTTCCGCGTCAACCTGGTCATCGGCTCAGCAATACGGGAAAAGTCCTTAATGAATCGCTGATAGTAACCAGCAAGTCCAAGGAAACTCCGAATCTCAGACGCAGACGACGTAACAGGCCACTCCCTGATGGCCCTAATCTTCTCGGGATCCACTGAAATACCATCTCCAATCACCACATGCCCGAGAAAAGCAACTCTATCCAGCCAAAACTCGCACTTCGAAAACTTAGCATACAACCGATGCTTCCTCAAAATCTCCAACACCGTCCTTAAGTGCGAGGCATGCTCTTCCTCCGACTTCGAATAGATCAGAATGTCGTCAATGAAGATAACGACAAACTTATCCAAAAAGTCGTAGAAAATCAGGTTCATCAGATTCATGAAAACTGCGGGCGCGTTAGTTACGCCGAAAGGCATACCCACAAACTCATAGTGTCCATACTTCGTCCTGAACGCTGTCTTCGGAACATCATCCTTCTTCACCTTCAACTGATGGTAACCACTCCTCAAATCCAATTTAGAAAACACCCTCGAACCTCCAAGCTGATCAAAAATATCATCGATGCGAGGCAACGGGTATTTATTCTTAATGGTCACCGCATTCAACTCCCGATAGTCCACGCACATGCGACGCGAACCATCCTTCTTCTTCACTAGCAACACCGGTGCTCCCCACGGAGACACGCTGGGATTAATATAACCCTTCTGCAAAAGCTCATCCAGCTGCTTCCGCAACTCTTCCAATTCTGCAGGTGCCATACGATACGGCGCCTTCGAAATCGGCTGCGCACCTGGAACAAGATCGATAGAAAATTCTAGAGCTCGATCAGGTGCCAAACCAGACATCTCCACGGGGAAGACGTCGCCAAAGTCACGCACCACAGCTGGCCACTCCAGCTCCATCTGCATAGCCACAACCTCCACCGGCCTGGCCCGAAATCTGACAGGACCAAGCGAACTGCTACCACGACTGAACTCAAATACTGGATGTCCGGGAATCTCGAACACCACCTTCTTCCTCCTGCAGTCAATCGTAGCATAGAAGCTCGCTAGCCAGTCCATCCCAAGAACTGCATCATAGTTGATGATGTCGTGGACAATGAAATCAGCGAAAAGCTCATGTCCACAGACCACCAACGAGAAAGAATTGCAACCACGATGCACCGAGACCACGCCATTCCCTGTAACGATATTCCAACTCTTGGAAAGAGGGGACGTCGATAAGAAATGCCTCTCCACGAAGCTCCGAGAAATAATGCACATCGATGCACCAGAGTCAAAGAGGACTCGTGCAGGAAATGTGCAAACCAAAACCACACCTAACAATCAATTAACAATCAAACCCTAGTCTAGCAAACAACCATGTTCAAGTAAACAACACAATCTAACAATCAAACCAGCTAGGAAAGTGACAGCTAGAGTGAGGATTACCTGTGATAACCTCATCCACAGCCTCACTCTCCACAGCGGTCATCAGAAAAGCCTGCCTCCTTGGCGGAACAGCCTGCCGAAAAGCCTGTCCCTGTGGAACAAGAGCTGCCCCACGTCCAGCAGGAACAGACGCTCGCTGCTGCAACGGCTGTGCTGCAACAGGTGCCCTCCGTAGCTGATTCGCATGTCGACAATCCTTCGCGACATGGGAAGCATCACCACAAACCAGACACTGGCCCAAAAACTTCCGACACTGATCCTTGATGTGGCCAGGCTTGCCGCAGAAATGGCAAGCCTTCAGAAAAGGCCCTCATGGCCTCTTAAACTGAGCGGACTGATTAGGCCTGATTCCAGGTCTAACCACAGCTCTGGCCTGCTCCATAGGCCTCTTCCCAGCACCAACAACAGACCCACTCCTCTGGTTCACGAGCAGCTCCTGCCTCTCTGCTGCTACTAGAACCTTCGGATAAGACTCCCGGTCAGAAGAGGTCACAAAACTCTGGAGCTCCGAAGCAAGTCCCTGCAGGAACCTCTGAACTCTCTCCTCAGCGTCCTGCACCATCTTCGGTGCGAACCGACTCAGCCTCATGAACTCTTGGTGATATCGGTCCACCGACGAGCTCCCTTGCTTCAAATCGATAAAACGCTGCAGCATCTCTTCCCAGGTCACTCTCGGTATGATGAGAGCATTCTTTTCGTGGCCCGATGTCCCCAGGGCCGACCATGGTTACGCCCCCTGTCACGACCCGCTTCCCTAAAATGGAGGCGAGACGTGAAAAGGTCCGCACGAGAGTGGAGCTGTGAAGCCCCAAACCCGATAAGCGTCAATAAAACATAAGCAGGTCCCTGTAACCACAACGGAACAACAATAATAACACAATGAGAGACTGAAATAAAATCTCACATCTCATAAATTGTCCAACATGAAAATAAGTCCAACATCCAGAAAAGCCACCAGGCTAAAAGAAAGAGTCTAAAGGCCCAGAACAAGGCCAACAAAAGCAACGACATAACAAAGTATAGGTGCTACGCACCGATAACAAAACAACTGTCTAAACAAAAGGAAAACACAACGAAGACACTAGGACTGGTCCCCGGTGTCCACGTACTCCCCGTCAAACACAAGCTCGGGCTCGGCGTCAGCAAACACCTCGTCCTCAACAAGGTACTCAGGCTCAGGATCTAACATGTGTCACCCCAAAGAGTAAAGGGGCACATGTCAGCAAGTCTAAAAGACTTGGGCAAGGAAACTGAAAGTAAGGCAACTAGCAACCTAGAAGTTTTAGTATGCATGACATGGCAATTATAACATGAGTGTACAAACAAGACATGGCAAGACAAATTGTACAAGAGAACAATTATCGGGACAAGACAAGACAAGAGTAGCCAAGCTACTATCAATCTCAATCAATTCACTATTCACGTTGTTTGTAGATGTTTACGCCTTACAGCTAAATGGTTTCACATTCTCGCTGATTGGCCGCTTAACACTACCCCAAACCCAGAGTTTACGCCTTACCACTGCAGTTGCTGATCGGGCAGACTCCCAGTTGATTGGCCGCTTAACTCTTACCCCCAATACCCACACGTAATGGAGCCAGGGTCCCCGCACATGAGCTCAGCAAGTGAGCCGGGGTTGCCCCGCACATGAGCTCGCATTCTTAAACATTTGGCGTAGGGGTGCACCTAGCCGGAAACAAGCAATTCGGGCGTTGGCTATCAACCAACACATGGCCCGCTTCTGGAACACGAGCCAGGAACACAAGAATTTGTAGCGAAGCTACGCAATCACATGAGCACTTAAAGTATGCAATGACATGACAATTAATTCACGTACCGTTAATGGAAAGTAAACATGACATGGTAATTGTGCAACATGCTAAATGTCGGAACTAGCTTCGTTGTCAAGCTAGTTCCCCAAATTTGCGCCTAGGCGAGTATCATTTCGTCGCCTAGCCTCTTTTACGCCTACAACAAGCAAAATGGCCTAAAACATGGCCTAAACCCTAAGTGACAAGTTTCACTTGCCTAGCACCGGGAATGACGTTCACGAAGGTTCGTCTCGCGGATGCTAAACTACGGGGGAAATCGCTGTTATGGGGGAACAAACATCAAACAACATGAAATTTCATTAGGGTTTCATAAAAATACAAATAGGTTATAAAAACGTCAAGAGATAGATTTCTTACCGAGAGGAGGCGGAAGAAACACTCCGGAGAACCCTAGGACCAGATCTGAAAACAAATGGAGAAGTTTGGAGAATTAGGGTTTTGGGGAGATTTTGGGGATTTGGTGAGATTTTGGGGAAGATGAGAGGTAGAATGAGTTGATGGAGGGTTTAGATGATGAATCTAGGGCTTGGGATGAAGGAATAGGGCTTGGAGGAAGATGGGGGCTCAATGGGGGAGAAACTAGGGTTTTGGGTCGAGTGGAGGAAGAAGAAAACGTTTGGGAGGGGTATAAATAGGTTGGGCTGGCGGCTGCCCAGAAATTAGGGTTTTAACACAGATTAGTCGGTCAAAGAGCAACCACTGACCGACTAGTTTGGCAACTAGTCGGTCGGTCGACCAACGCAGACCGACTAAGTGTAAACAGTAACTTCTGAACGAAAATAGGATTTAGATTTAGTCGGTCCATGAACAAATACTGACCAACTAGTTTAACATCTAGTCGGTCGACGAACGTTCTTAGACCGACTAAGAGTGAACAGTATTGATACTAAAATTAAGATGATGTGTTAGTCGGTTAAAGAAGCATTGCTGACCGACTAGTTTGCAACCTAGTCGGTCAACCAACGTTCTTAGACCGACTAACGATAAACAGTAACTCTTGAATAATTTAGAAAGCCAACTAGTCGGTCCAAGAAGGATTGCCGACCGACTGGATCATCATCTAGTCGGTCAGTGCCCCTTCTTACACCGGCTAACGTGCACCAAAAGTTCCGATACGGAGCGTGGAGCTCCGGGATCGATTCCTAAGACTCCTAGGCTTGATCTAATTGTAATATACGACCGTTATGAAGCCCGTCATGAATGACATACTTCGAAATCGACGATCCTAAGGAAGAAAGGAGAAAACACGAAGAAACGATCGAAAATGAAAGTTACGGAGACGAAAACCACACATGAGGAGAAAATCCACCAAAACATATATTATATTATAATAAATCCAGATACATGAAAAGCAGTCGTTACACCCCCACTCACATTCCCCCACCTTCCTTCGATTCCCACGCTTTCTGGGCCTGGATCACAGGTTTACCAGCTGCCTTTGACCCTAGTAGGGCCAAGGCCTCGGCCATCGTTCACCCCTGCCTCCGCATAGCTCAGCGCCTTATGGCGACAACCTTTTTGGCGAGGTATGAGCCTGGGACGATGTCTACGCCGGAGCATTATATGACGCGCCCCAGAGCTCTAGCTAGGGAGAGTGACGAGTTGGTCCCAGCCGTCGTGATTGATATCGCGAGCTGGTTTTTGGACCGCATCATCGTATCGGTGAGCGCTCGCTCACCGATATGTTGCGGCGGTCTGATCACCCTGCTCGCCCTGATGACCGGCGAGGACCTTTCGGCTGACCTGCGACGAGCCCCGGGCCCCACTTCACTGTCCATAGACGTCATGGCCCGGATGAAGATGCTATGTCTGCACGGTCAGCGGCACTGGGTTTGGTTGCACGGTCCCTACGGTGCTGATTACATGATCCTTCTGAGCCCAGCTCGGACAAAGATAGCACCAGCACAGGTGGACTGGCTTTCGGCGATGGATCTCCTGATCCCCGCCGCCTACGTGCTTGAGGCCGAGGAGGCTGAGCAGGCTGAGCAGGCCCACGCTGCACACGCTGCACCCGCTGACCCCGCGGCCCCTCTGCAGCCTGAGATTTCTGCTGCTCCAGACACCTCTGTCCACACTTCTACCGGTGTCGGGAGTACACTCGCTGAGACCACCTCCACTACCTCCACACCCACCACCACTCCCACCACAGCTGGCCCTCTGTCCGTTGAGCCCCTTTCCTCCGCCCTACCCGAGCGCACACCCACTATTGTTGAGAGCAGAGAGCCCTCTTTCGCTGCCGTCGTGGAGACCGTGGTTGTCACCTCTGTCTCCACCGCAGCCGTTTTTTCTGAGAGTGTCGTGACGTCTGTTCCCACGTCTGTGTCACCGACCTCTCTGACCGCCTCGTCGCCACTTTTATACTCCACTTCTGTTGCTGTTGCTTCCACCTCACACCAGCCTGCGCCCCAGCCTCGCACTGAAGCTAGGCCCACACTTGTGAGCACAGCACCCTTCCTCCACATGCCTGCTGAGCCCATCCACTACACCACCCGAGTCCGCCAGCCCCGTCCTGCACAGCACAGACAGGTGCGTCCCTCTGCACCACCTCCCCCCGACACTGTACTTCAGAGCATTCGTGCTCTCGAGGGGGCGATGAGTGCCCTCAGAGGTGACCTCAGGACCATGTCTGCCACCGTCACCGCTATGGCCAGCCGCTTCGACCTACTTCCGGGCATTCACTATTGCCTCACTCAGATTCTCGAGCGGCTTCCTCGCGTACCCACACCCACCTAGCAGGTACCCACCCCCACTCCTACACACACCCAGCCTGCTTCCACACCCACACCCACACCCACCCAGCAGACTGTTCCCCAGCCACCACCTCCTCCTCCTCCGCCTCAGGACGGAGACGGCGCAGCCCCACCCTCTTAGGCACCCTTGTTGCCATTGATCCTTTTTGTCGTCTTGCTGCCCGTCTCTGCTTGGTCCTGATGATTTTTGCCCACCCCCCCTCCCCTCACTGTTTTTGGGTCCACATTTTGTTCATATCTTTCTATATCATTTTTGGGAGAGAGGGAGAGATTTTTGGTGTCACACTCTTATATCTATTTCACTCCTATATCTGCATGCATCCTGTCTGCATCATATTTTCATTTCGTTATTTTTTTATTTCTTTTTCATCATGCATGCATCCTCACCTACCCCTCACATTACACGTCTCTCGGTGTGCCACACTTCGCACATTGAGGACACTGTGCACTTTAGCTTGGGGGAGTGAGTTCTCACGTTCTTTTCGATTTACCACCTTTATTTTTAGTTTTTTCACGCCATTTTCCGCTTTTGCACTCACTTTCATCACTTTTTCTTTTTTTTACCATGCATCACGTTTTTTTCTCATTTTCTTCGTGTGCTGCATTGTAAATAGCTTTATTTTCCCTCTTTATCTTTATTTCTTTTCATCTCATGCTAGAGATGACTTTTCTGTGATGATGATGACGTGGAGTTAGCTTTCTCTATATGCATGCTATATTTGTCGTGTCTTAGCTTTTGTTTCTGATATCATATGCTGTGATCTACCTTGCATTTTAGAGATAGTAACCCACACTTTTTCCGTATGAAAATGGATGAAATTTTATTATTGGCTGAGTCTGAATATTCATATGTATGCTATCGCAGAAAACACACCAAGATTCACGCATTGAATGCTTATATCTGGAGTACCGTTTTCTTTTCCTATATCACTTCTATTTACATGAATTGTACACTTCACTTCAGGATGATTGAATGATGTTAGCTATGATAAATCTGGATTAGTTAGCTTTTTTGTGATCGAAACCGAGTAGATTAGATTACCCTGCTGAAGTTGTCGTGCACGTCTTATAGAGTGAACTGAGAGACATATTTATTTCTTTCTCCACATATCTTGAACATTAATTCTCTATTTTAAAATCATTGGTGAATCTCCCCTTAGCGATTCTAATATATGGTATTTCCCCCGTTATTAAATTCCTAGCTCCAAATTTCCCAAAACCGAAAAGAAAAAGAAAAATCCTTGTATATCCTTTTCATTCTTTTGATTTGGGATCATTTGTGTATATATGCTATTGAAAAAAAAGAAAAAAAAAGAAAAAAGAAAAAAAAAGAGAAAAAGAAAAGAAAAAGAAAAGAAAAGAGAAAAGAATCTCAATAAACGATCCCATCTCATATACTCTCTCTTTCTTCCCTCTTTTTATTTTTATTTTTATTTTTTCTTTTGCATTTGGAGCTTCAAAAGGAATGTGGATGTAAATATTGTTTTTATGCCACCACACTTATAGATAAGCTTGGGGGAGAGAATCCAATGATGTGTGAGAGAGTGACTACTTGACGGTGCACGACAACCTAGGCTAAGTAATATTCTGTACTCGGTGAGATTGTTTTAGCTTCACGAAATCCAGAAATCTATGCCCAGCACTCATTTCATGAAATCCACGCTTTTCTATTCTTTCTATTCTATTGCGTGATATTCTTATACTCCTCATAGAAAGCATTCAATTGAAAAGTGTGTGATCTGCGATATTGTATACCGCTTTAAATGATTCAGACGATGTTAATTTTAGAATTTTTCCGTTTTTCATGCTATATCATTATTCTTGGGTTTTCTATTTCTATTTGCACCATTATGCTATGATATCGAAATAAAAGTCTTTGACATGTGTTTTACATTCGGTGCATGCTATATGAGTAAGCAAAACCCACGTCCTGAGAAAAATGATCTAGTAGCTTCCCTCTTCGCTTTCTTCTTTCTTCTTTGTTTTTCGTTTTCCGTTTTTCGTCGTTTTCGTTTTCTGAATCCACCGGGTTCGCCTTTTACTTATCTTCCTCGAGGACGAGTAAGAGGTAAGCTTGGGGGATTTTAATCACTCCGTATTTTACACCTTTTTCCGCATGTTTGCATGCCATTTAGATCGCTTAAATCACGTTTTTCACGATTTATCGACAATATTGCGATACTTTTCACGATTTGTTGTTGTTGTCGTATTTCAGGAGATTTGGAGCGATTTGGAGTGATCCCGAGATACACCTACTCCGGAGTGTCACCGAAGACTTCCCTGAGGGGTATTTTGAGATTGGAGAGGAGCGGAAGAAGAAAGAATGTCGTAGGAGCGACGAGGAGGCAAAAAGACTCAGAATGGGCATTTTTAGTGTCTTACTCGGCCGAGTGAAGGAGTCACTCGGCCGACCAGCGAGACCCCGCTCGGCCGGCCAGTTAGGACACGCTCCAAGTGTGCACTCGGCCGAGCATCAGAAGCCGCCTCGGCCGAGTGACGTATCCCGTCCGCCCGAGTGGCACTCAGACGACGCCCATCAAAAACTCCCAACTTACTGTTTTTCGTCAGTCTGAGCATCAGAAGACCCACTCGGCCGAGTGGCAATTGCCGACCGCCCGAGTGAAGAGAAGCCCATCGGTCGAGTGACGACAATTCACTCGGCCGAATGACCCCCGAAGTGAAGACCCCCAAGACCCCAGACTTACTGGAAATTCTCAGGGTCTCTCACTCGGCCGAGCGACCTTTGTCACTCGGCCGAGTGAGCAGCGCTGCCTGTAGCGGAAATCACGATTTTTAAGCTACGCAGGGGCAGTTTGGTCACGAATTTTTGGGCGGGTTGGGGGGGTATTTAACCCCTGATTCTAACTCAGTTAGGAGAGCTTTTTCCTTGTTTTTTGGCAGCCTTTTAGATTAGACTTTTTAGTTTTTGATTCTTGTGATTGGAGAGGAGAGAAAAGGGTTATTTTTGTTGGATTCTTGGAGAACTAAATTGGTTTGTCTCCCTCTTCATTAAAAATCCTATTTTTATTGTTATTTTGAATATTGCCATGAATTCTATTGATATTTCAATTGATTATTCTTTCATTTGTGATATGATTTGTGAGTAGTCTTTACGTCTTAGGACGTAGGGATGAACCCTACGAGCCCAATTTCCGATTTGTGATGATTTGGTAGAACTATTGCTAGAATTGCTATTAGGGTTAAATTGGGATCGATATATTACGAATAGCTAGGTGTTCATATCGATTGGGATTTGCAAGAGATTGGATCCCAATTCGATAGGAAACCCTAGAAATCCGAATTGGGTTGAAATCGAGTTTCCGTAGTATCGGTTTGCAAGAGATTGGACTGATACTAGGGTTCTCGGTTGCAATTTCATACCGATACCCGTTTGCAAGAGATTGGACGGGTAGGAACTATCCCAACCTAGGTCGCAGCCCGAGTTTGCACGAGAGTGGGCTCGGGATGCGATTGAACGATGATGTTGATCCTAATGCTAGCTTGCCTAGGCTAGGGTTTGCAAGAGATTGGACCCGAACCTAGGTTTGCTATAGACCGGCAACAGCGCGAGAGTGTGAGCTAGGTTTTACATTCAGTTGCAACTAGTTCATCTGAAATTCTACCCTAGCAATTGTGATACCAATGGATCACATTGACGAGATACGGTGAGTAGCAGGGATTCCCTATTCCCTAGGCGTCTTTATTTGATTTTATATCTCTTTACATTATTTGACGATTGTGACAACATCGCCGAAAGGCAAATTCCTACTCTTCTGTCCCTATAGCCAGGTTGTTCGGAGAAGGCACTGTCATACGTGCTCCCTGTGTTCGATACCTGCTCGTCGCTACACCGTGCGCTTGCGGTAAAACTACACGGTCGCTCTTTAGGGTGTACGCCCGGGCGCGATCAACATCAAAGGGTACAATATGCCTCGGACTCAACTTGCCTCTCTTCCCCAAATCGAATAACTCCTCGATTCGGGGAGATCTTGAGGAATACTTGATCTCCAGGCTGAAACTCCAACGATCGCCGTTTAGCATCAGCCCAATGCTTGAAACGGTCTTAAACAATCCTCAGCTTCTCCCTGATATTCCTCACAACATCCACCGCCTCAACCATCATCTCTGGCCCTAACAGCTCCCTGTCACCAATTTCATCCCAGCTTAGTGGCGATCAACATTTCTTCCCATAAAGCGCGGCAAATGGCGCCATGCCAATGCTCACCTGGTAGTTGTTATTATAGGCGAACTCCACATGATGAAGATGATCCTCGCATGATCCCTTGAAATCCAACATGCATGCTCTCAGCATGTCCTCCAGAATCTGAATCGTCCTCTCGGACTGGCCATCTGCCTGCGGGTGGTACGCGGTGCTGAAACTCAGACTCGTGCACAGACTCTTCTGTAGACTCTGCCAAAACTGAGATGTGAATCTCGTGTATTTGTCCAACACGGTACTCACGGGGTCTCCATGAAGTCGCACGGTCTCCTGCATGATTCACGATACATCACTATTTACACTAGGGAAAGGAAATAAAAACGGAGAGTAAAAGAATTTACCTCCATGTATCTCCTTACTAGCGTTTCTGTCGACTGTCCCACTCGGAAAGGGATGAAGTGCGCAGATTTGGTCAATCGGTCTACGATTACCAAAACCGTGTCATTCTGCTTCGGACTCCGAGGCAGTCCAGTCACGAAATCCATAGTGATGTGTTGCCACTTCCACTCCAGAATCGGAAGTGGCTGTAGCAACCCAGCCATACGATGATGCTCCGCCTTAACCAGCTGGCATACCCACACTTGGCAACGCTCCGTGTCACACTCCGCTTCATGCCATGCCACCAGTAGTTCAGACGAAGGTCCTTGTACATCTTAGTGCCTCCAGGATGCACGGAATACTGTGAACTATTTGCCTCAACAAGCAGCTCTTCTCTAACATCTCCAGCTAGCACACAAATTCTGGCTACATACCTCAGCGAGCCATCCTCATGAATCAGAAAGTCAGTCCACAGACCGGCTTCTACCTGCTCATGGATCTTCTTCATCTTCGGATCTCCAGCCTGACCTGCCTTGATCCGATCCACGATCGTCGACTATATCTACATACACATCAGCGACGAAACCTCTCCAGGAAGCACAATCTCAATGCCTAACTCTCAGAACTCCTGGTACAACCTCTACTGTGAAGTCAACATCATAACTGTTGGAAGTCTGCTCAGTGCATCAGGAACCACGTTCACCTTGCCATGGTGATACTGTACGTTGATCTCGTAATCCGCTATAAGCTCTAACCATTTACAATGTCGCATATTGAGCTCCTTCTGCATAAAAATTATTTCAAGCTTTTGTGATCAGTGAAAATCTTCACTTTCTCACTCAGCAAGAAATGCCTCCAGAGCTTGAGGGCGAATATGACTACAGCCAACTCTAAATCGTGTGTCGGGTAGTTCTTCTCATGAACCTTGAGTTGTCGAGAAGCGTACGCGACCATGTGTCCATGCTGATGCAAAACGCAACCGAGACCCTTGCCAGATGCATCGCAAAAGACCTCGAAGCCACCATTTCGATCTGGCACAGCTAGAACAGGTGCTGACGTCAATCTCGTCTTCAGAATAGAAAAGGCCTCCTCACAAGCATCGGACCAAACGAATGGTATATCCTTCCTCGTAAGTCTAGTCATCGGCTCTGTAATACGAGAGAAATCCTTGATGAAGCGTCGATAATATCCTGCTAGCCCAAGAAAACTCCTGATCTCTGATGCTGTCCGCAAAATGGGCCACTCTCTGATAGCCTTGATCTTCTCCTGATCCACGGATATGCCATCTCCTGACACCACATGTCCAAGGAAGGAAACTTTATCCAACCAGAACTCGCACTTGGAATACTTCGCATACAGACGATGCTTCCTCAAAATCTCCAGAACTGTCCTCAAGTGCTCGGTAGGCTCCTCTTCTGAATTTAAATAGATCAAGATGTCGTCAATAAAGATAACGATGAACTTATTTAAGAAGTCGTAGAAATCAGGTTCAGCAGTTTCATGAAAACTACGGATGCATTGGTCACACCAAAAGGCATGACCACGAACTCGTAGTGTCCATACCATTCTGAACGCTGTCTTCTGCACATCATCCTTCTTCACTCTCAGCTGGTGATATCCGCTCCAGAGATCTAGTTTAGAGAATACCCTCGATCCTCCAAGCTGATCGAAAATATCGTCTAAACACGACAACGGATACTTGTTCTTGATGGTGACGGCATTCAACTCTTTGTAGTCCACACACATACGGCACGAACCGTCCTTCTTCTTCACCAGCAATACAAGTGCTCCCCATGGGGACACACTAGGATGAATATAACCCTTCTGCAAGATCTCATCCAACTGTCTACGCAGCTCCTCCAACTTTGCCGGAGCCATATGATATGGTGCCTTCGAAATGGGATGCGCTCCCGGAATAAGATCAATCGAGAACTCAAGAGCTCGATCAGGCGGCAGTCCTGACATCTCCTCGGGAAAGACGTCATCGAAGTCTCTCACCACAGCTGGTCTTCTCTCCTTCATCTGCATAGCTACTAACTCCTCCACTGTATTGGCCCGAAATCTGACAGGCCCAAGTGAACTGCTACATCTATTGAACTCGAAGGTCGGATGACCTGGAATATCAAACACCACCTTCTTCCGTCAGCAGTAGATCGTAGCAAAGAAACTTCCCAACCAATCCATCCCTAGAACGGCATCATAATTGGTGATGTCGTGAACGATAAAATCGGCATATAGCTCGTGTCCACAGACAACCAAGGGACAAGATTAGCAACCAAGGTGCACTGAGATTACACCATTTCCTGTAATGATATCCCAACTCTTGGAAAGAGGGGAAATCGACAGAGAATGATTGTCCACAAACCTCCGAGATAAGATGCACATAGATGCACCAGAGTCGAAGAGAACTCGAGCAGGAAATGCACAAACAAGGATAACTCCTAACAAATAAGCTAGCAAATCAAAATCTATTCTAGCAAAACAAAATCTAATCTAACATGCAAGATCAACTAATGAAAAGTAAAGACTAGTCTGAGGATAATACGTCTTCCCGACATCTAAGACAAGGAAAACGTTCACATCAGACTCAAGTTTTATGACTCGAATGTTTCGAACATTTCAATGGATGTTTTATTATTATCGTTATTCGATATTTCGCAGGTGCAATGACCTGCATGGGCCACCTGATCGCTCCGTATTTTACACCCTTTTTCTGCATGTTAGCATGCCACTTAGATCGCTCATATCGCATTTTTCACGATTATTCGGCAATATTGCGATGCTTTTCACGATTTCTTGTTTTAGTCGTATTTCAGAAGATATGGAGCGATTCGGAGTGATTTTGAGATCAAGAGGATTTGCACCCACTCCGGAGTGTCGCCCAAGGCTCTTTTGTGGGCTATTCGGTGATGGAAGACAAGTGGGAGAAGAAGGAACGTCGTAGGAGCGACGAGGAAGCGAAAAGACGAATATTGGGCATTTGCAGCATCTCACTCGGCCGAGTGAACCACCCACTCGGCCGAGCAAGAAGACCACTCGGCCGACCAGACCGGACACGCATCAACAGAAAGAATTGGGCGTGCACTCGGCCGAGTGACGATAGTCCACTCGGCCGAGCATGGAAATCTCCTCGCCCGAGTGGCATGAGAAAAGACACTTGTCACGCCCCGCTTCCCAAAACAACGGAGGCGAAGCGTGACTAAGGCCCGCTTAGGCCAGGGCTGAGAAGCCCAGACCCAATAAGCATATGTATGGTGCTCCGAGTCGAAGGTACAGGTCCCTGCATGTTAGAACAGAACAATAAAAGTACGAAAAGGAAAGACAATCATTTTATTCCAAATTAAATATCCAAAATACTGAGTCCAACAGAAGCCTGAGTCGGCTACAACGACAGAAGGAAAACTACTGGTGCAAGCACCCAACCTAAACAAAAGTAAACGGTGCTACGCACCCAACAACTAAGATGGAACCTCTGGATCAGCAGCGGGGATCTCTACCTCTGGTCGTCCTCGGGCATGTACTCAGGATCGGTGTCCTCCGGCTCTACGTCCTCAGGTAGCTCTATCTAGTCATCGTACTCCGGCTCGACACCTGACGTACAGCACCAAAGAAAGGAACTGTACGTCAGGTAAAGTCTACAACAGAAAGTCAGACTCTACTGCAAGTGTACTGAACAATCAAACATTGTTTTACTGGTTGATTAGCATGCTGAGGTTATAACAGAGTAGCAAAAGAAGTAACGTAGCAGGAAAGTAAAAGCGTAGCAAGCAGTAGTCGTAGCGTGTGCTACTGACTATGGGACTATCCTAAAGGTGACAGGACAAGACGGAACTAGACACGACAAGACGGACAGGACACGACACATGAGACACGAAGGGTTCACGCCTTACGGGTTGAGGGGGATCAGACCCTCTCCCCGTGCGCACGCTCAACCCTACCACAAACCCAAGAACTCAGGACAAGAAGTACAGAGATCACTTCCGCTAAGGAAGCACCTGAAATGCCTGCATGCTTTTTGTATCACGGAGATCACTTCCGCTAGGGAAGCATCTGAAACGCCGGAAGGCTTTTGTATCACGGAGATCACTCCCGCAAGGAGAGCATATGAAACGCCCGAAGGCTTTTGTATCACGGAGATCACTCCCGCAAGGAGAGCATCTGAAATGCCCGAAGGCTTTTGTGTAACAGTGACATGACACGACTAGTGTACGAGAGATGTTATTCTAGGGTGTCCACACGCACGTACCCACAAGATAATCCTACGGTGTCAGAGTTGTTGTTTGTCAGGCTTAGACTTCGTCGTCAAGTCTAAGTCGTCAGGGCGACCCGGACGCTATCATTTCACGTCCAGTTCTATACACTCACAGTTTAACAGTTCTAACAATTTTAGACCAAGACGCGGTCAAAAATACAAGTGGGTACACTTGCCTGCGATGGCGAGTGTGATGTTCGTCCGGGGCGTCTCGTCCGCGGTAGTCCGTCTGAAACAGTGTCACGGCGACGGTGTCAGGTCGCGATTTCAATAAATCCTATTTAGGTTCGTTTCTTGTTGGACGTGGCTACCCTAACAGTCACATGTCAAAAAGTCCGTTCAGCCTATCCGACGATTCTATCCTATGTGCACAGTCAAAAAAAGTCCGATCGTCGATCTACGGTCTCACAACGTTTTAAGGGAGCGTAAAATAAACTTAATGTGTTAAGTTGCCGATTTTAGTTAGGTTTTGATGGCGTATAGTTTGGGTTGCTACGAGTATAGGGGACACCAACCTAGTTTGGCGGTCACACGTGAATCGGCGTCGGATCTGGGAGCAGCTACGAACGCGTCGCCTTTGAGCCCGGAATGTCTGATTGATGCGATTTTGGGTATCCGGGAGGTGGCCGCGATGTATGGGATTAATCTGATATATAGTTGTGATATCAAGCCAAAGAAGCTAGCATAAGTATCTATCAACTAGTATATAAAAAGTAACACTTAATTAATAATGTGCATAAGCTAAATCATTTGGCTGCGCACAGAAAAAGTTATTAAAACCTATACCCCGCAACCTGTAACATACTCCTACCTATATTTCATAAGTTATATATATAATAATAACACAACACATGGTGAATATTATTGATCCACTATTTCATGAACATTCGGTTATCAACAATGAATTTACTAAGTTCTTTAGGTAACTACAGTCCTTAAAATACTTCCAGTGGATATTGCAAGGTAGTTATTTGTTTATAAATGTTAGATACTACACACAGGTAGAAAAAGCTTACTGCTAGCAAAACGGGGGGTTCGCCGACGGTCTGCGGAAGGCGGGCGGCGGCTGACGTCGAGGGAGCACATCAGGCGGCGGCGGGATCAGGCGGCTTGCGACGATCTGGAGCAGCGCGATGTGTAGAGCGCGGGCCTGCGCGGTGGAGCGCAGCAGGCGGCGGTGCAGCAGGCGGCGTTGGGGAGTTACGACGCGCGCGTGATGCGGATGGCGGCCGGAGGGGGGTGCGGAGGCTGGCGGCCGCGAGGGGGGCGCGGCGGTGAGGGAGGGAGAGAGAAGAGAAGAGGGACGCGAGAGAGTGCGGCTGCGTGAATAACAGATCGGAGAATAATTTTGGGCGGCGCTGTGGAAAATTCTGAGGGAAAAGTAGCCTTAGGTTATTATTAAATAGAGGAAGAGTCTATGCTCACGTGAGGGGGGGGGGGATTAGGTTAAAAATATTTTGAAATGGGTGAGGGTCACGGTTGTGGGGGATATTAGGATTTGGTAAAAAAATGTGGAAGATTTTCTTAGCCCAAAGCTGGTAGTACAAAAGGGATTTAAGGTTTAAAGTATTATAAAATTAAGTAACCTTAACTCCAAACTACAACATTCGAATTTCAAAAGAAATTCTTAAAGGAAAAGGTTAATAATTAAAATATGTGTTAAAACAGATTAGTCCCTCGGCGACCAAAAATTACAAGAAAAATATCGGGGCGCTCGCGCATCTAAGAGGGACATGAATACAGGGTTTGGTCGCGCGTCTGAACTACGGAAAGCAGTATTAAAAAATCAAATGCACAAAATGCACATGAAACACGGCTACACGCAAAAATGTGTACAGTCGAAAAGTGACCGTGACATCCTACCCACCTTATGAATGATTCCGCCCTCGGAATCAACAACTCTAATCAGCAAACAAAAATGGGAAACGCTCCCTCATCTCCTCCTCACGCTCCCAAGTGGACTCTCCAGGTAATCCGTGCCACATCACTCTCACCAGGTCGACTACCTTATTCCTCAATTGCTTCTGTCGATGGTCCAAAATCTGCACAGGCTGCTGGTCATACGTCAGGTCCAGACGGACCGTAATCTCTGAGAAATCCACAGTGTGCGATGGATCACTGACGTACCGACGTAACTGAGATACGTGGAATACGTCGTGAACTCCCTCCAAAGATGTTAGCAGAGCAAGGCGGTAGGCCACTGCTCCCACGTGCTCCAGCACATCGAATGGTCCAATATACCTCGGACTCAGCTTTCCCTTCTTCCCGAAACGAATAACTCCGTGGTTCGGAGAAATTTTCAGGAAGACGTGATCTCCAGGTTGGAACTCCAAGGATCTCCTCTTGGCATCAGCCCAATGCTTGAATCGATCCTGCGCAACTCTGAGCTTCTCCCTGATGTCTCTCACGACATCCACAGCTTCCACTATCATCTCTGGACCCAACAGCTCCCGATCTCCAATGTCATCCCAGCTCAGTGGCGATCGACATTTCCTCCCATATAAGGCAGCAAACGGCGCCATGCCAATGCTCGCCTGATAGCTGTTGTTATACGAGAACTCCACCAAGTGAAGATGGTCCTCCCAAGATCCCTTTAAATCGAGCGTACAAGCTCGCAGCATATCCTCCAGTATCTGAATAGTCCTCTCGGACTGGCCATCGGTCTGCGGATGGTACGCCGTACTGAAACTCAGACTCGTACCCAGATTCTCCTGCAGACTTCTCCAGAACTGATATGTGAACCTCGAGTCTCTGTCAGACACGATGCTCATGGGGACTCCATGTAAGCGTACGATCTCATACATGCATACGGTCTACGTCACAACTATTTCCAAGAAGAATCATTTAAAATTGAAGGAGGAAATTCTAAAGTGGTGGAGCCACTTGATGAGCACCGCTACATGCCTCCGGTGCCGTTTCCACAACGGCTTGCTAGAGCCAAGATGGAGAAAAGGCTCGCCAAGTTCCTAGAATACTTGAGGGGAGTAAGCCTCAATATTCCTTTCTTAGATGCAATTGTTGAGATCCCATCTTATGCGAAGTTCTTGAAGGACTTGATTTCAGGAAAGAGAAAGAAGGAAAAAATCATGCTTGCGGAGCAAGGAACTTGGTTTACCCGGAAGGAGAAGAAGCTGGCGAAATTAAAGGATCCCGGGAGTTTCCTCATCCCTTGCACGCTAGGAGGCGTCCCTTTGCAAAAAGCTCTAGTTGACTTGGGCGCTAGTGTGAGCCTTATGCCCCTTAGTATGTTCCGAAGATTGAACACGGGCACCGACTTGAAGCCAACCGACATGAGAATTCAACTTGCGGACGGTCGGATTACTAGGCCGGTAGGGATCGCAGAGAATATTCCACTCCAAGTACCGGGAGGTATATGCTTGCCTTGTGATTTTGTCATAATGGACATCAAGGAAGAGGGCGACACTTCGCTCATACTTGGACGCCCGTTCCTCGCAACCGCCGGCGTTATCATCGATGTGCGTGAAGAAACTCTATCCTTGAATGTCGGGAACATAGAAGTCGAGCTTCACATACCCCGGGCCATGAAACATATGCCATATCACGAGGAATTAGATTATGTGGATCTCCTCGATGAAGTGATTGAAGAAGCAATCCCCCACTCTATTGGTGCTCTCCATGACGATGGCTTCGAAGAAGGCCAAGCTCCGGGTGAAGAAGAGAAGTTGGAAGACCCTCCAGATAGCTCCACGAATGGTGATGAAGGTGACGCTGATGTCGCAAGAATACGAGAGCTTTGCAAGCTCTCAAAGGCCAAGAATCCGAAGAAAGCTCCACCGAACGGAAGATCGGTGTCACCGGCCAAGAAGAAGATAGGAACAAGCTCTAGCTTGGGGGACTTATCCCCCCAACATTGCCCATGATGAGGAGGCGTCGAGGAAGACCGATGAACATCATGACCCGAACCCTAGCGGCCTTCCCGACAAGTTTGACGGGTGCATCTCATATGCACCCAATATTGCAAGCTAAACGAATATCTTAAGGGGTCGAGCTCACGACCTTAAACGAGCGCTTGTCGGGAGGCAACCCGACGGTTTTTGCATTGTTTTTATTTTGATTATCATTTTTGGTTTAGCCTTTTGTTAGTTTTTAGAATGTTTTGTCCATGAAAATCATGACAACAGGTCCTATTTTTCATGACAGGAGAAGAAGAAAGGGAGATCCATCATATGGAGGATGATCGAGGCAAGGAAGAGTGCTCCAGGAATGCGTTCAGGCCTTAGGAGGAGGAAGAAAAATAGAGACCAGAGCAAAAATGGAGAGCCGATGCAGAAAACAGCACGTCACTCGGCCGAGTGGCATATGCCCCTCGGCCGAGCAAAGTCTCCACTCGGCCGAGTGTAGCGCAAAACATGGAAGTTTCTGCAAACCAACTCTCTGTCAATTTCTGTAAGTTTTAGTTTTAATTACCACTCGGGCGAGTGACTTGTCACTCGGCCGAGTGGAACAGATACCCTCCTAACTCAAAAATTGCTGAGTGGCAGAGCCACTCGGCCGAGTGGAGTTTCTCCCTTCGGCCGAGTGAAGCAAAGCTACTCGGCCGAGTCGTAAGTGGGGAACGAGATTTTTCGAAATTTTTCGTTTACGCACTCGGCCGAGTGACTTTTCCACGCGGCCAAGTCGTAACAATTTCTATATAAGTTAAGCGGCAGTCACGAATTTCTAAACACCCAAAACTTCCCAAATCTGATGTCGCTCGCTTTCCCCTCGGCCGCTACTTTGCATCCCGCGCCACTCTCGCCGTCGATCCCCGTCCCTCCCCACGCCGACCACCGGCTGCCACTCCACCTCGCCGGCGCCAGCCTCCACCGCCCCCAATCACCTCGGTTTGCCCCCAAAAGCCCATTTTCTCCTTGTTTCTCTTGATCCGTACGCCCATTGAGCCCCTAAACCAAATTAAATCCCATATCTATCTATTATCCAATATCTCCCCCATACGTATTGAATATTATTCGCTGATTTGATCGTTTCATTTGCAGGCTAGCTTGGGGGAGCTTTGGGGAGCTTTTGGACACACATTGCGCTTCGCGGCGGAGGCGTCTCTTCGCCCGCATCACTTATTGCTCTCGTGGCGTGTTCAGGTACACTCATCATTTAGCACGCCGCATCATTTATTTTAGTTGGGACACGTCTCGCGGCACACATGCCGCCGCGCACTAGGCCGCGTACACGGGGATCCGCCCCCAAGCGGAGGCGGAGCGATGACCCCGGTCACTCTCACGCTAGGGAGGACTCCCCTCCACCTAGCCCACCACCTCCACCACCACCTACACAGCCGATCCCAGCTGATCATGTCCCTCCACCCGCCCCCGCTGTCGGGCCAATGGGCATCACGTTTCGAAATGATGCACACCGCGCCAGGTTCGAGCGTATCTGCCATCGATCGATAGTACCCTCTAGGTTCGCGTACTTAGCTGACCTTGACCACCTAGGGGTACTCGAGGGGCTTCTCACGTTGTACGACAACGTGGGATGGCGTGATTTTCTTGCGGTGTCGACGGATACTTTTATCCGTCTGACACTAGAGGTCCTGAGCTCTATTGACCGGACCCCTGGAGGATGCACATTCCGCCTGATGGATCGAGAGTGCGAGATCACTCTCGACATGCTTCGTGCATTCTTCCAGTGGCCCGCTATCCCTGGCTCTGACCGTGCCTACGCTCCCACGCACATCCCACCACTGTCGTTCGACACCTCCACCTTCTGGACACGGATCACAGGATCCCCACTTGGCTTTGACCCTAGTAGGGCCAAGGCCTCAGCCATCCTGCACCCCTGCCTCCGCATTGCACAGCGCCTCATGGTGACCACTTTCCAATCGAGGTACGAGCCCGGGACAATGTTTACGCCAGAGCTCTACATACTCTACGCGATGACTCGCCCCAATGTTCTGGATAGGGGTAGCGACGACCTGGTCCCCGCCGTCGAGATTGACATTGCTGGTTGGTTTCTGGACCGCATCATCATTTCGGTGAGCGCTCGCTCACCTATTTGTTGCGACGGTCTGATCACACTTCTAGCCCTTATGACCGACGTGGACCTACCTGACGACTTGCGTCGAGCCCCGGGCCCCACTTCACTCTCGATAGATGTTATGGCCCGGATGAAGATGCTTCGTCCCCACGGTCGTAGGCACTGGGTGTGGTTGCACGGTCCCTTTAGTGCTGACTACATGGTTCTTCCGAGCCTCACTCGGACACATATTGGACCGGCCCATGGGGATTGGATTCCAGCGATGGATCTCCTTATCCCCGTTGCCTACGTGCTTGAGGCTGAGGATGCTGAGCAGGCACCCCCTGCACCACCTGTTGACCCCGTGATCCATCAGCCCGCGCATGCACTGTCTGCACCTCCTGACACTTCTGTCCCCACTTCTGTCAGTGTCAGGAGCACCTTAGCTGAGTCCACCTCCTCCTCCTCCTCCACCGCTGAGCCTATGTCCGTCGAGCCTATCACCTCTCTTAGCCCCGAGCTTCCCACCACCATTTTAGAGACCGGCGAGACCTCCTTTACCGCCGCAGTGGCAGTCCTGACCTCACTTTTGTCCACGGCCACCCCGACCGTTGGCCCTTCTGACCCCACTGCCGCTGTCTTCACCGAGAGTGTCGTGACTTCTGTCCCCATTTCTGCGTCACTGACCTCTCCTGCTGCCTTGTCACCTATTTTGCCTTCCACCTCTGTTGCCGCTGCTGCTGCTTCGACCCAACCTCACACTGAGCCTGGGCATCACTTACCGAGCACAGCACCCCTTCCACACTACCCTGCTGGCCACATCCTATACGCCTCCCGCCAGAGACAGCCTCGCACCTCACCTGTTCGACCTGTGCGTCCCTCCGCTCCACCACCCCCTGACACTCTAGTTCAGAGCATTTGTGCTCTTGAGGGGGCTGTTAGTGGACTTCGAGGAGACTTCAGGGCTCTCTCTGCCACGGTCAGTTTCGTGCAGTCCCGCGTCGCCATGCTTCCCGATATTCAGGCTTGCCTGTCTCAGATTCTGGCGCGCCTGCCTCCACCACCCACACCCTCCCAGCAGCCACCACCTCCACCACCTCCACCTCCACCCCCGCCACAGAACGATGTTGGTGCAGCGCCACCACCAGCTTAGGCACACTCTTGATGCCTCTGATATTTTTTGTCGTTTTGCTGCCCGTTTGTACCTGGGCCTGGTGATTGATTTTTGCCCCCCTCCTCCACGTATTATTATTTTGATGCCTTCCTGATCATATCCTATTTTATACCTTTTTGGGAGTGAGTGAGAGAGAATTTTTAGGGACACTCATATCTGCATCATCCTGATCTTTGCATGCATCACATTCATTCGCATTTTATTTTCTTTTCCTTTTCTTTTTCTTTTTGTATCATGCATGCATCATCACCCTCCCCACCCATCTCACGTCCCTCGGTGTGCCACACTTTGCACATTAAGGACACTGTGCACTTCAGCTTGGGGGAGTGAGTTCTCACACTTTTTCATTTTTGCCACCCCTTTATTTCCTGTTTCTCACACTTTCTTTCCACTTTTGCACTTATTTTCACCACTTTTCCGTTTTTTATCATGCATCACGTTTTCTTTTCTTTTTTTTTTGAGTATGCTGCATTGTATATAGTTCTATTTTCTTTTATCCTTGTTTTCTTTCATCTTTTGCTAGAGATGATTTTTCTGTGATGATGATGACGTGGTGTTAGCTTATCTACATATGCATGCTATTTTGTCACGTCATAGGTTTTGTTTCAGATATCATATGTTATGTCCTGCTTTGCATTTTGAAATAGTAACACACCCTTTTCATGTATGGATATGGATGAAATTCTGTTATTAGCTGATGTCTAATGATTCATATGTATGCTTTTCATAGAAAACACACCAAGATTCACGCATTGTTTGCTTATATTTGGAGTATTGCTTTCCTCTCTCATGTCACTTCTTATTGCATGAATTGTACGCTTCACTTTCAGGTTGATTGAATGTTTGCTAGGGTGATATATCTGGACTAGTTTACTTTTTGGGATTAAACTGAGTAGATTATATTACTCTGCTGATAGTTGTCATGCACGTCCTATAGAGTGAACTGAGTGATACATTGATTTCTTTCTCCACATATCTTGAGCATTATTTCTCTACTTGAAATTCATTGGTGAATCCCCCCTAACAAAATCTATTATCGGCATTTCCCCCGCGAGTAATTTCCATGCTCCAAACCCCCAAAATCAAAAAGAAAAATATATATATACTTGTATATCCTTCTCTCTTTTGATTTGGGATCGCTTATGTATATATGTTTATTCAAAAAAAAATAAAAATATATATATATAAGAGAAGAGAGAAAAATTGAGAAAAAGAAAAGAAAAGAGAAAAGAAGTTCATAACGATCCCATCTCATACTCTTTCTCTCATTCTCCCCTCTTTTTGTGTTATTTTTACTTTTTTGGAGCCTCAAAAGAAATGGGGAATGAACATATTGATTTGTTTATGTCACCACGCTTATGGATAAGCTTGGGGGAGAGGATCCAATGATGTGTGAGAGAGTGACCACTTGACGGTGCATGACAACCTAGGCTAAGTAATCTTCTATACTCGGTAAGATTGCTAAAGTTTCACGAAATCCAGAAATCGACACTTAGCATTCATTTCATGAAAACCATGCTTTTCTATTCTTACTATTCTATATCGTGTGATATCTCTTATACTCCTTATAGAAAGCATTCAATTGAAAAGTGTGTGATCTATGGTTATGCATACCGCTTTAGATGCTTCAGACGATGTTAATCCTAGAATGATTCCATATTTCATGCTATATTGATATTTTGGGGTTTTCTATTTCGAATGCATCATTATACTATGATATCGAATTAAAAGTCTTTGACATGTGTTTTATATTCGACGTATGCTATATGAGTAAGCAAAACCCACGTCCTGAGAAAAATGATCTAGCACCCCCCCTCTCTTCGCTTTCTATTCTATTTTTATTTTTGTTTTTATTTTTATTTCTTTTATTTTTCCCTCTTTTCCATCATTTTGCCCGTCGGGCTCGCTTTTTACTCATCTTCCTCGAGGACGAGTAAGAGGTAAGCTTGTAGGATTTTGATCGCTCCGCATTTTACACCCTTTTTCTGCATGTTTGCATGCCATTTTGATCGCTCATATCGTGTTTTTCACGATTATTCGGTAATATTGTGATGCTTTTCACGATTTCTTGTTTTTGTCGTATTTCAGGAGATATGGAGCGATTCGGAGTGATTTTGAGATCAAGAGGATTTGCACCCACTCCGGAGTGTCGCACAAGGCTCTTTTGAGGGCTATTCGGCGATGGAAGACAAGTGGGAGAAGAAGGAACGTCGTAGGAGTGACGAGGAAGCGAAAAGACGAAGATTGGGCATTTGCAACATCTCACTCGGTCGAGTGAACCACCCACTCGGACGAGCAAGAAGACCACTCGGCCGACCAGACCGGACACGCATCAACAGAAGGAATTGGGCGTGCACTCGGCCGAGTGACGATAGTCCACTCGGCCGAGCATGGAAATCTCCTCGCCCGAGTGGCATGAGAAAAGACACTTCAAAAATGGCCGACTTAATGGAAATGTACAGGCTTTTTACGGTTCCCACTCGGCCGAGCAAGAATTGCCACTCGGCCGAGTCACCTTCCGAAGACAGACCCCCAAAATCCCAAACTTACTGTTATTGTACAGGGTTTGTCACTCGGCCGAGTGGGCCGCCCCGCCTGCTGCGTAAACTGCGATTTTTGAGCTGCGCAGGGGCATTTTTGTCACGATTTTTTGGGCGATTTTGAGGGGTATTTAAACCCAATTTTTGCCCTAGGTTAGAAGAACTTTTTGATACTTTTTGCAGCCTTTTTAGAGAGCTTTTTAGGTAATTAGATTTAGGCTTTTTGAGAGATTAGAAAGGGGATTTTTGTTGGATGCTATTGGATTCTCATTGGTTTGTCTCCTTTCTTGTCAAAAACTCCATTTTTATTGATAATCTCTCTATTGTAATGATTTGTGCTGAATTTTCTATTGAATTTCTTATGAATTGCATAATGATTAGTGAGTAGTTCTATTTTCCTAGGGCATAGGGATGAACCCTATGAACCCTATTTCTAAATTGTGATGAATTGGTGAAATTGTTGCTAGAATTGATTAGGGTTAGGTTGGGATTGATAAATTACGAATAGCTAGGGATTCATATCGATTGGGATTTGCAAGAGATTGGGTCCCAATTGATAGGAAGCCCTAGAAATTCGATTTAGATTTACGATTGGAATTTTCTAGAATTGGTTTGCAAGAGATTGGACCAAGGCTAGGGTTTTTAATCGTATTTCTATACAAATACCCGTTTGCAAGCGATTGGACGGGTGGGAACTATCTCAACCTAGGTCGTAGCTCGAGTTTGCACGAGAGTGGACTCGAGATGCGATTGAATGATGATGTCGATCCTAATGCTAGCGGTTTAGGTTAGGGTTTGCAAGAGATTGGGCCCTAACCTAGGTTTGTTATAGACCGGCAATAGCGCGAGAGCATGAGCTTGGTTCCACATTTAGTTGCGACCAGTTCACCTAAAATTCAAGTCTAGCAATGATGTAACCTACGAATCACAACGATGAGATACGGTTCGTAGTGGGGATTCTCTATCCCTAGGCGCTTTATTCCATTGATATTTCCATATATATACGAACGATTGTGACAGTTTTACCCCGAATTATTCTTGACCATTTCGATAGCTAGGTGATTAGAACGAGACACTGTCATTGTCCCTCCCTGAGTTCGATACCCGCTCGCCACTACGCCATGCGCTTGCGATAAGACTACGAGTCGCTCATCCCGTGTGCGTGTGCATATACCGGGGCGAGTCGATCACCACCACAAAAACCTGTCACGCCTCGCTTCCCAAGTATGGAAGGCGAAACTCGAAGAGATCTGCTCAGACTTGAAGCCGTGAAGATACAGTCTGATAAGCGTCTGCGTGTTCATCCATTCGCAAATTCTTGCATTGTAATGAAACAACAACAATAATAATAATAATGAAAGCAGGCAATAATTAACCAACATTCAAAACAACATCCAATCTCCATTCAAAACATCCAGAAATAAGTCATAAAAGAAGTACAAGAGTCTTAAAAGAAAGGCCCCAAGCATGACCGAAACTAAGACATAGATAAGGTGCTACGCACCGAAAAACCTAAAAGTGGCAACTAGGAAAACAAACAGCAACTAAGAAAAAGCCTCCAGCTGAGACTAGGATAGGTCTCCGGTATCCTCGAACTGAACGTCAGCAGAAGCCTCAAGCTCGACGTCAGCAAACTGATCGTCCTCAGCAACTACCTCAGGCTCAAAGCCTAACATGCGACACCCAAAGAGAAAAGGGCACATGTCAGCAAAAATCTCCAAAAGGTAAAAAGGAAGAGACTTTTGTGCAAGGAAACATAAGGGTAATGAATGCAACTAGCAGTTTAAAACATGATGACATGGCATAATATTTAATGAATGCAGCAATTTAAAATGAACATGATAGTTAACAATGAATGTCACGTCATAGCAAAAGCAACTATACAATATTTCACGATTTCACGAAAAGCTAGTAATCACGTCGTGCACAGGGTTTACACCTTTCAGCTGAAGTTGTTGGATGGGCATACTTCTACGCTGAGTGATCGCTTAACCATACCCATCCACGTGTGTCTGACCTGGTGCTCAGCTTCTGGTTCACGAGCCAGGAAGTGTTCTTATGGCATAGGGTTGTACCTAGCCTTTACATGCTATAGGAGTCAGAATCCTACTCGCTGCAGCTTATGATTCATTGTAGCATGTGCTACGCATTCATGGCAAGACAATCAAATGCATGAGATGACATGTGATATGCAACATTAATAGTATAAAAAGGCAGTCATTGCAAACAACGAATGCGTACAGTATATCAGAAATAAACGTGACATGTGATATGTATGAACATGGCATGGCAAGGGTGTCGGATCTAGCTTCGTTGTCAAGCTAGATCAAGCATGGGTGTCTAGGCGACTATCATTTCATCGCCTAGCCTCTTTTACACAAAATCTAAGAATAGCCCAAACATGGCTTAACATCAATTGTGCAAGTTTCACTTGCCTGAAATAACGTCCGCAAATCTCAGATCAAATGGGTCCAGAATCTTCCTATGTGCTCAAACCAATTTCCAACCTACAGTTCCATATTAATTAACTTCAATTAATTATTAACCAAAGCAAGGAAATTACGGATGTTAATCTTGTTAAACATGCGGGTGTGTGGGTTCCTATGGATCGGGGCTTACCTTAACACGACGCGAAAGCTACACTGACGTCCGGTAGCGACGTCAGGGGTTGGATTCCGGCAGCGAGCAAGGTACGACGTCGGCTTGCGACGAAGATGGCGACAACTTGATGGGCAGCAGACATTGGACATCGGCACAGTGACGGAACGTCGGCGGCCGTACAGGGCAAGGGAGGCCGGCAAGTGGTTGCGGCCTAGGGTGGCCGGCAGTCGGGGGAAGGTCGGCCGTGGGCTGTCGAGGGCAAGGGGGATGCGACAGTTTGGGAGAGAGGGGAGGCCGTCTGTGCTAAGGGAGGCCGGCAAGTGAGGTGGAGGGCCGGCTGTTTAGAGGGGGTGCGTGCGGCTTGTGCTGTCGGTGATAGGGAGAGGGGTAGCCGGCTATGGGGCTTGGCCGGAGGTGGTCGGCAGCAAGGGGGCTCGGGTGGAGGAGAGAGAGAGAAAAGGGAGGCTGTGGGCTAGGGGTTGGGTTGCAAGAGGTGACGGCTAGGTTTAGAAGAAAAGCCTAGGTGATGTGTTTGACGTCCCCCGCGTTTGCGTGCATGCAAGTGTGCAATATATAATAGGGGCGTGAGATTTAAATATTTATAACTGCAAGCGCACGGTGTTGTAGTGTGGCTTGGGGGTCGAACTCAGGGAGGCGTGGTTGTGCTTGTGTCAAGAAGGATTGGATTCACCCCGTGGGCGAGCTAGCCCGAATCGGATGATGGGTTATCACAGAAAATAGAATGCGATGGATAAACAATATAAAGGGAAAATCCGGGACTTCGGTTTCCACCCTATCGTGCGATTCTCGCCGATACGGCCTACGGGTAGGATAGCGATCGGAATTAGGGTTTAATGGTGAGACGTTGCCTCTAAGAGTGGTACCAGCGTCCAATTGGCCCAATATTCCGGTCGGTGCCCAGGATGATACGCCGGACTTCCCTGGTTCGGTCAGTGGGCATTCCCATGTCCATTAACACTGACCAACTCCGGGAGCACTAAGCTCGCAACGATAACTCCCAACATCTCATCCCGCCGCTCCCGCGCGCTAGGATTCGACGTCTACGCTAAGAGCATGAGCTATGGCTAGGGAGTCAACCGCCAAGTTTATTCCCCCTTGGCCCAATGGTCAAAGGCAGTCTTTTTCCCGCCGATGACAATAAAACACCCCGCGTAACCGGTAGATTCCTAATCCCTATCGATTTCCTAGTCCTATGGACGCACCGGGGAGAGCCCACGAAGGGGTTTCCACCAAAATCCCAGATTTGGGAACTACTCACACATATTTACTAAAAAGCGATCTAAATCAAAATCGACCGTTAAAAACATGATCAAGCGATTGAAAAGCAGTAAGAGTAATGCAAATAATACTATATTAAAGTTTGGTCAAGATCGAAAAACTTACAAATAGGTAGAAAATTACAGCCGTCAAGAGAGAGAAAAAAACTGTAAAAAATAACTACTCTGGTTTCTTGAAAACCTAGGGGTCCTATATATAGAATACGATATCACCCGATCGGTTGAAAAGTCAACCGATCGGGTGACCTGCTTTGTTCTTCGGCAGCTCAGCATGGGACTTCACCCGATCATACGGCACGGTCGGTTGAGGGTTGAAGCGGACCGGTTGGATATTCGTGCCGTCGGGTGAACCGGTCGGTTGATCTCTCCGTGTCTTGGCCTCGGAGAATTGGCTACAGATGAACCGATCGGGTGAAGGTCACCCGATCGATTGACATTCAGCATCAAATTCCAGTGAGTTGGGATGTCTGAACCGGTCTCTGAACCGACCGGTTGACTTTCTGACCGCTCCAGCTTGTGTCCGGGTGGTGCACGCGTGCATCACCCGATCGGTTGGTTGTGACCAACCGGTCGGGTGAGGGGCTGAAAGATGCTATCTTCGTTGTTTGACCCCCTAGATCACGTGTGACTCCTCCCGTTGCTCCGGGGACTCATGATATCGTCATCTTATATCCCCTACACCGGTAAACTCCTGCAAAATACAAAAAACACGGAAAAGTGAAAGAAAACGAGAAAACACGAGAAAACGAATACAAGACGGTGGAAAATAGCGGAAAAACACAAAAGAAGACGTGCGTGAATATATGAAATATAAACGCACGTCAAAATCCCCCAAGCTGAACCCTTCCTCGTCCTCGAGGAAGACGAGTGAGAGTAGGAGCTCGGAGGGAGAAAATAGAGAGGAAGAGAGAAAAGGAGAAAACAAAAATCCTAAATCGCCCGTCAGGGCCAACAAAATCAAAAACAACACACCAAGCAAACAAACGCCAAATCACATCACTAAACCGAGGAATACGAGTCCAAACAAGTGCTGTGGGCCCACGCCGTGAAGCGCAAGTGAGCTTGGTCGTGTGCTAGCAGTCGGTGTTACTATCTACATCGTGCAATAAGCTCCATATACACAAATCCAAGAAATGACCCAAATATCGATTCGATTTGAAATAAGAGGTGAATATATGGCTCAAGCATGCAAGAGAAGAGTATGAGAATAGAAATGCATCATGTGTCATGGACTCCACAGCTAGGGGCTCGAACATCACCACACTATCACCTAGATAATAGCTAGAAATTCCCTATTCCAAGTGTTTTCGAAAGCGATGGGGGTTGAGATGATGTGGAGTAGAACACTCGGTGCAAATTCTCGCCTTCCCTTTATTCACGGTAAGTAGGAAAATATTCACACTCATAAATTTTTTTGGTTTTGGATATATGTATTTTTTTTGCTTTTTGGCTATACAATTTTCTCTTTTCTTTTCTTTTTGGGTTTTTCTTTTCTTTTCTCTTTCTTTTTTTTTGAATTTTTGGGTTTTTGGCTATACACATGTGTACTCTCCCAAGTGGGAGAACGGTACACGACGAGGGGATTTGCACCAAGTAAAACAAAAAAGAAGTCGGATTCTAGACACTTGGGCAAGGGAGATATTTCACTAATCAGAGCGTAGGCTAAATGGGTTATCCTAGTCCTAACTATGGAATCCCGACACATGCGAAATGAAGCATACGATATAAACATATAACATGCATATAGAAGTAGACAGTAGAAGCAAATACCGCATATTCGAATCGAAGCATGATAATCTGGGGGTCATTCCTGGACAGGTTATAAAGTAAAATCACAAAGTAGAAGCACACCAAACAGCTAGGCACGACGCACGACTCACAAAAAAGCTAAGTGGACCCACGATGCATGAAATGCAAGAGGACTCGATATCCTAGGGTTAGTGAATGTGATTATCGATGCCATGCTAGGTGTGTGTGATTTTGTGGTAATTCATCATAGGGTTCATCTCTAGGAGAAGGAGATGAAAAAAGAAGAAAAGAAAAATAAAAACACGATGAAAAGGACTCAAAAACGAAAAAGAAAGACTCAAATGATGCACAAAGTGCTACTCCCCCAAGCTGAAGTTTGCATTGCCCTCAATGCAATAAAAGTGAATACTGGAGGGCAATGAAAATGGGGGGGAATACGCGCCGACACAAAAAGATAAGAAAGACAAGAAAAACACACAAACGGAACCGAAAAGAAGAATAAAAATAAAAATCACAACACACGACATGTAAACAGAAAATAAAAAAGAAAATCACGCGACACGACAAATAAGCAAACACACAAAGAAAAACGACACACGATAGCAGACGGAAAAATTTGACTTCCCCCAAGGTAGATGTGATAATGCTAGTAAGATGATATGATCTTGAAAATGCAGAGATATGCAAGGGGGAGGTCAGAAAACAAAATGAAATCAAAAAGCAGGAGATGGGGAGTCCTCGCCCTCCTCAGAAGAGGGTGTGGATGTGTGGTCGGGGGAGGCGGGGGGTGTGCGGAGAAGTGGGAAAAGAGGTGGAGGAATAGGTGCCGTGGGGGCGTGAATGATGGGTGGAGTGTCGGTGGAGGTGGGTGGTGGTGGAAGTACGGCGATCAAGGCGGTGGTAGAAGGGATAGAAATGGGGAGAGAAGACGTGATGGTGACGGTAGTGGATGGCGGTGGGAGTGATCTGGAGCGCACCTGCAATTTCTTGCGGCGCACATATAGAGTGACGGTGGAGGGAGGAGGAGGTGGTGTGGGGGCAACAGAAGTGGTCGTGATAGGAGAAGTGGATACGGGGATGGGAATAGATGTGGGTGGGGGAGATGATCACCTAGGTGGGGGTGAAGGAGGTGGGGATGGGTGGGATGGTGAAGATGGGTGGGATGGTGGAGATGGTGGAGGTGGTCCGAAAGTGTGAGTGAGGAGACGGAGGATGGTGGCCATGTTCCTCTCAGGAGCGAGGAAACGTGGGTGAGTGAGAAAGGAGGACGATGATGGGTCCGAGGGGACAGAGGACGTGGCAAGAGCACGGAGAGCAGCGATCTCGGCCTCGAGACCAAGACGAGCTGAGGTCTGGCAGCGACCAAAAGAAGCGGACTGACGTGAAGCGGAAGTGGTGCTAGGAAGTGATGTGGAAGTAGTACCGGCGGCAGTGGTCATGCCGGCACTGGACACAAGGACGGAGATGGCCTCAGAAAGATCCTCAGAAGTGATAGGGCCAGGAGCACGGGTGGTGTGACTTGGGCCAGCCCCGATGTCTCCCCAGGACGCAGGGATATCCTGCTCGCCTAAGCGGGCGGCAGGGGAAGGTGGTCTGCGTGCGTCCGGGGGAAAGAAAGGAAGGCGCAACCCCGCAAGAAAGTCGGGATCGGGTGGAAAAGTCCAATCTCCCACTAAAGCTATAGTCATGCGAGCGGGGTTGGGAAGAATGGTGTAGGGGGCTGGGGGTGGCCGTAGTTGAAATTGAAACAACTATCAGGGCGGGGCTTAATCATATGAATATGCCGCAGGACATCAAGATCTAGATGTGAGGGTCATGCGGCAACGGGAAGACCTTGGGGGATGGCGATATTAAATTGTGGAAAAGAAGCAATGATAGTGATTATTCCCCCACAACAAAGCTTGCCCTTGTCGGCCCGGCTAATCTCGAGGAGCTTGTAAACAAGCCAGTCGCCGGCATGGACGGGGATGGTAGGGGCCCTAAAGCTAATCCCATCATCGTCTCGAACGAAAGGGAAAGTCATGGCCCATAGAATGAAAAGATCAGGGATGGTCACAGTGCCTGACTCATCCCTGGGGAAAAATGCGGAGGATATGATCCGATGGTCCAGACGGAATATAGGATGGATGATTGAGGAGGCCTTGGCCTTACCTCGGGGATAGTGAGGGAATAGGGTGAGGCGGAACCAAAACTGATCGACGTCGAATTCGGGTGGATACCCGTAGTGTCGGATAGCGTCGTCCCCAATGATAGGGAAACCAAATATATTATTGATCGTGTTCAGGTTGGTGCAGATGGTTTTGTTATGCACCCGGAAAATGACGGTCGACCCCGACTCACAAACGAGTGAGGAAAGAAATTCTAGTGTGAGGGACGGGTAAGACACTGCGGTGGCGTTGAGGAAGGCTAACCATCCTAAGTTCGCGAAAAGAGTCTCGACCACGGTGAAGACACCGAGATCAATCAGTGATTGGGTGTGTGTGAATTTGGTCGACAGATGCCCTCGAGCATCAAGCCTAAGGTAGAAGTCCTTATGCTCTTGGTTCCTAAATTGATACCCATGCGGGCCCATCATTGGGTCCTCTGGGGGGATAACAGGTGGGGGAGGGGCTAGTGATAGTGCACATGGTGTATTGGGAGGAGGACGAGTTTGTTTGCGTCTCTTTCGAGACGGTTCCTCCTCCCGCAGGATACCCTTCCCCTTATCTCGATCCCGGGCCATAGTGGGTGCGTGAGTGTGATGCAAATGAGTGTAGAATACGATAAAAAACACGCACACACAAACAATCAAGCAAGTAGAAATTCTAGGGTAAAAAGTAAAATTTGAGCAGTGGAACGAAGTTACCCAGCAGAGATTGGAGTTCCTTGCTTGAAGTTGACCCAACACCGTGCAATTGGACATAGTGTGGAGTCGCGGCACTTCTCTTCAGTGAAAATTCGAAAATGGGGGGAGATTGTGGAATTAGGGCTTGAGGAAGCGAAATGGGGGGAGAGAGAGAGAGAGAGAGAGAGAGAGAGAGAGAGAGAGAGAGAGAGAGAGAGAATGATGGAGAGATGGAAGGGGTAGGTGGAGAGAGAGGCTAGAGGGCGAGTGGAGGTCGTGGGAGAGGGTTTTCCAGCCGTTGGGAGAGTGGGTGAGACGAATTGACGGCAGGAGTTGTGAGATCGGGCGAGAAAATGAACGGTTGGGGCGGGGGATTTTTATAGGGTTTAAGTCGAACTGATTGGGTGAGTTGTCACCCGATCGGTTGACTTATGGGTCGAGAATTTCAGCTGAGGAGACGCTATAGGCGAACCGATCAGTTGATAACTCAACTGATCGGTTGGCCGCTCCACAAATTTTTCCGAGAGTTTGGTGTTGTTCACCCGGTCAGTCAACCAGTCATGCTTCTCATCACCCGATCGGTTGACAAAATCTGAAAATTTTCCGAGACTTCAGCCCCAGTTCACCCGGTCTGCCAACCGGTCTCGCATATCTTCACCCGATCGGTTTGTTGAGTGACTGATACGGTCATCAGCTGATACATTCCAACCGATCGGTTGAGTTATCAACCGATTGGTTGGGGCCTTGTTTTCTGCAAAAGTGAACAAATGGCCTAAGTCCCTCAACGGAAGTTCTTGCGGCTGGATTTATTTATTAAAATAGATAAAATAAAGTTAAAATAGTCCTAAAAATTGGAAACAAAGGTTTAGAGCATGGGTTGCCTCCCATGAAGCGCTTTTGTTTAACGTCGTTAGCTCGACGCCCGTAGACGATGTTCAAGGTGGGCGATACGGGTGATGCCCAAAGTCTGGCATCGGTTCAGCTTCAGAGCTGGTAGCTTTTGGTGTAGTCGGTGGTGACAAGAAGACTCGCTCAACGACTCTCCCTTTGTTGATGGGGTCCGGGGGCTTCTCCCTCATTTTGGCATCCACCGCCACTCGTTTTAGGATCCAGATCTCATCTCCGGTGAGCCCCATGGGCTCTTTGCCTTTTCTCCTCGTAGGAGGAGCTTTCTAAAATCTGGGATGGATTGTGTGTGCCACATCCGCTTTCCCAGCAGCGTCATCATTCCTCGGGCCGTCACGTTCTTCTGAGTCCCCCAAGCTATCGGGGGGATTTCTTGAAAGAATTTCCCAGGAGCTTTCCTCCACAGCTCTCTCTGTTTCTAACTCCAGCACATTACATCTTGGATCATCCGAGGGATCGGGGTACTTCATTGACAACCCCAAGTCAAACTCGACTTTTTCGTTGCTGACGTTAAGGGAAAGTTTCCCATTCTTTACATCGATTAATACGCCGG
The DNA here is from genome assembly GCA_030789695.1 of Scilla litardierei. Lineage (NCBI taxonomy): Eukaryota > Viridiplantae > Streptophyta > Magnoliopsida > Asparagales > Asparagaceae > Scilla > Scilla litardierei. The sequence goes on along the minus strand of CM061132.1, from coordinate 78,257,773 downwards.
CAGTGGCCATGAAAGGTCGTCCAAGGATGATGGGGGTGTGTGCATCTTCAGGAATGTCCATGACAATGAAGTCCACAGGCACATTCACCCCTCTAACATTGACAGGGAGGTCATCTACAACCCCCACCGGGTATTTAACCGAGCTGTCTGCAAGCTGTAGGGTCATTCCGGTGGGCTCCAAGTCACCCATCCCTATCCTCTTATACAGCGACAGAGGCATCAAATTGACGCTCGTTCCAAGATCGACGAGCACGCGATGGATCTTTACCTCCCCGATCGCACAAGGGATAGAGAAGCTCCCCGGGTCTTTAAGCTTAGGAGGGTTTGCTCGCTGGATAAGAGCACTACATTCTGCCGTTAGAACGACCTTCTCCTTTCTAGAACCCTTTGTCACCAAATCCTTGAGGAATTTCGCGTAGGATGGTATCGTCTCTATAGCTTCAAGGAAGGGGATTTGCAATCTTAGATCCTTGACCATGGCAAAGAATTTGCCATACTTCTCGTCTATCTTGGCTTGGGCTGACCGTTGTTGAAAAGGCACAAGGGGCTTGAATACCCTGAGGCTCCCTTCCTCGTTTTTCTTCTTTTCCTCTTCAAGAACTCCCTCTGGAGTTGTTGGCTTGGTGACGAAGCACCGGCGTCATTCAATTTTTCAATCGGTCGCTCTACGACCAACGGTGCTTCTAGTTCCTTTGGGGGCACTCTTGTGGGGATTTGTGTTCCGCTCCTCAAGACGATAGCGGACACGTTCGCATGCTCGTGCGTGAGTGCCAAGGTCTGATTCACCCCCTCGGGTTCACCTCCGGTTGTGGCGGCAATAGATTTTGCGACCTTGAAAGGTTCGCCACTTGTAACCCCAGATGGGTTACCTGGTCCGTGAGAGCCCGGTGTCCCATTTCCAGCTTCAAATTTATCTTCTCCTGGTTGGTGATATATTGAGTCAAAAGGGACTCAACCAGAGAGATGGCTCTCTACTGGCCAAATTACTGCTGCTGCTGAATGGGCTGCTGATTCCTTGGAGCATATTGCTGATATTGGTGTGGAGGCTGCTGCTGCTGAAACTGCTGCTGCTGAGGCCTAGCCGGCTGATAAATCTGTTGTTGCTGCTGCTGAGGCGGCGGCTGCTGATACGGTGCCCGGTAACTAAGGTTGGGGTGGTTCCGGTTGTTCGGAGAGTAGGCTGGGTTGGAGCTAGTCCGTGGTGGATACGGCGCATTTCCCATAGGATTGTAGAACAGTGCGCTCTCTTGGTCCAACGGTGGTGAGATGTCACCACCATCGAATTCTCCATAGACTTCGGCTTCCACCGCCGCAATATGTTGTGTACCGGTACCACCGGCTCCTACCATCAGTGCGGAGATCTGAGTCGACAGCAAGTCAAACTTGCTGGATAATTTGTCGATGTCCTCGACCCTGTGGATACCCCCAGATCTAGTGTGGCTCTCTCGTCACACCACCGCTCATTGTTAGATGCCATATTTTCTAGAATCTGTCCGGCATCTTCTTCGCTTCGGGACATGAAGGACCCTCCAGCCGCCGCATCCATCGAGGATTTTAAATCATTCCTTAACCCATTATAGAACAGATTTATGATCTACCACTTGGGGAGCTCATGGTGGGGACATCTCTGCTGCATTTCATTGTATCTGGTCCAGGCTTCATGCAGAGACTCGTGGCTGGCATGGGAGAAGGAGGAGATCTCACTCCTTAACTTCATGGTCTTCCCGGAGGAAAGAACTTCGTCAGAAAAGCATTCGAAAGCTTCTCCCAGGTGTTGAACGTATTCGGGTCCTTCCCCCTAAGCCACAGCTTGGCCTTATCTCGCAGAGAGAAGGGGAATAGCTTCAGACGGATCGCCTCAGTTGTGACACCATTTATCCGGAAGGTGTCACATTTCTCCAAGAAGGAGTCCAAATGTTCGATGGGGCTCTCCATGATTGCCCTCGAGAATTGATCCTGCTAGATCCACGTCACCAAAGACAGCTTAAGCTCGAAGCTTTACGCCGTAATAGCAGGAGGACGGATGGCGGAGGTGGACTCGATGGATGGCATGGAGTACTCCAGCAGGGACTTGTGAGGTGGAGTGTTCTCCCCCATGGTTTCCGGCTCTTCTCTTCTTCGCTTCTCTACGGCAAGACGCCTTAGGGTGGCGTTTATCTCCGGATCAACGGGAATCAAGTCGTCGAGACTTCTTGAACTCCTGCGCATTAAAAACAACAAACACCCGTGAAGCGAAAAGTGGGAAGGATACAGATGAAATAGAAAATAAAAATAAGAAAATAAAATAGAACTAGAAAAAGAAGAATGCGAAAATTATCACGAGATGGGGATATGAGCTAGACTCAAGGGTTCATGAAATCCTAAAATAACAAGCACGTTGCCTCCCCGGCAACGGCGCCATAAAGCTTGACGTCCCCCGCGTTTGCGTGCATGCAAGTGTGCAATATATGATAGGGGGCGTGAGATTTAAATATTTATAACCGCAAGCGCACGGTGTTGTAGTGTGGCTTGGGGGTCGAACTCAGGGAGGCGTGGTTGTACTTGTGTCAAGAAGGATCGGATTCACCCCGTGGGCGAGCTAGCCCGAATTGGATTATGGGTTGTCACAGAAAATAAAATGCGAGAGATAAACAATATAAAGGGAAAACCCGGGACTTCGGTTTCCACCCTTTCGTGCGATTCTCGCCGATACAGCCTACGGGTAGGATAGCGATCAGAATTAGGGTCTAATGGCGAGACGTTGCCTCTAAGAGTGGTACCAGCGTCCCATGCGCCCGATATTTCGATCGGTGTAGTGCCCTGTGAAGCTACTGCACATGTACTAGAGGGGTGAATAGTACTTTAAAATAATCAAGAGAGTTATTCCTAATTATTGTGCAAACACACAAACAACAATGCGGAATAGACTACAAACAATAAGAATGGACAAACGCAAACAAAGCATGTAACGGGTTCGGATCCACCCAAGTCTCCCCGACTTGTTCCCGGTGATCCTACTTCCCAACCACCCGGATCCCCTCCGGATACTTGAGTTAGAAATAACTAACCCAAGATTTGCACTATGAAATTCTTGTGAAAAACCTTCACAAGACCAAATCATACTCAAAATAAATGTGACTCCCACAACCCGGGATCACACACTTCTCTCACAACCGAGAGAACAATTCAAATATCAAATGCGATGAAATAATGAAACACTTACCACAAAATCCTATGCCTTGAGTATACTTACCAAATTAGGGCAAAGAGGGATTTTGAGGAAGAAGATGTCACCAAACCCTAGCTCCAAGAAGTTGACCAGCAATGGAAGCCTAGGGTGGAGTTGGTGACCTGGATCAAGCTCTTAGCTTGAGAAGCTCACAATAAAGAGAATCTCTCTTGAGGAATTAGGGCTCAAGAAGTGAGGGAGAGATTCTTGGTGAGAAGAGAGAGCTTGGAAATAGCTTGAGAAAACTTCTCTCTTAGGTCTGAAATAACTTTGATAATGGACCTCTAACCTTGCCTCAAACGAATCAGGTTTGTATTTATAGAGGCAAGAAAAATCGTGCTCAAAAGATTCCCAACGGTCATATTTCTGAAGCAGTTAGTCGGTCTAAGAAGGATCACTGACCGACTAGTTCCTCAACTAGTCAGTCGGTGATTCAACTTGAACCGACTAACAGCTCGACAGCCAAAAGAGAAAGTTCAGACAATAAGAAACTAGTCGGTCTGAGAAGACTTGCCAACCGACTAGTTTCATAACTAGTCGGTCGGTGAGTGTTCTTTGACCGACTAAGAGTCAAAATCGAATCGGCTGAATTCAAGTACAGCTAGTCGGTTTAAGAACAACTTCCAACCGACTAGTTTCTCAACTAGTCGGTCGGTCGATGTGCTTTGACCGACTAACTGTAAACAGTAAGATAGGCTGTACAGAGGCAATGATAACTAGTCGGTCTGAGAAGGATTCCTAACCGACTAGATCGTCATCTAGTCGGTCGGTGAACCTTCTTGGACCGACTAATTGATCAACAGGGAAAGAGCTGAAATGAGCAAGGACATCTAGTCAGTTCATGAAGAGTTGCCGACCGACTAGATCGTCATCTAGTCGGTTGATACTTCTACTTGAACCAATTAAGATGCACTAGAAGCCGAGGGAAGAAGCGATAAGCTTCAGGAAAGATTCTAATGGCTTCTATGATAATCCTAGCTCTAAGATATGAGCGAAAAGAAGATAATAATGTAAGTCCTACTCAAGGCTTAACATTCTAATCTATGAAGCTAGAAGACAATAAATTAAACATGACGAACCGTCTTCAAAGCTTCAATCTTCACTCTTGACTTCAATAAAACTCCTTGAGCTTCAACGAAGCTTCAGGCACATGATCATGCGTATTGAGAAGTCTTGAGACGTCGCTTTTGATGTACGTATTCTTTTGGTGACGATCTCCATAACTGCGCTCACAAACAGTTAGTTCACAATATTTATGTTTGCTCATCATCCAAAACCAAATCCGGGGAATCAATACTCAACATTCTCCCCCTTTTTGGTGATGAGAACCCAACATAAATAATAATCAATAATAATGATTCAAATGAAATTTACTTACTCCCCATGCATTAATGACACGTTAGTCTCGTATTAAATATTAATCATACACATCAAGCAGATGAGGAAGATATGAAATATGAACCAATTATTGACATATAGGATCTACATCCATTTTTATATCTTCACTCCCCCTGAATCTAACATATCAAATTAGATTCATGGTAAATTGCTTGAATTATCAATTACCACATTGTCATTATTAATTCTCTCCCCCTTTGGCACTACCAAAAAGAGCGGGAGGAGATCAACGACAAGATTACAATGGCTAAAAGTAAAAGCACGGGAGTCGAAGAATACGACCACGGTCCAAATGACACCAATGCAAAATACCGAAGAAACTCAAAGCGTGCCAACGTGACCATATTCAAAAAACGAAAAACGAAATCATCAAACCATAGGTGAAAATCAAAAAAACGAAATCATCAAACCATAGGCGAAAATCGAAAAACGAAATCATCAAACCATAGGTGAAAATCGAAAAAACGAAATCATCAAAACTCAAATCAATTTCACTTATTGAGTTATGGAACATACTCTCCAATATCAACATTCTTAGTTAAATAGAGTGCATGGAAAACAATTCTATGTTTCCATAGAAAGAATTCTATTTAATCCAATAAAATCGTCGAGCGACGAAATCAATATCAGAGAAATAAATCCAAAGAGAATACCAAATGTAGTGAATTGATACCAAAAGTAATATGCAAAAATGTTATGCCAAAAATAGATAGAACATCATAAAACTATGGCATACACAATTCTAGCATACTAAATGAAACAAAATGATACCAATGTAAATACTCTATTGTAATTGTATGCAATCAACACACATGGATACCAAATGTATATCAAATGTAAGAATATACTTACAACATTAAGCTCCCCCTACTTTGGTGCATCACTTAAGCACCATCAACTCCATTTGAATGAAAATCCTTGCAAATCAAGGAGTTGGTAGGGTTGGTATCCCATTGTGGATTGAACCTAGAAAACACAATTCTTGGTATCCAAAAACCCTTTTGGATCCTATGGGTTAGGTAACAATTTTAACAAACTAAATTCAAATTAACGTAACCCATAGCTCAACTAAATTCAAATTCAATATGAATTTAAGTTTCAAACAAACATGCACATCCAAGACCAATATGCAAAAAATAAAAAATAAAAAATAAACCAATTCTTACCATAATTGCTTTGGTACCCATAAAATGAAATTAAACTTATGGTACCAAGCAATGAAGGGTCAAAGGAAACTAACCCTTCAGAAACCAAGTCCACGAGGACCGTGATTTCCCAACATAATCATCATTCAAAATAATATCATTAATATACGATTGCACATACATATCCTTAGCATGCATGCTTGTGTTCTTCGGATCCCAAATAGTGTATGTCTTGGGAGTCCTAATCCTATTGGGAGCATGCATACGTTGTTGATGTCTATGTGATGCATGTCGTAGATAGGCATAAGATGCATGATGAAATGGTGCATGATGATAATCATTCACATAGTCATGAGGATGAACATATGCATGTGAAGGAACACGTGCATGAGTGTGTCTCGCATGGTGTGCACGTGCTCGTGGATGCGGAGCATAGAAATCATCATATGTGCGAACATGTGGGGTAGGATGTGTGTTCCTACGTGGCATGGTATACATGAAAGCATGACCCTTCTTTGGAGGTCCACCCAAGGTGTGTTTCTTTCCAAATGGGGGTGTGTTCCTAGCGGAAGCACCATTGGTAGAAGAATTACCCATGAAGTGTTTACTCCCACTAGTAGAGGCTTCGGAAGATGGCCTAACAAAGGTCGTGGCCGATTTGGATGAGTCTCCCATCTTACACCCCAAGCCAATGTGGTGATTGGCCAGAAGTAAGTCATTTAGGATATTATCCAAATGGCCCTTAACTTTATTGAATTCATGAATTCGGCCTAATGTGTACTCATACTTCTCGATGAGAGAATGCATCGAAGCATCAAATGTGGACACTTGCGATGTGAGTGCACAAACACGTGACTTGAGATTCGTATTCTCAATACTCAAAGTTGAGTTTTGAGATGTCAAATCCGCTATCACATGTTCATCTGAATCCTCGATATGAACATGCTCAAGTTGAGACTTGAGATTTACAATCTCATTTCTCAACCCTTCAACAACGGTGTCGTTGTTGACGATGATATGCTTAGGCGAGGTTTGAAGACTAGTTAACTCATTTTTAGTCTTAATAAACCTCGTAGCCAAATTAGAAAACTTATTCCAAAGTTGTTCGTTGGCTAACCTAAGTTCATCCATAGTTACCTCTTCGCCTTCATCCTTGCTTTCCTCGCTCTCATCGGAGGAGGTCTCTTGATCACGTTCCTCTTTTCCCATGAAGCACGTGTGTGCTTTCTCCACACGTTCATCATTCGACTCTCCACTTGAGGAGTCCTCTTCGGAGTCGGTGAATGTGCCGACAAGTCCTTTCTTGTGCTTTCTTGACTTGTCGTACTTGGATGCCTTCCACTTCTCCTTGTGTTTGTTGAGAGGACAATCCGGCTTGATGTGTCCTGGCTTGTTGCATTTATAACACACGGGAGTAGAAGCATTAGTCGAAATAAAGTTTGATTTATTCTTCAACTTTCCTTGTCGGAAGAATCGGTCGAACTTCTTTGCCAAATCGGCCAACGCTTCCATGTCCAACTCTTCTTCCGATTCTTCATCATCGGTAGATGGAGCGGCCTTGTACGCAATCGCCTTTTTCTTTGGCTCGTCTTGCTTCAAGTACACCTTCATCTTCTCCTTCATCTTGATCTTACTTTCCTTGCGTACCTCGTAAGACAACAAGGTACCCATTAGTTGTATAACATTGTACTTATTCATATCGTTACCTTCCTTGATGGCGAAGGTACGCTTATCCCAACAAGAAGGAAGTCTGTCGATAATCTTCGTGACTTTCTCCTTTTGGGTGTAGATCTTCCCAAGAGCTTCCAATTCGTTGGATATGTCCACGAAGCGAGCATAGTAGTCCTTCATAGTTTCACCATGTTTCATGTGAAACAACTCGAATTCTTTGTTAGCGACAACGAGTTTAGAATCTTTTACCATACTCGTTCCTTCGTGCAAGATGAGGAGTTGGTTCCATACTTGATATGCACTCTTACATGCGCATATCTTGTTGAAGTCTTCGGGCTCCAACGCACATTGCAAGGCATTCATGGCTTTGGCATTGTTTACCTCCGCGGCGACCTCCGCGGTAGTCCACTTCGTGAAATCTTCTTCGGCGGGCTCGACATACTCCGTCATCGTGGCTCTCCAAAGTGAAGCGCTCCGGAGGAAGGTTTCCATCTGGCATTTCCAGTACACATAGTTGGTACCGTTGAAGTGAGGAGGCCTGACTGAGGATTGTCCATCCATAACTGAAGAAGATCCTTGACGATCCTTGAAGACGTTGTAGTCATTGTTTGTCATAGCTTTGAACTCTGGCTCTGATACCAATTGTAGTGCCCTGTGAAGCTACTGCACATGTACTAGAGGGGGGGTGAATAGTACTTTAAAATAATCAAGAGAGTTATTCCTAATTATTATGCAAACACACAAACAACAATGCGGAATAGACTACAAACAATAAGAATGGACAAACGCAAACAAAGCATGTAACGGGTTCAGATCCATCCAAGTCTCCCCGACTTGTTCCCGGTGATCCTACGTCCCAACCACCCGGATCCCCTCCGGATACTTGAGTTAGAAACCACTAACCCAAGATTTGCACTATGAAATTCTTGTGAAAAACCTTCACAAGACCAAATCATACCCAATATAAATGTGACTCCCACAACCCGGGATCACACACTTCTCTCACAACCGAGAGAACAATTCAAATATCAAATGCACATGATCACGCGTATTGAGAAGTCTTGAGACGTCGCTTTTGATGTACGTATTCTTTTGGCGACGATCTCCATAACTGCGCTCACAAACAGTTAGTTCACAATATTTATGTTTGCTCATCATCCAAAACCAAATCCGGGGAATCAATACTCAACAGTCGGTGCCCAGGATGATACGCCGGACTTCCCGGGTTCGATCAGTGGGCATTCCCATGTCCATTAACACTGACCGACTCCGGGAGCACTAAGCTCGCAACGATAACTCCCAACATCTCATCCCGCCGCTCCCACGCGCTAGGATTCGACGTCTACACTAAGGGCGTGAGCTATGGCTAGGGAGTCAACCGCCAAGTTTATTCCCCCTTGGCCCAACGGTCAAAGGCGATCTTTTTCCCGCCGATGACAATAAAACACCACGCGTAACCGGTAGATTCCTAATCCCTATTGATTTCCTAGTCCTATGGACGCATCGGGGAGAACCCACTGAGGGGTTTCCACCAAAATACCAGATTTTGGGAACTACTCACACATATTTACTAAAAAGCGATCTAAATCAAAATTGACCGTTAAAAACATGATCAAGCGATTGAAAAGCAATAAGAGCAATGCAAATAATACTATATTAAAGTTTGGTCAAGATCGGAAAACATACAATAAGTAGAAAATTACAGCCGTCAAGAGAGAGAAAACTGTAAAAAATAACAACTCTGGTTTCTGGAAAACCTAGGGGTCCTATATATAGAATACGATATCACCCGATCGGTTGAAAATTCAACCGATCGGGTGACCTGCTTCGTTCTTCGGCAGCTCAGCATGGGACTTCACCCGGTCATACGGCACGGTCAGTTGAGGGTTGAAGCTGACCGATTGGATCTTCGTGCCGTCGGGTGAACCGGTCGGTTGATCTCTCCGTGTCTTGGCCTCGGAGAATTGGCTACAGATGAACCGATCGGGTGAAGGTCACCCGATCGGTTGGCATTCAGCATCAAATTCCAGAGAGTTGGGACGTCTGAACCGGTCTCTGAACCGACCGGTTGACTTTCTGACCGCTCCAGCTTGTGTCCGGGTGGTGCACGCGTGCATCACCCGATCGATTGGTTGTGACCAACCGGTCGGGTGAGGGGCTGAAAGATGATATCTTCGTTGTTTGACCCCCTGGATCACGCGTGACTCCTCCTGTTGCTCCGGGGACTCATGATATCATCGTCTTATGTCCTCTACGCCGGTAAACTCCTGCAAAATACAAAAAACACGGAAAAGTGAAAGAAAACGAGAAAACACGAGAAAACGAATACAAAACGGCGGAAAATAGCAGAAAAACACAAAAGAAGACGTGCGTGAATATATGAAATATAAACGCACGTAAGTGTTTACGTTATAATGAGGGTGAGTTTGCTAAATAGGGTAGGAAAGGGGTGGACCTAGGGGTAGATTGGAGAGTGTGTGTGAGGGGGTGAGGGTACAACTAGTGTGGCAAATAGACTAGGAAATATTGCATGATACGTAGGATCCCCTAGGATTAGATTTGATTAGATTTAATTAGGGATTCGAATTTGAATTAGTCTAGGGCTAATTATAGATTAAAGATAATTAGAGTGAAGGGTCAGCCAAACGGTGTCCTCAAAATACAAGAAAAATATCGGGACGATCGTGGCGATGAGAGGATCGAGACTACGATGATCGATCATATGCTAGGTTCACAGAAAACGATACTAAAAATAAAAGGTCAAACGTCGAAGTCTAAAAGTTAAGACACCCCTTCATTCAAAGTTGATTTGAGGAAGAATGACCCGTGAAATGAGGTTCATAAAAAATTCCACAAATAACTACTCTATCTGAGGGTCACAACGATATTTAACTTCGCGCGTTTGGCATACAAGGGGAGGTCACAATAAATACGCGTACGAAAAAGAAAGACGCGCACGAAAAACACACGGTTGAAAAGCGACCGTGACAAAGGGCCCGTCCAGTTTAGGGAAGTCGACCACCAAGAAGGGATGCAACCTCACCAGCCTTCCCTTCATCTTCGAGAAACCCTCCTCAATGCCCACTTCCTTTGCCAATCACAACGTAGGGACAAGCTCCTCGTCCTGATATCGGCAGACGGCGGCGTCCCTTATAGCTTGCTGGTCAACTTTTTCCAGCTTCTCCATCTGTCGCTTCAAGTCGGTGTTCTCCTGATTCTTCACATCCATCGCCCGCTTCAAGTCGACGATCTCCCGCTACTGGACGTCGATTACCCATTTCGTGGCGCACATCTCCTGCTTCATGACATTCTTCTCCTCAGAATGCTCCTTCAGGATATTGACCAGTCTGGTCTCTTCATCCCGAAGCTGATGAGCGAGCTCCGCCCGCTTCACCTCCAGCTCGACAGTGATTTTCTTCTGGGCATCGTAGTGCCTCTGAACTTGCTCCAGCTTCTCATCCTTTCCCGCAATTTCTCGGTGGCCTCCCAGAGATCGGCCCTTGCCTTCTTGAGGGACGCCTTGACAAGGGCCACGGGGGTGTGGCACTGAAGAGCTAACATCACCAACATCGCCTACAAAAGAAACAAAGACATAATTACACGCGTAAGAAAAGAGACCGGTCGGACATAATAAAAAGATCGACGAACCTGCATGTCGTGCCAGATCGCGGAGGCACAGAGCCGCTCCGGACCCATAGCAGCCAAAGATTCGCGGTCCTGCGACAGCATACTATTCTCCGCCAGATGGGTCGCAACCCTGGCTTCATCAAATACGGACTCCCATCAACCTATCGGATAAATCGGCTGGATGATCTCCGCCCTTGGAAGGGCCTCCACCTCGGCCCGCTTTGACCGAAAGCAGGCGAGCGCCCTCTCGTAGCTCGAATGCGCCTCCCTCCCCATCTCCCGTGGAGGAATCCCGTAAGGCCATCGATCATTCACTGGCGCCCTGCCGGGCTTCTCCACAGTCGGAATCTTCGGAGGAAGAGCCGCGGCGGCCTCCCCCTGGTCAGCCTGACCGCTCGGTGAGGCCTCACTGGTCCGGCGGGAGGGGGCGTCTGATTCGGACGGCTTTTGCCTCTTATCCTCCCTCTCCCCAATGGTGATTTCAATGACCCAATTCCGGGCAATCTCTTTCGCCGATCCCTCTTCCGCCACCTCCTTGCCTGTATCTAGGGGGTCCGACCTCTTCGTCACAGACACCCCAGCCGCCCTCAGCACCACCTCCCTTGTACGTATCATGTCCTCGCCTACAAAGAAGTGAGATTAGGGTGAACCTATATGAGGAAGTTCGCCAAGATTAAAATACCTTCGGACCAGAAGTATTGAGCGAGCCGGTCGTCTTTGACAAAGTTCACTAGCCGCAGATCGACCTCAGAAATTTCCTCCAAGATCTGGGAGTTCACTAAATCCTCTCCCTCCAAGATCACCACATCATCCATCGAAGAATTCAATGTCCCCCAGTTCGACCTCAATACCACATCAGTCGGCATCAAGACCATTTCACATCGACCATCACCCCAAGAATGAGAGGCTGCCCCTTCTTTGCATACACACAATAATACTTCCCCCTCTTCCTCACCTCGAAGAAATGTTGGAAGAGCGTCAAGGACGGACTCAAGTCACTGGCGAGGCAGAGGACGACGAAGCCGATCATTAAACCAATGGAGCATGGCGTCAGCGCAAAGAGCGGTAGCTCGAGGAAATTCAACAGATGAAGAAGGTAAGGATTGATTGGAAATCAAAGCCCTAATTCGAAAGTCTGGAGATAGACTCCGACCTCATTATCCACATGCCAACATACCCTCTCATCGGCTCCAGGGAGGCGCACTTCACAAGGTGGCCAAACATACCTCGCACGGATCTCCCAGATATTGAAAATGTCTATTTTGCTCCGAGTGGTTGCTATCACCCTCGGCACCTTTGTTCGGAATCTTCTCATCCTCCATTGCCACATCTCCTCCTCCAATTCTTCCTCCTAAATCGCACAACTACCACCTCCGGCCTCAAAATGCGAATCCATCCAACAGAAGAACAAGAGAATACCTGAAATAAAGAATAAAGACGGAAGTCGCGATCGGAACAGTAGCACGAACTCCAGCGACGGCGGCGACAACAACGGTGATCAGAAACTCAGAAGAAGGCGAGAGCTTGAAGGGAATCATAAGTGTGAAAACCCTCACTCGATCTCTCCCTCCCCTATTTATAAGAGGCGTCAACCGATCTCTGCCATCGAAGCTCTTCCACGTGGCGAGGATCCGATCGCCTTTGACGCCTCGACTGCCACCTGCAGCCACATCCACCATGAGTCGCCCTCTGGACAGCTGGGACGCTTCGATATTCTACCGCCATCAAATCAAAATGATTTCGGCGAAACGGTAGGCGGTCTTTTCGAATTATTTACTGCCTCGACCGGAGGCCCAGAGCAAAGGCCGTCCATTTCCCCTCCGGGCAGAAGGGGTGATAATGCATCATCTAAACTAGGTTGGGCTTCCGTCTCAAGCTCGAATGAAGGGGGAAATTGTTACGACCTAAATATCGTAATACCTCGACCTTTCTTCCAAGTTCGTCCAATAGCCGCAAAGTCTGCCTCGACTAGTGGGTATGATGCACTTCGCCCCAAACCTCGACAGGTGCTCGCCCGCTTCCCTCCAAGCTCGCCAGGCGAACAACTAGTTCGCCCGTCATCCCACGGGAGAGACCAAGTGACTCATGTGCAGCCCCGCTCCTCGGACGCACCTCGATGACCCTTCCAGCCCTTCGAGTACGACAAACGTCCTCGTACGAGAAAGCCACTGACACTTCCGTCGCTCGACAGCCTGACAAAGCGCCCACTGGCCGATGCACCATCTGACCGCTTGGTGCTTTCGGCTCTGACACTCTGACAAAGCACCCCTGGCCGTTGCGCCGTCTGACAAAAGCATGGCTGACACACACACAGCTCTGACATCCTCGACTGAACCTTCCGTAATCTGACATGCCAGGTCAGCCCTACCTAACCGCCTCATTCAGCTATAAATACACATCCACTTCCATCGAGTGGGGGTTGGCTAATTGATTCTCAAACTCTCACTCACACACAAGAGCAAATATCATCCATATATTTGTTCTTCCACCCTAGCTCGCCACATAAGGTCGACCAACCTCTAGCTTAGCCTACGTGTCCGATCCACATTCTTAAGCCCTGATTATGACTTAGGCATCGGAGAGGCTGTAGGTTGAAACCCAACCTGACCTTTCTGACGAGCTGCTCTTTGTATAGGTGAGCTCGTTCAAACAGCGAGCGATCGACGACCAATTCGAGGAGAGCGGCGAACTAGCGACGGACTTGCAGGATTGATCCAGAGATTATCCTCTAAAGTGCACCTAGCCTCTACACCCCCAAACACTTGTAACCACTGTGCCCTTGGTTCCCCCTCTATATAAATTCATTGTACGCGGATCTTACCCCGCAACAGAAGTGATTCCATTGGTGAAGGCCTCATGGTAACATCATTTCCAGCAAGAAGCAACTTGGAAACATGAAGAGCAAATGAAAGAAAAATATCATAACCTCTTATCTCTACAGTAGTCAGGAAGACAAGGTTCATAACTAATGTGTTGAAAACAACAGTCTAGGATTTCTTGTTTTAATGATAACAAACCATTATGAACTATTTTGATATGTTTGTTAAGAGATAATGATCAAAAGAGTTCAGGTTCAAGTTGATCAAAAGAGTTCATATGCACAAAGAAATTTTTCATTTGATGAAGAAGTGTGTGCGTGGCTGCAAGGAATTTGATTTTTGCTTGTGGATCTGCACAATGCAACAAAAATTTAAAAACGAGTCATGCAATGAGCAAAAGCATCTTCTCCTCTGGTATTTCACACATGCACGTATGAAAGGTAAAGCCATGTATGAATCATCACCTTGTGTGTTGATAATTCACATGGAGCCAAAAAAATATTGTCGGGCTCCAAAACAAAAACTAGTTGGATGGGCTTTCTTTTAGGGGGAAAAGGTGTAATCGCACTTAAGTTTATTAGGTCGGGTTTGTTGTGAAGGGAAAAGTAGGGAAATAGGTGTAGGGGGTTAAGAGCCCCTCTACCCTCTTATTTATAGCTTTCAATGGTGGGCCGGATACCCAATGGGCCTCATGGGCCTATTCATAACACTTCCCCTTATCCAACCAACATTGAATAAGAGGTGGATTCTTCAGGATCCGAGTTAGGATAACTGCCTTGTTAAATAAATAACAGTTAATTCATAACTTCCCATGTTTTAGGGATGTGTCTAGGGGTGGATGTTGGAAACAGCATCCTAACCTATGTTTGATGATAACAAACCCTACTGAACTGTTCTAATATGTTTGTTGAGTGTGTCACAGGTCCCTATAGCCATGATTGCTCAGCTTACACATGTACGTATTCAAGTACGTTGAAATACAAGGCTGAAACTATATTTGGAATTACGCAAGCTGATCAAACAAGGAAGTATATCTATGACACTCTACCCTAGAGTTAATCATAGGCTATAAATAGTATGGGAATTTTCTCAGGATTTATGGAGATGGTTTGAAGTCCAAATACGGGGAAATACGAGAAAATACAGAGTATACAAAGAAGAAATTTTTTCTACAAGTGGTGAAATGAGGTGAAACAATTCTAACATGTATATATGGGGCTCTGGGATTTTTGAGCATTTTTTCAGAATTTTTGGGATTTATTTGGAAGGCCAATACTCAAGACTACGTCGGAAATACACTGGAAAATCGACATATGGCACTGTTCATGTATACGGCATCAACGCAGCGCTATACCAACCGACGTGGCACCATCTGGACCGCTCATTCCACATCCGACGGTCGCTCGAAGCGGGGTGATGTGGCTGCTTCAGAACCGCACGATCAAGATCCAACGGCCACCTACCAATCGGATGAGTCGTCGAAGGCGGGCGCCGCCATCCAAAGTCCGCGTCGACGTGGCTCTATCTCAGTCGTCCACGCAACGATCCAACGGTGCCGACACACGCGGATGCGGGTCAAAGCGGGCGGGCGCCGGTGCACGAATTTTGACGGACATGTGGCGCGTCATCATCAGATCCCGCTCGATCCAACGGTGGAGATCGCTGCCGACAGCGGGTTTTCAAACCCGGCCCGTTAACGCGTTTTAAACGTGTTTTTCGTGGGTTCGGATCCCTTCGCACAGTGTCAAAACCCGTTAAGCTTAATCCTATATAAACCCATGTACACTCTTCACAAAATCATCAATAAGTGGAGTTCTAGAGATCCAAATTGAGTTCCGTAAGAAGCGTTGCGACCGTGACTTCATCCCCGACGCAGTGACAACAAGTTGATCAGCTAGTTCTTCCTGTGCAGAAAATGAGATCATTTGAGTAAGGAACTTCTACCGACTACCTCCACGGGGACAGCGACTACTTCTTCTACAGACATCCGATCATCATTCCGTAAGAAGCGTTGCGAAGCTACTGATGTGCTGAAAGACGACAACCAGAGAGATCTTCACAAATGAGCTTTCTAAACTCTTGATCTTTGTTATTTGTGAAGTTATTAATGTTTTGATCGGCATTTCTGTAATATAATTTCTTCCGTTTTTTGGGACTCTGGGAACCAAACTTGTTGGGGCAAGTTGGATTGAGGAGTGATACTTGTATGTTTCTTTTTGGCTTTGGTGAGCTTGAGTTGGTCTGACAGGTTGGTGTTGGGGCACCAATCTAAGGGAGATTGTAACTTCTTAAAGAAACAGTATAAGTGATTGCTCATTGGGGTGGACGTAGGTCATGGGGATCGAACCACGTTAAATTCTGTGTCTTCTGTGAATGCTTTGATTGTCTGATTCCTAAACTGCATGCTGTAAACTAGGCTTAATTTTTATCTTGCGATAATTTGGTCAAAGGCCTATTCACCCCCCCCCCCCTCTAGGCCTTATTTAGATACAACAAGTGGTATCAGAGCATCAGGCCTGGCCATTTGAGTCTAGTTCATAATGAATACATATGATTCAGCATTTGCTGAAGGACAGTCTACAGTTAGACCACCCAAATTTAATGGGAGTGATTTTGCTTACTGGAAAGCTAGGATGAAAATTTTCCTAGTTTCTTCAGATCTTGAAATTTGGAAAATTGTTGCAAAAGGCTATCACCCACCTACAATCAAAATTGAAGATATTGATGTACCAAAACCAGAAGATAAATGGGATGATAACGATAACAAACTTTATGCTCTGAATGGTAAAGCTATGAATGCAATTATCTGTGCACTTGACAGAACTGAGTTTAACCGTATATCTCATTGTCTTACTGCGCAGGAAATCTGGAACACTCTCGAAGTCACTCACGAAGGAACCTCTCAGGTGAAGGAGTCCAGATTAGCGCTGCTGAGCTCAGAGTACGATGGTTTCCACATGCTACCAGGAGAATCCATCAAGGACATGTACACTCGCTTCACCGACATCGTATACAACTCAAAAGCCTTGGGAAAGTCTTACGACAGCATCGACCTCATTCGGAAAATCCTAAGAGCGCTTCCTAGTTCCTTCCAACCTAAAGTGACGGCCATCCAAGAAGCGAGAGATCTCACTAAGTTGAAGCTGGATGATCTGATTGGGAATCTGTTATCCCATGAGCTGGAACTCAAAACCGTCGAGACAAGAGAGAAAGGTGAGGCTAAACCTTTAAAGACCATCGCTCTCAAAGCCGAAGAAAGTGACAAAGAAGATCTCGACGAGGAACATGCACTGATGGTCAGAGGATTCCGACGCTTCATCAGAACTCCTGCCGGAAAATCTGAAATGGCAAAAAGGTTCAATCATTTTAATAAGTTTAATCCTTTGAATTCCTCGTATGAACAGAATACTACTAAAAGTGTTCAATGTTTCAACTGTAAGAAATTTGGACATTTCATGAAAAACTGTCCAACAAAGAACGCGTCATCCGAAGCCAAAGGGAAATCATTTGCGGTAACATGGGACGATGACGACGAAGACGAACCACAAGACGAGGTAGCGCAATCATCACTTTGCCTAATAGGTGAAAGCGACACGAACAAGGTAAGAGATGAATTTTCTTTACCAGAATTAATGAACATTTGTGAAAACATGAATTCAGAAATTACTTCTCTTGAATCCTCTATAGAAAATTATAAAGAAATGAATTTCCAACTACAGCAAGAAAATTATAATGTTTTGCAAAATGAAATAAAATTGAAAAATGAAATTGCATCGCTCAAAATTACCATTGAAAAACTCAAAGGAAAATCTAGTATTACTGAAGCTATACCTTGTCAGACTTGTGCTTCATTAAAGCTAGAAATTAAGAATGGTAATGAAAAGATTGTTGGCCTAAATAAAAGAATAGAAACTCTCGCTAAAAATGAAGATAATGTTAGAAAGAGTTTTATAAATAAAAGTGTCATGCTTGTAAATGAAAACATCTTTTTGAAATCCAAAGTCTCTGATTTAGAACTGAGTATCAGAAAATTTGGTGTAGGAAGGAAATCACTAGACATCATTCTTGGATACCAGTCAATCAAAAACGATAAACAAGGACTAGGATTTGGAAATGTTTATAATGAAAACATGATAAAGAAAAATCATTACATCAAGAAAAAGAAACGGAACGCCAAATGTTATACCTGTGGTTCTTTTAAGCATTTATATAGAAATTGTCGTTATAAGAACCAAAACATGAAGTTCAAACAAGTATGGGTTCCGAAAGGTACTATGACTAACCATTGTGGACCTATTTGGCTACCCAGGTCACACCTACCTTGTTCTTCTTATGTGTAGGGACTCAGCATGGCTAAGGAACAACTGTGTGAGTGGTATTTGGATTCAGGCTGCTCAAGACACATGACAGGGAACAGCGACAAGTTCCTTAGCCTCGTGAAGCAAGAAGGAGGAAGTGTTACATTAGGGGACAACGGAAAGTGCAAGGTAATGGGTAAAGGTATTGTTGGCAACAATACTTTTAAAATTTCTGACGTCCTCTGGGTTGAAAATCTCAAACACAACCTCATCTCCATAAGCCAACTCTGTGACAAAGGTATGAAAGTACTTTTTGATGAGAAAATTTGTAAAATTTATGACTCGGTCACAGGTAATACCCTCTTCATAGACAATAGGAAAAATAATGTTTATACAATAATGATTGAAGAAATGACAATTGCTAAATGTTTGATTGGCAGGGAGGAGGAGGCTATACTATGGCACCGGAGACTATCACATGCCAGCATAAAGTTGCTACATAAGCTGGAGAATAAAAACCTGGTCCGAGGCTTGCCACATCAACAATACGAGAATGGTAAGTTGTGTGTTGCATGTACAAAAGGTAAGCAAACTAGATCCACTTTTACGGGAATTCGGGAAGTTACCACTTCACGAGTCCTAGAATTGATTCATATGGATTTGTTTGGGCCTACCGATGTTGCTAGCCTCAATGGGAAGAGATTTTGTTTTGTTTTGATCGATGATTTTTCTAGATATACATGGGTTTACTTCTTAGCCAAGAAATCGGATTCCTTTGAAAATTTCCAAAATTTTTGTAATCAAGTTTCAAATGAGAAAAATCTTTCAATTATGAAAATTAGAAGTGATCACGGTGGTGAATTTGAAAACTCTGTTTTTGAAAACTTCTGATTGGAAAAAGGGATCTTACATGAATTTTCTTCTCCTAGAACACCTCAACAAAACGGGGTGGTCGAAAGAAAGAATCGAACTTTAAAAGAGATGGCAAGAAGCATGCTTAATGATTATTCTCTTCCTATGTATTTTTGGGCCGAAGCAGTGAATACAGCCTGCTATGTCTGCAACAGGGTTATGCTTAGACCTTTAATGAACAAAACATCATATGAACTGTGGCATGGCAAGACTCCTAACATTTCATATTTCAGAGTATTTGGATGCAGGTGTTTCATTTTAAACACAGGAGATCAGCTGGGAACATTTGAATCCAAATCAGACGAAGGAGTGTTCGTAGGATATTCATCAAGGAGCAAAGCATACAGGATATACAATAAACGAACCTTAACTGTTGTTGAGTCAATTAATGTGAAATTTGATGAAGCTGAAATAGATCCTTTAAATTGCAGTGAAACTGAAGCTGGAGATGCAGACAAGGAAATTACAGAGCCTGAAAACATAGCTGAACCATCTGAAGGCCAAAAGGAAGCTGAACCAGAAGTACCACAAGGAAATAGACTGGAAAGAGGAGAGCTCAGGTTCAATCCACATCATCCACCTGAGCTGATCATGGGGACTCCTACGGAAGGTATACGCACTCGATCCACTTTCAATAACTTGTGTGCCTTATGCATTCATGGTGACTTCATTTCTGAAATTGAACCCAAGAACGTTGAAATCGCTTTAACAGATGAAAGTTGGGTTATGGCCATGCATGATGAGATTAATCAGTTTGATAGAAATAATGTTTGGACATTAGTGCCCCGACCTAATAATTACCCAATTGTTGGCACTAAATGGATTTTCAAAAACAAACTTGATGAATCTGGAAATGTAATCAGAAATAAGGCAAGATTAGTGGCCAAAGGATATAACCAGATTGAGGGAATTGATTGTGATGAAACTTTTGCACCCGTTGCTAGATTAGAAGCCATTAGAATATTGCTGGCTTTTGCAAGTTTTAAAGGTTTTAAATTGAAGCAAATGGATGTGAAAAGTGCATTTTTAAATGGTTATTTGAAAGAAGATGTTTTTGTTGAACAACCCCCTGGTTTTGAAAGTCATAGTTTTCCAAATCACGTTTACAAGTTGCAAAAGGCTTTGTATGGTCTGAAGCAAGCTCCCAGAGCTTGGTACGACCGTCTCAGTTCATATTTTTTGGAAAATAACTTTAAAAAGGGTAGTGCAGACAACACTTTGTTTATCTTGCATGAACAGGATCATTTTCTTATTGTTCAGATTTATGTGGACGATATTATTTACGGTGCTACTAATGATCTTTTATGCCAAAAGTTTGAAAAGGTTATGCAGGATCAATTTGAGATGAGTCTGGTCGGAGAGTTGAAATACTTTTTGGGCTTTCAAGTAAGACAAACTGGAGATGGCATATATGTTTCTCAAACCAAGTACATAAAAGAACTGTTGAAGAAATTTGGGATGGAAAATGCAAAGCCAATGCGAACTCCAATGAGTCCGACGACGAAGCTTGAAAAGGATGACAAAGGTATAGATGTTGACCAAAAGCTTTATCGAGGTATGATTGGGTCCTTACTCTATTTAACTGCATCTAGACCAGACATCATGTTTTCTGTCTGTTTGTGTGCACGATTTCAAGCCTGTCCAAAAGAATCACATTTGATAGCCATTAAGAGGATTTTTCGATATCTTATTCACACTCCTACACTTGGACTATGGTATCCCTCTTGTGGTAATCTTAATTTGGTTGGCTATGCTGATGCTGATTATGCTGGTAGCTTGGTTGATAGAAGAGCACTAGTGGAACTTGCTTTCTTTTGGGACAATCCTTAGTTTCTTAGTCTAGCCGTAAGCAAAATAGTGTTGCGCTATCCACCACTGAGGCAGAGTATATTGCTCTTGGCAACTGCTGTGCCCAGGTTCTGTGGATGATGCAAACCTTACTTGACTACGGATTAGAATTACGAAAAGTCCCTCTTCGTTGTGATAGCAAGAGTGCCATAGATCTTTCTAACAACCCTATCCATCACTCTCGTACAAAACACATAGACGTAAGACATCATTTTCTTAGAGATCATTTGGCAAAAGAGGATGTATCCATTGAATATATTTCTACTGATTCTCAGCTGGGAGATATCTTTACAAAACCTTTGCCAGAAGATCGCTTTTGTCGTCTACGTCTAGAATTGGGCATTATTGATCATATTTAGAGTGAAAATATTATTTGGTGTGCTTTTATTGTTTTTGTGTGGTGTGCTACAAAAAGAAAAATAAAAAAAATAAAAAAATAAAAAAATAAAAACAAATATAAAAAGAAAGGGAAAGTGAATTGTCTATCTCCTCATTTTGCACTTTTCATCAGAAACAGCTTTAAATGCAAAACATATGTCTTATGGATTTTGAATATTATATTCTTAACAATGCTTGCATTCAAAGACTACATGCTTAATTAGGTCATATTCATTAATGAGTAACTAACGTTTTTCATCTTCCAATCACACTTACACAGATCAATATGTTTTTTGATATGGATTTGAAATATTGAATATGAAAAGTGGTTGTTGGTGGACTAATTTATGTTTTAATGGGATATGATGTTTCAAGGCATGGGTAAAAAGAAAATCTCTCATCAAAATATATATACGTGTATTAAAAATAATAATAACAAGACGAGTGTCTTCAAAATATATGCACAAAGCTTCGTATGAAAAATGGATACGCCCCATGTCCTTGATACTACCCTCGGACATCCAACTTAAGCTATAAATGTCATTTTTTTGGCGTTGGTGTTAAGTCCGTCAAGCAATGCCATTTCACATTTAAAAATCCTTATTGGTCATGTTTGGACTTGGTAACTTGAACTCATACTACATGAGAAGGGGAAACTCAATCTTTGATGTTCATATATCCAGTTGAAAAGATTGATATGACAGGCTGTATTCCTTATTTCCTCTCCATATTTCTAAACATTTGATCATCACACTTGAGCAAGGAGATGAATTACGGTAGTTATGACTTAGTGCTTATTGCTTATTTATTCATTGTGGTCATCGATGTCTTGCATGTTTGTTTTGCTTTATAATGTTCAATTTTCCATTCCTCATATGCTATTTCATACATTTTTTTTGATGAAAACAAAGGGGGAGAGAAATATTAAGATTGAGCATGTCAGAGATAGGGGGAGCATGTCAATAGGGGGAGCATATCATTTTGCCATTCTTGCTCATATTCATGCTTCACACACTCACACACTTCACACATTTTTGATGTAATCTTAATGTCTGGTTTGTTCTCATCAAAAGGGGGAGATTGTTGGAAACAGCATCCTAACCTATGTTTGATGATAACAAACCCTACTGAACTGTTCTAATATGTTTGTTGAGTGTGTCACAGGTCCCTATAGCCATGATTGCTCAGCTTACACATGTACGTATTCAAGTACGTTGAAATACAAGGCTGAAACTATATTTGGAATTACGCAAGCTGCTCAAACAAGGAAGTATAGCTATGAAACTCTACCCTAGAGTTAATCATAGGCTATAAATAGTATGGGAATTTTCTCAGGATTTATGGAGATGGTTTGAAGTCCAAATACGGGGAAATACGAGAAAATACAGAGTATACAAAGAAGAAATTTTTTCTACAAGTGGTGAAATGAGGTGAAACAATTCTAACATGTATATATGGGGCTCTGGGAATTTTGAGCATTTTTTTCAGAATTTTTGGGATTTATTTGGAAGGCCAATACTCAAGAATACGTCGGAAATACACTGGAAAATCGACATATGGCACTGTTCACGTATACGGCATCAACGCAGCGCTATACCAACCGACGTGGCACCATCTGGACCGCTCATTCCACATCCAACGGTCGCTCGAAGCGGGGTGACGTGGCTGCTTCAGAACCGCACGATCAAGATCCAACGGCCACCTACCAATCGGATGAGTCGTCGAAGGCGGGCGCCGCCATCCAAAGTCCGCGTCGACGTGGCTCTATCTCAGCCGTCCACGCAACGATCCAACGGTGCCGACACACGCAGATGCGGGTCAAAGCGGGCGGGCGCCGGTGCACGAATTTTGACGGACACGTGGCGCGTCCTCATCAGATCCCGCTCGATCCAACGGTGGAGATCGCTGCCGACAGCGGGTTTTCAAACCCGACCCGTTAATGCGTTTTAAACGTGTTTTTCATGGGTTCGGATCCCTTCGCACAGTGTCAAAACCCGTTAAGCTTAATCCTTTATAAACCCATGTACACTCTTCACAAAATCATCAATAAGTGGAGTTCTAGAGATCCAAATTGAGTTCCGTAAGAAGCGTTGCGACCGTGACTTCATCCCTGACGCAGTGACAGCAAGTTGAGTAGCTAGTTCCTCCTGTGCAGCAAATGAGATCATTTTGAGTAAGAAACTTCTACCGACTACCTCCACGGGGACAGCGACTACTTCTTCTACAGACATCCGATCATCATTCCGTAAGAAGCGTTGCGAAGCTACTGATGTGCTGAAAGACGACAACCAGAGAGATCTTCACAAATGAGCTTTCTAAACTCTTGATCTTTGTTATTTGTGAAGTTATTGATGTTTTGATCGGCATTTCTGTAATATAATTTCTTCCGTTTTTTGGGACTCTGGGAACCAAACTTGTTGGGGCAAGTTGGGTTGAGGAGTGATACTTGTATGTTTCTTTTTGGCTTTGGTGAGCTTGAGTTGGTCTGACAGGTTGGTGTTGGGGCACCAATCTAAGGGAGATTGTAACTTCTTAAAGAAACAGTATAAGTGATTGCTCATTGGGGTGGACGTAGGTCATGGGGACCGAACCACGTTAAATTCTGTGTCTTCTGTGAATGCTTTGATTGTCTGATTCCTAAACTGCATGCTGTAAACTAGGCTTAATTTTTATCTTGCGATAATTTGGTCAAAGGCCTATTCACCCCCCCCCCCCCCCTCTAGGCCTTATTTAGATCCAACAGTGGATACTTCAGGATCCAGAGTCAACGAGGTTGTCTCGTCAAAACCTTGACTACGGAATGTTGGGGTTTTGGCGGACCCTCAGAGCTCGGGTCTGTGTCCGTCCTAAGTCGGATGGACCACAGTGGCTTAAAACGTAGCGGAAAAACAAAAACAAAACTTTTAAGCTAGCTAAACTATTTAGCTAGGCTCTTAGGGAGCCAGATCCTAGCCCGATCTATGCCAACTTGGGGTGGATCTGACCACCCAAGAGGGATCTATTCTAAAGCGACTAATTAAATCTACACTAAAATTACTTAACCACATATCCGGAATCTTGGCCCTGGAGCAGGCAAGATGTACCGCACCGTCTTCAGAAGCTCCTCGTAGCCGAGCCGCCTTAACTCAATCCGCCTGAGCCGCCTCGCACCCTCGAACCGATCCGCCTGAACCGACTTTCACCTCCGAGCCGATCACACACGGTAAAAAGCTTCACTTAAGTAGAACCCGCGTCTTAGACGTCTGGATCCAAATCCAAACCCCCTTTGTAGTCTTGCTAGGACTACTCCGGAGAATAGGGAGAGAGAGAGAATAGTTTAGTCGCCGATCGAGCTTGCTCTAAAAGTCTGGAGCTACTCGATCGAGGACTTGATGTGTATTTCAACGAAGAGAGTGCACCCCTATTTATATAGGGAGTCGGCACTCACTCTTTCTTTGTGAGCAATATGGGACTTTTGCAAATGAGATGGAAATTCAATTAAGCCAATTTAGCTTAATTTGTAGTTTAAGTGAGTTTTTCATAAAAGCAAACTTTAACTAATTAATTCTCTTCGCTCATTAAACTTTAGACATCCAACAAGCTATCAATCCGAAGGGCTTCGAATGGTGAACGCGTAGGAACCGACGACGACGAATTTTGAATTTGTTTGACCCATCAAACAATTGCCCAAAGTTGGTCAAATAATTGATTTTCGTAGCCGTCATTTGGGGTTTCAAAACCCTTAAAATTAACTTAAGTTGCGGGCGCGCCCGCTAAGCTAAGCGGACGCGCCCGCCCAAGGCAACAGAGGCGGGCCGCCCGCCCGGTAGGCAGCGGGCGTGCGCCCGCTGCGTGCAGTAGGCATTAGCCCGCTGTGCAGCGGGCGTTAGCCCACTGTGCAGTGGGCGTTAACCCGCTGCGGCCAGCGGGCCGCGCCCGTTTTGCCTCTGGGTATGGGCTTGTTAGCCCAGTGAGTCTAACCCACCTTGCCTTGAACTGTTTTCGCGTTTCTAGGCTTGTTTGAGCTCCGATTTGGACGCGGTTTGAACATGTGTTTAGACCGGGATGATCCCGTCAGCCAGGTAACCCTTTCGAATATATTTGTTCCTAATAAATTTGTCGTAACCAATTTACGACACGTTTAATCATTGTTTACATCAGATGCAGCATTTGTCCCTATTGCTATGACGACTAATTTTCACAACAGGCTTTGTGAATATTAACTATTCAATATCATCAAATGAATTTCTCTCAATTAATATTCCTATTACTAAGACACGAACACTACTCGATGTGAGACCCTCCAGCCTGACCTTACTACAGGTTGGGGCTCGAAACCCCTAGACGACGGTCACTACGAGCAGTAGTTGTCTTCCCTGTTTCAAAATCATCATAACGTGATCGACCCTTTCACAAAAGCATCATTGGGTTTACATTGGCTGTGTCAGTGACGAACTCCGTTAGCTATAGTCCCTTCGTCAAGACTGTGTTCATGTTGGCCTAGGGTATGGTTTACTGTCAACCCTATTAGACAACATTGGTCAGTATACGGCGGTCTTTGTTGTATACACATTGTACTTCTTACAACGTACCCCGGCCGAGGATTAACATAAAGACCGTACTGAGCCTGTAACACTAACTTCCCTTTAACGGAAGTGACGAATCCCATCTTAGTCATCTACTTGCCTCGAGAGCTTCGGGTGCATCTCAACCTAAGATCTTTCA
The DNA here is from genome assembly GCA_030789695.1 of Scilla litardierei. Classification (NCBI taxonomy): domain Eukaryota; kingdom Viridiplantae; phylum Streptophyta; class Magnoliopsida; order Asparagales; family Asparagaceae; genus Scilla; species Scilla litardierei. The sequence goes on along the minus strand of CM061132.1, from coordinate 78,231,765 downwards.
GCAGGCATAGCCTCGAAGCTAGATCATAGGTCTAAGCTACACGGTTCGCTCACAGGTTCGTACAAATGACTTCAGGTCATAAGGACCAGTTAACATATCATCACCCTATAGTTATTAAGGACAGTTTAGTTAAAGTTAACCATTTAATAACTCTAATTTGGTCGTTCAGTGAACTCATTCTCTAATGAGCACATGTGTCTCGTCTCCGACTTCACCAAGTCGAATGACTATGAGATCATCATTACCCTAAGGTAAGACTAAGACACAGTGGTCTATCCAATGTGTCGATATCCAGTTCTCGACACATCTATGACCACGAACCGTTTAAGACTTACGTTTATATTCGGTCGCTTATGAGTATCGAGATCTCATCTAGATACGTAAGGACCTAACTATAAGTCTATGGATATTATCTAAGTGTATTAATACAAACGATTTTATACTTAGAATAATAGGTACCATATTCAGTATGAACAAGATGTATACTTAGGATAAATTACTTTATGGGCATATATCCTCCTACACGGAAAACCATGTGGGAAAAAACCAGTAGCCAAGGGAAAAGAGTACAACACTGCAGTTGACTCCCCCTCATCTGACCAAGCTTCAAGCTTGCAGATATCCTATGAATCTATACATCAGTCTCCTATATATCTATGAGTTCATAGTCCTCTCATCCTGACCCAGTTTACATTTTCTCACTCTCCTCATCCCAATCCCATATACAAGTTTCTCAAAGATACTAGTAGGCAGTGATTTGGTAAGCAAATCCGCCAAGTTATTACATGATTGGATCTTCTGTACCTCAATCTACTTTTGCTTCTGAAGGTCGTGCGTCCAGATGAACTTGGGGGAGATATGCTTTGTCTTGTCGCCTTTGATGTAGCCGTCCTGTAGCTGGGCTATGCATGCTGCATTATCTTCATGGAGAGGAGTAGGCGCAAGGGTGCCGGTCATCAGGCCGGTGGAGGTGAGAATGTACTGGATCACAGAGCGTAGCCAGAAACTCTCCTTGCTTGCTTCATGGATCGCTAGAAGTTCTGAGTGAGTGGATGAGACGGTTGTCATGGTCTGCTTTACAGATCTCCAGGATATGGCAGTGCCGCCATAGGTAAACATATATCCGATCTGAGACTTCTCTGTATGAGGATCGGACATGTATCCTGCATCAGCATAACCAACTAAACCAGTTGATGCCCCTTTCTTGTAGAATTGACCTAAGTCTATGGACCCTTGGAGGTAGCGCAGAAGATGCTTAACTCCGGCCCAGTGCCGCTGTGTAGGTGCAGCACTATATCTGGCTAGTAAGTTGACTGCAAATGCTATGTCAGGGCGAGTGCAATTAGCCAGGTAAAGGAGTGCACCGATAGCACTTAAAAAAGGCACTTCAGGGCCTAGTACTTCCTCCCCCTCTTCCAGCGGCCGGAAGGGGTCTTTATGCACATCTAATGATCTGATGACCATTGGGGTGCTGAGGGGGTGGCACTTATCCATCTGAAACTTTTTCAATAAGTTCGATGTGTAAGTTGACTGATGTAACAGGATTCTATCGTTAAGATGCTCTATTTGAAGACCTAAATAGAATTTTGACTTTCCGAGGTCTTTCATCTCGAATGTTTCTGTCAGACTTCTAGAAATCTCGGCGATCTCTTCAGGAGATCCGATGAGGTTCAAGTCGTCTACATAGACGGCTATAATGACAAATCATGTTGCCTTTGCTCTTATGAAGATGCAAGGACAGACTGGGTCATTTGTAAATCCATGTTTTGCAAGGAAGTCGCTCAATCTGTTATACCACATCCTTTCGGATTGTTTTATATCATACAATGATCTTTGCAGTTTCACTGAGTAGATGTCACGTTTTCTCTCTTTTAGTGCTGCAAGCAAAGAATAACCTTCAGGCAATCTCATATAGATGTCTCGATCTAGGTTGTCATATAGGTATGCAGTAACGACGTCCATAAGTTGCATATCTAAACCCTCTTAGGCTGTTAAGCCAATGAGGAATCGGAAGGTGATCGCGTCCATGATCGGGGAGTATGTGGCTTCAAAATCCACCCCTGGACGTTGGTTAAAACCCTGCGCTACAAGCCTTGTATTGTAGCGAACGATCTCATTCTGTTCATTTCGTTTTCTAACAAATACCCATTTATAACACATAGGTTTTACACCTTTTGGTGTCTGGACTATAGGTCCGAAGACCTTACGTTTGGTGAGTGAATCCAACTCCACTCCTATTGCCGCTTTCCACTTTGGCCAATCATCTCTGCTTTGACATTCTGTCAGAGAGCGTGGTTCAATATCATCGTCGCAGTACGCGACGTTGATGGCAATATTACACGTAAATGTGTCATCTATGTTGTGCTCTTTCTGTCCTAATACTCCCCAGTTCGTACATAGTGTATCGAAACTTCATTTTCTCCCGGTTTTTCCTCTGTTTGAGAGTTTGGGAGAGATGGGGTAGTAGGGCTTATAGTTGCATCCTGTGGTGGTATTTGTTTACCATTGCCAAGGGTCCTACTCTTTCGAGGGACTTGGTCATTGGATCCCGGTGGTCGTCCTCTCTTTTTGAGGAGTCCAACCATTTCTGCTGCAGGCGGATTGCATCCATTTTGCGGTATGTCAATCCTAGCTGGAGTGTTAGCAGCAGAGACGTGCGATCTGACAATCTTCTGGTTGTCAGTAAATTTGTCCGGCAAGAGATGGACAGTGTTTTGGATATGGAGAATCTTCAGGACCTCCTCCTCACACTGGTTTGTGGGCGGATCAAAGTGACATAATGTCTTTGTATCCCAAGTGATACAGTCTGAAGCTTCGGGCTTCTTTGTCTGTGAGCCTAGTATTGGAAATGATGTTTCATCAAATTCACAGTCTTCTAGACGTGCCTTGAAAACGTCTCCCGTAAGGGGTTCTAGGAATCTAATTATGGAGGGGGTGTCAAACCCAACATAAATGCATAGGCGACGTTGTGGACCCATCTTTGTCCTTTGTGGTGGTGCTATGTGGACGTATACTGCACAACCAAATATTCTCAAGTGTGAGACAATTGGTGGGGCTCCAAGTGCTAGTTGCATTGGAGAAGATGACTGACCTCCAGAGGGTCTTAATTTTATTAAAGATGCAGCATGCAAAATTGCATGACCCCATGCATTCACTGGCAGCTGGGATTGAAGTAATAATGGACGAGCAATCCATTATAGTCTCTTAATTAGAGATTCTGCTAACCCGTTTTGGGTGTGAACATGCGCTACAGGATGTTCGACTTCAATTCCCTGTGCTTGGCAATAGTCTAGAAAGACTTGTGACGTGAACTCACCCGCATTGTCCAGACGAAGTTTCTTTATCTGGTAGTTGGGAAAGTGGGCCCGTAACCTGATTATCTGAGCTAAAAGCTTAGACAATGCTAGGTTGCGGGTGGACAGTAGACACACATGTGACCACTTAGTAGATGCGTCAATCAGGACCATAAAGTACCTGAACGGACCACTTGATGGGTGTATAGGCCCACAAATGTCTCTGTGGATTCTTTCCAGAAAACTTGGAGATTCCAGGTCCACTTTCAGTGGAGAGGGTCTCGTAATCAGTTTACCCTTGTAACAGGGTGGACATGGGAATTTACCTTTTTGAAGAATCTTCATGTTCTTCAAGTCTATACCCCTGGTGCTTTTTATGATGCGGTACATCATAACAGATCCAAGGTGTCCCAGTCTACTATACCAGAGTTGGAATTCTGGTGTTTGGGGGCACTGCAGGTGCTCCGACATTGATGTTTCTGAAGTTTGTATACTTGTTTGGTAGAGCCCCGAGGGGAGTCCCTTAAAACGTTCCACAATGGTTTTTGAACCATTTGTAAAAGACGTTACAAGCAAGTATTCCCTTTCATTTTCCTTGACCGTCTCTAAGTGATATCCGTTTAAACGGATATCTTTAAAGCTTAGGAGGTTTCGGATGGATTTAGGGGAGTATAACGCATTCTTAAGTGTGATTTGTGTGTTACCGGGGAGCAATATGATTGCTTCCCCTGATCCTTCGATTATATTAGCTGGTCCTGAGATTGTTCTCAGTGGACTAGAGTAGCTACTTATGCTCGTGAAGTAGTCTATGTTTTGAAGGATCGAGTGCGTCGATGCACTGTCCACTAGACAAATAGATTCCATATCTATATAAAAAAGACATTTAAGCAGTAAATAATATGAACAAGAAAAGATCTACTTTCATTCATTTAAGATGCTCAAAGGATTGTTTGACATGGAATACAAGATACGATGCACGAAAAGTAGATACATTGCTAGTAGATAAAAGTGGTCCATAACTAAAGTGTGTCATCTCCCATGAAGTCTTCAGGAGTCCATGAGGTCTCTGGCAACGCTGCGCTCTCAATCAGGTTTGTCTCAGCTCGAGGCTTGAGGCTTTCCTGGTAGAGGTCCTGGAGGTGTTTCTGGGTGCGACAGATTCTGGACCAGTGGCCCGTCATTCCGCATTTGGAGCACTTATCCTCCCAGTCTTTCTTGGGAGTAGCACCTTTTGACGTCCACTTCTGCTTCTTTTCCACGATCTTCTTGTTCTGAGGAGGAGCTTGGGGAGTGGCCTTCTTCCGCTTCTTCTGTTCTTTCCATTTCTGGAATTTTGCCTTCTTATCCATCTTCTTCTTCTGGGAAGACTGGAAGTGTGCCTCTGCAGGAGGTGGCAGTGGAGCGGAGCCAGGAGGACGCAGGTTGTGAGTAGCAACCAACAAATCTCTGTTCTGTTCAGCCATTAGCATGCATGAAAGCAGATCAAAGTACTTCGTGAACTTCCTCTCACGGTATTGTTGCGTAAGGATCATGTCCTTCTCGTGGAAAGACGTGAACGTATTTTCCAGCAACATTTTCTCCGTCACCGTTTCACCACACAACTTCAGGCGTGAGGTGATACGGAAGAGTGCTAAGTTGTACTCCGCTACGGATTTGTAATCTTGTATGCGGAGGTGAGACCACTCGTACTGCGCACGGGGGAGTATGACATCTCTCTGATGTCTGTAACTCTCCTCAAGTGCGTCCCACAGCTCGTAAGGATCCTCTACGGTGAGGTACTCGTCCTTCAAGGTCGAGTCTAAATGTTTCCTAATATAGATAATGGCTTTCGCCTTTAGTATATCGAAAACTTCCTCTGTATGAGGTGCTTCTTTAGAAGCATCCTTGTCGACTGGAGCAGTACTTGTTGTTGCATTCTCAGTTGGTGTGAGACTGAACCCATGAGATCGCAGATGGAACTTCAGGTCCAACTGCCAACTCAAGTAGTTCGACCCATCGGCCTTCAGGACCGAAAATTCGACATTCGCAAGTCTGGCCATAGAATAATCTAGCAATATAAAAACAGCATGGATTATTAAACTGTAAAAATATTTAGACATCCACGCATGTATTTTTACCATTTTCATAAAGAAAATTAACATTCATGCATGTTTTTCATCATTTTCATATCGTGAATTATTAAAGAAAAACTTAACATCCACGCATGCTTTTTAACAGTTTTATAACGTGAATAATTAAAAGCGATTAACATCCACGCATGCTTTTTCGCAGTTTCATTGTAACATTAATATAGCATGAAAATAGTTAACATCCACGCATTTAATGTATAAGCAATGAAAATAACTTAGGACTATGGGGATCAGCCAGCCGACACCTAAACGAAAAAGACAGTCTGAAAATTACATCAAAAATTGCATGAAAGAATAATTACAACTCGGGAACTTCATAGAGAAGCCCCTTTCTTCTTTGTGCATACGCCTTCAGCTCCTTTTTGGTGTCCTCCGGTCTTCTTTTTACATATATTTCCTCACTTACAAATTTCTCTCAAAAAAGAAAAAATTGCAGAAAATAAAAGATGTCGGAAACCTGGCTGATCCCTAAAAACATAGCCGAATCGCACATCCACGCAGATAATATATAGAAAAATATACAACCACGCAGATAATCATATCACAGGCATGAAAAGATTAATCAAATAATCTAAATAGTGTGTGACGTGCTAAAAATTATTATTGAAAAAACTTTTTACCTTTGATTCATATTTTTAATGTTTTATTTTCCGCTTTAACCCTTTTTATAAAATTTAAGATTTCTTTAATTGTTTAGGCTTTTGGGGCTAAAAATAAAAAAGGAAAAATTATTTGTGTAAATGGACTAATTTTCAGGCTTTTGGGCCTTGAAAACAACCCATTAGGGTTAATTGGGCATCCCCCGAAAAATTGGCCCGTTTAGGGCAAGGGTTTCCGAAAAACCCTTGGGGGCCCACGGCGCGCCGCCACGACGGCTAGCCACGGCTGCGGCCCGCGGCCATCGGGGCGGCTGGCCGCGGCTACTGGCCGCGGCACAGCGCCGCGGCTTCAGTCCGCGGCCGCGGCGGCCTGCAGGCCGCGGCTTCTGGCCGCGGCCTATGGCCGCGGCGTTTTATCCGCCGGCGGCGCTTGAGGGGCGCTGCCGTTTCGCCCAACGAGCGTGTGGAGTATGGATCAAGGTTGGTGGTAAAAAACTGATTTGTCTAACATTTAGATCTCTTAAAAACTGATTTTTATTGTTTTTAGACATGCGGATCTAAATAAAAACTGATTTTTACCATGTTTTCAAACTTTTTGATCTTAAAACATGCAGATCAACGTGAAAACGCAAGTTTAGATGTAAAAAGTTTTGATATTTACCTCTAGATTCGACGAGGGAATTTAGACGACGGTTGGTGAAGGATGCCCTTTTCGCTCCCCGTTGAGAAGATTACGATCTTCTTAGACTGAGCAATTGATGGATCTACTTCCTCGCGCGTCGCCGCCTTTTACAACGAGCGTGATCGTGCTGATAACATGTTGTGAAAGGAAAAGTAGGGAAATAGGTGTAGGGGGTTAAGAGCCTCTTTACCCTCTTATTTATAGCTTTCAATGGTGGGCCGGATACCCAATTGGCCTCATGGGCCTATTCATAACAGGGTTAAGTTTATTAGGTCGGCTAGAAGAGGTCTTTGTGAAGAACGGGCAGTTTAGTAATCCCCTCACAAATAATTAGGTCAATGCCATATTTAAATTGCTGTGCGGCAGAGCAATATGTAGAAGCCGAACTCGGAAAAAAAACAGAGCACAAGGGAACGGCCACAAAAACTGTTTTGGGGGGGGGGGGGGGGGGGGGGGGGGGGGGGGGGGGGGGGGGGGGGGGTAGAGAGACTCAAGCATCCTAAGAGAAGAAAAAGAAGAAAGAGAGAAGGATTTTTGATTGACCACGAGAAAGAAATCATGCGTCACTTTTGATTGGCTCTCCCACTAACTCACACAGGAATTAGGAAGAAGCAAGCAACCACGTTACATTTAGGTGAGTGGTGGTGTAGATTTTAATTGAAGATTGAAGTTTCTTTCCTAGTTGTTTTTTTGGTTTGCAGGGGAAACGCAAGTCAACATACTATTTTGGGGTGTACGGCCTTGTGCAGTGCAGAGACAAAATAAGCTCTCCCTTTGAGCACCTAAATCAAAGCAACAAAAGAAGAATCAGAGCAGTCACAGCATCTTCAAGAATCCATATCTTACAACACAGACTTTTGATTGATGAATGGTCAAAACATTGCAAAGTTGTCTACGAGAAGATCGACAAGAACACATCGACATCACAAACTGAGCACTCTGAATTTTTTATTAATATTTTTGTGGTGTTGATCCTTGTATTATTTTTATATTATTTTTGTGGTGGGAGAGCTACGTTGTATAGTTATGGGATTCTTGATTCACGTGGTTGTGGATTAAGGCAGAGTCCAGCTAGTTAGATTAATTCAGTCTAGCATGGAATTTGCAAGTCTATAGAGCTTGTGAGAGTGGAGCATGGAATTTATGAGTTCTGAGTGTCGTTTTGACTGTTTGTATGCGTGTTGAGACTAATTGATCTATTAATAGATGTTGGGGGTTGCTGGAGTAGGTCGAGGTTCGACTGAATCATGATACATTTGGTGTTATCTGTGACTGGCTATGATTCTGTGTTTTTTAGCTGCATGTGTGTAGCATAGTTTTTTATTTGTCGATCACCCTATTCACCCCCTCCATATAGGATGTACTTATCGATCCTACATAAAGATTATGAGACAATAAACGTTTACAAATTCTGATGCATTAAAAAGTAGAAAATGTGTACAAGGAAATTTTTTTATGAGGATGCAATATACATATAACTATTATACGGATCATAAGTAACTTCAGAAGCTTGTTAATAGATCTATTGTGATTGTTTAGTAAAAATAATACAATTTACATAATTTTTGATAAAACATATAAAAGAGAAGGCTTATTTTGCAAGATTCCAAAATCTATTCTATAAAATAGGGATGTTATCAAGAGAAATTGTATAAGAGAAATTGGACAAGAGAAATTGGACAAGAGAATTCGGAAAAGAGTATATACATACATATCTATTATATAAAAGAGGGATGTTATCAAGAGAAATTGGAAAAGAAAATTTGGAAAAGAGTATATACATACATATCTATTATATAAAAGAGGTATGTTATCAAGAGAAATTAGATAAGAGAATTTGGACATGAGAAATTGGATAAGAGAATTTGGATATCTATTCTATACAATAAGGATGTTATCAAGAGAAATTGGATAAGAGAATTTGCACAAGAGAAATTAGATAAGAGAATTTGGATATCTATTATATAATAGAGGGATGTTATCAAGAGAAATTGGATAAGAGAATTTGGGCATGAGCAATTGGATAAGAGAATATGGATATCTATCTATTATATAAAAGAGGGATGTTATCAAGAGAATTTGGATAAGAGAATTTGGACATGAGAAATTGGATAAGAGAATTTGGATATATATTATATAAAAGAGGGAAATTGGATAAGAGAAAATATAAGAGATGAGATTTTGAGGGATAAAAGAGGAGGTGAAAAGTTTGCACATACAACCCTTGTTTTTGTATTTTTGCCCCTGGACCGTCCCTACACACCCACCCACACTTTTTATTCTCCCCCCATTCTGACCATTTTTTCCAGTCCTTTGAAGATTTTGAATCTTATCTAACTAGGACAAAGCTTTGTCCTACGTAGTAAGTTTGTCCTAGGTGGCAATAACAATTTTGGGGGACTTAAATTTTGGGGAAAAACTTAAATTTGGGGGGAAACTTGAAATTTTGTGGGAAAACTTGAAATTTCGGGAAACTTGAAATATGTTGGGGGAAAAAACTCAGCCATTAAATAAACTGTGCCCTATGGGCACGGGTAATGACTAGTATATATATAAATAAAGGATAATAGGTGGCTACATGGAAGATGATTTGAATGGTGCTGTACCTTTGGAAAAGTAAAAATTACAAGCACCCATATAAGGGGCATTTGTCTCACCCAAACAAAATAAAAAAAGATAAGAAAACTATAACCAACACACCTAATTGAAACAGGAAGAGCGGGTTTCTGTTGTGCCAAAAAAAAGAGAGAACAGTGGATGAAAAAGAGTGTTGTTATTCGCATCACAAAAATTTATGAATACACCACACTCTTGATTTACCACACCTATATTTTTAACATCAGATGTTCGGATTTGGAGATCCGAACGACTCTAATACAATACATGTGTAAATCAGAACACAATGCATATTATTATATTGTTCAGCTTTGCAATTCCGAACGGAAGAATAAAAGTATTAGAGCCGTTCGGATCTCCAAATCCGAACATCTGATGTTAAAAATATAGGTGTGGTGAATCAAGTAGTGTAGTGTATCCATAAATTTCTGTTGTGCGAATAATAACACTCGATGAAAAATGATTTTGGTTTTATTTTTATTTATTTATTTATTTATTTTTTTTGGGGGAGGCATTAAGAAGAAACGGGGGAGAAAGTTGAATCTGATTTTACAAATAAGTAAATATTCTTTTCATGAATTTTAGGATCTTGTTGATTTAATGGGAACTATTTTATGGTTATGTAAGGCCTTGAAATGTTACGCACACACCGTCCCAAATCTGATCTAATAGATCAGGTGTAAGACACAAAAAAGTGGGTCCCACAGAAAGTACAAGACCATGTGGGACTTGTACTTTCCACTTTATATGTCTTGGCACCTGATCTATTAGATCAGGTGCCACATTTTCTACATTATTCTCATGTGTGTGTGCGCGCACGTACACGCACATTTGATTTATTTACAGAAAGTTGTCATAAATTCCATTAAATGCATAAAATGATACGCAATTGTTCCTTGTCATGAATTTAAAGATTTAAAATATCTTGTTGATTTCTATAAAAATTATTTCATAATTAGAAAAAACCTTGATATGTAAAAATTTCTTACCTTGTATGTACAAGTTACCTTTTTTTTGGCAAATATTGTTGATATCCTTAAAAGAGACATTTGTATCTTATAATAATTTATATGATGATGATGATACATGATGCACTAATAATACAAAAAATAAAGAACTACTCTTTCTTTAATGATTTTAGGAGTAAATTTATCTTCTCAAATTTATGAGAGAATTATATTAAATGTCATACAAGAGAATTAGAATCATCTTGTTATGAATCAACTACTGGGGGGAGGAGCCCACAGCTCTTTATTTATAGGCAATTGGGGGAATGCAAATATGGGCTTACAATGATATGGGCCTATCTCTAGGATAGCCCAGAATCTCACCCAACTACGGTTAAATAACCGTTCACAACACTCCCCCTTATCCAGCCATAGGTGTGGACTTTGCTCGTGAATGCTTCAGGATTCTGAGCGTAGAAGAGTCTCACATAGGGTGGATACTTCAGGATCCTGAGTTAGTGAGATTTGCCTCGTTAAAACCTTTAGCTATGGAAAACCCAGTGGGAAAAACCATAGTTAAGGAAAAAGAGTGCAAACGCTCTTTAACTCCCCCTGATTTGTACAAGTGACTCTGCTCATGAATACTTCTGGATTCTGAGCGTCACAGAGGGGTGGATACTTCGGGATCCAGAGTTGATTTGATTTGCCTCGTTAAAATCTTTGGCTATGGAAAACCCAGTGGGAAAAACCATAGCTAAGGGAAAAGAGTACAAATTCCCTCAACTCCCCCCTGATCTGTAAAAGCTCTTAAGCTTTCAGATCTCTTAGGATTATCTCATCACTCCTATTTACAATATTCCGAAAATGTACGCAGATTACAAATTTTATCACCATCAAGCAGCTGCTGAATCCAGAAACTCTGGAGAGGTGTGCTAAGTTTCGTCGCCTCTGATGTGGTCTTCAGACTATATGGTCAGCTCCACAGAACCAGCCTCTATCCCAGTCGTCACTGGGATGTGATGTACCACCAGGCGCCCTCAAATACACCATTGGTGTGATTCTGGAATGGTGAGGATCTCGGAATGATAGAATGATGTTGCCTTCATAAGTTGCTTTGCATATTTGCAGTAGATGGTCATCCCACTGTTGGTACCTGTTCTGTGATTTCTCAGTATAGGGACCGGACCTGTAACCTGCATTCGCATAAACATTGGAGGATGCTACTACATTTTGTAAGTCCAAATATTTCGACCCTTGGAGGAAGCGCAGAAGGCTTAACTCCGGTCTAATGGCCCTTTTAGGTGTCAACTATCTCTGTCTGATGAGTTTACTGCAATTGCTATATCGGGACGCATGCAGTTAGCCAGGAGTGCCTGATTGCACTTAGGTAAGGGACTTTGGGACCAGTTATATCCTCCCCCTCTTCCAGCGATCGGAAGGGTTCTTTTTGTACATCCAGTAAGTGTACCACCGTAGGTGTACTTTGGATGACAATGGTCCTTTTAATTTCTCCAACGCACTTCTGGGCGTTTGTAACAGGATTCTATGAGCCATGACTTTATATTTGCCTAGGTCTTTTTATTTCATGTTTAAAAGTCAGGCTTGTTCATGTAGTTCGGTTTTCTCTTCAGGAGATCCGGTGAGATTTTAGTTGTCTCCAACTATGATCTCTAATCATGTTCTTTGCACAGATGCAAAGACAACCTTCAATAGGAATCATTAACTTGTCAAATGATTCTCTTGGTTGTACATTTATTTATTATACTTATTGTTTTTCTTCATTTGAATAGACGTCCTGAAGTCTATTCAGGCATTTTTTAAGGAAATGTGGAAATTATCTTTACCAGATATCCACGAAGGTATGCTGTCACAACATCCAATAATAGCATATCCATAATTTTCCTTCACCAAATCGTAAGGTATTCGCTTTTGATAACTTAGGGAGACTGATGCATCATTTATGAGACATGCTCAATTGAATTTGTTCGATCCCTAGTTTCAGCGAAATTTTCCTTGGGCTATAGGTTGTACCTCATAGCATACGATTTTGTATTTATTTTTCTTATGTGTGCAATACTTTGTTTTATCCACAGGTTTGACACCTTTTTGGTGTCAGGACTTCAGGTCCGAACATTTCACGTTTCATAAGTGAGTCCAGCTCATCTTTTATTGCCACGTTCCACATTTTTGGCCAATCTCTACGTTTTCCTTCTAGCAACGGAGTGTGGAACGATAATTTACGAACATCATCGCTTTTGCGATGTATATGGCAATATGATACGTGAATACATTTGTCGACAATTTATGTTCTATCTGTCCAACACCTCCCCAGTACGTACAACATTTACTTAATTTCACTTTTTCCCGGCAATTCCTCTGCAGTGGATTCCGGGAAGGGTGATGGTGTGGACAGGAGCTCATTGTCCTGTGGTAGTATTGTCTTAAGGTCTCCAGGAGTTTCTGTCCTTGGAGCCTGGTGGTCTGTCTCTTTACTATTGAGGATCAGCCACTTCTGCTGCTGGTAGATTGCATCCATTCTCGGGGATGTCAATCCTAGCTGGAGTTTTTGCAGCAGGGATGTGTGATCTGACAATCTTCTGGTTGTCAATGAATGATTCCGGTAATTGGTGAACAGTGTTCTGTATGTGGAGGATCTTCGGGATCACTTCTACACATTGTATTGTTATCGGATCATAGTGGGTCAAATTTGTTGTATCCCACATTATAATTTGCTTCGCGCCAGATTTTCCAGTATCTGGGCCTATCTTTGGGAAACTCGTCTCATCGAGATCACAGTCTTCAAGGTGTGCCTTAATTACGTCCCCCGTTTGGGGTTCTAGGTGTCTTATAATTGAGGGTGAGTCAAACCCTTCATAGATACCTAGGCGACGTTGAGGACCAATTTTTGTCCTCTGTGTTGGTGCGATGGGGATTTAAACTGCGGACCGAAGATTCTCCGAAGAGAAATGTTCGTTGGCATTCCATATGCAAGTTGCATTGGAGACTCTGACCTCCAGAGGGTCTTATTTTCATTTACGATGCAGCATGCAGAATTTGCATGTCCCCATGCATCCATTTGCAATCGGAATTTAATGGACGTTCAATCCATTAGAGTCTACTTTTCAGTAACTCTGTCGACCCATTTTGGGTATGAACATGTGGCACTTGTATGTTCATTTTCTATTCCCGTTGCTTGGCAGTACTCTTGAAATGACTGGGATGTATATTTCCCAACATTAACCAGACTTATTTTCTGTATTTTATTGTCTGGGAAATGTGCCCGCAACATTTTTATTTTTGTGACAATAGCTTTGGAAAAGCTAAGTTGCGGGTCTGTAGTAGGCACACGTACGAATATACTGAGGATGCTTTTATCAGTACAATAAAGTATCGAAATAGCCCACTAGGGGTGGTGGATTTTATCCACCTCTATCTCCTTGTATTCTTTTTGAGGAAGCGTGGAGATTCTTTTTCCACTTTTTGTGGAGATGGCCTTGCAATTAATTTTTCCCTTATAGCAAGGGATGCGAGGGAATTCTCCCTTCTGAAGAATCTTCTGGTTCTTCAAGTCATACCCATAGGATAAGATGCAGTGTATCATCACAAATCCGGGGTGGCCAAGTCCATCATGCCAGAGTAAAACTTGGCTGATGTCGGGCACTTCAGGTGCTCCGTTTAATTCCGCTTCCTTTCTCCGAATCTTCGTATGGTAGAGGCCTCTAAGGCTCTCAAACTGTTCAAGTATGGATTTTACTCCTTTATCTTGAGACGTTGCATACGGTAATTTTTTTTTTCATTTACATTTGCTGTTTCCAAATGGAATCCGTCGAAACGGATGTCCTTGAAACTTAAAAAGTTTCTTTTGGAATTCGGAGGGGTTAGTGCATCCTCTATTTGTGTGACGTTTGGTGGCAATAGTGTTGCATTCCCTGGATCTTCAATATAGCCCTGATATTGGGCTTTGTATTGAAAAAAAACGTACGTGTTTATTGTCTACCAATCATTTATGAGAGCAGTTTCAAAAGATGAAACGTATAGGCACATGCATATTCAGATAAACATTTTCATTCTAAAACAAATCACATAATTCAAATCCTCTCATAAATTATTCTTAAAACAACTTGCTAAGATAAAAATAGTGTCTAATCAAGCATGTCATCATTTTTGAAGTTGTCAGCTGTAAACTTGACTGGAGCATCAAGGGTCATCAGGTTTGTTTCAGCTTTATTTTTCTTGTTCTCTTTATACAAATCCTGGAGATGCTGTGGGGTTCGGCACACTCTGGACCCTTTCATGCCACAATTATGGCACTGGTCTTCCCATTCCCTCTTAGGTGGGGGTGCATAATTTTTGTCATTTCTGTGCCATGTGAACTTCCGCTTACTTTCATTATTTCGCTGCTGCTGTACATGGCCCTTGGCATTTTTATGTTGACCCCCTTCTGTGGTCTTTCTTTTCTTTTATTATCTCTCTTCTTTTTGAAGGAAGATGAATAGTGAGCTTCTGGTAGGGGGCAGTGCCGGGAGGCGCATATTGTGAGTGGCGAGAAGAAGCTCTCTGTTTTGCTCGACCATGAGTAAACATGACAGCAGCTCAGAATACTTGGGGAACTTATGTTCTCGGTATTGCTGCATGAGTATCGCATCTTTTTCATGGAGGGACGTATACGTCTTTTCCAGCATGCGATTCGCTGAGACTTTCTCACCACACAACTTCAGGCGTGAGGTGATGCTAAAAAGTGCTGAGTTGTACTCAGCAATGGACTTAATGTCCTGCAGTCTCAGGTTCTCCCACTCGTATCGTGCCCTTGGGAGTATAACATCTTTCTGATGTTTATACCTGTCCTCAAGGGCAGTCCATAGCTCAAGTGGATCTTCGACCGTAAGGTATTCAGCCTTTAAGGTCTTGTCCACATGGCGGTGAATATAGATGATGGCTTGCGCCTTCTCTAAATCGCTAACATTTTCTTTTTCAGTCACAGCAGCGATGAGGGACTTTTGCCCGCAGGTGAAACTTTACATCTAGCTGCCAGCTTAGATAGTTTCTACCTGAGGCTTCCAGTACTTCGAAATCAATGCTTGCAATATTAGCCATTTATCTAGCAGAGCACAAACATGCATGAATTAATAATTAATCAGAGGAAACATTTTCATGCGGAGGCAATATTTAACGAAAAGCTAAATGTGTGGATCGGCCAGTCCCACAAGAAAGAGTCCAAAAGTCCACAGTCCAAATTATACAAATTTGCAGCTTTAAAAATGAAAATACAACTTTGGAAACCCGGTGGGTCCCATATGATATCTCCATCTTCAAGCGTGGCCTCCGTCTTCATGGAAGTTGGTCTTCTTTCTTTGACATTTACATAAATTCCTCACTACAATTTCTCTCAAAAATAAAAGAAAAGTGCGGGAAATAAACTGTGGGACTAAACGGCCGATCCAAAAACCACATTTAGCAATTCATGCAGAAATATTGTGCTCATCAACATTTTCATCAGACATTTTCATCACAGGCATCACATGCATTTAATATTCGCAGAGATGGATAAATAATTTAATCACTTAATAATTATTGGACCACTGGGCAACGTCATGCACCGTTAGGTTAGGTTACTAACGGCAGAGCGGTCGCAGGATCTTCCTAATTATTAAGTTTTAAATACAATGCAGAACCACGCATATAATATCCACAGAATAAGCCTAGTGATGTAAAGCATCTAAAGATGATTTTTACAGAAAAATCATTACGATGCAAGGGTTGAAATGAATGTGTTTAATCAATAAAATTGAATAAGAGCCCAAAATTAACATTTTCTTTTGTTTGAGGAAAGCAGGTTCCCTCATCATCCCAAAAGCCCCCCAAAAATCCCCAAAAAAGTCCGCGCCTGCCCGATATTAGTCCCGTAATTTACCGTGATTTTTCACGAATATTTTGCCCTTAAAATCCCCTTTTAAAATATTTTTTAGGCCAAAAAGTTGCCTTTTAAAGGCTTGTTTATAGCCTTTACCCCCCGTTTTTTTTTCAAAAAAAAAAAAATTCTGGCCTGCGGGCCAAAGCCCGCAGCCAGCCTGGGGGCTTCGGGCCGCAGGCACACAGGTTTTTTTTTTCTAAAAAAAATTCTGGCCTGCGGGCCGAAGCCCGCAGCCGGCCTGCGGGCTTCGGGCCGCAGGCACACAATTTTTTTTATAGGCCTGCGGGCCTAAGCCCGCAGGTCGGCCTGCGGGCTTCGGCCTGCGGGCTTCGGCCCGCAGGAAAACTGCTGCTTTTTTTTAGTGTGCTAGGGTTTTTGTGGGGGGGCGTCGCCGCCGCCCCCCCTGCAGGGGGAAGCGACGGCGGGGAGGCCCCCCCCCCCCCCCGCAGGGGGCGCGGCGGCAGGGCAGGGGCCGCCGCCCCCCTGCAGGGGGGAAGCGGCGGCGGGCAACGCCCCCCCTCTCTAGGGAGGAGGGGGGCGGCACGGAGGGTGGGGGGGGCTCGACGGAAAAATTTGCCGTAAAAATTAGGGTTTTAACCCTAAAAATTGTATTTTTGGGATGAACGGTCCGTCATTTTCAAGGCGACAAATAATCCACATATCGATCTTACGAGATCTAGGGGAGGGGTAATCATACGTATGATTAAAAATATCGTTTTTAGTGTTTTTACCTCTATATCCGTCCTCCAGATATAGCGAAGGTTGCTCGAAGCCCTACGCGGATGACGACGCTCGATGGAGTAAGCCTTGCACCGCGCTCGTGGATCTCCCGTCTAGCCTTCGCCTTCGCCTTCGCAACAAACGGAAAAATTTTGTGGAAAGAAAAATTTTTAGAGGCTCGTGCTGATAACGTGTTATGAATCAACTACTGGGGGAGGAGCCCACAGCTCTTTATTTATAGGCAATTGGGGGAATACAAATATGGGCTTACAATGATATGAGCCTATCTCTAGGATAGCCCAGAATCTCACCCAACTACAGTTAAATAACCATTGACAACACATCTTAGTTTATTTATCTAGTTATTCTTGATTTCTTGCATTATATGTATATGCCTCTATTGAAGGAAAAAAGAAAGAAAATGGACTTTTTAATTTTGTTTGTTAATGACCATCACAATTCAAGGTCATGTAATTTGATCTTACTTGGAAATTTAATTGGACCATTAAAAAATGGTGACCTAATTCTCTGAATGCCTGATTTTAGAACCTTATTTTGAATTCGTATTTAACTTTTATTTTTGCCATTAGTCCCCAAATTATTAGCGAATTTTCTTGAATTTTGGTACATGCATAAATTGCTCCTTTGTTGGTAGTAAGACTATAGTGTGGTGAACGGTTATTTACCGTGTTGGTTGAGATTCTGGGCTATCCTAGAGATAGGCCCATATCTTTGTAGCCCATGTTTGTATTCTCCTCTATTGCCTATAAATAAAGAGTTGGGAGCTCCTCCCCCAGTAGTTGATTCATAACACGTTATCAGCACGAGCCTCTAAAAAAATTTTCTTTCCTCAAAAATTCTTTTCGTTCGTTGCGAAGGCGAAGGCGAGAGGAGACGAGAGATCCACGAGCGCGGTGCAAGGCTTCCTCAATCGAGCGTCGTCATCCGCGTAGGGCTTCGTGCAACCGTCACTATATCCGGAGGACGGATATAGAGATGAAAATCACCAAAACGATGTTTTTAATCATATGTATGATTGCCCCTCCCCTAGAGCTCGCAAGATCGAAATGGGGATTATTTGTCGCCTTAAAAACGACGGATCGTTCATCCCAAAAATACAATTTTTAGGGTTAAACCCTAACTTTGAGCCCGCCGGCGGCTAGCTGCCGGCCTTCCCCCCCCCCCCCCCCCCCCCCCCGACCGCCCCCGCTTCGGCCGCTCCGCCCGATAGGGCGGCTGCCCCCCCCCCCCCCCCCCCTCGAAGCGGGGGGCGGCCCGCCACACCGCCCAAGAGGGCGGTTACCCTTTGCCCCCCCCCCCCCCCCCCCCCCCCGACAGCGAGGGGTGCCCGCTGCCACCGCTCGAGAGGGCGGTTGCCCCCGCCCTTTGCCCCCCCCGGCAGCGGGGGGTGCCTGTTGTCACCGCCCGAGAGGGCGGTCGTCGCCCGCCCTTGCGCCCCTCGCCTATAGCGGGGGGCGCCCGTCGTTTCCGCCCGAAAAGGGCGGCCGTCGCCGCCCTTGCGCCCCCCGCTTCAGGCGGGGGGGGCGGCCCCCTTCACCGCCCGAGGTCGGCCTGCCCCCCCCCCCCCCCCCCCGGAAGCGAGGGGCAGCCGTGGCCGCGGTCGCCGCCCCCCTAAACCCCCCCCCCATCGTTGCTACAGTACGGGGCGGCGGCGGCAAACCATAGCCGCCGCCGCCCCCACATCTATGGGCCCCAAGCCCATTACAAAAAAAAGTTCTCCTGCGGGCCCGAAGCCCGCAGGCCGTTTTTCAAAAGAAAAAAAACACTTTTTTGGTAGCGGGCCTGAAGCCCGCACCCGGCCTGCAGGCTTCAGGCCCGCATGGCATTATTTTTCAAAAAAAAAAATTTGGCAGCCGGGCTGCGGGCTTCAGGCCCGCATGCCACTCTTTTTCAAAAAAGGGAGGGGAGGGGAGGAGGCCAAGGCTATAAATAAGCCTTAAAAGGCAAATTTTTTGGGCTAAAAACCAATTTTAAAAGGGCGTCTGAGGGCAAATAAATTCGTGAAAAATCACGGTAAATTATGGGACGATTACCTGGCATATCAGGGCTTATTGGGGATTTTTTGGGGGATATTTGGGATGATTCAAAAGGAAAAACCATTTTCCTTCTTCAACGAAAATGTCTATTTTGGGCTCTTAATCAATTTGATTGATTAAACCAAATTTACTTTACAACACATGCATCGTAATTTTTTTACATGCTTTACATCTCTGGCAAATTATGTGGATATTATATGCGTAGTTGTGCATCATATTTAAAACGTAATAAGTAGGAAGATCATGCGACCGCTCTGCCGTTAGTCTCCTAACCTAACGGTGTAAGACGTTGCCCAGTGGTCCAATAATTATTAAGTGACTAAATATTTTATCCTCATGTGAATATAACTGCCTGCGATATCTGTGAATGAAAATGTTGATGAGCACAATATTTCTGCATGAATTGCTAAATGTGATTTTTGGATCGGCCGTTTAGTCCCATAGTTTATTTGCTGCACTTTTTCTTTTATTTTGAGAGAAATTGTAGTGAGGAATTTATGTAAATGTCAAAGAAAGAAGACCAACTTCCATGGAGACGAAGGCCACGCTTAAAGCTGGAGATATCATATGGGACCCACGGGGTTTCCAAAGTTGTATTTTCATTTTTAAAGCTGCAAATTTGTATAATTTGGACTGTGGACTTTGGACTCTTTCTTGTGTGACTGGCCGATCCACACATTTAGTTCTTCGTTAAAAATTGTCTTCGCATGAAAATGTTTTTTTATGATTAAATATTAATTCATGCATGTTTGTGCTCTGCTAGATAAATGGCTAAAATTGCAAGCGTTGATTTCGAAATGCTGAATGCATCAGGTAGAAACTATCTAAGCTGGCAGCTAGATGTAAAGTTTCACCTGCGGGCAAAGTCCATCATTGCTGCTGTGACAGACAAAGAAAAATCTAGCGATATAGAGAAGGCGCAAGCCATCATCTATATTCGCCGCCATGTGGATAAGACCCTAAAGGCTGAATACCTTACGGTCGAAGATCCACTTGAGCTGTGGACTGCCCTTGAGGACAGGTATAAACATCAGAAAGATGTTATACTCCCAAGGGCACGATATGAGTGGGAGAACCTGATACTGCAGGACTTTAAGTCCATTGCTGAGTACAACTCAGCACTTTTTAGCATCACCTCATGCCTGAAGTTGTGTGGTGAGAAAGTCTCAGAAGATCGCTGCTGGAAAAGACGTATACGTCTTTCCATGAAAAAGATGCGATACTCATGCAGCAATACCGTGAACGCAAGTTCACCAAGTATTCAGAGCTGCTGTCATGTCTTCTCATGGCCGAGCAAAATAGAGAGCTTCTTCTCGCCACTCACAATATGCGCCCTCCCGGCACTGCCCCCTACCAGAAGCTCACCATGCCTCTTCCTCCAAAAAGAAGAGGGATAATAAAAGAAAAGAAAGACCACAGAAAGGGGGACAACAGAAAAGAGCCAAGGGCCCACCACATCAGCAAAAGAATGAAGGGAAGCGCAAGTTCACCTGGCGCAGGAATAATAATAAGAAAAATGATGCACCCCACCCAAGAGGGATTGGGAAGACCAGTGCCACAGCTGTGGCATGAAAGGCCACTGGTCCAGAGTGTGCAGGACCCCAGTGCATCTCCAGGAGCTTTATAAACAAAGCAAGAAAAAGAATGCTGAATCAAACCTGGTGGCTGCGAACAATGCAGTCAAGTTCACAGCCAAAGACTTCGAGTCAGATGATATGCTTGATTAGTCAGCTTTATTTATCTTAGAATTTTTTAGCATTTTATTTCAAGAACAATCTATTTTATGAGAGCTTATATGTAATTTGAATTCTGTTGAATAAAATTTAGTTTTTCTGAATGCAAATGTTTACTCATCTTTTTAGATGGAATGCTCTCATGACTGCTTAGTAGACATCGCGTCGACACATACGATCCTTCAGCACAAATGTTATTTCCATAGCATTCTCCGTATAAGAGCCATGTAAACACAATTTCAGGACCATCGGACATAATTGAAGGTTCTGGGAATGCAACCTTGTTGCTCCCCAATGGAACAGAAATAAAAATTAAAGATGCACTTTACTATCCGAACTCCAAGCGAAACTTACTAAGTTTCAAAGATATCCGTCTTAACGGATTACACTTGGAAACAGCAAATGTAAAAGAAAATGAATTACTGTATGTAACGCCTCAAGAAAATGGAGTGAAAACCATACTTGAACGTTTTGAGAGCCTCTCATCAGGCATCTACCATACAAAAATTCGAAGATAGGAAGCAAACCTGACGGAGCACCTGAAGTGCCCGACATCGGCCAAATTCTTACTTTGGCACGATAGACTTGGCCACCCCGGATCTGTGATGATGCACCGCATTATATCACAATCCCACGGGCATAACCTGAAGAACCAGAAGATTCTTCAGAATGGAGAATTCCCTTGTGTACCCTGCTTTAAGTGTAAATTAATAACAAGGCCATCACCACTTAAAGTGGATATCGAGTCTCCTAGATTCCTTAAAAGAATACACAGAGACATATGTGGACCTATCCACCCCCCTAGTCGGCCCTTTCGGTACTTTATGGTACTGATTGATGCATCTTCGAAATACTCGTATGTGTGTCTACTTTCAACCCGCAACTTAGCTTTTCCAAAGCTTTTGGCACAAATAATAAAGTTGCGGGCGCATTTTCCAGACAACCAAATTAAGAAAATACGTCTGGACAATGCGGGGGAATTTACCTCTCAGTCATTTCAAGAATATTGCCAGGCAACGGGAATTGAAATTGAACATCCAGTGCCACATGTTCACACCCAGAACAGGTTAGCTGAGTCGCTAATTAAAAGACTCCAATGGATTGCACGTCCATTGCTGATGAACTCCCAGTTGCCGGTGGATGCATGGGGACATGCAATCTTGCATGCTGCATCACTAATAAAAATAAGACCCTCAGGAGGTCAGAGTCTATCTCCAATGCAACTTACATATGGAACGTCGTCGAACATTTCTCACTTGAGAATCTTTGGCTGCGCAGTTTATATCCCCAATGCACCACCCCAGAGGACCAAGATGGGCCCTCAATGTCGCCTAGGTATTTATGTAGGGTTTGACTCACCCTCCATTATAAGATACCTAGAACCCCAAACGGGGGACGCTTTTAAGGCACGCCTTGAAGACTGCGACTTTGATGAGACGTATTTCCCCAAAATGGGCCTAGACATTGAAAAGTCTAGCGCAAAGCAAATGTTAACGTGGGATACAAAAAGTCTGACCCACTACGATCCGGTAACAAAACAATGTGATGATGAAATCCGGAAGATCTTACACATCCAGGACACAGTCCATAGATTACCGGATTCGTTTACTGACAACCAGAAGATTGTCAGATCACACATACCTGCTGCAAATACTCCAGCTAGGATTGACATCCCAAAGGACGGATGCAATCCACCAGCTGCAGAAGTGGCTGCACCTCAACAGAAAAGAGGCAGACCACCAGGCTCCAAGGATAAAAAATCCAAGAAAAAGAAAAATATCCGGAGACCTTGGGACGATACCCCCACAGAGAAACGAGCTCGTGTCCATACCCTCTCCCCTCCCGGAATCCACTGTAGAGGAACTGCCGGGAGAAACTGAAATATCATTGAATTATGTACGTACATGGGAGGTATTGGACAGAAGGAGTACAATCGTCGAAGATGACTTCGCGTTTCACATTGCCATTCACGTCGCCGGAAGCGACGATGATTATGAACCACATTCCGTTGCTGTATGCAAACGTAGAAATGACTGGCCAAAGTGGAATCAGGCAATAGAAGCCGAGCTGGACTCACTTCAGAAACGAAAAGTCTTTGGACAAATAGTCCAGACACCTACCAATGTCAAACCTGTGGGATACAAATGGGTATTCGTCAGAAAAAGAAACGAAAATAATGAGATCGCACGCTATAAAGCTAGACTTGTAGCACAGGGATTTTTCCCAAAGACCGGGAATAGACTATGACGAAACATACTCCCCGGTCATGGATGCGATCACCTTCAGATTCCTGATAATCTTAACAGCAACGGAAGGCCTAGATATGCAACTAATGGATGTTGTGACTGCATATCTATACGGTAATCTCGACAAGAAGATATACATGAAACTTCCTGATGGCTTTTCTATGCCTGCTGAACTGAAAGATAGACCTCGGGACGTCTATTCTGTTAAGCTACAAAGATCATTGTATGGTCTCAAACAATCAGGAAGAATGTGGTATAACAGACTCAGTGAGTTCCTCGTTAAACAAGGATTCACAAATAATGAAGTCTGCCATTGTATCTTTATAAGAACAAAGGGAAAAGGATTCGTAATAATTGCTGTCTACGTAGACGATCTGAATCTCATATGATCTCCTGAAGAGATCACTGAGATATCTGTAAGCCTAACAAAAGAATTTGAAATGAAAGACCTAGGCAAAACGAAATTCTGCATGGGCTTACAGATTGAACATCTAAAAGATGGAATCCTACTACATCAAACCACATACACGAAGAAAATGTTGCAAAGATTCCATATGGACCAATGTCATCCACTAAGTACACCTATGGTGGTACGATCTCTGGATGCACATAAAGACCCCTTCCGGCCGCTGGAAGAGGGGGAGGATATACTTGGTCCAGAAGTTCCATATCTAAGTGCCATCGGAGCACTCTATATCTGGCAAACTGCACGCGTCCCGACATAGCGTTCGCAGTAAATTTGCTAGCCAGATATAGTGCAGCGCCCACACAGCGCCACTGGACCGGGGTTAAGCACCTTCTGCGCTACCTCCAAGGGTCTACAGATTTAGGACTCTTCTACAAAAATGGAATATCCTCTACACTTGCAGGTTATGCTGATGCAGGATACTTGTCTGATCCACACAAAGCAAAGTCACAGACTGGGTACGTGTTTACCTACGGAGGGACAGCCATTTCTTGGAGATCCATCAAGCAAACCTTGACGGCGACCTCATCCATCACTCTGAGATCATTGCCATCCATGAAGTAAGCAGTGAATGCGTATGTCTACGCTCAGTTGTCCACCACATCCTGTCTACGACCGGACTGAAGACTGGAGATCTCGAGCCTACTACCATGTTCGAGGACAATGTTGCTTGCATAGCTCAGTTACGAGGTGGCTTCATTAAAGGCAACAGAACGAAGCACATTTCACCAAAGTTCTTCTGGACGCACGAGCTACAGAGAGATGGCAAGATCGACATCCGACAAGTGCAATCATGTGACAATTTGGCAGATTTGTTCACTAAAGCCCTTCCTACTACCACTTTTAGGAAACTTGTACATAGTGTTGGAATGAGACGCCTAAGAGATCTGAAAGCTTGAGAGCTTGTACAAATCAGTGGGAGTTTGGCAGAGTTTGTACTCTTTTTCCTTAACTATGGTTTTTCCCACTGGGTTTTCCATAGCTAAAGGTTTTAACGAGGCAAATCTCACCAACTCAGGATCCTGAAGTATCCACCCCATGTGAGACTCTTCTACGCCCAGAATCCTGAAGTATTCTCGAGCAGAGTCCACACCTATGGCTGGATAAGGGAGAGTGTTGTGAACGGTTATTTACCGTGTTGGTTGAGATTCTGGGTTATCCTAGAGATAGGCCCATATAGCCCATGTTTGTATTCCCCCTTTTGCCTATAAATAAAGAGTTGGGGTCTCCTCCCCCAGTTAGTTGATTCATAACATATAGAATAATTTGAATAGAATTTTCTTTTTTTTTACATATTTTCTTGTCTTTTAAATATTGATAACAAAGATTGACGATACATTATATATGATATTAATGTTAACAGTATGCTAATTATGACATGAATTAGATTATGTTATCTATTATTTCATACAATTTTGATGACAGACTGTTAAGACTTTTACACAATAATATTACAATATTTTATTAAATTTTATAATTGAGATTTTACCTTAGTGTGTTCTTTCTAAACGTCGAATGAATATCATCAACAAAATGTTTATATACAGATAAAGATATCTTCATAAGGGATTATATGATTCGATAAGTAACCATTAGTAGCATAGCTTCTATATGTGAATTATATTGACAAGAGTTTATACTACTTGATATGCAATTGTTAATTAGTTTCATGAAAAAAAGCTCTAGCCAAAGGATACTTGTGAAACCCATGCAGTGTACCACTAGAAATTTGAAACACACACACACTTGGCCAATGATGGATCCATTTACCCTGAGTAACAAGACTAATGACTCCTCAGAGACAATCGTGAAGATTATACGCTTTGGATGGATTACGTAATAAGTGATAAGTAAGTAAAAGAGTATATGATTAGAGAAATATTTGTTACCAATAGGGTGTGAATAGCCTTATTTGAGAATGCCATTAAGGATACAAAATACCAATGGTGACCATGCTAATGAAAATTCTTCCATCCATAAGCAAGTAATATATAAAACTATGATACAGAGTAATCTTGAACTAATCTTTTAGATTATATAAACAACAAGCAAAAGTGATTCATTTGGGCATACTGATTTTATCCGCACAACTCTTAAATTTTTTATGCGATTAATAAGATGATCGATTCTACATTACTGTTCTTTTTAATGTAAATATATGATTATGTCAATATTCTTGATTGGTAATGGTTTTGGAATCTTCAATGCGAAGACAAGTCTAGTTATAATAGAGTACCATTAATGGTTTTGATTTGCCATTCATGAAATTTGGAAGCATAATTGAACTTCTATTATAAACATATCATTTTCATATTGTATAATCATTCGTCACTTGGATACTTGCATCTTCATGGACCATAAAGTTAAGAAGTTACCGTCCTTCATTTTTATAGAATTACTCAAGTGTTTGATAAATTGTATATTTAATGATATTAATAAACTTACACATGATCGACTACACGCAATCGCATCCCTAAGATTTAGCTTACACTAGATCTTGGGGGCATGTCAACAAAAATTAGAAACATATAAGTTGTTGGAACTAATATAAAAATGAATGCCAAGATTTAATGGTTATGCTAATCTAATATAAATATAAGGGTATAACATGCAACTCGTGTGTTCTGTCCGGAAACAATGATAATAGGAGTTATGTGCCAACAATAAACTTGTTATGAATGAGGGAGGCCTTTGGCCTCCCCTCCTTCATTACCCATTCATTAGGCCCCCATTACTTAGAGTAATGGGGACCCTTGGTCTCCTAGAGGCTTTTGGCCTCCCCACTATGAGATATATAAATAGAGCACCATGGCTCTTAGCAATGGTGACTTATTCTTAGCAATGAAATTCTCTCTCTCTCTCTCTTGAGTTCATTATCATACAACACGTTATCAGCACGATTGCTCCCCTTTTCTTGAGCCTTTCTACCCTCAATCCATCCCAAAAATTTGTTACGCTATTCTTACTTGTGACGCGCGAAGGAATCTCTTGTTGCGGCTCTACGTATCGGCGTTCCTATTGTGCGTACTCGGAGCGTGGGATTTTATATCTACGGATCTTCTCATTTTTCAATCGTCCCTAGATTTATAATCTAGAGGTAATTTCCGTAAACCCCGTAGATAAATACGAATAAAATTTGATTTGGCTATGATTTTTCCAAAATTTGACCGGTAGTGCTGTACATACCGTTTTCATTCCACATACCGGAACAAAATCACCGTTCTGTTCCTGGCACATTTGTTTAAAACCAAAAAAAACATCTCTCTCAGAAATGATTGCCAAGAATAGCAGAACGTAGTAAGCATACAAACAATGGCATGGCTCGCATTCAAGTTTTTTACAAGCATTTATATACATGAGAAAGAATGAGCCTAGTACAATACATGAGAAAGTCAAATCAAGTTATATCCAGAAGTATACTTAGGTGACAGACTTAGTGTTTTTGGGATTGTTTACATTCCACAACCCAAAAATGGGCTTAATGGCTGATTTTGTTTAAATTCAATAAAATTGATTATTTTGTTGTTGGGCCTGCAGCCCACTTGTGCCTATCAATAACTTAATAAATTAATTGGGCCTGCAGCCTCTATGTTAAATCACAAATAATTTCTATAGCCCATGTTGACAACTTTATTTAAACATCGCTTTTGCAAATTATAATCTATGGTTTACTAGGACTCTATTTTTCAAAATATAATTATCTTAAAGATCCTGAGACCGCTCTGCCGTTAGTCAACTAACCTAACGGTGTATGACGTTTCCACGTGGTCTACAAGATATTTATATTTTCTAGTTTCCCTTACCATATGTTTTGCTTGAGACATATGCGTGGTTGTTTACTTTTATGCCCGTAGCATATTTAGAACTGCGTGGATGTTTAAATCAGTAAAAATGTGTTTTTCGGGATCGGCCATTGTATACCTATTTACTTTCCTTGCACTTTTATTTTCTTTTGAGAGAATTTGTAAGTGAGGAAATTTGTATTTTAAAGCCAAAGCTCGATGCAACAGCACATAGAATTGATGAAAACTCCTTCAATGGATCATGATGTCGGTCAATGTGCTTGGCTAAGTTTGCTGGACCAACCTAGCTTGACTGGGTAACAAGTGGTCCTGGCTTAGTCAATTCCCTGGCCGCGTCCGCTGGACCGCAAGGAGTCGATTCATGACTGTGTAAGCCAAAGCTCGATGCAACAGCATATGAAGACGGAGATATAGGGACCCAGTTCAGTTTGGGTTTCCAAAGTTGTATTATTTTTTTTTCTATTATGGACTTTAAACGAACTTTGGACTGTGTACTATTTTGGGTATCTGGCCGATCCCCGCATTTTTACTTGTTTATTTCTTTATGCATGAATTTTTGAATTTTAATTAATTCATGCTCATTTTAAAATACGTAGATAAATGGCAAAATTGGCAAGCGTCGATTTCGAGGTCCTAGATTCTGCAGGGACAAATTACCTGAGTTGGCGAGTGGACCTGAAGTTCCACTTGCGTTCAATGGCCCTCCTTGGGTCCATTTTGGCTCCTTCCTCGGCCCCAGCAGCGGCCGAAGCTTCTGCTACAGCTAGCAGCAGCCCCACAACCACTGTATCCGATGTAGATAAGGCGAAAGCCATAATCTACATTAGGAAGCATATAGATCGGACCTTAAAGGCCGAATACTTAACGGTTGAGGACCCGAAGGACCCGTGGACAGCACTGGAAGCACGGTATAAACATCAAATTGATGTTATATTACCCCGTGCCAGTTATGAGTGGGAAAACCTCAGACTTCAGGACTATAAGTCCGTCGCTGAGTATAATTCTGCACTTCATAACATCACCTCACGCCTGAAGTTGTGCGGTGAAGAAGTGACAGAACAGCGCATGTTGGAAAAAACATTTACCTCGTTTCACGAGAAAAATGCAATCCTCATGCAGCAGTATCGTGAACGCAACTTCACGAGATTCTCCGATCTGATCTCATGTCTACTTAGAGCAGAGCAGAATCGAGATTTACTGCTAGCAACTCATAACTTACGTCCAGCTGGCACTGCCCCTATCCCTGAAGCCCACCATGTTTCTCCCCAGAAGTGGAAAAACAAGAGGAAGACTAAAAATACTAAAGGGAAAGCGGTAATGAAGCAACCAAGAGGTGCAGCTCCCCAGACAAACAAAAACAATAAAGGGAAAAGAAACTTAACTTGGAAGCGAAAGGACACCAAGCACGTGTCACTTCCAAAGAAGACCTGGGAGGACAAATGCCATAGATGCGGCATGACTGGCCATTGGTCCAGAAACTGCTGCACTCCTCGCCACCTACAGGATCTATACCAGGCGAGCCAGAAGTCTCGACCTGAAACAAACTTGGCAGGTGTACAGCCGCCAACAGTCTTT
Source organism: Scilla litardierei (assembly GCA_030789695.1). NCBI lineage: Eukaryota > Viridiplantae > Streptophyta > Magnoliopsida > Asparagales > Asparagaceae > Scilla > Scilla litardierei. Next base: position 78,202,988 of record CM061132.1, on the reverse strand, counting down.
ATTGCTAAAGACTTCGAGAACGACGATCTGCTAGATTGAGCATCATCATTTATCTATGCATTTAGAATTCGATGTATCTTCATCTGTTATTTGCTTTAGTGCGGACTTTTATTTATGAATGTTGTCTACATTTTCCCTCAAATAAAATTTCTTTTTTTGGCTTATATAGATGATGTCTGAGTGCCTAGTGGACAGTGCCTCGACGCACACAATCCTTCGCGATCATTGCTATTTTAATAGCTTAAACAAATATGACGGTCCTGTTATCACAATTTCAGGACTGTCCCAAATAATCGAAGGAACTGGTGAAGCAATTATATTGCTCCCAAATAACACAAGACTTCAAATTAATAATGCATTATTCTCTTCTATATCAAACAGAAATCTCGTAAGTTTCAAGGATTTCCGTTTAAACGGATATCACTTAGAGACCAGGGATAAAAATAAGGTTGAATATCTAATTGTAACTCGTCAAAAAGATGACCGGAAGATCATCTGCGAGCGATTCAAGGGACTCCCGTCGGGTCTATACCAAACATACATTCAACCAGTAGAAGCCAATATGATTGAACACCAGACGTGCCAATCACTACCAGAATTCCAACTCTGGCACAATAGACTTGGTCACCCTGGAACAGCAATGATGCGCCGCATCATCACTGAATCCCGTGGACACAAATTGAAGAACCTGAAGATTCTTCAAAAGGGTGAATTTCTATGTCTCCCTTGTTTTAAGGGAAAACTAATAACGAGACCATCCCTCCTGAAAGTGGGATTAGAGTCTCCTGGCTTCCTTGAGAGAATTCATGGTGACATTTGCGGGCCTATTCACCCCGCAAGTGGCCCATTTCGGTACTGCATGGTACTGATTGATGCATCAACCAAATGGTCTTATGTGTGCCTCTTGTCCACCCGCAACCTAGCTTTTCCAAAGCTATTGGCACAAATAATAAGGTTGCGTGCTCATTTCCCCGATAACCAAATCAAGAAACTACGTCTTGATAATGCGGGAGAATTTACTTCACAAGTCTTCGAAGACTATTACCGGGCAACGGGTATTGAAGTTGAACATCATGTAGCACATGTTCACACCCAAAACGGATTAGCTGAGTCCCTTATAAAGAGACTCCAATGGATTGCACGTCCATTGCTTATGCAATCCCAGTTGCCTGTGGATGCTTGGGGGCATGCTATTTTACATGCCGCATCACTTATTAGGATAAGACCCTCTGGAGGTCACACTTTATCCCCGATGCAACTAGCATACGGCGCACCTCCGGATATCTCTCATTTGAGAGTGTTTGGTTGTGCGGTATATGTCCCAATAGCACCACCGCAGAGGACCAAAATGGGTCCTCAGCGTCGTCTAGGTATATATATTGGGTTTGATTCGCCCTCTATTATCAGATACCTTGAACCCCTGACGGGTGACGCATTCAAGGCACGTTTTGCAGACTGTGAATTTAATGAAATTTTTTTTCCAAAACTGGGCACACAGTCTAAGAAGCCAGAAGCTTCTGAGACCATTAGTTGGGACCAGAAGTCTTTGTCCCTATATGATCCGCGTACTAATCTGTGTGAAGATGAGATCCTGAAGATCCTTCACATCCAGAATACAGTACATCTTTTACCGGATAAATTCACGGACAACCAGAAGATTGTCCGTTCACACGTCCCTGCTGCCAATACGCAAGCTAGGATTGACATCCCCATAGATGGATGCAGCCCACCGGCAGCAGAATTGGCTGTACCTCAAATAAAAAGAGGACGCCCACCAGGTTCAAAAGATAAAGTTCCTCGAAAGAGGAAGACTCCTGGCGATACTAAGATTATCCCTCCACAGGATGCTGAGCGCAGACCAGCTACTTCTCCCCTCCTGATTTCCCCAGCAGAGGAAACAATAGGAGAAACATCATTAAATTTTGTACGTACTGGAGAAGTACTGGACAGAAATAGCATAGTCGTCGACGACGATTTTGCGTTCGATATTGCCGTTCACGTCACTGAATATGACGATGACGTCGAACCACGATCTCTAGCGGAATGTAAACGCAGAGATGATTGGCCAAAGTGGGACGAGGCAATAAGAGTAGAGCTGGACTCACTCTTGAAACGCAAAGTCTTTGGACCAGTAGTCCAAACACCAGTAGGTGTAAAACCTGTGGGATATAAGTGGGTTTTCATAAGAAAAAGAGATGAAAATAATGTGATCGTTCGCTATAAGGCACGCCTTGTAGCCCAGGGATTTTCCCAAAGACCGGGGATTGATTACGAAGATACGTATTCCCCGGTCATGGATTCGATCACCTTCCGATTTTTAATCAGCCTAACTTCTCTGGAAAGCCTAGAAATGCAGCTCATGGACGTTGTGACTGCATATCTATATGGCGATATAGATAAAAATATCTATATGAGACTTCCTGATGGGTTTAATCTACCCCCAGAGATGAAAGAGATACCTCGGGACGTATTCTCTGTAAGGCTACATAGATCATTATATGGTCTAAAACAATCGGGCAAGATGTGGTATAACAGACTAAGTGATTTTCTTGCACAGCAAGGATTCACGAATAACGAAGTCTGCCCGTGTATCTTTATCAAAAGAACGGGAACAGGATTTGTCATCATAGCTGTATATGTAGATGACTTAAATCTCATAGGATCTCCTGCAGAGATCAAAGAGATATCTGAAAGCCTTAAACATACTTTTGAAATGAAAGACCTAGGCAAAACAAAGTATTGTATTGGCTTACAGATAGAACACCTAAGAGGTGGAATCCTATTACACCAATCTAATTATACAAAGAAACTTCTACGCAAGTTTCATATGGATAAATGTCATCCTTTAGGTATTCCTATGGTCGTAAGATCACTAGATGTACATAAGGACCCCTTCCGGCCACTGGAAGAGGGGGAGGAGATACTGGGTCCTGAAGTACCCTACCTCAGTGCCATTGGAGCACTTCTATATCTGGCTAACTGTACGCGTCCCGATATAGCGTTTACAGTTAATCTACTAGCCAGACACAGTGCTGCGCCCACAAAGCGCCACTGGAACGGAGTAAAGCATCTTCTGCGATACCTTCAGGGTTCCATTGATCTTGGACTTTACTACCAGAGAGGTGCCTCCCCCAAATTGTTTGGTTATGCTGATGCAGGTTATCTCTCTGATCCGCACACGGCAAAATCTCAAACAGGTTTTGTATTTACCTACGAAGGTAATGCTATCTCTTGGAGATCGGTAAAACAAACCACTACTGCTACATCTTCCAACCATGCAGAGCTCATCGCGATCCATGAGGCGAGCAGAGAAAGTTTTTGGCTACGCTCCGTCGTCCAACACATCCTCCAATCCACTGGCCTGAAGACCAGTGATCTGGAGCCTACTGCCCTATTCGAAGACAACGCCGCATGCATTGCTCAGCTTCAGAAGGGCTACATCAAAGGCGACAGGACAAAACACATTTCTCCCAAGTTTTTCTGGACGCACGAGCAGAAGAACGACAAGCAGATTGAAGTTCGACAGATCCAGTCATGCAACAACTTAGCTGATCTTTTTACTAAGGCATTGCCTAAATGTACTTTTGTAAAGCTTGTAAAGAACATTGGTATGCGACAGTTGAAAGACCTGCAAGCCTGAAGCTTGTACGGATCAGGGGGAGTAACATGTGGGTTGCACTCTTTTTCCTTAAGTTGTTGGGTTTTCCCACTGGGTTTTCCACAGCTAAGGTTTTAACGAGGCAAACACACTTACTCTGGATCCAGAAGTATCCACCCCTTGCCTCAGTAGCTGAGACCGAAGTGATGAATGTGTAAGGGGGAGTGTTATGAATGAGGGAGGCCTTTGGCCTCCCCTCCTTCATTACACATTCATTAGGCCACCATTACTTAGAGTAATGGGGACCCTTGGTCTCCTAGAGGCTTTTGGCCTCCCCACTATGAGATATATAAATAGAGCACCATGGCTCTTAGCAATGGTGACTTATTCTTAGCAATGAAATTCTCTCTCTCTCTCTCTCTCTCTCTTGAGTTCATTATCATACAACAATCCTGCCTTAATTTCTTTCTTTCTTTCTGGACGACATGTATACAATAAACATGACAATAGCATTCACCGTTGGATGACAGAAACACAATAAATCATCAATTTTCATGTATCAATTTCTTACTAACGGGTACACACAAATACACCTAGGCGATCATCATCGCTCATGTACCCTTCAAGACTTGGGCCATCCCACGATGTCATGTCATTATAATAAATTATTATTACCAACATGCCACATTTAAACTTCTACTGCAATAATATGATGTTATAATATGTTGGCAAACTTGGAAAAGGTGTCTCGGTGATGATATTACATTATAGGAATCGCTACACCCCGGGCTAAGAAAAACGTTGACGCGCGTTTCTCTCGCAAGAAATTTACATCCAGTGGAATACACTTTTGTGTGTTTACCCTTTGTTCGATGGAAAACTAGGGCTACTAGTTCGGGACCCAAATGGTGTGATTTCCACAATATAGCATAAATATTACGAAAATTCAGTAACATAGCATAAATATTACATAAATATTACGAAAAAAACAGTACCAAAAGTCATCAGTCCCAAACCTGTCAGCAGCCCAAAGACAAGGATAGATAATACTCGGTATCAACCCAACTAAAAACCTATATCCTTGATTCCATGAGAAACGGGTTAGAAAATGCAAGGAGCTAAAGACGTTACAAAACTAGTCACTACACAAGTGACATCAAAATAGGTTACCAACTTGCCATGTGTGTATTGCTCTGCCTACATGAACCCATGGCATCACCATCATCCCATGATTTTTTTTAAAAAGGCGTGTATCTTATTTTTGTCCTGAAAAAGATAATCGTTTCATGTTTCAACTAACGGCATCTAATTAATGACGTCAATATATAAGAAGTTGATACATTCATACATGCGGCAATACTATGCCTTGTCAAGTGTTACGGCTTGAGTTCCGTCATCCAACCCAGCGCAGCTAATTTCAAAAGATTTCACCATTGCATTATATCTATTTCCATGGGGTTGTGCATATTCTCCATTTAAATGAAGTCTCTGTCTTGTTTATCCCCATCGCAGCCGTGACAAAGACCGGCTTCTCGAAAGTCTCGACACATTAGTTCCCTCGTCAAGCGAGGGAAGCAAGATATGGAATAAGAACTTCATCCTTGTGAGACCCCCAAAATTTGTTCCTTGGTTGTTCTCTTCTGCAATCCCTAATATATGGCATCCATAAATGGCAACAAAGCATTAAGATAATCAAATTTGCATAAACCAGATTAGCAATGTGAAAGCTTCTCCTACAACTGACAATCCACAACAAGAGAAGCCGCGGATACAGTTCAAATAATACAAAGAATCAAATCCCGGTCTTAGTAGAGTCTCCACAACGATACCTATTACAATGATCTATCCACAACACTAATGCACCCGTCGCACCTCCCATCTGTTCCTCTGTGTCATTGATTGTCACAAGTTGAGGACACCACATCATCATTTACCGCATCTAACTCCTCATTCATAAATCTAGGCCAAGACTATATACACCCCTATCAATAGGGGTGTATACAATGATTGTGACCTAAAAAAGAAAAAAACAAGAATGATAGTGTACAAATGAGGGTGTGATTTGATATAATTTCTAATTTTGGCATTAAATCATTACATACACCCCTAACTATAGGGGTGTATGTAGCAATTCTCTAAATCTATCGTGTGAATCGATTGATGAAATGTAATAATGACCGACCATACATGCCAAAACGATGTCAACGTGTGACGGGAAAATGTAATGTGCCCTCACCGTGAGGGTCTTGAGCTTATTATTCAAGATTCCAAATATTGGCTCAGGATGGGCATTCAAGAATGAAATGTCTAAAATAAAGCAACTTTCAGCGGTTGCAAGAATGAAATGTCTAAAATAAAGCAACTTTCAGCTGTTGCTCGGTGTTCTACTGGTGTGCTCCTTAAGATTATAACTCGCAGTGTGCTCCTTAAGATTATAACTCGCTTGATTAGGAGAGATAAAACCCAGCATCATAGTGTGGCCAGCATTGCAAACGTATTACTTTCCTTCAAATTAGTCATCGCCCAATTAATCTAATTATAAAACTAATTATCGGTTCCGAGTTATCGGTTCCGAATCAAAAGGAGGATTTATAAGTCATGATAGTTACCAACATACACTTAAACAGCATGAAGTTGCAGTAAAGTGAGTGCATAACGAATCTTGAAATCATTAACGGATCCCTGTTGGGAAAATTCAACAATATCAAACAACACCTAAGTGTGCACAGTGGAATATATGAAAAATATTGTGTCGCCAACCAAAACAATGTAGAGTTAGGATCTTGGATGAATCATAAGAAGTACAAGAAAAACCACCACACAATCAAGCCAAGCAATCACACAGAGAGACGAGAATTATACTGGTTCGGCCCAACCTATGGCCTACGTCCAGTCTTCCGTTGTCATGGCTTCCACTAGATCAGAGATGTTAATTCAGAGAATACACCGACTACCAATCTCGTCCAATACAATATGTATGCCTTCTCGACAAAATAACTCTAGCACTCTAACAATTACAATGTCTCATGCACACACCAAATGGAGAGATATTACCAGTCTCTAGAACTAGGAATACTCCTCTCCCAAAGCTCGTAGTCACCTTCTTCTTAAAGACGCAAGGAAATCTTCTTTATTCTCCGTCGCGTATATGTGGCCTCTTTTGCATAGCCGTCGCGTGTGTATCTCTTGGTATTTATATGATAGAAATACTCCCTAGGGTAGAAGAGGGTGTTTTCCATCATGTCCATCCGATTAAACCCCAATAGAAATCAATGGTCCAGATTAGAAGCTGAAATCTGGGCGTTCTAGGGTTTCTGGGCATCGGCATGGGTGTGCTGCATATCAGCACAGCCGTGCGCAGAACTGTGTCAGTAAAACATAGAATTGATGATCAACACAGATGGCAACACAGTCGTGTCAGCAACACGGACGTTAGCACGGCCGTGTCAGTAAAAAACAGAGCTGCCTGTCACACGGACGTCAGCACGGCTGTGTCAAAATATGCGTGAGTCGGCTGATACATCTTCTGACACGCACGGCTGTGCTAAAACCCGCACGGCCGTGTCACCTCCCAGATTCTAAGAGTGAAGCATAAATCATAAACTCTATCATGCTTCAAACTTCTTCAACAAACATGGCATACTCAAACTCTTCATAGCAACTCTATCCAAATACCAAACATCTCTATCCAGATCTAGAATATATGAAACTCTCTGGATAATGGAAAAAACATCAACCACTCACCATGTATAAATCAAGCTCAAGCATTGCATGAGCTTGACTGCGGAAACGATCTTCGTGAGCATATCTGCAGGATTGTGATCCGTCAAGACCTTCTCCAGTGCTATCACCTTCTCTTCTTGAAGAAAGAAGTCTTGCACCTCTATATGCTTAGTCCTCGAACTGTAGGCCTAATACCCCGCCAAGTGAATTGCGCTCTGTCGCAATAGACATTCGTCACTTCTTGTGGTATACCCAAGTCTCTCAGTAGACTCCTCGGGTACTTGCCTTCCTTGATCACCTCAAGTGCAACTATCAGTTCCGCCTCCAAGGTTGACAATGCTACAATGGACTGAAAGACCGATCTCCATGATATCGCGGCAGTGCCCAATGTGAACACATACCCAATCATAGATCTCCTTCTGTCTCTGTCACCTGCATAATCTGAATCACAGAATCCAGATATCACCAACCCGTCTCTCTTGTCGAAACACAAACCAATGTCGGCCGTTCTCTTTAGATATCTCAGTATCCATTTCACAGCCTGCGAGTGTTCCTTTCCTGGATTCGCCATGTATCTGCTGACGACTCAAACTGCCTGGGCTAAGTCTGGACGTGTACAAAACATAGCATACATCAAACTTCTCACGGCGCTAGCATAGGGGACTGTAGACATGTAGTGTGCCTCCTCGTCGGTGATAGGTGACAGTCTCGTAGAAAGCTAGAAGTGAGCTCATAGCGCTGTGGTAACAGGCTTCGCCTTCTCCATTCCATAGCGTGCTAGGACTTTCTTCGTGTAGACATCCTGGCTCAACCTCAACTCATCCTTTTTTGTCTCTGCTGATTTCCAAACCAAGGATCTTCTTTGCAGGACCCAGATCCTTCATGTCAAACTCTTCTGCAAGCTTCCCCTTCAACCTATTAATTTCCTTCATGTCCAGTGACGCAATCAGCATATCGTCAATGTACAAAATCAAGTATATCTTTGACCCATCGTTAAGTGTGCGAACATAAACACACTGGTCCTTTATACTCTGCTCGAAACCAATGATCATCATGACGGTGTCAAATCTCTTATATTACTGCCTTGGACTTTGTTTTAAACCGTATTAAGGATTTCTTTAGCTTGCATACCTTCTGCTCTTGCCCCTCTATCACGAAGCCTTCAGGCTGGCACATGTAGATTTCCTCATCAATCTCTCCATGTAAGAACGTCGTCTTAATATCCAGCTGCCCCAAACTCCAAGTTCTGAGCTACTACCAAGGCCATGCGGATGGACGGGTGTCTCACCACAAGCGAGAAGATCTCATTCTAATGTTCTCACTTCTTCTGTGATTGAGCTTTTTATCTCATATTACCACCATCTCCTTTCTTGACCTTGTATACACACTTGCAACTAATGGCCTTTTTGTCCTTTGGCAATTCAACCAATTCCCAAGTGCCATTCTTATAGAGAGATTCTATCTCCTCTACCATCGCCAGACACCACTCTGCAACTATGCTCGAAGTTTGGGCTTCATCAAACGTCAAATGCTCCTTGTGCTCTATTCAGGGCGTATGCATGTATATCATCAAATGCAAAACTAGAAGCAGAATAGTTCCAGTCACCTAATATCTTGGGTGCTCTCTTAGTTCTCAATGACCTCCGCACCTCTGGCTGACTCTCGACAAGAACCTCACCATGAGTCTGAATTTGATCTGTCTGTATCTGCTCTCTTAACAGTCAGGTAATGGCATGTCTCCACATATCGTGTCTCTATATCCAGGGTGGGTGGCTCGATCTCAGCATCGACCTCTTCAGGCCTATGTCCACCATTTGAATGAGTCATCTCCGGCCTGACCATTAACGAATCATCAAATATGACATGCCTACTGGTGAATGTCTTCTTGGACACCGGATCAATCAACCTGTATCCCTTCACTCTCTCTTGATATCCAAGTAATATGGCCTTCCTAGCCCTCGAATCTAGCTTGTCATCCTTTTGCAAAGCATAGGCAGGACATCCAAATATCCTCAAGTAAGAGTAATCACCAGTCATCCATGTCCATACCTCCTCGGGAATTTTGAAACTGATCGCCGATGATGGTAGTCTGTTCACGAGATGCACGGTGGTAGACACAGCTTCACCCCAATATTACTTGAGAAGTCCAGCAGTAAGCCTCAAACATAAGTACTTCTCCATCAGTGTACGATTCAACCTCTCTGCAACATCATTTGAATGTGGATCTACAGGCGTAGTTTAGTGCCATAAAATACCCTAAGATCTGCAAAAGTCTTTGAACACCCTCAAGGTGTACTCACCACCGTTGTCTGATCTTAAAACCTTGACGGCTCTTCCTGTCTGCTTTTCAACCAAGGCTCTCCAAGCCTTGAACTTCTCGAAGACTTGATCTTTTGATTTCATCAGATAGATCCACACCTTCATCGAGAAATCATCAATGAAGGACACAAAATACTTTGCCCCTTCAATAATAGGTACAGAAGTTGGCCTCTATACATCTGAATGTACATGGTTAAGTGGCCCGTTGCTGCTATGCTCTGTGGTCCCAAAGCGTGTCTTCGTCGGCCCTTCTTCTACATGCTTCTCACAGAACTCCAATCTCTCCTCTTTGGCATGTATCAGCTTCCTTTTGTGAAGCAAATCCAATGACTTCTCACTTGGATGTCCAAGGCAAAGATGAGATAGCTTTGTCGATTCTTCACCATCTGTGCCTTGAGAGATGCTAGTCTCACCTTCCACGGTGTGCCCCTGCAGCGCATACAAGTTTTGTATCCTCTTTTCTTTCATCACGATAAGAGAATCATTGAAAACCTTTAATAGATCACCTTCTATTAACGTCCTACACACAAGTCCTGCTAAAGCTCCAATAGAAATCAAACTCTTTTTCCAAGTCTGGTACGTGACGCACATCTGTAAATGTCCTGACGACCCCATCATGCATTTTGATTTGCACCTCTCCTACACCCACTGTCTTGCATGCCATATTATTCCCCATCAGAAAGTTGGCGTCTTCTCTGGAAGAATATGAACTGAACCAACTCCTGTGAGGTGTCATATGGAAAGAACATCCTGAATCCAAAAGCCATGAGATCCCTAGATCTTCCGATGCAGTTGCCATCAGTATCTCACCATCGTCACTGCTCTTGCTGCTGATTCCCACTGAGGCAGAACCAGAAGCCTCATCCTTGCCTTTTCCATTCTTCTTTAGCCTTGGGCAATTTCGTTTCCAATGTCATGTCTCCTTGCACAAGTGACACATGTCCATGTGCCCTCGTGATTTAGATCTTAAACGACCCTTGTCCTTCCTGAAACCATGGCCACCTCTGGAATCCTGACGTCCCCTGATGAAGAGTGCCTCCCCTTGATCGCTGCTTTCTCGTCTAGCCACTTTGACACGAAGAACCTAAGAGTGTACTGCAGACTCTACCTCTTCCAGAGATAAAGATTCACGTTCATATACCATGGACCTCACCAATTGGTCGAAATCATCCGTCAAAGAACATAAAAATATCATCGTCAATTGTTTGTCCTCGATGTTCACCCCCATACTCCGCAAGTCAGACACAATCTTCGTGAAAACATAAATGTGATCCTTGACATGGGCTTCCTCTCATCTTCAGCACATATAATTGTTGCATCAAATACAACCTGCTCGTCAGATTCTTCTTTGCATATGTGCCTCCAGCTTCTTCCAAAGCTTCCCCACAGTAGCCTCCTCAGACACATATCTGAGCACTTCATCTGAAAGTGATAACTGCAATGCGTTCAATGCATTTTGCTCCATCTCAACCTTCTAAGCCTCCGTGACATCCTTGTCAAAACTGTCTTTCTCAAAGACAATTTGTGAGCAATCGTCTCTCATGAGAAAAGCATTCATCTTTAGTCTCCAAAGATTGAAGTCATTTCTCCCCATAAACTTGTCCATCTTGAATGATGTGGTAGACGACGACATCTTGACTCCTCACCAGTAGCTCTGATACCACTTGTTGGGAAAATCTAACACAATATCAAACACCTAAGTGTGCACAGCAGAATATGAGAAAAATATTGTCGCCAACCAAAACCATATAGAGTTAGGATCTTGGATGAATCATAAGAAGCACAAGATAGCACCACACAATCAAACCAAGCAATCACACAGAGAGACGAGATTTATACTGGTTCGGCCAAACCTATTGCCTACGTCCAGTCTTCCGTTGTCGTGGCTTTCACTAGATCAAAGATGTTAATTCAGAGAATACATCGAATACAAATCTCCTCCAATACAATATGTATGCCTTCTCGACAAAATAACTCTAACAATCTAACTACAATGTCTCATGATCACACCCAATGGAGAGATCTTACCAGAGTCTCTAAAACAAGGAATACTCCTCCCAAAGATCGTAGTCACCTTCTTCTTGAAGACGCATGAAAATCTTCACCCTTCTCTATCACGAAAAACGCCTTAGCCATCGCATGTGTATCTCGTGGTATTTATATGATAGAAATACTCCCCAGGGTAGAAGATGGAGTATTCCATCATGTCCATCCAATTTAACCCCAATAGAAATCAATGGTCCAGATTAGAAGCTGAAATCTGGGCGTTCTAGGGGTTCCGGGCATCGGCACGGCCATGCTGCATATCAGCACGGCCATGCGTAGAACTGCGTCAGTAAAGTAGAGAGATGCTGATTAACATGGTCGGCAACACAACCGTGTCAGCAACACGACTGCATCAGCAACACGGGCGTCAGCACGGCCGTGTCAGTAAAAAACAGAGAGCTACTGTCAACGCAGACGTCAGCACGGCCATGTCAGAATCTGCATGAGTCAGCTGATACATCTTCTGACACGCACAGCCGTGCTAAAACCCGCACGCCTACCTCCCATATTCTAAGATTAAAGCATAAATCAACAATCCCTCCCACATTTAGTATAACGGTCGACCTCCCCACGAAAACTATCCCCACAGCCAACACCCATGTACATTTTAGACTTTTCCTTACGGGAGTGATCGTGGGGAAATGACCATGGGAAACATACAACAATTTACCATGGATGGTTGTAGATAACATATTTCCTCATGGCCTTTTGGACATCCCCCACAGAATATCTGTGGGGTCAGTGTCCTAAATATCGGTCCGATATCCGATATATCGGCCGCAATATCGATTTTATCACTAGACCGATACGATATGGGCTTATATATTGCGGTTTTCGATATTTTGGGAAATATCGTCACAATATCGGGTTGCGACCGATATCGCAGTTGATATATCCCTTTATAATATCGACCGCAATTTAATGTTTTTTAAAATAAAGTTGACGGATCGGTCCACTTAAAAGTGGATCCGACCCGAGTCACCCGACCCAATCATTTACTTAAAACGACAAGAGACATCGGGATTTTTAAGAGATAATCGCTGATTTCCCTAATTCTAATCACGTCGCTTTGCTCCTCTCGACATTTTGCTCCTTACGCCGCTCAGTTCAGCTCTGGCCGACGAAAATTTTCGATGACAATCGATTGAGCTTTGATTCGGGTTCAATATTACATATTTAACCTCCCATTTAGCCCTATTTTGTGCTCATGTGATGCTACATTGTTCTCTAATTCATACGTATTTTCTACACATTTATTTATTAGAGAAAACACACTATTTGAGCACAAAACAGCATTTAAAGATGTAATTCTGCACATTTTATATTTTTCATAGCTTGGTCTCGATCTCACGATTCCAACGACTATTTATTTGTATTTTTCTGAGATCTGTGCTAATTACTGTGTATTTTTGAATGCAGAACACCATTTATTGGAATTAAAATAAAGTTAGCACGAATCTTGATGAACACGTGGCGGCCATCCAGCGATTCCCGCTCGCATCAGACGGCTCACAGAGGCGGGCGACGCGGCTTTTTCTACGTCGTTGGATCTTGATCCAACGGCCATCAGCGGCCCGAATCAAATAAGCAGAGCGCACATCTTGAGCACCACGTGGCTTCATCTGGACCACAAATCGACGATCCGACGGTCTGCGAGCTCGGGAAATTAGCGGGCGACGTGGGACACTCTTATCCGCCCGATCGAAATCCAACGGCGCTCGCTAATATCCGCTCGAACGAAGCAGCAGCGGAATCGGGGTCGTTGATCGCAAATTCAACGGTCGCGATCGAATTGAAATCGAGCGGAATTCGAATCTCTCTCGGCCACGTGGCGGAAGCGGAGGCAATCCCGCATCTCCACCAACGGACGGGATCGATTCGAGGACGTGGCCGAACTCCAGCCTTCCGATCCCAGATCCAACGCGGTAAATCTATCCGATGCGAACCCGGAGTTGTACGCGAATGCGGAGCGGGCGCGCACAGATCTTAAAGGCCACGTGGCGTTCCCTGGTCGAATCCCGCCTGGATGGACGGCTGAGAAATGCCCCGCTTTAGATGTGCGGCCAGGATTGATGCGGGTGCGGTTTGGATGCGGGTTTCGACCCGTTAAGCAATCCAAACCCGCAATGATTTATATTTAAGCGTATTTAGGTTTTTTTGAGCGTATTCAAGCAGATTGGGGCGTATTTTGGGCGTATTGGAGGCTCTAGAAGCCGTATTTTCCCCCTGAAAAATTCTGTAAAATTCCAGAGGCTTGTTTCTAATTTCCAGAGAGTTTTGAAGACTTTTCAGAGAGATTTGGTGATATTCTCTTCAACTTTAGCTTGTATTTGGGTGTTTTAGCTTGTATTTTGCCTCTAAACTTCCGTATTTTGCTATTAAACCTATGAATTCTGATCTGAAAATTGTTTATTTCTGCGCCATGAGTAGCTAAATTGTTATTGTGCATGGTTTGGAGTAGTTAGGGGCTATGATTTGTGTTAGTTTGGTTGAAATTCCTTGTGTTTAATCATTAAACGTCGCTAAAATTGTAATCGTTGTTCGTAAATCGACTTTTTTAGATTCCAAAAGAATTAATTAAGTTGACGATCGCCCCAAAAGGGTGAGTTTTGATCTCCCCAAAAGGGAGTTTCATCCCGTAGTTTTGATCTCTCCAAAAGAGAGTTTCATATCGTATTATAATCTTAGCGACGATCTTTTTGAATATTTTGTTTGAACCCCCAAAAGGGCATCTTCCGATGAATTGCTCCCAAAAGGAGAATTCATTGAGTTATATTAGGTATTTTCCGGTGAATTGCTCCCAAAAGGAGAATTCATTGTGATATATTCATCAACCAAATTAATACGAATCGTTGACCCTAGCGAACCCATACCATGTGCAAACTCTTTATAAATATTTTCTTACACGATTTTCTATGTTTATTGTGTTCACATGTTCACATCACCATCACCGTCACCATTGTTGAAGTGTTTAGTTTCTTTCCGATAGATTTCTATTTGATTTGAATTGTGGTTGCAACAGATTTCTTCCCGTGGATTCGACACCTGGACTCCCAGGTTTTACTACTTGTACGGACTCTTGCACTTGAGAGAGAGCACCTTTCCGGTCCCACCAAGTTTTTGGCGCCGTTGCCGGGGAGGAATGGTTTGTGACTACGGTTTATTTCATTTAGAGGACCTTCGGTGAGATCTTTCCACTTTACTGTACATAAACTTTTTTTTATTATTTTATTTTAATTTTTCACAATGGAATATATGAACTTCTATTGCACAAACAATCTTTATGATGCACGATATGCTAATGCACACAAACATAGGATGGAAAAGCTCAAAATTGTTAATTTTAATCAAACTGACTGTGAAACTTTCTTTCAGGCCTGGAGGAGGTTCACAGACCTAATATCGAGCTATCCGCAGCATGGTTTCACAAATGAAGAGCTCATGGAGTTCTTCCTAGAAGGACTACAACCGCAGCTGCAGGAATTATTGGGAGGCATGACGCCGACAGTGGCGTGGGAATACATGGAGTCTCTGCAAGAAAACGAAGAAACCATGGAAGAGACTTCAGAGAGCGATTCAACGGAGCCTTCGAGCCTTGATCAAGAAGAGCAAAGCGTAGACGTACCTTTGCAATCCTTGAGAGAGGACACTTACCTGACTATTCAGACACAGGAGGCCACATCCCAACAATTCCAAGAGAATTTCCTTGCTCGGAGTCGGCAAATTCAAAATTCCATTGAAAATCTTAATTTGATTGCCGCTTGCTTAGAAGAAGGTAATGCTTTTGAAACTCGATTTCAAGAACCTAATACGAGTTCATCTTCTATTGCAGGAATACCGAGCGAGGACACGAATATAAATAGCCACATGGCAGGAAGTGTGTGCAAAAGAGAGGGTGAGCTAGCAATTTTGGATGAACGAGAGGAGGAGACAGCTAGGGACAAAGGTTTTGAGATTATCGCCATGGAGCCAGAACCATTCCCTCCTCCAGTTTTGTCCCAAAATCATTTATCCCTCTCCACATTGATCGAGCATCGTACAGAGAGTAGTGCAAACCTTTCAGGGAGTAGTCGTCAACTTGCTTTAATTTCTTTCACTTATTTTGATGACTATATTTGGAATATTTTTATTGCGAAGAATCTTAAATTAATTTGGACTGACATAACTCGTCTCTCGCAGGACATTGACAAACAGCTTATAGAGATGCTTGGAGTTGTGTTGCTGGGGTCCAAATTAGTTTCTGGAGGAAGAATAATCGCCGAGGAGCGCAAAGAGCAAATTGAACAACTTCCTCCACCATTAAAGATTCAGGATCCGCCATTTGATCACGGTGTGTTCTTTCCAGTAGTGTAGTTTTTAATGCTTTCTAGGTTGCTTGCTTGAATAAACTCGTACCTCTTCCGACATTGAGGACAATGTCCATCTTTAGTTGGGGTGTGTGTATGAGACCTTAGGATTTTTTTTTCTTTTTTTGAGAAGAATAAATCACCACCAAATCTCATCTTTTAAAAACTCCTTCATATGCCTCGAATGCGGATGATTATACATTAATTGAGTTCTAAAAATTTTTTATGGCTTGAGTTGATTATTTTTCCTTCATGGAATTACCGTTAATATACTATTCATGAAAGTTTTCAATTTCCATGATTAATATCTCGAAATAGTTTGAATATATTTCATGCATGCTAATGTGATGGAAAAAGCTTAAGTATACACGATTTTTAAGATTAGTCTTCAAGTTGAAGAGGAATGTGGCCATGGTTATTAATGTTTATGTTCGAAAGAATGGGTTTTGAGTTGCTTACAAGAAAAGAAAGAAAAGAAAAATGAATGAAAAGACAAATGAACGATGAAAAATGAATAAATGAGTATGTCACTAATACATAACTTGGTTGGCTCGAGTAGTACAGTCTGAGGGGTCCTTCTTGGCCTAATGCCCTATGATCGTCTGATTTGGGAGCCATTGACCGGAAACTCACTCATTTGATGGAGCGATCCAAGTTATACTTTTTTCTGCGAATGTTGCTTGATGCGCGTTACGCGGAACGAATAAAAGAAAAGAAATGGTGAATATACTAAGCAACTTCAATACCCATGTCTTGAAATATTATTTTGATAGGCCAATTCCTTGGAAACAAGAAAACCAGGATATAACGACGTGCTATACTTTCGCTTGCGCAAAACGATGCTTGCACGTTATTTATTCATACTAAATTAGAGAAAGTTTCATATGGTTGATTTTGTTCATGGATGTGTATATTGATGGTCAAGATCATGTTGGAATACGTATTATTGAGCCATGCCATGAGCGATTTGAAAGAACTTATTGTTTTATTACTCATCCGTATTTATCGCTCTTTTTGCTAGAGACTAGCAAATCGCTAGTTGGGGGTGTGATTCGGGTTCAATATTACATATTTAACCCCCCATTTAGCCCTATTTTGTGCTCATGTGATGCTACATTGTTCTCTAATTCATACGTATTTTCTACACATTTATTTATTAGAGAAAACACACTATTTGAGCACAAAACAGCATTTAACGATGTAATTCTGCACATTTTATATTTTTCATAGCTTGGTCTTGATCTCACGATTCCAACGACTATTTATTTGTATTTTTCTGAGATCTGTGCTAATTACTGTGTATTTTTGAATGCAGAACACCATTTATTGGAATTAAAATAAAGTTAGCACGAATCTTGATGAACACGTGGCGGCCATCCAGCGATTCCCGCTCGCATCAGACGGCTCACAGAGGCGGGCGACGCGGCTTTTTCTACGCCGTTGGATCTTGATCCAACGGCCATCAGCGGCCCGAATCAAATAAGCAGAGCGCACATCTTGAGCACCACGTGGCTTCATCTGGACCACAAATCGACGATCCGACGGTCTGCGAGCTCGGGAAATTAGCGGGCGACGTGGGACACTCTTATCCGCCCGATCGAAATCCAACGGCGCTCGCTAATATCCGCTCGAACGAAGCAGCAACGGAATCGGGGTCGTTGATCGCAAATTCAACGGTCGCGATCGAATTGAAATCGAGCGGAATTCGAATCTCTCTCGGCCACGTGGCGGAAGCGGAGGCAATCCCGCATCTCCACCAACGGACGGGATCGATTCGAGGACGTGGCCGAACTCCAGCCTTCCGATCCCAGATCCAACGGCGGTAAATCTATCCGATGCGAACCCGGAGTTGTACGCGAATGCGGAGCGGGCGCGCACAGATCTTAAAGGCCACGTGGCGTTCCCTGGTCGAATCCCGCCTGGATGGACGGCTGAGAAATGCCCCGCTTTAGATGTGTGGCCAGGATTGATGCGGGTGCGGTTTGGATGCGGGTTTCGACCCGTTAAGCAATCCAAACCCGCAATGATTTATATTTAAGCGTATTTAGGTTTTTTTGAGCGTATTCAAGCAGATTGGGGCGTATTTTGGGCGTATTGGAGGCTCTAGAAGCCGTATTTTCCCCCTGAAAAATTCTGTAAAATTCCAGAGGCTTGTTTCTAATTTCCAGAGAGTTTTGAAGACTTTTCAGAGAGATTTGGTGATATTCTCTTCAACTTTAGCTTGTATTTGGGTGTTTTAGCTTGTATTTTGCCTCTAAACTTCCGTATTTTGCTATTAAACCTATGAATTCTGATCTGAAAATTGTTTATTTCTGCGCCATGAGTAGCTAAATTGTTATTGTGCATGGTTTGGAGTAGTTAGGGGCTATGATTTGTGTTAGTTTGGTTGAAATTCCTTGTGTTTAATCGTTAAACGTCGCTAAAATTGTAATCGTTGTTCGTAAATCGACTTTTTTAGATTCCAAAAGAATTAATTAAGTTGACGATCGCCCCAAAAGAGTGAGTTTTGATCTCCCCAAAAGGGAGTTTCATCCCGTAGTTTTGATCTCTCCAAAAGAGAGTTTCATATCGTATTATAATCTTAGCGACGATCTTTTTGAATATTTTGTTTGAACCCCCAAAAGGGCATCTTCCGATGAATTGCTCCCAAAAGGAGAATTCATTGAGTTATATTAGGTATTTTCCGGTGAATTGCTCCCAAAAGGAGAATTCATTGTGATATATTCATCAACCAAATTAATACGAATCGTTGACCCTAGCGAACCCATACCATGTGCAAACTCTTTATAAATATTTTCTTACACGATTTTCTATGTTTATTTTGTTCACATGTTCACATCACCATCACCGTCACCATTGTTGAAGTGTTTAGTTTCTTTCCGATAGATTTCTATTTGATTTGAATTGTGGTTGCAACAGATTTCTTCCCGTGGATTCGACACCTGGACTCCCAGGTTTTACTACTTGTACGGACTCTTGCACTTGAGAGAGAGCACCTTTCCGGTCCCATCAAGCTTCGGAGTCCGGCATTCAATCTTTGCAAGGAAGTGTTTTCCGATTAAGGTGAGTAGTCGAGCCATTTTCTCAGTTTTTCATTTTTTTTCAGTTTTTGATTTTATTTCCTTCCAGTTTTGGACTTTTTTCAGCGGTCGAGCTTTGACATCCGATGTTCGATCTTCGCAAGGGATTTTCCAATCAAGTTTAGTATTTACCATGGTTTGAGATATCGGCCCATACCAACTGGTATCGACCGTATTGGATCGGTACCAAACCCTACCGATACCGAAACTACCCACATAGACTCAGTTTCGGCCGGAACCCTAGGGTTCCGGCCAGTTTTGCCAGTATCGGCCGAAACTGGCCGAAACCCTATGGTTTCGGCTTGAAAGGGATGAAGACGATGATCCAAAACTGTAGATTAAAGAGAAGAAGAGGCGAAAACAGAAAAAATTGCAAGAAAAAAGATGAAAAGAAGAAGCGGAAAATTTTACTCACCGATGAACTCCCGCCTCGTCGCCCAGCCTCGCTGCTCGACAAACGCCTCTCCCGCCTCGTCGTTTTCCCGCCTCGACGAACACCCTGCTGCCCCGCCTTGGCGAACGCCTCATCGCTCGACAAATGCCTCTCCCGCCTCATCGTTGCCCCCGCCTCGACGAACACCCCACTGCCCCGCCTTGGCGAACACCTCGCCGCACTGCGCAAGAGAGAAAAAGCAAAGAGAGATAGAGAAAAAAGACGATGCGCATTGAATGAAAGACGACAGAAATTTTTTTTAAGGCAAACTTGTAAATAGGTGGCATGTGCGCATAGTCAAATGGTGGGTGCAAGTGCAACAGATATTTTTAAAGGCAAACTTGTAAATAAGTGGCATGTGCACAGAGTAAAATGGTGGGTGCACAAAGCAACTCCCCATTTTTAATGACAAACCTGTGAACAAGTGCTATGTGCACAGAGTAAAACGGTGGTGCGCAAATCAACAACCCCATTTGATTACTTATGGCAAACTGGTAAATAATTGAAGGGATAGCTGTTGATTTTTTTGGAACGACAAATTTGCGAACTAATGGCAAACTTGTACATAAATTATATATACATATTTATAAATATATATTAGTAAATATAAATTTGATAAGTATTTGATAGAATATGATTATTTAAGTATTTGATAGTATTAGATAAGGTTTTAAGTATTTAAATCACCAATACGGACGAAACCGAAACTTGCTTCCGAAACCACCGAAACGGATGATACCGATACTGAAACCTAAATTTTGGGGGAGCGATACCGAGACCGAAACCGAGACCTAAAACCTTGGTATTTACTACTTAGTATTCTTTACCTTTTTAATTTTTTTCATTTTTTTAATTTTTTCTTCTTTTTCTGAATTTTTCCCGTTGTCGGTTTTTTCATTCCAGCGTTTGTTCTTCTCAAGAGGGGTTTTCGATCAAGGTGAGTATTCTTTCCCTTTTTTACATTTTTACATTTTTTCAGTTTTTGATTTTCATCTTCACAATGTTAATATTGATCCACGTGAATCATATTTTGTGGGTATTTTTTTTGCTGGTTTGTAATCACTTAAAGAAATATTCCACCAAGTGGATGGCCAGTATTCATGTTTAATGATGTAAGTATACCTAAAACATACTTTTATTTGAGTTTCTATAGTTTATATTTTCTTAGACACATGCTTTTATTTGACATCAATTTTTAACCTCTGATATGACAATCCAAATTAGTCAATATCTCCTATATTCATGTTTACCGAGATAAGTATAACCAAAACTACTTTTATTTGAGCTAGTATGGTTTATATATTCTTAGATACATCTATGCTTACATATAAGCCTACGAAATGCCACTCCGATATTTAGTCAATATCCCCGATATCCGCAATCCGATATCAAATTTCCTAGGCCGATACATGACCGATATCCGATATTTAGAACACTGTGTAGGGTATGTTGGAATTTATAAAACATTAAGTAGACTATCATTTGACTTTACATAGCACAGATGCACATATGTCCTAACATCTATTTTGAAATGTTTTTACCTCAAGCTCGCTTTCTATATATGCCACATGTACCACCAGCACAAACAATGATTCCCAAATAATAACCCTTCTTTGTAAGATAAAATGAAAGCGTACATGTAGAGGATACATGACTTGCATTTTCCGTTAGACTATGTTGAATAGATTATTTGAACTATAAGAAATTTGAACTAATAGATTCCAGAATTTTTTTTAAATGTAACCAGTTCTATCATTTACCAATTTCAAAATTTGTCTATTGCAATTGTTATAATATTCAAGTATTTCCCAACTCTCCCAACAGTTACGAGTTTAGGTGCGCCAGACTGGACTTTAGGTTAGTATCATAAAAACAGAGGTTTAGGTTAGTATCATAAAAACAGAGGTTCAAGTCCCATCAGGTGCAAAATAAACATAGATGAAAAAAATTGCAAATGCCCAAGTTTCCTAACAGAAAAAGGAGCACTCCACTAGTAACGGCATACCATAAACGTATTTCCTTCAACTTTCCCCATGACTTTGAAGTTGCAGGAAGTAACGGCATACCATAACCGTATTTCCTTCAAGTTTCCCCGTGACTTTGAAGTTGCAGGAATATTTTAAAATATAAAAGAATTTCCCTCAACCATCCCAAAGTTTTGATATGGAGGCATGGACTTCAACAGTAATAAACCTGATTTTGTTCCATCATATAGATATTACCAATAAGCATCCATCAGCTTGACCAAGCAAGCATGAAGGGAATCTCGCTGACTGACTCATTCATGCACAACACAACCGACTCATTGATGCACATGACCAAGCAAACGTGAAGGGAATCTTGCTAACTGTTTCATGAGACCAAAATGTCAAAATGTGAATTGTAGATATAGTTTCCAGTCATGATATCTATTCAATCGTCATGCTTGCAGCTTACCATGTTATAACCTGATACAAGAGGTAACGGTGATCAAAGAACTACTTAAAATATTGTTATTTGTTTAAAAGATGTAGTGTCCATATTATTTGTTTTTGAGCTATCAGTCAGTTAATATGTTCTGGTTATTATTATTTAAATTTTTTGAAACTCTGTGTTTGTGGTTTTTTCGAGGCCTTTTCAATCTAATGATACTTTGATATTTCTGTACTTCCAGCCCTTTGGATGATATTATTAGGGTTTCCGGCTGAGATAGTTGTATGAAATAGACTTTGTTTGATGAACAAATATTGTGTAAATTCCCTCTATTATTTTTATGATGTTTGAGCATGATGAGATTATCAATCTAGATGTGATGTCAAATATGGGTGTAAGGCTATTACCAAAATGGGTGTGAGACCTTTCTCTTTCTTCATTTTTTTACCCTAAGTTTCTTTAGTTTTTCGGTTAGCAAAAGCCAAGCCAATCAAGAAAACCATGGATTTGAAATCCCATTGAACCAAATTTGTTGTTTCTTTTTCAGTCCATCTGAAATCTAAACTGAAAAAGAAACTTTTTTCATATTACTTGATTAGTTTTCTATGACAAAACAATTCCTAGACCAATTCCTACCCCGCCACAGCATCAGATAAGCATTAGAACTAAATTTCTTTCTCACACAACCAAAAATAGTAGGCCAACATATTTGAGACAAAATAAATTTTGAGTTTCATCTGTCATGCATCTAGATAGTATGGGGGACCTGCATAATCTTAAACCATATGGAATTCAAGCATAACAATGCAGGTATTTGAAGTTCTGAAATCATATAGCTGAAGAAAAGATTTAATATGAATGTGAAAAAGTGTAACTAACCGTCTACCTTATATAATAATACCTGCACTTGTTGAGGCAGAGAATTGTTAAGATTCTCTGATCTAGTGTTCAAAACTATTCGAAGGAGATTTGTATATTCCAAAGAACAAAAGGACAAAGCATAAAGTTTTGCCTGTTAGTGTTGTTGATAGCCAATGCAGGCAGCTTGTCAACCTGAACACCAGATAGAGATCACCAGGCTACCATCATACGAGAGACAGGTTTTCTGCGCATGAGAAACGAAATTGAAAACGTAAAACAAAATTAAGGTTACAATGTGTATTGATTATAACATGATACATATTAAAAACTATGGCATTCAACAATCATGCCATTTAGATAGAATTAATTTATAAGTGTGGAGAAATATGTGTGGATTTAATGAGAGCAATATTTGAGTCAAATTAGATTTTTAATGCACTTTTTTATTACTTTTTAAAACTAAGTTAAAAAAGAAAAGTATGTTAGTCCATGTCATTCCAAATTGAAATTCCATTTCCTATTCCAATATGGAACTTTTGTTTTTGTTTGTGTGTGTGTGTGTGTTAGCATTATAATATAACTAGAAATTACCCGTGAAAAAAAGCCCGCGCAACCAAAGAGGAGCGAGAAGTGTGGGTGTGTCGGTATCGTCGGGGGTAAAATGTGCAACCATGGAAATAAATGGGGGTTTTTGTGAAATGGAAAACACGTAAATAATGAGTTTGGATGGTGTTTTTTAGGTTTTTGTGGAGAATGGCAACCATGTAAATATGGGGCTTAGGGTCATTTTTTAGGGTAAGGGGTGATGAGACATTACCACATTGGACAAATCCGTGGGCAAAGTGCACAGCTCGGAAAAAACCGCACGAAAAGGAAGCGGTGCACACGCGCAACCGTAAAGGAGACAGAAGTGCAGGTGTATGTGTCGGTAGCGTCGGGTGGTAAAAGGACCCCAAAACAAAACTCAAAGCCCAAAACCACAAAAGCCCAAAAGAAACCCCAAAAGCCCAAAAGAGGGCAAACATGTAAATAAATGACTTTGGGAGGGGTGTTTTTTGGGTTGTCGGGTGGAATGGCACACATGTAAATAAGTTCGTTGGGGGTCATTTTTTTGTATTTGTCCCAGTCAGCTTGTAACTGGGAAAAACATGCCAACTGGGAAACCAGTTAGCTTGCCCTCTTTTGTACTATAGATAGTATAGATAATAGTAAAAATACAACACAATTACAAACAACAATTGAAGAAATGTGGGGGAGAGAGATAAACTTCTAACAAATGTATTGAATTATTGATGTGGAACGAACGGGTGGAAGATGCGATGGGGAATTGACGAATAAACAAACTAGAGATTTGATATGGGTTTAGGCCTCTACACCTTACACACATTCTTCGAATCTCATATACAGGCAACCAAGTTCACCATCGCGCCTTTCACGATCAGGTTCTTACGTGAATGGGAAGAAAGTTTATAAACTTTAAATTTTTTTTATTCAATAACTCAATCATAATTAAGAAGTTGAATACAGAGTCATATATATCATCAAAACAAAGATTAGTTTCACTCATGCTCAAACTCCTAAATGACTCAAATAAAGATTCCTAAATAAAATAAAAGAGTTCCTTAAAACAACAAACTTTTAAAAACTCAAACTCTAAACAAACTTAAAAAAGCATAAAAAGACTTAAATTCCTTTATAAAATGAAACTATAAAAACCTCCAATTTTGTAAAAGGAAACTCAGATTCAAATAAACTCGAGTAATAAGATAAAAAATACAAATACTAACTAATTTCTCTCAAACTCTAAATAGACTCCTTTGACTAATTCAAATTCCAATCGGATTCCAATCATTTTCACTTTGTTATTTTCATCACATGATGAATGGTAACGAAGATGTGTAATTCGGAAGAATCTACAAGCCTTTTGTAATTAGAGAAAACGTGTCCTCAAACTTTGAAATGCAACAAAATATAAGCTTGTAGATGAGAACCTTCGGGAGAATGTGCCAAAGTTAGGAACGATAGAAAGGTATGTAAAATCTGATTGTTGGTCAGTTGTGGATGATCTAAGATGATAAACCCAATGTACTCAACGTCTTTAAGTGGAACGTCCAAGGTAAGTTCTAACGAAGAATCATCGTGCTGGTTTCAGCTCAAAGATAATAAACTCGATGTACTAAACTTCTTTAAGTGGAACCTCCAAGGTAAATTCTAACGAAGAATCATAGTGTACCTCTGGTTTCAGCTCACGCTCAGCCACTAGTTCAGGCTTTAATCTTGTGCGTAAACTTGTGCTCATGCTCAAGATTTAGCTTGAGCTTGATCGGGTGGATTCTAGTTCATGCCAAAGCTCAACCTTAGGTACAAATGGAAACTCGAGCTCTGATTCAGGCTCTCTTCGACACTTTTCTAATCAACTCTCTTCTAATCAACTCTCGTAAAGTTTTGACATCTTTTTGTTGATCTGCTAGCTGTCCCATGCATAACTTGATTTTACCATGGGCTATCTTGTAGATGTTTTCTGTTCCATGCATAACTTGATTTTACCATGGGGTATCTTGTAGATATTTTCTGATCTCTTTAAAAACTATTAAATTGTTGCCTTGGATAAGGTCTAAGGAGGTACTGATCTCATAGCATGATCTTCATCTTTGACCAACTCTGATAAACCTGGTAATTTTCACGCCACCATTTTCTAATTTTTTCCACGTAACTTATGGTTAGGATACAAATATTCATATTCATCTATCAGGTTATGCTAGGAATATAGTCTCTCTAAAAAATAATCCCACTCTTCATAGTAAAAACCAATCAATGTATCCACGTAAAGATGGAATTCTTCTAAACTCATTACTTTCAAATATACTTCCTGAAGAATAACATGTATAAATTATCATCATAGTATGGCATAAAATATACTCAAACAGCACAAAATATCTTAAGAAAAATAATAGGTCCGCTTGGCTTACAAAATACCTTTAAAAACAACAATAATATTTTCAAAATGACAAAAATACCTTAGGTTACTACTCACCAGTAGGAAAATCCGAAAAGATTACTAGAAAATAGAGCGAAAAATTGTAGCACTATGTACAGTAGCCTTACTATAGCGATCGAGTACCATAGTAGTCAATGTTGTATAGGTATGGTGTACTGTAGTGTCACAGGTGACTGTAGCAGATTATTTGAATTTTTGCTAACTAATCTTAAATGAGATGGAGAAGATGAAAAATAGGATTCTTTGGCTCTCATCAATTTGAACGGAAGGTAAGAGAGAAGATATGGTCAAGAATTGTGAAACAAATAAACTAAATAAACTAGGAATTTAATGTGTTTCACTACTACAAAAAGGACCTTTAATAGCACACCTTTAACAGCGCTTGCCAAATATAAGCGATGTTAATTAGAGGCACATATAATAGACAACGCTTCTTTCTGCAAGCGCTGCTAAAAGTTGGATAAACGACAGCGCTTCTTTCTGTAAGCGCTGTTAAAGGTCAGATAATAGACAGCGCTTCTTTCTACAAGCGTTGTTTATTAGAGACACAGATAATAGACAGCGCTTCTTTCTGCAAGCGCTGTTAAAAGTCGGATAATAGACAACGCTTCTTTATACAAGCGCCGTTAAAGACCATCTAATAGACAGCGCTTCTTTTCAGAAAGCGCTGTTAAAGACCATGTTGAGGATCGGGTACCCGAACATGAGCGCTGTTAAAGGTATTCCGCGTGCTCGCTAACAAATTTCCGCATGCTCGCTTCTTTTCCGTCTGCATGCTTGCTTCTTTTCCGCCGCTCGCAAGCAAATTTCTGCCGCTTGCAGAAAAGTTTTAGTTCGATCCGACCATTTGGGGAGAAGATCTAACAAACTGCGCTGGTAATTTTTAGTTCGATCCGCCTCTTCCATTTTCCCCCAAAAGTTTTCATCTCCGCTCAAAGCTTTTTTCTGTCGCGCGCTCGCAAGTTTTTGTTCGATTCTGCCGCTAACAAACCCTAGCGACTAGGAATTGATCTCTGCCGCTCGCAAATTTTCATCCAAAGTTTTCATCCCTGCCCAAAGATTTTTTTCTCCTTCATCCCCATCTAAACCCTAGCGACCATCTGTCGCTCGCAAGTTTTTTCGCCCTCCTCAAGCCCTACACTCTCTCTATATCTCTGTGCGCTCCGATATTTCTGACTCTGTGCGCTCCGATATCTCTGTGCGCTCCTCAAACCCTAGCAATTGTTACTAGAAAAGAAGAGTAAAGATTCCAGGTTATTATTCTATCTGGTTTCAATATTATCCCCTTTTCTGACTCGTCATTGCATAATTGGCATTACTGTAGGCATCTCCATTGATGGTAGTGTTTGATTTGCATGTGCTGGTTAATTTCTCAATTTTTAGCACTAGTTAACTTGAACACATGTTACAGGGTCTGTAAGTTGCGATAAAGAGCAGCACAAATGTAATTGCAACTACTGTAATTTAGAGTTAGCAGTTGATTACTTTCTTGCAAAGCATAAGTCGATGTCTTAAACTAATATTTACTAATTTTGGCATGAAGCATTCTATAAGCTTCAAAATTGAGCTACTAAATTATAAAGAACTTAAAACCAAATTAAATTGGCATTCTTCCTTGGAGAGCAGAAATACACTCACCACCCGAAGTAATGAATAGATTAGGCTGCAGATAAAACAACCTTGCCCAAATGTGATGCATGTATTTATATGAATTTTATGTCTTTTCTGTGTGTGTATGCGCACGTGCGTGTGATGCTTGTTTTGATGTTGGCCACCATCTTTTGTTATGCACATGAATTTGATAAAGCCAAAATGAAATAGCATGTTTGTTATATCTGTTTGTTGAATAGGCAGTGGCAAGATTTTCATTTTTTATATCATAACCTTCTTCTGGATTTTGTGAAATCTCAGGACACCTTTATTTTCTTATATTTCATATGCAACAATCTATTAATGATTGGAAACACCAACACCACCCAAAATCAGTTCTCTGCTTTTATGTTATTTTTAACTGCAACATAATTACAGGGTGTGCCATAATTGAGATTTTTAGAAACATACATGCATTGATCATTATTCATTAATTTACCTTTTCAGTTTTTGTTTGAAGCATGGTCCTTAGTTCATCCTCTAGATACCAATTTGATTCCACTCAAGTCTGAACCGATGCGGCAAATTTAACATAACACATATCATATCATTGGGATGGTCTTTTATGATCCTTTTTTCAAACGTACACAATTAAAAAAGCTGTACATGTAAGTTGATTTCTTTAGTCTTGTTTGATGATTTTAAGCAGACTATTATAGACCTGGTTGACGGTTTTTTTATCAACAAACATACACGCTAAAAAAAGCTGTACATGTAAGTGGATTTCTATACTCTTGTTTGAAGGTTTTAAGTATACTATTATAGATTGAATGTGTATCCTAAGATTGTCACAGTGATTTACAAGATAATGGTGCAAGCAAATATTTTTGAAGAAAGAGCCTCGAATGTGTCCGTTACGTATGAGTACCTCTGACTTCAGAGGATGACTTCGTCAATGAATGTGATTAGTTTCAAATAAAATTGATCTCATTGTTATTCGTTTTTTTTGTTGTTGATCTTTTCTTTTCTTTATTTGTTTCATGTCAGAGAATGATAGGTAACTGAGGGTCCAGCTATTGATTATATTTCTGTCCCTATCAATGATTTGTAAAGTCATGGACTCAACAGCGATCAAAGCTTAAACACTCTGGAATTAAGAATTACACATGTGATTCGTTTAAGGAGAGGTCAAGAAGACATCCATGTAAAAAGCTAAGTCAATTTCGTGGAATTAGGAGTGATCGGCAGAAAATTATGAAGCATCTTTGTAGTTGTTCCAAACCCGAATCCGAACCCGATTCTGATTCAAACATTGGGACAATTCGGAATCGGATTCCGGTATAAAAATGTCGACCAATTTGTTTCGGAATTGCAATGAGTTATTGGTTTCATGCATGTAAATCTCGAGACATGTGTCGTAAATTGATATCAATTGTTGGACACTGATACTTTGTTCACTCATACCTATAATCTGTTTTGTTTATTTGCATGTTGAATCATGTTCTAGATAACAGTTGTTTGGCTTGA
Source organism: Scilla litardierei (assembly GCA_030789695.1). Taxonomy (NCBI): domain Eukaryota; kingdom Viridiplantae; phylum Streptophyta; class Magnoliopsida; order Asparagales; family Asparagaceae; genus Scilla; species Scilla litardierei. The sequence continues at coordinate 78,174,055 of CM061132.1, read as the reverse complement.
TTTGTTTTCATGTGTGCACGCCTGAAATTTTAGAAACATCCCATTTTATTGTATTTATCTGCATAATCCACAGAATTTCTTCTACATTCTGGTTTACACCATTTCTGGCATACATTTCCCATATCCCACAAATGCATACACGCACATACATGCACATACATTCACATACACACACTCATACACACACATTCGTATATGACGTACAGTTTAACTAGAGGAACACATCTCACTTGTTATAACATTGCAAGCACAATTAATGTGCTTACTAATTTTTTCAATACCTTTCACATTATTACCAGTCAGGATAATATTACCCATATTTATCGCATGTTTTAGTTATATTTGCTAATATTTGATTATAACATCTATTTGCTATTTGCTATGATATTCTATTTTGTAGTACTTCCCTGACTACAAATATGCTACTTACTCTCCTGATCAACTAGCTGAAGTCAAGGAAGATTTGTTGCGTTATGTGGTCCAGAAATATGTCATTTAGTATAGATGTCAAACCTAAAGGTCGGTATTCAGTGAAACTTTGTTTTTTACCCTCTGATAAAGTTGTGATCTTTGGTAAATTTGCATTAATAATACTTTCTTTTTGTAGCATTATAATGTAAACGCTAATTGTTGAGTCCTTGAACGTTTATGATTTTTTAGGAGGACCAGGCAAAAGATCAGGAAGCTTGTGAAGAAAGTCAATGTAAGCGCTAATTGTTGCGCCCTTGAACGTCTCTCTTTTAATAATAAACTTTTTTTGCATGTTTGATTTCCACTGGTCCGGTTCTTTTGGATGGTTTCTGCATATTTTGTATCTTGAAATGAAGACAATTCATCCTTATTGCAGTATATATGTTTCTTCAAAGTAAATATTCCATCCTCACTAATTCTATTCTTTTGTTTGTTTGTTTGTTTAGTTTATTTTGATTAAGGAGCAATGGATGAAGTATCATGTCCTTAATACTATTTTATCTGTACCTATGCAGTAATTTGATATCTTGTCGACATTGGAATCTAATATCGCAGGTAACTGTTCTGCTCCATTCATTAAACCACTTCTTTCATTAGATACAGAATAAGCATATATATTAATATGAACATGAGTCTAATTATTTTCCAATTAATCCAATTCATCTTCTTTAATAAAACTTGGATTCTAATAATCGAATATCATCCCACCAATTGCTGCATTGTTGACCTGTAACAAAGCAAGCATGCTCTTGCTAATTATGTTCAATATATTCAAGGAGCAATAAAAACTACAGAATCTCTTGCCAAAATATCAAGATTCCCAAGCTGGGTCTTGATGAAATTTGCTAACGAAGCAACACTAGAAGGGTTAACAACATCCAGCTGATTAAACAAAATGTCAGAAACTCCAGAGCTTTTGAGCTTCTCAATGGCTTGTGCCTCGTCCTTCATATCTGGCTGTTAATGTGACCAGAACCACATCTCCATATTCCAGCTCCTCTCAGTTTTTTGCCATAATTGTTTTAAATTTATATATTTAATTTTTTTGAGTAAAAGGTTGAAACATTTCACGGGTTCCATTATTTCTTTCATTATTTCTGGTTTAAATCTCTTCATTGTTTCATGGTTTCTTTATTGTATCTTTCATTGTAACTTCATCGTTTATAGAACACAATGAGTTTCAGTATTTTAACTATAATCAAAAACTTGTTTCAATATAATTTAGTAATCATGTTATAATTTCACTTATCTTATATACATGGAGAATATGAATACAATACTCATTATTACATATTTGCTTGGCATGATACATGATGTAAGAAGGCAGTCTTGCTCAAACAAAAATTTGTGGATCAACTAGAAGAGAGATGTACATGCTTCTTTACTCTCAAATGCAATAAACTTGTTATGCAGATCTACTGCAGGCGGGGCATAAAATATTTGTCATTATTTTTTGTTGTAATCTTACAATAATGATCCGGATATGCATATGTTAACACATCTGATTGGATACAAATATGGAAATAGCTCTTAATGCTCTGACCGTATCTGAATGGTATTTTCTCCCTTTCTGGTAGATTTACATTAAGATGTAGAGTTTAAGAGAAATTATTCACTTGTTTCTTTCCATATCATTTAAATAGAAATATCCCAACAATGCACTGCAATCATCCAAGTTTAAAACAAAAGCCATGTTGTTTTAATATTATAATATTGGTTTATGTATATAACTTTCCGTATGAGTGCATGATTATGACTCCATTTTCAGATTCTAAACAACTTGGTGAGTATCCTTAGACGGCAAAGGTGATTTATGTCATGGTTCTTTTTTATGATCATATGAAACTTACAGAATAAGCAGATTGATGAAAAAAATCTGATGATATTTGATCAATGTCATAATCCTAGTTTAGACAGGCCTCGGTGGGCTTCTGTGGGCTTCCTGTTGGCAAACTCACTCTTTACACAGCCCTTGGTGGGCTTCGTCCATCTGCTGTATGGATATATCTTATTTTGATATGTGGTGTTTTGATAGTTCTATATGTTCTGAGGTATTTCAATCGAAATACAAACAAAGCACATGCACACGGTGACTCTGGTGAAAATGGTTAATGAAGCAACAACCAACATTTCTGAGTGGGAAGCATATGGCAAAGGCTCTGATTCTAAATGAGGATTACACGAGTGTCGATGTTTCTGTTATTGGTTTTTTTTAAATGTATATCATCATTATTGACCGCTAGATGCATGATGGGTTAAGATGGAGAATGGGTACTGGCTGCTTACTGTGGTTCTGATATGCTACCTCTCTTCATTTTTCGGTATGGTAAGATGTATAAATTTTAGAATTAATGTCTGATCATTTGAATTATAATTAATTTTACTACAGCCTCCTGCATCATTCCTCGCAGCCATTGAGGAGTATGTGAAAGATGTTCCAAGAGCTTCAATTGTTCCCAATGATCAGGTCTGAAAGCTATCCCTATTGATTAGTTCTGTTGATTGTCATAGAATCTGTATGCTCTGTATGTTAGTTGTCCCATGTTTTATTGACCTCTGTGGGTCTACTCTTTGATAAGTATGTTTGTTAAGAAAATATTCTCATATCGAAAGAAATTAGAAAGTCTTGACAATCTTAATCTTGATACTCTAGGAACTAGTAATTTGTCTTGGCAATCTTAAACATTACTGGAAATAAGAACATCCAATGACCATGATTTATTTATTTTTTTTTTTGAAATTTTGTTACAGGCATCAGCAGTCTTCTAGACTGATTATTATTAAGCCTTTGATGCTCCACTTATTGCTGGAGTGATTTTTCTAAATGCCACAAAATGCAGATGTGTGTAGTTAGTGCCTCCAATTTAAACAGATAGGATATGCCGAACATAGGAGATACCAGCTATAGCATGAAGTATTGAGAATGTTGGAAAACCTCGGGATTTATGTATCTACATATTATTTGGATATTTGCAGCGAGTTTGCCCATTGCTGTTGATCTAAGTATGAAATTATTTATATGCCCAATATCTATCCTATACATGGTTGGGCATCACTTTACTCTAGGCAAGTGTTGGATAACAACTGCTTATATGCTAGTTCTTGATTGCTTATGCTATATGATTCATTCATTCGATATGGTAACAAGAGGAGGTATTCCATTAGGGTGCTGTTAAACCTTGCGGGATATTCCAGCAAGCTAGGATTCATTCATTATCATGTCATTTTAAATTAAACTATATTTCTATTTGATCATTACTTTTCTCATAGGAGTATGCTAGCTGCTTAAATCGTTATTTTTCTCATAGGACTCCCTTCCCTTGAGTCAGCTATAAATTACCAGATGAGATCATAACATGACATGGCTTTTTTTCTTTCCAAATTTCACATTTTTAGGAGGTCCTCTGCACAATATGTGAGCACATATGAACAAAATTTCTATGGCTAGCCCACAGAATGGTGTAGAAGAGGTTACATAGAAATCTCTTATATGGGTATCATCTACAAACACATACCATACTACCCCATTATCGTCTATGAATGTTGTAACGTTATGACCCTCCCAGAGAAAGCAATTAGGTACATCTAATGAAACATGCTTACTATCACAAAGCTGCTTCGATTTCCAGTTTAGACATAGAATCACATAATAAAAGAAACATCCAAAACGGTTAATTCACAAATACAAACAGTAACATAACCTTAGACATTAAGCTTATGATCTTAATGGTTACAAGATGTTTTCCTTAGCAGTAATGTGATACATTCAGGTTGGGAGTAGTAATTTATACTAGCATGTCTTTAATGGGTGAAAACAAATAGTTTATTTTTTTAAATTATCTGGTAATTTTGTATAATGATAAAAAAAATAGAAAATATAATTTATTCTACAGAGAACCATATAAGATGAAACTGGTTTCCAGTCAATCATTCTCTTACCTGTATTTGTTGTGCTCCAAACTCGTCCTTGGTTACATGATTCAATATATTGTTGTATGTTTACATATCTCCTCATAAAAATTCCATAAACAAGATAAAAGAAATTTCACTCTTTGAACAAAAAGAAGATGCCAAATAAAGTCTGCTGGATTATTAGAAAAGTGTTGATTTAGCTTTATTAGTGTATTTCTTAATCTACTATTCACCTTGTGTTTGATTATTCCTTAATGCATCTTCAATGTAGTTGCCTTGTTTTAATCATTCTTTTACATGACTATGCAACAGGTTCCTGTCTTTCTCATGCGTCTTCCTTTCATAAATTCGTTTCTACTCAAACATTATGGACTGTTTAAGATCAGTGACCTGTTGAAGCTGGTTCTAGTGAGTATTGTTCAGTTTGTAATTGGCAAACGATTCTATGTAGCAGCTTACAGAGCATTGCGGAATGGATCAACAAACATGGATGTTTTGGTTGCCTTGGGAACTTCAGCTTCTTACTTCTATTCTGTCTGTGCCCTTGTATATGGTGGAATTATTGGGTTTTCATCTCCGACTTATTTTGAGACGAGTTCCTTGTTAATCACATTTGTTTTGTTTGGGAAGTATCTGGAAGTTGTTGCAAAAGGGAAGACATCTGATGCCATTAAGAAGCTAGTGGAACTTGCCCCTGCAACTGCTCTTTTGGTGGTGAAAGATGCAGGTATATTTCCTTGATGTAGCTGCAAGCATTTATCTAAATACTGCTTGCTGAGTGTATTTGAGCCAAGAAGCTGGTACTAGAAGATAAATAGTTGGCAACCCAAATTTATTAGTATCCCTTTGCCAGTAGAACATGGGTGGTTGCAGCAATTTACCGTTACAATTAAATACTCCAAGCATTTACAACTTCAACTGACAGCAAACAATATTTATCTCTATAGTTAGCCAGCCACCATGAGTAAACAAGCATTTTGCAGCTTGCTTGTCTTAGCTTTGCTTGGTTTAATCCAACCTATCACCAGCATTGCCAAGCCTGTCAACAATGTGGGCTTTGCTTCGGCCAGAGGGACCCGTTTCGTGAAGAACGGCCGTCCGTTCTATGCCAACGGGTTCAACGCGTACTGGCTGATGTATATGGCAGCCGACCCATCAACCGATACCAAGTGTCCACTGCCTTCCAACAAGCATCTAGTTATGGACTGAATATTGTTAGGACATGGGCCTTCAGTGATGGTGGGTACATGGCCCTTCAGTCCTCCCCTGGCACTTACAATGAGGCCATGTTCAAGGTATTGATATCTATTTCTAGTGATCACAATATTTCTGACAGGTTACAAATATGTATATTCATAATTTTAAATTTGCATGTACAAAGAAAGACGAATGTGTTTTGGTTTTGTGTCAACAGGGTTTGGACTTCGTGATATCCGAGGCCAGGAAGCATGGTGTCTATCTGATACTGAGTTTGGTGAATAACTGGGAGGGATATGGAGGGATGAAGCAATATGTGCTGGGCTGACTTGGTTCATGGGTCCTTTGCAAATGCTCAAGCTATATTTTGTTCCATACTGGGTGAGTTTATCTTTGCTTTTATTCTATTTTCGATAGTTTTCTTATAATGATCTGTCCCCCACAATCTATGACATTTGATGTGTCTGATGCAAGGGGGCAGCAGCCAATTTTGATAGAAGCATGTTGAATTGCCTTCCCCAATTACCAGGGAAGTGCTCCACATTTACTGTATTTTCTTTCTTGGAAAATTAAATATGAAAAGCAAAGTATTATAGAATTGGCCTTCATCGATGTGTGGGTGTATACGGAGCAAATACATGTCGGACATTGTGTGATTGTATCTGGATCTGATGTTTGAGCCTACCATCCAGATCCGTCTGATTTCTGCACAGATATTTTTGCTCTACTCACCGTATTCAGATCCGTCTAATTTTATTTGAGAAGTTAGAATGTTGTCCGAATTTATGTATTATGGCATCTACTTATCCAAAATATCCCTTGTTAACTTTCTTATAGATATGCGGTGTTCGTTTCATGCATGTCTTTCAAAAATAGGGCTTTCGACTTTCAGTTGCATGTGTCGCTATAGATATAAAAGCTCAGAAATGTGCCTGGACTAGGAATTTAGATATGAAATTAATCATGGTGCTTAGTTGAGGCACTTGAAATGATGTATGTAAATGGTGCTTGGACATCCTATTTGGTCATGGCATCACTACTACATAAGCAGTATATAAATGTTTTTAAGCTTTGTATCATAATATCTGAATGAAGACTCATATGATCTTCAACTAGCTATGTTTCTTCTTGGTAAACGAATGTGTAATAGGATTATTCATATGGGCTAATGTTTTTGTTTTTCATATTATCAGGAATGGAGTTACCTTAGAGGAGGGCTAACAACCCTCGATCGAGATTATGGTTGGATTAACAACATCCACCACGATATCGGGACTCATGTCATCCATCATCTCTTCCCTCAGATACCTCATTACCATCTAGTAGAATCGGTGAGTATCATCAATCCTAGTTTGCATGATGCTCAGTTATCTTCATAAAAATATCAGACGCATTCCTGATACTTATGATTCTAAGTTTGTGTTTCAGACTCCTGCAAACAAGTGTGGTGGCTTGCCACTTGCAGTTGTGGTTATTGCTCATGCCATGTCGGCCAGCAAAACATGGCAAGAATGGGAGGACAACATCAATTCCCTGGATGTGATTGGAGTTCCGGAGATGTGGAGCAGAGAAACAGATCATTTCCCCCTCCTAAAAGTAAGCTATGATCGTCTGCCAAATGACAACATGAAGAAATGCTTCTTGTGCTGCGCCCTGTGGCCGAAGGATCATAACATTTGGAAAACTGACCTCATTAATTGTTGGCTAGGCATGAACCTAATAAGTGACTGTTGCGACATTGGTGCAGCCTACAGTGATAGGAGATGGACAGTTCTAAACGGAGTTGTACCTCTATCAAATACAAGTATCGTTGAGATTCCACCGGATATCGGTACTCTCCTTCATCTACAATTCCTAAATGTAAGCTGTACCTCTATCAAATCGTTGCCAATGGAGCTGGCAAGCCTGGGGAAACTGGTATATTTTGTTGCTAGTTATTTGGGTATACCCAATATGAAACGATTCTTGTTACAGTGTAAACACCAATATGTATCTATCATGCAGAGTGCAAACTCCTGCAAACCACACTTATTATTCAAATTTTTTGCTTAAAGCTTCAATGAAAGAACAGAGAATGAAAGAAAATTCTTTGATGGCATCATGCTTTTTCTTATCATCCAATGGTTTTCAAGATTTGGGTTGGCACTTGGCAATAATGATTTCGGAGATCTGGGAATTTTCGTTGCAGACAAACCGTTCAATCCACATGTTTTTCTTATGTAAAGGAAAAATTTGTGATAGTGATATTGGCATGATGCATGTTGAATATTAAAAGCAATTTAATTTGATTGTTTCTTGCAATGATTGTTTTTAGTAATTTAATGTTATTGGTGGTTTATTGAAGAATTTTGAACATTACATGGATTTATTTAAATATAAAACGTAATTGAAACAAGCGTTGTAGACAGCGCTTCTTTAGTACAAGCGCTGTTAAAGGGTCCAATAGACAGCGCTTCTTTAGTACAAGCGCTGTTAAAGGTCTACCATAGACATCGCTTGTACTAAAGAAGCGCTGTCTATTAGACCCTTTAACAGCGCTTGGTTAGTACAAGCGCTGTTAAAGGCCCTCCTTTAACAGCGCTTGGTTAGTACAAGCGCTGTTAAAGGGGGACCTTTAACAGCGCTTGGTAGTACAATCGCTGTTAAAGGGTGGGCCTTTAACAGCGCTTGTACTAACAAGCGCTGTTAAAGGCCCCCCTTTAACAGCGCTTGTTATTACAAGCGCTGTTAAAGGGGGGCCTTTAACAGCGCTTGTACTAACAAGCGCTGTTAAAGGCCCCCCTTTAACAGCGCTTGTTATTACAAGCGCTGTTAAAGGCCACCCTTTAACAGCGCTTGTACTAACAAGCGCTGTTAAAGGGGGGCCTTTAACAGCGCTTTACAAGCGCTGTTAAAGCCCCCCTTTAGCAGCGGCGACATAGACAGCGCAAAGAAGCGCTATTAAAGACCTTATTTAAGCGCTGTTAAAGGTCCCTTTTGTAGTAGTGTTTAGACCTCTCACCAAGTAAATTTTACAATTAGCGATTCTAACAGCTCGTGCGTGAAGATTCTTCGAATCTCATTGTTGGGAAGGGGTGCAGCCATCCGGTGGCAGTTTGGTAGTTGTTGGGCCCTGGTGGCAAACATGTTATTTTGGATCATAATGGCATATTTTGCAATATTGGGCAAAACAGCTCTTTATATTGAGATGGATGGTTATGACTAATGGTATATTTAATTTGAAGAATTGAGAATAAGAGTAGCTAAGTTGATAGGTTTGGAGAGTTGGCCATTTATCTTCAATCAAATGGTAGGAATTAGGAAAGTGGTCTTCCTCTCTAATTGAGGCCGTTATCTTTATAATTTCTATTTATTATCTATAAAATTCATCTCTTCTTCTAAATCCCCAATTCCTTCAACCAAAACGCTAAAATTTCCTATCAAATTGGTATCAGAGTTTTACGATTTATGACGGTGGCGGAAACAAAGAAAAGGATCGAATCTTTGGAAGCAAGATTTGATGCCGAGCTCGGTGAGTTCAAATCGACTTCTTGATGAGCACGAGGATGTTAGCGATAGAAGAGAGACTCTCAAATCAGATTGCAACCCAAGTTGGCATCCAAATCGTTGTAAATATGGAGTTCTTCATAAAAAAATTGAAGAGAGTGATAGAAGCCCTAGATCTAAAGAAATGAGTTATCCAAACCAAGATCTGAGGAAATACGAAGATCCCAACGTATATCGAAGGAGAGAGGAGGCGAAAGGAGGCGAACTTTGGACAAAGGAAAGAGTAAAGTTATGATTTTTGACGACGATCTACTGGAACGAGGCGATGAAGAAGCGAGATGGGCGTGAAACCCGAATTTCCAGATGACTGGAGGGACGTCCGCGTCTAAATCCCCGAAGGAGCCGCCTACCCCGAAAATGCTAGCAGGGGCGACGGACCCCGATCTCAAACACCAATGCCTCGTGGAACCGGGGCGATCTCGCCAGACCTCGTGGGATGGTCGCGGGCCCTTGACAAAGCCTGGTGGCCTCGCGTGCCTTCTCTGACTTCGTGGGAGCTGCGCTAACCCCCAACGGCTGCCTGGAGCCTCGGGCGCCCCCTCTGACTTTGTAGGGGCTTTACCAGCCCCCGATGGCGCCTTACCAGCCCCCGACAACGCCCTAGGAGCCTCGTGATCCCCTAGCACCACACCCGAGGGATCGCTGGCCCCCGGTGCAGCCGCAACGGCCTCAAGGACCTCATACGCCACTACAAGGGCCCTTGAGCCCCCGTTCTGTTCCACATCGGGGCCGCTGCCACATTCCAGGCATTGATGAACATGGTGTTTCAGCCCTATCCGATGAGGTTTGTTCTGGTATTCTTCGGTGATATCTTGATTTACAGCCGGTCGATGGAGTCACGTGTGGAGCATTTGATGACCGTGCTGAGGGAGCTGCATGAGCATCAGCTGTTTGTCAACCGGAAGAAGTTCTCTTTTGGCCACCGGAGTGTAGAGTGCTTGGGCCATATTGTTTCCACGGAAGGCGTGGCGGCAGACGGTTCGAATATAGCGGCCATGGTGGATTGGCCACTTCTACCACACTACGGGCGTTGCGGGGATTCTTAAGACTGATGAGCTACTATAGGAAGCTCGTCAGGGGGTACAGCACATTGCGTGGCCGTTGACTGAGCATCTGAAGAAAGACAATTGCCATTGTGGAGAAGATGTCACTCGAGCTTTTAAGGCCCGGAAAAGGGCCATGACGAGCGTTCATGTTCTTACGCTCCCGGATTTTACCCGGTCATTTGTAGTGGAGACCGATGTGTTGGTTTATAGCTTGGGTGTCGTATTCATGCAGGAGGGCAAGATGGTGGCATATTTTAGCCATGTGGTATCGGCAAAGGCTCGGCTCAAGTTAGTTTATAAGCGCGAGTTGATGGCTATTGTTTTGGCGGTGCAAAAATGTCGAACATATATACTTGACCGGTGATTTGTAGCGAGGACAGACTAGAAATACCTTTTGGAGCAGAGGATGGTCACTAAGGAGCATCAGAAGTGGTTGATCAAGCTGCTAGGTTACCACATTGAGATCCAGTACATGCCAATGATTGAGAACAAGGCGGCAGATGCACTATCACGGAGAGAGGTTGATTCACACTTGTCGGTCTTGTCAGTACCAGTTCTGCTCGATTAGAAGCCCTTGTTGCGAGAGATTAAGGAGATTGAGTGTCTAGCCAAGATCGGGACAGCACTACTACAGGACCGAGCAGCACGCCCAGGTATTCGTTAGAAGGGCAGCGTCGCTTGCACAAGGGGCGTTTGGTGGTACTGCGGGGGTCGGCACATATCCCAAGGGTGTTACAGGAGTTTCATGGGAGTGCGGTAGGTGACCACTCTGGGGTCTTGAAGACCTACCAACGCTTGGCTCGAAAGATTTTTCGGGAGGGGATGCGGAAGGATGTGTCGAAAATGATAGGAAGTGTGACATGTCAGCGCCACAAATTTTTATCAACAGCTCTTGGGGGTTTGCTGCAGCCTCTCTCTTTGTCTGATCGAGTTTGGGAGGAGGTGACCATGAATTTCATTGACAGCTTGCCGAAATCAGAGTGGTACTCAGCCATCATGGTGGTGGTGGATAGGCTGAGCAAGTATGCACATTTTGTGGCAATACGACAACCCTACACTGTAGTGACCGTGGCGACGACATTCATCAGGAAGATAGATAGACTGCATGGGATTCTGGGCTCTATTGTAACGGATCGGGATAATATCTTTCTTAGTGCCTTCTGGAAGGAGTTATTCAGGACACTGAAACAGTACTGAAGAGAAGCACCGCTTACCATCCATAAACTGACGGCCAGACGGAGGTCATCAACAAGACCGTGGAGACATATCTGCAGTGTTTTGTTTCTGAGTCTCCGAAGCAGTGAGTGAGATGGCTAGCTTGGGCGGAGTATTGTACAACACATCGTTCCACACCTCTACTCAGACCACTTCTTTCAGGGTCTTATATGGGCGAGACCCCTGCATTTACTTCACTATGGTCACTGCGCTATCCCAGTTTCTTAGGTGGACCAGTATCTTGAGGAAAGGGACCACACTTTGGAGGAGTTGCGGCGACACTTGACAAGGGTGCATCAGCTTATGAAGGGTCGGTCAGATGAACACAGGCGAGATGTGCAGTTCGAGGTGAGAGACATGGTTTATCTGAAGATGCGACCTTACCGACAGTGCTTCTTGGCACGTAGGCAGAACGAGAAGCAGTCGTTTCGATACTTTAGGTTGTATGAGGTATAGGCCAAGATTGACTAGGTGGCGTATCGGCTGGGGTTGCCACCAGATTCGGCTATTCACCTTATTTTTCATGTGTCGCAGCTCCGTCGGGTCATTGGAGACCATGCTTCTTTCTCGTCACTACCCCCGACACTCACAGATGACATAGAGGTGCTCCTAGAGCCAGCCGAGCTGAAAGGGCTTCGTCAGGTGAGCACAGGAGCACGAGAGGTATTGATTAGGTGGACCGGCCTTTCAGATCATACGACGTCTTGGGAACCTCATGATGTTATTGCGCAGTGGTTCCCACACTTCCACCTTGAGGACAAGTTGGTTCTTTTGGGGGAGTAATGATGAGATCATCACATATCAATGAAGGCGTCGCAAGAAGGATCGCGTGATGAAGAACTAGGCCGAGAGCATTTTTGTGAAGTTTTGGGCATTTTTGCATAGTTTGGGTTTTGGAAGGGTTTTTTGTAATTTGGGCTAAAGCTGCCCTTATATGTTTGGGGTGGGGTTTTCATTGTTCTCTTATGCAAAGCTTGAATGTTAAACCCTAGCTTAGAAGATTAAAACCATACATCAAGTGAGGGTAAGCTTTATCTCTTAGATTCAAGCTTGGAGAGTTGGTTTCCTCTCAAAAGAAACACTTACTTGTAGTTCTCTTTTGATATTTATAAAGTTCTCATTTTTCATCTTCCAAACCCTAGCTTTCTCATCACCATACCACCCCTATTTGCACCAATGATACTACTAGTCAAATTTCAAGGTAAATATAATTAGCATGCAATAAAGTAATGCCATGACATTGATACATGCTGAACGAAAATATCCATCCTTTTGGATGAACAAAAATGTGTAGTAAACCTCGTCAAGAAAGGGGAAGGTAAACAAGAAGGGAAATGTCATTAAATAAGAAAGCAACCAAGACAAGTGGTTCAGCAGCACGTCCGGTCGTTAACTCCTCGTGCCGCTGCCACCGTTTCTAGGACCGACCGACGCCTCACCTACTACACCTGTACCTACATAGTGTAGTGTCGGGCGCACAATAATAGCACAATATACAAGATTAGACCATGTTTTAGGATTCTTTCCTTTTCAAACAAAGGCAGCCAATCTCCAAGACAAAACATAGAGATTAATCCATATCGCCACAATATTAGTTATAGAGTCGCTAGATAATGGATCGACACTAAACAGAACGGCAAATCAGTTAAAATCTTGATATGTATATAAAAGCTAAATCCTTTTGTTTAAAAAATAATCACATTGCATTTGGAATATGATTTTTTAAATCCTTAATACAGGTAGCAAGATTCCATAGCCATCCCTTCAAACAGTCATTGTCAAGGAACAGAAGAGGTGAACTTGTGAACGTATTATCACCACATAACGGTATAAATTCGAAGGACAATGCATGGATTTGCATCCTTACCACATAAATAGCTTCGTGATACAAATCAACACATTAAGCTCATTAGCTGAAAACTGCAAATGGAACCAGATTTCCAATTAATTATAATTCAAACATGCAGCCCTCATTTGAAAACCACAGAATAGAAACCTGCACCTTTAACACCGTTGAGAGGGACTTTGCTTGGAAAATTAATATTTACCTACCAAAGATTCCCAAAACTAAGAACCAAATATCTATAACTTTCTGACGCTGGCTCTAAAGAATCAAGTGAGGCCCACTTTGCCATAACAGTTTAAAAAATTTCATTTACAACGCCGGGCACAAAATGGGAACTCCAGAATAATATGACATCTCCTTTCCAGGGTTCTTTCATGTGTTTCTATGTATGCTTATTTTGTTCAATAATAAAGTCCCCCCCCCCCCCCCCCCCCCAAAAAAAAAAACAAGGCCAACCAAAACTTCTATCAATACTGTTGGAGGTAAAATTTGAAGCATCAGTGGGGGTTTTCACAAACAAGCTCTATGCGCCCAAGTCAGAACCAATAAAAAAGAACCAAACTTCATCAACTGAAGTCAACAAACAACATTATAGCTCTTACCTTCTCAATTGTCATCTTAAATGCACAAAGAATGTTTCTGTCTTCTAGATCAATATGCACATGAAAAGTCCATAACAAATTTTTAAACTTAGGATATAAATAGAAGAATTTCAAAGGTCAATGAGCATCTTACCGCTAGATAGATCGTCTTGTTTCTAATTTTACCTCATCATACTTCGTTGTCAATCATATATCCTTGAAAATACATGACATACACCGCGAATTTAATAATTTGTTGAATTTGGTTGTGCATCTGTTGCCATTGCAGTTTTGTGTTTTTTCGATTTAAGCATGTTACACATGGAAGTTAAATGAAAACAAATAGGAAGAAGATAGTAATGGATACTGAAAAAGATTAGAATCATTTATAATTTGAGTGTGACTTGGGTACAAGTTTTTCTAAAACTAATTGATTTTTTTATTCAAGTTTTTATACTTTTTATAATAATAGTATATCTTTCCAATTTTTAGGAATGAAAGCTCGATGGTATCATCATCATCATCTTTCTGGCCAGAAAATTGTTGATGGTGATTTCGTAAACTACATGTAATAGTTTTACTTATTATTTATCTAAATTGTCTATTTGGGTTGATTTCGTAGTTTATCACGATATGTTTATTCTTGTACTTGGAAATAAAGATGTACATCATCTCCAGATAATAACATGTGTGTGTCTTGGAAATGACTAAATTTTTAGAGAATGAGTAGATGTATAGTAAGGCATTTTTAATCATTGAATAGAATTAGTTTTAGATAGACTTTAATAGATAGTTAGATTCAGCGCTATATAGGCTTTGATAGACTTCTAAATACCTCAAGTAATTAAAAGAACGATTTCATGTAGTACGATTAGCTAGATTTAAAAAAGATTTCAAATTAATTAAAAAACTCTTTGATATCTAAACACACCATTGTGAAGATAAAAAGAAGTGGATATGAGATTTTATTGCTTTCCATAGTATTTTAGCTTAAACAGATTAAAAAATAAGAGTCAATAGATTCTTTCGGAATACATAAAGTTAAAAGTGAATATAGAATTTAGTTCTTAATTAAAAAGTACAAGTACCAACTGTGAATGTATGATTGCAATTCATTTTTTTTCCTCCAATCAAGAGTTCACGTCTATATTCATATTATGTTTAATTTTCAAACAAACACATGTACCAACTAATCTTATGTTGAAATAAAAACAAGTAGATAAGATATTTTTTTCCTCGGTTTAGATTAGTAATAATATGAAATGTAAATTATCTCTCCTTGATTGCCTAAAAAAGATTTTAACCTTTTTTAGTAAAATAACTAACAAACAGCAATTAGGGAATGTGTTTTTCTTATTAGAGTCTTGAATGTTGGATAAGAAAATGAATAAGAGATGGATGGCAGTATTTTCATAGAAACATAGTTTAATCATGGGAATAACTTTTGGAGACTGTTTCAAAAAGAAATTCAGTGCATGATTGAGTATAAATGGGAGCACGTCATACAACATGAGCAGGGGGTACTCTTTTGGTAGAGGAATGTACATATTCACAAGAAATATTAAGCCATGAAACATCCATGAAATTCTTAATGGAATAAAATTATAAAATTTACCCATTTTCCCCTTTGCTTTGCAAAGTCCTTCATAATCACATATCATCATCCAAAGTTCCTCGCCTGTTCCTTGTCAACTTCTTGAGAACAGTTAACATCAGCTAAGAATCCACATTTCATGCAAAAGTAAAGGGCTTACATAAGACCAGTACCATATAATATCTGGAGAATTGATGGATTAACTAAAAATTCATATGAAGAGTAAAAAATTCCAAAAAGATCAACCAAAAACAAGAGGAATTGCTTGAACAAATACTTGTCCGAGAGATCAACTACATTTCATCTTTATTTGCAAATTATGAAGCCTTGATCTTCATCTCTTCTTTATTCATAGCGATCAATGATTATGCCAATGCTTCTATTATATATGCATCGTTGGGTTAGATAAAAAGATAGCATTTGTGGTATTCAGAAAATTGTAGAATAAGATGTGAGTTGAGTATATTAAGCCCAAAATCCAATTGGATGGAACAAAAAATTGAAATGGCATTCAATAGAAAAGAAACAGTGTTTACTGACCCCCCCCAAAAAACAAAAAAAACAAAAAAATTTCCTTCGATCCAAACCACTTCATTTTGATCTTCATATTCTAAAACACCAAACCACTAATTTTCAAGTGAATCCGAGAAGTGTTGCTCCTTCATCCACTCATCGCAAGTTTGTCAGTACATTTTTGCAACGGTTAGAAGAACAATCAAAAACCCTAGGGTTCACATGAAAATTGTTAGTTCGAGTTTTTAAAACATGAAGAACAAATTGAATGGATCCGATCGTCGAAAAAATGGAAGAGGCTGTTTATATGAGCTAGCCAAAAAGGTAATTTCCTCCTTGGCTAACGGATACACATATTGCTCAACGACGTATACGCAGCAGTTTACATACATAAATTGGTTTGAGCTAAAAGAATATAACTATAAAAGTACAAAGTTACACATATTTTTAGGTGCCCTAATATTTGTTATTTGCAGACAATATTGTTTTAACAGATGAGATCAAAAGTAGTGTAAATTCTAAGTTAGATTTACGGATGCAAATAATAAAGATTCAAGATTTCAAACCTAGCAAGAACAAGACCGAATATATCCAAATATATAAAATGTAAATGTAGTAGAGTGAGATATGAAGATCATAACATAACATAACATAACATAATGTAACTGGATATAAAAAGTATATGGTAAGTATTTTAAGTGATGTGGGTTGGTTATCCAACAAGACGCAGTGATTAAAGAAGATGATCATAAAATTAAAATGGGGTGGTTGAAGTAAAGAGCCGCAGTAAAAGTGTTGTGTGATCAAAATGTCCCGTTACGATTAAAAATAAATTTAATAGGATGATGATTAGACCAGCTTTGTTATATGATACAGAGTATTGGATAATCACCAAGAAATATGAACAGAGTTTGGGTGTGACGGTGATGTGAATTTTACAGTGGTATATGAAAACACTAGAAAAGATAATGTCACAAACAAAGATATCCGAGCGAATGAAATAACATCACTTAAGACGGTTTAGTCATGTACACCGAATACTTATTGATGTGTCCGTTAGAAAGATAGCATATGAATGTTGAGATCAAGAGAAAAGGGGGTAAAAAACAAGACATGGATGGACGTGATTATAAGGGATATAAAGAAACTAGATTGACAAATGAGATGGCTTTAGATCATAATGCATTGAAAACAGATATCCAACATCATGATCTAACATGATCACGATTCGAAATTCTTTCAATTGAGCCTATGAAGCCGACCCTAATTTTTTGTTATGAATGCTATGACGATGATGTTACATCCAATTACCCTTGTGAAGGAAAAAAGAAAAAAGAAAAAAGACGGGAACAATATGTGGTATTAAACAAGGTTTGAAGTTTTGGTTTCGGTTTTGGACGCTTGGATTAAAAGTTTCAACATGTCTTATTAGTTTCAACAGGTTTCCTCAGATCTGGTGTGAAAATGTATAGTTCACTTATCATGTCACCACATCTAATTGTGTGCATACATAAGGTAATGGCAATATGGATATGTAGGCAACTTGGGGGTTAAATCAAAAGAACTGAACTTCTCGTGTTCAACCAATAAATAAGAACTATGTCAATGCTTCTAGTATAAATCTGCATCTTTGTGTTAGATGAAAAAGATAATCATTCAAGGTATTTAATCACTGATAGGTAGAATAAGATGTGAGTTGATTATATTATAATAAGACCCCAAATCCAAATAGACAGGAGAGAAACATATACACACATGCGCATGAATGTATGCATGCATGCACATACACACATTATAGATACAGACATACATACACTCAAACATACAAACATATACATACACATACATACATACATACATATATGGAAATGTTCAAATGAGAACTTTCCCCTATGAGAACTCCGTGGTCCTCTCTTTGATTTTTTTTCATAGATCCAAACTGTTGAATGTGGTCTAAACATGTTAATACACATTCATATCAAAAATCAAGACAATCCCCCCTATTTTCCCCTTGATCGAACCGGTACAAAATGTTGTATTGTTCTGAAACCGTTAAATTTGTAACGGCTTGATCAAGGGTCAAATCCACCTAGGGTTCACCCATTATTTTTTCTGGGGTGTATATATGTATGGAATAAAGTGTGGAAAAAAAATTTTGAAAAAAAATTTTAAAAAAAATAAAAAATTTAGTTCGCACGGGCAACCCCGTTAAAACCGTTCGCAGCCGACCACGCCCCTATATATATATACTAGAAATTTCCCGTGCCCAAAGGGCACTACGATTTGAGAGGGGGCCCCACGCCTATACCAGCGCACTGTGAAGTGTGAGGGTGGCCGCGTCTATACATAGCCCTCCAAATTTTAAAATTTTAAGTTTACAAAACAAATTTCAATTTTTAAATCTTCCCCACAAATTTCCCTCCAAAACTTATCCCAATCCTAGTCATCAAGTCCTTGTCCTAGTCATAACCTCATATGTCCTAGTCATCTTGTCCTACTGGGACAAACATTCAAAATCTTCATCCTCTATAGAATAGATATATATATATATCTATCTATTATACATTTGACAACGATTTTTGAATTCTAGGGCTGACTAGGACAAGATAAAGAGTGGCTGAGATTTGATCTTGGTAAATCAATGGTTGAGAATGGATTTTGTGAAAAAATTTGGGGGGAAAGTGCATTGGGAACATAAACTTTGAAATTAGAAGTGCCTTGGAAAAGAGTGGAAATTAAATTTGGGGGAAAAAGTGCATTGAGAAAGATTGTGGAGATTAAATTTGGTGTGAAAAGTGCCTTAGAAATTTAAACTTTGAAATTAAAAGTTCCTTGGAAAAGATTGTAGAGAATCATGGTCCATTAAATTAAACAAAATAAAAAATTTAGCGGAACAACAAATTAGCGTTAAAAACCCCTACTATTTGTTGTTCCGGCGCCTGCGCCCAAGGCGCCCCGCTAAATTTTTTTAGCTAATTTGTTGTCCTGTGCCGAAGGCGCTGGCGCCAAATTTGTTGTTCGACGTCGAATTTGTTATTCCGCGCCAAAGGCGCCTGCGTCGAATTTGTTGTTCCGCGTCGAAGGTGCCCGTGCCGCTAAATATCTTTACGCTAATTTATTGTTATGTTAAATTTTGGGTGTGAAAATAATTTTCAGAGAACAAAGATTTCGCGGAGGAAATAACAGTATGTGCCCCGCTAAATTTTTTTACGCTAATTTGTTGTTCCGCGCCGAAGGCGCGGGCGCCAAATTTGTTGTTCGACGTCGAATTTGTTGTTCAGCGTCGAAGACGTCTGCGCCGAATTTGTTGTTCCGCGCCGAAGGTGTTGGACGCAACGATCTAGGATCTCTTTGTTTGATGATGACAAATGTGTCGTGATATCTAATGTGTGTGCTAGTGTGTTTCAGGATTGGCGAAACAATATATTTTCACCTTTTGGCGGAATTGCTATTCGTATAGCATATTGGGAGAAAGGGAGTGTGTGCACAAAGAAGATTTGACTTGGTCAATGAGGAGAGAGATGGAATCTATTTGGGATGAGGCCAAATCAATTAGAGATTAATTTCAATTTCATATTCAATTTGAATTGCTATCAAATCCCAATCTGATCAAATCAAATCTCCTATTTGAGGCGCAAAGTGATAAGAACCAAATCTCTAATCTCCTATTCAAAATAGGATTCTCCGTAACCGCATCACCCTATCATCACCCTATAAAAACCCATCCTCTAGGGTTGAAAAGACGCGCGGCAAGAACATCAAAGGGGAACAAAAATATTCCGGCCAAAACATTATTTTTTCAAGCAAAAAAAAGGGGGCAGCTCACGCATTGGCAGGCCAAAAGAAAAAAAATTTCCAAGTGCCAAGAGGATGTGTTATTTTAAATGCAATCAAGGTTAGTATGCCTCTTTGCAATTAATTAAATGCTAAAATCTTGTTTTTATGTACGCAGGTTCATGTGGAGGAGATAAACAAGCACAAAACAAAGGAGATGAAGTCACCTTCATAATTTTAACAAAAGAGTGTCCTTGAAGATTCAATTAGAGGAGGTGCACTCATATTTAATTATTCCCCCTTGCTTCTAATTAGACTTTGTGTTTGCAGGCAAAGCAAATCCCAAGGTGAAAGGGCCGGCCATGAAAAAAAATTTGACCCCGGTCTCTTAAAATCGTGATGTGCGTGCTCATGAAATTGTGGCTGCTTGTGTTCATAAATATTCATTGATTGATTCGGTTGCATGTAAACACCTTCTACAAAGCCATCAAACCGAAATATTTGACTATCCTCTTCAATTCATCATCAACAAGTTACAAGACTTGAAGAGTCTTCACAAATTCAAGTTCCAAGGGACCAAACAAATTTCTAACGGGTACAAGGGAACAACTCCACAAAACTGCGGCCAAACCATGGGGGAAGTCAAAAATCTCATTGTTTATTGTATATTGATTACTTAAGCATTGACTACTTGTTTGCTTTCTTGCAGGGTGAAACAACAGTCTTCAAATCTTTCATAAATAGCTTGAGGGCCAAAACATTCACAACAAAAGCCTTTTTGATTCTCCTTTAAATTATAACAAAAGCTTTTGTTTGGTTTTAAGTGTGCACAGGCCGAACAAATCAAAGTTGCAGCAACACTAGAATTTTCCCAGGGACATTGCCGTAAGATTAAGGGGATAGAGAGGTGCCGAATTCTCATTGGGCACACAAGTTCCAAGAAGAGATTGCCGCAAGTTTTTGAACCAAGGCCGAAACTTTGTTTCAGCCGATTTTTGCTAGCAGGCACAACTTTGAAGAGCCAATCAATAAAAATTCGCAGCCTTTCTTTTTGCAAGAGGACATAAGTTGCACAATTTGAGAGATGCCTTGATTGCTGCTAAACTCTAAAGGCCGAAACTCTTTCAAGTCACCAATCTTTGAATTCCCTAGGTGAAGCATGAGGCCAAAACTCTTTACTTGAAGCCAGCCGAGACCAAAGGGGAGAGAACCTAACTTGTCAAATCATTATCCAAAGGAGATCGAGAGGGACGTGACGACTACATCCCGTCAGATCACATCTGACCCGTGCTGATTGACGAAGACATCACCACTACACGAACTGAGCTTCCTAAACTCTGTTCTTTATTACTTTGTGTAGTTGTGATAGATCTTCGTAGGGGAAACTTTTACCTATTTTTGTGGACTATTTTGGGACTTGTCTAGTTGGGACTAGACAAGTGGGACACAGCTAGTTTGGGACTAGCTGGTAGAAAGCGTTACTAGGATTGATAGTGAGAGAAAACACTGTGTGTGAGATACTGAGAGCCTGGCAAGTGTAGAGACGTAGAGGGTGCTCTGAGCGTGCTCTAACTTGTGGTTTTGTACCTATTGCACTATTCAATACTAGTTCTGCTTTGGGGGCTGGAGTAGGTCGTTGGGACGATCGAACCAGGGTAAATCTGCTGTGTACTCTGTGTCTGTTTTTTATTTACCCTGCTGTTGCTATAACTGCATGTGCTTATTCGTGGGTTGCACGAATTATTTTTAAAAAAAAGCCTATTCAGCCCCCCCCCTCTAGGCTAGGATCCAGATCCAACAGAAGGTGCCCATGCCGCTAAATATTTTTACGCTAATTTATTGTTCTGTTAAATATTGGCTGTGGAAATAATTTTCGGAGAACAAAGATTTCGCGGGGGAAATAAGTTCGGCACCTGCGCCGAAGGCGCCCCGCTAAATTTTTTTACAAAGATTTGTTGTTCTGCGCCGAAGGCGCGGGCGCCAAATTTGTTGTTCCACGCCGAATTTGTTGTTCCACGCCGAATTTGACCAGCCGGAGGTGCCCGTGCCGCTAAATATTTTTACGCTAATTTATTATTCTGTTAAATTTTGGATGTGTAAATAATTTTTCGGGGAACAAAGATTTGACGGTGAAAATGTTAAATGAATCGTGCACGCGGGCACGGGTTATGACTAGTGTATATATATATATATATATATATATATATATATATATATATATATATATATATATATATATATATATGCAAATTTTCTTGTGCAAAAAACTTTCCATGTGAAAAGCGTGAGAAAAGAGTTTTGTGGTATTTTTTTTCTATATTCTAAAACCGTTCAATGTGTTCTACACATGTTAATACACATATGTACCAAAATTCAAGAAAATCATCATATTTGCTCCTTATTTGAATCGGTACAAAATGTTCTATTGTTTTGAACCCGTTAAATTTGTGAATGCTTGATCGACGGTCAAATCCCCATAGGATTCACCCATTATTTTTCTTGGGGTACATGTATGGGTTAAACATTCAAAAAATTAAAAATATTTTTAAAAGATTTAAGAACTTTCACACCATTTCCCAAGCGAAATTATCGCACATGAACATGGCCTTATACATACATATATATATATATATATATACAAAAATATTCGATAGCAAACATTTCACACCACAACTGTAGTGTGAAAATATTTTTCATTTTTTAGAAATTTTTTCGAAAAAAATTTTAACCTTCAATCCATACAGTAATACACCACACAAAATGGTTGAAAAATAATGAGATTTGACCATCGATAAGGCATTGTAAATAAATGTGTGTATATAGTTCTGAACCCATTTAATTTGTAACGGCTTGATCGAGAGTCAAATCCCACTAGCGTTCACCTAATTTTTTTTGGAGTATATAATTGTATGAATTGGATCAAGCAAAAAATCAAAAAAAAAGATAAAAACATTTTCGCCTCAAATTTTGATGCGAAATGTTTGCAACTGAATACTACAATATATATATGTATATACATATGGGGAATATATGCATCAGCTAGCCAACAAAGAAATCTCGCATTGGCTCAGTCAAAAATTCCACTCTCTACTAGTTTTTCATCGATCAGAACAGCTCATTTTGATCTTCATATTCTAAAACTTTAACATGCTAAATATATAGTGAACCCAATAGATTTTGCACGTTAAAACACATCGCAAATTTAACAAAATTTAATGGTTTTGTTGTTATAAAACTTTGGGTTATTTAGTACTGACCCCCTGTGTTTTCTCGGAAATTAGTAGTACCCCCCTATGGTTTCAATAATTAGTAAGACCCCCCTCCACAATTAGTATCACCCCCCAGGGTTTCTCAAAAATTAGTATCACCCCCCTAGGCAGGGGGGTCTTACTAATTATTGAAACCATAGGGGGGTACTACTAATTTCCGAGAAAACACAGGGGGTCAGTACTAAATAACCCTAAAACTTTTTACAATGCCTAGATGAATGAGCAAAACACATTAGGTTCATTAGATATTTGGTGTTTTAGGGTTTTAGAATATGAATATCAAAATGAATGGGTCCAATCGCCTAAATATAATGAAGATTGGACTTTTGACAAAAAACGAGAACTACCAATATTCCTCTTTAAACATCTAATTAAGAATAATGAATATCATATGCTGTATGAGGCTTAGCCATAAATGTGATCTCAAAAAGTACAATCTCTCGTATATTTTCAAACAATTGAAAACATTCATTTTGATCTGTATATTTAAAAGTCTTAAAATATTAAATATTATGTGAACCTGGGGGTTTTGCTCCTTCATCCATCAATCGCTAATTTAAAATTTTTATAAGAATGAAACTTTTATGATGGATGAATGAAGGAACAAAACTCATTGGATACAACCTACTATTTAGTGTCTCAGATTTTTAGAATATTAAAATCAAAATGAATGGTTTCGATCATCTGAAATAATATAAGAGGGTGGTGGACTTTTAAAGATCGCATTGAGGCTATAATCATCATGTCATATGATACCAATTGTTATCTATATACTTATATGCATTTTTGTGAGCGTATGCACATGTACATGCAAACATACATACATATACATATACATGTGCAAGCATGCGCATTATACATGTATACACATGTATACACATGTATATACATACATACATATAAATATGAGAATAATGTGTATCATATGGCATATGAGGCATAACCTCATATGCCATATGATACCCATTATTCTATATAAATATACATGTATATACATACATACATATATATATATATGGTAATGATATGGTGAGATGATCAGTTAAGGTCCTTACAGTGAGCTAACCCATTCAACAATAATCAATGATTGGTACCGTTCATCTTGAAAACATATTGATAGATCTATACCCTAAAATTTAGATATTTTAAACGTCAAAAATATATAGATCAACTTATTCCAATTTTGTTACATTTGCTGGTAGCTTGTAAGCAGTTCATCTTGCGAACACTTAAAGCATTTAATAGATAACTTCAAAAAACAAAATTTTAATACATGGAGATCAATTTATAAATAAATCAATCTAATTATTGCTTTGGAAAATAAATTAAACTAGCGCATAATATAAATTACAAAGAGATCATCTTACCATCGTATTTTATCATTTTCTTGTAATGAATATACTAGTCATAACTCGTGCCCACGGGCACGGTTCATTTAAGATTTTCCTCCGCAAAATCTTTGTTCACAAAAAATTATTTTCACAATCAATTTTGGCTGAAAAACAAATTAACGTAAAAAATATTTAGCTGCACAGACGCCTTCGAGACGGAACAAATTCGACATCGGCGCCTTTGGCGCGGAACAACAAATTCGGCGTAAATCAACAAATTCAACGCGGGCGCCTTCGACGCGGAACAACAAATTAGCGTAAAAAATTAGCGGTTACCTTCGATGCGGGAAATTATTCTCATCTTGTTGACTCATGCGTCAAAGAGACGGGAGGTCCCGTTTTGAGGGAGAGATCATTTGATCTACAGTAGCATTCATCTGCAGCATTAAGTGCAAGGTAAAGTTTTTTTCCCAAATGCATTAATTGCGTGTACACTGCTATTCCCCAGAAACTTTCTTTTCCCCAGAAATGTTTTTCCACCAAAACTTTTCACAAAATCTCATCTCAACCATTTATTCCTCAAGATTAAATCTCAGATGTTCTTCTATCAACCCTTTTGTCTTAGTCAGCTTATCCTAGTCAGCCCTAGAATTCAAAAACAGTCCTCAAATATAATATAGATATATATAAATGTATGTCTGTATAAGTATGTGTATACATATGTATGTGCATACTATAAATATATGTATACATACATATAAGAATGTACATAAATACAGATATGTTTATATATATATGTCTATACATATAGATGTCCTAGCGAATAGCCATGCCCGGAGGGCACAGCGAAGGTCGTCTCCAGGGTGTGAAACCGATGGAAACATCCAATTCACGGGCGAAATGCCGACGAGTGCAGCTGTCTCCCCGGCGCAAGAACGACAGGGACAATCGTCTCTAGGCGCAAACCGACAGTGAAAAGAAACATGTCAGTCGTCACAAGAGTACAAAAGCAGATACTAAAGTACAAAAAAACACAGGGTGAAAAGTGGAAAAAAAGCGATGGCTAACCCGTAAATATGAGTAAGATAAGGAGCCTTTGGGTTTTATGAAAAAGCAATGGTAAGCTGGCAAATAAAAGGAATGTGGTGTGCTTTTGTTTAGGGGTTCCACCACAACACCCAACTCCACACTCAACCCCTCACCCACACCCCATTGGGCCCCCCACTCTCCCAAACACTTTATCCTACTAGAAAAAAGGAAGGACACATAGGACAACCCTTTTTCAACAAATAGTTTTCAAAGTTTCAAATTTCACATTTAATTTTCATCCCTAAACTTTATCTAACTCATTATCTTATCTTCGTCAGCATCCTAGTCATCAAGCCAAAATATGACTGGGACAAACCCAACCACGTAGAAAAAAGATTTAAAAAGGTCATCAAATATATAATATATGTATAGATGGATTTTCTGGTGCGACCAACAAAACATCATTTTTTTCATTTTTAAAAAAATCTGATCTGTTGAATTTGTGAGGTAGGACAGCTTGCGCAAAAGTTTAATTAATATCGTCACCACAGAAATTAATTTAGTTTGTTGGTGATATTATGTATGCAAAATGAATTTTGCGTGGACCTAGAATGGTAAATCATAGTTCAAACTCATCTAGTTATCTTGCTTAATTTTGGAGTAATCTTATTATTATGTTTGCATAATACCGCATTAATCATAGAAAATGCATTGAAATCTATCGTCATAGAATAACAGCTTGTTATTACAAAGAGAAATTGGTTGTGGATAAAGATAGCGGGGATCTACATTTGATATATCGTCATAGAATGATCTTATTATTATGTTTGCATCTCGTCTTGATGGTGCTGATGTTTTAATATGAAATAATCCATGTTTTTAAAAGTTGATATGATTTTTCCTTATTCCCATCTTTTATGCTTTTTTTAATTTAATATACACAAACACTATGTATATATACTTACTAAAATATTTATTTTCGCGTAAATAGCATAATCCGCACAATCTATACATGCGATGTGTTCCTGGACCGCACGCATAATAAACCCGTCTTTTAGAACACTATCTCTAACGGCATGTTTCCATGTTTCGTATGTATTTCTATTAATTGATTTTACTTGAATATTTGTCTTATGATTCTATTCATTATTTTGCTTAGCTCGAACACGTGATCGGATCTCACTTTCTTTATCCTCACGACTTCACGATCGCATTGGTATTTTCTTTATAACTTTTGGTTGACGTTGATTGCAAAAGCGAGATCGTAATAATTCGATTATCTTAACTAAATTAATTTCTTCTAATCAAATCTAATCATGATCTTCTTAACCAAATAGATTTTCCATATATCTTTAGCTAGATCGATTTTCTAAATCTAATTTAAATCCAATAAATCTAAAAATCTTAACCAAATCTATTCTCCTAAGCAAAAAATCTTAACAAGATTCATCTTTCTAAATCAAATCTTGATCTAATAAATCTTAACGAATCTTAAATAACTCATCGATCTAACTAAATCTCGTGTAGGTTAAGATTTCATGTCATTTCAATGATTTGTTGCAAATGATCCCTTTATTTTCTCCTCTATCTTAAGCCACAACCCTCTCTTATACTACTCCTTCACAAAACCAAAACGAAGGATTCAAAGCCGCAATATTTTCCTTGTTTCTCCCCGAATCTCCCGTCCGACCCTTGGCGCCACCCCTGCAGCCGTACGCCTCTCCCATCGCCATCCTCCCTCCGTAAACCCCGCGGCAACCTTCTCTTCCCTTCGACAGTTCCACTCCTTTCTCTGTCGCCACGTGAACCCATCGTCGTCGGTGAACTCGCCACCACTCCACTGCGACCCCCTCATCTTTCTCCCCCTCACAGCTGCAAACCCCACCGCCTCCGACCTCCTTTCTCCTTCAAACATCGACGCCATCTCCTCCTCAGTCGATGTAGCCCTCCACCAGCACCGTTCGCAACCTCACAACCCTCCAGCCTCTTTTCCCCAGCATCAACAACACCTCGACACCCCTCAACATCCCGACAGCACTTCCAACCTCCGGCAGACCTCCACCAACACCCCGCAACACAAACCCTGATCTCCTCCTTTATCGTCGCCTAGCCATCAACCTCCGACCCAAACCTGCAGCCATGGCGACTAGCTCCTCCCCGACAAGCTCCGAACCACATTCAACTGAACCACAGCCTCCTCAAACCCGCAAACCCCTCTCCGATCATCTTTCTCCTTCAGCCTCAACTGCTGCACCCCACCTCACCTCCTCTGTCACTCACAGCAACCCACGATGCGCCGTCTGTCCCAACCATCAACACCTTATGGCAGTCATCTTCAACCCCAAACCCTAAGACGCAACCACCTCCTTCCGCCTCCACTTAGCCCGGCGACCATCAGCATCGCCACCGCCATCTCCTCCTTTCCCTCGGCATCGCCGTCGCCACGCCACAGACTCAGCTCCGACCACCACAGCAACACCACCATCCCCCATCAGCCTCCTACGCCACCACCAAGCGGACGCCGCTGCCAACACCTCATTACTCACAACCCCACCTTCTCAGTCGTACACCGTGACCTCCTCTTTCTCCTCGATGGACTGCACCATCCTCTGACTACTCCATCCGTCCACGATCGCTGGGCGACCACTCGAGCTCCGACAGCGCTCGCTCCGCCTCTTCCTCCGCTCGCGACGACTCTGACGATGTAGAACGCCGCCGCGGGACGCCGTCAAGACTGCCGACCACTTGCCTCCGACCGCCAGCGCCCACCCCTGCAACCGTCGTGACCTTACCTGCAAGCAAGCAGCAACAGCGTAAACACTACGTATAAATTCGTGCCTTTCATACGATCACGTGGACACCAAAATCGCTCCAATCAGGCAAGTATACTATTTTCTACGAATTTTAGAAGTTGCACATATTTATTGGCATATGTGAAAATAAACTATTTCTAGCTATTTTCACGTAAACGTCTCGCCGAAAAGTACTCATCGAGAGGAAAATTTGACATTAATTACATAAAAATCTAACGTGTAGATTGTGAGATATTAATTTTGCAAGTTTAAGGGCCTTGTATTTTTAATTTCTGAAAAATGTGAGTGTTGCTTTTAAAATTCCAGAAATTGTTGTTAATGTTTTAAAAATCCGGAAAAATTATATTTAACCTCTGAGATTAATTCCCTCATATTGTAAATTGTTATGTCATCTTTTGGTGGATTTTGATGTTGTAACTCATTGTGTCACCATGCAAACTCATATGTGAAAAATGCTTCTGCCATATTAAAACACCCATAAAACACCTTCATTGCATGTTTGTATCATTCCTTGTGCCACGCCATCTTTGGATGATTACTCCAAATGAAATGTGATGTTGAGCCCTTGGGGCATGTACGAAATATTGAGCCCTCGGGGCGCTTACGGAATATTGGTCATACGGCATACATTGAACGATACGAATACACAATGACACTTTTGGGTGGGGTAGTCCACTGTAGTAGAGGTCGGAATGCTGAATTTCACCCCACGGATAAATTTAACCGTCGCCCGGATGTGGTCGGTAAGTATAGAATCACGGGTAGCTCCCGTTGGTTTGGGTGTAATTGTAGTTTCTTCTGCCCTCAGACATTGGACTGGTCACTAGATAAGTAATGGAATGGCACACATTTTACTTTTTGTTATTGTTATCATGAATTATGTAAACTAATAGCTACTCTCTTACCATGCTCATATGTACTTGCCATATTCACTATGTACACTACACTTTGCCATGCTCACTACACTTTCCTTTGTACACTACACTTCTACATGCTTGCACGTTTTCTTACGCTGCCATACTTTTCTTATTTTGATCATATTGTGTTGCTCGTCTTCAAAGTTTTGCAAACTTTACATATATTCTAATATTTTAAATCTTAACGAGGGTCAATTCTTCTAACATTTCAAATATTGCCCAAAGACCATCGCTAATGTATATTTCCATATCTTTTATCTTATGAAATATATGTTAGGTTTTGAGACAGAGTTCGCAGAGGAGTAAACTTTTAGATTGAGCAGGTTGACCAGAGTACCCGGACGCTGAGATCCCCTGTCGAGGAACGGTGTGCCTTTGCAACACTGATATAGATTAATATTGTTGTTGTAATCTCATTCAGGTGTATTTCCATTTCGTGTAACTGTTTCTAATGGCCACGCTAGGCCTTATTTGTGTACATGTAATCTGGATATTGAATTTGTAATAATGATATTTTGTGTTATTCTGAGTTTGCATGCAAAAAATTGCGACGTTTAAATCACAGACGTTGCTTAAGTCAAAGAAAAAAGAAAAAAGTACATCTTCCTTACTTTAAGCACATGCGGACCTGTTCACGTTCTCGCTCCCAAATACAATGGGAAGCGGGCGTGACAGATTTTAGTGGTGGCACATACATGTCCTTTTGCATTCTACGAAATACTTCGGAACAATATGGATGTCATTATTAGCTAGACTGTCTAAAAAAACCTTGTATGCGAATGTTTACTTTGTTTTATTTTCAGCATGACAGGAAGACCGAACACTCGGAATGGAAATGGAGCCAACGGAAGTGGTGTTCCCGACATCCATGAACTCATGGATGTCATGAGAAGGATGTTGGACATTCAACACCAACTGATACAGCAAGGACAACAGCCTATGCAACCTGCACCGTGTTAGGATCCACGCAAATCTGAAATTAAAATGAAGAAAAATCCCGACTTTATCGATAAAAGAAGCCGAATAAAGATAATTGGATACAATAAAGGTGTATCCTCCTTCCAAGACGCCAATAGAGGACGTCCGCACTCGTTTAATCTAGATCTACCTAAAGATGCTCAAGAGAAATATCAATCATCAAGCATGCCTACAAATGACGGCTAGCCCTAGTTTAAATAAGAAAAGTAAGAAAACCCTCCTTGTTGTGCGCAAAGTAATTTCTCCATGACTTATTGTGTGCAAAGTAATTCCCTCCACTCTTTAGCCGCGCTCGGATCTAACATTACTCCACCCCTGAAAATCAACCTTGTCCTCAAGGTGGTGCAAATTGTGTGTGTACCATCCATTCCACGTATTGCATGTCTCCTCCCGGATCAAAAGGATGAGATTGGTCTCCACCACACTCATCAACGTCCAGACGAAAGCCACGGTCGTCACCAGACAGATCTGAAGGCCCTCTATACCCAAAACTGAGATGTTGGCGCTCTGAAGGACTTTGAACTGAAAACCAATGGCATTGGGGCACACTTCGCCCTCCCGGAAGTTCGAATGTTCGTTGTTTTGGGCCCAGAAAGTTGAAAACTCAATGTCCGCTGCATCGGAGGGCCTGTCGTCGCCGCTGGAGAGGCGAAAGTTGCCATGGGAGACCATGCAGGGGCTGTCGGGCCCCTGCAGGCCCCTGCAGGGGCTGCCGCGGCCCGCCGCCTTCATGACGTGACCCTCCGCCTTCATGACATGACCCGTCGCCTTCTTGATGTGACGGCCATGTTTTTTCTTCTTGGGGAGTCGCCCTCGTCTTCCACCGTCGCCTTTAGATCTGGATCTGAAAGATCTGAAATTTGCAGATTTGGGCCTTTCTCGTCCAAAGGTAACGCCTTTATTGTCGAATTAGGGTTTCCTTCGCCTTTTGGGATAGCCACCAAGAGGGAGATGAACTTTGCAAATTGTTCGTCGTTCTTTGCTTGACTTGCCTTCATGTGATCGATGGATTCTGCCACCGATGCCACCAATTTCTTTACCCCTTCAATTTTCCACATGACTTTTTCCTCCAACGCCTCAATTTTATCCTTCGATCTCGTCGCCGTCGCCATGTATCGTCACGCTCTGATACCAAATTGTTGGGATCCACGCAAATCTGAAATTAAAATGAAGAAAAATCCCAACTTTATCGATAAAAGAAGCCGAATAAAGATAATTGGATACAAGAAAGGTGTATCCTCCTTCCAAGACGTCAATAGAGGACGTCCGCACTTGTTTAATCTAGATCTACCTAAAGATGCTTAAGAGAAATATCAATCATCAAGCATGCCTACAAATGACAGCTAGCCCTAGTTTAAATAAGAAAAATAAGAAAACCCTCCTTGTTGTGCGCAAAGTAATTTCTCCATGACTTGTATGCAAAGTAATTCCCTCCTCTCTTTAGCCGTGCACGGATCTAACACATTGCCTCCTCCTTGAGCTACACATGTAGCCAAGCAATTTTGGGAGCTGAACCCGAAGAGTTCCTCTCAAAAGGAAGGTCCTCTGGAAGCTAAAGAATGGACCCGAAGTACTGAAGATGATTTAAGCCTCTCCCGCATTGACCAGGCAGGCTGGGTGGAAGTAGGCTAAGAAAAAGCGGACAGGTAATGCTCGGAACTGGTGGGATACTGAAGAGGCGCGACTGGTTAAGCCTATCAACTGGACCATTTTTGGAGAGATATTCGATACCCAGTATTTCCTCAGATCAGTAAAGAGGGAGCTCCAGCAACGTTTCGTAACCTAGTACACTGCACTCGGAAGGTTGACAAATACGAAGCAGAATTTTTTATGCTTAGTCGTTTCACTCCTCACCTGGTGGAAGATCTCGAAGACTGTGTGTATCAGTTTTTCCAGGGTCTGGATCTCGACATCCAAGCTTCGATGTCTTCGACGAATCCGACCACTCATCAGGAAGTATTGGATACTGCTAGGAAGCATGAGCTCATCATGAAGCGTAAGAAGGCGCTTCAAACTAGAGGAAGTAAGCGCATTGAACCAACTGGGAATGATCTTCGACCAACTCAGACCATCAACTTCAAAAAGGCTGCAACTCCAATTAACTCCAAATCTACTATGGTGTGTCACCATTGTAACCGACCAAGGCATGTCAAGAAGGATTGTCATGTGCTGTTGAACAAGTGTTGGTTGTGCGGTGCACCTGACCATATTGTAAGGAATTGCTCTCGTCACGCTAACAGGCCAGCAACCCAAGCTATAGTAGCGTCGGGATCAATACAATCTGGACCACCTCTGGCTCCTCAGCGTTAAGTTCCCCCGTAGGCCAAGACCAAACACAGTCGGCGCCAAACTTACTCTAGTCGCCGAGGAAGTTAGGGTCGATGAACCAGTGACGAATGATGACATCTGAACTCTGTCCTATCATCGCATTTAATGATTCATATCATGAATGCGCATATCTTTGACTTGTCACATCTTATGTATGCCTCTTGATGTCTTGATGATGTGATGTCGCCTTCATGCTATCATTGCTTCATCTATCAAGTGTTTCATTGATCATTATCTACCTTAAGAAATTTCGAGGGCGAATTTTAATAAGGTGGGTGTGATGTAACGGCCTTTTTCCATACGAACGCGTTTCGTACGTATTTCTAATAATTGATTTACTTGAATATTTGTCTTATGATTTTATTCATTATTTTGCATGGCTCGAACACATGATCGGATCTCACATTCATGATCATCACAACTTCACAATCGCATTGGTATCTTCTTTATAACTTTTGGTTGAAGTTGATTGCAGCGGCGAGATCGTAATAATTCGATTATCTTAACTAAATTAATTTCTTCTAATCAAATCTAATCTTGATCTAAATATCTTAACCGAATAGATTTTTCATATATCTTAACTAGATCGATTTTCTAAATCTAATTTGCATCCAATAAATCTAAAAATCTTAACCAAATCTATTCTCCTAATCAAAATATCTTAACAAGATTGATCTTTCTAAATCAAATCTTGATCTAATAAATCTTAACGAATCTTAAATAACTGATCGATTTAACTAAATCTCGTGTAGGTTAAGATTTTATGTCATTTCCAAGATTTGCTGCAACTGATCCCTTTATTTTCTCTTTTATCTAAGCCAAACCCCTCTCTTATATTACTCCTTCACAAAACCAAAACAAAGGATTCACAGCCGCAATATTTTCATTGTTTCTCCCTGAACCTCCCGTCCAACCCTTGGCGACACCCCTGCAATCGTACGTCTCTCCCATCGCCACCCTCCCTCCGCAAACTCTGCGGCAACCTTCACTTCCCCTCTACAGTTCCACTCCTTTCTCCGGGGCCACCGTGAACCCATCATCGTCGGCAAACTCGCCACCACTCCACTGCGACCCCCTCATCTTTCTCCCCCTCATATCTGCAAACCCCACCGTCTCCGACCTCCTCTCTCCAAACATCGACGCCACATCCTCATTAGTCATTGTAGCACTCCACCGGCACCGTCCGCAACCTCATGGCCCCCCAGTCTCTCTTCCGAAGCCTCAACAACACCTCGACACCCCTCAACATCCGACAGCACCTCCAACCTCCTTCAGACCACCACCACCACCCCGCAACACAAACCCCGATCTCCTCCTCTATCGCTGCCCAGCCATCAACCTCTGACCCAACCCCTGCAACCACGACGACCAGCTCCTCCCCGACAAGATCCAAACCACATTCAACTGAACCACAGCCTCCTCAAGCCCGCAATCCCCCCTCTCCGATCGTGTTTCTCCTTCAGCCTCAACTGTTGCACCCCGCCTTACCTCCTCCGTCACTCACGGCGACCCACGACCAGCCGTATGTCCCAGCCATCAACACCATGTGGCAGTCATCTTCAACCCCGAACCCTAAGACGCAACCACCTCCTTCCACCTCTCCTTAGCTCGACGACCATCAGCATCGCCACTGCCATCTCCTCCTTTCCCAGCGTCGCCGTCGCCACGCCACATACTCAGCTCCGACCACCACAGCAACTTCATCCTCCTCCTCAGCCTCCCGTGCCACCACCAAGCGGACATCGCCGCCAACACCTCATTACTCACGACCCTACCTTCTCAATCATACACCGCAGCCTCCTCTTTCTCCCCGACGGACTGCACCATCCTCCGACCACCCCATCCGTCCACGACCGCCGGGCGACCACTCGAGCTCCGACAGCGCTCGCTCCACCTCTTCCTCCGCTCACGACGACTCTGACGCTGTAGAACGCCGTCGCGGGACGCCGGCAAGACTGCCGACCACTTGCCTCAGACTGCTAGCGCATGCCCTTGCAACCATCGCGACTTTATCTGCAAGCAAGCAGCAATAGCGTAAACCCCGCGTATAAATTCGTGCCTTTCATATGATCACCTAGACACCAAAATCGCTCCAATCAGGCAAGTATACTATTTTCTACGAATTTTAGAAGTTGCACATATTTATTGTCACATGTGAAAATAAACTATTTCTAGCCATTTTCACGTAAACGTCTCTCCGAAAAGTACTCGACTTAAAAGTACTCGTCGAGAGGAAAATTTTGATAGTAATTACATAAAAGTCTAACGTGTAGATTGTGAGATATTAATTTTACAAGTTTAAGGGCCTTGTATTTTTAATTTTTGAAAAATGTGATTGATGCTTTTAAAATTCCAGAAATTGTTGTTAATGTTTTAAAAATCCGGAAAAATTATATTTAACCTCTGAGATTAATTCTCTCATACTGTAAATTGTTATGTCAGCTTTTGGTGGATTTTGATGTTGTAACTCGTTGTGTCACCATGCAAACTCATATGTGAAAAAAGCTTCTGCCATATTAAAACACTGATAAAACGCCTTCATTGCATGTTTGTATCATTCCTTGTGCCACGCCATCTTTGGATGGTTACTCCAAATGAAATGTGATGTTGAGCCCTCGAGGCATGTAGGGAATATTAAGCCCTCGGTACTCCAAAAACTTAACTTTCTATAACGAAACTCTAGCTGATCATATCAGTTTTGCAAACTAAGCTTCGTAAAAACTCAACAATGGGTCACCCATGAACGATCCAAGTTGCTCATGTCGATCTTCGCACTTAAATTAGTCTACCAATGAAAAATCAAATAATTTCAAGCTCATTTGCCCATGGTACACTTGGTTGCAAGGATATTCAATTTTAGCAGCAAAGAAAAAATATTTATTGATGCATAGGCAAACCACCTTAGAATCACTTTATTTTTCATTTGTACGATCAAAAAATATCTTTTCTCTGTGGCTAAAAATAAACAATTCTTGCAACCATTTGTATATGGGTAAATGATCTTGAAATAAGTTGATTTTTAATTGTTATGCTAATTTAAGTGCGTAGATCAAGATGAATGGCTCAGATCATCTACAAGATGGTCTACCAAGGAGTACTCATAAAACTTCATCTAAGAACCGTTCTCAAAGGATTGCTTCCACATATATATAAGGATAATGGGTTCAATGCAAGAATTTACATGTGCTGCCCATAAACTCACATCTCTATTATTTTTCAATTTTTTTATAAGATTGATCGTACACATTCTAACCCCCTAGAACCCGAAATATGGGTGAACCCTAGGGGATTTAACCTTCCACTCGTTAGAAAAAAGTTATATTTGTAACAATCAGATCGAGAATCAAATAGTATAAGATTCACTTGATTTTTGGTATGTTGATCATCCATGATGTGTGAAACATATCTAAAAATATTTAAAATAAATAAATAAAAATAATGTATATATGCATCAGCGCGGAAAAATTTCGCTCGATATAGTACATATACATTATTTTGTGTGTAAACATGACATACATTCTAGAGCTTGAATGCAATCACAAATCTTTCTGGCACACCAAAAGCAAGTACCACCAACAGGTTGTGTATGAAATTTCATACACTGAAAACATAACACGTATAAAAGTTGTAATGCATTCAGTTGGATTGGTCAGGTCAAAACTTAGATCTCCATACAAAGGGCGCATAAAATTAAATACTAATACCGATGTATGCAAAATATATAGTCCATTCAGAAATGACTGAGATAACTTGTCCAATGCATCCTCTCTCTCTCTCTCTCTCTCTCTCTCTCTCTCTCTCTCTCTCTCTCTCCCCCCCCCCCCCCCACATAATCAACATTCCTTCTAATGTCATTGCCCCTTGTAAAACCCAGGCTTAATCAAAACAACCGCAGTTTTTTTTTTTTTGGATTTTTTCCACTCAGTATCTAAATCCGTCTTCCCCACTATTCTTATATAGGCTAGTAGGGTTGGATTTTTAATGGCAGTTGCCATTGAGACAAGAGCTCTTTTCAAAATGTAGTGAAAATATATTCTGAAGGATCCAGGAGACAATGAAAATGTGCCTGTAAGAATATAAAAATATGATGCACAACCATCACTGCAACTTTGGAGTTTCAGTTGATCGGCAGGGACTTTAACAGTGGTAACTCGATTTTCAAAACTTATGTTTTCAATCAAAATAAATAAAAGAAAGGTATATTCCTATGACAAATAACTATAATGTAAATATTGCTGACCCACAAATTTGACAATTACAATACTATGGAGAGTTCTACCAACTTATTGGGTCAAAACTACAAGATGATGATAACAAGTGATACCAAACGGAACATGTTCTTTTCTGACTCAAATACTTAGAATAATGAATCAGGTAAAGCATACATTAATACGCGTGTCTGAACTAAACAGCTTAGCAAACACAGTCCCCAGATATTCAATTCTATCTCAAGAACAAGAGAGGTATTCCAAATGAAAAGGTCACTTTGCCCATAATTTCTTTGGTTAAACTATGATATATTTTTTGGATCCGGACTTCAGGTGCAACATGTGTATCATGGTGTGTGTGTGTGTGTGTGTGTGTGTTGGGGGGTGGGGGTGCATATGTAGAGATATACAAGTTCCCAGCAAAGGCCAGCGTCAATAATAAAATTCTTTTACTGTAAACAAGTTCAGCTTAGTAGTTGTTAATAATATGGATTGAATGTGCACACCAGCGGTAATCATCCCAAGGTTGTTTTCGGTTGACTATTTATCTAAGATGTTGTCAATGCCATTGCTGTGTGGTTTATGGATTAAAGATATGTTCTCCCTACGGAACCTCTGGGTGGAGAAAGGAGAACACTATGTAGTTTGGTATGCCTCCTGGCTATCTTTGGTTTGATATATTCTTGTAACGAGTCATCTTCTCTTACTTCTTGTCCTCTTGTTGATTTGTATCTTTGCTATATTATGTCCACCCTTTGTTGGAAAATACATGCTATTCTTTATCAATTTTTAGCATGCATTTTACATTTTAATCTGAGAATGGGGAATATTTAACTTTGCACTTTTTTTAAGGAATAAGATATAATTCCTATATGCCAGTTATCCATTTGATCCCATGAATGTCTCGACAAAGAAAATTAAAATAAAGTGTTGCATGTCAACCATGTATTCTTGAAGTAACAAACAAGAGATCCGATAATGGCTACATTGTGAGGGTTCTTGAATCTTCTAGGCAGTGTCAAAGCACATTCTGGTAAACATAAAAATAAGATAATGCAAGAAAATTAGCATAAAGTATATTTCTAAAACATAAACTGACAACTACACAGCAAGTTGCCCCTACATAACATAACTAGAATGCATAAGAATGGATGTAAAATGTTGTAAAATGGTAAATGATGAAGATGAAGAACTACAAGGGATGATCTTATTGTTATGGAGGCTTCACAGCAAGTGCTTGTATTTTTGCTAGAAGGCAACATTTCAGACAATTTCCCACAGATGAAAATGCATGGCTACCATTCAATTCAAAGCATTCACCAATCATGTATAACATCATCATCATGGTCGGAACAACAACAACAACAAGAGAGGTTTAAACGTCAGAACATCACCAAGTTAGTCGATGCCCCGACAACAAATGGCTCCATCAGTAGCCGCGTCAAGAAATAGAACATCACACCGAGAGAAATGGAGATGGGCAGAGCCGGCAGCGCTCTCCGCCACACAGTGAGCAAAATAAGGGTGCAGCCGAGCCCCGAAATGATGACAAGGTAGCAAGCATACACCGTCATCAGATCATACATGGCTGCCCTACCGACAAGAACACTATAAAATACAAAGTCACCAAGCCCCAGTCTGATCCCTCTCGTCGACTCAATCATATCCATATCAATCCCCATCCTCATATTGTCATCACCATTGTCACCATCATCGTCATCAATTTCGTTGCTATTGTTAAGATTGGCAGCCAAAAGCGACCTCTCCTCTTCAGCATTAGCATTGCCAATCTCAACCACAATAGAAGAATCCGCTGCCGAGGGTTCGCCAGAAGAGAATGATGATGATGATGATGATGAAGGATTGGCATTGATGGGCTGCATCTCAACATCGGCAGCAGTGAGGGCCGCAGTGGCGAGAATGGCGGGAGGTAGAGTATGAGAATGGCGTAAGGTGGGGCGGGCCTCGTAGACGAGGGCAGGGAGGTCGTCGTCGCGGGCGGAGGCCATCTCGACGAGAATCCTGAGGGGACCACCGGGGCATAGGACGGCGACAAGGTCGTAGACGGCGAGGGCCAGGAGGAGGATCCATGTGGTCCATTCGGGAAGCTTAGTGAACCAGGCGGCGACGATGATGGCGAGGGAGACCATGTAGGATTGCTTGATGAGGATGGGGACGGAATCGGAGAAGACGGAGAGGACGCCGAGGAGGGAGAAATTGAGGAGGATGAGGAGGGAGGAGAAGGCGTCGAGGGGGAGGGGGATGGAACGGAGGAGGGAGAGGAGGAGGGATCCGCCCATGGAGGAGAGGACGAAGAAGGCGGAGAGTCGGGTGTAGTTCTTGAGGAACCGAGTGCAGTTGTAATAGTAGAGGAGGAGGAGGAGGAAGGTAACGGCGGCGATGAGGACAACGAATACGGCGGCGTTGAGGAGGGCACCGGAGAGCTTCTCCGAGAGGGAGTCGGTGGGAGATTCCTGGTAGACAAGGGTGGCGGCGGTGAGGGGAGGAGGAGAAGAGGATGACGAATTGGGGGAGGAGAGGAGGGAGATGATGAGGACGACGAGTAACATGCAGATTGAGACCGGGGAGATCACCGAGATGAGGTCCGCCCCAAGAGTGTCCAAGATGCTGGATTCCACCATTTCTTCTAATTTAAAACGAAAAAACAAAAAGAAATCGGTGATAATTGGATCTGTAATGTGATTTGATTTTGGAAGGAGAGGAGACGATGAGGACGATCCTGTTGTCGTTGTTGGAAATTGGAATAGGGGAAGCGGAGGAGCCGGTGAATGACTTGGATCAGCTGCACACACATAACAGCAAGTCCACTGCCGATTACTTTGGCTCCTAGTTTTAGATACCGTACAAATCATAACAGCGAGCACTCCCTGTGCTGAACCGTTCAGCCCCACCGGGGGCTAAACATGTGCCAAGTCAGATTCAGCTATATTTTATTTCGATGGAGGGTTTCGATGGAGGGTTGAGTGGTTGAGTCTGTGTCTGAATTCAAGGTGTCAAAATGGACCGGCCTCCCGTCCGGGCCCGGGGCTTGGACCGGGCTAGACTGAGATGCCGGCTCGGGTTTTTGCCTGCGAAAATGCATCATCGAGGCTTTAAAAACACCCCAACAACCTAAAAAAGCCGGGCCGGTCGGGCCGGGCGGGGGTTCTCCTCGGCTGGGCCGGCCTGTCCTGTGTTTTGAATGGGCCCGACCGGGCCATTTTGAAACGCTGAGGCTGAATCCACGGCAAACATCTGGTCGATGCTGATTCAGCAGCATAACAGTGGCTGAACAATGGCTTAATAACCCCCCTTCAGCCCTCTCTCTTCTACTTTCTACAAACACCTCCTCCACCTAGGATTAAGCCCCTTATTCAGCCCCCATTGGGAGTGCTCAGGTGAGCTTTAAATTTATCGACTGCAACTTTCATATTTGGTGATGTTTCGAGGTGTTTTTCTCACCACAAGTTGAAGGTATGGTAGTCCGAAGGTCGTCCCGGCTCGGAAGAGGATGATAACCTTCAAGATCGATCGGCCAAGCAAACACAGGTATGCGGATGCTCGGAACCGTGCGATGGATCGCCGAAGGAAGTTTGGCGGAACGATATCTCCCGTGATCTGCAAAATAAGAAGCTCGTCAGGGGGTCGGCTTGGTTCCAACCAAACCCCCTCTGATGCTTAAGTCAAATCTTAACAAAAAAAAATGCCCGGTGGAACCGATTCCGGCCCGCTGGGAGGCCGTGCACGAGCTCTTGGGCCGAGTTATGGAGGAAGAAATATGATGTGGAAGCAGAAGTCGGGAATATGTATACCTGATTGTCAGATATCCAAAAGTCGTTCCTTCGTATTCCCTTTGTCGGGTTCTTTATAGCTGAGCGTTATGTCAACGCCTCCCCCTAATATGCCATCGCGTTTATGGCTTTCAAGGCCCTCCCACTGCACTCGTCCGCATCGATGGCCGATTAAATGGTAGTCAACGATGGCTCGGTTTGGGGAGTGATTTCCTCAATTGCAAAGAGCTGGCGGCCCATCGGGCCTTCGTCTCGGGCTTAGATGCCACGACTCGCACATGGGGCCCTCGGATTAGAGCCTATGACCGCGGTGGGCCGAAGGATTGATCGCGGTCAACTTGTTTCTCCCCGGCCTGGTCGGGGGTTTGTATCAATGGCTCCCATCGTCCGAGCCAGTCCGTCGTGATGGTCTGGGTCGGGGATGTGATACGTGGGGATTTGACTGGCAAGAAAGTCGAGGAGGGACATTTAATGTGGGCCCCCATGTCCACATTGTAGGGGTATTGGCGGACCCTCAGAGCTCGGATCTGTGTCCGTCTTAAGTCGGACGGACCACAGGGGCATAAAAGCGCAGTGGAAAAACAAAAACTAAAACTAGCTAAACAATTTAGCTAGGCTCTGAGGGAGACAGAACCTAGCCCGATCTATGCCAACTTGGGGTGGATCTGACCACCCCAAGAGGGATCTATTCTACAGCGACAAAATTAAATCTACACTAAAATTGCTTAACCACATACCCGGAATCTTGACCCTGGGGCGGGCAAGATGTACCGCACCGTCTTCTGATGCTCCTCGTAGCCGAACCGCCTTGACTCGATCCACCCGAGCCGTCTCGCACCCTCGAACCGATCCGCCTGAGCCGACTCCCGCCTCCGAGCCGATCACACGCGGTAGAAAGTTTCACTTGAATAGACCCGCGTTTTAGACGTCTGGATCCGAATCCAAACCCCCTTCGTAGTCTTGCTAGGACTAGTCCGGAGAATAGGAAGAAGAGAGAGAGAGAGAGAGAGAGAGAGAGAGAGAGAGAGAGAGAATAGTTTAGTCGTAGATCGAGCTAGCTCAAATATCCGGAGCTACTCGATCGAGGACTTGGTGCATTTTTCAACGAAGAGAGTGCACCCCTATTTGTATAGGGAGTCGGCACTTCTCTTTTCGTTGTGAGCAATGTAGGACAATAGTCAAATTGAAGAGAAATTAATTAAGCTAATTTTAGCTTAATTGAAGTTTAGAAAGCTTTTCATAAAAGCTAACTTCAAAGAATTAATTCT
This sequence comes from Scilla litardierei, assembly GCA_030789695.1. Taxonomy (NCBI): domain Eukaryota; kingdom Viridiplantae; phylum Streptophyta; class Magnoliopsida; order Asparagales; family Asparagaceae; genus Scilla; species Scilla litardierei. Next base: position 78,132,428 of record CM061132.1, on the reverse strand, counting down.
CTTCACTCATTAAAATTTAGACCCTAAACAAGCTATCAATCCGAAGGGCTTCGAATGGTAAACGCATAGGAATGAACGTCGACGAATTTTGACTTCGTTTGACCACTTAAACAATTGCCCAAAGATGGGCAAAAAATCAATTTTCGTAGCCGTCATTTGGGGTTTCAAAAACCCCTAAATCACTTAAGTTGCGGGAGCGCCCGCCCAAGACAAGGAGGGCGGGCGCGCGCCCGTTGCCGTTTGCCCTTACGGATGGGCTTGTTAGTCCAGTGGGTCTAACCCACTTTGCCTTGGACTGTTATCGTGTTTCTGGGCTCATTTGAGCTCCGATTTGGACGCGATTTGAACCTGTGTTTAGACCGGGATGATTCCGTCATCCAGGTAACCCTTTCCAATGTATTTGTTCCTACATATATTGGCGTAACCAATTTACGACACGTTTAACCTTTGTTAGCATCAAATGCAACATTGTCCATATTGCATCTACGACTTATTTTCACAACTAGCTTTGTGAATATCAACTATTCAATATCATCAAATGAATCTCTCTGAATTAATCTTCCTATTACTAAGACACGAACGCTACTCGGTGTGAGACCCTGCAGCCTGACCTTACTACAGGTTGGGGCTCGGTACCCCTAGACGACGGTCACCATGAGCAGTAGTTGTCGTCCCTGTTTCAGAATCATCATAACGTGATCGACCCATTGACAAAAGCTCGTTGGGTTTACTTTGGCTGTACCAGTGATGAATGCCGTTAGCTATAGTCCCTTCGTCAAGACTGTGTCCCTGTTGACCTAGGGTATGGTTTACTGTCAACCCTATTAGACAACATTGGTCAGTATACGGCGGTCTCAGTTGTATTTATGGCGTACTCGTTACGACGTACCCCGGCCGAGGATTAACACAAAGACCGTACTGAGCCTGTGACACTAACTTCCCTTTAACGGAAGTGACGAATCCCATCTTAGTCATCTACTCGCCTCGAGAGCTTCGGGTGCAACCCAACCTAAGATCTTTCAGCAGGCCTTGCCTCGAAGCTAGATTATAGGTCTAAGCTACACTGTTCACTCACAGGTTCGTACAGATGACTTCAGGTTTAAAGGACCAGCTTACCTATCATCACCCTAGAGTTATTATAGACAGTTTAGTTAAAGTTTAACCATTTAATAACTCTAAGTTGGTCGTTCAATGAACTCATTCTCCAATGAGCACCCGTGTCTCGTCTCCGACTTCACCAAGTCGAATGACTATCAGATCATCATTACCCTAAGGTAAGACTAAGACACAGTGGTCTATCCGATGTGTTGATATCCAGTTCTTAACACATCTATGACCACGAACCGTTTAAGACTTACGTTTCTATTCGGTCGCTTACTACTCATAATTGAGATCTTATCTGGATACGTAAGGACCTAACTATAAGTATATGGACATTATCTCAGTTTATAATATATTCGATTTCATACTTAGAATAATGGACACCATATGTTATATGAACAAGACGCACACTTAGGATAAATCGCCTTATCTGCATATATCCTCCTACATCTCCCACTTGCACTTAGGCTATTTATCTCGGTATCTCATGCCGTTATAGCATATCAGTCACTTTGACATTTATATGACAAACCTAAGAGTGGATTTACTAACGAGTATCGGTAATGTATTTTAATGTATTATTGATTAATACATCTCTTGATCACACAGGGTTGATCCTTTGAAAAATGATTTAGACCAATTTTTCCTTTCTTTGTATAGCTAATAATTAGCTTATACAATCTAGATGTAGTGTTTAACATTTCTATAAGTCAGTCTCAGCTCATTCCAATTTTCTTGTGTCAACATGTCAAGTACATGCTGACACCCTAAGTCTCTATATAGTCGATTAAATCAAAACGATTTTGATTCAATGTCTTACATAGATGATTCAAATAAGTTGGAAATCCTTTTTACTTAGTCCGAGAAACCGGAACTAAGTATACGAGCTAGCTCCCACTGACTTTAAGAACTATTTGGGTAAGTACTTCAATATTATATCTAAATCATATTTAGACTATATATATGAAGACATAACTATTTGATATGTGCTTTAGATGGAATGTACTAGTGTCAGGTTGGGTTTGACGAATGAGTCAAATCAAGATCGGTTTAAGGAATCTTGACATTGACTCACTCAATCAAACGTCCTACGCTGTATTTTTCTCGTCTCTTTAAGAATCAAATGCAGTATATTAGGTATTAATCTTAATATGCGTATAATTGTGCTTACACACAATTTATACGCTCCTGGAACTGATAATTAACTACCGATTGACTACAACATTAAGTGAGCTCCAAAACAACCAAAAAAATTTCTGAAGCTTCGCATCATAGTCGAGAATTTTCGCAACCAACTCAGAAAGCCACAATCACAGAAATTTAAGCCAATCTCAATCAAATCTCAATTTCAACAGAAATCACATTTCCGAGACATTCATTCAAACAACGGATTCATAAAGGATGAACCATAATATGTTTATCAAATAAAATTCGAGTGTTGAATACTCAATCATTGTTTTCACTTTAAGGAATTATACATTTTATTCAACTAAAATTAAGTACCAGCTCCTTCTTCATGTCTCTCGAAGTCTTCGCACGGTCCCAGCAGCAACGATTGCTCAGATGCCGACCGTCCTCCGAACTTCTTCCAATTTTCGTTTCATATCAGCCACCTGTATACATTACACAGATGTCTCAGTATCTCATACTATGTGATTGGAAATAATTATGCTTTATTGAATTTAATTTGTTGTACCTGAGATAGAGGCATCAGTATGCCCCTTCTTCTTCTCTGCAAGATAAATCTTGCAGTTCCTCTTCCAATGGCCAATTTTATGGCAATGGAAGTGCTCAGATTTTGACGGAGCCCCTTTGGTCTTTTTCTTCCATTTCTTTGCCTTGGCAGGTTGCGGGACCTGTCTCTTCTTACCCTTGCCTTTCGGCTGGTCTGAAGAAGCAGAGCCAATAACCAATGCAGTCGGTTTCTTCTCAATCTCCTCAAATTGCCTAAGTATATTGAGGAGACCAGGAAGATCCGTTTCAAGACTGTTCATTATGAAACCAGTGATGAAAGGCTTGAAGCCGGGGTTAAAGACTTAAGGATAATGCCCACGGACATCTCATTGTCCAGGACAAAACCCAACTGGGCGACGTCCTCCACGTACGTGATCATCTTGATGACATGATCTTGTACGAGCCATGCCTCCATCTTTGTGCCCCAGAGGTTGCTGGTGGCTTCAAACTTGGCAGCTCTAGACCGTTTGCCGTATAACTCTTGTGCATTCAGAAGCATACTTTGAACATCCAAGTGTTCATGCTTCCTCTGCAGTTCGTTATTCATCGAAGCCAGAGAAAGGCACCTGGCCTTCTCTGCATCCCTCTGGTATAGCTTATAGGCTTCTTTGTCCTCGAAGGTCGAATCGTCATCGGGCTTCTCCGGAGCATCCTCGAACAACACGTATCCAATCCCGGCTAAAGAAAGGACTAACTTAATGTTCCTAAGCCAGTCTTTATAGTTCGTTCCATCGAGCACGTTCTTCTCTACCATATATCTAAGACCCGAATCCATTCTGTAATTTTATAGATACTTTAGTCAGTATATGTTCGTTGTATAGTTTCAATGGTTTTTAATAAAACTATATTCTCCCACTAAATTTATTAAAGCCATAATAATAAACAGTTTATTATAAAATAACATTTGTGAGAGAGGGATCCGACTACCCTGAGTCTGACAACCTTGAGTGTGTCTCAACAAGTGGTCCGACACTGCAGTCGGTAGACGAACTCGTCATCAATTATATTAAATATGATTCCCAATTGTTATTACCCCTAGTCATTTGTGATTATGAGTGTGCTCATCCAAATCACAATGGCTAGCCTAGTCGGACCCTTGTTTTCGTGTCTAGCCTGACTTGCCCCGCCGCTCGGTGTATGCACGACACGTCGGTTTGGGTCAGGACATAGACTACATCTTTGGTTAGACTTGCGCCGGTGCTCGGTATGGGGACGAGACAACGGTTTGGGTCAAGTCAAGATGTTTATCAAGAAATCGGTTTCTATAAGATTGTCATGTCACGGCTTGAGTGTAGCTCAACAACCGTAACACGTTTCTTACAGTTGCCAACTCCTAAAACAAATGGGGCTACGATTTATCTTGAATAAGATTATTATCGTATTTGACTTAGGTATAGTCGATGGACTTACACAGTCATGATTCGACTCCTTGCGGTCCAGCGGACGCGGCCAGGGAATTGACTAAGCCAGGACCACTCGGCCCCTAGACTAGCTAGGGTGGTCCAACAAACTTAGCCAAGCACATTGACCGACATCATGATCCATTGAAGGAGTTTCATCAATTCTATGTTCGTCCAACAACTAAATGGCTTTTAATTAAAACTAGTTAATCCTTAGCAACTAATGGATCCTAAAATTCGAAATTTTATGGATTGGCTGAACAATTTTTATTGAGTCCTTATCAACTATAAGGTTCAAACGTTCAACTATGCTACCCCAATCTTATTAGGATTTTGATAAGACAATAACAACATTTTTTAAAATAGTCTTTTATGATAATCATCATTTAAACGATTTATTGCAATGATTGTCAATCAAAATGGACTACCCTAATCTGGTATTAGGTTTTGATGTTGTTTTGTTCATAAAAACGTAACATGTCACTAATCATTAAAATTTCATCTCATAAAATTTTAATCCGCTAATGGCTAACTTAAAGGGTTTAAGAATACATTATTCAACATGTCCATTAAAACATAAACCAACTAATTTAACCGCATAAATTAAAGGTTCATTTAGTGACATATCATGAAAGCTTGCAAGTTAAAATTATCTATAACATAATCGAACAACTTGCAACTCTAAAATTTAACATTTAAATATAAAGATTTTGTTGTGAACGAGAAACAGATTTGGAGAAGGGTTGAGGCTAGGAAACCCCTAGCCTCCTTTATATAGTATTCATAATGGGTACTCATGTGAGTGGATACCTAATAGGCCCAATGGGTCATATTCATAACACTTCCACTTATCCAACCAACGTGGTATACTCGACTTTATGAATACTGAATGATTCATTAATACTACTGAGTATCTTAAAGGGTGGATACTTCTGGATCCAAGTTAGGGGTAACTGCCTCGTTAAAAACCCTTAGCTATGGAAAAACCTGTGGGAAAAAACCAATAGCGAAGGGAAAAGAGTACATCACTCCATAATTTCCCCTGATTTGGGGATGTGTCGAGGGGTGGATACTTCTGGATCCAGAGTCAATGTGGTTGCCTCATTAAAACCTTGACTATGGAAAACCCTGTGGGAAAAACCACTAGCCAAGGAAAAAGAGTACAACTCTACAGTTGGCTCCCCCTTATCTGATCAAGCTTCAGGCTTGCAGATATCCTATATATCTATACACTTATCTCCGATGTGTCTATACATCCATCTCATCTACAACATTCCGAAAGCAAAAGTAAAGTACAAGCATTACTCATCTATACAAGTTTCACTCATATAAGGCAGTAGCTGAAACTGAAAGAGTGCTAACGAACTTGGTAGACAGCTCCACGTCTCAATCGTCATTGTCTGCGAGGTACTTCAGGACCTGGCTTTGTATGTTCTTGAACTGCTCCTTGGGTGATGAGCTTCTCGGGATGGTGGAAGGATGTAGACTTGGGAGGATTCTGTGTAGATCTTCAGGAGGTGGACGTCCTTTTTATTCTATTCATCGCGATGATCTGTAACCTGCATATGCAAATACATTTAACATGGAGGATTTTTCCTCGACCCTTGGAGATAGCGCAGAAGCTACATATCTCTGGTCCAGTGGTGCGCTGCAGGTGCTGCAATATACCTTGCTAATAGCTATACTGCTAACGCTCAAAAGAGACGCATACAGTTGGCCAGGTAAAAGAGTGTTACAAAGACACTTAAGGTACTTCTGGACCATATATATTCTTCCCCTCTTCCAGCTAACGGAAAGGGGTCTTTTAATGTATATCCATACAACCAAATAGGTGTATTTGGTGGAGAATGATTTTAATGTTTCTTCATCAATCGTCATTGTATGAAGTTTTCATCTTCGGGATGATTAATTAACGTCATCTTCAGGATGATAGTTCATTTCCAGGATAATAATTCATCTTCGGGATGATTGTTCATCTTCAGGATGATTAATGTCATCTTCAGGATGATAGTTCATCTTCAGGATGATTAATGTCATCTTCAGGATGATAGTTCATCTTCAGGATGATTAATGTCATCTTCAGGATGATAGTTCATGTTCGGGGTGATAGTTCATCTTCAGGATGATTAATGTCATCTTCAGGATGATAGTTCATCTTCAGGATGATAGTTCATCTTCAGGATGATTAATGTCATCTTCAGGATGATAGTTCATCTCACGATGATTGTATTCTATAAGCCAAGAATTTATGCCTAGCTAGGACGTTCATATCGTATCATATCATATTAGATAGATAGGCTTTAACAGATATTTCGGTATTTTCTCTTCAGGAGATCCGATAATATTTTGAGTTATTAAAATAATCTCAATTCTTTTAATTTGCTTTCTTAAAAATAATACTATTTTTAAGATGTGCAAACAACAACCTTTTAGTATGAGTCCTTTAAGGATCTCTGTCTAGGTTGTCTTTCCTTTAATCATATTTTTAATATATGTCCGAGAAAAAAAAGGAAAGTAAAGAAAGATTTTATACATGCAATTGAGGAAATTTATATAAGTAATGTTGTCACATCCAATAGCAACATCAACCAAAGATTCCCTCTTTTTGCCATTCGTTGGGTTACGCTTTGACATAAACCAGTCGATGCATCAGATTCATCTTGTAAGTGAGTTCAGCTCATCTTACTTGATTACTTCCTGGTTTGAGCGATTTATACCTCTAAAGCTATAGCAAATTAGAATGCGTATAGCTAACGATTTTATTATAATTCTCCTACAATACTCAGTTATCCCACAGGATTTGATATCATTTTTGATATCAGGACTTCAGGTCCAACACCCCATATTTCATAAGTGAGTCCAGCTCACCTTATTATTGCCTCATTCCACATTATTATAGTTTGGCCAAATCTCTATCTTTGCTTCAGGCAAAGCAGAGTTGTGGAATCGATATTAACTGGCAAAGTGAAATATGAGAGAATTTGTCGACAAAATGTGTTCTTTCTTGTCCAAAACTCACCCCGTACGTACTATAATCATTTGATTTCTCCCAGAAGTGTCTCCTTCACGACGCGTTGAAGAAGTGAAGGTTCTGGGACGGGTAAAGAATATGGGCAGATCCAGAATGGGTCCTTAGCAACCAAGTTGCAATAAGGTTCTGGATTTGAGCTCACTTTCCTGTGGTGGTATTGCTTTTTCGGTCTCCAGGAGTAGATTTCTCTCTTTGGAGCCTAGTGGTATGTCCTCTCATCCATTGAGGATATCCACTTCTGCTACTGGTGGATTGCATCCAATATATTTGGTATGTCAATCCTAGCTGGATTTTTAGTAGCAGGGATGTGAGAGTTTGACAATATCTATATTGTCAGTAACTATGTCTGATAACTATTTTAACAGTTTCATAAGTGTAGATCTTCAGGATCTCATCACAATTCATGATAACCAGATCATAGGTATTAATGATTTAAATGGTCATTTGAGCTTCAGGCTCATGGATGATTGTAGTATTTCTGTTGAAAACTGATGATGGGACATTAAAGTTGTGAGGGATCTTCAGGATCTCATCAAATCTTTAAAATAGGGTCATCAATGCACGTCTTAGGAGAAGTGAATTTAAATGCTTCCCATGTTCAGAGTGCTCAGACTCTATTTATCTGGGATATTTACTTCCGATAAATAGTTCTGCATTTTGATGGTCTATAGTGGTGATATGTGGATGTCTACTCATCATGGCACAATCTATAAGATGTGCTCTAAACGCTTCCCCCGTCAGGGGTTCTCGGAAACTGTTTATATGAGGTGATCAGACTCATATAAATAGGTTCTAAGGAGGCGTTTTGATGGTTTGCAATGTAACTGCATGTTCACATGTGGTCACCTACAACTGGATTTTTAATGGATAAGAAATCCATTTAAATCATTTTAATGATTTATATTACCCATATTTGGGTGTGAACACAAGCTTCAGGGTGTTCGATATTTTTCCAGTTGCAAAAACATTTAAATTTCCCAGTGTTATCCAAAGTTACCACCATTTTATAAAAGAATGTGGTTGGATAATGACCATTTATTTAGAGGATATATTGATGAGTACACCAAGGGTACATCATCAGTCCTATTAAGGGAGTGGACGAAGCCTATTTATATCCCTTAAATACTCTCAAGAGACCTACATGTCTTCATTATCTTTAATGATGATAGTATATCATCTTAAATTCCTTTGAGGAAGTGGGGAGAGTCAATGTCCATGTGAATGGAGATGATCTCATTATCATTTTTCCCTTTTGAATAGGACAATGAAAGTTTCACCCTTTTTGAAGAATTTTCGGGTTCGTCTGGTTGATGATGTCTTGCATCATTAATCCAGGGTGATATCGATCCAAAATTGGTCGATTCTGGACACTTCTGGTGTTCCAAAATAATTCCTCCTTTTGAATTTATGTGGGACTTTTGAAAAGTCCATTAAAATGCTCAAGTTAATTTTGTCCGGTAATAGTTGAACTGTGTTCAAACTGTGAAGGATTACATCTTCACATTGACTATTGTGCGGATCATTAAGGGACAAAGCTTCAGGCTTCATTTATTTCTTGAGTCATTTAGGGATTTCGTTTTGACGAATATCCTTTGAAACTGTATAAGTTTCAAAGAGTATATGACATCCTCATTTTATTTTTTAGGGGTATTCAAGATAGCAAAACATTCATAATAAAATAAAATGTATTAAAACTGCAAGAGAATAATACTGATAATTTTGTTAAGTCAACAAGTGACATAGTGTGATGTGTGTTCTTGAAAACATACAACTATAATTATGCTCATTAAGACTTATGTTATGACAACAGATTAAATTTGATTTCAAAGTTTATTAGTCCTCGGGGAGTAGCTAAATATACATAAGGTCAATTTGACTTTCGTCGTTTAGACTATATATGTATGTATTTTTATATGGCATAAGTTAATGCACATTCATGTTTGTAAAAACATTATGTCTCTTATCAGAACTTCTGGTCTGATATTGGTTTGCCATCGCTTACTCCATGTCGAGGTATATCATATCTTCCCTTTCTCATTTTATTCAAGACTTCCCCTGTTTTAAGTTTTCCTTATTTATAAAGGAAAAAGAAAAATAGTCTTACTAAGAAGACATAAGCATGGGTTTGAGCAAATTATTTTATACTTCCACGTTTCTAATTAATTAGAGACTTTTAAAAGTCTATTTGAATGCTCGAATATGGCTTCAGGCCATTTTCTTGAGTCGTTCAAATTTTTGTGGATAATTAATCGTGCTCAAAAGGGAACAAATACGTGGGTGCGTAATATATTTCTCACTTATTTATTAAGCCACAACTTCAGGCGTATGCTTATATTCAAGGCTAGAAAAAAAATCTTTCCTTGTAAAAATAAAGGAGAGTACTCTTTTAAAGAGTTTAGCGGTATTATGGAAAACTTCTGGTGTCCATATTGGATTATATAGATCATAGATCTTATATATCTGTTTACCGCAAAGTGTGCATCTTTTATAAAGATAGAAATTATAATTTTCGCATAAACCATCGTATTTGTTAATATTTATTTTATTAGGGAGAGAGGGTGTTGACTTTTGATTTGATTTTGAACTTCAGGTTCATTTTGTCAAAGTAGATATGATGTTAAACTTTTTGAAATCATAATTGGCTTATTGTCATAAAAATCGTCATATCATGAGCCCATCATACATGTAATATAAAGCTTGTAAACTAAAAAGTTATGATCAATTAACATGAATTGAAACAAGTATGATGTATACACATGCTATTTATATGCTGCATGCACTTAAATAATCTCATTGCAGACATATAGTTTTGCTACAGGCATTAAACTATATCATAGTGATTTTAGCATTCTAAATGAAAATGTACATCACAGAGATCATTAAATAAGCGACATGCATATAATTTTCTACACATTCATTAAATTATCACAGACATGTAATAATATTAAAATGTTAAATCATGCAACGGGCAATGAAATGTATGCAACATCACTAGCATTAAAAATGGAGAGAAAACTTTTCATTTAATACTAATCAAATAATCCAAACGAAATGCGGTGATGATTTACGCATATAATTAATCAGAAAAAGACAAGATTAATAAAATCATTGCCTAATAGCACATCCACGCAGATAATATATTAAAGATATACAACCATGCAGATAATCACATCACAAAAGATTAATAAATAATCTAAATAGTGTGTGACGTGCTAAAAATTATTATTGAAAAACTTTTTACCTTTGATCCATATTATTTATATTTTATTTTTCCGCTTTGACCCTTATTATAAACTTAAAATTTCTTTAATTATTTTGGGCTTTGGGGCCAAAAATAAAAAAGAAAATTATTGTATAAATGGGCTAATTTTCAGGCTTTTGGGCCATGAAAACAGCCCATTAGGGTTAATTGGGCCACCCCTAAAAATTGGCCCGTTAGGGCAAGGGTTTCGAATAACCCTAGGGGGGATTGCGGTGGCCGCGCCTGCAGGGCCGCCGCCGCGGCCATGGCGGCCGGCGGCGCCCCCCTGAAGGGGGCGGCCTGCCGGCCGTCGCCGCCAGAGGCGGCGGCCCGGCGGCTAGGGGGAAACCCCCCTTTTTATTTATCTATTTAAAAAACAGATTTTTTTTCTAAAAAAGCAATTTTTAGACTGTAAATCGACGTTATATCTAATAAAAATTAGATTTTTGATGTAGAAACGTTGATTTCGCATATAAACAATCAAGTTTTTGATCTAATAATTTAGATCCATGCATAAACAATTATATTTTTGATATCTGGATCACATAAAAATATGTATTAGATCTAGAAAATTGTTTAGGCTTACCCACTAGATCCGTCCTCCAGATCTAGCGACGTTTGATGAAGGATGCCCGAAGAATCCGGGTCGTCTCACGAAACTTTGCGTCGCGAAAAAAATTTGACGGAGCTTCCGCCGGGCGCCTTCCTCTCACGAGCCGTCGCTTCTTCCATCGAGTGTGATCGTGCTGATAACGTGTTGTGAACGAGAAACAGATTTGGAGAAGGGTTGAGGCTAGGAAACCCCTAGCCTCCTTTATATAATATTCATAATGGGTACTCATGTGTGTGGATACCCAATAGGCCCAATGGGTCCTATTCATAATAGATTTAAAATTTAAAGCTTAAAGTATTTTTATCACATAAAACTAGGTTTCATAAAATTATCAAATAATTTTTAAACCTAGGCTTTAAAATTTTAACGATACACTTTTAAGATTAAAATATCGCATAGAGTAATCTTAAAACCAATATGTAATTTAAAAGAAACAAATTTATTATTTCATCTTTTGAGAATAAAATTTTCTTTATATCACATATTCTTTAAAACAATTCTAAAACTCTTTTAAAATCATTTGAAATTAATTTAATAAACTTTCGGATAAAGCCGTTTTAAAAAATTTCAATCTTTATGTAACCAAAAATATGAATTTTTCTATATCATCGCATGAAATAAAATATTCCTTCTATGTTACATAAAAAAAATTTAAATGCATGCTAAAATTATTTTATCTTATAAAATAAAATTTTAAAACATTTAAACATTGGAGACTAATTTAAATTTATCGCATAAAATATAAATCGTCTCAAAAAAATTCATGTTGTAAAATAATTTTAAAACATAAAACATTATTTTAACATAAAGTTAAAGTTGTCCGTACGTTTAAAGCAAGCAATTAAAAGATTTAAAAATGTCGCTAAAATAGATCTACAAGCATAACCGTGGCTCTGATACCACTTTAGGGGTTTTGGCGGACCCTCAAAGCTCGGATTTGTGTCCGTCCTAAGTCGGACGGACCACAGGGGCATAAAAGCGCAGCGGAAAAACAAAAACTAAGGCTAGCTAAACAATTTAGCTATGCTCTGAGAGAGACAGAACCTAGCCCAATCTATCCCAACTTGGGGTGGATCTGACCACCCCAAGAGGGATCTATTCTACATCGACAAAATTAAATCTACACTAAAATTGCTTAACCACATACCCGGAATCTTGACCCTGTGGCGGGCAAGATATACCGCACCGTCTTCTGATGCTCCTCATAGCTGAACCGCCTTGACTCGATCCACCCGAGCCGCCTCACACCCTCGAACCGATCCGCCTGATCCGACTCCCGCCTCCGAGCCGATCGCACACAGTAGAAAGTTTCACTTGAATAGATCTGCGTCTTAGATGTTTGGATCTGAATCCAAACCCCCTTCGTAGTCTTGCTAGGACTAGTCCGCCGGAGAATAGGAAGAAGAGAGAGAATAGTTTAGTCGTAGATCGAGCTAGATCAAATATCCGGAGCTACTCGATCGAGGACTTAGTGCATTTTTCAACGAAGAGAGTGCACCCCTATTTATATAGGGAGTCGACACTTCTCTTTTCGTTGTGAGCAATGTGAGACAATAGTCAAATTGAAGAGAAATTAATTAAGCTAATTTTAGCTTAATTGAAGTTTAGAAAGCTTTTCATAAAAGCTAACTTCAACGAATTAATTCTCTTTACCCATTAAACTTTAGACACCAAACAAGCTATCAATCCGAAGGGCTTCGAATGGTGAACGCGTAGGAATGAACGACGATGAATTTTGACTTCGTTTGACCCCTCAAACAATTGCCCAAAGATGGAAAAAAAATCAATTTTCGTAGCCGTCATTTGGGGTTTCAAAAACCCCTAAATCACTTAAGTTGCAGGCGCGCCCGTCCAAGACAAGGAGGGCGGGCGCATGCCCACTGGGCAGCGGGCCTTCGCCCACTGCAGCCAGCGGGCCATGCCCGTTTTCCCTTGCAGATGGGCTTGTTAGCCCAGTGGGTCTAACCCACTTTGCCTTGGACTGTTATCGCATTTCTGGGCTCGTTTGAGCTCCAATTTGGATGCGGTTTGAACCTGTGTTTAGACCGGGACGATCCCGTCATCCAGGTAACCCTTTCCAATGTATTTATTCCTACAAATATTGTCGTAACCAATTTACGACACGTTTAATCTTTGTTAGCATCAAATGCAACATTGTCTCTATTGCATCTACGACTTATTTTCACAACTAGCTTTGTGAATATCAACTATTCAATATCATCAAATGAATCTCTCTGAATTAATCTTCCTATTACTAAGACACGAATGCTACTCGGTGTGCGACCCTACAGCCTTGGGGCTCGGAACCCCTAGATGACGGTCACCACGAGCAGTAATTGTCGTCCCTGTTTCAGAATCATCATAACGTGATCGACCCGTTAACAAAAGCGTCGTTGGGTTTACTTTGGCTATGTCAGTGATGAATGTCGTTAGCTTTAGTCTCTTCGTCAAGACTGTGTCCCTGTTGGCCTAGGGTATGGTTTACTGTCAACCCTATTAGACAACATTGGTTAGTATACGGCGGTCTCAGTTGTATTTACGTTGTACTCGTTACAACGTGCCCCGGCCGAGGATTAACACAAAGACCGTACTGAGCCCGTGACACTAACTTCCCTTTAACGGAAGTGACGAATCCCATCTTAGTCATCTACTCGCCTCGAGAGCTTCGGGTGCAACCCAACCTAAGATCTTTCATCAAGCCTAGCCTCGAAGCTAGATCATAGGTCTAAGCTACACTGTTCACTCATAGGTTCGTACAGATGACTTCAGGTTTAAAGGACCAACTTTCCTATAATCACTCTAGCGTTATTATAGACAGTTTAGTTAAAGTTTAACCATTTAATAACTCTAAGTTGGTCGTTCAGTGAACTCATTCTCCAATGAGCACCTGTGTCTCGTCTTTGACTTCACCAAGTCGAATGACTATCAGATCATTATTACCCTAAAGTAAGACTAAGACACAGTGGTCTATCCGATGTGTTGATATCCAGTTCTCAACACATCTATGACGACGAACCGTTTAAAACTTACGTTTCTATTCGGTCGCTTACTACTCATAATCGAGATCTTATCTGGATACGTAATGACCTAACTATAAGTATATGGACATTATCTACGTATATAATATAATAGACTTCATACTTAGAATAATGGACACCATATGTTATATGAACAAGACGCACACTTAGGATAAATCGCCTTATGGGCATATATCCTCCTACACACGTACCCTAGGGTGTGGGCGCCAAAAATGGTACAAAATTCGTGTGGAGTATTGGACTTCTCCCTAGTTGGTGTTAATGATGAGAAAACATAAATACTTGCGACTAATCCCTTATTTGCTGTAAATCCATTGCCTATGCTTATTATGAAGATCTATTTGCTATGGATGATACTTAAAGATCATTGAAGGCAAAGGAAATGGATTAGATGATCGTAGATGGTGATTGAAGCTCCTAGAAGACTTCAAGCTATTGCGTTGGAAAGAAGGGAGAGTTCGTCAAATGTAACTTTCTTATTTCTCTTCTACTATGTAGCTTAGAAGTAGAATATTGTTGGAGCACACACACATCTTCATTTCAGTCTTAGGATATCATTAGATCAGCCTTCCTTAGACTCCAATTCATTTCTATCTAGATTGTGCATGTCTTATTTTTAACAGTCGACTGCTGAACGATTTACAGTCGCCTGTCTCAAAACAGTCGACTGTGTTTTGTTCTACAATCGCCTGTTATGCACAAACTTTTTCAGTCTAGTTTTTGGGCTTCTTAGCTTTAACTCTCACAGGCGACTTATGAACGATTCACAGGCGCCTGTCCAAGTGACAGTCGACTGTGTTTTGTTAATCAGTTGCCTGTCTATCTTTTGCCCAAATTCTATTTCTCTGTTTAATCTGGCCAGTCGACTATTGTTGGATTTACAGTCGACTGTCCAATGGAACAGTCGACTGTCAATGCTACAACAGTCGTCTGTCTTTGAGCTTCTTTAATGACTCAACTCTCTGGAAAATGTCAGGGTCTTGACAGTCGTCTGTAGAAGGAATTACAGTCACCTGTTTAGTTTAACAGTCGACTGTCTTCTGTTCATCAGTCGCCTGTCCTGTATTCCCAGACTTTTCTCAGATTTCCTCAACTTACCCTGCTTTCGACCAGTCGCCTGTTGCAGGATTTACAGTCGCCTGTTGGTTTAACAGTCGACTGTTTATGCCTCATCAGTCGACTGTCCACGTTGTAACGACTGATTTTTCATGTATTTGGATTATCTATATTATATATACGTTTTGGTGGATTTTCTCCTTATGTGTGGTTTCCGTCTCCGTAGCTTTCGTTTTCGATCGTTTCGTTGTGATTTTCTAGCCTCTTCCTTAAATCGTTGATCTTGGAGTAAGTCACTCATGACGAACTTCAAATCGCTCATATTTTAGAGTTAGAGTGATCTTAGAAGCCATAGAAATCTTCTCGAAGCTTCGCGCTTCAATTCGACACTTTTCGTGCACCTTAGTTGGTTCAAGAAGGGGAACCAACCGACTAGATTGAGATCTAGTCGGTCGGCAACTCTTCTCAAACCGACTAGTTCATTACATCAAAAATTCAGAAGTTACTGTTTACTCTTAGTCGGTCTAAGAACAACTACCGACCGACTAGATGTGAAACTAGTCGGTCAGAACTTGCTCTCAGACCGACTAGTTCCTTTGATAAATTTCACCTAAGTTACTGTTTATTGTTAGTCGGTCTAAGAACATTTTTCGACCGACTAGGTTGCAAACTAGTCGGTCAGCCATTGTTCTTTAACCGACTAATTCATTGACCATTTTGACGACCTGAGTTACTGTTTGCTTTTAGTCGGTCACAATTGGTCTACCGACTGACTAGTTCTCGAACTAGTCGGTCAACAACTCTTCTTTGACCGACTAACCGCTGTCGTAAACCTAGGGTTTCCCCAGCCATCGGCTTGTTTCCTATTTAAACCCCCCTTCATTTCTTTTCTTTCTTTCTCTTCTCTTGGCCATTTCCTTTCCCCCTTGACCTCTGATCTTCCCCAACCTTCCTCTAGCCATTCCTCCTTCCTCAAGAGCCCCTCTCCCCCTCCATTTAGGCCGGCCACCTCCTCTAGGCCGATGGCCAACCCTCAAAACCCCTCAAAACCTCATTTCTCCAAGATTCCCTCGCCGTTTCAGATCTGAGCCGTAGTTCTCCGGATCGTTCTTCCGTCGCCGTGCTTGCTCGGCATCGTTCTTCCGCTAACGATTCGCGACTTTTCCCGTAGATTAACGATTGTGAGACGAACCTTCACGATCGTCATCCTCGGTGCTAGGCAAGTGAAACTTGCCACTTAGGGTTTTAGGCCAAACCTTGGGCCATTTCCTTGTTTTAGCGTAAAAGAGACTAGGCAGTGAAAGGATAGCTGCCTAGACGCCCTTTGATCTAGCTTGACAACGAAGCTAGATCCGTCACCTTCATCATGCTTGTATGCCATGTTTAATTTCAATTAACGGTACGTGAAATATCTGTTCATGTCATTGCATATATCGATTGTTCATCGTGATTGCGTAGCACACGCTACTTTAAAATGTAAGCTGCGGCGAGTAGGATTTTGACTCCTACACAGTGATCAAGGCTAGGTGCACCCCTATGCCGAATACACTTCCTGGCTCGTGATCCAGAAGCGAGCTAGTGTGTTGCTAATCCCAACGCTCGATACACGTGGAGGGGTAGGGTTAAACAGTCGCTTGAGATTAGGAGTTGGCCCGATCAGCCACTCTAGCCAAAAGACGGAAACTCTGAGCACAAAGTGAAAATCGTGATAAGTGAAAACCGTGATAAGTGAAAATCATGATAAGTGAATCGTGATAAGTGAATCGTGATAAGTGATTCGTGAATTAGTGATTTGGTAGCTTTTGCTACATCGTGCGTGCTTGTCCCTTTTTGTCCCTTTTAACTGTTGCATCATGCTTAAATGTCACGTCATTGCATCCTACTTGAACTGTTAGGTTGTTAGTTTACTTTCAGTTTCCTTGCACAAGTCTTTTAGACTTGCTGCCATGTGCCCCTCTCTCTTTTGGGTGACACATGTTAGATCCTGAGCCAGAGTTCGTTGGAGAGGACATGGTGTTTGCTGACGCCGAGTCAGGACCCGCGTTTGCTGAGGAGGAGTACGTGGACACCGGGGACCAGTCCTAGTGTCTTCGTTGAGCTTTCCCTTTTATTTTAGACTGCTGTAGTTGTCGGTGCGCAGCACCAATACTTGTTATGTTGTCGTTTTGTTGGCCATGTTTTGGGCCTTTAGACTCTTTCCTTTAGCCTGGTGGCTTTTCTGGATGTTGAATATTGTTGTGGACAAATTCTGAGATTGGTTAACTTTTATCAGTCTCCCTTACCATGTTATTATTATTGTTGTTCCGTTGCACTTACAGGGACCTGCATATATATATATATTCAGTTATTGACGCTTATCAGGCGTGTGGCTTCACAACTCCACGTCTGTGCGGACCTTCTCACGTCTCGCCTCCATATCTTTTGGGAAGCGGGGCGTGATAGGTTTTGTTGGTGGCCCATGCAGGTCTTCTTTCTGTAACTGTGAATTATTGGATCAACGATAATAATATTAGATTGTCCAACAACTAAAATTCGACGTCCGAGTCATAAGCTATGAGTCTAATTGTTTCGTTTTCTACGTCATTAGATGGCAGGAAGGCGATTTACCCGTGGTGGTGGTAGTGCGTCCCCTCATGACGAGGAGCCTGAGCGGGAGCCCACCAATGGGGAGATGATGCAGATGATGCTTCAGATGATGCAGGTGCAGCAGGGCGTGCTCCTGCAAGTCCAGAATGCTCAAGTTGCTCGAGTTGCTCGGGCAATCCAGGATGCCCCTCGCTCCGAGCCGGGAGCGAAGCAATTTCGGGAGCTGGGTCCCGCTTATTTTGATGGGTCTGAGGGTCCTCTAGCTACAGATGAGTGGATTCGAAACATAGATGATAATTTGAAGATGGTGAAGATCAGCCCGGCTGGATGGGTTGATTTGGCGAAGAGGCAGCTCAAGGATAATGCTCGGAACAGGTGGGATGCGGAAGAGAAGATGTTGGTGGAGCCGATAGCTTGGGCTACTTTCAAGTCCAGGTTCGATGAGGAGTTCTTTTCGAAGGCTGCTAGGAAGGAGATGCTGCAGCGCTTTATTGATCTGAAACAAGGGAGCTTGACGGTGGACCAGTACCACCAAGAGTTCACTAGGCTGAGTCGGTTCGTGTTGGATCCTGTCAAAACAAGGACGTTAGGGTCGATTAATAAAGTCGAGACTTATGCTTGCGTACGCGGCACCGTAATCTCGGAACTTCGCCCTCTGATTCGGCACAACGGTCGATACTTCGTCACGGAGGATCGAAGCAGAGTTTCACCGCCTAAATCTCTATTTAGAAGAGGATTTTAATGGAAGGGAGAAGAAGAACATAAGATGCCTTATGCAAACTAATGGCATGGAAAGTGTAGTATGAATGACTTACCCTTTGGTCCTATTTATAGGCTTTAGGGGTGGTTATTGTAGGAAATAACCAATTATAAGCTTATTAGCCTATATTAGCACATTCATTTATCCTATTCTTCATTCACTTATCAAGTGCCTTTATGCACTTATAAAGTGACTTTTTCCACTTATCGAGTGGCTTTTTCCAGTTATCGAGTGGTCCTTTTCACACGAGAAAAGGTTCCCTTCGTGCACGCTTTCGTGCACGCGACATCTGAGGTCCGTATACCCTCATACATCCCCTCATGGGTGTATTCATGTCGTCCATATCCAACATCTCCCACTCACACTTGAGGGGATTGTAAGGAAACATCTTTTCCTTTATCTCTTCTGTTTGTCATACCGAGAAATAGGCCGTGTGACCGTCATGCGCATAGAGTCCGCTGTTGTGCACTTGTTAGAGATACACAACACTCCTCGAGGTGCAAAGTTGAGTAGATCAATGCATGCTTTACCCTAGATTATTTCTTCACATTTCTTATACTTTATATTCAACAATTGAATCCCATCTGGATTACAATTGGCTGGCCAGCTTTGAATCTCTAAAGTCCAAATGTGAATATGAAATTAATCTTCCTCTTCTTGCGATCCTTTTGATCTTGACTTGACTCGCTTTTCTAACATGCCCCGCCGGACTGAATTAACCATAGTCCATAAGCAACATTCTAAGATAGCAATCACCTAGTCAAATCTTAAGGAACCAATTAGAGTCGATAAGGGTAACGAGTTAAGACCCATGTGGTCTTTGGGTCTCACATAATAGTAAACACAATTACTATTCTAACCCAATGGTCAAAATGCATACATAGTATGAATACGTATTACAACATCACTCCTTTCCCAGGGAGCGTATGTCTTAATGATGTTGTGAGGATGATAACCAGACACCACAATGTCTGACTTTGAGTCCCTTTTACTACTCAAATAATCTTCTGGACTCACATCCCGCATAAGACAAATATGATTTCAAAATCCTCTTAGATCTTTTGAAAGCATCCATATGATGCAGATCTTTCATACGACCATTTTGTTTAAGTCATGACTCTAAATCGTCCGTCTGACGATTTTGACTTTAAACAGGTCTCATCTTTATTTTACCCGTCTGATAAAATAAAGGCGGTTGCTCATGTGAGAGAGCCAACCTTAATCTGTCCGACATACTAGAATTCAGCTGAGATTTCAAAAAATGTATACAAACATTTCTTAAGAAATTCATATGCAATGTTAAAAAGAACTTATTCTTTTATTAAATTTGATCATTTACAGACATAAGAATTTATATTTGGTACAACTCAGCTCTTACGCAATCCTTGAGATGATAAGTGTTTGTAAAACACATCTCTGGGGATCGCCTTCGTAAGCGGATCCGCTATCATCTCATGCGTAGATATGTACCTTATGTCTACCTTCGTGGTCTTGTCATAGTCTTTTGCAAATTTGTAGCGGATATCTATGTGTTTGGTCTTACAATGGAATTTTGGATCTTTGACATAGGCTATAGATGCTTGACTGTCGCTGTGTATTGGTACAACACCTGAGTCATTTGCATCAATAAGCCTGTCTAAGAACTTCCTAAGCCAAACAGCCTCTTGGACTGCCATGCTAAATGCTACAAACTCGGCTTCCATAGTTGAAAGTGCGATGCAGGATTGTTTCTTGCTACTCCAGGATATTGCACCGGATCCGAGTAGAAAAACATATCCTGAGGTCGATCGTCGCTCATCGAGATCACCCGCCCAATCAGCATAAGTGTAGCCTTCGAGCCTCAAGGCATCTCCTTGATAGCATAAAGCATAGTCTGCAGTTCCTTTGAGATACCGCATTATCCTCTTAAACGCTTTCCAATGTACTTGCCCTGGGTTGGATTGGTAACGACTTACCATTCCAACGGCAAAACAGATGTCCGGTCTTGTACACATCATAGCGTACATAAGACTACAAACTGCACTGGAATATGGAACTTTTTCCATAATTTCCTTTTCCTTTTGGTTCTTTGGACATGATTTCAGACATAAATTGTCGCACTTGCTTATAGGAGTATCAATGGACTTGCAGTCCTGCATATTAAAACGTTCTAAAACCTTCTTTATATAAGTCTCATGTGAAAGAGAAAGAAGTTTCTTCGAACGATTCCTTGAAATCTTAACTCCAAGGATATATGCGGCTTCTTCCATGTCTTTCATCTCAAAAACTGATGAAAGACAAGCATTGATATCCATCACAAAGCCCTTGTCATTTCCGGCTATTAAAATGTCATCTACATATAGAGACATAATAACGTACTTGCTCTTAATCCTCTTGATATATACGCAGTTATCTTCATCAAGCATGGAAAAACCATTTGATAAGACAACTTCTTGAAATCGTATATACCATTGCCTCGAGGATTGTTTAAGACCATATATGGATTTACGAAGTTTACAAACATTATGTTCGTTTCCTTCTTTTACAAACCCTGTTGGTTGTTCCATATAGATCTCCTCGTCCAATTCTCCATTGAGAAAGGCAGTCTTTACATCCATCTGATATAATTCGAGGTCTAAGCAAGCTACCATTGCCAGAATCAGGCGAATCGAGGTAAAACGGACAACAAGTAAGAAGGTCTCTTTGTAGTCTATCCCTTCCTGTTGCGTAAAACCTTTCGCGACAAGGCAAGCTTTATATCTGTCAATAGAGCCATCAGCCTTATGCTTGATCTTGAGAACCCATTTGTTCCCAATAGCTCTACGTCCTCTGGGTAAGTCAACTAAGTCCCAGACTTGGTTAACTTTCATGGATTCCAACTCTTCCTTCATCGCTTCCATCCATTTGTCTTTCGCAGGGCATGATACGGCCTGTTTGAAAGTAGCAGGCTCGTCATCATCTTGTAGGAAAGTCATAAAGGTTTGCGAAAATTCATCCTCAAATCTTAGAGGAGCCAACCTTGTACGACTACTACGTCGTTTTTGAGATTCTTCAAGTCCTTGTTGACTCGAATTCAGATCAATTCTAATATCACTCCCACTTGGAATGTCGTTAGAAATGCTCCTACTTGGATCATTATTCCCGTATGGAATATGATTAGTGTCATTCGTATCATCCATTGGTGAAGTTTGAAACGTATTTTCTTCTTCACCAAGAATTCTCCCACTCGAATGAGGTAATCCTCCTTGATCATTAATCTCAAATAGAGATAAGTCCTGACTTATCTCGCCCTGTCTTGGAAACTCGTTTTCCAAGAAAGTGACATCCCTCGACTCAAACTCAATTAGACCTCCATTGTCTTCCTGACTAACGAAAACATAACCTTTGGAGTTTTCTGCATATCGTATAAAGATACATTTCCTTCCCCTTGGCCCAAGTTTGCCATACTTATGGGAGGAAATATGTGCGTAGGATGCACATCCCCAAGGTTTTAAAATGTTTAAGTCAGGAGACTTTTGGTTCCACAACTCATAAGGAGTGGAGCTAACTGATTTCGAGGGTACGCGGTTCAAAATGAAAGTGGCCGTTAATAATGCATCACCCCAAAAGGTGATTGGCAAGTTAGCTTGCGTCATCATTGAACGGACCATTTCCATTAAATTCCTATTTCTCCTTTCAGCAACACCATTTTGTTGAGGAGTATATGGCATAGTTACCTGATGTACTATGCCCTTTTCATCACAAAGTTCCTTAAAACTTGTTGATTGATATTCACCGCCCCTATCAGTTCGCAAGACCTTAATCTTGCGATCTAATTGATTCTCCACTAAACTCATATAGTTTTTAAAGCATGTTAATGCTTCACTTTTGTGGGATATCAAATAGATATGTCCGAATCGGATGAAATCATCAATAAAAGTGATGAAATAGGACTTCCCGCGTCTTGTCTTGACATTCATCGGACCACATATGTCTGAATGGATGAGCTGTAATGGAACCTCGGCCCTTGTGCCGGTTCCAAACGGCTTGCGACAAGATTTCCCCACAAGGCAATGTTCGCAGGTTGACATTTCAACCTTTGAAACATTGGATAGAAGGCCACGTTTGGCAAGTCTATCCATTCGTTTTGGTCCAATATGACCAAGCCTTGCGTGCCAACAAATTATATTAGACTCATAAGTCGAAGAATTTGTAACAAGGAAATTTTCATTACATAATGAAGAGTCATACATTGTATTTAATACAATAAATCCTTTAAATACATACCCAGTACCAATTAAGGAATTATTACAACACAAGTCCACTTTACAATCATGAAAAAACCAGCTATAACCAAGACCCATTAACACGACCACAGATATTATATTCCTTCGAATATCTGGAGCGAAGAAAACATCATGAAGTAGGAGAGTGCGGCCGTTGTCCAAGACTAGCTTGCAAGTCCCAACGCCTTTCACTTCAACACGTGTGTTGTTTCCTACATAGATCCACTTCGTTCCTTGGGGTATCCGGTGATACTCCACGAAGGACCGTCTGTCCCTTGCTATGTGGTCGGTGGCACCTGAATCAATTATCCAAAATGGATTAGATTCCACAAGAAATATTGAACTAGAAACACATATGTAACTAGTATAATTACAAGTTACCTCGTCGCCTCCACTCGTACACGAACGAGCACAGTGACCGAGCTTGTTGCACTTGAAGCACTTGATCCTCTTCAAGTCTTTCTTCTTGTGCCATTTCTTGTGCCCACCCTTATATTTAGGTTTCTTGGTAGACTCAGGTTGCTTATTACGTTCATTGGTAGACTTCGAACGATCTTTCCTTTTCTTTCCCCCGTGTGAGGAACTAGCAACCATGTGCACTTCTGCACTTGGCTTGGCAGCCGCAAGCCGCTCTTCCTCTAATTCGAGGTGCTTGGAAACATCGCTGAAGGTCTTGATGCTCTCATTGTGAGTGAGATGCATCTTCATTTGGTCCCACTCATTTGGTAGGGAACGTATGACTGCTTGAATTTGTTGCTCATCAGTGAGCACATGACTCGCATCCTTTAACTCTGAGATAAGATTCGCCATATGTCGCAGATGTTTCCCCATGGAATGATCTGGACGTTTCTTGTATGAATCAAATCTTATAGTTAAGGCGCGAAGTTTGGATACCGATGTGCCACCAAACTTCTCCTCTAGCTTGGACCATATGTCCATGGCTAGGTCATGCTCTCGGAAGATGCGCATTATGTCATCGGCCATACTGCTCAATAACGTAATGCGAGCTATCTTATTCTTCCGAGACCAAGCATCAAAAGCTTCCTTGTCTCGTCTGTATTGGGCCGTAGTGCCCAACTCGGGTTCAATCATTACGTTCTTTAGAGTTTCGAGCACTTCTTGCTCCTCTAGAACATATTGTATCTTGATGGACCATAGTTTGTAATTATCGCCGTTGAGTTTTTCACCTCTGTTTAACTCAGCGACGATATTCTTTGAAGCGGAAGACATTTTACTTTTAAAATGCTGCAAAAAGACACAAAACCGAAGGTTTGATCAAAAACATTGCATTAAAAATTCTTAAAATACAATTCCCACTTGAAATGATAATAGAATATCCCATTTGGATAGTTCTAATTTCAACTCCCACTTGGAATGATATTTATAATTTGATAATTTACTTTCAAAAAATATTGAAGATGTTGTTATAGAATCGGAAAGGTTTCTACAATTCCAATCACCATCTAGAACAATCCTTCAATATTTCCCCCTCACTTATCAAACGATAGTACTTCGCAGCGGAAAAGCGTTTTTGAAAAAGTATTTTTCAAAACGTATGAAAACGTATTTTTTCAAAAAAGTATATTTCAATCCAGTACCCTTATGATACTAGCGAAATATTCGGCACTTCTTGGCCATTTGTCGGGGTTGTTCCGTATCCGTGCCAAGGTCTGATCCCCATTTAGGGGATTTTTCTGCAAGCCATTGTCGCCGGCTCCCGTATGGATCCAGGCGCTTCCCCCCGTATAGGAGAATTTTACCGCAGACGACTGTATGGGCTAGTTGGCATGTTCGTGTTACATCGACCAAGGCCTCTAGCCGAATTGGTCGACCAAAAATCCCGGATTGGTCGACCAATATCGACCAAGGATCTGGCACCCCCCGGCCAGGGCCTCTGCCCTGGCCGAGGCTGGCCAAGGGCCGGCCAGGGCCTCTGCCCTGGCCGGCCAGGGGCCCTGGCCCCTCGGCCAGGGCCTCTGCCCTGGCCGAGGCCGGCCAGGGCATGGCCCTGGCCTCTGCCAGGGCCGGCCAGGCCCTGGCCAGGCCCTCTGGCCCTGGCCGGCCATGGCCCATATGGCCATGGCCGGCCACCCCCTTGCATGGGGTTGGCCGCACACCCCGCCGGAGGGGTGGCCGTGGTGGTTATTGGCCGTAGCCAACCCCCTCCGCATGGGGAGGGGGGGTGCATTGCCTCCATAGCCCATTTGGCCATGGTGATCATGCACCAAAAGTCATCTTCTCCGATGGGAATAACCACCGTCGTCTTCTTCGATGAAGCAACTGTTCGTCAATGAAGCACCCGTTCGTCGAGAAAGTAGTTATTCTCTAATGGCCGTGTGCCAAAATGAAGAAATAACATACTTTAAAGTTCGTAAACTACACACTCCACATGAAGAGAGCTCACATTCCCTATGAATGGAGACTCAGCATCCATGAAGAGTGCGAGCTTGACGATATGAACGGTCGGTTCTTCCCGTCACGGAGAGTTCCTGCCATATCCGTAATGGTAGGTGACCCTAATGTGAAAAGAACAACCGCTGCGTTCTCTCCGTCACGAAGCGTTCCTACCATATCCATAATGGTAGGATACCCATTCGTGAAAAAGACAACGCCTCGTTCATCTGTTCAACGTGGCGGCGGTTTGACCGGGGCGAACCCGTATGGCTCTGATACCAATATTGGATCCTGTCAAAACAAGGACGTTAGGATCGATTAATAAAGTCGAGACTTACGCTTGCGTACGCGACACCGTAATCTCGGAACTTCGCCCTCGGATTCGCCACAACGGTCGATACTTCGTCACGGAGGATCGAAGCAGAGTTTCACCGCCTAAATCTCTATTTAGAAGAGGATTTTAATGGAAGGGAGAAGGAGAACATAAGATGCCTTATGCAAACTAATGGCATGGAAAGTGTAGTATGAATGACTTACCCTTGGGTCCTATTTATAGGCTTTAGGGGTCGTTATTGTAGGAAATAACCAATTATAAGCATATTAGCCTATATTAGCACATTCATTTATCCTATTCTTCATTCACTTATCAAGTGCATTTATGCACTTATAAAGTGACTTTTTCCACTTATCGAGTGGCTTTTTCCAGTTATCGAGTGGTCCTTTTCACACGAGAAAAGGTTCCCTTCGTGCACGCTTTTGTGCACGCGACATCTGAGGTCCGTATACCCTCATACATCCCCTCATGGGTGTATTTATGTCGTCCATATCCAACAGTTCGCACCGAAGATGGTGCAGGATGCTGATGAGAGGGCTCAGAGGTTCCTGCAGGGACTTGCTTTGGAGCTTTAGAGTTTCGTGTCTTCTTCTGATCTGGAGTCTTACCAAAAGGTTCTGGTGGCTGCGAGGAGGCAGGAGCTGAACCTGAACCTGAGGAGAGGACATGTTGCTGGAGCTGGGAAGAGGCCTATGGAGCATGCCAGAGCGGTGGTTAGGCCTGGCTTCAAGCCTAACCAGCCAGCTCAGTTCAAGAGGCCAGGTGGGCCTGTTCTGAAGACTTGCAATCATTGTGGCAAGCCGGGTCATGTGAAGGACCAGTGCCGGAGGCTTTTGGGTCAGTGTTTGGGCTGTGGTGATGCTTCACAATCTCTGAAGGATTGTCCGAGTATCAAGCAGCCTTGGAGGGCACCTGTTGCAGCTCAGCCGTTGCAGCAGAGAGCGTCTGTTCCTGCTGGTCGTGGAGCAGCTCTCGTGCCGCAGAGGCAGGCTTTTCAGCGGGCCGTGCAGTCGAGGAGGCAGGCTTTTCTGATGACCGCTGTGGAGAGCGAGGCAGTGGATGAGGTTATCGCAGGTAACTCTTAATCTAGCTGTTTTCTTTCCTTAGTTAGTTTTAGTTATTAGATCATGTTTGGTTGCTTGCATATGATTGTTTGCTAGACTAGGGCTTGATTGTTAAATTGCTTGTTAGGTGTGGTTTTGGTTTGCACTTTTCCTGCACGAGTCCTCTTTGACTCTGGTGCATCGATGTGCATTATTTCCCAGAGCTTCGTGGAGAAGCATTCCTTGACGACGTCCCCTCTTCCGAGGAGTTGGGATATCGTTACAGGGAATGGCACATATTGCAACATTTATGAACATACCATGAAGAGATCCTTGCATATTTGAGAGCAATGTCCTTGCAGTTACCTCTGTCAGCTCCCCACCCTCTATGTACCCAACATATCCTGTTGATAAATGAAGTGATAAATGGTCACCAAGGTGGTGGGAATTAAAACAAATAGGTGGTGGGCATACTCACAATGATCTTATCCTGCAGTCCAAGCTCTCAACGTGCATTTGTAGTAAACTGAGGGTGCTGGGTCCCAATCTCGAAGACGGAGTCGAGGACACGTGGGTTTGTGGGCAGGACATAAGCCCGTCAAATTTCTCTTCTTCATCGTTGTCGTGTTGGCCGTGGATGAATCGAGCTTGGAGGTTCGATCTACTGTTGAAATTGAACCCTAGGATTGATCTCTCAGCCTTCATCTTGGCGTGTGAATCTTCAGCCACTGGCGATAAATTACGTGAGAGAGAGAGAGAGAGACTTCTGATGCTGGCGGCAAACTGATGAGGGTCTTGGCGTGAGAGATTGATTGGAAAACTGATGAGGGTCTCAGCCTTCGTCTTGGGAAACTGATTGATCTCTCAGCCTTCCTCTTGGCGTGAGAGAGAGATTTTAAATTTCCACCTTCTCTTGGCTGGAGTGGAGATGAAACGTAGAACGTGAAAATGTTGGGTGGCTGCAGTGTCCCCAAAATTTTGATTTCAAATCCCAAATTCAAAATTTTTCATTCAAAATTCAAAAGATTTCTCTCCCCCCAAACGTTTCAAATTACAAAATTTTTGATGACACACTCTTGCATGCGGGACCCACTCTCTTGATGACTGGGACAAACTCTCGGCGACTGGGACAAACTCTCGGTGACTGGGACAAAATTCAAAAAATGCTCTCTTTTATAGAATAGCTGTATACATGTATACATACATACATACATACAAATATACATGTAACGGCCAGTATTTTTAGACGTGTTTTCGATTGTGCGTACCAGAATTTTTCTTTAGTCATCCAGATAATCTTTTCGTCCGTGCGTTCTTTACTACGAGTCGACGCGAGCGCGTCTCTGTTCTCGTTTTTAACGTGTCAACATTAATTTATTATCAAGTTTAACAAATTAATTTAACTTAATTATCGTGCTAATTACCAATTGTTAATCACTTTAAGTATTTCACTAATTACTTTATTTTTCACCACCACTTTAATTAAGTTACTAATTACTTTATTACATTTAAATTTCCTTAATTACTTTATTACATTTAAATTTCCTTAATTACTTAATTACGTTAATCTCCTAAATTGACATAACCTGTTATTCACATTTTAATTTTTTATAAGTAGGGTTAAAGAGTGTATCACGGTTTTGAAATCAGATTCATTCCCCCTAAAAAATTAGTCAGGTTAGTATTAAATCCCAAACCTAATACTTGACTAAATCTACAGACAAACCAACACCACATTCTGCATGAGACAAATTAAATTAAATTAAAGCTGAAGGGAACTTTGACTTAAACACTACTGAAAGTTCATTACAAATTCGTATAAATCATCTCCCTGATCAAACAAATCAACCAGCAAACGAAACAGCCCCAAAACCACTCTGCCAAACCCAAACGATTTCTCCCAAATCAGTTCACCTTCCCAAAATCATATATCCAGACTCAAAACCAAAAGCGGAAACAAAAGAACTCAAATCTGAAAACTCTCAGACAATTTCAGATTCTTGCAATCAACAAATCCTCAACTGATCTTCCTCCTCTATCCCGATCAGCCCTCTCATTGCGCGCACCACCCTACGCTGTGGACCGTTGCCGGAGCACCACCCACGCGCCGCCAGGGGAGATGCTTACAAATAATGTTAACCATGAAATATTAACATGATGATTAAACTTACCATTAGCTAGAATTAGGTTAATTAGTTAAGTAGTTTTAGTGTTGTTAGTTTTAATGTTAATTGGTTAGTGTTATTTAATTTCAACGTGTGAATAATTGTTAAAGATTTGGATAACAATATTAGGATAAAATTAGGCGTATCATTTAGTAAAAACACAATATAAACATCACCCTAGCCAGAGAGCCCAATAAAATTAGACGAACCCACTTTAAGGATTAACTGGATATTTTGACTTATCTCGCAATATATCTAATACAGTGATTTGTTTAACCAAAACAACGAACCGGGCTCACCGTAACGTACGGTCGAACCCACGACAACCGATACCACCGGAAACAGGCAAGTGATACTTCCCAGTAATTATTTAGGCCATGTTTTAGGCCAATTTGTATAGTAGCATAAAAGAGACAAGGCGATGAAATGATAGTCGCCTAAACGCCCTTGCTAGATCTAACTTGACAACGAAGCTAGATCCGACACCTTTACCATGCTATCTTTTCATGCTGTCATGTCACGTTTACTTTCAATTAACTGTACACACTTTTAACTGTTCATTACATGTCATGTCATTCATCAAATTGTTCTATCGTGATTGCGTAGCACACGCTACAATAGTTGTAACTATTGGGGCTAGGCACCTGCTTTGCGGGCACAACCCTATGCCAAAAAGCACTTCCTGGCCCGTGATCCAGAAGATGGGCGCCAGTCCATATACAAAACACTTCCTGGCTTATGATCCAGAAGATAGGCACCAGTCCATATACAAAACACTTCCTGGCTCGTGATCCAGAAGATGGGCACCAGTCCATATATAAAACACTTCCTGGCTCGTGATCCAGAAGATGGGCGCCAGTCCATATACACGTGGGCGGGTAGGGTTAAACGATCGCTTGAGCGTAGAAGTGAGCCCGTACAGCCACTTCAGCCAAAAGACGGAAACTCTGTGCACAAAGTGATAAATCAGTGATTCGTGAATGGTGAAATAATGAATTGTAGCTTTCTGCTACGCCGTGCTTGATCGTTATCATCTTGTTCAGGTAATTGTTGCACTCTTTTAATGTCATGCCATATCATCATGTTAGAACTGCTAGTTGCATTATTTTATTTGTATCCTTGCACAAAAGTCTTCCGCTTTCTTTGGGAGACTTTTGCGGATATGTGCGCTCTTCTCTTTGGGTTCACATGTCAGGTTTTGAGACAGAGCAGGTAGCAGAGGACGAGCAGTTCGTTGACGCTGAGTTTGAGGTCCCTGCAGAGACTGAGTTCGAGGACACTGGTGACCAGTTCTAGACTCACTTGGTGTCTAGTGTAGTAGTTGTTTTTCAGTAGTTACTGATTAGGTTTCGGTGCGTAGCACCCATCTCTTTGTTTCGTTTGGCCATGCTTTAGGCCTATTGTTCAGACTTTGTACTTGGTAACTCTTTCTGTGATGTTTGGGATATTTTGTTGGATGTCTGGTGGATGTTTTCTTATCTGCTCTTTTTATTATCATTGTTGTTGTTTCGTCGTGATGCAAGGACCAATAATTTGTATTTATTCATAGACGCTTATCGGACTGCAGCTTCACAGCTCCAAGTCTGAGCGGGCCTTGTCACGTCTCGCCTTCCGTACTTGGGAAGCGGGGCGTGTTAGGTTTTAGTGGTGGCCCATGCAGGTCTCCTATTTGCATCTACGAAATATCGGAACAACAATAATGATAACAACATCCATTTAAATATTCGGAACATTCAAATCATGAATTGAATCTAATAAGAAGGTTTTCCTTGTCTTAGAAGGTAGGAAGACTTAGATAGAAATCCAGGTTTGATAGTCACGCGCTTTCGTTGAGACTTAGTTGTACTCGTCTTAGGTTACCTTAGTAGTCTCCCACCCAGCCCTGACTATATTAGATCCCTAGAGCTTTTCCTTTAGTCTTTCGTTGAGTCCATAAATTTCGGGCCAGCAAAACGAAATTTTGATACTCTTAGGACCCTTCCCTGAGAACTCTATTACAATCTAGTTCATTAGAAAGTCTTAGTTCTAAGTTCTCCTGATCTTTAGTCGATCTAATAATTAGGCCCCTGATTTTTATTATTATTCCTAGTCTTTACATCGCTATGTTAATGACCGTAGTATTCCATCGTAGCAGATTCACCTAAGTTAATTCCCCGTCGTGTTTACATTTTAACCATTCAACTCCCTCCTTGCTCTCGATCCACGTGATCTTCCTGACAGCCATCATTGTCCTTTGAATCACCTACATTACTATACTAATTCTACTGTCAATGTCCTTTTCATGGAATTTCTTGCCCAGTTTAACTTCTTTCAAAATCTCTAATATATATATACATAGGCCTCATATTTTTCAACTGACTTAAAATTATTCTTTGAGTTGAGTTTCCTTCGCTGAAAATTTTAGTCACTAAATTTTTAATGATTTCTAACCTATACCATCCTATTTTACCTTCTACATATGGAGATCTTTATCTTTAAAAAATTTCTTTTGTTGATGACACGCATATAAATGATAAACTTCCTTCAATGGACCATGATCCAGTCAATGTGCTTGGCTAAGTTTGTTGGATCACCCTTGCTAGACCGGGGTAAGTGATCCAGGCTTAGTCACTTCACTGGCCGTGTCCGCTGGACCGCAAGGACGTGAGTCATGATTATGTATGGCATTTTCTTTCTTACTACACTACAACAGATTTCAGAACAATCGACCATACACTAATTTTAAATACTTTTATGTTAAATAAAACTTCAACTATTTCAGTGTATTAGTTCTGTATTCATTGTATTTATACTAAAAAAATTTGTTAAAAAAATCTATCTCCATTTACGAAACAAAAAAAAACTACACCCATGACTCTTTTGTCTATTACTTATCTACTATTTTAACTCATACCACCCACCCACTATCCTTATATACGTTATTGGGATATTGTCACATTTTACACATACCTCCCATTCTCCCATTGAATCATTCATAACCATCTCTATGCCATCTGATCAAGGTAACTCTTGTCATGACAACTGATTTGATACCGCTGTTCTACAGACTAAGTCGAAACTACTCGAACGTGAGGTATAATAATAAGCGGTCTTAAATTACTACTGGATCAGTGTCTAGAAAGGAATGGGAAGGGGTTGGTCAACCAATGGACTTGTCCTACTGTCAAAGAAGTGACATGTGCCTTCAAGCCCTGACTGCCTGGCTGGTTTGGAAGTTAAGCTGGACTTCTTATTATTAGGCCAGCCTACACTATTAGATAGTCAAGCAACATTTGTTTTCCTCATGCTCGCTCATTACTTGTCCTTTTCAGTGTTACCGCGTCTACCTGGTTGTCTTACTATTGTCATCACATTGCATGTTGGTTAAAACATTGTTGCTACCATTTGCCATGCCACCGTCGTTACTTCTGCACTTGCACAATCACCTTTACTTTATGCATAACATGCACTTTACTTACTACACTTGAGCAGCCACATGTACCTTACTTTTTACTCGTATATGTATGTCTGCTCTTACTTTACTTTTCAACCTATAAGATCATCTTTTTGATCAAGCTAACTACATATCCTTGCCACATCTGAAACCATCCGTCGCAAACTTGATTTGTTATAACATACAACTATGTATCATACACTATCTCCTGGTTACACATTAGTACATCTATTTACTTACTACCACCTTTGCGATAATAGTTTTACATTTATGTTATAATTTTAAAAAAATGTTATTCTTCTATCTTTATTTCTATCATAAGCAATGTTGAATTTTGTTATGCATTATGATTGATAGAATGTTAGATATGATTATTATTATTATTAGGGGATTTTAGTTACAGATAGGAGAAGTAGAGATGATGTAATGATTGTTTACAATATGATAGATAGAATGATGTGTTCGAGAGTTATGTTTCACATTTGGATATACATATACATAACTGTTTTAATAGGATTCCATACTAGGAATAGTGCACAAGAAGGCGAGTACATTACGGAATTGGAATTCATATTAGTAGCAGCTGAGAGTAACCTTGTATATGTTACAAGATTTATGATGACGATGATGATTAGTAGGGTATGTAAAGTAACAAGACTTCATCGTACGGATTGGATAGTGGAGACATCGGAA
Organism: Scilla litardierei; assembly: GCA_030789695.1. NCBI lineage: Eukaryota > Viridiplantae > Streptophyta > Magnoliopsida > Asparagales > Asparagaceae > Scilla > Scilla litardierei. Next base: position 78,099,562 of record CM061132.1, on the reverse strand, counting down.
ATGATATGATGTGTTGATACGAATGGACAGTTGCGTAAATTGATCTAAGTTGCTTGGGATAAGATTCAATAAGAAATGATGAGATGTGATTTAATAATTTGTTAATTAAGGTGTTTAAACTTATGAGTTGTCATGATGAAGAATGAGTTGGGAGCCTGATAAATGTTGATGGTAGATGGTGATGTATACTAGGTGCATTGGTAATTATTGTCATATATCAGTAATTGGTAAAGCGTCGTTGTACCCATTGTTTGAGATAAGTATAGGGATGGAGTTGGGTGATGTCACAATTATAGTACTACAAGTTAGGTTATACACTGAGCAAGGGATGATACACTACGGATGGGACAACCAATGAGAATGTACAAGTTTTTGGAGAACTTAAGTATAGAGGATAACATACATTAAAGACCCCCGAAAAGATGTTACTATCTTAATAAAAATGATGAGCAAATGAGTGAAGAAATTTGTAAGAAGTATTGATTGAGGATAGTTGGTATTTTTTCTTTTCGGAGTTGCCTTGGTCAAAGTATTAATTGTTTAAGACAAGAATTATGAGATAGAAAGCAAAAAGAAAATGGAAGTATTGGACCTATATTTAAGTTCATGATATGCTTATAGTTGTAATATTATTTGGGGACGAGACGAGAAGTGATGATTTATTTTAGTAACACTTGTTTGAGATTATGAGTTTAGCAACCTATGTGTTAGAATATTGGGGTGGTTGTTAAGAGGATACGTATATACATTATTATTATTATTATTTTCTCTCTCATCCTTATCTCTTTACATCTTGGATAGCCGTCCCCAGCCTTTTCACTTGCCCACTAACGGTTGAGGCCGTTGATGCTGCTTAGTCATCCGAACCTCTTTTTGAAACTTAATCTTAACCACATCGCTTGTATCTTTCCTAACCAATTTCATTCTTCGTCTCGATATATTTCAGGTCGTAATATACCTCATAGAAATACGAGGGCATAATCCATATTTGTTTCCTGCTCTTTAGTTGATAAGAATTCCGATGACGGAATTTTTCCTAAGGTGGGAAGAATGTAACGGCCAGTATTTTTAGACGTGTTTTCGATTGTGCGTACCGGTATTTTTCTTCAGTCATCCAGATAATCTTTTCGTCTGTGCGTTCTCTACTACGAGCCGACGCGAGCGCGTCTCTGTTCTCGTTTTAATGTGTCAACATTAATTTATTATCAAGTTTAACAAATTACTTTAACTTAGTTATCGTGCTAATTACCAATTGTTAATCACTTTAATTTTTTCACTAATTACTTTATTTTTCACCACCACTTTACTTAAGTTACTAATTACTTTATTAGATTTAAATTTCCTTAATTACTTAATTACGTTAATCTCCTAAATTGACATAACCTGTTATTCACATTTTAATTTTTTATAAGTAGGGTTAAATAGTGTATCACATTTTTGAAATCAGATTCATTCCCCCTAAAAAATTAGTCAAGTTAGTATTAAATCACAAACCTAATCCTTGACTAAATCTACAGACAAACCAACACCACATTCTGCATGAGACAAATTAAATTAAATTAAAGCTGAAGGGAACTTTGACTTAAACACTTCTAAAAGTTCATTACAAATTCGTATAAATCATCTCCCTGATCAAACAAATCAACCAGCAAACGAAACAGCCCCAAAACCATTCTGCCAAACCCAAACGATTTCTCCCAAATCAGTTCACCTTCCCAAAATCATATCTCCAGACTCAAAACCGAAAGCGAAAACAAAAGAACTCAAATCTGAAAACTCTCAGACAATTTCAGATTCTTGCAATCAACAAACCCTCAACTGATCTTCCTCCTCTATCCTGATCAGCCCTTTCATTGCACGCACCACCCTACGCCGTGGACCGTCGCCGGAGCACCACCCACGTGCCGCCAAGGGAGATGCTGTGCCACCGCCCTAACGACCGTGAACCATCGCATCACCCGTGCACTGGTGACCACCGTCGCCAGAGGACGGCCTGGACGGAGCAGCGCCTGACCGCCAGAGTGCCACCATCCCCGTGCGTGACCCCCCCGCCGTCGCAAGGTGAAATCCCCTCTTCCCTTCGGCTTTCTTTTGCGTAAGATACCCATGATGTTGCTTGCAAGTTGAAATCAAAAAAATATAAAGAAATGAAACAAAGAGAGAGGATGAAATGATAATGGACAGGAGACAGTGAGACAGAGGGTAAGAGTGAGAAGTGCCTAGCTATTAAAGAGAGAGTTAATTAATAAGAAGGGAAACAAAGAAAGTGACAGCCTTGGTATAGGTTAAAGGGTAGGTGACAGCTTTATTTAAACAAAGAGAGGGTGAGAGAGTTAAGATAGTTATTAGCCTTGTTATAATAAGAGAAGGAGAGAATGTGTATTAAAAATTTAGGAGTATGTGAAAGTGGGTGGGGTGTTACAAATAATGTTAACCATGAAATATTAACATGATGATTAAACTTACCATTAGCTAGAATTAGGTTAATTAGTTAAGTAGTTTTAGTGTTGTTAGTTTTAATGTTAATTGGTTAGTGTTATTTAATTACAACGCGTTAATAATTGTTAAAGATTGGGATAACAATATCAGGATAAAATTAGGCGTATCATGTTAGTAAAAACACAAGATAAACATCACCCTAGCTAGAGAGCCCAATAAAATTAGACGAACCCACTTTAAGGATTAACTGGATATTTTGACTTATCTCGCAATATATCTAATACAGTGATTTGTTTAACCAAAACAGTGAACTGGGCTCACCGTAACGTAACGCTCGAACCCACGACAACCGATACCACCAGAAACAGGGAAGTGATACTTGCCAGTAATTATTTAGGCCATGTTTTAGGCCAATTTGTATAGTAGTGTAAAAGAGACTAGGCGATGAACTGATAGTCGCCTAAATGCCCTTGCTAGATCTAGCTTGACAACAAAGCTAGATCCGACACCTTCACCATGCTATCTTTTCATACTATCAAGGCACGTTTACTTTCAATTAACTGTACGTACTTTTAACTGCTCATTACATGTCATGTCATGCATTAAATTGTTCTATCGTGATTGCGTAGCATACGCTACAATAATTGTAACTATTGAGGCTAGGCACCTGCGTTGCGGGCACAACCCTATGCCAAAAAACACTTCCTGGCTCATGATCCAGAAGATGGGCGCCAGTCCATATACAAAACATTTCCTGGCTCGTGATCCAGAAGATGGGTGCCAATCCATATACAAAACACTTCCTGGCTCGTGATCCAAAAGATGGGCACCAGTCCATATACACGTGGAGGGGTAGGGCTAAACGGTCGCTTGAGCTTAGAAGTGAGCCCGTACAGCCACTTCAGCCAAAAGACGGTAACTCTGTGCACAAAGTGATAAATCAATGCTTCGTGAATCGTGAAATAATGAATTGTAGCTTTCTGCTACACCGTGCTTGATTATTATCATCTTGTTCATTTAATTGTTGCACTCTTTTAATGTAATGCCATATCATCATGTTAGAACTGTTAGTTGCATTATTTTATTTGTATCCTTGCACAAAAGTCCTCCGCTTTCCTTGGGCGACTTTTGTTGACATGTGCCCTCTTCTCTTTGGGTGTCACATATCAGGTTTTGAGACAGAGCAGGTAGCAGAGGACGAGCAGTTCGTTGATGTTGAGTTTAAGGTCCCTGCAGAGACTAAGTTCGAGGACACTGGTGACCAGTCATAGACTCACTTGGAGTCTCTTTTAGTAGTTGTTTTCCAGTAGTTGCTGATTAGGTTTCGGTGCGTAGCACCCATCCCTTTGTTTCGTTTGGCCATGCTTTATGCCTATTGTTCAGACTTTGTACTTGGTGACTCTTTCTGTGATGTTTGGGATATTTTGTTGGATGTCTGGTGGATGTTTTCTTATCTGCTCTTTTTATTATCATTGTTGTTGTTTCGTCGCGATGCAAGGACCTGCAATTTGTATTTATTCATAGACGCTTATCGGACTGCAGCTTCACAGCTCCAAGTCTGAGCGGGCCTTTTCACATCTCGCCTTCCGTACTTGGGAAGCGGGACATGACAAGTTTTAGTGATGTCACATCCAGGTCTCCTATTTGCATCTGCGAAATATCGGAACAACACTAATGATAACAACATCCATTTAAATATTCGGAACATTCAAGTCATGAATTGAGTCTAATAAGAAGGTTTTCATTGTCTTAGATGGTAGGAAGACTTAGATAGACGTCCAGGTTTGATAGTCAGGCGCTTTCGTTAAAACTTAGTTGTACTCATTTTAGGTTACCTTAGTAGTCTCCCACCCAGCCCTGACTATATTAAATCCCTAGATCTTTTCCTTTAGTCGTTCGTTGAGTCCATAAATTTCGGGCCAGCAAAACGAAATTTTGATACTCTTAGGACCCTTCCCTGAGACATCTATTACAATCTAGTTCATTAGAAATTCTTAGTGCTAAGTTCTCCTGATCTTTAGTCGATCTAATAATTAGGCCCCTGATTTTTATTATTATTCCTAGTCCTTACATCGCTATGTTAATGACCGTAGTATTCCATCGTAGCAGATTCACCTAAGTTAATTCCCCACCGTGTTTACATTTTAACCATTCAACTCCCTCCTTGCTCTTGATCCACGTGATCTTCCTGACAGCCATCATTATCCTTTGAAACAAGTACATTACTATACTAATTCTACTGTCAATGTCCTTTTCATGGAATTTCTTGCCCAGTTTAACTTCTTTAAAAATCTCTAATATACATACATATGCCTCATATTTTTCAACTGACTTAAAATTATTCTTTGAGTTGAGTTTCCTTCACTGAAAATTTTAGTCACTAAATTTTTAATGATTTCTAACATATACCATCCTATTTTACCATCTACATATGGAGATCTTTATCTTTAAAAACTCTTCTTTTGTTGATGACACGCATATAAATGATATGGACCATGATCCGGTCAATGTGCTTGGCCAAGTTTGTTGGATCACCCTTGCTAGACTAAGGTAAGTGATCCTGGCTAAGTCACTTCCCTGGCCGTGTCCGCTGGACTGCAAGGACGTGAGTCATGATTATGTATGGCATTTTCTTTCTTACTATACTACAACAAATTTCAAAACAATCGACCATACACTAATTTTAAATACTTTTATGTTAAATAAAACTTCTATTTTAGTGTATTAGTTCTGTATTCATTGTATTTATACTAAAAAAATTTGTTAAAAAAATCTATCTCCATTTACGAAACAAAAAAACTACTCACATGACTCTTTCGTCTATTGCTTATCTACTATTTTAACTCGTACCACCCACTCACTATCCTTATATACGTTATTTGGATATTGTCACATTTTACACATACCTCCCATTCTCCCATTAAATCATTCATAACCATCTCTATGCCATCTGATCAAGCTAACTCTTGTCACGACTACTGATTTGATACCACTGTTCTACAGACTAAGTCGAAACTACTCGAACGTGATAGAACGGTATAATAATAAGCGGTCTTAAATTACTACTAGATCAGTGTCTAGAAAGGAATAGGAAGGGGGGTTGGTCAACCAATGGACTTGTCCTGCGGTCATAGAAGTGACATGTGCCTTCAAGCCCTGACTGCCTGGCTGATTTGGAAGTTAAGTTAGACTTCTTATTATTAGGCCAGCCTACACTATTAGATAGTCAAGCAACATTTGTTTTCCTCATGCTCGCTCATTACTTGTCCTTTTCAGTGTTACCGCGTCTACCTGGTTGTCTTACTATTGTCATCACATTGCATGTTGGTTAAAACATTGTTGCTACCATTTGCCATGCCACCGTCGTTACTTCTGCACTTGCACGGTCACCTTTACTTTATGCATAACATGCACTTTACTTACTATACTTGAGCAGCCACATGTTCCTTAATTTTCACTCATATATGTATGTCTGCTCTTACTTTAGTTTTCCACCTATTGACGTGTGTTTATATTTCATATATTTGCGCACGTTTTCTTCCGTGTTTCTCCGTATTTTCCGCCGTCTTTTATTCGTTTTCTCGTGTTTTCTTGTATTTTCTTGTTTTCTTTCACTTTTCCGTATTTTCCGTGTTTTGCAGGAGTTTACTGGCATTTGGGACGCAAAACGATGATATCATGTGTCCCCGGAGCAACGGGAGGAGTCACGCGTGATCCAGGGGGTCAAACGACGAAGATTACATCTTTCAGCCCCTCACCCGGTCGGTTGGTCATCTCCAACCGATCGGGTGATGCACGCGTGCACCACCCGGACGCAGCTTGGAGCCCCCGAGAAGTCACCCGGTCGGTTCAGTGACCGGGTCAAAAGCTCAAAGTCTCTGGAAATTCGAAGCTGATTTCCAACCGATCGGGTGACCTTCACCCGATCGGTTCACCTGTAGCTGAATTTCAACAGCAAAACTCGAAGCTCCAACCGGTCTCCTCACCCGGCCCGCACCAAGATCCAACCGGTCGGCACCAAGATCCAACCGACCGGTTCATACTGACCGGGTGAAACCCCCGCATCGCGTTGTAATTTTGTGAAGCGGCTCACCCGACCGGTTGACTTGTCAACCGTTCGGGTGATGCCGTTTTCTATAAATAGAACCCTAGGTTTCCCAGATTCGGGAGTTGGTTATTTTTTACTGTTTTCTTCATTTTGTGACGGCTGTAATTTTCCTGTTTTTGTAAGTTTTCGGATCTTTGTAAAACTTTAGTATTATCTTTATTGCTCTACTACCCTTGCATTCCTATCGTCTGATTATGATTTCAACGGTTTATTTTCATTTAGATCGCTTTTAATGAATATTTGTGAGTAGTTCCCAAATCTGGGATTTTGGCGGAAACCCCTTCGGGGGCTCTTCCCGATGCGTCCATAGGGTTAGGAAATCGTTAGGGATTAGGAATCTAACGGTTACGCGGGGTGTTTTATTGTCATCGGTGGGAAAAAGACCGCCTTTGACCATCGGGCCAAGGGGGAATAAACTTGGCGGTTGACTCCCTAGCCATAGCTCACGCCCTTAGCGTAGACGCCGAATCCTAGCGCGCGGGAGCGGTAGGATGAGACGTTGGGAGTTATCGTTGCGAGCTTAGTGCTCCCGGAATCGATCAGTGTTAATGGACACGGGAGTGCCCACTGATCGAACCCGGGACGTCCGGTGTATCATCCTGGGCACCGACCGGAATATCGGGCCCATGGGATGCCGGTACCACTTTCAGAGGCAACGTCTCACCATTAGACTCTAATTCCGATCGACATCCTACCCGTAGGCCGTATCGGCGAGAGTCGCTCGTTGGAGTGGAAACCAAAGTCCCGTGTTTATTTTCATATTTTTCATACCTTGCATTCCTTTACCGTGACAAACCATCAACCGATCTGGGCTAGCTCGCCCACGGGGTGATTTCGGTCCTCCTTGACACAAGCACATCCTAGCCTCCCTGTGTTCGACCCCCAAGCCACACTACAACACCGTGCGCTTGCGGTTACAAATATCTAAACCCTCACGCGGGTCCCCCGGCCATTTGCGGCTCGCAAACTGGGGGCACGTCAAGTTTATGGCGCCGTTGCCGGGGAGGCAACGTGCTTGTTATTTTAGGATCTCATGAACCCTAGTGTCTAGCTCTTATCCCTACCTCGTGATAATTTTCGCATTCTCCCCTTTTCCTTTTTATTTTCTCATTCTTATTTCTATTTTTTATTTTTATTTCTAACTTTATCAGTTTCTTTCCCACTTGTCGCTTCACGGGTGTTTGTTGTTTTCCATGCGCATGAGTTCAAGAAGTATCGACGACTTGATCCCCGTTGATCCAGAGATTAACGCCACCCTTAGGCGTTTGGCCGCTGAGAAGCGAAGAAGAGAGGATCCTAAACCCATGGGGGAGAACACCCCGCCTCACAAGTCCATGCTGGAGTACTCGATGCCTTCCATCGAGTCCACGTCCGCCATCCGTCCTCCAGCTATTACGGCCCAAAGCTTCGAGCTTAAGCCATCTTTGGTGACGTGGATCCAGCAGGATCAATTTTCGGGTGCACCCATGGAGAGCCCGATTGAGCATCTAGACTCCTTTTTGGAGAAATGTGACACCTTCCGGATTAACGGTGTCACAACTGAGGCGATCCGACTGAAGCTGTTCCCCTTCTCCTTGCGAGACAAGGCCAAGCCGTGGCTTAGGGGGAAGGACCCCAACACATTCAACACCTGGGAGAAGCTCTCCAATGCTTTTCTGACGAAGTTCTTTCCTCCGGGGGAGACCATGAAGTGGAGGAGTGAGATCTCCTCCTTCTCCCAGGCCAGCCACGAGTCCTTGCATGAGGCTTGGACAAGATACATGGAGATGCAGAGAAGATGTCCCCACCATGAGCTCCCCAAGTGGCAGATTATAAATCTGTTTTATAATGGGCTGAGGGACGATTTAAAGTCTTCCATGGACGCCGCGGCTGGAGGGTCCTTCATGTCAAGAAGCGAAGAAGATGCCGGGCAAAATTTGGAAAATATGACATCCAACAATGAACGATGGTGTGACGAGAGAGCCACACCAAGGTCTGGGGGCATCCATAGAGTGGAAGACGTCGACAAATTGTCAAGCAAATTTGACTTGCTGTCAACCCAGATCTCCGCATTGATGGTAGGCGCCGGTGGCGCCGGTTCACAACAGATTGCTGCGGTAGAATCCGAAGTTTTTGGAGAGTTCGACGGTGGTGACATCTCACCACCGTTGGATCATGCGAGCGCATTGTTTTACAATCCTACGGGAAATGCGCCATTTCCACCACGAACCAACTCAAACCCAGCCTACTCTCCCAACAACCGGAATCATCCGAACCTCAGCTACCGGGCACCTTACCAACAGTCGGCTTAGCAACAACAGCAGACTTATCAGCCGGCTAGGCCCCAGCAGCAGTTCCAGCAGCAGCAATATCGGCAACAACCTCCACCACAGTATCAACAATATGCCCCTAGGAATCAGCAGCCCGCCCAGCAGCAATACGGCCAACAGAGGGCCATTTCTCCGGTTGAGTCCCTCTTGACTCAATACATAGCCAACCAGGAGAAAATCAATCTGAAGCTAAAGATGGGACAAAGAGTGCTCACTGATCAGGTGACCCAGCTGGGGTTGCAAGTGGCGAACCTTCAGAGACCGCAGAATTTATTACCGCCACAGCCTGAGGTGAATCCTAGGGGGTAAATCGGACCTTGGCGCTCACACATGAGCATGAGAACGTGTCCGCCATCGTCTTGAGGAGCGGGACACAAATTCCTACTAGAGCGTCGCCCAAAGAACCGGAAGCACCACTGGCCGTTGAGCGGCCAATTGAGAAGGGTAATGACGACGGTGCCCCGTCGCCAAAATTTGTGGCTCCGGAGGGAACCCCCGAAGAAGAGAAGAAGAAAGAAGAAGAGAATTTGAAGGTATTCAAGCCCGTTGTGCCTTTCCCACAACGGCTCGCCAAAGCCAAAATCGATGAGAAGTATGGCAAATTCTTTGCCATGGTGAAAGATATGAGTCTACAAATCCCCTTCCTCGAGGCCATAGAGACGATCCCCTCCTATGCTAAATTCTTGAAAGACTTGGTGACACGGAGATCTAGAAAAGAAAAGGTCGTGTTAACGGCGGAGTGCAGCGCACTCATTCAGCGTGCAAATCTGCCCAAGCTCAAGGATCCAGGAAGTTTCTCCATCCCTTGCTCTATCGGGGAAGTGCAAATCCATAGGGCGCTCATCGATCTTGGTGCGAGCGTCAGTTTAATGCCCCTATCGTTGTACAAGAGAATAGGGATGGGAGACTTAGAGCCCACCGGCATGACATTACAACTTACTGACCGTTCGGTCAAGTATCCGGTGGGAGTAGTGGACGACCTCCCAGTCGATGTGAAAGGGGTGCATGTACCAGTCGATTTTGTGGTGATGGACATGCCGGAAGACAAGCATACCCCAATTATTCTTGGACGACCCTTTATGGCAACCGCCGGAGTGTTGATAGACGTAAAGAAAGGGAAGCTTTCCCTGAATGTGGGCCAAGAAAGAGTCGAATTTGACTTGGGCTTGTCGATGAAACATCCAAACCCCCCGGACGATCCTAGTATCAATGTGTTGGAGAATGAAGAAGAAAGAGCTGTTGAAACGAGTGCCTGGGAAGTGCTCTCGAGGAATCCCCCCAATAGCTTGGGGGACCTTGGAGAGCAAGTTGGCTCCCCAAAGAATGAAGTCGCTAGTGAGGCGGTCGCGTGACAGGTGATCCCTCTCGGATTTCCTAAGTCTCCTTTCACGAGGAGAAAAGGAAAAGAACACATGGACCTCACCAGTGATGAGGTCCGGATCCTGAAAAAGATGGCGGTGGACGCCAATTTGAGGGAGAAGCCCCCGGATCCTGTCAACAAAGGGAGGGTAGTCGAGCAAATCTTTTTACAGCCGCCGACTACACCGATAGCCACAACCTCTGGAGCTGAAGAGATGCCGGATTTTGGGCATCACCCATACCGCCCACCATGAAAATCATCAACGGGCGTCGAGCTAACGACGTTAAACAAAAGCGCTTCATGGGAGGCAACCCATGTTCTAAACTTTTGCTTCGCTTTTTAGGACTTTTTCTACTTTATTTTTTCTCTATTTTTATAAATAAATCAAGCCGAAACAACTTCCATGAAGGAACTTAGGCGATTTTTGGGTTTTTGCAGAAAACAAGGCCTCAACCGATCGGGTGAGCCATCACCAGATCGGTTGGGATGTATCAGCTTACGGCCGTATCTGTCACCAAATGAACCGACCGGGTGGAAAATGATGAGACCGGGTGAGCTGACCGGGTGACTTGGGGGAAACTCTCGGAAAAATTTCAGAATTCATCAACCGACCGGGTGGCAAGATGAGAGACCGGTTGATGGACCGGGTGAAAAACTCTGAATTCTCAGGAAAATCTGTGGAGCGGCGAACCGATCGGTTGAGTTCTCAACCGATCGGGTCGCCTGTAGCGCTTCTTCAGCAACAAATTTTCGACCTAGAGTCAACCGATCGGGTGAAAACTCACCCGACCGGGTCGACTTAAAACCTATAAATAACCCCCCGACCACCCGCTCACAAACCCTCGCCCGACCCCCTCTACTCGCCGTCGTTTCGTCTCCTCCAGCCACCCGACTGCAAAAATCTCTCTCCCACAACCTCAAACCCTCCATCAACCTCTCTCTCCACCTCCCCCTTGCATTTCTCCATCTCTTCCTCTCTCCCCCTCCCCTATTTCCTAATTTTCTAGCCCTAATTCCCAACATCCACCCCCACCTTCGAATTTTTCGCTGAAGAAGAGTGCCGCGGCTCCACACTTCCCCAATTGCACGGCATTGGGTCATCTACAAGCAGGGAGCTCTATTTGCTACGGGGTAACTTCGTTCCACTTCTCGAATTTCGATTTTTACCCTACTATTTGAATTGCTTGGTTTTCGGGTGTGTGCACTTTAATAGTATTTTGCACCCATTTGCATCGTCCACACACACATGGCCCGAGAGAGGGATAAAGGAAAAGGTATCTTGCGTGAGGAGGAACTGTCTCGTAAGAGACGGAAACAAACACGTCCCCCTCACCGCACATGTGAGCTGACACTTGCCCCTCCCCCGCCTATCATTCCCCCTGTGGACCCCATGTTGGGCCCGCATGGATACATATTTAGGAACCAGGAGCAGAAAGACTTCTACCACAGACTTGACACTCGGGGGCATTTATCAACCAAGTTTGCCCACTCCCAATCACTCGTCGACCTCGGTGTATTCACCGAGGTCGAGACTCTTTTTGCTAATCTAGGTTGGTTGGCCTTCCTTAATGCCTCTGCGGTATCTTACCCGTCACTCACCCTAGAATTCCTCTCCTCCCTCGTTTGTGAGTTGGGGTCGACCGTCACTTTTCGGGTGCGTAACCAAACCATTCACACAAACCTAGACACCATCTGCGATATATTTGGTTTCCCTATTCTAGGGAATGACGCTATCCGTCACTACGGATATCCCCGGAATTTGACGTCGATAATTTCTGGTTCCGCCTCACCATAATCCGCCGCTATCCCCGGGGGAAGGCCAAGGCCTCCTCCATCATCCATCCCATATTTCGTCTGGCCCATAGGATCATATCATCTGCATTTTTCCCGCGGGATGAGTCAGGAACCGTGACTATCCCCGATCTTTTTATTCTCTGGGCCATGACTTTCCCCTTTGTTCGTGATGATGATGGAGTTAGTTTTAGGGCCCCGGTTGTCCCTGTCCATGCTGGCAATTGGCTTGTTTACAAGCTTCTCGAGATTAGCAGGGCCGGGAAGGGCCAAATCTGTTGTGGGGGCATTATCACCATAATTGTTTCTTACCCCCCGTTCAATATCCATATCCCCCGTGGTCTTCCCACCGCCGCAGGACCCTCACGTCTAGATCTTGACGTCCTGCGGCACATTCACATGATTAAGCCCCGCCCCGACGGTCGTTTCGAATTCAATTACGGCCACCCCCTCGCCCCTACACTATTCTCCCCAACCCCGTTCGCATGACTGTGGCTATCGTGGCGGATTGGACTTTTCCGCCCGACCCTGAGTTCTTTGAGGGGTTGCAACTTCCTTTCCTTCCCCCTGACGCACGTAGACCTCCTTCCACTGCCGCCCACTTAGGCGAGCAGGATATTCCTGCGTCTCGGGGAGATATGGGGGCTGGCCCGAGTCGCCCTGTTTCTGTTCCTGGCCCCATAACTTCTGAGCACCTCTTAGCGGCCATTTCTGGCCTTGTCTCCTGTGCCGGCATGACCACCGCCGCCGGCACCACTTCCACCTTACCTGGCGGCACCACTTCTGCCTCACGTCAGTCCACATCCTTTGATCGTCGCCAGGTCTCTGCCCGTCTTGGTCTTGAAAGGGAGGTCGTTGCCCTCCGTGATCTCGCCATGTCCTCTGCCTCCTCGGACGCATCACCGTCCTCCTTTCTCACTCACCCACGTTTCCTCGTACTTGAGAGGAACGTGGCCGCCATTCTTCGCCTTCTCACTCACATCCACGGTCCACCTCCACCTTCACCACCTCGACGATCTTCTCCTCCACCCTCCCACACATCCCCACATCCATCACCTCCCCCACCACATTCTTCTCCTCCCTCATCTATTCCCATCCCGGTATCCACTTCCCCCCTCCCGACCACTTCCATCTCACCCACACTACCTCCTCCCTCCTCCTCCATCACTTCATATGTGCGTTGGAGGAAATTGCCGGTGCGCTCCAAGTCTCTCCCACCACCACCCACTACCGTCACCATCACATCTTCTCCCCACATTTCTATTCCTTTCACCACCGCCTTGATCGCCGTCCTACCACCACCACCCACCTCCACCGACACTCCCCCCATCGTTCACACCACCGCTGCACCTATTCCTCCACCTCTTTCCCCACTTCTCCGCACACCCCCCGCCTCCCCCGACCACCCAGCCACACCCTCTTCCGAGGAGGGCAAGGATTCGCCTTCTCCTGATCTTTGATTTCACTTTGTTTGTTTTCGACTCCCCCCTTGCATATTTCTGCACTTTCATGTTCATATTTCTTTGCTAGCACTGTCATGTCTAGCTTGGGGAAGTCTATTTTGGGTGTGTTGTGACGTTTTATTTTCTTTTGGTGTGTGTGTGTGTTTATTTTTTTACTTTTTGTCGTGTCATGTCGTGTATTTTGTTCGTGTCGTGTCGTGTCGTGTGGTTTTATTTCTATTTTCGTGTCGTGTGGTTTGATCTTTATTTTTCTTTATTTTCAGTTTCGTATCTGTGTTTTCCTCGTTTTTCATTTCTTTTTGTGTCGGTGCGTATTCCCCCCATCTTCATTGCCCTCCCGTACTCACTCTTATTGCATTGAGGGCAATGCAAGCTTCAGCTTGGGGGAGTCGCACTGTGTGCGCCATTTGAGTCTATCTTCTTCGTTTTTGTGCCGTTTTCATCGTGTTTTAATTTTTTCTTTTCTTCTTTTTATCTCTTTCTCCTAGAGATGAACCCTATGATGAATTGCCACAAAATCACACACACCTAGCATAGCATCGATAATCACATTCACTAACCCTAGGATTTCGAGTTCTCTTGCATTTCACGCATCGTGGGTCCTCTTAGCTTTTTGTGAGTCGTGTGTCGTGCCTAGCTGTGTGGTGTGCTTCTGCTTTGTGATTTACTTTATATACCTGTCCAGGAATGACCCCTAGATTATCATGCTTCGATTTGAATATGCGGTATTTATTTTCCCTGTTCTGCATGCTAGATATATATCAAGTACTTCATTTCGCATGAGTCGGGATTCCACAATGAAGGACTAGGATAACCCATTTAGCCCATGCTCTATTTAGCGAGAATAGTTTCCTTTGCCCAAGTGTTTAGATTCCGACTTCTTTTTTGTTTTACTTGGTGCAAACCCCCTCGTCGTGTACCGTTCTCCCACTTGGGGGAGTACACATGTATATACCCCAATATCCAAAAATCCAAAAAAAGGGGAGAAAAGAAAAGAAAAACCCAAAAAGAAAGAAATGAATGAATAAAAAAATTGTGTAGCCAAAAATCCAAAAAAAAATACAAATACACAAAACCCAAAAAAATTCCCGTGTGAATATTGCCATGAATAAAGGGAAGGCGAGAATTTGCACCGAGTGATCTACTCCACATCATCTCAACCCCCATCGTTTTCGAAAACACTTGGCTTAGGAACTTTTTAGCTAGTATCTTGGCTGTAGTGGTGTGATTTCCTTAACCCTAGTTGTGGAGTCCCCGACGCATGGTACGCTTCTATTCTTATACTCTTCTCATGCATGCTTGAACTAATATTCACCGCAATTTCAAATTCGAATCAGTATTTGGGTCGTTTCCTGGGTCTGTGTATATCGAGCTTTATTGCACATCGTAGATAGTGACACCGTCTGCTAGCACACGACCACACTCACTCGCGCTTCACCGCATGGGCCCACAACACTTGTTTGGACTCGTATTCCTAGGTTTAGTGATGTGATTTGGCGTTTGCTTGCTTGGTGTGTCGTTTTTGATTTTGTTGGCCCTGACGGGCGATCTAGGATATAGAGTTTTCTTTTTCTCTCTTTCTCTCTATTTTCTCCCTCCGAGCTCCTACTCTCGCTCGTCTTCCTCGAGGACGAGGAAGAGTTCAGCTTGGGGGATTTTGACGTGCGTTTATATTTCATATATTTGCGCACGTTTTCTTCCGTGTTTCTCCGTATTTTCCGCCGTCTTTTATTCGTTTTCTCGTGTTTTCTTGTATTTTCTTGTTTTCTTTCACTTTTCCGTATTTTCCGTGTTTTGCAGGAGTTTACTGGCATTTGGGACGCAAAACGATGATATCATGTGTCCCCGGAGCAACAGGAGGAGTCACGCGTGATCCAGGGGGTCAAACGACGAAGATTACATCTTTCAGCCCCTCACCCGGTCGGTTGGTCATCTCCAACCGATAAGGTGATGCACGCGTGCACCACCCAGACGCAGCTTGGAGCCCCCGAGAAGTCACCCGGTCGGTTCAGTGACCGGGTCAAAAGCTCAAAGTCTCTGGAAATTCGAAGCTGATTTCCAACCGATCGGGTGACCTTCACCCGATCGGTTCACCTGTAGCTGAATTTCAACAGCAAAACTCGAAGCTCCAACCGGTCTCCTCACCCGGCCCGCACCAAGATCCAACCGGTCGGCACCAAGATCCAACCGACCGCACCAAGATCCAACCGACCGGTTCATACTGACCGGGTGAAACCCCCGCATTGCGCTGTAATTTTGTGAAGCGGCTCACCCGACCGGTTGACTTGTCAACCGATCGGGTGATGCCGTTTCTATAAATAGAACCCTAGGTTTCCCAGATTCGGGAGTTGGTTATTTTTTACTGTTTTCTTCATTTTATGACGGCTGTAATTTTCCTGTTTTTGTAAGTTTTCGGATCTTTGTAAAACTTTAGTATTATCTTTATTGCTCTACTACCCTTGCATTCCTATCGTCTGATTATGATTTCAACGGTTTATTTTCATTTAGATCGCTTTTTAATGAATATTTGTGAGTAGTTCCCACATCTGGGATTTTGGCGGAAACCCCTTCGGGGGCTCTTCCCGATGCGTCCATAGGGTTAGGAAATCGTTAGGGATTACGAATCTAACGGTTACGCGGGGTGTTTTATTGTTCGTCGTCAAGTCTGAGCCGTCAGGAGTCGTCCCAGACGCTATCATTTCACGTCCGGTTCTATACATTCACAGTCTAACAGTTCTAGCAACCTAAGACCAAAGCACGGTCAAAAACGCAAGTGGGTACACTTGCCTGAAACGGCGAGTGCGTCGTCCTCTCGAAGCGTCTCGTCCAAGCGTCTCGTCCAAGCGTCTCGTCCGTAGAAGTCCGTCTGAAATATCGCCATGGCGACGATTGTCAGGCCTCAAATTCATCAAATCCTATTAGGTTTCGTTTCTAGGTTATCGGGACTATCCTATTCGTCAAAAGTCACTTTTTTGATGTTTCAGCCTAATCGACGATCTATCCTATGTGCACAGTCAAATTAGTCCGTTCGTCGATTTTCTATGTTCGTACAACGTTTTACAGGAGCTGGAAAGTAAATTTAGTTCAAGTTGACGGTTTTTAGTTTAGGGTTCAGTCAGCTATTGTGGGGGTTTCTACGAGTTTCGGGGAACCAACCTGAACCGGAGTTTGCTGTAGAATGGATGTCGTGTCTGATCGGAGAACTCCTCAGCTTCAGATCTGGTCCTCGCACGATTCTCCAAAAGTTCGAACTTGCGACGAAGGCATACGACGTGTCGCAACGTCGTAGACGGCCAATCCACGAAGTGGCATGTCCAAGTGGGGCCCACAGCAGTGCTAGGGGTCCAAGGGGGCCCACAACACCTCAGGAGCACTTGGGGGGCCCACCACAGGAGTTGGTGTGGGAGAAATGATGTTGCGACGAAGTTCGGTCGGTCGGACTTGGTCGGTGCGGGGGTTCCTCTCGGTCAGACCGAGATGGGCTCTCGGTCGTGCACGTTGCAGCGCAGCGGGGTCGGGAGCTTGGGCGGTGCGAGGGATTTTGTCGGTCAGACCGACAGATCCCGTCGGTCGCAGCGGGCGGCCAAGCTGCAACGTTACAGCTTGCAACGAAGCGGAGCAGCGGGCTGTTCTCTCGGTCGGAGCGGGGAGCGGCTTCGGTCAAGCGCTAGCGGGTGCGGAGCGGTGGCAACGAAGCGGGGTGCGGAGCGGGCGCTCGGTCTGACCGAGTGGTGCTCTCGGTCGGAGCGGGCGGCAACGGGGGGGGGGGGGGGGGGGGGGGGGGGGGGGGGGGGCGATGCAGCGGGCTGTGCGAGCGGCGATGCGGGGGCTTGCTCCGGTCGTGCGCTAGGATTTGCGGGGGAGAGCTCCGGTCGTGCACGTTGCGATCGTCGCAACGTTGCGACGAAGCTTTGGAAGAGGAAACGGCGGCTAGGGTATTGAGCAATGACGAAATAACTTTGCCTAGGGCTAACTTAAATAGGTTAGAGCTAGGGTTAGGGTTTGGGTTCGGAAAAATATAATTAAAATAATTTAAAATAATTAATTTAGTTAAAAATTACTCTCCTCTCCCTCACGCGAAATTGGTGCGGCCAAAAATTCTAAAAATTTGCCTAAAAATTCCTTAATACGTTATTATAATATAGTAATTTTATTGTAATTAAAAATTTTATAAAAATAGGTTTTAAAATTATTTAAAGCTTTCAAAAAAATAGAAAATAGGTCAAATTAAGTCCAAAAATTATAAAATAATTATGGAGTGTTCTAGATGACTAAAGAAAGAGAGTGGAGAAGACGGATCTAAATTTCGACGTCGAGAGACGAAACTAGAATTTGAAACGTCTCGCGTCAAAACAGAAAGTCGCGACGTCACGTCAAATAAGTTAGTATCACGGAAGAACGACTCGAGATATGTCGTTCCCAAGTTATTCCACAATCTAATACTTTCAGAGACGATCACGACGACATATCACACAAAAACGTTCAAAAACAAATAAAGTCTAAAATAAACACGTGCACGATCAAAAGCACGTGCACGAAGAAGGTACGATAGAAACAGGCCGTTACACTTACTATTTTCATCACATTGCATGTTGGTTAAAACATTGTTGCTACCATTTGCCATGCCACCGTCGTTACTTCTGCACTTGCACAGTCACCTTTACTTTATGCATAACATGCACTTTACTTACTACACTTGAGCACCCACATGTACCTTACTTTTCACTCATATATGTATGTCTACTCTTACTTTACTTTTCCACCTATAAGATCATCTTTTTGATCAATCTAACTCCATATCCTTGCCTCACCTGAAACCATTCGTCGCAAACTTGATTTGTTATATCATACAACTCTGTATCCTACACTATCTCCTGGTTACACATTAGTACATCTATTTACTTACTACCACCTTAGCGAGAATAGTTTTACATTTACGTTATAATTTTAAAAAAATGTTATTCGTCTATCTTTATTTCTATCATCAGCAATGTTGAATTTGGTTATACATTATGATTGATAGAATGTTAGATATGATTATTATTATTATTAGGGGATTTTAGTTACAGATAGGAGCAATAGAGATGATGTAATGATTGTTTACAATATGATAGATAGAATGATGTGTTCGAGAGTTATGTTTCACATTTGGATATACCTATACATAACTGCTTTAATAGGATTCCATACTAGGAAAAGTGCACAAGAAGACGAGTACATTACAGAATTGGAATTCATATTAGTAGCAGCTGAGAGTAACCTTGTAGATGTTGCATGTTTTATGATGACGATGATGATTAATAGGGTATGTAAAGTAACAAGACTTCATCGTACGGATTGGGTAGCGGAGACATCAGAAATGATATGATGTGTTGATACCAATGGACAGTTGCGCAAATTGATCTAAGTTGCTTGGGATAATATTCAATATGAAATGATGAGATGTGATTTAATAATTTGTTAATTAAGGTGTTTAAACTTATGAGTTGTCATGATGAAGAATGAGTTGGGAGCCTGATAAATGTTGATGGTAGATGGTGATGTACACTAGGCGCATTGGTAATTATTGTCATATATCAGTAATTGGTAATGCGTCGTTATACCCATTGTTTGAGATAAGTATAGGGCTGGAGCTGGATGATGTCACAATTATTGTACTACAAGTTAGGTTATACAAGAGCAAGGGATGAAACACTACGGATGTGACAACCTATGAGAATGTACATCTTTTTGGAGAACTTAAGTATATAGTATAACATACATTAAAGACCCCCGAAAAGATGTTACTGCGTTAATAACAATGATGAGCAAAGGAGTGAAGAATTTTGTAAGAAGTGTTGATTGATGATAGTTGGTATTTTTCCTTTTCGGAGTTGCCTTATTCAAAGTATTAATTGTTTAGGACAAGAATTATGAGATAGAAAGCAAAAAGAAAATGGAAGTATTGGACCTATATTTAAGTTCATGATATGCTTATAGTGGTAACATTATTCGGCGATGAGACGAGAAGTGATGATTTATTTTAGTAACACTTGTTTGAGATTATAAGTTTAGCAACCTGTGTGTTAGAATATTGGAGTGGTTGTTAAGAGGATTATATACATTATTATTATTATTATTATTTTCTTTCTCATCCTCATCTCTGCACATCTTGGATAGCCGTCCCCAGCCTTTTCACTTGCCCACTAACGGTTGAGGCCATTGATGGTGCTTAGTCATCCGAACCTCTTTTTGAAACTTAATCTTAACCACATCGCTTGTGTCTTTTCCTAACCAATTTCATTCTTCGTCTCGATATATTTCAGGTCATAATATACCTCATAGAAATACGAGAGCATTATCCATATTTGTTTCCTGCGCTTTATTTGAAAAGAATTCCGATGACTGAATTTTTCCTAAGGTGGGTAGAATGTAACGGCCAGTATTTTTAGACGTGTTTTCGATTGTGTGTACCTGTATTTTTCTTCAGTCATCCAGATAATCTTTTTGTCAGTGCGTTCTCTACTACGAGTCGACGCGATCACGTCTCTGTTCTCGTTTTTAACGTGTCAACATTAATTTATTATCAAGTTTAACAAATTACTTTAACTTAATTATCATGCTATTACCAACTGTTAATCACTTTAATTATTTCACTAATTACTTTATTTTTCACCACCACTTTAATTAAGTTACTAATTACTTTATTACATTTAAATTTCCTTAATTACTTAATTACGTTAATCTCCTAAATTGACATAACCTGTTATTCACATTATAATTTTTATAAGTAGGGTTAAAGAGTGTATCATGTTTTTGAAATCAGATTCATTCCCCCTAAAAAATTAGTCAGGTTAGCATTAAATCCCAAACCTAATCCTTGACTAAATCTACAGACAAACCAATACCACATTCTGCATGAGACAAATTAAATTAAATTAAAGCTGAAGGGAACTTTGACTTAAACACTACTAAAAGATCCTTACAAATTCGTATAAATCATCTCACTGATCAAACAAATCAAACAGCAAACGAAACAGCCCCAAACCCATTCTGCCAACCCCAAACGATTTCTCCCAAATCAGTTCACCTTCCCAAAATCATATCTCCAGACTCAAAACCGAAAGCGGAAACAAAAGAACTCAAATCTGAAAACTCTCAGACAATTTCAGATTCTTGCAATCAACAAACCCTCAACTGATCTTCCTCCTCTTTCCTGATCAGCTCTCTCATTACGCGCACCACCCTATGCCGTGGACCGTCGCCGGAGCACCACCCACGTGCCGCCAGGGGAGATGTTGCGCCGCCCCCTAACGACCGTGAACCGTCGCCCGTGCGCTGGTGACCGCTGTCGCCGGAGGACGGCCTGGCCGGAGTAGTGCCTGACCGCCGGAGCGCCACCATCCCCGTGCGTGACCCCCTCCCGCCGTCGCAAGGTGAAATCCCCTCTTCCCTTCGGCTTTCTTTTGCGTGAGATACCCATGCCGTTGCTTGCAAGTTGAAATCAAAAAATATAAAGAAATGAAACAAAGAGAGATGACGAAATGATAATGGACAGGAGATAGTGAGACAGAGGGTAAGAGAGAGAAGTGCCTAGATATTAAAGAGAGAGTTAATTAATAAGAAGGGAAACAAAGAAAGTGACAGCCTTGGTATAGGTTAAAGGGTAGGTGACAGCTTTATTTAAACAAAGAGAGAGGGTGAGAGAGTTAAGATAGTTGTTAGCCTTGTTATAATAAGAGAAGAGAGAGAATGGGTATTAAAAACGTAGGAGTATATGAAAGTGGGTGGGGTGTTACAAATAAAGTTAACCATGAAATATTAACATGATGATTAAACTTACCATTAGCTAGAATTAGTTTAATTAGTTAAGTAGTTTTAATGTTGTTAGTTTTAATGTTAAATGGTTAGTGTTATTTAATTTCAATGTGTTTATAATTGTTAAAGATTGGGATAACAATATCACGATAAAATTAGGCGTATCAGGTTAGTAAAAACACAATATAAACATCACCCTAGCCAGAGAGCCCAATAAAATTAGACGAACCCACTTTAAGGATTAACTGGATATTTTGACTTATCTCGTAATATATCTAATTCAGTGATTTTTAACCAAAACAACGAACCGGGCTTACCGTAACGTAACTCTCGAACCCACGACAATCGATACCACCGGAAACAGGCAAGTGATACTTGCCAGTAATTATTTAGGCCATGTTTTAGGCCAATTTGTATAGTAGCGTAAATGAGACCTAGGTGATGAGATGACAGTCGCCTAAAGGCCCTTGCTATATCTAGCTTGACAACGAAGCTAGATCCGATACCTTTACCATGCTATCTTTTCATGCTGTCATGTCACGTTTACTTTTAATTAACTGTACACACTTTTAACTGCTCATTACATGTCATGTCACACATCAAATTGTTCTATCGTGATTGCGTAGCACACGCTACAATAATTGTAACTATTGAGGTTAGGCACCTGCTTTACGGGCACAACCCTATGCTAAAAAACACTTCGTGGCTCGTGATCCAGAAGATGGGCGCCAGTCCATATACAAAACACTTCCTGGCTCGTGATCCAGAAGATGGGCGCCAGTCCATATACAAAACACTTCCTTGATCGTGATCCGAAGATGGGCGCCAGTTCATATACACGTGGAGGGGTAGGGTTAAACGGTCGCTTGAGCTTAGAAGTGAGCCCGTACAGCCACTTCAGCCAAAAGACGGTAAATCTGTGCACAAAGTGATAAATCAGTGCTTCGTGAATCGTGAAATAATGAATTGTAGCTTTCTGCTACGCCGTGCTTGATCGTTATCACCTTGTTCATTTAATTGTTGCACTCTTTTAATGTCATGCCATATCATCATGTTAGAACTGCTAGTTGCATTATTTTATTTGTATCCTTGCACAAAAGTCCTCCTCTTTCCTCGGGAGACTTTTGCTCACATGTGCCCTCTTCTCTTTGGGTGTCACATGTCAGGTTTTGAGACAGAGCATGTAGCAGAGGACGAGCAGTTCGTTGACGCTGAGTTTGAGGTCCCTGCAGAGACTGAGTTCGAGGACACTGGTGCCTAGTCCTAGACTCACTTGGAGTCTCTTTTAGTAGTTGTTTTCCAGTAGTTGCTGATTAGGTTTCAGTGCGTAGCACCCATCTCTTTGTTTCGTTTGGCCATGCTTTAGGCCTATGGTTCAGACATTGTATTTGGTGACTCTTTCTGTGATGTTTGGGATATTTTGTTGGATGTCTGGTGGATGTTTTCTTATCTGCTCTTTCTATTATCATTGTTGTTGTTTCGTCGCGATGCAAGGACCTACAATTTGTATTTATTCATAGATGCTTATCGAACTGCAGCTTCACAGCTCCAAGTCTGAGCGGGCCTTTTCACGTCTCGCCTTCCGTACTTGGGGAGCAGGGCATGACAGGTTTTAGTGGTGGCCCATGCAGGTCTCCTATTTGCATCTGCGAAATATCGGAACAACACTAATGTTAACAACATCCATTTAAATATTCGGAACATTCAAGTCATGAATTGAGTCTAATAAGAAGGTTTTCCTTGTCTTAGATGGTAGGAAGACTTAGATAGACGTCCAAGTTTTATAGTCAGGTGCTTTCGTTGAGACTTAGTTGTACTCGTTTTAGGTTACCATAGTAGTCTCCCACCCAGCCCGGACTATATTAGATCCCTAGAGCTTTTCCTTTAGTCGTTCGTTGAGTCCATAAATTTCGGGCCAGCAAAACTAAATTTTGATACTCTTAGGACCCTTCCCTGAGACATCTATTACAATCTAGTTCATTAGAAAGTCTTAGTGCTAAGTTCTCCTGATCTTTAGTCGATCTAATAATTAGGCCCCTGATTTTTATTATTATTCCTAGTCCTTACATCGCTATGTTAATGACCGTAGTATTCCATCGTAGCAGATTCACCTAAGTTAATTCCCCGTCGTGTTTACATTTTAACCATTCAACTCCCTCCTTGCTCTCGATCCACGTGATCTTCCTGACAGCCATCATTATCCTTTGAATTACCTACATTACTATACTAATTCTACTGTCAATGTCCTTTTCATGGAATTTCTTGCCCAGTTTAACTTTTTTAAAAATCTCTAATATATATATATATATATATATATATATATATATATATATATATATTTGCAAGGTAAGATAGTATGTATATTAAGGAAAAACAAAGATACATGGAGGTTGGTCACTGATAACAAGGCGCAATGAATAGGGGAGAGGACACAAGCGTCGTCACCCTAGATCAAATTACCTGGTAACAATGATCAGACCACAGAGTCATATGATACAATACACAACCAACAATACAACACCTCTCAAAAGAACTCAAAGAGAGGGAAGAGAACCCGAAAAAGAGGCCTACACACAGAGATTGCTACAAGGAGAACTCGGGGACAAAGAGTCCCATGTGATAGCCGAAACCAATAGCATAAAGCCTTTCAGGTCTTCGCCCAGCAAAGAAACATCACCCACAGCACAACAATAGCCCGCTTGCTTGGTGAAGCCGCAGTATCATGTCCTGTAAATAATAAGCGGCCCATTGTAATGTTTTGACGCCCAGCATAGGTAGTAGCCGCAGACAGTCAAACCACCTGTAGCAAACACTCGAATGGTATATCACAGAACTGGAATGCTAGTGACCAGCCGCAGAAACAAAAGATCAGCCCGTGTCAAAAGGACGAATGTCCCAGTTCATTGCCGCTGTAGAAGCATCATCCTCCACCTCTTCAATATGCCGAAAAGCCAATCGAACGTCCGACGAGATGTCATCAAAGAGCTTGGTCTTCGGCTTACTAATTTTTTCAAAAACTCTCCTGTTGCGCTCCCTCCACAGGTGATATACCAAAGTAGCAAGCACAACCCGAGCAAGCAGACCAAGAAGCCCCTTCTTCACATATTTTCCCAAATAATAAGACCCCACAGTTGGCAGAATGAGGGACGAAGGTCCTTTAGCACCCAACTTTAGAAGAGCTCGACGCATTAGGTAGTTGGAATAAGGGCACTCAAAGAATAGATGAGAATTGGTTTCCGGGGTACCATCCGAGCACAACTCACAAGCATTAGAATTTAGTTCACACCATTTTTCCATGCGTACTTTGGTAAGAAGTTTATCTTTAAACGCACGGAGAAGGGTGATGGACATTTTAGGGACGGAATTACTAAACCAAATTAGTTTAGAGAATGGGTACGGGGTACCTTTATCACGCACTTCATCCCAAGCATCCTTGAATTTGAAGGTTGGACCGCTCTTCCATTCCCAAGTATCAGCACCAGGGGACAGAGTGATTTGCTGGAGAAGAGGCTTCAAATTAGAAATTTCATCAATATCCATCCAAGAACTCCCATCCCAATAGTCGCTAACAAGTTTCCTATTAGCTCCTTCTGGAATAGAGAATAGATTTTTCAAGGGACCATTAGGGAGCCAATTGTCGTGCCAGAATAGCGTGTCCTTCCCATCCCGTACCTTCCTGAAAATAATACGCTGAGAAAGATTTCTGCAATGGAGAAGGAACTTCCACGTACCAGATTAAGAGGCATCTCCTTTTGCAACATAAAACTTGGAAGAGTCTTTATATTTTTTACGGATGTACTCAGCCCATAAGCCTTTGACCTGAAGTAGTCTCCATGTTAATTTAATCCCAGAAGCAAGATTCAAATCAGGAAGTAGTCTTAGCCCTACACCCCCTTCCATCTTAGGTCTGCAAGAGTCTCTCCAGGCCCAGGATTTGGTAGCACCCCAAATAAATTTTCTACACATGGAAGTCAAGGTTCGCAGCACAGATGTAGGAACTTTATAAACTTGAATCCAGAAAGCAATCATTCCATAAATTACACTTCTTACCAGTTCAATGCGGCCAGCAATTGATAAGAGGGAAGAGGACCACCCACTCAGTCGCTTCCTGCACTTATCAATCAAGCGGTTGTACATATGGGCTTTTGGATATTTGGTTGAGAGAGGGAGCCCCAGATAAGTAGTAATAGAATTTGCCCGCTTAGCACCCAAATAATCAGCAAGTTCACCAGGATTCCTCACACCTTTGCTGAACATGGAAAGGCTCTTCTCCCAGTTGATCTCCAGACCTGTAAGGTTCTTGAAATCCTCAAGTAAGTCTTTAAGGCCCCTTAGAGAGTGGCCAGTTGCACGGCAGAACACCAAAAGGTCATCAGCGAATAGCAAATGAGATATAGTTCCTGTTCGTTTCATTGGGTGGATGGTTCCCTTTGCAATAGCCTTGGCAAGGAGGAGAGAGAAAGCTTCCATGATAATAACAAATAGAAATGGGGATAGAGGATCTCCTTGTCTAATCCCTCTATTTCCCCCGAAGAAGCCAACAGGGGACCCATTAACCATGACAGAAAAAGACGCAGTCGAAATGCATTCCTTAATCCAACCGATGAACTTATTTCCGAACCCCATCTGATGCAAAATATAATACACAAACTCTCTGTTAACACTGTCAAAGGCCTTTCTGAGGTCCAATTTTAGACATGCCCTGGAACCCATGGGGTTGCTAAAGTCCCTGATCTGCTCATGGGCAAGCAAAGTACAGTCAGAGAGAAGTCTCCCATGAATGAACGCAGATTGGTTTGGGGAAACCAAATCTGTAATAATTCTCTTCAATCTGTTGCAAATTACTTTGCTAATGATTTTATAGATGATATTGCAGCAAGCAATAGGCCTGTAATCTCCAAGCGATGTAGCATTAGTATTTTTTGGAACCAAAGTAAGGAAAGTATGATTCACCTGCTTAAGCAATGTAGATGATCTGAAGAAGGATTGGACGGCTGCAATGACATCATGCCCAATGAGATGCCAGTTGTGTTGGAAAAAGAAGCCATTGTAACCATCTGGACCTGGGGCCTTAGTAGCCCCCAACTGAAAAGTCGCCTCTTTAATTTCATCAGTAGTGACCATTCTTTCCATCCACCTAGCAGTTTCAGCCTTAACTTTCTTCTTAGGGGTAAGATTTGGGAAAACATTCCAATAATGAGACTGATTATATAGGTTCTCGTAGTATTGGACAGCTTCTGTCTTGATATCGTCATAAGATTTGCTCTGAACACCATTTACATCCACCAGGTGACTAAGATTATTAATGCTTTGTCTAGCCCTCATAGCATTATAAAAGAAACTTGAGTTTCTATCCCCGAGATCCAACCAATCCTGTCTGCTCTTCTGACGAAGCATTTCTTCATCCATTGCAAGTAAACTTGCAAGCTCAGCTTTGAGTTCATGTTCTTTCTCCTGTAAGCTTTGGTTATAATGTAGGTCAATTTGCCTTCTGACAGCTTCTAGATTTTCCCTGCAAGTATGAATTAAATCCCCAGAACGACGATCTCTGGCCCATCTTCTAAGCTCATTTTTAACATGCCTCAATTTCAGGACCAGACAGAACATAGGCGTTCCAACATAAGTTGTAGACCAGTGCGCATGGAGAATATCATAGAAACCTGGCAAATGTATCCAGTGATTGAAAAATTTGAAGGGTTTCGGGTCTGTAAATACCTGGGAATGGAGATTGATAGACATCGGGGAGTGGTCACTGGATCGAGAGTCCAAATAGTCCAAGTAAGAGTCAGGAAGCTTATCAAGCCAACCACCATTGCAAAGAACACGATCCAATTGTGCGGCAATACGACCCGAGCCCATACGGTTATTGCACCAACTGAGGCAATTCCCAGTACTCTTGAGACCACCCAATCTACAATCGGCAATAAAATTGTTAAAGTCAGAGAGAGTATTAGCTCCCACCCTACGGCCACCAACCTTGTCCGTAGCATGTAATATACAATTGAAGTCTCCTCCCACTAGCCAAGCTTTAGAATTAATAGTAGCCGCATCGGACTTTAGGCACTCCCATAACAGCTTCCTATCAGACGAGGAGTTGCTTCCATACACAGCAGTTAGGGCGAATTCCAGCCCCCCAGAATTTAGGCAACTTAGAGTGATGTGTTGACTTGAACAAGAGGTGATGCTAGCCTGCCACACAGTGGGATCATACCCCGTCAAAATACGCCCTCCAGAATGAGTATGAAAGTTATCAAAAATGCTCCAACCCTTAGGAATGCAAGACTTCGTCTTCAATGTCGACGACTTCAGTTTAGTCTCCAATAGAACAATGAAAGAAGGCTTGAGCTTCTTAAGCATATCCTTGAGATCCCTACGCCTCACAGAGTTATTAAGGCCCCTTGTGTTCCAAATTAAGATACTCATTGACAAGATATATAAGAGTAAAAAGGCAGACGCCTACTTCAGTCTGCTGCTACGCCGGGTAGCAATCAAGGCTTGCTTCCTCCCTTTGGATGAATCAGCGATATCAGCAAGCTCCAATGCCCATTCAGGGTTATCATAGAGGGGAAATTCAGGGAGGGAGTCTTGAGGAATAGTATATATATATATATATATATATATATATATATATATATATATATATATATATATAGGGATTAATGGGTATCATACGCCATATGAGAGCTTCTCTCATACGTCCTCTCACATAAAGCACCCAAGTACAAGCCCACATGGGCTTGTACTTGATTGTACTTGGGTGCTTTATGTGAGAGGGCGTATGAGAGAAGCTCTCATATGGCGTATGATAGCCATTATTCTCATATATATATATATATATATATATATATATATATATATATACATAGGCCTCATATTTTTCAACTGACTTAAAATTATTCTTTGAGTTGAATTTCATTCGCTGAAAATTTTAGTCACTAAATTTTTAATGATTTCTAGCCTATACCATCCTATTTTACCTACATATGGAGATCTTTATCTTTAAAAACTTTTCTTTTGTTGATGACACGCATATAAATGATAAGCTTTCTTCAATTGACCATGATTCGGTCAATGTGCTTGGCTAAGTTTGTTGGATCACCCTTGCTAGACTGGTATAAGTGATCCTGGCTTAGTCACTTCCCTGGCCGTGTCCGCTGGACCGCAAGGATGTGAGTCATGATTATGTATGGCATTTTCATTCTTACTATACAACAACAGATTTCAAAACAATCGACCATAAACTAATTTTAAATACTTTTATGTTAAATAAACTTCAACTATTTCAGTGTATTAGTTGTGTATTCATTGTATTTATACTAAAAAAATTGTTAAAAAAAATCAATCTCCATTTACGAAACAAAAAAAACTACACCCATGACTCTTTCGTCTATTGCTTATCTACTATTTTAACTCATACCACCCACTCACTATCCTTATATATGTTATTTGGATATTGTCACATTTTACACATACCTCCCATTCTCCCATTGAATCATTCATAACCATCTCTATGCCATCTGATCAAGCTAACTCTTGTCACGACTACTAATTTGATACCACTGTTCTACAGACTAAGTCGAAACTACTCGAACGTGATAGAACGGTATAATAATAAGCGGTCTTAAATTACTATTGGATCAGTGTCTAGAAAGGAATGGGAAGGGGGTTGGTGAACCAATGGACTTGTCCTGCGGTCATAGAAGAGACATATGCCTTCAATCCCTGACTGCCAGGCTGGTTTGGAAGTTAAGCTAGACTTTTTATTATTAGGCCAGCTTACACTTTTAGATAGTCAAGCAACGTTTGTTTTCCTCATGCTCGCTCATTCCTTGTCCTTTTCAGTGTTACCGCATCTACCTGGTTGTCTTACTGTCACGCCCCGCTTCCCAAAATGGACGGAAGCGAAACGTGACGAGGCCCGCTTAGGCCAGAGCTTTAGAAGCTCGGACCCAATAAGCGTCTGTAGGGGTACCATTTTAAAAGACTTTTCAGGTTCTTGCATTTAATATAGTTCGAAACAACAGAAAGTACAGAAAAGGAGTTGCATTCATTAAATAGAGATATAATATCCAACTGGTACAAAGTCTGAAAGAAGCCTAAGCGTGGCAACAAACTATCTAAAAGAAACTGAAAGCAGTAACCTCTGAAAGTGACGACCAAAGAGACCTCAAGGTCTGGTCCTTGTCAGGCACGTACTCTGGGTCGACGTCCTCGGCTCCTCGTACTCCAGTGAGTCTGCCTCGTCTACGAACTCTGGCTAAATACCTGACGTACAGCACCCAAGAAAAAGGAACTGTACGTCAGGTAAAGTCTACAAGAAGGGTTAGACTTTACTGCAAGCGCACCGAACTTTAAACAACGGTTTACTGGTTGATTAGCATGCTGTGGTTATAACAGAGTAACACGACAGGAAGTAACGCAGCAGGAAAGTAAAACGGGACAAGTAGTAGTCGTAGCGTGTGCTACCAACTACGGGACTAGCCTACAGGTGTCAAGACAAGACGTGACGTGACGGAAACAAGGCAGGACAAGACAAGTGAGACACGAAAGGGTTCACGCCTTACGGTTCGAGGGGGATCAGACCCTCTTGCCGTGCGCACGCTCAACCCAACCCCAAACCCCAAGACAAGACAAGACAAGACACCAGTACAAGGGATCACTCGCTCTAGCTTGGCGAGTGCCCTATTGCCCGCAGGCTGAGAATCAGTACAAGGGATCACTCTCTCCACTTGGAGAGTGCCCTATTGCCCTCGGGCTGTGTATCAGTACAAGGGATCACCCTCTCAACTTGGAGAGTGCCCTATTGCCCGCAGGCTGTGAATCAGTACAAGGGATCACTCGGCGAGTGCCCTATTGCCCAGCGGGCTGTGCAAGACGGGACGTGACGTGACAAGACGGGAAGGGTTATTCTAGGGTGTCCACACACACGCACACACATGATAGCCCTACAGCATTAAAAAGTTGTTGTTTGTCAGGCTCAGACTTCGTCGTCAAGTCTGAGCCGTCAGGAGTCGTCCCAGACGCTATCATTTCACGTCCGGTTCTATACATTCACAGTCTAACAGTTCTAGCAACCTAAGACCAAAGCACGGTCAAAAACGCAAGTGGGTACACTTGCCTGAAACGGCGAGTGCGTCGTCCTCTCGAAGCGTCTCGTCCAAGCGTCTCGTCCGTAGAAGTCCGTCTGAAATATCGCCATGGCGACGATTGTCAGGCCTCAAATTCATCAAATCCTATTAGGTTTCGTTTCTAGGTTATCGGGACTATCCTATTCGTCAAAAGTCACTTTTTTGATGTTTCAGCCTAATCGACGATCTATCCTATGTGCACAGTCAAATTAGTCCGTTCGTCGATTTTCTATGTTCGTACAACGTTTTACAGGAGCTGGAAAGTAAATTTAGTTCAAGTTGACGGTTTTTAGTTTCGGTCGGACTTGGTCAGTGCGGGGGTTCCTCTCGGTCAGACCGAGATGGGCTCTCGGTCGTGCACGTTGCAGCGCAGCGGGGTCGGGAGCTTGGGCGGTGCGAGGGATTTTGTCGGTCAGACCGACAGATCCCGTCGGTCGCAGCGGGGCGGCCAAGCTGCAACGTTACAGCTTGCAACGAAGCGGAGCAGCGGGCTGTTCTCTCGGTCGGAGCGGGGAGCGGCTTCGGTCAAGCGCTAGCGGGTGCGGAGCGGTGGCAACGAAGCGGGGTGCGGAGCGGGGGCGCTCGGTCTGACCGAGTGGTGCTCTCGGTCGGAGCGGGCGGCAACGGGGGGGGGGGGGGGGGGGGGCGATGCAGCGGGCTGTGGCGAGCGGCGATGCGGGGGCTTGCTCCGGTCGTGCGCTAGGATTTGCGGGGGAGAGCTCCGGTCGTGCACGTTGCGATCGTCGCAACGTTGTGACGAAGCTTTGGAAGAGGAAACGGCGGCTAGGGTTTTGAGCAATGACGAAATAACTTTGCCTAGGGCTAACTTAAATAGGTTAGAGCTAGGGTTTGGGTTTGGGTTCGGAAAAATATAATTAAAATAATTTAAAATAATTAATTTAGTTAAAATTACTCTCCTCTCCCTCACGCGAAATTGGTGCGGCCAAAAATTCTAAAAATTTGCCTAAAAATTCCTTAATACGTTATTATAATATAGTAATTTTATTGTAATTAAAACTTTTATAAAAATAGGTTTTAAAATTATTTAAATCTTTCAAAAAAATAGAAAATAGGTCAAATTAAGTCCAAAAATTATAAATAATTATGGGGTGTTCTAGATGACTAAAGAAAGAGAGTAAAGAAGACGGATCTAAATTTCGACGTCGAGAGACGAAACTAGAATTTGAAACGTCTCGCGTCAAAACAGAAAGTCGCGACGTCACGTCAAATAAGTTAGTATCACGGAAGAACGACTCAAGATATGTCGTTCCCAAGTTATTCCACAATCTAATACTTTCAGAGACGATCACGACGACATATCACACAAAAACGTTCAAAAACAAATAAAGTCTAAAATAAACACGTGCACGATCAAAAGCACGTGCACGAAGAAGGTACGATAGAAACAGGCCGTTACATTCTACCCACCTTAGAAATGATTCCGCCCTCGGAATCACTCACACTAAGACTAATTACAAAATTTATAAATACCTAAGCTTATAACTCCTATCCTCCACTCCATGATCTCTGATCATTAAAACTTCAATATCGTTCCTCCAATAATCCATCATGACCCTTCTTTTCACTGGGCAAAGCCACGACTAAACTCACGTCCTAATACTTAGCTATAGATCCATCACTACAGTTCCAATTTCCAACTCCAAGTTCTCATAAAAAAATAATAACAATCTTCTGATATCGTACCACTCCATCATCATCGCTCATTAATATCTTTTAAATTTCTAAATCTTTTCCCATCATTAATAAATCTCCAAAAAATGAGATTCTATTCATCCACCAATCCAAGACAAAAACATTTGTCTACCCTATAATACCTTCACCAATCAGCAATCGTCGTGTCTTCAATACATTCTCGTCATATCTCTCCATAAATTCATCCACCAAATAATTTGATCTGCCAGAATTACCCCTCATCCTACTCACTATAACTAATCCCAACCAATATTAAGTCCGAATACCTAAACATCCATTAATCTCAACACGTCGTGTTATCCTCAAAGTCTTCTCACGTCAATTCATCAATCAGTCTCAATGCTAATATAAGCTCTTCTCAATCTCATGATCACCCTAACTCATACTATTCTCGGCAGTTACTCCTATCTACTACCCATCTAAGCCTCCAGTTTGATGAGTTCTCATCTCCTCGCATATAATCTCATTCAACCACAATTCCCCATTGAGTACGTCTCACATCGGTATTATAAATAAGTCTTGGACAGTTCATTCTTTTCATCCAAAAGATATTCTAATCCATCATCCTTGTGTTCCCCAAAATCAATTAATCATTGACATAATAAAACTCATCTCACTCCAAGCCTACCTGCAAACAAAAATCCTATAACGATAATAGCTAGCCCACTTTTATAACAACCATAAACACAAAAATTTTGTTTAAGGGAGAAAGAAGAGAAGAGAAAGAGAGATTTAAGGCCAAAGAAATATTTTAGAACATTTGGGGGAAAAACGTGTGGTGTTGCGGTAATGGATGAGGGAGGTTAAGTGATTTGTGATCTTGTGAGCTAGTTTTAAAACTTTAAAGATTTGGTTTAAAAAAACAAAGTTTTGATATGATTCACATACAACCAGAGATAAACCATTCATTAAAATTAAAACTCAGTCTAGGATCTGCCTGCGATGACACCACTCATATAAGTATGAATACCGTCATTCAGACAACTTCCAGCTTACCATGGTTAACACTGAGTACACATTCAAGACACAAAAGGCAATCATCGGGATCCTAAAGAACACACATTCATATGGGTCTACGCACTCTACCTGAACTCATGCACCATGACGACATCACCTACCAAGGGGCCTACTCCTAAACCTGAGATAACATGGATATCTACAAGGTCTGATGTCTAGATAAAAGAAGGAAGGAAAACTAAATCAAAAGCAGAACGAAATAAGATCAGAAGGAACGAGTTCAAATAAGGCAAGATAAGGAGGTAGTTGGTTGGGTGGAAAACGATTGTTTTGCAAATGGAAATAAGTTTTCACAAAGATTTTGAAATGTGGTCACGAGGAACATAGATTAGATATGATAATAATAATAAAAATAATTGAAGTTCCACCTAGTCCAGAAAATATTTTAAAAGTATGAACTGTAAGTGATTTAGAAATAGATCTAGTAGCCCAGAAAAATATAAATTGAATTATCAAAATGTTAACACGGTTTTAAAAATGAAAATATGAAAGATACCGATTTGAAATAATTTCCAGATAGTAACTTGAAAATTGACGACCAAGGAGATTTCAAAATCTAAGAAGGAACTTTTAATCGAAAAGCAATAAATTTTAAATATATATAATAAAGGGTTTTCAAGGAAGTTAAACCGAGCGAAGAATTTAATAATGGGTTTCGAAAACAAGAAATAAAGGAAATAAAAGTGGGATGAGGTAGCGATTGTTTTGCCAAATGAAATGAATTTAAACAAAGGTTCTTGAAGGATGAGCACGATGAACATAGAGATGTTTATATGTAAAGAAATTTAAAATCCCCCTTTGTTTTAGGAAAATATTCTAAAGTACGTACGTAAATGGTTAAAAATAATTTTCGTAGGTTAAAAAAATGATATATTGAATTCCCGAAATGGTAATAAAGTTTAAAAAAAACTAAAATACGATGGATACTGATTCGAGAATAAGTACGAGGTCGTAACTTAAAACTTTTACGACCGAAAGGTTTCAAAATTTGCGAAAGAATTTTAACTCAACCGAAGATAAGAAATTTTAAATAATTAATAAAAGTTTTCAAAGAAGTCAAACTGGGCGGAGAATTTAATAATAAATTTCGAAAATACTTCTAAAGGAAGCAGGTTTTGGGAAAGGGAAAATTCGAAAATAAGTACAAGATAGTAGAAATAAATTGTGTGGTTTATAAAAGTAATATATATATTTTAGAAACAAGGCAAATAAAAACTGAATTTGAGGAATAATGATTTAAAACGAGTGCGAGATATTGACTTAAAAATTTTTTTTTTACGTCCAAGAAAGCTCCAAGTCAATTAAAAGTTTTAACTCGATCCAAAACAGCAAATTTTAAATATATAATATAGGGGTTTTCAAATAAATCAATCTGGAGCGAAAACTTAATAAGGAAAGTCGAAAATAATTTTAGAGGAGGTAGAATTGGTCAGGGAAAGGATTCGAAGGATTGATGATGATCGTCAGGAAACGATCACGAGAATCGAGAGAAAGGAAAAATGATCGCATGAAGATTACGCGTAAGATATGAATCGTGAAGAGCTACGATGGGACTCTATGGTCGATAGCACAAAATTTGCAAGGATCAGAGGAATGCTAGAGGACAAGGGTTCTAATCATCGGGTTGTCTAGAGATTTAGGATAACTCAGCCCTAAGACTTCCTATGAGCTAGAATATAATCAGGATCTAAAGAGAGGGTTCCTAAGAGAATTGAGGTTACGTTCTGCTGGGCCCGAAGTCGATGGAGCTGGGCGAGCGACTAACTGAAAGAAGGACTCTAGGTATCTAATACGATCAGAATCAAATGGGGATGCTAAAATAGTCTAGGACGAGAACAACTAAATCTTAACCAAGGCGTTCGACTATCAACCTAGGTATCTATCTAAGTCTTCCTACTATCTAAGACTGGGAGACTAATTCAGACTTGTACGTGGATATCAAATGAATGCGGTACTTTTATTGTTCCGAACTTTTGCAAGACCTGCATGGGCCACCACTAAAACCTGTCACGCCCCGCTTCCCAAAATGGACGGAAGCGAAACGTGACGAGGCCCGCTTAGGCCAGAGCTTTAGAAGCTCGGACCCAATAAGCGTCTGTAGGGGTACCATTTTAAAAGACTTTTCAGGTTCTTGCATTTAATATAGTTCGAAACAACAGAAAGTACAGAAAAGGAGTTGCATTCATTAAATAGAGATATAATATCCAACTGGTACAAAGTCTGAAAGAAGCCTAAGCGTGGCAACAAACTATCTAAAAGAAACTGAAAGCAGTAACCTCTGAAAGTGACGACCAAAGAGACCTCAAGGTCTGGTCCTCGTCAGGCACGTACTCTGGGTTGACGTCCTCGGCTCCTAGTACTCCAGTGAGTCTGCCTCGTCTACGAACTCTGGCTAAATACCTGACGTACAGCACCCAAGAAAAAGGAACTGTACGTCAGGTAAAGTCTACAAGAAGGGTTAGACTTTACTGCAAGCGCACCGAACTTTAAACAACGGTTTACTGGTTGATTAGCATGCTGTGGTTATAACAGAGTAACACGACAGGAAGTAACGCAGCAGGAAAGTAAAACGGGACAAGTAGTAGTCGTAGCGTGTGCTACCAACTACGGGACTAGCCTACAGGTGTCAAGACAAGACGTGACGTGACGGAAACAAGGCAGGACAAGACAAGTGAGACACGAAAGGGTTCACACCTTACGATTCGAGGGGGATCAGACCCTCTTGCCGTGCGCATGCTCAACCCAACCCCAAACCCCAAGACAAGACAAGACAAGACACCAGTACAAGGGATCACTCGCTCTAGCTTGGCGAGTGCCCTATTGCCCGCAGGCTGAGAATCAGTACAAGGGATCACTCTCTCCACTTGGAGAGTGCCCTATTGCCCTCGGGCTGTGTATCAGTACAAGGGATCACCCTCTCAACTTGGAGAGTGCCCTATTGCCCGCAGGCTGTGAATCAGTACAAGGGATCACTCGGCGAGTGCCCTATTGCCCAGCGGGCTGTGCAAGACGGGACGTGACGTGACAAGACGGGAAGGGTTATTCTAGGGTGTCCACACACACGCACACACATGATAGCCCTACAGCATTAAAAAGTTGTTGTTTGTCAGGCTCAGACTTCGTCGTCAAGTCTGAGCCGTCAGGAGTCGTCCCAGACGCTATCATTTCACGTCCGGTTCTATACATTCACAGTCTAACAGTTCTAGCAACCTAAGACCAAAGCACGGTCAAAAACGCAAGTGGGTACACTTGCCTGAAACGGCGAGTGCGTCGTCCTCTCGAAGCGTCTCGTCCAAGCGTCTCATCCAAGCGTCTCGTCCGTAGAAGTCCGTCTGAAATATCGCCACGGCGACGATTGTCAGGCCTCAAATTCATCAAATCCTATTAGGTTTCGTTTCTAGGTTATCGGGACTATCCTATTCGTCAAAAGTCACTTTTTTGATGTTTCAGCCTAATCGACGATCTATCCTATGTGCACAGTCAAATTAGTCCGTTCGTCGATTTTCTATGTTCGTACAACGTTTTACAGGAGCTGGAAAGTAAATTTAGTTCAAGTTGACGGTTTTTAGTTTAGGGTTCAGTCAGCTATTGTGGGGGTTTCTACGAGTTTCGGGGAACCAACCTGAACCGGAGTTTGCTGTAGAATGGATGTCGTGTCTGATCGGAGAACTCCTCAGCTTCAGATCTGGTCCTCGCACGATTCTCCAAAAGTTCGAACTTGCGACGAAGGCATACGACGTGTCGCAACGTCGTAGACGGCCAATCCACGAAGTGGCACGTCCAAGTGGGGCCCACAGCAGTGCTAGGGGTCCAAGGGGGCCCACAACACCTCAGGAGCACTTGGGGGGCCCACCACATGAGTTGGTGTGGGAGAAATGATGTTGCGACGAAGTTCGGTCGGTCGGACTTGGTCGGTGCGGGGGTTCCTCTCGGTCAGACCGAGATGGGCTCTCGGTCGTGCACGTTGCAGCGCAGCGGGGTCGGGAGCTTGGGCGGTGCGAGGGATTTTGTCGGTCAGACCGACAGATCCCGTCGGTCACAGCGGGCGGCCAAGCTGCAACGTTACAGCTTGCAACGAAGCGGAGCAGCGGGCTGTTCTCTCGGTCGGAGCGGGGAGCGGCTTCGGTCAAGCGCTAGCGGGTGCGGAGCGGTGGCAACGAAGCGGGGTGCGGAGCGGGCGCTCGGTCTGACCGAGCGGTGCTCTCGGTCGGAGCGGGCGGCAACGGGGGGGGGGGATGCAGCGGGCTGTGCAAGCGGCGATGCGGGGGCTTGCTCCGGTCGTGCGCTAGGATTTGCGGGGGAGAGCTCCGGTCGTGCACGTTGCGATCGTCGCAACGTTGCGACGAAGCTTTGGAAGAGGAAACGGCGGCTAGGGTTTTGAGCAATGACGAAATAACTTTGCCTAGGGCTAACTTAAATAGGTTAGAGCTAGGGTTAGGGTTTGGGTTCGGAAAAATATAATTAAAATAATTTAAAATAATTAATTTAGTTAAAAATTACTCTCCTCTCCCTCACGCGAAATTGGTGCGGCCAAAAATTCTAAAAATTTGCCTAAAAATTCCTTAATACGTTATTATAATATAGTAATTTTATTGTAATTAAAAATTTTATAAAAATAGGTTTTAAAATTATTTAAAGCTTTCAAAAAAATAGAAAATAGGTCAAATTAAGTCCAAAAATTATAAAATAATTATGGGGTGTTCTAGATGACTAAAGAAAGAGAGTGGAGAAGACGGATCTAAATTTCGACGTCGAGAGACGAAACTAGAATTTGAAACGTCTCGCGTCAAAACAGAAAGTCGCGACGTCACGTCAAATAAGTTAGTATCACGGAAGAACGACTCGAGATATGTCGTTCCCAAGTTATTCCACAATCTAATACTTTCAGAGACGATCACGACGACATATCACACAAAAACGTTCAAAAACAAATAAAGTCTAAAATAAACACGTGCACGATCAAAAGCACGTGCACGAAGAAGGTACGATAGAAACAGGCCGTTACACTTACTATTTTCATCACATTGCATGTTGGTTAAAACATTGTTGCTACCATTTGCCATGCCACCGTCGTTACTTCTGCACTTGCACAGTCACCTTTACTTTATGCATAACATGCACTTTACTTACTACACTTGAGCACCCACATGTACCTTACTTTTCACTCATATATGTATGTCTACTCTTACTTTACTTTTCCACCTATAAGATCATCTTTTTGATCAATCTAACTCCATATCCTTGCCTCACCTGAAACCATTCGTCGCAAACTTGATTTGTTATATCATACAACTCTGTATCCTACACTATCTCCTGGTTACACATTAGTACATCTATTTACTTACTACCACCTTAGCGAGAATAGTTTTACATTTACGT
This sequence comes from Scilla litardierei, assembly GCA_030789695.1. Classification (NCBI taxonomy): domain Eukaryota; kingdom Viridiplantae; phylum Streptophyta; class Magnoliopsida; order Asparagales; family Asparagaceae; genus Scilla; species Scilla litardierei. The sequence goes on along the minus strand of CM061132.1, from coordinate 78,061,058 downwards.
TATAATTTTAAAAAAATGTTATTCGTCTATCTTTATTTCTATCATCAGCAATGTTGAATTTGGTTATACATTATGATTGATAGAATGTTAGATATGATTATTATTATTATTAGGGGATTTTAGTTACAGATAGGAGCAATAGAGATGATGTAATGATTGTTTACAATATGATAGATAGAATGATGTGTTCGAGAGTTATGTTTCACATTTGGATATACCTATACATAACTGCTTTAATAGGATTCCATACTAGGAAAAGTGCACAAGAAGACGAGTACATTACAGAATTGGAATTCATATTAGTAGCAGCTGAGAGTAACCTTGTAGATGTTGCATGTTTTATGATGACGATGATGATTAATAGGGTATGTAAAGTAACAAGACTTCATCGTACGGATTGGGTAGTGGAGACATCGGAAATGATATGATGTGTTGATACCAATGGACAGTTGCGCAAATTGATCTAAGTTGCTTGGGATAATATTCAATATGAAATGATGAGATGTGATTTAATAATTTGTTAATTAAGGTGTTTAAACTTATGAGTTGTCATGATGAAGAATGAGTTGGGAGCCTGATAAATGTTGATGGTAGATGGTGATGTACAATAGGCGCATTGGTAATTATTGTCATATATCAGTAATTGGTAAAGCGTCGTTATACCCATTGTTTGAGATAAGTATAGGGCTGGAGTTGGATGATGTCACAATTATTGTACTACAAGTTAGGTTATACAAGAGCAAGGGATGAAACACTACGGATGGGACAACTTATGAGAATGTACAGCTTTTTGGAGAACTTAAGTATATAGTATAACATACATTAAAGACCCCCGAAAAGATGTTACTGCCTTAATAACAATGATGAGCAAAGGAGTGAAGAATTTTGTAAGAAGTGTTGATTGATGATAGTTGGTATTTTTCCTTTTCGGAGTTGCCTTATTCAAAGTATTAATTGTTTAGGACAAGAATTATGAGATAGAAAGCAAAAAGAAAATGGAAGTATTGGACCTATATTTAAGTTCATGATATGCTTATAGTGGTAACATTATTCGGCGATGAGACGAGAAGTAATGATTTATTTTAGTAACACTTGTTTGAGATTATAAGTTTAGCAACCTGTGTGTTAGAATATTGGAGTGGTTGTTAAGAGGATTATATACATTATTATTATTATTATTATTTTCTTTCTCATCCTCATCTCTGCACATCTTGGATAGCCGTCCCCAGCCTTTTCACTTGCCCACTAACGGTTGAGGCCATTGATGGTGCTTAGTCATCCGAACCTCTTTTTGAAACTTAATCTTAACCACCTCGCTTGTGTCTTTTCCTAACCAATTTCATTCTTCGTCTTGATATATTTCAGGTCATAATATACCTCATAGAAATACGAGAGCATTATCCATATTTGTTTACTGCTCTTTAGTTGATAAGAATTCCGATGACGGAATTTTTTCTAATGTGGGTAAAAAGTAACGGCCAGTATTTTTAGACATGTTTTCGATTGTGTGTGCCGGAGTTTTTCTTTAGTCATCCAGATAATCTTTGCGTCCGTGCGTTCTCTGCTACGAGTCGACGCGAGCGCGTCTCTGTTCTCGTTTTTAACGTGTCAACATTAATTTATTATCAAGTTTAACAAATTACTTTAACTTAATTATCGTGCTAATTACCAATTGTTAATCACTTTAATTATTTCACTAATTACTTTATTTTTCACCACCAATTTAATTAAGTTACTAATTACTTAATTACTTAATTACGTTAATCTCCTAAATTGACATAACCTGTTATTCACATTTTAATTTTTTATAAGTAGGGTTAAAGAGTGTATCACGTTTTTGAAATCAGATTCATTCCCCCGAAAAAAATTAGTCAGGTTAGTATTAAATCCCAAACCTAATACTTGACTAAATCTACAGACAAACCAACACCACATTCTGCATGAGACAAATTAAATTAAATTAAAGCTGAAGGGAACTTTGACTTAAACACTACTAAAAGTTCATTACAAATTCGTATAAATCATCTCCCTGATCAAACAAATCAACCAACAAACGAAACAGCCCCAACACCATTCTGCCAAACCCAAACAATTTCTCCCAAATCAGTTCACCTTCCCAAAATCATATCTTCAGACTCAAAACCGAAAGCGGAAACAAAAGAACTAAAATCTGAAAACTCGCAGACAATTTCAGATTCTTGCAATCAACAAACCATCAACTGATCTTCCTCCTCTATCCTGATCAGCCCTCTCATTGCGTGCACCACCCTACGCCGTGGACCGTCGCCGGAGCACCACCCACGCGCCGCCAGGGGAGATGCTGTGCCGTCGCCCTAACGACCGTGAACCCTCGCCCGTGCACTAGTGCCCGGTGCCGCCGGAGGGCGGCCTGGCCGGAGTAGTGCCTGACCGCCGGAGCGCCACCATCCCTGTGCGTGACCCCCTCTTCCCTTCGGCTTTCTTTTGCGTAAGATACCCATGCTATTGCTTGCAAGTTGAAACCAAAAAAATATAAAGAAATGAAACAAAGAGAGAGGACGAAATGATAATGGACAGGAGACAGTGAGACAGAGGGTAAGAGAGAGAAATGCCTAGCTATTAAAGAGAGAGTTAATTAATAAGAAGGGAAACAAAGAAAGTGACAGCCTTGGTATAGGTTAAAGGGTAGGTGACAGCTTTATTTAAACAAAGAGAGAGGGTGAGAGAGGTAAGATAGTTGTTAGCCTTGTTATAATAAGAGAAGAGAGAGAATGGGTATTAAAAATGTAGGAGTATGTGAAAGTGGGTGGGCTGTTACAAATACTGTTAACCATGAAATATTAACATGATGATTAAACTTACCATTAGCTTGAATTAGGTTAATTAGTTAAGTAGTTTTAATGTTGTTAGTTTTAATGTTAATTGGTTAGTGTTATTTAATTTCAACGTGTTAATAATTGTTAAAGATTGGGATAACAATATCAGGATAAAATTAGGCGTATCATGTTGGTAAAAACACAATATAAATATCACCCTAGCCAGAGAGCCAATAAAATTAGACGAACCCACTTTAAGGATTAACTGGATATTTTGACTTATCTCGCAATATATCTAATACAGTGATTTGTTTAACCAAAACAGCGAACCGGGCTCACCGTAACGTAACCCTCGAACCCACGACAACTGATACCACCGGAAACAGGCAAGCGATACTTGCCAGTAATTATTTAGGCCATGTTTTAGGCCAATTTGTATAGTAGCGTAAAAAAGACTAGGCGATGAAATGATAACGCCCTTGCTAGATCTAGCTTGATAACGAAGCTAGATCCGACACCTTTACCATGATATCTTTTCATGCTGTCATGTCACGTTTACTGTCAATTAACTGTACGCACTTTTAACTGCTCATAACATGTCATGTCATTCATCAAATTGTTCTATCGTGATTGCGTAGCACACGCTACAATAATTGTTACTATTGAGGCTCGGCACCTGCTTTGCGGGCACAACCTTATGCCAAAAAACACTTCCTAGCTCGTGATCCAGAAGATGGGCGCCAGTTCATATACAAAACACTTCCTGGCTCATGATCCAGAAGATGGGCGCCAGTCCATATACAAAACACTTCCTGGCTCGTAATCTAGAAGATGGGCGCCAGTTCATATACAAAATACTTCCTGGCTCATGATCCAGAAGATGGGTGACAGTCTATATACACGTGGAGATGTAGGGTTAAACGGTCGCTTGAGCTTAGAAGTGAGCCCGTACAGTCACTTCAGCCAAAAGACGGAAACTCTGTGCACAAAGTGATAAATTAGTGCTTCGTGAATCGAGAAATAATGAATTGTAGCTTTCTGCTACGCCATGCTTGATCATTATCATATTGTTCATTTAATTATTGCACTCTTTAAACGTAATGCCATATCATCATGTTAGAACTGCTAGTTGCATTATTTTATTTGTATCCTTGCACAAAAGTCCTCCACTTTCCTTGGGCGACTTTTGCTGACATGTGCCCTCTTCTATTTGGGTGTCACATGTCAGGTGTTGAGACAGAGTAGGTAGCAGAGGACGAGCAGTTCGTTGACGCTGAGTTTGAGGTCCCTGCAGAGACTGAGTTCGAGGACACTGGTGACCAGTCCTAGACTCACTTGGAGTCTCTTTTAGTAGTTGTCTTCCAGTAGTTGCTGATTAGGTTTCGGTGCGTAGCACCCATCTCTTTGTTTCGCTTGGCCATGCTTTAGGCCTATGGTTCAGACATTGTACTTGGTGACTCTTTCTGTGATGTTTGTGATATTTTGTTGGATGTCTGGTGGATGTTTTCTTATCTGCTCTTTTTATTATCATTGTATTTGTTTCGTCGCGATGCAAGGACCTACAATTTGTATTTATTCATAGACATTTACCGGACTGCAGTTTCACAGCTCCAAGTCTGAGTGGGCCTTTTCACGTCTCGCCTTCCATACTTGGGAAGCGGGGCGTGACAGGTTTTAAAGGTGGCCCATGCAGGTCTCCTATTTGCATCTGCGAAATATCGGAACAACACTAATGATAACAACATCCATTTAAATATTCGGAACATTCAAGTCATGAATTGAGTCTAATAAGAAGGCTTTCCTTGTCTTAGATGGTAGGAAGACTTAAATAGACGTCCATGTTTGATAGTCAAGCGCTTTCGTTGAGACTTAGTTGTACTCGTCTTAGGTTACCTTAGTAGTCTCCCACCCAGCCCTGACTATAATAGATCCTAGAGCTTTTCCTTTAGTCTTTCGTTGAGTCCATAAATTTCGGGCCAACAAAACGAAATTTTGATACTCTTAGGACCCTTCCCTGAGAACTCTATTACAATCTAGTTCATTAGAAAGTCTTAGTTCTAAGTTCTCCTGATCTTTAGTCGATCTAATAATTAGGCCCCTGATTTTTATTATTATTCCTAATCCTTACATCGCTATGTTAATGATCGTAGTATTCCATTGCAGCAGATTCACCTAAGTTAATTCCCCGTCATGTTTACATTTTAACCATTCAACTCCCTCCTTGCTCTTGATACCCATGATCTTCCTGACATCCATCATTATCCTTTGAATCACCTATATTACTATACTAATTCTACTATCAATGTCCTTTTCATGGAATTTCTTGCACAGTTTAACTTCTTTAAAAATCTCTAATATATATACATATGCCTCCTATTTTTCAACTGACTTAAAATTATTCTTTGAGTTGAGTTTTCTTCGCTGAAAATTTTAGTCACTAAAATTTTAATGATTTCTAACCTATACCATCCTATTTTACCTTCTACATATGGAGATCTTTATCTTTAAAATATTTTTTTATTGATGACACACATATAAATTATAAGCTTCCTTCAATGGACCATGATCCGGTCAATATGCTTGGCTAAGTTTGTTGGATCACCCTTGCTAGACTGGGGTAAGTGATCCTGGCTTTGTCACTTCCCTGGCCGGGTCCGCTGGACCGCAAGGACGTGAGTCATGATTATGTATGGCATTTTCTTTCTTGCTATACTACAACAGATTTCAAAACAATCGACCATACACTAATTTTAAATACTTTTATCTTAAATTAAACTTCAACTATTTCAGTGTATTAGTTCTGTATTCATTGTATTTATACTAAAAAATTTTGTTAAAAAAATCTATCTCCATTTATGAAACAAAAAAAATGCACCCATGACTCTTTCGTATATTGCTTATTTACTATTTTAACTCATACCACCCACTCACCATCCTTATATACGTTATTTGGATATTGTCACGTTTTACACATACCTCCCAATCTCCCATTGAATCATTCATAACCATCTCTATGCCATCTGATCAAGCTAACTCTTGTCACGACTACTGATTTGATACCACTGTTCTACAGACTAAGTCGAAACTACTCGAACGTGATAGAACGGTAAAATAATAAGCGGTCTTAAATTACTACTGGATCAGTGTCTAGAAAGGAATGGAAAGGGGGTTGGTCAACCAATGGACTTGTCCTACCGTCATAGAAGTGACATGTGCCTTCAAGCCCCGACTGCCTGGCTGATTTGGAAGTTAAGCTAGACTTCTTATTATTAGGCCAACCTACACTTTTAGATAGTCAAGCAACATTTGTTTTCCTCATGCTCGCTCATTACTTGTCCTTTTCAGTGTTACCGCGTCTACCTAGTTGTCTTACTATTGTCATCACATTGCGTGTTGGTTAAAACATTGTTGCTACCATTTGCCATGCCACCGTCGTTACTTCTGCACTTGCACAGTCACCTTTACTTTATGCATAACATGCACTTTACTTAATACACTTGAGCAGCCACATATACCTTACTTTTCACTCATATATGTATGTCTTCTCTTACTTTACTTTTCCACCTATAAGATCATCTTTTTGATCAAGCTAACTACATATCCTTGCCTCACCTGAAACTATTCGTCACAAACTTGATTTGTTATAACATACAACTCTGTATCCTACACTATTTCCTGGTTACACATTAGTACATCTATTTACTTACTACCACCTTAGCGAGAATAGTTTTACATTTACTTTATAATTTTAAAAAAAATGTTATTCTTCTATCTTTATTTCTATCATTAGGAATGTTGAATTTTGTTATGCATTATGATTGATAGAATGTTAGATATGATTATTATTATTATTATTAGGGGATTTTAGTTACAGATAGGAGCAGTAGAGATGATGTAATGATTGTTTACAATATGATAGATAGAATGATGTGTTCGAGAGTTATGTTTCACATTTGGATATACCTATACATAACTGCTTTAATAGTATTCCATACTAGGAATAGTGCACAAGAAGACGAGTACATTACGGAATTGGAATTCATATTAGTAGCAGCTGAGACTAACCTTGTATATGTTACATGATTTATGATGACGATGATGATTAGTAGGGTATGTAAAGTAACAAGACTTCATCGTACGGATAGGGTAGTGGAGACATCGGAAATGATATGATGTGTTGATAAGAATGGACTGTTGCGTAAATTGATCTAAGTTGCTTGGGATAATATTCAATAAGAAATGATGAGATGTGATTTAATAATTTGTTAATTAAGGTGTTTAAACTTATGAGTTGTAATGATGAAGAATGAGTTGGGAGCCAGATAAATGTTGATGGTAGATGGTGATGTATACTGGCGCATTGGTAATTATTGTAATATATCAGTAATTGGTAAAGCGACGTTGTACCCATTGTTTGAGATAAGTATAGGGCTGGAGTTGGATGATGTCATAATTATTGTACTACAAGTTAGGTTATACAATGAGCAAGAGATGATACACCACGGATGGGACAACCTATGAGAATGTACAGCTTTTTGGAGACCTTAAGTATAGATGATAACATACATTAAAGACCCCCGAAAAGATGTTACTGCCTTAATAACAATGATGAGCAAAGGAGTGAAGAAATTTGTAAGAAGTATTGATTGAGGATAGTTGGTATTTTTCCTTTTCGGAGTTGCCTTGTTCAAAGTATTAATTGTTTAAGACAAGAATTATGAGATAGAAATCAAAAAGAAAATGGAAGTATTGGACCTATATTTAAGTTCATGATATGCTTATAGTTGTAACATTATTCGGTGACGAGACGAGAAGTGATGATTTATTTTAGTAACACTTGTTTAAGATTATGAGTTTAGCAACCTGAGTGTTAGAATATTGGGGTGGTTGTTAAGAGGATAGGTATATACATTATTGTTATTATTATTTTCTTTCTCATCCTCATCTCTGCACATCTTGGATAGCCATTCCCAGCCTTTTCACTTGCCCACTAACGGTTGATGCCATTGATGGTGCTTAGTCATCCGAACCTCTTTTTGAAACTTAATCTTAACCACATCGCTTGTGTCTTTTCCTAACCAATTTCATTCTTCGTCTCGATATATTTCAGGTCATAAAATACCTCATAGAAATACGAGAGCGCTATCCATATTTGTTTCATGCTCTTTAGTTGATAAGAATTCCGAGGACGGAATTTTTCCTAAGGTGGGTAGAATGTAACAGCCAGTATTTTTAGACGTGTTTTCGATTATGCATACCGGTATTTTTCTTCAGTCATCCAGATAATCTTTTAGTCTGTGCGTTCTCTGATACGAGTCGATGCGAGCGCGTCTCTGTTCTCGTTTTTAACGTGTCAACATTAATTTATTATCAAGTTTAACAAATTACTTTAACTTAATTATCGTGCTAATTACCAATTGTTAATCACTTTAATTATTTCACTAATTACTTTATTTTTCACCACCACTTTAATTAAGTTACTAATTACTTAATTACTTAATTACATTAATCTCCTAAATTGACATAACCTGTTATTCACATTTTAATTTTTTATAAGTAGGGTTAAAGAGTGTATCACGTTTTTGAAATCGGATTCATTCCCCCTAAAAAATTAGTCAGGTTAGTATTAAATCCCAAACCTAATCCTTGACTAAATCTACAGACAAACCAACACCACATTCTGCATGAGATAAATTAAATTAAATTAAAGCTGAAGGGAACTTTGACTTAAACACTACTAAAAGTTCATTACAAATTCGTATAAATCATCTCCCTGATCAAACAAATCAACCAGCAAACGAAACAACACCAAAACCATTCTGCCAAATCCAAACGATTTCTCCCAAATCAGTTCACCTTCCCAAAATCATATCTCCAGACTCAAAACCGAAAGCGGAAACAAAAGAACTCAAATCTGAAAACTCTCCGACAATTTCAGATTCTTGCATTCAACAAACTCTCAACTGATCTTCCTCATCTATCCCGATCAACCCTCTCATTGCGCGCACCACCCTACGCCGTGGACCGTCACCGGAGCACCACCCACGCGCTGCCAGGGGAGATGCTGCGCCGCCGCCCTAATGACCGTGAACCATCGCCCGCGCGCTGGTGACCGCCATCGCCGGAGGACTGCCTGGTCAGAGCAGCGCCTGACCGGCGGAGCGCCACCATCCCCGTACGGGACCTCCTCCCGCCGTCGCAAGGTGAAAGCCCCTCTTCCCTTCGGCTTTCTTTTGCGTAAGATACCCATGCTGTTGCTTGCAAGTTGAAATCAAAAAAAAATAAAGAAACGAAACAAAGAGAGACGACGAAATGATAATGGACAGGAGACAGTGAGACAGAGGGTAAGAGAGAAGTGCCTAGCTATTAAAGAGAGAGTTAATTAATAAGAAGGGAAACAAAGAAAGTGACAGCCTTGGTATAGGTTAAAGGGTAGGTGACAGCTTTATTTAAACAAAGAGAGAGGGTGAGAGAGTTAAGATAGTTGTTAGCCTTGTTATAATAAGAGAAGAGAGAGAATGGGTATTAAAAATGTAGGAGTATGTGAAAGTGGGTAGGGTGTTACAAATAATGTTAACCATGAAATATTAACATGATGATTAAACTTACCTTTAGCTAGAAATAGGTTAATTAAGTAGTTTTAATGTTGTTAGTTTTAATGTTAATTGGTTAGAGTTATTTAATTTCAACGTGTTAATAATTGTTAAAGATTGGGATAACAATATCAGGATAAAATTAGGCGTATCATGTTGGTAAAAACACAATATAAACATCACCCTAGCCAGAGAGCCCAATAAAATTAGACGAACCCACTATAAGGATTAACTGGATATTCTGACTTATCTCGCAATATATCTAATACAGTGATTTGTTTAACCAAAACAGTGAACCGGGCTCACCGTAACGTAACGCTCGAACCCACGACAACCGATACCAACGGAAACAGGCAAGTGATACTTGCCAGTAATTATTTAGGCCATGTTTTAGGCCAATTTGTATAGTAGCGTAAAAGAGACTAGGCGATGAAATGATAGTCGTCTAAACGCCCTTGCTAGATCTAACTTGACAACGAAGCTAGATCCGACACCTTTACCATGCTATCTTTTCATGCTGTCATGTCACGTTTCCTTTCAATTAACTGTACACACTTTTAACTGCTCATTACATGTCATGTCATTCATCAAATTGTTCTATCGTGATTGCGTAGCACACACTACAATAATTGTAACTATTGAGGCTAGGCACCTGCTTTGCGGGCACAACCCTATGCCCAAAAACACTTCCTGGCTCGTAATCCAGAAGATGGGCGCCAGTCCATATACAAAACACTTCCTAGCTCGTGATCCAGAAGATGGGCGCCAGTCCATATACAAAACACTTCCTGGCTCGTGATCCAGAAGATGGGCGCCGGTCCATATACACGTGGAGGGGTAGGGTTAAACGGTCGCTTGAGCGTAGAAGTGAGCCCGTACAGTCACTTCAGCCAAAAGACGGAAACTCTATGCACAAAGTGATAAATCAGTGATTCGTGAATCGTGAAATAATGAATTGTAGCTTTCTGCTATGCCGTGCTTGATCGTTATCATCTTGTTCATTTAATTGTTGCACTCTTTTAATGCCATGCCATATCATCATGTTAGAACTGCTAGTTGCATTATTTTATTTGTATCATTGCACAAAAGTCCTCCGCTTTCCTTGGGAGACTTTTGCTGACTTGTGCCCTCTTCTCTTTTGGTGTCACATGTTAGGTTTTGAGACAGAGCAGGTAACATATGACGAGTAGTTCGTTAACGCTGAGTTTGAGGTCCCTGCAGAGACTGAGTTCGAGGACATTGGTGACCAATCCTAGACTCACTTGGAGTCTCTTTTAGTAGTTGTTTTCCAGTAGTTGCTGATTAGGTTTCGATGCATAGCACCCATCTCTTTGTTTCGTTTGGCCATGCTTTAGGCCTATGGTTCAGACATTGTACTTGGTGACTCTTTCTCTGATGTTTAGGATATTTTGTTGGATGTCTGGTGGATGTTTTCTTATCTGCTCTTTTTATTATTGTTGTTGTTGTTTCGTCGCGATGCAAGGACCTGCAATTTGTATTTATTCATAGACGCTTATCGGACTGCAGCTTCACAGCTCCAAGTCTGCGCGGGCCTTTTCACGTCTCGCCTTCCATACTTGGGAAGCGGGGCGTGACAATACACATATCATATATACATATATATGATATGTGTATGTATACAGTATAATATATACATATATCATATATATCATAAATATATATATGTATATATTATACTGTATACATACACATATCATATATATGATATATGTATATCATATATGTATATTATAATTATACATACACATATCATATATATGTGTGTATATACATGTATACATATGTATACATGTATACATATATATACACCCACATATATATATGATATATGTATACATTATAATATGTATACATATACATGTATACATGTATAATGTATCTATATTACAATTGAGAGCTGTTTTTGAACTTATCCTATGTGGCAATGTCACATCAAGTTTTGGAGGGAAAAATTTTAGGTTGGGGGAAAATTTGTTGGGAGAACAAATTGTTTTTTTGAAATTGAATGCATCAGCCTTTAATACCCACACATTCATCAAAGAGGCATGCTATGCTTTAATACCCACACGTTTCTCAAAGAGGCGGAATGTGCTGAGGCACATTGCAGGTCCCATTGTTTTGTGCGGGCTGAGATTGAAAGCCAGTTGGAAAACCAAGAGACATTTTGTCAAATTGTAACCTGCATACACCTATTTGATGCACTTTCCACCCTTTATAAAACCCCTCCATCGTCACTGTGCTCACATCACACTGAACCTCCATCGTCCCTTGATCATTCATGGCTAAAGCTAAGGCTGTTTTCGTAATATCTGTGGAGTAATGGTGCACACGGTGGAGCCCGCAGCCACGTAAATGTTCCATCGTAACAACACAACACACCATACTCCTAAAATAATTGTTTAAAAGAATTGTTTCACCATAAATACGCACACATTTACATGTATGTGTATCCACATGCAATATATATTTTTGAATTAACAAAAGGCGTCTGCGCCGAAGGCGTATTTTTGCCAGTGCCAAAGGCGCCGGCGTCGAATTTGTTGTTCCGCATCGAAGGCGTCCGTATCGCTAAATATTTTTACGCTAATTTGTTTTTCTTTTAAATTTTGGCCGTGAAAATATTTTTTTTGGGGAACTCAGATTTCGCGGGGGAAAAGTCTTAAATGAACCGTGCCCGCGGGCACGGGTTATGACTAGTACATATACATACATACATGTATACACACACATATATACATATATATACATCTAATCTGTAAAATAGGGATGTTATCAAGAGAAATTGGATAAGAGAAATTAGACAAGAGAATTTGGATCAGAGAATTTGGACAAGAGTATACATATATACATATACATACATACATATACATACATCTATTCTATAAAATAGGAATGTTATCAAGAGAAATTGGATAAGAGAAATTGGACAAGAGAATTGTCTAAGAGAATTTGGACAAGAGTTTATTCATCTATTATATAAAAGAGGGATGTTATCAAGAGAAATTGGATAAGAGAAATTGGACAAGAGAAATTGGACAAGAGAAATTGGACAAGAGATGAGATTTTGAGGGATATTTATTATACAAAAGAGGGATGTTATCAAGAGAAATTTGACGAGAGAAATTGGACAAGAGATGAGATTTTGAGAGATATCTATTGTATAAAGAAGGGAATGTTATCAAGAGAAATTGGACAATAGAAATTGGACAAGAGATGAGAATTTGAGGGATATCTATTATACAAAAGAGGGAATGTTATCAAGAGAAATTACATAAGGGAAATTGGATAAGAGAAATCGGATAAGAGATGAGATTTTGAGGGATATATATTATACAAAAGAGGGATGTTATCAAGAGAAATTAGACAAGAGAAATTGGACAAGAGATGAGATTTTGAGGGATATTTATTATATAAAAGAGGGATGTTATCAAGAGAAATTGGACAAGAGAAATTGGACAAGAAATGAGCAGTGCCCGCGGGCACGGGTTATGACTAGTACATATATATACACACATACATGTATACACACACATAAATATATATATATACTAGTCATTACCCGTGCCCATATGGCACGATTTATTTAATGGCTGAGTTTTTTTCCCACCATAAATATCAAGTTCCCCCAAATTTCAAGTTTTCCCACAAAATTTCAAGTTTCCCCCCAAAATTTAAGTCCCCCCAAAATTGTCATTGCCCCCTAGAACAAACTTGCCACGTAGGACAAAGCTTTATCCTAGTATGATAAGATTCAAAATCTTCAAAAGACTGGAAAAAATGGTCGGAAAGGGGGGGAGAATAAAAAGTGTGGGTGTGTGTCTCTTATCCATGTCCAAATTCTCTTATCCAACTTCTCTTGATAACATCCCTCTTTTATATAATAGATATCCAAGTTTTCTTATCCAAGTTCTCATGTCCAAATTCTCTTATCCAACTTCCCATGATAACATCCCTCTTTTATATAATATATATCCAAGTTCTCTTATCCAATTTCTCATTTCTAAATTCTCTTATCCAACTTCTCTTGATAACATCCCTCTTTTATATAATAGATATCCAAATTCTCTTATCCAATTTCTCATGTCCAAATTCTCTTATCCAATTCTCCTGTCCAAGTTCTCTTATCCAACTTCTCTTGATATCATCCCTCTTTTAGATAAGAGATTTTCAAATTCTCTTATCCAATTTCTCATGTCCAAATTCTCTTATCCAACTTCTCTTGATAACATCCCTCTTTTATATAATAGATATCCAAATTCTCTTATCCAATTTCTCATGTCCAAATTCTCTTATTCAACTTCTCTTGACAACATTCCTCTTTTATATAATAGATATCCAAGTTCTCTTATCCAATTTCTCATTTCTAAATTCTCTTATCCAACTTCTCTTGATAACATCCCTCTTTTGTATAATAGATATCCAAATTCTCTTATCCAATTTCTCATGTCCAAATTCTCTTATCCAACTTCCCCCGTGCACATGTGCACTTGGACTGGAAAAAAACGGTCGGGAAGGGGAGAAAGAATAAAAAGTGTGGGTGTGTGTGTGTGGAGGGCCCAAGGGAAAAAAATGCAAAACCAGGGGTTGTTATGCAAAATTCCCCACCTCTTCTCTTATCTCTCAAAATCTCATCACAAAATTCCTCACCTCTTCTCTTATATCTCAAAATCTCATCACAAAATTCCTCACCTCTTCTCTTATCTCTCAAAATCTCATCACTTATCCAATTTCTCTTGTCCAATTTCTCTTATCCAATTTCTCTTGATAACATCCCTATTTTATAAAATAGATATCCAAGTTCTCTTATCCAATTTCTCATCTCCAAATTCTCTTATCCAACTTCTCTTGATAACATCCCTCTTTTATATAATAGATATCCAAGTTCTCTTATCCAAGTTCTCATTTCTAAATTCTCTTATCCAACTTCTCTTGATAACATCCCTCTTTTATATAATAGATATCCAAGTTCTCTTATCCATTTTCTCATGTCCAAATTCTCTTATCCAACTTCCCTTGATAACATCCCTCTTTTATATAATAGATATCCAAATTCTCTTATCCAATTTCTCATGTCCAAATTCTCTTATCCAACTTCTCTTGATAACTTCCCTATTTTATAGAATAGATATCCAAATTCTCTTATCCAATTTCTCATGTCCAAATTCTCTTATCCAACTTCTCTTGTTAACATCCCTCTTTTATATAATAGATATCCAAATGCTCTTATTCAACCTCTCTTGATAACATCCCTCTTTAATATAATAGATATCCAAATTCTCTTATCCAATTTCTCTTGTCCAACTTCTCTTGTCCAACTTCTCTTATCCAACTTCTCTTGATAACATCCCTCTTTTAGATAATAGATTTCCAAATTCTCTTATCCAATTTCTCATGTCCAAATTCTCTTATCCAACTTCTCTTGAGAACATTCCTCTTTTATATAATAGATATCCAAATTCTCTTATCCAATTTCTCATGTCCAAATTCTCTTATCCAACTTCTCTTGAGAACATCCCTCTTTTATATAATAGATATCCAAATTCTCTTATCCAATTTCTCATGTCCAAATTCTCTTATCCAACTTCTCTTGATAACATCCCTCTTTTATTGAATAGACTAGTCATTACCCGTGCCCATATGGCACGGTTTATTTAATGGCTGAGTTTTTCTCCCCCACAAATTTCAAGTTCACCCAAATTTCAAGTTTTCCCACAAAATTTCAAGTTTCCCCCCAAATTTAAGTTTTCCCCCAAAATTTAAGTCCCCCCAAAATTGTCATTACCACCTAAGACAAACTTGCCACGTAGGACAAAGCTTTGTCATAGTAGGATAAGATTCAAAATCTTCACAGAACTGGAAAAAAAATGGCCGGAAGGGGTGAGAATAAAAAGTGTGGGTGTGTGTGGAGGGAGGGTCCATAGGCAAAAATACAAAAACCGGGGTTGTATATGCAAAATTCCCCACCTCCTCTTTTATCCCTCAAAATCTCATCTCTTATATTTTCTCTTATTCAATTTCCCTGTTTTATATAATAGATATCCAATTTCTCTTATCCAATTTCTCATGTCCAAATTCTCTTATCAATTTCTCTTGATAACATCCGTCTTTTATATAATAGATATCTCTTATCCAATTTCTCTTGTCCAATATCTCTTATCCAATTTCTCTTGATAACATCTCTCGTTTGTAATATAGATATCTCTTATCCAATTTCTCTTGATAACATCACTCTTATCCAATTTCTATTGTCCAATATCTCTTATTCAATTTCTCTTGATAACATCACTCTTATCCAATTTCTATTGTCCAATATCTCTTATTCAATTTCTCTTGATAACATCCCTCTTTTATAATATAGATATCTCTTATCCAATTTATCTTGTCCAATATCTCTAATCCAATTTTTCTTGATAACATCCCTCTTTTATAATATAGATATCTCTTATCCAATTTCTCTTTTCCAATATCTATTATCCAATTTCTCTTGATAACATCCCTCTTTTATAATATAGATATCTCTTATCCAATTTCTCTTTTCCAATATCTCTTATCCAATTTCTCTTGATAACATCCCTCTTTTATAATATAGATATCTCTTATCCAATTTCTCTTGATAACATCACTCTCTTATAATATAGATATCTCTTATCCAATATCTCTTGTCCAATATCTCTTATCCAATTTCTCTTGATAACATCCCTCTTTTATAATATAGATATCTCTTATCCAATTTCTCTTTTCCAATATCTCTTATCCAATTTCTCTTGATAACATCCCTCTTTTATAATATAGATATCTCTTATCCAATTTCTCTTGTCCAATATCTCTTATCCAATTTCTCTTGATAACATCCCTCTTTTATAATATAGATATCTCTTATCCAATTTCTCTTGTCCAATATCTCTTATCCAATTTCTCTTGATAACATCCCTCGTTTATAATATAGATATCCAAATTCTCTTATCCAATTTCTCATGTCCAAATTCTCTTATCCAACCTCTCTTGATAACATCCCTCTTTTATATAATAGATACTAGATATCCAAATTCTCTTATCCAATTTCTTATGTCCAAATTCTCTTGATAACATCCCTCTTTTATATAATAGATATATACACATGTATACACATACACACACATACATACATACATACATACATACATACATACATATATGTATGTATGTACACATACATACATACATACATAATGTATGTACACATAATATATATATATATATATATATATATATATATATATATATATATATATATATATATATATGATATATAATGATGAGTGAATTGCGGAGTGGAGGGACAGGCGATTCCGGCGAAAAACCTAGGGCAGGCCCTATTGGTGGCGGCCAGTCCGAATTAGATTCTAATGAACCGCCGTGGCAAACTGTGCACAGGCGGCGGGCTTCTGCTCCCCTGCCCTCTCGTGTGCGAGGCTTTCAGCGTCCTCGCTCGGGGGGTCGGCAACCTATCGATCGTGCTTCTGCTCGTGGGGGTCCACGTGATTCACTTCGATGGGTAGCTCCAGGCCTCTCAAATCTCCGAGTAGGTGCTCCAGGCCGTGGTCTTCGATCTGATGTTTGTAAAGACATGTTGGGTCTCCCTGTAGGCAGTCATGCATCTAAGGTGTTTGACGGAATGATTCAGAGACCCTCAATATCTGGTCCAAAGAGGAGCTGGGCTGATATTTGCTCTTCTAAGAGATCATATGGTGATGCCATCGGTATGAGTTTCGTACCCCCTAATATCAGATTGGACGGTACCCGCGTAGCTCGTGTATCGAATTCACTCTTGGAGAAGGGGTCGGAATTTTGGAAATCAACTTTGGTGGGATACGTACTGGGCGATACACCATCGTTTGGGCAGATGCAGGCTTGGATGGACAGGCTCTGGAAGCCCAGGAAGAAAGCGCAAGTCTACAGCAAGGACAATGGTTTCTACTACTTCCGTTTCGAATCAGGGGAAGAATGTGAGAGAATTCTTCATGGAGGTCCTTGGTTGATGGATGGGCGGTTGGTTGTGCTTAAATTGTGGCCTCCATCTCTTCGTCACGACCGTGACATTCTTACCTCTGTTCCTATCTGGGTACAAATGCATGGGCTTCCTGTAAACATGTGGAATAGGGACGTTCTCAATATCCTAGCCTCGGTTATTGGGAACCCCCTGTGCTTGGATCGAGCCATTGCCAAAATGGAAAGAATTACCTACGCTCGTTGTTTGGTCGAAGTCGACGCTAAGAGTTCTCTACCGACTCATGTTGAAGCGGAGCTTGATGACGGCTCTATTTTGTTAATAGATGCCAAGTATGAGGTGGAACCTCCCCGTTGCAGCAAATGTATTTGTTTTGGTCACTTGACAGCGCAATGCCCTTTTTCTCAAGACAAGGGGAAGGGAATTGATCACAATTCCAAGCATGTGCACTTCTTGGATCCGGGCCAATCCTCCAATGCTCCTTTGCCGGATGCAACTGAAGAGCCTGCTGCTTGTGCGAAATCAGCCCTGCCTCAAGTAAATGATGCTGTGGTTGGTCAAATTAAGGGCACAACAAATCAGGTAATGTCCCAAGGAAGTGAGGGGTCAGTACAAGCAACATTTGTTCATGTAGCGGCTACAGTTGATGTCACAGAGGGCAATGATAGCAGTCCTGGCAATGAGCAATGCCGCATCTCTGTTGTTGATGCAGAGCAAGTACCTACCTCTTGTTCTCCTGTGGATGACTGTGAACCGGAGGGGAGTGAGGGGCCTGCATTGATTGTAGAGAAGTTCATGGATGCTGCTTCTATACAGTTGTGTGCTCAATTTAAGAGGTTTGTAAAGCTGGTGCAGCTAGTTCAACTCCTGAGGCCTCGTAGTACCAAGTACCCTGGCCAATCAGTTCGTGTATCCCCCTCTCGGCTACATGCCATGGAGTCTGGTGTCCAAAACTCAAACAAGAAATTGCCATCGCTTGGTGCGGAAATATTAAAACCTCATCTAATGCTCCCAGGAAAAGACACTGACGCTATTATTCATCAAGACACCCTCCCAGAATTCACTCTCTATGATAACCCTGAATGGGCATTGGAACTTGCTGATATTGTTGATACATCCAAGGGGAAGAAGCAGGCTTTAACTGCTACCCGGCGTAGCAGCAGACTGAAGTAGGGGTCTGCCATTATACTCTTATTTATCTTGTCAATGAGTATCTTAATCTGGAACACAAGGGGCCTTAATAACTCTGTGAGGCATAGGGATCTCAAGGATATGATCAAGAAGCTCAAGCCTTCTGTCATTGTTCTATTGGAGACTAAATTGAATCCGACGACAGTGAAGACTAAATCTTGCATTCCTAAGGGTTGGAGCATTTTTGATAACTTTCATACTCATTCTGGAGGGCGTATTTTGACAGGTTTTGATCCTATTGTGTGGCAGGCTAGCATCATCTCTTGTTCAAATCAACACATTACACTAAGATGTCTCAATACCGGGGGGTTGGAATTCGCCCTAACTGCTGTGTACGGAAACAACTCCTTGTCTGAAAGGAAGCTTTTATGGGAGTGCCTAAAGTTCGATGCGGCAACTATTAATTCTAAAGCTTGGTTAGTGGGAGGAGACTTTAATTGTGTATTACATGCTACAGACAAGGTTGGTGGCCGTAGGGTGGGAGCTAATACTATCTCTGACTTCAACAACTCAGTTGCCGATTGTAGATTGGGTGACCTCAAAAGTACTGGGAATCGCCTCAGTTGGTGCAATAACCGTATAGGTCCGGGCCGTATTGCGGCACAATTGGATCGGGTTCTTTGCAATGGTGTATGGCTTGATAAGCTACCTGACTCTTACTTGGATTATTTGGACCCTAAATCCAGTGACCACTCCCCGATGTCTATCAATCTCCATCCCCAGGTATTTGCTGACCCGAAACCCTTCAAATTCTTCAATCACTGGATACACTTGCCAGGTTTCTATGATATTCTGGATGCACACTGGTCTACAACTTATGTTGGATCGCCTATGTTCTGTCTGGTCCTGAAATTGAGGCATTTAAAATATGAGCTTAGAAGATGGGCCAGAGATCGTCGTTCTGGGGATTTAATTCATACTTGCAGGGAAAATCTTGAAGCTGTTAGAAGGCAAATTGACCTTCATTATAACCAAGGCCTACAGGCGGAAGAACATAAACTCTCAGCTGAGCTCGCAAATTTACTTGCAATGGATGAAGAAATGCTTCGTCAGAAGAGTAGACATGATTGGTTGGACCTGGGGGATAGAAACTCAAGTTTCTTCTATAATGCTATGAGGGCTAGACAAAGCATCAATAACCTAAGTCACCTGGTGAATGTGAATGGAGTTCAGAGCAAATCTTACGATGATATTAAGGCAGAGGCTGTCCAATACTAGGAGAACCTATATAATCAGACCCATTATTGGAATGTATTTCCAAATCTTGCCCCTAAGAAGAAAGTTAAGGTGGAAACGGCTAGGTGGATGGAAAGAATGGTCACTCCTGAAGAAATTAAAGAGGCGACTTTTCAGATTGGGGCTACTAAAGCCCCAGGTCCTGATGGGTACAATGGATTCTTTTTCCAACACAACTGGTATCTTATTGGGCATGATGTCGTTGCAGCTGTCCAATCTTTCTTCAAATCATCTACATTGCTTAAGCAGGTGAACCATACTTTCCTTACTTTGGTTCCAAAAAATACTAATGCCACATCGCTTGGAGATTACAGGCCAATTTCTTGCTGCAATATCATTTATAAAATCATTAGCAAAGTGATTTGCAACAGACTGAAGAGAATTATTACCGAGTTGGTTTCCCCAAACCAATCGGCGTTTATCCATGGGAGACTGCTCTCTGATTGTACTTTACTTGCTCATGAGCAGATCAGGGATTTTAGCAACCCCATGGGATCCAGGGCATGTCTAAAATTGGACCTCAGAAAGGCCTATAACAGTGTTAACAGAGAGTTTGTGTATTATATTTTGCATCAGATGGGTTTCGGGAATAAGTTCATCGGCTGGATTAAGGAATGCATTTCGACTGCATCTTTCTCAGTTATGGTTAATGGGTCCCCTGTGGGCTTCTTTGGGGGAAATAGAGGGATAAGACAAGGAGATCCTCTATCCCCATTTCTATTTGTTATTATCATGGAAGCTTTCTCTCTCCTGCTTGCCAAAGCTATTGCTAAGGGAACCGTCCACCCTATGAAACGAACTGGAACTATATCTCATTTGTTATTTGCTGATGATCTTTTGGTGTTCTGTCGTGCAACTGGAAACTCACTAAGGGGCCTTAAAAACCTGCTTGAGGATTTCAAGAACTTCACAGGTCTGGAGATCAACTAGGAGAAGAGCCTATCCATGTTCAGCAAAGGTGTGAAGAATCCTGGTGAACTTGCTGATTATTTGGGTGCTAAGCGGGCAAATACTATTACTACTTACCTGGGGCTTCCTCTCTCATCCAAATATCCAAAAGCACATATGTACAGCCGCTTGATTGATAAGTGTAGGAAGCAGCTGAGTGGGTGGTCCTCTTCCCTTTTATCAATTGCTGGCCGCATCGAGCTGGTAAGAAGTGTGATTTATGGAATGATTGCTTTCTGGATTCAAGTATATAAAGTACCTGCATCAGTTCTGCGAACCCTGTCTTCCATGTGTAGAAAATTTATTTGGGGCACTGCTAAATCTTGGGCCTGGAGAGACTCTTGCAGACCTAAGAAGGAAGGGGGGTTGGTCTAAGATTACTTCCTGATTTGAATCTAGCTTCTGGGATTAAATTAACATGGAGATTCCTTCAGGTCAAAGGCCTATGGGCTGAGTACATGCGTAAAAAATATAAGGACGCTACCAAGTTTTATGTTGCAAAAGGAGATGCCTCTCAATCTGGTACGTGGAAGTTCCTTCTTCACTGCAGAAATCTCTCTCAGCGTATTATTTTCAGGAAGGTACGGGATGGGAAGGACACGCTCTTCTGGCATGATAATTGGCTCCCAAATGGTCCCTTGAAAAATCTATTCACTATTCCAGAAGGAGCTAATATGAAACTTGTTAGCGACTATTGGGATGGAACTTCTTGGATGGATAATGCTGAAATTTCTAACTTGAAGCCTTTTCTCCAGCAAATCACTTTGTCCCCTGGTGCTGATACTTGGGAATGGAAGCGAAATTCAACCTTCAAATTCAGAGACGCTTGGGATGAAGTGCGTGATAAAGGTACCCCGTACCCATTCTCTAAACTGATTTGGTTTAGTAATTCCATCCCAAAAATGTCCATTATCCTGCTCCGTGCGTTTAAAGATAAACTTCTTACTAAAGTGCGCATGGAAAAATGGTGTGAACTAAACTCTAATGCTTGTGAGTTGTGCTCTGATGGTACCCCGGAAACTATTTCTCATCTATTCTTTGATTGTCCTTATTCCAACTATATAATGCGTCGAGCTCTTCTTAAGTTGGGAGCTACAGGACCTTCATCCCTCCTTCTGCCAACTGTTGGGTCCTATTATTTGGGAAAATATTTGAAGAAGGGGCTCCTTGGTCTGCTTGCTCGGGTAGTGCTTGCTGCTGTGGTATATCACCTGTGGAGGGAGCGCAACAGGAGAGTTTTTGAAAAAGTTAGTAAGCCGAAGATCATACTCTTTAATGACATCTCGGCGGACGTTCGATTGGCCTTTCGTCATATTGAAGAGGTGGAGGATGATGCTTCTACAGCTGCAATGAACTGGGACATTCGTCCTTTTGACACGGGCTGATTATTTGTGTGAGTAAGGCTATAGGCACATGGATGGACTTCGGCTTATACCTGTGCTGGGCGGCACAGCTCAGCTTTGAGCCGTTACAAACTACTTGCGTCATCATCCTGGGAAGCATCCTGCTACGTTTTGCTTGCGGCCTAGTCTTGTGCTGGGCGGGATCTTTTTTGCTGGGCGGTAATTGTGAGGCTTGCTGGCCCGTGCGGCTTCTTGTCACTCTGTTTCCCTGTAACACATTTTGTGTCTAGGCCATTTCGGTTGTCCTATTTTCTCTCTTTGGGTTCAGTTGAGAGGTGCTGGATTGATGTGTATGTAATGTAATATATTGACTCTGTGGTCTGATCATTGTTTCTAGGCAATATGATCTAGGGTGACGACGCTTGTGTCCTCTCCCCTAGTCATTGCGCCTTGTATTCAGTGATCAACCACCATGTATCTTTGTTTTTCCTTTAATATACATACTAACTTATCTTGCAAAAAAAATGTATGTACACACACATATATATATCATGAGTGTATATACACACACACACATGATATATATATGTATACATGTGTATACATGTATATACATACATACATGTATGTACATGTATGTATGTATATATAAATACAACATGTATAAGTATATGTATATATACATACACTTATACTTGTTGTATGTATATATACATACACTTATACTTGTTGTATGTATATATATATACATACATGTACATACATGTAGAGACATATATGTATATACATGTATGTGTGTACATGTACACATATACACATACATGTACATACATACATGTCTACACATACTTGTATGTGTATACATGTATACATGTATGTGTAGACATGTATGTATGTACATGTATGTGTATATGTGTACATGTACACACATACATGTATGTATATATATAGACATACTGTATATGTATGTATGTACATGTATGTGTATATGTGTATATATATACATACATGTATATACATGTATATGTATACATGTATGTATGAATATATACATACAACATGTATATGTTGTATACACATACATACATACATGTATACACATACAAGTATATACATGTATACAAAATTTGTATACATGTATATACATGTATGTGTATACATGTATGTATGTATGTGTATATAACATATACATGTTGTATGTATATATACACATGTGTATACATGTATATACATGTATGTGTGTACATGTATATACATGTATATTTATACAACATATACATGTTGTATGTATATATTCGTACATACATGTATGTGTATTGTAACGACTGGTTTTTGTGTAATTGGATTATCTATATTAAAATATATGCTTGGTGGATTTTCTCCTTGGATGTGTGGTTTTCGTCGCCGTAGCTTTCACTTTCGATCGTTTCGTCGTGATTTTCTAGCTTCTTCCTTCGATCGTCGATTTCGGAGTAAGTCATTCGTGACGAGCTTCAAATCGCTCATATCTTAGGGTTAGAGTGATCTTAGAAGCCATAGGAATCTTCCTGAAGCTCCGTGATTCGAATTGGCACTTTTAGTGCATCTTAGTTGGTCCGAGAAGGCGGACCAACCGACTAGAATTCAATCTAGTCGGTCAGGAACTCTTCTCCAACCGACTAGTTCTTTAAATCTGCTGTACAGGAGTTACTGTTTACTCTTAGTCGGTCTAAGAACAACCACCGACCGACTAGATGTGAAACTAGTCGGTCAGAACTTGCTCTCAGACCGACTAGTTCCTTTGATTAATTTTACCTAAGCTACTGTTCCTCGTTAGTCGGTTCATGAACACTCACCGACCGACTAGATTCCAAACTAGTCGGTCGACGGGCCTTCACAGACTGACTAATTCACTTCCCAGATTTTCCCCTTCTTTCGCTGTTTGATTCTAGTTGGTCACAGTTGGTCGACCGACCGACTAGTTGCTAAACTAGTCGGTCCGTAACTCTTCTTTGACCGACTAATCAGTGTCGAACCCCTAATTTCTGGGCAGCCGCCAGCTCTTCCTATTTAAACCCCCCCCCCAAACGTTTTCTTTTCTTCATTCATTTCTCCTGAGCCTCCTTCTTCCCCAAATCCTTCTCCATCTTCCCCTAGCCTTCCTCCTTCATCAAGAGCCCTTCCCCCTCTCCATTTTGGCCGGCCACCACCTCTAGGTCGCCGGAAAACCCCCAAAAATCCCCAAAACCCCATTTCTCCAGATTTTCTCCCCATTACAGATCTGAACCCTAGGTTTCCCCGGATCGTTCTTCCGTTGCCGTGCTTGCTCGGCATCGATCTTCTGCTTCTATACGGTAGGGTTCGATCCTTTGGTTTTCTCATAACTCTCCTTGTGATTTTATTGAAACCCTAATAATAAACTAGGTTGTATGTTGTTTGATGATTGTTTCTCCGTGGCAGCGATTTCCTCTCCGTAGATAACTTTTGTGGCGTGCCTCGTTGATCATCTTCCTTGGCGTGAGGCAAGTGAAACTTGCCACTTAGGGTTTAGGCCATGTTTTAGGCCATTTACTTGTTGTAGCGTAAAAGAGACTAGACGGTGAAATGATAGCCTCCTAGACGTCTATTTGATCTAGTTTGACAACGGAACTAGATCCGTCACATCAAATGATCTAGCTTGACAACGAAGCTAGATCCAACCCTTTTAACTTGTTGTTTATCCATATTAAAACTGCCATGTTTAATTCCTTATTTGTACGCCTTACTGCAAGCCATGCCATCCATGTTGAATGTCGCATTCGTAGCACACGCTACAATACTTGTGTTTCCTGGCTCGTGTTCCAGAAGCGGGCCATGTGTTGGTTGATAGCCAATGCCCGATCTACTTGTTTCCGGCTAGGTGCACCCTACGCCAAATACTTATGAATCGTGAACTAGAATGCGAGCTCCTGTGCGGGGCAACCCTGGCTCATTTACTGAGCTCGTGTGCAGGGACCCTGGCTCGTTCACATGTGGGTATTGGGGGTAAGAGTTAAGCGGCCAATCAACTGGGAGTCTGCCCGATCAGCAACTGCAGTGGTAAGGCGTAAACTCTGGGTTCTGGGGTAGTGTTAAGCGGCCAATCAGTGTGAATGTCAAACTGTTCAGCTGTAAGGCGTAAACATCTACAAACAACTTGAAGCGTGACTAGTGTTAAGCGTCCACTCAGTGTGAACGTCAAACAGTTCAACTGTAAGGCAAAACATCTACAATAACTTGAAAACGTGACTAGTGAAAGGATTGAGAATGTTAGTAGCTTGGCTACTCCTGTCATGCCTTGATAAATTGTTCTCTTGAACTTATTGTTACACCACGTCTTAATTGTGCACTCATACTAAAACTGCCATGTCTTGCATGCTTTTAGAACTGCTAGTTTGCTTTCCTTTCAGTTTCCTTGCCCAAGTCTTTTTAGACTTGCTGACATGTGCCCCTTTCTCTTTGGGTGTCGCATGTTAGTTGCCGAGCCTGAGTTTGTTGTTGAGGGCGACGAGTTCGAGGAGTTCGTGCCCGATTCTGTTGGTTGAAGAGGAGTTTGAGAATACCGGTGATCTTTCTTAGGATCAGTTTCCTTTTGTTTTAGGATTCCTGTTAGTTGTCGGTGCGTGGCACCTTTGTTTGTACTTTGTACTTTTGTTGGCCATGTTTGGGCCCTTAGATTCTTTTCTCTTTTAGCCTAGTGGCTTTTTCTGTGATGTTGGAATTTAATGTGATGGATATTCTGAGATTGTCTTTTGTCTCTTTTCCTTTATTATTATCTTTGTTTCGTATCGCGTTGCAAGGACCTGCAGATATAACGATTTCATGACGCTTATCAGGCGTGTGGCTTCACAGCTCCACGTCTGTGCGGACCTTCTCACGTCTCGCCTCCACATTTTTGGGAAGCGGGGTGACGTACGTTTATATTTCATATATTCACGCACGTTTTCTTTTGTGTTTTTCCGTGTTTTTCCGCCGTCTTTTATTCGTTTTCTTGTATTTTCTCATTTTCTTTCACTTTTCTTTGTTTATCCATGATTGCAGGGGATTGACCACGTAGGGGACGTTTAACGATGATATCCCAAGTCCCCGGAGCAACGGGAGAAGTCACGTGTGATCCAGGGGGTCAAACGCCAAAGAATTCATCTTTCAGCCCCTCACCCGGTCGGTTGGTCATCTCCAACCGATCGGGTGATGCACGCGTGCACCACTCGGTCTCTGCCGCAGCTTATAAGAGAGTCACCCGACCGGTTCACAGACCGGTTCAGCGGGGGCTTGTTCTCTGTTTTCACGAGCAAAATTCCAACCGATCGGGTGACTCTCACCCGATCGGTTCATCTGTAGCTGAAGGTGAAGAGCTGAAGACACAGGCGCCAAACCGATCGATTCACCCGACTGCTCCAAGATCCAACCGGTCACTCAAGAACTCACCCGACCGGTTCATGTGATCGGGTGAAAGCTCACCGTTTTCTGTTATTATTTTGTAACGGATCAACCGATCGGTTGACTTGTCAACCGATCGGTTGATGCGAAAGTCTATAAATAGAACCCCTAGGGTTCCAGAAACGGGGAGCTGCTATTTTTTTACTGTTTTCTCTCCTTGTGACGGCTGTAATTGTTACTCTTTTGTAAGTTTTCAGATCTTTCTCAAATTTTAGTATTGTCTTATCTACTCTATTACTTCCGCATTGCAATTGTCCGATTATGATTCCAACGGTTAATTTTTATTTAGATCGCTTTTTCATGGATTTTTGTGAGTAGTTCCCAAATCTGGGATTTTGGTGGAAACCCCTTCGGGGGCTCTTCCCGATGCGTCCATATGGTTAGGAAATCGATAGGGATTAGGATTCTAACGGTTACGCGGGGTGTTTCATTGTCATCGGCGGGAAAAAGACCGCCTTTGACCGTTGGGCCAAGGGGGAATAAACTTGGCGGTTGACTCCCTAGCCATAGCTCACACCCATAGCGTAGACGTCGAATCCTAGCACGCGGGAGCGGCAGGATGAGACGTTGGGAGTTATCGTTGCGGGCTTAGTGCTCTCGGGATCGATCAGTGTTAATGGACACGGGAGTGCCCACTGATCGAACCCGGGAAGTCCGGTGTATCATCCTGGGCACCGACCGGAATATCGGGCCCATGGGACGCCGGTACCACTTTCAGAGGCAACGTCTCACCATTAGACCCTAATCCCGATCGCTATCCATACCCGTAGGCCGTATCGGCGAGAGTCTCTCGTCGGGTTGGAAACCAAAGTCCCGGGTTTTCTTTCTTGTTGTTAATACCCTTTATTTCCTTCCGTGACAACCATTTACAGATTCGGGCTAGCTCGCCCCTCGGGGTGATTTAGGTCCTACCTGACCCAAGCACAACCTCGCCTCCCTGAGTTCGATATTCCCGCACCCTACACTAACCGTGCACTTGCGGTAAACCGACACCGCGCCCAAACCGTTAAGCGGGGGCGCCGGTCAAGTATATGGCGCCGTTGCCGGGGAGGCAACGTGCTTGTTATTTTAGGATCTCTTGAACCCTCGTGTCTAGCTCTCATCCCTACCTCGCGATAATTTTCGCATTCTCCTTTTCTTTTTTATCTTTCTTATTTTTATTTCTTATTTTATTTGTTTCTTTCCCACTTGTCGCTTCACGGGTGTTTGTTGTTTTTCATGCGCAGGAGTTCAAGGAGTCTTGACGACTTGATTCCCCTCGATCCAGAGATCAACGCCACCCTAAGGCGTTTGGCCGCCGAGAAGCGAAGAAGAGAGGATCCCGAATCCATGGAGGAGAACACCCCACCTCACAAGTCTCTGCTGGAGTACTCGATGCCATCCATCGAGTCGACTTCCGCCATCCGTTCTCCAGCTATTACGGCCCAAAGCTTTGAGCTGAAGCCGTCTCTAGTGACATGGATCCAGCAGGACCAGTTTGCGGGTGCACCCATGGAGAGCCCGATCGAGCACCTAGACTCCTTCTTGGAGAAGTGTGACACCTTCCGGATTAATGGTGTCACGACAGAGGCTATCCGTCTGAAGCTGTTCCCCTTCTCTTTGCGAGACAAAGCCAAGCAATGGCTAAGGGGGAAGGACCCCAACACTTTCAACACCTGGGAGAAGCTCTCCAACGCTTTTCTGACGAAGTTCTTTCCTCCGGGGAAGACCATGAAGTTGAGGAGTGAGATCTCCTCCTTCTCCCAGGCCAGCCACGAGTCCTTGCATGAAGCTTGGACGAGATACAAAGAAATGCAAAGAAGATGCCCTCACCATGAGCTTCCGAAGTGGCAGATTATTAATCTGTTCTACAATGGGTTGAGGGATGACCTGAAATCTTCTATGGACGCCGCGGCTGGGGGTTCCTTCATGTCTAGGAGCGAGGAAGATGCCGGGCATATTCTGGAAAATATGGCATCCAACAATGAGCGGTGGTGTGACGAGAGAGCCACACCAAGATCCGGGGGTATACACAGAGTCGAGGACGTCGACAAACTTTCAAGCAAGTTCGACTTGCTTTCGAACCAGATCTCCGTACTAATGGTAGGAGCCGGTGGGGCCGGCACACAGCAAATTTCAGCGGTAGAATCCGAATTCTTTGGGGAATTCGACGGTGGTGACATCTCACCACCGTTGGATCAGGCGAGCGCACTATTTTACAACCCCACGGGAAATGCGACGTATCCGCCAAGGACCAATTCCAACCCGGCCTACTCTCCAAACAACCAGAACCACCCAAACTTCAGTTACCGGCCACCATTTTAGCCCTCGCCGCCTCAGCAGCCACAGCAACAAACTTATCAGCCGGCTAGGCCACAGCAAAGTCAGGTTCAGCAGCAACCATTTCAGCAGCAACCTCAGCAATAATTTTACGCCCACATGAACCAGCAGCCATTCCAGCAGCAGCAGCAGTATGGCCAACAGAGGGCCGTCTCTCCGGTTGAGTCTCTCTTGACTCAATATATTACCAACCAGGAGAAGATCAACCAAAAGCTGGAAATGGGTCAGCGGACCCTCACGGACCAAGTAACCCAGCTGGGGTTACAAGTGGCGAATCTTTCAAGGTCACAAAACCAATTGCCGTCACAACCGGAGGTGAACCCGAGGGGAGCAACCCAAACATCGGCACTCGTGCACGAGCACGCAAATGTGTCCGCTATCATTCTGAAAAGCGGGACACAACTTCCTACTAGAGTGCCCCCTAGCAAACCGAAAGCACCATTGGTCGTTGAGAGACCGATCGAAAAATCAAACGACGCCGGTGCTTCGTCATCAAATCCTATGACTCCGGAGGGAGTCTCTGAAGAAGAGAAGAAGAAGGAGGAAGGGAGCTCGAAAGTGTTCAAACCCGTTGTGCCATTTCCACAATGGTTAGCTCAGGCCAAAATTGATGAGAAATATGGCAAGTTCTTCGCCATGGTAAAGGACCTGAGCCTGCAAATCCCCTTCCTAGAAGCAATCGAAACAATCCCCTCCTATGCGAAATTCCTGAAAGATTTGGTGACTAGAGGGTCTAGAAAAGAGAAAGTAGTATTGACGGCGGAGTGTAGTGCTCTCATCCAGAGGGCAAATCCGCCGAAACTCAAGGACCCGGGGAGCTTCTCAATTCCTTGCACAATCGGGGCAGTAAAGATTCATCGTGCACTCGTCGATCTCGGAGCGAGTGTTAGTTTGATGCCCTTGTCGATGTACAAAAGGATAGGAATGGGAGATTTGGAGCCCACCGGTATGACCCTACAACTAGCTGACCGGTCGGTTAAATATCCGGTGGCAATTGTGGACGACCTACCCGTCAATGTGAAAGGGGTGCATGTGCCAGTGGACTTTGTAGTCATGAATATGCCTGAAGACGCACACACCCTGATCATCCTGGGACGGCCTTTCATGGCCACTGCTGGCGTTTTGATTGATGTAAAGAACGGAAAACTCTCTTTAAACGTCAGCGGAGAAAAAGTTGAGTTTGACCTGGGGTTGTCCATGAAGTACCCTGATCCCCCTGATGACCCTCGGTGTAATTTGCTGGAGATGGAAGAAGAAAAAGCTGTTGAAGAGAGCTCCTGGGAGATTCTCTTAAGAAACCCCCCAATGACTTGGGGGATTCAGAAGAACAAGACGGCCCCAAGAACAAAGAAGCTGCTGGAAAAGCGAGTGCAATAAGAACGACCCCTCCCGGGTTCCCCAAGGCTCCTCCTGCGAGGAGAACGGTAAAAGAGCCCATGGACCTCACTAAAGACGAGGTCAGGATCCTAAAGAAGATGGCGGGAAGCGCCAACACGAAAGAGAAACCCCCGGACCCCAAGAACAAGGAGAGGGTAGTTGAGCAAATATTTCTCCAGCCGCTGACTACTCCAAGGGCCTTCAGCTCCAATGATGAAGAGATACCGAACTTCGGGCATCACCCGTATCAACCACCATGAACATCTCTTGCGGGCGTCGAGCCAACGACGTTAAACAAGTGCGCTTCATGGGAGGCAACCCATGTTCTAAACTTTCTCCCCATTTTAGCGTTATTTTTGACTTTATTTTATCTATTTTTATAAATAAAATCAGCCGCGAGAACAGCCGTTCGGGGACTTAGACAAATCTGTTGGTTTTTGCAGGAACAAAGCCCCAACCGATCGGTTGATAACTCACCCGATCGGTTGGGATGTATCTGATACATGCCGAGATCTGTCCCCATATGACCCGATCGGTTGAGGAATGAAGAGACCGGGTGACAGACCGGGTGAGCTGGGGAGAACTCTCGGAAATTTTTGGGGAATATCAACCGATCGGTTGAGTTCGAGCGCGATCGGTTGATGAGACCGGGTGAGCAGCCCTAAGTTCTCGAGAAAATGAGTGGAGAGGCCAACCGATCGGTTGATAAGTCAACCGACCGGTTCGCCTGTAGCATTTCTTCGGCAAGGATTTCGACCTAACCGTCAACCGATCGGGTGACAAGTCACCCGATCGGTTCGACTTAAAACCCTATATAAACCCCCCCGACACCCGCTCGTTTTCATCCTCGCCCGATCGCCAAAAACACCGTCGTTTCGCCTTCCTCTCTTCCCCAACGACCGATTCTCACTCCCCCACGTCCTCTACTCCTCCATTACCCCCTCTCTCCACCTCCTCCATCAATCCCTCCATCATCTACACCCTCTCTCTCCTTCCATTCCAAACTTCTGACCTAGTTTTCCCCCAAACCACTCCCATCCGAAAATTCTTGCCGAAGGAGAACGCCGCGGCTCCACGCTACTCTCGTTGAACAGTGTGGGGACATCTACGAGCAAGCTCCGCCATTCCGCTTGGGTACACTCACTCCTAAGCTTATATTTATATATTTTCCCTATATATTGTGCTTGCTCGTTCGCTTGTGTTAGTGTGTATCCACTGTTTTTTGCACTAATTCATACACACACACTCGCACATGGCTAAGGATAAGGACAAGGGTAAGGGGATTATGCAGGAGGAGGAACCGTCTCGAAAGAGACGAAAGCAAACCCGCCCCCCTTCTCGTACACGAGCACTTACACTTGGCCCTCCCCCGCCTGTTATCCCCCCTGTGGACCCAATGTTGGGCCCACATGGGTATATCTTTAGGAACCAAGAGCACAAGGATTTTTACCGTAGGCTCGATGCTCGAGGGCATCTATCTACTAAGTTCCCACACACACAAACACTTGTCGATCTCGGTGTCTTCACCGAGGTCGAATCCCTTTTCGCTAACTTAGGATGGTTGGCCTTTCTTAATGCATCTGCCATATCCTACCCGGCACTCACACTCGAATTTCTCTCTACACTTGTTTGGGAGTCCGGGTCGATCATTAAATTCAGGATGCGTAACCGTAGTGTCACCACTAATCTGAACACGATTAACGATATATTTGGTTTCCCCAATCTTGGGGATGGTTCCATCCGACACTACGGGTACACGCCCGAGTTTGATGTCGATCAATTCTGGTTCCGCCTCACGATGTTCCGTGACTATCCCTAAGGAAGGGCCAAGGCCTCTTCCATCATTCATCCCGTGTTTCGTTTGGCCCACAGGATCATTTCATCTGCATTTTTTCCTAGGGACGAGTCCGGCAACGTGACTATCCCTGACCTTTTTATCCTTTGGGCCATGACTTTTCCTTTTGTCCGGGATGATGATGGAATTAGCTTCAGGGCCCCTACCGTCCCCATCCATGGCGGCGATTGGCTTGTTTACAAGCTACTCGAGATCAGCCGGGCCGGTAAGGGGAAGTTTTGTTGTGGGGCATTATTACGATCATCTGCTCTCACGCCCAATTCAATATTCCCATCCCCAATAATCTTCCAGCTGCCGCAGGACCCTCACAGCTTGATATTGATGTCCTGCGGCACATCCACATGATTAGACCCCACTCTGATGGCCGCTTCATCTTCAATTATGGCCACCCCCCAGCCCCTTACACCATTCTCCCCAACCCCGCTCGCATGACCATTGCTCTCGTGGGAGATTGGACCTTCCCACCTGATCCCGACTTCTTAGCGGGGTTGAATCTTCCTTTCCTTCCCGCAGACGCACGCAGACCACCGTCCCCTGCCGCCCACTTAGGCGAGCAGGATATCCCTGCGTCTGGGGGAGACTTAGGGGCTGGCCCGAGTCGTCCTGTTTCTGCTCCAGGACCGATCACGTCTGAGCACCTCTTTGCGGCCATTTCTGGCCTTGTCTCCTGTGCCGGCATGACCACTGTCGCCGGCACCTCTTCGACCTTACCTGGCGGCACCACCTCTGCCTCGCGTCAGTCTACATCTTTTGGTCGCCGTCAGGTATCTGCCCGTCTAGGTCTTGAGAGGGAGGTCGCTGCCCTTCGTGAGCTCGCCATGTTCTCTGTTTCCTCGGACCCATCACCATCCTCCTTTCTTACTCACCCACGTTTCCTCGCACTTGAGAGGAACGTGGCCGCCATTCTTCGCCTCCTCACTCATATCCACGGACCACCTCCACCTTCACCACCCCGGCGATCTCCCCCTCCACCCACCCACACATCCCCACATTCATCGCCCCCCTCACCACATTCTTCTCCTCCCTCTTCTAATCCCATCCCGGCATCCACTTCACCCCTCCCGACCACTTCCACAGCACCCACACTACCTCCTCCCTCCTCCTCCGTCACTCCATACGTGCGCCGGAGGAAATTGTCGGTGCGCTCCAGATCCCTCCCACCACCTCCCACTACCGTGACCACCGCATCCTCTTCCTCCATTTCTATTCCTCTCACCACCGCCTTGATCGCCTACCTACCACCACCACCCACCACCACCGACACTCCTCCCATTGTTCACACCACCGCTGCCCCTATTCCTTCGCCTCATTCCCCACTTCTCCGCACACCCCCAGCCTCCCCCGACCACCCATCCACACCCTCTTCCGAGGAGGACGAGGACTCACCTTCTCTTGCTTTCTGAATTCACCTCTTTTGTTTTTGACTCCCCCTTGCATATCTCTGGATTTCATTGATCATATCATTTTGCTAGCACTGTCATGTTTAGCTTGGGGGACGTCTACTTTTGTGTGCTGTCGTGTTTTGTTTGTTTTTCTCATTTTTGTGTGTGTGCTTGCTTTTCATTTTTTTAGTGTCGTGTCGTGTGTTTTTATTTTTATTTTTATTTTCGTATTGTTTGATTTTGATTCTGATCTTTCTTTCTTTTTCAGTTTCGTCTATGTGTTTTCCTCGTTTTCATTTCTTTTTGTGTCAGTGCGTATTCCCCCCCCATTTTCATTGCCCTCCCGTACTCACTCATATTGCATTGAGGGCAATGCAAACTTCAGCTTGGGGGAGTCGCACTGTGTGCGTCGTTTGAGTCCTTCTTTTTCGTTTTTTGTGTCGTTTTCATCGTGTTTTTATTTTTTTCTTTTCTTCTTTTTAGCTCTTTCTCCTAGAGATGAATCCTATGATGAATCGCCACAAAGTCACACACACCTAGCATTGCATCGATAATCACACTCACTAACCCTAGGATTTCGAGTCCTCTTGCATTTCACGCATTGTGGGTCCACTTAGCTTTCTTGTGAGTCGTGCGTCGTGCCTGTCTATTTGGTGTGCTTCTGCTTTGTGATTTTACTTTATATGCGGTATTTGTTTCTACTATATGCATGCTATATTTATATCGTATATTTCAATTCGCATGCGTCGGGATTCCACAACTAAGGACTAGGATAACCCATTTAGCCTATGCTCTATTTAGCGAGAATAGTTTCCTTTGCCCGAGTGTTTAGATTTCGACTTCTTTTTTTGTTTTACTTGGTGCAAATCCCCTCGTCGTGTACCGTTCTCCCACTTGGGAGAGTGCACATGTGTATAGCCAAAAACCCAAAAATCAAAAAAAAAAGAAAAGAAAAGAAAAGAAAAATTCTGTATAGCCAAAAAGCCAAAAAAATACAAATGCCCAAAACCCAAAAAAAATTTCCGTGTGAATATTTTTTCCTACTTGCCGAGAATAAAGGGAAGGCGAGAATTTGCACCGAGTGTTCTACTCCACATCATCTCAACCCCCTTCGTTATCGAAAACACTTGGCTTAGGAACTTTTTAGCTAGTATCTCGGCTATAGTGGTGTGATTTCCTTAACCCTATTTGTGGAGTCCCCGATGCATGACACGCTTCTATTCTTACTCTTCTCATGCATGCTTGAACTTATATTCGCCGCTTAATTCAATTCGAATCGATATTTGGGTCATATCTTGGATTTGTGTATATCGAGCCTCATAGAACAATGTAGAAAGCGACACCATTTGCTAGCACACGACCACACTCACTCGCGCTTCACCGCGTGGGCCGACGACACTTATTTGGACTCGTTTTCCTAGGTTTAGTGGTGTGATTTGGCGTTTGCTTGCTTGGTGTGGCGTTTTTGATTTTGGTGGCTCTGATGGACGATCTAGGATTTAGAGTTTTCTCTTTCTTTCTTCCTCTCTATTTTTCCCTTCCGAGCTCCTACTCTCACTCGTCTTCCTCGAGGACGAGGAAGAGTTCAGCTTGGGGGAATTTGACGTGCGTTTATATTTCATATATTCACGCACGTTTTCTTTTGTGTTTTTCCGTGTTTTTTCGCCGTCTTTTATTCGTTTTCTTGTATTTTCTCGTTTTCTTTCACTTTTCTTTGTTTATCCATGATTGCAGGGGATTGACCACGTAGGGGACGTTTAACGATGATATCCCAAGTCCCCGGAGCAACGGGAGAAGTCACGCGTGATCCAGGGGGTCAAACGCCAAAGAATTCATCTTTCAGCCCCTCACCCGGTCGGTTGGTCATCTCCAACCGATCGGGTGATGCACACGTGCACCACCCGGTCTCTGCCGCAGCTCATAAGAGAGTCACCCGACCGGTTCACAGACCGGTTCAGCGGGGGCCTGTTCTCTGATTTCACGAGCAAAATGCCAACCGATCGGGTGACTCTCACCCGATCGGTTCATATGTAGCTGAATGTGAAGAGCTGAAGACACGGGCGCCAAACCGATCGATTCACCCGACTGCTCCAAGATCCAACCGGTCACTCAAGAACTCACCCGACCGGTTCATGTGATCGGGTGAAAGCTCGCCGTTTTCTGTTATTATTTTGTAACGGATCAACCGATCGGTTGACTTGTCAACCGATCGGTTGATGCGAAAGTCTATAAATAGAACCCCTAGGGTTCCAGAAACGGGGAGCTGCTATTTTTTTAC
Organism: Scilla litardierei; assembly: GCA_030789695.1. Taxonomy (NCBI): domain Eukaryota; kingdom Viridiplantae; phylum Streptophyta; class Magnoliopsida; order Asparagales; family Asparagaceae; genus Scilla; species Scilla litardierei. The sequence goes on along the minus strand of CM061132.1, from coordinate 78,025,296 downwards.
TGTTTTCTCTCCTTGTGACGGCTGTAATTGTTACTCTTTTATAAGTTTTCAGATCTTTCTCAAATTTTAGTATTGTCTTATCTACTCTATTACTTCCGCATTGCAATTGTCCGATTATGATTCCAACGGTTAATTTTTATTTAGATCGCTTTTTCATGGATTTTTGTGAGTAGTTCCCAAATCTGGGATTTTGGTGGAAACCCCTTCGGGGGCTCTTCCCGATGCGTCCATATGGTTAGGAAATCGATAGGGATTAGGATTCTAACGGTTACGCGGGGTGTTTCATTGTCATCGGCGGGAAAAAGACCGCCTTTGACCGTTGGGCCAAGGGGGAATAAGCTTGGCGGTTGACTCCCTAGCCATAGCTCACACCCATAGCGTAGACGTCGAATCCTAGCACGCGGGAGCGGCAGGATGAGACGTTGAGAGTTATCGTTGCGGGCTTAGTGCTCCCGGGATCGATCAGTGTTAATGGACACGGGAGTGCCCACTGATCGAACCCGGGAAGTCCGGTGTATCATCCTGGGCACCGACCGGAATATCGGGCCCATGGGACGCCGGTACCACTTTCAGAGGCAACGTCTCACCATTAGACCCTAATCCCGATCGCTATCCATACCCGTAGGCCGTATCGGCGAGAGTCTCTCGTCGGGTTGGAAACCAAAGTCCCGGGTTTTCTTTCTTGTTGTTAATACCCTTTATTTCCTTTCGTGACAACCATTTACCGATTCGGGCTAGCTCGCCCCTCGGGGTGATTTAGGTCCTACCTGACCCAAGCACAACCTCGCCTCCCTGAGTTCGATATTCCCGCACCCTACACTAACCGTGCACTTGCGGTAAACCGACACCGCGCCCAAACCGTTAAGCGGGGACGCCAGTCACGGGGCGTGACAGGTTTTGTTGGTGGCCCATGCAGGTCCGTCTTGCAATTGCGAATTATCGGAACAACGATAATAACTATGGAATGTCCATTAAATAAATTGCAACATCCGAGTCTATAGCCTTGAGTCTAGTAGTTTTCCTATGTCAATAGGTGGTAGGAAGACTTAGTTAGATGTCCGTGCTTGCTAGTTAGAGGCCCCTGATTGTTAGTTAGACTCCCCGCTAGGAGTTGATTTGGTCGTCGTAGGAGTTACCTTAGTGGTTCCTGTCTAGCTTTGACTAGGATAGACTTCTAGAATTCTTTGGTCTCTCGCTTGGGTTCATCGATTTCGGACCAAGCTGAACTCATTTCATCGCTGTCTAGCCCTTAGGGAGTCTTAGCGCTTAGTTCCATAATCTTTAGTTGGTTGACCGTAGGAGTTTCCGTAGATTTTCCTAAGTCATAACCTAGGCGTATTTATGTTTTGATCATCCGACCAAATCCCTTGCCTCGATTCCCACGACCACCACGTTTCGATAATCGTTGATCCTTCGAATGTCCCCATTCGCAAGGCTTAATTTCTTTTAAAGTTATTTTTCGATTTCCCTTATTAAAGTTTTCGCTAAGTTTAAATTTTGTTTTAAACCCGCTACGTATATACTTAAATTTCTCACTTTTCGATTGAGTCAAATTCCTTGTAGATTTCGGAGTCTAATGGTTGTAATAATAATTGCTATCTCGTAACCATTTTCTAATCTATAATTTCTCATTTCGTTTTAATGACTCTATTACTATTTTGAAAAATTCGGCATACCATTTTTCTAACTATGAGATCCATTTTAATCGCATAGCATACACACTTTAAAATCTCTTCCAAGATAAATAGAACTTCAATTATTTTCTTATATCAGTACTAGGTTCATTGTACTCGTACTTTAAGGTCTTGTATAAATCAGTTGTTTGGCAAATCCGGGTCCCTCTAAAAAGTATTTTAAATGTTATTTATTTGGAATTTCTCTTCAGTTTTAAAACTTGTAAGCACTTAGCATGGGCCTAAATTTTCACACTATAGTTGATCGAATTCCATTTCTGCCGAAGTATTGTATTAAGCTACTGCCGTAAATTATTTTCGAACCTCTCCGTTGCAAATCTTGACTTTTCTGAAGGTATCCTTTCGACTTCCTTTTTCCTAAGTTTACATTTGTTCGGAACTTTAAAATGTGTATACTTATACCTCATACCCTTCTTTGACTTAAATTTATTTATTTATTTGAATTTCGAAAGTTTTGACGAGATTTGATTACGGTTTATAGTGTTTTTCCAGCCCTTACTTTCATACCTATTTAAATATCTCATCCCTTTTCATATATCAATTTAGTTCTGAGCGTATTTATATTTTTTCCCAATTCGATTTATAAGCTTTTCCTTTCTTATTTATGCCATTCAAATGATTCATCACGCTCCCTTAATATACCTTCCGAGTCACACATGATTTTAGCTTTCAACAAACCAAAGATATGTTCAACATTTTCTCTGTTACAATTTTTGGAAAATTACGTTTTCGTAACCATTTTCCGACCTGGACCTTCCATAATTTGGTTTTTAAGCTTATTACGAATTTTGATAAACCTACTACCAAGTTTTCCGTTCACCATACATGCTTTTAGAATAATTTCTGAACTAAATTGAATTTCGAATATTTTCATATATCCGTGCTAGGCTCATTAGCCCGTATGTTAAGAGCTTTGTGTAAAACGATTTGTTTTGGCAAATACTGGTTACACTAAAAGGTGGTTTCAATATTGATTATTTAAGTTGTTTCCTGGCTTAAAGACTTTGAAAGTATTTAGCACGAGTTTAAAATTCTTTCGTTAATTTAATTTTGTTTCGAAACTTTTGCCAACATTGTTAAATCACTGCCGCATAATATTTTCTAAAACTACGTCCTTAATGTTCGTATGAACGCTTTACTTCCTTTCATAATGATTTCCGTTAAGCCAATAAATCATTTCCTCTTATTATGTGTATTCAACTCAAACTTATTTCGAACAACTTATTTTATCGATCTTCAAATATCGTTTATGCGGAGGAGAACTCCAACTTTTCAAAATATGACCGTTTTATACTTTTAGTGTTTTTGACTTTCGCTATTCACGTACCATTTCCAAAAACTTATGAGAGTAATGTTTACGTCTTTCTTCCCCGCCTAAACATCCACAATTATATCTCAGTTCCACTTGATCTATCTACCTCCTTGTCCTCACCCTACCTGAACCCATTTTTACGATCTTGTTTCATTGCGCCATCTAATCTTGGTTTCATTCCTTCTACTTAGTTATTCCACTAGTGTTTGCCGTTATTTACGTCGCGCCAGTTTAGTAGTGGGTCCTTAGACTTTCGGTGATGTTGTCGTAGCGCATGTACCCAAGTTGAGTAAGTAGGCTTGAAGAGTGTACCCCCTATAGCATGATAATGTTTGCCTATTGTGTGATATATACATACTCAGAGTTATTCATGATGTTATGAAATTGTAAGTGTGTTAATATTTATGGATATGTGCGAGGATAGCTATACCACTCTAGGGGCGTCTATGTATATAAGATTCTGTATTGGAATGTCTGAATAGAGTGTATGTAGTTGGGGATACTTATGATGGTTGAAATAATATGATTGGTAAAACTATATGTATGCTGGGTGTGATAATAATAGGTGTATGTATAGTTAAGGTGGGTAGGCCTATTATGTGACCTATGTGTTGTACGCGTGAGTGTGTGCTCGTACGTAGTTACGTATTGCGCTTAGACGTAAGTAGTTATGTTCTTGCTGCGTGAGTATATAGATGATATACCTGTGGTAGTAGAAATATAATTTTGATTGGTATTGCTTGCTTTTATGGATGTTGTGTGCGTGTATGCCGTGAGGTATACCCGGCTATTGCATATCTTAACTAATGGATGAAGTAAGTGTATTGGTGTGCCAATTATAGATGGATGGATATGGTATGAATATATGATACATGTATGTGACTATACGATGACTGTACTTATTAGTGGGAATAATGTAATTATAGGTGTGCTAATGTTTGTAATAATATCATGGTATATGAAGTGATTGAAATATGCGATATTACCTGATTAGATATTAAGGGTGTTGACATTTAGATATGTATGTGGTTATGTTGGTAGACGTGTATGAATTAGATAGTATTGGCAAATGTATGGATGCTATGTTATGTATATGGAATTATTCTGCTATGATTTTGAGTCTCACTCAAGCTTGAGTGGGTATACTCTATGTACGTTGGTGTATTTGTATGTGGTTGGTGTTGGAAGCAACGATCTAGGATCTTGGTTTGATGATGACAAACATGTCGGTATATCTAATGTGTGTGCTCAGTATGTTTCAGGCTTGGCAAAATGATATACTTTCGATATTTGGCGGATTTGCTATTCGTATAGCAAATTGGGAGAGATGGAGTGTTTGTGCACAAAGAAGTTGGACTTGGTCCAATGAGGGATGAGATGGAGCTATTTCAAATCTCATGGGGATTTAATCAAATCAATTAGAAGATTTCCTAATCCTTCATTAATTCAAAATTCCAATCAAATTACAAGTCTCCTATATCTTAGGGATTCCTCACTATCCTAGCCGCACTCCATGATAATAGCCATTGAAACCCTAGCTCTTTGAGTATAAAACCCCATCATGGCCTAAAGTTTTTTTTTGGGCGTGAAACAATTATATTACGGCAATACAAATTTTTTCAAGAGGGATTACGACTATTAAAAAAAGGGTGTGCGGCAAAGACAAAAAAAACAGGGGGTGTTTTTTTAAGGAGAGAAGTCACGCATCAAAAGAACCCTGAGCTATTCTCATTGCTTTGAAATATCCTAAGCCCTGTGAAGATCAAAGCTGCCATCCACCGTGTCGCTGCCTTCGTCATCTCCAAGCCATCAAGATCAGCTGCCCGTTGGAAATCACCGCTGACCATTGCCGGAGAGGAGAACGTCAAGAGCTTGCCGTCATGAGCTTGAAGTCGCTGCTGCAGCCGTGAAGAAGCCGCCGCCACGTTGAAGCGATCATCTCTGTCGAAGAATTGCCACGCCACGAACTCGTCGCCCTCGCCGAAGTCAGAGTGCCGTTGTCGAAGTGAAGACCGTCGTGAGGAGGAGTGGAGCTGCTGCTGAAGCCCTCGCCATCACGCCACGAGCTCGCTGCTGCACGAGGCGAAGTTGTCGTTCCTTGAGGAAAACCACATCGCCGCATCCACAGAGAACTCGCCATCGGAGCAGCTGCCATTGCCATCCCGAAGTCCTCGTCAAAGCTGAAGAGATCGCCGCTTGGAGATCAATGCCGTCCTTCGTCACCGTAGTGTTATCGTGGAGAGCTCGTCGTTGTGCCTTCAAGCTGTCGCCGGAGAAAACATCCATCGCAGTTTCTCGCCGTGAAGATCCGCAGCCGTCGCCTCAGAAGACGAAGCTCACTGCTGCTACACGAAACATCGCCAACAGAGCTGCTGCAAAGTTCGCCGCCGCCGTCACCATCGAAAGCTCGCAGCCGTTCATCATCGCCTCGGAGCAGTCGCTGGCCGCTGCCGAAGACGGAGAGTCGAACGCCTCCGAGCGCCTGCATGCCCTAGTTACGAACGGAGAATTCGAAACGAAGACGAAATCCTCGTGCTGACGCATACGATCAAATGAATCAACGGATGTGATCTCTCCTTCAAAGAAATCGACGGTGGATATTCATTCTCGCGGACGCAGCGAATCTCATCAAATCGAAACGAGCAGAGCTGACGTGGCGGGGAATTATTTTGAGAGTTGCTTTGCGCACAGCCCCATGAATTAAAAGAGCTGAACAGAATTGATTAGTGCACCGACCGCCATTTTTACTGAATGCACAGACGGCTGAAGAATAGGATTTGAACTGCAATTGCTTAACGCACAGACCAGTGCATATCTTGACATCCAGGAGTCGGATTGAGACACCGTTTGCGTCAGATTGGAGCTGACGACGTGCTGATTGACAGAGACGCCTACACGGACACAAACTGAGCATTTCTAAACTCTTAAACTCTTTTATTTGTGTCTTAGTGTAAAGTTCTTTGTGGGGAAACTTTTACCTATTTTTGTGGACTATTTTGGGACTTGTCTAGTTGGGACTAGACAAGTGGGACCCAGCTAGTTTGGGACTAGCTGGTAGAAAGCTTTGCTAGGATTGATAGTGAGAGGAAACACTATGTGTGGGGTACTGAGAGTCTGACGAGTGTAGAGATGTAGAGGGTGCTCTGAGCGTGCTCTAACTTGTGACTTTGTACCTATTGATTCGGGTTCAATACTACATATTTAACCCCCCATTTAGCCCTATTTTGTGCTCATGTGATGCTACATTGTTCTCTAATTCATACGTATTTTCTACACATTTATTTATTAGAGAAAACACCTTATTTGAGCACAAAACAGCAATTAATGAAATATTTCTGCACTTTTTATATTTTTCCTAGCACCGTCTCGATCTCACGATTCCAACGACTATTTATTTGTATTTTTCTGATATCTGTGCTAATTACTGTGATTTATTGAATGCAGAATACATTTTTGAAGGCTGAAATACGAAGAAATACGGTCGATATACGCCGTAAATACAGCGTATATACGCCGCATCATTTTACGAAGACACGTGGCATCACTCCCGCCGTTGGATCTCAATCCAACGGGCCGCAACGGAGCTTAAAATCGAAGCAGCAGCGTGATCTCTACCGTTGGATCTCGATCCAACGGTCCAAAACAGAGGCGTTCGAAATCAAGATACATGTCGACGTGGCCCAATCTGGCACGTCCATTCTCAATCCAACGGGCTGCGATCACCCCGACGCAGCGAACGAACGCAGCAGAAGCGACTACGTGGCGGAATCTCGTCACTCTCCGCTTCGATCGGACGGCTGAGGACGAGCCCGCGTATTCGAATTGACACGATGCAGCTGAGCGAGCGGGGACACGCGGCAGTAATCTAACGCTGCCCCGCCACATCGAACGGCTCTCAATCAACCCACTTTCGAAATCGAAACGTTTCGATGTGGCGACGTGGCTTCTTGGGAGCCACACGATGCAGATCCAACGGCGGAAATCGAAGCGGACTCGATCCGCAGCGAACGCGAAGAAGCGGCGATCTGCTGGGCGACGTGGCGAGCTTGGAGCCGTTCGATCATGCATCCGACGGCAACCAACAAGCGGGCGCGGATCGAACGAAACGAAGCGGGCGGAGCGCGAATTTTAGCACACACGTGGCGCCCGTACGACGAATCCCGCATTTTTGAAAGTTGATCGGACGGCCTAGGTTTGATCCGATCCAGATCTACGGATCGGATGCGTTCGGGCGTGATTTTAAGTGGGTTTCGACCCGATAAGCATATATAAACCCGCAATCTTATTATATAAGGTATTCCTATGGTTTTTGAGCGTATTATTGGAGTTTGGGGCGTATTTTGGGCGTATTGGAGGCTCTAGGAGCCGTATTTTCCCCCTGAAAAATTCTGTAAAATTCCAGAGGCTTGTTTTATTATTTCCAGAGAGTTTGAAGTCTTTTCAAGGAGAATTGGTGATATTTTCTTCAACTTCTATCCCGTATTTTGGTGTTTTCTATTGTATTTTGCTATGAACTTGAAGTATTTGGCTATGAAACTTATTTTTTTTTCGCATGATGTGTAGCTAAATCTCTGTTGTGCATGGTATGGAGTAGTTAGGTGATATAATTTGTGTTTATTTGGTTGTATTCCTCGTGCTTAATCGTTAAACGCCGCTAAAATTGTAATCTTTGTTCGTAAATCGACTTTTTCAGATTCCAAAAGAATTGATTTAGTTGATGATCGCCCCAAAAGGGTGAGTTTTGATCTCCCCAAAAGGGAGTTTCATACCGTAGTCTTGATCTCTCCAAAAGAGAGTTTCATATCGTATTATAATCTTAGCGACGATCTTATTGAATTTTGTGTTTGAACCCCCAAAAGGGCATTTTCCGATGAATTGCTCCCAAAAGGAGAATTCATTGAGTTATATTGGGTATTTTCCGATGAATTGCTCCCAAAAGGAGAATTCATTGCGTTATACCTATCAACCAAATTAATACGAATCGTTGATCCTAACGAACCCATACCATGTGCACACTTTTTATAGGTATTTTCATACACGAATTTCTTTGTTCGCACATCACCATCTCGCACTTTCACACCATCGCCATCATTGTTGAAGTGGTTAGTTTCTTTTCGTAAGATTTCTATTTGATTTGAATTGTGGTTGCAACAGATTTCTTCCCGTGGATTCGACATCTGGACTCCCAGATTTTACTACTTGTACGGACTCTTGCGCTTGAGAGAGAGCACCTTTCGGAGCCCACCACATATTGCACTATTCAATCTAGTATTTGCTTTGGGGGCTGGAGTAGGTCGTTGGGACGACCGAACCAGGGTAAATCTGTTGTGTACTCTGTGTCTGCTTTTTAGTTACTCTGGTTGTGCTATAACTGCGTGTGATTTCTCGTGAGTTGCACGAGAATTTTTTATTAGCCTATTCACCCCCCCAGGCTAGGATCCAGATCCAACAAGTGGTATCAGAGCCAGTTTAGTAGTTCTAGCCTAGTTTGACCATGGACCACATTGATAGTGCTTTTGCTGAGGGTCAGTCTATTTCCCGACCACCTAGATTTAATGGAGTAGACTATGCTTAATGGAAAAATCGTATGAGAATCTACTTGATTTCTATTGATTATAAAGCTTGGCAAATTGTTGAAAAAGGCTATAAATTACCTGTTATTAAAATTGAAAATACTGAAATGCCTAAACCTGATGATAAGTGGGATGATAATGATTGGAAGCTTTATTCTCTTAATGCTAAAGCCATGAATGCTCTTATTTGTGCATTAGATAAATCTGAATTCAATCGTATCTCACATTGTCTAACTGCGCAGGAAATATGGCATACTTTGGAGGTGACGCACGAGGGAACGTCACAGGTGAAGGAGTCTAGACTTACACTTCTGAGCACGGAATACGAGGGATTTCGCATGCTACCATCAGAGACGATATCAGAAATGTTTGCGAGGTTCACCAACATTGTCTACAAGTCTAGTTCGCTCGGTAAGTCATATTCTAGCCTTGAGCAGGTGAGAAAGATATTAAGAGCACTGCCAAGATCTTTCAGGCCTAAAGTCACTGCCATCCAAGAAGCGAAAGATTTGTCACAGATGAGGGTGGAGGACTTAATAGGTAATTTAATGTCCCACGAGCTTGAATTGCAAAATATTGATGAAAGGGAGAAACCTGAGGAAAAAGAGAAAGCTACCAAGCCACTTGCTCTGAAAGCTGACGAAAGTGAAGATGATGATGATGACATAGCGCTAATGGTCAGAAATTTCAGAAAGTTTGTCCAGACCAAGCAAGGAAGAGCAGAAATGGCACCCAGGTTTAATCGCTCTAACTTTTTTCAGTCTTCTAAGCAAAATTATGATCAGAATACTACTAATAGAATGACTTGTTTTAAATGCAAGAAAAGAGGACATCGAATGAGGGATTGCCCACATGAGACAGCTCAGGTAGCTAAAGAAAAGGGAAAATCCAAGGTGCTTACTTGGGACATGGATAGCGAAGCTGAGAGCGAGGAGGAGGAACACGAAGCCCATTCATGCATGGCATTGATGGGAATACACAATGAGGTAACTTCTGGTAGTAAAACTGAACTCCTTACTCTTTGTAAAGAAATGCAAGATAAAATAGTAGAGCTTGAATCCACTATAGATGATTATCAAAATGAGAATTTTGAAATGCAACAATCTGAATATGAAATGTCTAAAGAGATTGAAAAACTCAAAATTGATATTGTTGCACGTGACTCTACTATTGATATTCTGAAAAAGGAAAAATCCAGTTTTAATGATGAAGCACCTTGTCTCTCTTGCCCTTCCTTGATGAATAATATTAGCATGCTTAAACTTGATTTGATTAAGCTCGAAACTGAAAAAGACTATGTTATTAGAGAGCTTAATGATAAATTCTGCATGTTGGATAATGATTTTAAAAGAAAAATGATTGAATTTGAAAAGAAGGAAGAGGAAAACAAGAGAGCTTTTATAAGTAAATGCACATTGCTTGTGGAAGAAAATAAATTGTTGAAATCCAAAGTCTCTAATCTTGAATTGGCCATTAAGAAATTCTCTATGGGAAAACAATCGTTGGATAATATTTTAGAGAATCAATTATATGGCAATAATAGAAGAGGACTTGGATTTGGTTCGAAAAACGTTGAAAAGTCAAAATTCAAAAAATTCCACAATGCACCATCTATTGCAAAGAACTTATATGCAAAGTGCTTTACTTGTGATAGTGTAGGCCACACTTCATACTATTGTAAATTTAGGAACACAAACATCAAGTTTAAACAAGTGTGGGTTCCTAAAACTATGTTGGCTAACACTAGTGGACCTTGTTGGATTCCAAGGTCACACTTAACACCTTTCATGTAGGTGTGATGGAGTTTTGGCAAGCAGCAATAAACTCAATGTCTCATTCTTTTAGCTCCTTCGTCAAAAAGCAACGAGATGGTACAATTATTATCCCTCTTTGCATTTCATTGCATATCTTCATAGATTTCGTGTGTGCTTGTTTTTATTTTATTTTGTGTGCTTGCATGCATGATTTTTTTTAAATGTTTTTATTTCTAAAAAAAATTAAAAAAAATTAAAAAAAACAAAAAAATTGTGCTTATTGAATATCCTCTTATGAATCTCTTAAGTGGTATTGTATGAATGATCAATCTATCCCTTATAGAAGTCAATTCATTATTGTTGTAGCTACATGAACATGATGTTATTCTTTTTAGTAGCCATGACATGTCTCATAAGTTTTATACTTGACTTCTACACCTACATATGCACTTTCACGATATTTGACTTTTAAGTACTTTTGGAGATTCTTTTGAAGAATAATGGAAAGTGAATGTAGGAATGATTAATTTCTGAATTTTCTAAGGGATATGATGTGTTTAGCCATGAATTAAAATTGAGCACAAAAGAATGAAAAAAAACGATATTTGCTCCGTATGAAAAATGGATACACTTCATGGCTAAAACACAACCCACGAGTATCCAACTTGTGCTACATGGGTAATCATTAGCGTTGGTGTATATAACTCATCAAGCAATGCCACCCCACATTTAAAAGTCCTTTTAGGCTATGTTTCGGGGTTCGGTAACTTGAACTCATCTTTGATAAGGTGGGAAAAGTCAATCCTAGTGATATTCCTGAAAAATGGAAAATGTGGACTGTTTTGGTTGATTTTCTGATATTGAATCTCCTCTTGCACTTTATTGTCTATATCTTTTCACTTACACAAAGGTGGAGAAGTCTTGGTATGAAATTCTATGAACTTGACTTGTCTATTATTTGGAATGCTCATGCAAATTACACGCTACATCTAATAATGATTTATTTTTGCATGGAATATATTTGTGACTTCATTAATCCGCTTTTGGTGATTACAAAGGGGGAGAAAGAAAAGATTTTGACAGCTTTGATGTTTGGTATTGATTGACAGCTTTGGTATTATTTGTTGAAGGGGGAGCTTGAAAAATACTTGAATATATGGTGAAGGGGGAGCTTGAGAGAAGGGGGAGCATGCTATTGTATTTGTTATTACATGCTATTGTATTTGTTATTAGTTTGCGCATGCCATGTTGTAGTGCTTGAATATTCATCTCATGATTTATATTGCATTACACCCTTCAACACACTTCACACACTCATTCATATTGATCAAATCTTTTGTGGGTTTGTCATCACCAAAAGGGGGAGATTGTTGGAAGCAACGATCTAGGATCTTGGTTTGATGATGACAAACGTGTCGGTATATCTAATGTGTGTGCTCAGTATGTTTCAGGCTTGGCAAAATGATATACTTTCGATATTTGGCGGATTTGCTATTCGTATAGCAAATTGGGAGAGATGGAGTGTTTGTGCACAAAGAAGTTGGACTTGGTCCAATGAGGGATGAGATGGAGCTATTTCAAATCTCATGGGGATTTAATCAAATCAATTAGAAGATCTCCTATTTCAAATCTCATGGGAATTTAATCAAATCAATTAGAAGATTTCATACTCCTTCCTTAATTCAAAATTCCAATCAAATTACAAGTCTCCTATATCTTAGGGATTCCTCACTATACTAGCCGCACTCCATGATAATAGCCATTGAAACCCTAGCTCTTTGAATATAAAAACCCATCATGGCCTAAAGTTTTTTTTTGGGCGTGAAACAATTATATTACGGCAATACAAATTTTTTCAAGAGGGATTACGGCTATTAAAAAAAGGGTGTGTGGCAAAGACAAAAAAAACAGGGGGTGTTTTTTTAAGGAGAGAAGTCACGCATCAAAATAACCCTGAGCTATTCTCATTGCTTTGAAATATCCTAAGCCCTGTGAAGATCAAAGCTGCCATCCACCGTGTCACTGCCTTCGTCATCTCCAAGCCATCAAGATCAGCTGCCCGTTGGAAATCACCGCTGACCATTGCCGGAGAGGAGAACGTCAAGAGCTTGCCGTCATGAGCTTGAAGTCGCTGCTGCAGCCGTGAAGAAGCCGCCACCACGTTGAAGCGATCATCTCCGTCGAATAATTGCCACGCCACGAACTCGTCGCCCTCGCCGAAGTCGAAGTGCCGTTGTCGAAGTGAAGATCGTCGTGAGGAGGAGTGGAGCTACTGCTGAAGCCCTCGCCATCATGCCACGAGCTCGCTGCTGCACGAGGCGAAGTTGTCGTTCCTTGAGGAAAACCACATCGCCGCATCCACAGAGAACTCGCCATCGGAGCAGCTGCCATTGCCATCCCGAAGTCCTCGTCAGAGCTGAAGAGATCGCCGCTCGGAGATCCACGACGTCCTTCGTAGCCGTAGTGTTATCGTGGAGAGCTCGTCGTTGTGCCTTCAAGCTGTCACCGGAGAAAACATCCATTGCAGTTTCTCACCGTGAAGATCCGCAGCCGTCGCCTCAGAAGACGAAGCTCACTACTGCTACACGAAACATCGCCAACAGAGCTACTGCAGAGTTCGCCGCCACCGTCACCATCGAAAGCTCGTAGCCGTTCATCATCGCCTCGGAGCAGTCGCTGGCCGCTGCTGAAGACGGAGAGTCGAACGCCTCCGAGCGCCTGCATGCCCTAGTTACGAACGGAGAATTCGAAACGAAGACGAAATCCTCGTGCTGACGCATACGATCAAATGAATCAACGGATGTGATCTATCCTTCAAAGAAATCGACGGTGGATATTCATTCTCGCGGATGCAGCGAATCTCATCAAATCGAAACGAGCGGAGCTGACGTGGCGGGGAATTATTTTGAGAGTTGCTTTACGCACAGCCCCATGAATTAAAAGAGCTGAACAGAATTGCTTAGTGCACTGACCGCCATTTTTACTGAATGCACAGACGGCTGAAGAATAGGATTTGAACTGCAATTGCTTAACGCACAGACCAGTGCATATCTTGACATCCAGGAGTCGGATTGAGACACTGTTTGCGTCAGATTGGAGCTGACGACGTGCTGATTGACAGAGACGCCTACACAGACGCAAACTGAGCATTTCTAAACTCTTAAACTCTTTTATTTGTATCTTAGTGTAACGTTCTCTGTGGGGAAACTTTTACCTATTTTTGTGGACTATTTTGGGACTTGTCTAGTTGGGACTAGACAAGTGGGACCCAGCTAGTTTGGGACTAGCTGGTAGAAAGCTTTGCTAGGATTGATAGTGAGAGGAAACACTGTGTGTGTGGTACTGAGAGTCTGGCGAGTGTAGAGACGTAGAGGGTGCTCTGAGTGTGCTCTAACTTGTGACTTTGTACCTATTGCACTATTCAATCTAGTATTTGCTTTGGGGGCTGGAGTAGGTCGTTGGGACGACCGAACCAGGGTAAATCTGATGTGTACTCTGTGTCTGCTTTTTAGTTACTCTGGTTGTGCTATAACTGCGTGTGATTTCTCGTGAGTTGCACGAGAATTTTTTATTAGCATATTCACCCCCCTCTAGGCTAGGATCCAGATCCAACAGTTGGTGTATAGTGATGGATGATGTATGTATAATGTTTGGATTGTTGTTTCCGGTTGTGTTAAGCACATGATTGTGGGTCACTAACCAGTATATAGCTATAGGTGTTGGTCTTGTGGTATAGATATTTACTAAGGACTTGTCCGTATGAACGTATGTGTGCTAGCTAAACTAAGCGGGTCAATGTACTGAGTTTGTAATTGTATGATTGGTATACATGGATGAAATGTTAGCGTGTATGGGTGTGCACCATGCACGGGTAAGTATGTGCCTAGTTATAAGTTTTGGTGACTATGATATGTTTGGCGTGTCGTGAGTATAGTTATAGGGCCGTATGTGATGTGAAGATATGGTGAAATATTTACATACACTTTGAATGACTATATTTATGAAGTTATAGTAATGGCGAATGTGTATTAGATATAGTAAGACTTGTTTGAATAATGGCGTGGTGCGACTACATGTGTCGATGTGTTTGGTATTGGATGTATACTAGGAAATATTAGGGAGTAATATACCCATGGTTGCTTGTTGCATAGGTAGCTATCTACACGTAGAGCGATGGTTGTATTTGCTAAGTGTGAGACAAATCTTTTGTGAAAATCTGAACTATTGTTTGTGCTAGGTAAGTAGTAGCTATATAATGGAGGTATATAAATGATTGAAATACATGTATGAGTACGAATGACTGTGATAGGTATAAGAACATAACGTGCGTGAATGAAAACGTGTTAGTAGTAATAATGTTTGGCTATCTAGTGCGTATATATATATAAGCACATGTAATGACTACCTTTGGTTTAAAGTATGACGTGAAATGTTTTGGGATAGTTGATAGGGCGACTAGATATATTAGAAAGTCCGAGGACGGACTTCATTCTAAGGTGGGTAGGATGTAACGACTGGTTTTCGTGTAATTGGATTATCTATATTAAAATATATGCTTGGTGGATTTTCTCCTTGGATGTGTGGTTTTCGTCGCCGTAGCTTTCACTTTCGATCATTTCGTCGTGATTTTCTAGCTTCTTCCTTCGATCGTCGATTTCGGAGTAAGTCATTCGTGACGAGCTTCAAATCGCTCATATATTAGGATTAGCGTGATCTTAGAAGCCATAGGAATCTTCTCGAAGCTCCGCGATTCGAATCGGCACTTTTAGTGCATCTTAGTTGGTTCGAGAAGGCGGACCAATCGACTAGAATTCAATCTAGTCGGTCAGGAACTCTTCTCCAACCGACTAGTTCTTTAAATCTGCTGTACAGGAGTTACTGTTTACTCTTAGTCGGTCTAAGAACAACCACCGACCGACTAGATGTGAAACTAGTCGGTCAGAACTTGCTCTCAGACCGACTAGTTCCTTTGATTAATTTTACCTAAGCTACTGTTCCTCGTTAGTCGGTTCATGAACACTCACCGACCGACTAGATTCCAAACTAGTCGGTCGACGGGCCTTCACAGACCGACTAATTCACTTCCCAGATTTTCCCCTTCTTTCGCTGTTTGATTCTAGTCGGTCACAGTTGGTCGACCGACCGACTAGTTGCTAAACTAGTCGGTCAGTAACTCTTCTTTGACCGACTAATCAGTGTCGAAAGCCTAATTTCTGGGCAGCCGCCAGCTCTTCCTATTTAAACCCCCCCCCAAACGTTTTCTTTTCTTCATTCATTTCTCCTGAGCCTCCTTCTTCCCCAAATCCTTCTCCATCTTCCCCTAGCCTTCCTCCTTCATCAAGAGCCCTTCCCCCTCTCCATTTTGGCCGGCCACCACCTCTAGGTCGTCAGAAAACCCCCAAAAATCCCCAAAACCCCATTTCTCCAGATTTTCTCCCCATTACAGATCTGAACCCTAGGTTTCCCCGGATCGTTCTTCCGTTGCCGTGCTTGCTCGGTATCGATCTTCCGCTTCTATACGGTAGGGTTCGATCCTTTGGTTTTCTCATAACTCTCCTTGTGATTTTATTGAAACCCTAATAATAAACTAGGTTGGATGTTGTTTGATGATTGTTTCTCCGTGGCAGCGATTTCCTCTCCGTAGATAACTTTTGTGGCGTGCCTCGTTAATCATCTTCCTTGGCGTGAGGCAAGTGAAACTTGCCACTTAGGGTTTAGGCCATGTTTTAGGCCATTTACTTGTTGTAGCGTAAAAGAGACTAGACGGTGAAATGATAGCCGCCTAGACGTCTATTTGATCTAGTTTGACAACGGAACTAGATCCGTCACCTCAAATGATCTAGCTTGACAACGAAGCTAGATCCAACCCTTTTAACTTGTTGTTTATGCATATTAAAACTGCCATGTTTAATTCCTTATTTGTACGCCTTACTGCAAGCCATACCATCCATGTTGAATGTCGCATTCGTAGCACACGCTACAATACTTGTGTTTCCTGGCTCGTGTTCCAGAAGCGGGCCATGTGTTGGTTGATAGCCAATGCCCGATCTACTTGTTTCCGGCTAGGTGCACCCTACGCCAAATACTTATGAATCGTGAACTAGAATGCGAGCTTCTGTGCAGGGGCAACCCTGGCTCATTTACTGAGCTCGTGTGCAGGGACCCTGGCTCGTTCACATGTGGGTATTGGGGGTAAGAGTTAAGCGGCCAATCAACTGGGAGTCTGCCCGATCAGCAACTGCAGTGGTAAGGCGTAAACTCTGGGTTCTGGGGTAGTGTTAAGCGGCCAATCAGTGTGAATGTCAAACTGTTCAGCTGTAAGGCGTAAACATCTACAAACAACTTGAAGCGTGACTAGTGTTAAGCGTCCACTCAGTGTGAACGTCAAACAGTTCAACTGTAAGGCAAAACATCTACAATAACTTGAAAACGTGACTAGTGAAAGGATTGAGAATGTTAGTAGCTTGGCTACTCCTGTCATGCCTTGATAAATTGTTCTCTTGAACTTATTGTTACACCACGTCTTAATTGTGCACTCATACTAAAACTGCCATGTCTTGCATGCTTTTAGAATTGCTAGTTTGCTTTCCTTTCAGTTTCCTTGCCCAAGTCTTTTTGCACTCATACAAAATCGTGAATGAAGATAATTAAATCATAAAGCAGAACCATAACTAATAGGTATATCAGTAGGTTGAGGAGATGGATGATCGCACTTGATCTATAATGATATCAGAGTACACCCATTTGTGTGGCTTTCATGAATCTACTTGCAAAAAATGGGTTTCATTGAACTGATTTAGATGCATTGTCTTGCCTTCTTTTCATTAATTTTGTATTAATAATGATAACATATGATTTATGTACCTTAGTACTTGCATGCAATCTAAAAGAATTTTGAAAGTCTATTCACTTTGTCATGCACCTTATAGTTTTCATTTTTGTGTGCAGATATGAAATTTTTCAGTTGACTATTAATCTATACAATGAAAGATTTATTCAAATGCTTAGGCTGCTCAGTGACAGAGCTGATAAGTTGACCAATTTAGAAATCTTGAAAGTGATGAGATATTGAAAAAATTGTGGAAATTTTCAGTTGTGTTCTTTCACCACATGGTTGCATTATTATTTGGAATGACTGCCATGGAACCCATGATCTGGCTCCTTTATATGTTTTGTGTTATACTAGAATGATCGGAGATTCAGATGTTGTTTAAACATTTGAGCTGTTTTGTTTCTTGCAGGTAACAGGGTGGGTTGTTAAGTATCAAGAAAATTTGATTAGTTTGGGTATTGATGATTCCTTAGCTCAAGTTTGTTCTAAAAGTGGCTCAATGATTCCTTAGGTTCTATACATGCATTACCACATGAAATTGTTGGGTACTTTAGTTTCTTTTCTTTTGGGGCATTTGTCTTTTATTTTTTTATTACCTGCAATCATCTTGATGAACTTGATTTATAGAAATTTTGCCAATGCAGAAAGTTTCAACTAGCAATTTCATTTTGATGTATTGCATTAGCAACAAACAAAGGTTAAGTTTATGCAAAACATCGGCAAGACAACATCCACCTGTTAAGGCATCTGTAGACAACAGCTGAACAGCTACATGTTAAATCATTTGCATCGACAAACAACATCTACCTAAAAAACTCAGTAGGTAATTCTCATCTTTATTTTTTACAAAAAGTTTCAGTTGCTGAAGCAATGCGAAAAGTTCTCATTTTTTATCGGCGATGAAAACTTTAGGGAAATGATATGTTCTTAGCAAGCATAATTTAGGGAGATGATATGTGCTCATTTTTTATCGAGGTGAAATTTTTTGATCACCTATGAAAACTGCTGATGTGCTTCCATCACACAAGCAGTGCTTGCTGCTGGTGGTGGTTGTTGCCAAGTGCCTAAATGTGACGGAGCAATTGTTAGCCATCATCTGACACCCGGAAGCTCACCGTTGGAGTTGTGTTTTGTGTTACCCATGCTGGGGATATTGGAAGGGTCGACAACGAAAATAAAAGACTTTATAGGATGCAAATATCACGGTGATGTGACTTCAGAGTTGCAGCCATTTATTAATTTTTTGGATTGGGTTTTATAATATTTCTCTGAGTTTAGTGATCTACTTAGCCTTGAAATGATAGATTTTTGACGTGTTACTGCTGTTGATGTATTCATGTTGTATGTAGTTTTAAGTTAAGACTATTGGTTCTTGCTATATGGTGCTTTACTACTGCAACAACTTAGCCTTGAATGATTTATCCTGTCAATATTCGGTATCATGTCAAGGTTAAATTTTAACTAGAGAAAAATATCCACAAAATAAAGCAATCATTTCAAGGCTAAATAGATCACTAAGAAACACCATCTAGCATCAGCTACCACATCATTTCAAGCTGATGCAATATCATTTCAAGGCTCAGCTGTGAACATTGGTATCCTGTCAAAAATCAACTTAGCCTTGAAACAGATTGCAGGCTGTTTTTGCTAGATGATGTTTTGATACTACATCAGCTTAGCCTTGAAATGATTTATCCTGTCAAACTTAAAACACCAACTAGCATCAATTCCTGAGATATTTACAATTATTTATTCATTATTTCTGAGATATTATATAGATTCTACATCAGCTGCCAAATGCAACTCCCTATAGATTAAGAAAGCATATTATAATTGCATAACAGCCTACAATCTGGATTTGTGTGTTGATGATCCAGACATAACAAATGTCTGCATGTTCATCAATGATGTCTACGAATTATGTGTTTTAGATCAGAACTTAGATATCATTCACCATGAACATGAACTTATACCAATTCTACTTCATATATTAGGCTAATATAAATCATGGAACATCCGATGCTTAGCAATCTTACACAGTGAAGGGTATGAGACAAAATTCATGGGTATGCAATAATAGCGATAAATATTTTCCTGGATGACACTGCTCTAAAGGATCATGCATACGTTGATGAGTTTAGCTGTATATGTATGAATAGTTTCTTTTTAAAACTGAACTATTGGTAATGAAGACATTTTATAGAGTTACTCCAAACCTGCTGATTGTATCCTTCTCTTGGTATAACTAGACCTTTGAGATAGCTTATTTATTAACTAAGCTTCTAATGTTAGGGTACATTATAAAAACTTCAGACATCTTACTAATTGGATTAAAGATTTTTTGTGCTTGGTAATCAACTTGAGTGTCAGTCAACTGACTTCATCAAAATTTGGTTAATACACATGGTGATTCTGCCCAAGTGGAACTGCTTTGTATTGATTTTTGGTATTTGTAATTTCTAGCCATATGTAAGTCAAATAGCTAAATTGATTTGGATTCCTACCATTGAATACTAATAACTAAACAAATTTTGCATATGGGTAACATGTGTTTGCTGTGCTGGTCGGCTGTGCTTATATTACTTGATTGGACTGTTTTGTGTTTAAACTGAATTTTTCTCCGTCTTCCCACTTCTACCTCCAGCTGATTCTATGTAATACTTGGCATAAGGAGTCAATTTTATAATAACATGAGTTGAAACAAGACATTAGAGGTTTGCACTATCTCATATAATTTCACAGGGTAACATGTGCAATTGCCTACTTATTCCACTTACTAATGATTAAATGGCAAGTTATTAGAACATATTACTAAATAATCTTTTATTGTTCTTTATTAACTTACATTAGCCTTAAGATTCATTATATTTCTGCAATGAGAGTTTTAGATACCTTTAAAGTTGTTTCTAATATTTTAACACAACCATAGTTTGCAAATAGCTTGAATGCTGAATCAAAAAACCAATCAATAAATTGATTTAATGAACCCTTCCATGTTCATTTTCATGCTTTCTATGAAATCATTATTAAAGGTGCTATGCATTTGGTTTACTTGCTCTTTGCAGGATGTGTCCATCAAAAATTCGTTGAATGGCCAATCTGATGTCTTAAATTTGTGCTATTCTGCATTACAAGCAGCATGTTAATTAGAAGAACTTAGATTTTTTTCTTTGGGACAACATCCAGGGCATCACGAAGCCGAAGATTAGGTGGCTGGTGAGGAGAGGCAAAGTAAGAGGATCTACAGGCTGATCAATGAAGAGACGTGTGGCGTCCTCAAGATCTTCGTAGAGAATGTGATTCATGATGTGGTGACCTACATTGAGCATGTGAGGAGGAAGACAGAGACGAAGAGGGATATGGTCTACATGTAGAAGAGGTAGGGGAGGACTCTGTACATGTTCGGTGGTTAGGGTTAGGGTACTTGAATAGTCTTGCTGTCAAGAAATCGATTGTGCCTGTGTTGGAAGGAAGTATGTTTGAGAAATTTAGGATATTACGGGTTTTAGAATGTTGTGCATTTTGTTGTTTTTAGATTTTGAATATGTTTTGATTTATAAATTCATGAATGAATGAAATGTTCTTTTCCTTTCTCATTTTACTTGGGATGTGGGTTCCAATTACTATAAATGTGATTATTTTTGTTGGTTTGATGCTTGGAAATTGCATGTCCAATAATTATTGGTTAATGTGTTGTATCAAAATAAATTTCAATCAGTAAAAATGATTTAATTTTTGGTTTTGATGTTTGAAAAAATGCCCTTATATGTGCTAAAGTTTAATATGAGTTTCAATTTTAATTTTAGTTCTAAGAGAAATTGTTTATGTGCTTTAAGCAATGGGTGTGATTCGTTGGAACAAGCAGATTTTAGGATTAATATTTCTAGGTTGCTTATTATTGGAGCAAGTAATTTTATGTCTACCAACTATGTGTTTGTTTGAAATTATAGAATCAAAGTTTTTGGTCCCTTCATCAAAGTTTTTTAATTGAACTTTTAGTAAGTAATAAAATTAATTGGGTTTGAGGAATAAAAATAAAAATTAAGTTGCATAAGCTTTTTTATTTTATTTGAGAAATATTTATTTGAAAGCATGACGATAGATGAGGAAAAAAATGCATTATTTTTTTGTAGTTAGTCGGAATTGGATGATTTATTGCATATTGCATCTTATATCCCTATACACTAAAATCTGTGAGAGCAATATACGTATATACAAGATTCCATGATAGTGTTCTAAGTATCATTAAAAGGATCTTTCAGTTCAAAAGCAGATTTATGAAAGAGAACATATATCTTAAGAATATCTATTTAAAAAATAAAATAAAAAGATGATACTTTCAAAAATGCGGCAAAAAGCACAAGTAAATAAATGGTCGAGTATAGCACGAATTCCTTGAAACTCCTAATTACAGAGTTGATGAATGCAGAATCTTTGTTGTCAAGATGTTATAGAAACTGATTTCGTTCGTTTAGTGAAAAATAATGTGATTCCCAGGGAAAATAGCGTTTCTTCGCAAATTTCCAACCGAAACTATAATATAGTTTTTGTAGAATCTGACATGCTCGACTTCTAGGTTGCCAGGAGCCTCATTTGTTATCTATTATACATTTGAATGGGTTTGCTAACTAGGACAGAAGGTTGAGCAAAAAGATACGGGGATTGTATATTGAGGATTCATTGGTTAGGATGATGGTTTGTGAAAATTTTGAGAGAAAATCATAAAATTTTAAGAGGAACTCAATCTGGTGGGAACTAAATTTTAGGGGGAACTAAAATTTTAAACTTGAACTAAATTCTGGGGGAAACATAATCTGTAGGGAATTAAATTTTGAGGGGGACCAAAAAATTTTAGGATGAACTAAATAATCATTATTACGCTTTAATTATTAGTATACGTTTAAAATTAGGAGATACAAGATTTTGATAGGGGAAATTTTTAATGAAAAGAGAACTAAATTTTGGGAAGACTTAAATTTTTAGGGAAACTAAATAACCATTGTTATGCTTTGATTATTGTTGTTCGTTTAAAATTAGGGGGCTAGGGTTTTGAAGGGGGCAATATTTTAAACGAATAGTTCCCGTACGATACATGTTAAATATTGATGGAATTAAATTGGGGGGGGACTAAAATATTTGGGAAAACTAATTTCTCTGGTGGAAACTAAATTTCTAGGGGACCAAAATTTTTTGGAACTCTGAATAACAATTATTGTGCTTTACTTATTGTTTTTGGTTTAAAATTAAGGGATCTACAAGTTGAAGGGGAGATATTTAAAATGGACCGTGCCCTTAGGGCACGGGTTATGACTATCTATTATATAAAAGACGGATGTTATCAAGAGAAATTGATAAGAGAATTTGGACATGAGAAATTGGATAAGAGAATTTGGATATCTATTATATAAAACAGGGAAATTGAATAAGAGAAAATATAAGAGATGAGATTTTGAGGGATAAAAGAGGAGGTGGGGAATTTTGCACATACAACCCCGGTTTTTGTATTTTTGCCTATGGACCCTCCCCACACACACCCACACTTTTTATTCTCACCCCTTCCGGCCATTTTTTTTCCAGTTCTATGAAGATTTTGAATCTTATCCTACTAGGACAAAGCTTTGTCCTGCGTGGCAAGTTTGTCCTTGGTGGTAATGACAATTTTGGGGGGACTTAAATTTGGGGGGAAACTTGAAATTTTGTGGGAAAACTTGAAATTTGGGAGAACTTGAAATTTGTGGGGGAGAAAAACTCAGCCATTAAATAAACCGTGCCCTATGGGCACGGGTAATGACTAGTATACATATAATACACACAAATGTGTGTGTGTAAACAAGGAGTACAAAATGATATCAACTCCAATACATAATGACACAAGCTTACAACAAAAGTATAATCATCCATACATACAAACATCATCACACAACTACTCAGACACTCTCAAACCCTACCAAAAAATAGTCCTTGGGTGAGATATCTCTGATGTGCATTAGTCATCAAGCTGAAATATGGGGGAAGCCTCAGGAGCTGTCATCTCAACATGGAAGCCCCGAGTCTCCGTTTCTGAAGAAGAAATAACAACAGCAGTAGGAGTAGCCTCAGCAGGCTCAGCAACAGCAACATGAGTATCAACTACAGGAGTCTGAGTGATGTCAGATGGATAAGCCTAAGTATCAGTAGGATGGGTGACATCAGCTGGAGGAGCCTGCGCATCAACACAAGGAGGAGCAGCAGCAGATAGAATAGGCTCAGTAGGATGCATCAATGACTGGAGAGATGAAGGTAGAGGTAATCCCTTATGCTCAAATGAAGTACTGAGCATCTCTATCAGCATAGTCACCTTCTTATCCAACTGGATAAAGAAGGGATCAATATGAGATGGAGCTGAAGAGGCTGAAGAAATGGTACGATCAACAGGAGGAATGTCGGTATCAGCTGGAGGTGCAGATGAGGAGGAGGGGCCAGAAGCAGCCTGTCTATTCTTGGCTGCAATCTGCAGAGCTGAAGATGCCGTCAGCTTCGCAGACTCATCCAAGAGGAAACCCAAAGGAACAGACTCATAGGAAGAAAGATTACTCTGGAAATGTCGAAAGACATGGGTCATGATGCAGCTGAAAGGGAGGTGAGACAAGAAAGGAGTGATCTCAACATGATCCATCCTATCAAGGATGACACAAGCCCAGTTCACCTCTATGCCAGAAAAAGATAGTGTCACGCCCCGCTTCCCAAAACTACGGAAACGAAACGTGACTAAGGTCCACCTGGGTCGGAGTTACGAAGATCGGACCCACTAAGCGTCTGTGAGGTACACCAAAGAAATAAAACAGGTCCCTGCATAAAAGGTATGGAACAACAAAAGTACTGAAAAGGAAATGCATTCATTTTATTCAAACAGATATCCAGAATGTACGGAAGTCTAAACAAAGCCCATCATGGCTACAAAAAATAGAAAGAAACTAATGGTGCAAGCACCCAACCTAGGCAGAAAAGTAAACGGTGCTACGCACCCAAACTAGAAAGTAATAAATCTCTGAATCAGCAACAGTGAGGGACCTCTAGGTCTGGTCCTCGTCAGGAACGTACTCTGGGTCAATGTCCTCTGGCTCCATGTACTCAGGTACATTTGGCTCGTCCACGTACTCTGGCTCAACACCTGACGTACAGCACCCAAGAGAAAAGGAACTGTACGTCAGGTAAAGTCTACAAGAAAGGGTGAGAGACTCTACTGCAAGTGTAAGGTAATTTAAGAGCAACATTTTACTGGTTGATTAACATGCTGTTATTATGACATGATAGTTATACTATGCAGAAAGTAAAGTGGTGCAAAAAAGTAAAACGTGTCAGGCCGTAGCCGTAGCGTGTGCTACCGGCTACGGGACTAAGCTAGACGGGACAGGACAAGACAAGAAGTACCGTGTGTGTCACAAAGGGTTCACGCCTTACGGTTCGAGGGCGGCCAGACCCTCTCCCCGTGCGACCGCTCAACCCTACCCCAAACCCAAGTGCTCAAGACAAGACAACCAGAGACCACTCTCGCATGGAGAGAACCTGAAACGCCCGCATGCTTTTTGTAACACGGAGATCACTCTCACCTGGAGAGCATCTGAAATGCCCAAAGGCTTTTTGTAACATGGAGATCACTCTCGCGGGGAGAGCACCTGAAATGCCCCAAGGCTTTTGTAACCCGGAGATCACTCTCGCGGGGAGAGCACCAGAAACGCCCGAAGGCTTTTTGTAACATGACATGACATGACAAGTGTAATGGATAGTTCTTTCTAGGGGGTCCACACGCACACACACACACAGAATAGTCCTAAGGTGTTCTTTCTAGGGGGTCCACACGCACGCACACACAGAATAGTCCTAAGGTGTCAGTTGTTGTTGTTGTTGCGCTTAGACTTCGTCGTCAAGTCTAAGCTGTCAAGGGGGTCCCGGACGCTATCATTTCACGCCCGGTTCTCTTCAATTGTACTTTTACAGTTCAAGGAGAAAAATGGCCTAAACATGGCCGAAAGTACGCAAGTGAGAAACACTTGCATGCGGAGGCGAGTGCGTCGTCTGTCTGGAGCGTCTCGTCGAAGCGGTGCGTCAGCGAGGGTCCATCTAAAACAGGTCAACGACGATGTCAGGACACGTTTTTAGAAGGTTCCTATTATGGTAAGTTTTCTAAGTTGATCGTGGCTAACCTACCAGTTTTCATGTCAAGTCCAGAAGTCCAACCTATTCGACGATTCTATCCTGTGTGCATAGTCAAAATAGTCCGATCGTCGATTCGAGATTTTCACAACAGTTTAATGGTGCAGAAAATAAATTTAGTGATTAGGTTGTCAGATTTTAATTAGGGTTTAGATGGCGTATTGTTTTGGGTTGCTACGAGTATAGGGACTAACCTGAATGATGGTCACACGTGGAACGGCTGCGATATGGAAACGACACGGCCTCGTCAGGGCACATCGGGAGCGTCGCGGCACAGCGCGAGAAGGCACAGCGACGTCGAGATCTGGAAACAGCGGCAACGGTGCAGTTGCGGCCTATGGGAGATGGCCGACAGCAATGGTTTCTCAAGGGGTGGCCGGCAGTTTTCGAGATGGAAGGCTGTTGGGGTTGCGCGTGCCTGTGCGTGGGGAGGAGAACAGATCGGGGTCACAGGTAGGTAGGAGCGCTGGAGTAAGGGACTGCCATCGCGTGGAGATAAGGGCAGGTTGTCGTCGAAGGCTTGCAGATGCTGCTGCGCACGCGAGATGGCCGGACAGCAGTGCTGCCAAGGGGATCCGGCGTTTGCATGGAGCGGGAGGGGCGGAGATGCAGGTTTCGTGGCTGGGCGCGCGACTGTGGGGAGATGAGGCCGGAGAGAAAGGTTTTCCGGCGGTCGGAGGCGTCGCGAGAGAGAGGGAGGGTCTTTCCATTGGGTTACGGGGAGAGAGAGATGAGTGAGAGAACGAGAAAAATTTGAACTGGGTTTAAAAATTTTGGTAGGCTGCTTTTCTCCTTTCTAGCCTAGGGTTATTAGGTTGAATAAAATATATAGAGGAGAGAGATGAGAACGTGGGTGTGAGGCCACGTGAATGGTGATGGCTGCTTTATTTGGGGAGGGAGTAAATCATGGGGTACGGTTATGAGGGGATAGGATTTAAATGGAATTTTGTTATAGGTTGTTTCCTTCAACAGTTTTAAAAATGATCATTAGTTTATGTTTCTAAAAAGAAATAATAAAAACGAATTGCTCAGACAACCAACGCACGGAAATTTCCAAGGGTTTTTAAAAGGGTTTTTATTAATATAAAATAATAATAATAAGTTTTGCCTTTCTTTAACAAAAACAAAAAAAAGTACAGCTACTTTAAAAATAAACAAATCTTATAAAAACATATTTTATAAATTTGTAGTGAGGTAAGCAGATAGGTCCCTTGATGTTCAAAAATTTCAAATAAAAATACCGGAGCGCTCGCGCGTCGGAGGGGACCGTGAATGCGGGGTTCGGTCATGCGTC
Source organism: Scilla litardierei (assembly GCA_030789695.1). Taxonomy (NCBI): domain Eukaryota; kingdom Viridiplantae; phylum Streptophyta; class Magnoliopsida; order Asparagales; family Asparagaceae; genus Scilla; species Scilla litardierei. The sequence continues at coordinate 77,998,644 of CM061132.1, read as the reverse complement.
TGAACTACGGACAACAGTAATAAAAATCAAATACATAAAATGCACACGAAACACAGCTACGCGCTAGCACACATACGGTCGGAAAGTGACCGTTACATCCTACCCACCTCAAGAAATGATTCCGCCCTCGGAATCAATATCAACTACTGCTCAGGGAAAAGATGCAGGTAACACTCTCTTATCTCATTCTCGTGCTCCTAAGTGGACTCTCCAGGTGATCTGTGACGCCACATCACTCTCACCAGGTCGACTATCTTGTTCCTCAATTACTTCTGTCGACGGTCCAAAATCTGCACAGGCTGCTGATCATATGTCAGGTCCAGACGGACCGTGATCTCTGAAAAATCCACAGTGTGCGACAGATCACTGACATATCGACGTAGCTGAGATATGTAGAATACATCGTGAACTCCCTCCAAAGATGGTGGCAGAGCAAGGCGGTAGGCCACTGCTCCCACACGCTCCAGCACTTCAAACGATCCAATATACCTCGGACTCAGCTTTCCATTCTTCCCAAAACGAATGACTCTGCGGTTCGGAGAAATTTTCAGGAAGACATGATCTCCCAGCTGAAACTCCAAAGGTCTCCTCTTGGCATCTGCCCAATGCTTGAAGCGGTCCTGTGCAATCCTGAGCTTCTCCCTGATGTCCCTCACGACATCCACAGCTTCCACTATCATCTCTGGACCCAACAGCTCTCGATCTCCGATGTCATCCCAGCTCAGTGGCGATCGACATTTCCTTCCATATAAGCAGTGAACAGTGCCATGCCAATGCTCGCCTGATAGCTATTGTTGTATGAAAATTCCACCAAGTGGAGATGATCTTCCCACAAACCCTTCAGATCGAGCGTACAAGCTCTCAGCATATCCTCCAGGATCTGTATAGTCCTCTCGGACTGGCCGTCGGTCTGCGGGTGGTACGCGGTGCTGAAGCTCAGACTCGTACCTAAATTCTCCTACAGACTTCTCCAGAACTGAGATGTGAACCTCGAGTCTCTGTCAGACACGATGCTCACCGGGACCCCATGCAAGCGCATAATCTCCTCTAGATATTTCCTCACTAAGACTTACGTGGACTGTCCCACTTGGAAAGGGATGAAGTGCGCAGACTTGGTCAATCGATCAACGATCACCCAGACTGCGTCATTCTGCTTCGGCCTCCGAGGTAGGCCTGTCACGAAATCCATCGTGATATGCTGCCACTTCCACTCTGGAATAGGAAGTGGTTGTAGCAATCCAGCTGTACGATGGTGCTCAGCCTTCACCTGCTGACATACCAAACACTTGGCAATGCTCCGTGCCACACTCCTCTTCATGCCAATCCACCAATATTTCAGACGGATGTCCTTATACATCTTGGTGCCTCCAAGATGTATAGAATATGACGAGCTATGAGCCTCGCTCAACAACTCCTCATGAACATCACCTGCAGGTACGCAGAGCCTACTGTCGTACCTCAGCGATCCATCCTCATGAATAACGAACTCCGTCCGAAGTCCAGCTTCAACCTGCCTCCTGATCCTCTGCAGCTTCGGATCTCCTGCCTTGGCTGCCTTGATACGATCCACTATCGTGGACTGAATCTGCATATTCATGAATGAAAGAACCACTCCAGGTAGGACGACCTCAATATCCATCTCCTTCAGCTCCTGTTGTATCCTCCAGTCAGCAGTGTGCATCATCACGGTGGGGAGTCTACTCAAAGCGTATGGCACTACATTCACCTTCCCCGGGTGATACTGCAGATCTATCTCGTAGTCTGCCATAAGCTCCAACCATCGTCTCTGATGCATGTTAAGCTCCTTCTACGTAAAGATGTACTTCAAGCTTTTGTGATCGGTGAAAATTTTCACGCTCTCACTCAGCAAGAAGTGTCTCCAGATCTTCAGCGCAAATATCACCGCTGCCAACTCTAGATCGTGTGTCGGGTAGTTCTTCTCGTGAGTCCTACCACGTGGCCATGCTGATGCAATACGCACCCAAGGCCCTTCCCTGATGCATCACAATATACCTAAAATCCCCCGCTCTGATCCGATACAGCCAATACCAGTGCCGTGGTCAACCTCGCCTTCAAGATACTGAAGGCCTCCTCACAAGCTTCTGACCAATGGAACTACACGTCCTTCCTCATCAGCTTCGTCATCGGCTCTGCAATCCTCGAGAAATCCTTGATGAACAGACGATAATAGACGGCTAAACCAAGGAAGCTCCTGATATCTGACGCTGACTGCGGAGTCGGCCAATCACTGACTGCTCTGACCTTCTCCGGATCCACCGATATGCCATCTCCAGACACTACGTGTCCCAGGAATGCGACTCTGTCTAACCAGAACTCGCACTTACTGTACTTGGCATACAGCTTATGTCGCCTCAGAGTCTCCAATACTGTCCTCAGATGACGGCTGTGCTCCTCTTCTGACTTCGAGTAAATAAGATGTCGTCGATGAAGATGACCAAAAATTTATCCATGAAGTCATAGAAAATCAAGTTCATCAAATTTATAAACACAGCTGGAGCGTTGGTCACATCGAATGGCATGACCACGAACTCATAATGTTCGTACTTCATCCTGAAAGCTGTCTTCTGAATATCATCCTTCTTCACCTTCAGCTGGTGGTATCTGCTCCTCAAATCAAATTTCGAGAAAACTCTCGAACCTCTAAGCTGGTCGAAAATATCGTCGATACGCTGTAGCGGGTACTTATTCTTCACGGTCACAACATTCAGCCCTCGATAGTCCACGCACATCCGATGTGACCTATTCTTCTTTTTCACGAGCAGAACCGGTGCACCCCATGGTGACACACTAGGGTGAATGAACCCCTTCTGCAGCAACTCATCCAATTGCTTCCGCAGCTCTTCAAGCTCGGCGGGAGCCATACGATATGACGCCTTCGATATAGGTTGTGCTCCCGGCATAAGATCGATACCGAACTCTAAAGCTCTGTCGGGTGGAAAACCTGAGATATCTTCTGGGAAGACATCATCGAAATCTCTGACGACTGCTGGTCGGATGATCTCCGTCTGCATAGCTGCAACAATCGGCACCTCCGGCTTGGCCCAGAAACTGATGGGCCCAAGCGACTCATCTCTGCTACAGAACTCGAACTCTGGATGGCCTGGAATCCTGAATACCACCTTCTTGTCGTGGCATTCGATCGAGGCATGAAATTCTCCCAGCCAATCGATGCCAAGAACGACATCGAAATGCGGTAGATCATGGACAATGAAATATGCAAATAGTTCGTGTCCACTGACCACCAACGGGATCGATCGGCAACCCAGATTCTCCGTTACCACTCCGTTCCCTGTGGTGATGTCCCAACACTTAGGAAGTGTATGGGTGGGAATAGAGTGCCTTGTCACGAACCTCCGGGATATGATGCACATAGATGCACCGGAGTCGAACAAGGTCAACGCTGGGTGAGATGACACTAGAATGGTGCCTAAGATATAAAGGAAATAAGGTCAAACAAAGCTACTCTAACTAACAAGGCAGCAAAAAATGCTAATCAACAAGATCTAACCATATAATAAAAGGCTAAGTCTAGCGAAATACCTGCAATAACCCCATCCAAGTCTTCAGCCTCAACGGTTGTCATGGTGTAAGCCGGCTTCTGGGGTTGCGCTCCCTGCCGAAACATCTGCTTCTGTGGTGCCAAGGGTGGTCCACGGACAGCAGCTCCTCTCTGAACTAGGACATGTGCTCGACTCTGCATTGGAACTGGCGCTTCGACTACAACATGACGCGCTCTCAGGCAATCTTTAGCAGTGTGGGAGGCATCCCCACACACCAAGCACAAACCCAACCTCCTCCTGCAATCGTTCTGAACATGCCATGGCTTGCCGCAGTAGTGACACGGACCCTTGATCTGACTCTGCATAGGTGCTCCCGGCCTCTTGAAAGGCACTGTCTGAATTGGTCTCATAGCTGGCCTAGCAGGTGGCCGATACTACTCCATGGGATGCTTTCCTCCACTAGCTGGAGGATCAGGTAGACCCGCTATGATCTCATGATTCCTGGCCGCATTCAGTACAGCTCCCATGGTTAAAAAGTCTGTCGAGGACATGGAAGCCTGAATCTTCAGGTGCAGCCCCTGACGGAACCGATCAACTCGGTTCTCTTCCTTCTTCACTATATGAGAGGCAAAGAGACTAAGCATCTCGAACTCTGCCTCGTACTCATCAACCGTTATGTTCCCCTGCTTTAGATTCACAAATCAGCTCAAAAGCTCTCTCTTTGCAGCCTTGGAGAAATACTTCTCTCTGAACATGGACTTGAAAGTCTTCCACTCCACTGGCTTCTGCAGACACCTCTCCTTAATGCGCCACCAGTTCCTAGCATTCTCAGCCAGTTGCATCTTGGCTATCTCAACTCTGGCATCCTCAGGGATCTTCGCAGCTACCAGCTTCTCTTCTGTGCTCTGGATCCACTCATCAGCACCTAACGGTCCTTCCTTCCCAGAAAATGTCTTCGGCTGAAGCTCATTAAACTGCTTCACTCCAGGAGCAGCTCGAGGGGCAGGCGGAGGCGGTGGTGGTGGTGCAGCCGGAGGAGCCGGTGCAGCACGGTGGGATGCTGAACCAATTGATGCTAAACGTCCAGTATCTCTCTCATCACGCCCAGAAACTGACGGAATTCACCGCCCTGGTCTTCCGGAACTCCATTGCCTGAGCTTCCGGACCGGGTGTTGCGTCGTCCTGCCATCCAATTGACAAGATAGACACAATTTAGACTCACACATAAAACTGGATAATAAAAATGGATGCGAATACTTTTATCGTTCGGAACTTGCAGAAAGGACCTGCATGGACCACCACTAAACCTGTCACGCCCCGCTTCCCAAAACTACGGAAACGAAACATGACTAAGGTCCGCATGGGTCGGAGCTACGAAGCTCTGACCCACTAAGCATCTGTGAGGTACACCAAAGCAATAAAACAGGTCCCTGCATAAAAGGTACGGAACAACAAAAGTACTGAAAAAGAAATGCATTCATTCTATTCCAACAGATATCCAGAAAGTACGGAAGTCTAAACAAAGCCCAGCATGCTACAAATAGCAGAAAGAAACTAATGGTGCAAGCACCCAACCTAGGCAGAAAAGTAAACGGTGCTACGCACCTGAACTAGAAAGCAATAAATCTCTGAATCAGCAACAGTGAGGAACCTAGGTCTGGTCCTCGTCAGGAACGTACTCCGGGTCGACGTCCTCTGGCTCCAGGTACTCAGGTACGTCTGGCTCGTCCACATACTCTGGCTCAACACCTGACGTACAACACCCAAGAGAAAAGGAACTGTACATTAGGTAAAGTCTACAAGAAAGGGTGAGAGACTCTACTGCAAGTGTAAGATAATTTAAGAGCAACATTTTACTGGTTGATTAACATGCTGTTGTTATGACATGATAGTTATACTATGCAGAAAGTAAAGCGGTGCAAGAAAGTAAAACGTGACAGGCAGTAGCCGTAGCATGTGCTACCAGCTACGGGACTAAGCTAGATAGGACAGGATAAGACAAGAAGTACAGTGTGTGTTACGAAGGGTTCACACCTTACGGTTCGAGGGCAGCCAGACCCTCTCCCCGTGCGACCGCTCAACCCGACCCCAAACCCAAGTGCTCAAGACATGACAACCAGAGATCACTCTCGCATAGAGAGCACCTGAAACGCACGCAGGCTTTTTGTAACACGGAGATCACTCTTGTGTGGAGATCATCTGTAACGCCTGAAGGCTTTTTGTAACACGGAGATCACTCTCGCGGGGAGAGCACCTGAAACGCCCGAAGGCTTTTGTAACACAGAGATCACTCTCGTGGGGAGAGCACCTGAAACTCCCGAAGGCTTTTGTAACACGGAGATCACTGTCACGGGGAGAGCACCTGAAACGCTCGAAGGCTTTTTGTAACAGGACACGACATGACAAGTGTAAGGAATAGTTCTTTCTAGGGGGTCCACACACACACATACACAGAATAGTCCTAAGGTGTCAGTTGTTGTTGTTGTTACGCTTAGACTTCGTCGTCGAGTCTAAGCTGTCAAGGGAGGTCCCGGACGCTATCATTTCACATCCGGTTCTCTTCAATTGTACTTTTACAGTTCAAGGGGAAAATGGCCTAAACGTGGCCGAAAGTACGCAAGTGAGAAACACTTGCCTGTAGAGACGAGTGCGTCGTCTGTCTGGAGCATCTCGTCGAAGCAGTGCGTCCACGAGAGTCCGTCTGAAAGGGGTCAACGGTGATGTCAGGACACGTTTTTAGAAGGTTCCTATTATGGTAAGTTTTCTAAGTTGATCGTGGCTAACCTACCAGTTTTCATGTCAAGTCCGGAAGTCCAACCTATTCGACGATTCTATCCTATGTGCATAGTCAAAAAAGTCCGATCGTCAATTTGAGATATTCACAACAGTTTAATGGTGCAGAAAATAAATTTAGTGATTAGGTTGTCAGATTTTAATTCGGGTTTAGATGGTGTATTTTTTTGGGTTGCTACGAGTATAGGGACTAACCTGAATGATGGTCACACGTGGAACGGCTGCGGTCTGAAATGGCACGGCCTCGTCGGGGCACATCGGGAGCATCGCGGCATGGCGCGGGAAGGCACATCGACGTCGAGATCTGGAAACAGCGGCAACGGTGCGGTTGTGGCCTATGGGAGATGGCCGACAGCAATGGTTTCTCAAGGGGTGGCCGACAGTTTTTGAGATGGAAGGTTGTCGGGGTTGCACGTGCCTGTGCGTGGGGAGGAGAACAGATCGGGGTCCCAGGTAGGGAGGAGCACCGGAGTAAGGGACTGCTGATGCGTGGAGATAAGGCAGGTTGCCGTCGAAGGCTTGCGGATGCTGCTGCGCGCGTGAGATGGCCGGACAACGGCGCTGCCAAGGGGGTCCGGTGTTTACGTGGAGCAGGAGGGGCGGAGATGCAGGTTTCGTGGCTGGGCACGCGGCTGTGGGGAGATGAGGCCAGAGAGAAAGGTTTGCCGACGGTCGGAGGCGTCACGCGAGAGAGGGAGGGTCTTTCCGTTGGGTTACGGGGGGAGAGAGAGATGATGGAGAGAACGAGAAAAATTTGAACTGGGTTTAAAAATTTTGGTAGGATGCTTTTCTCCTTTCTAGCCTAGGGTTATTAGGTTGAATAAAATATATAGAGGAGAGAGCTGAGATTGTGGGTGTGAGGCCACGTGAATGGTGATGGTTGCTTGATTTGGGGAGGGAGTAAATCATGGGGTACGGTTGTGAGGGGATAGGATTTAAATGGAATTTTGTTATAGGTTGTTTCCTTCAACGGTTTTAAAATTGATCATTAGTTTAGGTTTCTAAAAACAAATAGTAAAAAAACGAATTGCTCAAACAACCAACGCACGGAAATTTCCAAGGGTTTTAAATGGGTATTTATTAATATAAAATAATAATAATAAGTTTTGCCTTTCTTTAACAAAAACAAAAAACGTACAGCTACTTTAAAAATAAACAAATCTTATAAAAACATATTTTATAAATTTGTACTGAGATAAGAAGATAGGTCCCTTGATGTTCAAAAATTTCAAATAAAAATATCGGAGCGCTCGCGCGTCCGAGGGGACCGTGAATGCTGGGTTCAGTCACGTGTCTGAACTACGAACAACAGTAATAAAAATCAAATACATAAAACGCACACGAAACACAGCTATGCGCTAGCACACATACGGTCGGAAAGTAACTGTTACAGATAGCATAGATGCACTTCAGAATATCATGTGAAGGCTGATCTGAAGATACTGATTTGGAGAGGATATTGGATTTGACAACATGGTGGACAGCCCACCCATGTTTGGAAAACATGTTGGTATTCAACCCAGAAGTGAGGATATGGGGAATAGCCCTAAACATGTCCTGAAGGACATCCTGATCAAGATCAGAAATTGAGGAGATACTGATGTCAGCTGGAAGGGATCCTGTAGATGGAATGCTAAGAATGGATCCTAAAAGCTTGGGGTCAAGCTTGATAGACGTCCACTGAACTACAGTATCAAGAATCCCAGATTCGTTATACTCACTGTGAATGCGTTAAGCATAAAAGAGCTTGACATGCATGTGATATGGCTTAGGAGAATTAGCTGGAGAGTAGCAAAAGATATCAATAAGCATGGATGTACTCAACAGTTGAGATAGATTTTTAGACTGGAAGGCTAAATACACAATGAAACGCTCCTTTAATAGTTTGACATTAATAAGAGCGTTGTATTTTCATATACACTTGTCGTCACGACAGGTAGGGAGAGAAGCTGAAACGGAAGAAGAAGTGGTTTCAGGAGGAGCTTGGGTAGATGGTCCAGCTTGGGGTTCAGATTGGGGAATTTGTGGAATATGTTTGGGTTGAACTTGGGGTTGAACCAGGGGTTAAGCAAAAGAAATATGGGGTTGTTTATGCTTACGATGAATCGGCTCAGGTTCGGGCTCAGATTCAATAGCCCATGATTCCTTGGAATCAGAGGGAGTAGTGAAGACAGGAGGAGGAGATGGTGACTGAGCCTATTTCATACGAGCTTTAGTCGAAGCTACTTTGGGAACCCTAACCCTAGGTTCCCAAGGCTTTCTTAGGGATAAGGGCTTGGAATTGGAGGAAGAACCTGGCTTGTGTGCCATGGAAAAGAGATCGATAGTAAATCGAAACCTAATGCACGAAAATGATGGAGAAATGAGTGAAACGATACCTAGAGGAAGGAGATGGCTGGAGGAGTAGAGGAGACCAATGGATGGAGGAAGATCAGTGGTCGGAGGGCTTGATCGATGGCAGAGTTGAAGGATATGGAAGAGCTCTACCTGCACAAATAAGGGATGTTTGAATCGGATGAGAGAGAAACACAATAATCGATGGTTATAAGAAAGGTAGAGATTTGATCATAGCCGCTGGATCAAAATGAACGGCTGAAATCAAGGAGTCAAACCGGCAATCAGCTCGGACATGTGACTGATGCACAAAGTTCAGTCGCTTGTTAAGCCCTAAACTACAAATGGCTTAGCAAAAGCACATTGTAGAAGAAATTACAGCCGCTTGTCTCTGGACAGGTGCCTGTGAAATGACCTACAGGGGCATGTCTGTAGATAAGAAATTTTGAGTTTGTTCTCGGTAAAATGAGTGAGATTTAGGCAGGCGCCTGATGATTAAAACACAGTCGACTGGGTGAAGACCAGTCACATGTATAATGAACATCGGTCACCTGACCTATAGATGTGATATGAAGACTGCAGAATAGAGTTGGGCAGGCGCCTGTTGAAGTAAACACATGCGCATGGCATGGTTCTCAAAACAAGGAATGAGGCAAAAAAGTGAAATAGATTTCTCTCACCCTTAGACATATACCCTAAACACTCTAAACACTAGGAATGACAATATTGCGGGGCGGGGTGGGTATTTAACTACCCAAGCTTGCCCCGCCCCGTCTACGGGCCGGGGCGGGGCGGGTCTCGGGCCGGGGCGGGGCGGGTAATTTCTTACCAAAAGCGGGTTGGGTCGGTCGGGTCAGGTCATTACTGACATCCATATGAATCCCAAATAAAAGTTTTCTTTGGGATTTGGGAGAATTGTGATTTACTGGTATTTGGAATTGGTAATTGGCCTAATTGGAACAACATTGGAACAGAGTATGAGTTATGTGATATGGACAGACCGCATGATTCACATCAAAATAGTAAGGTTTTTTAGAACCTCTATAGTTTATCGGGGCGGGCCGGGGCGGGCCGGGTTACATACAAAGCCCAAGCTTGCCCCGACCCGTCTGCGGGCCGGGGCAGGGCGGGTCAAAACCGTGGCGGGTCGGGTCAGGCGGGTCGGGTCAGGTCATTACTGCCATCCCTACTAAACACATCAAATAACATTCATAATCATATAGACTAATACTCATATGAAGGTTATCAACATAATCATAAATTCACAAAATTCTCCAAGAAATCTCATATAAAACATATGTAGAAAATAGACACATTTGATATATAATACGAAAATGATCATATGAGCTCAAAAACATGGTATAACATTTGAAAAAGAAGTCCTAGATTTCAGATTCACCCCATAATCCCTAATTCTAAGAGGTTTTGTGAAGATATCGGCAATTTGTTTTTGGGGTTCAATGTACTCTAGAATGATGTCCTTCTTAGCTACATGATCATAAATAAAATGGTGTCCCATATCTATGTGTTTGGTACGGAAGTGATGTATTGGATTTTGGAGAGACAAATTGCACTTTGGTTATTAACCATGATAGTACAAGTATCACAATTAATATCATAGTCTTTAAGAGTGTGTCTCATCCAAAGAACTTGTGCACATGCAAGGCCCGCGACAATATATTCCGCTTCGATCGTGTACAATGATACAGAATTTTGCTTCTTGGAAAACCAAGAGACCAGAGAATTTCCTAGAAAATGGCAAGTGCGACCAGTACTCTTCCTATCGGATTTGCATCCGCAAAATCGGCATCACTATATGAGATTAACTCATATGTGCTAGATTAGGATAAAGTAACCCATAATCTAGTGTTTGATTGAGATAACGAAATATTCGTTTAATGCAATCAAATGTGATTCCTTAGGTTGTGATTGATATCTAACACATAAACAAATGGAAACCATGATATCGGGCCTACTTGTGGTTAAATAAAGTAAGCTACCAATCATACCTCGATATAGACGAATGTCTACATCTTTCCTGTTTTCATCCTTGTGTAGATGTGTAGTTGTACTTATGTGAGTTCTTTTGCTAGAAGACAATTCCATCCCGAATCGCTTGATTAGTTCCCGGTGTACTTGGTTTGATGTATGAAGATGTCATCCTTCAATTGCTAAATTTGAAGTCCTAGAAAATAGTTGAGCTCACCCATATGGCTAATCTCAAATTCATCCTTCATGGACTTAGAAAATTCTTGGCAAAGATCATAGTTAGTAGATCCAAAAATAATATCATTTACATAAACTTGAATGAGAAGAATGTCATTTTCTTAATATTTAGTAAAGAGTGTTAAATCAACTTCTCCCATTTTAAATTCCAAATCCAAAAGAAAGTTCTTAAGGCGATCATACCAAGCTCTAGGAGCTTGTCTCTACCCATATAAAGCTGTCTTAAGTTTAAAAACATGGTTTGGAAATTTTTTATGAATAAATCCGGGAGGCTGTGAAACATAAACTTCTTTACTAACAAAACCATTTAAAAATGTACTTTTAACATCCATTTGAAATAATTTGAAATCTTAATGAGATGCAAAAGATAATAACAATCTAATAGCTTCTAATCTAGCTACTAGGGTAAAAGATTCTTTGAAATCAATACCTTCTTCTTGTCAGTAGCCTTAAGCTACTAACCTTGCTTTGTTCCTTGTGAGACTTCATTCTCGTCCGTCTTATTCTTGAAAATACACTTAGTCCCAATGACTTGATGTCTACTTGGTAGATGGACTAGCTCCCAAACTTCATTCCTTTCGAATTGGATGAGTTCCTTTTCCATTTCCACGATCCAAGAGCTATCTTCATATGATTCTTGGATTTTCTTCGGTTCAATTGCGGAGACAAAGGTGCAATGAGAGAATTCATCAAACCTTGACCTTGTCCGGACACCCACTCCAATATCTCCAATAATTTGGTGATGTGGGTGGTCATGAACGGTTGGATAAGCTTTGAGAACACCTGAATCACTGGGAACAACCTTAACATCTTCATTAGTATTGTTAGTCTCAATAACATCATCAATTTTAACATTATTGATAGAACAACACATTACATCTAAACTATCATCATCAACATGAGGCAAATCAAAATCTTCATTAAAAGAAACGTGAAGTGATTCCTCAACAGTTGAAGTGTTTTTGTTGTATCCGGTAGGCTTTGCTACGTGTGGAATATCCAACAAAAATCCCTTCATTGGATCTTGGCTCAAATATATTAAGATTACCAAATGTGTTCTTAATAAAACATTTTGAACCGAAAACTCGAAAATATTTTACTTGAGGCTTTTTATCATAAAATAGTTCAAAACAAGTTTTGTTCGTACGTAGCCTTACTAGGATCCTATTGAGCACATAACATACTGTGTGCACCGCCTCCGCCCAAAATTGAAGTCCAAGATGACTATCATGGAGCATTGTGCGTGCACACTCAATAAGTGTCCTATTCTTCCTCTCAACAATACCATTTTGTCGTGGTGCGCAAGGAAATGAAAAACTGTGAGTTATACCATGTTCATCACTAGACATAGAGAAAAGCTCATTCTCAAATTCCCCTCCATGATCACTACGAATAGTGATAATGGTGGTTCCTAAGAGATTTTGAGTTTTCTTCGCAAACTTAGTAAATTCTTCAAAAGCTTCATTTTTATTAGATAGAAAATATAACCAAGTAAATCTAGAAAAGTCATCAACAATGACTAATCCATAATGTGAATTTCCTAAAGATGCTACTCGAGAAAAATCAAAGATGGTGGCACTATTACTTTTGGTGATAATAACAAAGGTAAAGTAATTGGCATTGGAACAATTGGTGATCTAACTAAGCCAATCACCGAAAACGTGCTCCTCGTTGACGGTTTGAAACATAATCTCTTATCTATCTCTCAACTTTGTGATAAAGATTATAAAATTATTTTCGAAAAGACTGCATGCATTGTATATGATTTTAATATGTCTAATATATTATTTCAAGGTAACAGTGAGAATAATATATATATATTATGCATGAAAATAGTTGCAAATGATCATTGTTTATTAGCATCTACAGAAAACACCCTTTTGTCGCACAAACGTTTTGGACACACTAATTACAAACATTTGGCACACATTTCTAAACATAAGTTAGTTTTAGGAATAACTAATATATCTTTTAGTCATACACAATTTTGTGATGTATGTCAACAAGGTAAGATGCATAAATCTTTATTTAAATCAAAGGATGCTATTTCTACGAAAAGACCACTTGAACTTTACATTTAGATTCGTTTGGTCCTTCTATAATAGCCTCTTTAAATGGAAGTAACTATGCATTTGTAATTGTGGATGATTATTCAAGATATATTGGGTATTATTTTTGAAACATAAAAATAATGCATTTGAAGAATTTACAATATTTTGTAAAAGAATTCAAAATTTAAAATCTTCATCCATTATTACTATTCGTAGTGATTATGCTAGAGACTTTAAAAATAAATTATTTACAAAATTTTGTGATAAACATGGCATAACACATAAATTTTCTTTTCCTAGAGCTGCACCACAAAATGGTGTAGTTAAAAGGAAAAATAGAACGTTATCGGAATGTGTTAGAACCATGTTATGTGATAGTTCTTTACCACAATATTTTTGGACAGAAGCTGTTGCTACTACATGCTATGTTTTAAATAGAATTTTGGTAAGACCACAACTTAATAAAACTTGTTTTGAATTATTCTATGATAGAATACCACGTGTATCGTATTTTAAAGTATTTGGTTGTAAATGTTATATTCTAAATACTAAGGATGCATTAGATAAGTTTGATTCTAAATTTGATGAATGTATTTTTGTAGGATATTCTACACGTAGTAAAGTATATACGTTCTATAATAAAAGAACTTTATGTATTGAAGAATCTTTTCATGTAAGTTTTGATGAAAATTATACACTTATCATATCTATTAATGAAGATGATTCAATACCACTTACTAATTCATTATAAAATACCAAGCTAGATGAAGATGATGATTCTACTATTCCAGACTGAAACAATTCCTGATAATGCAATTCTTCCTAAGGCATTTGTTGAAGTCCCTAACCATCCACTTGATTTAGTTATTGGAGATATTTCTGATAAAGTAAGGACTAGATCATAAATTGAACAAATGACTTAGTGTGCATGTATATCATCCATTGAACCAAAGAATGTTATTGAACATGCAGGAAGAACTTAATGAAATCAAAAGTAATGATGTATGGGAATTAGTATTAAGACATTCTGATTATCCTGTTATAGGAATTAAGTGGGTATTTAAGAATAAATTGGATGAATCTGGATAAGTAGTTAGGAATAAGGCTAGATTTGTTTCATAAGGATATAACCAAGAAGAATGAATAGATTACGACGAGACATATGCACCAGTTGCACGATTAGAATCTATTAGAGTGCTTTTAACATATGCATGTTATAGGAATTTTAAGTTATATCAAATGGATATTAGGAGCGCATTTCTAAATGGTATTATAAATGAAGAAGTCTATGTAGACAACCACCTGGATTTCAACATGAAAGTCTAGATAATCATGTTTTCAAATTGAAGAAAGCATTATATGGATTAAAACAAGCACCACGTACTTGGTATAAAAGGTTGGATTTTTTGTGGTGTTTAAATTCCTCTTGCATTTATAATTCTGCATTTGCAAGTTTAATTTTTAAATACGCAATTTGTGCCATTACACTATTCACCCCCCTCTAGTGTGTTGTTGTTAGTATTGCAAGGGTAAGACGATCCTTACAATAATCTCTACAAAAATGAACGTTGTTCATAAAACTAGAAATGTAATTTTCTTTTATCTGGACGGTTTCAATTTTGGGAATCCAAACTTTGACATATCCATTTTTAGTGTTAGGAACCTTAGCTTGATGATGATAAATACTAGCATTTTGAGTTGACACACTGTAGCCTAAGCCATGTTTTCTGTATGATTGTCTTTGTGAGCTAATCAAGCTATCTAATTTTTCTTTACCCTTATTGAATTTTGCTACATTATTAACCAAGTCCTCATGCTTTGCCTTAACGGCGGTCATGTTTTTTCTAAGTCTCTAAACATATTTCATATGTCTTTATATTCTAGGCTAAGCAACATATTCTTTCTTCTAGCACTTTATTCTTACTAGTCAATTTTAAGTTTTCTTCCCTAATCCTTTCTAGCTCAAGATTAGGAGAATTAGTTCTACAAGATTTATACTTATTTTTAGATTTAAAAGCTCTCTAAGTGTTTTCTCATATTTAGCATAAAGTCTATGAAACTCCTCCTCATAATCAAGGTTCTCATCATCATTACTATCACTATCACTAGAGTTAGGGTTAGAATTTAATTGAAATCTCCTCAAGCCATGTAGCACATATATGACTTCGCATTCCTTTTACTTGCTTCTCCTTCACTTTCAGATGATGATGAACTGTCAGAATTTACTTCTTCATCGCTTCTATCCCAAGTCGCAAAAGCTTGCCTCTTTGGCATTTTGTCATTGTAAGACTTCATTATCTTGTCTCTATTGTTGAAAATTGGTTTTCCAAATGTGGTTTTGATGATAAACAAATATAATCAATTGTGACTAATCCTCATGGTTTGTAGTTAATAAAAGCATCGTCAATAGACAAAGTCATATCAAATGAAGATGATGACTCGGATCATTGATGCAAGGACATCAATCAATGAAGCATGGAAACCAAGGAGTGAACGCAAGGAATCAAAGTGTTGGACTCAACAAACTCAAATGGAAGTCTTCAAGGAATTCAAGTAGGTAGTGAAGAGGATAAAACATGTATATCTTTCTTTCTTTACTTCTTAGTTGAATTAGCATGTTACTCCTTGAATAGACTTGATAGAATATCACTGATAATACTCACAACACTCTAGATCATACATCATTGAGTGTCATAGGGTTAGAACTTGCATAAACTCGAAATAGAGTTTTTAAGCTTACTCAGGCACCTGTTAGTTGATCTCTAGATGTCTGGTGCTCATGCATATTCAATTCTCCAAAACCCTACACAGTACAGACACCTACAGTTCTCATTCTAGACGGCTGCACAATGTGTCAGTCGCCTGGATGAAGAACTCCAGATGTCTGATTAATTCTAGCCAAACTTCCAGTATCTCGGCCTATGCTAATTGACAGAAGTCAGGCTCTGATGTTATGTTTCCAGATATCTGCACTTTGTATCAGACGCTTGGATGATATACATCAGACGTCTGGTTAATTACGAGCCAAATTCCAGTATCTTAAACTCTGCAGTCAAGTTTTGTTTAAGGCATCTGAAGATATGTTTACAGACGTCTATATAGTCGACCAGACATCTTGATGATGAACATCAGATGTCTGGGTATTCAGACCAATATATTCCAAGTGACTCTGTCTCTCTCTGTCTAAAAGATTAGACGTTTGTCACCTTAGAGCCAGACGACTGTACATTGGACCAGACGTCTGGGAAGTCTTCTTTAGACGTTTGCTAAGTGTCTGTTAGACTGCATTTATGACCCAGTCAGAATAGTACAACTGTCGTCTAGTCGTTCTACTTCAGGCGACTGATGATTAGGATTTCTACCCGTAAATAGACATTTCCAGCATTTAGTGCTTGAGATTTTTAACAGATTTTGGACAGAATTTGGGGAGCTATTTAAAGGGTAGGGCTGTTGACGAACGAGCTTGAACGAGCTTGAACAGTGTGCTTGGTTTTGTTCATGAACAAAATCCATGTTCAAGCTCTGTTCGTTTACTAACCGAGCTCTAAAAACATGTTCAAGCTTGTTTGTTAAGCTTACCGAACGAACGTAAACAAACATAAACGAACGTAAACCGAGCTTACCGAACGAACGTTCTGTTCGTTAACAAGACTTATCGAGCTTGTTCGTGAACATGTACGGGAATGTGTTCACGAACACACAATCAATCTTGTTCATGAACAGATTTTCAAACAAACGAATGAATAATGGCAATGGACCAAAAGAGAGCTGGGAGCCTGGGAGTCTAGGAGTGGGAAGCTGGGAAGTTGAAGAGCTGGATGTGTTTAATTCAATTTGAGGAGGTGAGTGTTTAATTTTAATTTTAATTCACTCAAGCCCTTGTTCACGAACACTTAACGAGCTTGTTCACGAACATCACTTAACGAGCTTGTTCACGAACACTTAACGAGCTTGCTCACGAGCACTTAACGAGCTTGTTCATGAACATAAATGAACGAACATAGTTATGTTCAAGCTCTGTTCGTTTACTAACCGAGCTCTAAAAATCTGTTCAAGCTTGTTCATTAAGCTTCCCGAACGAACATAAACGAACATGTACCGAGCTTGTTCACGAGTAGTTCGTCGAACATTCTGTTCGTCAACAGCCCTATTAAAGGGCTTTGATGTCTTGACTTGAGAAGTTAACCAAACTATTTAGACTTCATTAAATACACTCTCAAGTGAGTTCAACTCATCAATTCTTCACTAGAGCATTAAAGAGCATTCAAAGCCATTTCAAGCTCAAGCTCTAAGTTTCAACTTGTCTCCAAAGCTTTCAAGATCAAGCTTCTAGAATTCATTGCTAATCATCTTGAGACAAGTAGTATGTGCTTATACTTCTCATCATTTAGAGCACATCACACACACCTCATTACCTCATTCTAAAGAGTATTATTCAATGCATATGTTTTGGAAATTGTTTCATATTTCGGTTCTAATTTTATCTTGATACTTGTGAAGTTCCTCTCAGTTGTGAGAGTAGTCCATTCCCGGATTGTGGAAAGTGGAAGGAAGTGTATTAGTTTTTCACTTGTCAGGTTTTGACAAGTGGGTCTTAGTAGATCACTAATCACTTGCGGGGTTGCTAGTGGGTTGCTGGAGTAGGATTCAAAGGAGTCGGAGAGACTTGGTGAATCCGAACTAGGGTATATCATTATTTTACGTTTGTTTTTCTGTGATTGTTGCTCTCTTTTTCTATTCCAAACTAAGGTTGCATAATGGATATTTAATTTGGCGTAATTTCCTTATTATTGTTATAAAGTACTATTCACCCCCAGTGTTTTCTCCTTATAGTTTCAGATCCAACATCTGTTTTTCTTTAGTGGATACTCATTCTTTATGTGACCTGACCTATTACATTCATATCAAATAGGTTCATTAGTAGAATTAAATTTTCTATTTTGAGACTTTCGTGCATTGAGGATTTTCTTGAACCTTTGGAGATGAGTGCCATTTGTTTCTCCATATCATTCTTGACTTCATCATCGGATTCCTCCATCTCTGATGTGGCTTTGAATGTAATTGTCTTCTTCTTTTCTATTGTTGCTCTTTCTTGTATTTGCAGCTCGTATGCCATTAGGTTGCCGATGAGCTCATCCAAGGATAGCTTAGTGAGGTCATTTCCTTCGTCAATGGTCGATGCCTTTGATTGCCATTCTGGTAGAAGGGATTGTACGATCTTGCACACGTGATCCTTTTGGGTGTACTTCTTTCCTAGGTTGGCAAGGGTATTGATGATATCGGTGAACCGCAAGTACATCTCTGAGATTGCTTCTCTTTTCCCCATTATAAATTGTTCATACCTGGAGGCATACAAAGAAGATTTAGAAGTTTTAACGTTTTGATTTCCTTCATGTGTTACCTCGAGGATTTTCCAGATTTGGTGTGCGGATATTGCCATGGAGATGTGGTTGTACTCCGTTGTGTCGACGCCGTAATATAAGGTAGACGTCACCTCGGCATTGTGTGACACGTTGTCCGTCTCTTTCTTGGTCCACTTTTTTTTCCTCAAGAGTCGGTGAGTCATAAGGATTCTTCACCATTTTCCATAGCTCATGGGAGATAGAGAGAAGGTACATTCGCATCCGATTCTTCCAAGCTACATAATTCGTTGAGAAGGAGTGGTCGGGTGCTTAATTGGCCTTTGGAGAAACGATCAGTTAACGCCATCTATAACCTTGATCTGATACCAAGTGTTAGGAACTGAGATGGCAAAGAGAACACTAGGGGTGAATAGTGTTTTGGAAAATAAAACTTTACCTCTATAAATCTCCCTAGGATTAATAAAGAGTCACCTAATATTAATCCTAATCAACACAAAATACTTGCAATATTAAATTAAGCAATGAAATATAAATGTAAATAAATAAATAATAATTGCAAAGACCACGATGTATCCTGGTTCCCCATTCCCAGGTAATCCAGTCCTCGAATCTCCGTCGAGCTTAAATCCACTATTTACAGTAAAAAGTACAAACCACCTTAACTTCAAGGAGAATTTTCACTTGCCTCACAAACGGAGATCTTTTACAAACACCTTGCCTACAACAAAAGTTTACTCACCGCCTAGCCTCTAACTAGGATTTACAAACCCCCACCTGCAATGAGGAAATCCCTCTTACTAACCCCCAAGTAAGAGATACTTACAACCTTTGAAGCTTTTACAGTTACTTATATTCACTTGATGAAGCCCTTGTGTATGTGATTGCTATAGGAGTGATTGATCTCAAAGAGGTAGAACTTTAAAAAACTTAGGAGATAAAAAACAAACTTGATTTAAATCTCTTAAACATATAACATCAAATCAGATATTAAAACAATTATTAAGGCCAATAAAATTGCTCAGAAGATTTGAGAAAAATAAGCACAAGAATTTTAGAAACTATGGCAAAAAATTGAGAGCTTTTGAAAAAGAAAGCTTTGAGAAAATAGCTTGAGAATAATAGAAAATAGCTTAATAATTCATAAAAAAGATCCGAGGTCTCTAGTATTTATGTAGCAAAAAACAACTCAAAGCGTGCTAAAAAATCTTTTCTCTAACGACTAGTAACAACTAGAAGATGAAAATCACGCTTTGTCTAAAAGTTGCCATTTGACCCAGATATCATGCAATCCATTTTGGATAGTCGGCTATATTTTTTCATATAGTCAGCTATCCAATGTGATAGTCGACTAATGCAGAAGTTCGAAAGTTCTGAGCTCAAAATTGCTCTTAGATAGTTGGCTAGCAGAATTGGATAGTCGACAATTTTCTGATACATGAGTTTTAATTCATCAAAATACTTTAAAATTAATTATAATTAATTATATGTAATTTAAAATATTTTAATACATTTTAAATCATTTTTGGAATAATCCTTAGTGTGTGAGAGCTTTTTCAAGAGCTTTGACATTTTAAAAACTTACACCAAGCCAAAGTTCTAATTCTTGACACTTGAACATTGAGATGCAATTCTTCAATGTCTTGGTCATTTGTCTTGGTTTTCTTGAGTTTTTGTTCTCCAGCGCACTGAGAATACTTTACTACACTTGCTCCTAGTTTTCATCTCTTGGATCCATGCTTCATGCTTGTGTGCCTTCTTTGATTTGGGTTCACTAAATATAAGCTTCTCCATCACTTATATTAAATATGCATTTCCTACATATACAAACTTAATGAAAGCATTAGTGCCATAATATGTTGCTCATCGTCAAAATAACCACTGTTGGAGACTCAATATCCAACACTTAATTTGACGAGGGGACTCAAAATGATGACAGATGGTGCAAGATGCCTTTGGCGAAGATATTCTTTGGCGGCATATATTATGCAACACTTTCCACATAAAGCTTGAACATGATGGGTAACACAATATTGTTTACTCTCTTTACAATGATTTTGTCAATACCATGCCAACCAATTATCACATCTTTGTTATCCACCATTTACTTATCATGGAAGAAAACAATAGATATAGAGCAAATAAACTGTCGCTCAATCTGCCTACTGAATTTAGCGCATATGGCATAACATGCACTTTTTCTTATAGGAGGTCGTCGGTTTGAGTCTCTCCATCATCAGTGAGCTAGTGGATTGTTCAAACCAACAATGCAGGTGCCCATATCCACCACACAACGACTCGACTACACACAGACTAGGCGAAAGCTGCAGCGGTTTGGAGAAGGTCACTGTGATTCTAGCAAAGAAGCATGAATTGATTCAACTTGATGTGAGCTTCTTTTTGGGATCCGTTATGTTTCGGAGTGTTTTCTCACTACAAAAGCGTTGACCGTGGATCACCCGGTCAACGTGGTCAAGGGGCCGACTTGGGTCCCTCGGGTGCGCCGAGTCGGTGCAGACGCGGCGCGAATCGGAGTTGCGAACGACGTGGAACGTGTCGGCTGGGCCGGGTCTGGATCCTCAGCCACAAGGGGGGGCGAGGGGAAGCCTCGGCCCGGTGTGAGACGCTCGGCTTCGGACGGTCGAATGGCGAGGGATAGCCTCGGTGCCTCGTGAGCGGAGGGGAAGCCTCGGCTCGGACGGACGTGCTCGGCCTCGGTCGGTCGGACGACAAGGAGTGGCCTCGGTTGTCTTGCTTGATGCGTGGCCGGCGTGGGGTGGAGGGGAAGCCTCGGCCCGTGGATCTGATGTCCTCCTGCGTAGACGAGCACACTCGTCAGGGGGGCCAGACCTTGGTTCCGGCCAAATCCCCTCCGATGCCTAAGTCAGACGGTGATCTGAAAGAGGAGGCTCGGCGGAGACGGTTCGACTCGAGAGGAGATCGGAACGGCGTCTACCGGCACGAGCGGGGGAGGAAGGAGATGAAATGGGGGAACTAGGTCATTGATGGAGTACCTTAGGTTTTAGTTACCTGAGATGCCGTCCCTTGTCTAGTCGTCCTTCTAGCCCTTTTATAGGCCTCCCGTCGCGATTGCCCACGACTCACATCCCTCGCCCGCCCCCGATCGTGCCCCCTCAATCCGCCTCCCTATCGCCGTTCCCTGCGCCATGCCAGCACCTCCCCATTACCGCCATTAAGTGGTCGCTGGCCCGGGAGAGCGGTTATCGCTGGAGTGGGCGAGGGATTTGCGCATTTCCGGGGCCGGGTAGGATCGCCGTTCGGGGGCCCTCGAAGGGGCCTTGTCGGGCGGGCCTGATCTCGCAGACGGGCTTCTGATCGGTAGTTGGGTTTCTAGCTCCATGTTCTTTCGGGCTTCGTTTGGTGGGCTGCGCCTTTGGGCCCATGCTGTTGGGCTTCCGTAAAATAGACTTCCGTAAAATAGACGTATCAATTGCCCCCATCGGTGGGGCAGATCGGCCTTGGCCGGCTCGGTTCGACCGATGTGACTCCTGGGGTTCCGAGTGGCGTGTCAGTCGAGGCGTGGTCATAAATGAAGGTTATGATGAGGCGGATCGATTGGACTTCCTTTGGCGCCGATTTCGAAACGCCGTCGGCTCTTTGAGGCATGCCACGCGTTCCCGTCAGGCGTTTCGAATTTGCCCCTGGGTCTGGTATATAAGATCCCCGGCTGCGTTGATCCCAACTTCTTCCTCGCTCTTCCCTCTGTTCTAGGCTTTCCACAACTCGGAGTCTCCCGCCGCCTTCGCTTCCTTGTCTTCTCCAAATTAACAAAAAGGTAACTCCTTACTCCTTTTCGTGTTATGGCTACTCTTAGGATAGGTGGTTCTGGCCAAGGGGCGAGGGACCGCCCTGAGTCCAGGCGGGGCGGGTCCCGGTCTGTGGGATCTGGTTCCTCCTCTGGGAGCCGTCTCTTCCGAGATAAAGGGAAGGGGAAGCTTTTCCCGGACTATGCTGGCGATGAGGTGGCATTGGCTTCCGTACGGCTTAATGTACCTCCGGTTATCATCCGAACGCCGTCGAGGACTCCTCTTCCCGCGGCCGCGGAGATCCGGGAAAGGTATCTCTGCTACCCGTATGATGTTCGAGTCCCCTTCATCGACGAGCGGATCTGCCTCCCGAGGAGCAATGAAGTCGACGTCTATGTCGAGATGTTCCGCCTGGGTCTTCGTTTCCCGCTCAATCCCTTCTTCATCCAGGTCATGGAGTTTCTCACGGTGCCCCTTTGCCAGTTCACCCCTTGTTCGATTGCGGTACTGACGGGCTTCGTGACACTCTGCTGTACTCGTGGTCTGGAGCCATCTCTCCCCCTTCTCTTCTACTTTTATCAGATCCAGACGGTCGGTCCAGGGTCGTGGTTGCACCTCCGGGCCCGCTCGAGGAGGGAATGCCTGATCGGGCTACCCCTCTGGTCGGGGGATTGGAGCTCGGATTATGTCTTCGTGGTCTTCCTGGAG
Source organism: Scilla litardierei (assembly GCA_030789695.1). Classification (NCBI taxonomy): domain Eukaryota; kingdom Viridiplantae; phylum Streptophyta; class Magnoliopsida; order Asparagales; family Asparagaceae; genus Scilla; species Scilla litardierei. The sequence continues at coordinate 77,975,884 of CM061132.1, read as the reverse complement.
GATGCCCAGATTTTGACAGGTTGGGGCGGGTCGGTCCGGCCTTGCCCAACGCTGGCCCTTTCTGAGGCTGATCAGGCGGTCGTCGCGCTGCTGTCGACCCTCCCCTTGGAGGCGAAGTCTATCTGGTCTTTGTTGGACGACCTACTCCTGAAGGTCGTCTTGTGGTCTCCGGGTAGGTTGCTTTTTCAGTCCTGGATTACCCCGTGGCTTACCCTGATTTCGGTCTCCTTGCAGGAATGGCTGGTCGCGAGTTCACCCGCGATGTCGATGAGCTGATCCGTCGTGGAGCCGCTCGGAGCCGGGGCAGTACCTTCGGAAGGGGGCCTCGGCGGACCGTTGAGGAGGAGGTGCGCCAAGCCGAGCCCTCCGTGGGCAAGGTGGTGGCCGCGCCTCCCGCCTCTTCTTCTGGTGATCTCCTCCCCGGGGGGGTCGTAAGGGCCGGATCCGCCCCACCAGTCCAAGAGGCGGGGGGCAACGACGGGTCCGGTGCAGCTTCCCTTGCGCTTGACGTGCCCCCTCTTGTCCCCGAGGGTGGAGGTGGCACGAGGTAGAAACGCTCCCCTTCGGCGCCTGCCGAGCCTCACGAGGGGAAGAGGAGGAGGGAAGGTGAGGCTCCCTCCAGTCCGGCGTGCTCCGTGCCCCCGGCGGTGTTCGCCAGGGACCTTTCGGTAGCCCTGACAACCACCCCCGTCGCGGCGTCTCTGCCCCCAATATCGGGAATCGGTGCCCTACTGGCGGGCAGCTCGGCCTCCCTCGAGGTCACCCCGGGGAGTTCGGTGTTTGTCGACCGAGCCCTGGCTCAGCAGTTTGCCGAGGGTTCCGTCCTCCCCCGGGACCGCAGTCTCCTCGAGAGGATCCCCGCCGACAAGGTGTCAGACACCCTGGTCTGGATCCTTCAACAGGTTCGGCTATCCTACTGTCCTTTCCTTCGCTCTCTTCTTGGGCTCATGACTTGTCTTCCAGGATTCAACGTTCGCTGTTGAGTCGCAGCGTCGAGCCGTCTATTTGAGGGAGCTGGAGGAGTCCTCTGCGAGGGCCCATGAGCGGGCCGGGGCGGCGGAGGTAGCTATGGTGGAGGCCCAGATGGAGTCTCGGCAACTCAAGCTCCGGGTGGCCGAGCTAGAGGGACGAGTGGGTGACCTCCAGGGAAAGTTGAAGGACGCTCGGCAGTCGGCCGAGGAAGCGACGGAGTCGTTCCGCCTGGAGAGGGAGGAGCTTCAGAGGGAACTGTCGGATCGGCGTCAAGTGGCGCGGTTTGCGGAGGAGTTGGAGAGGGGCGTCGTCACGACTTTGGGAAAGAGGATCTTCGAGGTCCTCAGGGAAGCCTTCGGTACATACGAAGGCCTCATCGGCCCCCAGATCGTCGAAGTCGTCCAGTCTTCCTTCCGGGATTGCGCGGAACGCGTCCGGCAAGCTCCTCCACCTGTCGATCCCCCTCGATCCGAGCAGGGCGAGGCGCCCGAGGATGTGTCCTCTCGAGCCCGGGCCCCCTAGGTCATCCTTGTCTTTATCCTCAAATTTTTTAGCATCCGCTTCGCTTTGGCCCGGTCTACTTGAAATGGATCCCGGACCTCGCAATCTCCTTCGGCTTCACTACCGGTTCCCGGCTTCGGAGCGAATAATTGCTGGTTGCATGGATGTTCGCTTAAGCCAGCAACTTTGTGTTCTTGGTCGACAGGTTTTGCTCTGCCGTCGTTACCCTAGTTTCCGTAGGTGACGAGTCTTGTCGTCCGCCGAGGGCGGATTATATGTAGGGAGGCTTCCCCGCTTCGATTTCCTGTAAATAAGACACACTTCTGTACATTGGTTAATTATTGGAAATGAAATGGACTTACTTGAACTTCCCGCGCATTTTGTTTTGTTGCTGCGACCTCGGCCTCTCTGCTGACGGTGGTCGCTCTCCTCCTTTCTCCGGGGGATTGTCCCTTGCCCCTCGATTGGACAGGTCGGTCGACGTCCTTGATGACAAGGGGGGCTGCCCCCAGTTTTATGAGCAACGAAGTCGGTCCGCGGGGGTGTAGCTCCTCGGCTATGGTTCGGTCGGAGTCAATGCCGACCGGGGGAATTGCCCCCCGAACTTACGATCGAGGGAGTTGGTCGGCGAGGGCAAAGCTCCTCGGCTTAAGACCGGTCGGCGTCCGCGCTGGCTTGGGGAATTGCCCCCAGACTTACGAGCGATGGAGTCAGTCGGCGAGGGCGAAGCTCCTCGGCTTAGGACCGGTTGGCTTCCGCGCTGGCTGGGGGAATTGCCCCCAGACTTACGAGCGAAGGAGTCGGTCGGCGAGGGCGAAGCTCCTCGGCTTAGGACCGGTTGGCTTCCGCGCTGGCTGGGGGAATTTCCCCTAGACTTACGAGCGATGGAGTCGGTCGGCGAGGGTGAAGCTCCTCGGCTTAGGACCGGTTGGCTTCTGCGCTGGCTGGGGGAATTGCCCCCAGACTTACGAGCGAGGGAGTTGGTCGGCGAGGGCAAAGCTCCTCGGCTTAGGACCGGTCGGCATCCGCGCTGGCTTGGGGAATTGCCCCCAGACTTATTAGCGAAGGAGTCAGTCGGCGAGGGCGAAGCTCCTCGGCTTAGGACCGGTTGGCTTCCGCGCTGGCTGGGGGAATTGCCCCCAGACTTACGAGCGAAGGAGTCGGTCGGCGAGGGCGAAGCTCCTCGGCTTAGGACCGGTTGGCTTTCGCGCTGGCTGGGGGAATTGCCCCCAGACTTACGAGCGATGGAGTCGGTCGACGAGGGCGAAGCTCCTCGGCTTAGGACCGGTTGGCGTCTGTGCTGGCTGGGGGAATAGCCCCCAGACTTACGAGCGGTGGAGTCGGTCGGCGGGGGCGAAGCTCCTCGTCTTGGGTCTGGTTTTGTCTGACCCCCCCATCCGGTGAGGCGGCGGTCTTCACTCTTATGCACCCTTAGTGAAATGTTGATTCTGTCGAAGATAAAGAAAAGATAAAAGGGAATGCATTTGTACTCTTAAGGGTCCTATTGGACTAGTACATTTGGAGGAAAATGAAAAAGGAAATAAGGCTAGACGGAGGGATGTAAACCTAGATAATCTCCTCCGGACTAGGCTGCGATCGGGGGGAGGGGCCTCGCCTGCTCACTCTATGATGCGGAGGGGTCCTTGGACGGTGTTGACCTTCTTCCCCTTATCCGGTTGCATGGAGGTTCCTTCTCCGTGGGCCGGCTCGTCGGCTAAATTCCTTGTGTGCCCTCGGCTCATCAGCTTCTCAATGTCCTTCTTTAGGTGCCAGCAGTATTCAGTGTCGTGGCCATTGTCCTTGTGGTATTTGCAGTACTTCTCCCCATTCTTCCCCCCTCCTTTTGTCTTTGGTGGGGGGCGATCGACGCGCTCTTCCTTTTGCACTTGAGCGAGGACGGCGTCCGGGGTGGCGTCCCTCGTACCCTCTCCCCGCTGCTTGTTTCTCGTCCTCTTCTCGGTTCAGTATCCTTCGGGGCTGCGGCGCTCGCTATCGCCGCGTTTGGTCCCTCGTCTAGCTTTTCCTGCCTCAATGGCCAAGGTCTCTTCGGTCAACATGAAGCGCTCGGCCCTTGCCATGATCCCTGGGAGGTCCTTCGGGGGATCGTTATGCAGAGATTTCTTCAGGCCTCTATGGCGTAGACCTTTCTTTAGGGCCGTTTGGACCACAAGGTCGGGAGGGCTGTTTACGTTCAGCCGTTCCGCGTTGAAGCGGCGCATAAACTGTCGGAGTGGCTCGGTCGGACCCTGCACTATGTTAAACAAATGTTCAGCATCAGGCATTACCTGTCGCCCTGCCATGAACTGTTTGCAGAACAGCTGGGTGAGTTCCTCGAAGCTGTCGATGGAGCGGCTCGGTAGGCTGCGGTACCAGGTTCTCGCCGCTCCCCTGAGGGTCGAATAGAAGCCCCTGCAGAGCAGGTCATCGTCGGCTCCTTGGAATGACATGTCCCCCTCGTAGTCCATTACGTGGTTTCCCGGGTCTCCTATCCCGTCGTACTTCCCCAGCGCCGGGATCTTGAATCGAGAGGGGACCTGCGCGTCAGTTATTCTCCGCGACAGGGGGCACCGGTCTCTGTGGATGCCTCCGGGGGTCCGACACCCACCTACCTCCGGCCCGTTCGGTGGTGGAGGGGGCACAGGCGCCGGCGTGGCTGGCTCCACGGCCCTCGCCACGCTGGAGGTCGGGCTGACCCGGCGTTCCCGGCTCCTCCGGCGGGAGCTCCCGCTCCGCCGTGATCGGTCTCTCGAGTGGTGTCGATCGCTTCTTCTGTGGTGGGGTGATCTTGGTCGACGAGACGACGCGGTCACCGATTCGTCCCCCGTGCCTTCGGTTTCTCTTCGGCTCCTTTCACGATAAGGGGAGGAGGCGCGTGATCTCGCCTGACGGGAGCCGGACAACGTGAACCGACGCTCCGTGTTCAGTCTTCGGTTCCCGTGGTCATCGACCACAGCGGACCGTAAGAGCGGAGGGCCCCCCGCCCAACGATGGCCGTCGCCCAACACGTCTCCGTTGGCCGGCGCAGCGCCGACGAGCTGCTGTACCGTTGCGACCAACGTCTGGATGCTCGCATTTGTCTCTTGGGCCAGGGCGCGGAGCTGCCCCTGCGTGGCTAGTTCCGACCCGCCAGTCTCTTCGGTTGAGGGGGCGGGGCGATCGTCGTCGGGTGCGTCCTCAAGGTTGCTGTTGGGTGCGCCATTCCCCTCCTCCGGGATGGGGGGCATGCGTCTCTTTCCATTGCAGGCTCGTGCCATTGCAAGTGCGGGTTGTTTCTTCGTGGAACAGTTTGTTCCCACAGACGGCGCCAGATGTTTCAGAGTGTTTTCTCACTACAAAAGCGTTGACCGTGGATCACCCGGTCAACGTGGTCAAGGGGTCGACTTCGGTCCCTCGGGTGCGCCGAGTCGGGGCAGACGCGGCGCGAATCGGAGTTGCGAACGACGTGAAACGTGTCGGCTGGACCGGGTCTGGATCCTCGGCCACAAGGGGGGGGGGGGGCGAGGGGAAGCCTCGGCCCGGTGTGAGACGCTCGGCTTCGGACGGTCGAATGGCGAGGGATAGCCTCGGTGCCTCGTGAGCGGAGGGGAAGCCTCGGCTCGGACGGACGTGCTCGGCCTCGGTCGGTCAGACGACGAGGAGTGACCTCGGTTGTCTTGCTTGATGCGTGGCCGGCGGGGGGCGGGGGGGGGGGGGGGGGGGGGGGGGGGGGAAGCCTCGGCCCGTGGATCTGATGTCCTCCTGCGTAGACGAGCACACTCGTCAGGGGGGCCGGACCTTGGTTCCGGCCAAATCCCCTCCGATGCCTAAGTCAGACGGTGATCTGAAAGAGGAGGCTCGGCGGAGACGGTTCGACTCGAGAGTAGATCGGAACGGCGTCTACCGGCGCGAGCGGGGGAGGAAGGAGATGAAATGGGGGAACTAGGTCGTTGATGGAGTACCTTAGGTTTTAGTTACCTGAGATGCCGTCCCTTGTCTAGTCGTCCTTCTAGCCCTTTTATAGGCCTCCCGTCGCGATTGCCCACGACTCACGTCCCTCGTCCGCCCCCGATCGTGCCCCCTCAATCCGCCTCCCTATCGCCGTTCCCAGCGCTATGCCAGCACCTCCCCACTACCGCCATTAAGTGGTCGCGGGCCCGGGAGAGCGGTTATCGCTGGAGTGGGCGAGGGATTTGCGCGTTTCCGGGGCCGGGTAGGATCGCCGTTCGGGGGCCCTCGAAGGGGCCTTGTCGGGCGGGCCTGATCTCGCAGACGGGCTTCTGATCGGTAGTTGGGTTTCTAGCTCCATGTTCTTTCGGACTTCGTTTGGTGGACTGCGCCTTTGGGTCCATGCTGTTAGGCTTCCGTAAAATAGACTTCCGTAAAATAGATGTATCACGTTATGAACAATGCCCACACGAAGGTTGCAATGATTTGGGAATGTTTGCTGTGGTTTGGGAAATGGAATATGAACTAATACTTCCTAATGAGATCTTCTTTTATTTGCCTAAATGAAGGTTTCTTCATTATATTTGGAGTCTGTACAAAAAACTGTCACATCATCTTTAATCTTCCATGAAAAGAAGGAAGAAGAAGCATCCAACACATTTGTTGTTCCATCCGGTCCAACCTTGGCATTTCGGCCCATCGCACCGCCGACCTCCGGAAAATCGGACTTCTGCGAAACGGTCCGACTCGCACGTGTCGTGGCCGGCATGTGACAAATGTATCCATGCGGAGACAAAAAAAGTTTGTCGAGAAGGGAAACGGAACAAGATCGGCAGAGACCAGCTTAGCTTACAACGTTCCAAGCAGACACCGCACCTCCGCTATCAACTGAAAAGATGGTAGAATGATATTCACTGCACTGGCGTCTCCTGCGACTGGAGCCTGGAGTTTTTCCATATCAAGTTATTTGATATAAAATGAGAGCTGCAATTCTGGTCCTCTTCATCTCTGCCCTCTTTCTCTTCAGGTCCGCATCTTTAATTTTGATCTAATATTTGGTTCTTCAATGTCAAATTATTCGTGAATCAGTACTCTCCAGTTGTTTGCAAATAGCCATTTTAAGACATTATGGTGGCTTTTTTTTTAAATCCAGCAATCTGTGTGAGGCAAGAAACAGAAATTTGGGGCTCACTGACACGCCACCCCGAGGATGGAACTCTTATGATTCCTTCTCATGGATCATCAGCGAACAGGAATTCCTTGACAATGCAAAAGCTGTGGCTGACAAGCTGCATCCTTTTGGATATGAGGTCAGAATTCTGGCAAGATTAAGCAGCGAGTGTTGTGAAATTAAAACTAGAGCATTTATTGGGTTGATTAATTTTTCTGGGTTCTTTGAATTTATGTGTGTAGTATGTTGTGGTGGACTTCCTCTGGTACCGTAAGAATGTAGAAGGCGCATACTTAGATGCTGTAGGATATGACAGCATTGATGAGTGGGGAAGGGTGATCCCCGACCCGGACCGGTGGCCCTCATCTAGAGGCGGAAATGGGTTCAAGGTAGTCGCCCAAAAGGTGCATGAATTGGGTTTGAAGTTTGGGATTCATGCCATGAGAGGGATCAGTGCCCAAGCTGTCAATGTCAAGACACCGATCTTGGATGTGTTTAAGGTGTTGTTGTTTTTCTATCTGTAATTATTTTTTCGCTTATTGTATACAATGCAAAAGAATATTAGTTGATGCCCATAAACTATGTTACGGGAATTCTTCCATCAATGTGGCAAGCTGTCGTAGTGTGATATTCTACACAATTTTTAACTACAATAAAGAAAGTGAATCAAATTAGATAACTAAAGCCATGTAAGCTTACTATAACTGACGACCTTCCTTGGAGTTGGAAATGGATGTTCTGTTGCAACCAAGAAAGTTGATATGCCTCCACTGCCCACGACTGATAGTTTGCCATTGCTAATTCTGCTGACATCTAGTGATCTGAAAAGTTAGACAGAATACTCTGATGTCTTTATATTATATCATCAATTGTGCATTTTATTTCATCCAACACTTGTAGTTTTCTTTCCAAATTAAGTGCCATGCCTTTCTCTTCTGTTGTTATCAGGGAGGTGCCTACCGGGAGTCTGATCGTGAATGGCATGCAGATGAGATTGGAATGAGGGACATGACGTGCGCGTGGATGAAAGGCTTTATGAGTGTAAATACAGATCTGGGGGCTGGAAGATCTTTTCTAAGGTCTTTGTATCGACAATATGCCGAGTGGGGTGTTGATTTTGGTAACTAACGAATTGCTGCTCTAGGCTTTGGCTTTGGTATTTATAGCCATAAATGGATGCCTTAACTGTATGTAACATAATATGATATATAAATATAGCTAATAATAGTTTAAATAATAGTTACATTTGTCTTTGTTTACTTGAGCTAGGTATATGGAACAAGCTGGACACACATTTTTATTTGTTTGCCTTGTTCTCGATTCATCCAACTCACTCCTCCTTGTTATTTTATTTCTTTCAGTGAAACTGGACTGTGTGTTTGGTGATGACTTGGACACGAAGGAAATACTTACAGTCTCGGAGGTATAGACAATCCTAAGATTTCATCCATAAGATATTTCTGATGCTTTCCATAAAAAAGGAGCTCCTTTTGGAAATTAGTGAATATGTTATTTCCACAGCTTTTGAGGGAAATTGACCGCCCCATTCTTTTGTCTCTATCTCCTGGAACAAGGGTGGCACCATCAATGGCTGAGGGTATTAGTGAGCATGTAGATATGTACAGAATAACTGGTGATGATTGGGATACATGGGAAGATGTGGCTTACCATTTTGACGTGGCAAGGTATGGATTGGTGCATTTTTTCTTCGTAACATTTTGTTGAGATTTCTAGTTTGGTGTCAGTTATGTTCTAATCTTAAAACCACATTGTCCTTGTCTTGTTATTACTTCCATGTACAAGCATGTTATTCATTTTTCTATCAGGGATTTTGCTGCTGCCAAGAAAATTGGAGCTCAGGGATTGCATGGAAGGTCTTGGCCTGACTTTGACATGCTACCACTTGGATGGCTTACTGATCCAGGTAATTCAATTTACTATAGATAGATGTCATTATATTTTATTTTCTCTAACAACCTTTTAAGTTGTTATTGACTAAAAAATACTGTAGAATTAAGACATGGTGACAGTGAAAGTTAAAAGTTATATTTTTAGTTATGTAGATTAATGTAGTTTGCTTCTGCTTGGAATACACCATCCGATGTTTGGAATTGTTAATTGAGTCTGCAGATGAGGTTTCTAGATTTATGATCTTTAGTACCCTCCTTCCTAATGCCGTCAGAACTAATTACTTTATTTATTTTAAATTTTACGATGGAATCATCTTGTTCCAACAAAAAGCCATAAATTTAAAATTTTAAGGATGATCAGCAAATAATTTTGGATTTTGTTTGCGTTAGGTGTTCAACGTGGTCCTCATAGGAAATGTAGCCTTACTCTTAATGAACAAAGAACCCAGGTGAACAAGATTTATTCATTATATCTTTTATCATTTGAACTGAACTTATTTTGATTCTGATAAGCATCTTTATCTAAACAGATTACTCTGTGGTCTATGGCAAAATCTCCCCTTATGTTTGGAGGGGACTTAAGGAATATTGATAGAACAACATACAGTCTTATAACAAATCGTATTTTATTGGAAATAAACTCCTACAGTAAAAATAATATGGAGGTACTGTGTCCAGTACATTTTATTATTCTTTAATGCCTTTCGTCACTTTGCAGACACAATGATGCAAGCTTGCTCTAATTTCATCTGTTGTTGTTGCTGTTTCTAGTTCCCCCACATCTATTCAAGCAGGGTCAGGAGAAGAAATCTTGCACTTAGTCGAACAAATACAAATTCAGATCATATTTATACACTTGATAGAAAAGAGCTGCAGCTAACCAGCTGCAGTAATCGGAACTCAAGGAGATGGTTCGGGGCTTCTGAAGGATTTTTGGATAGAATCTGTTGGAACTATGAGATGAAAATTAGTGATAACATCTCAAATTGCCTATGCAAGAAACCACCTTTTATGACATCGTACGTCTCTTTTCTTTCAAAAAATAGCTAACAATTGCAAAATCTGTATTGAGTTAAAAAAACCAGCAAGTGTTCCAATCTATTTAATAACATAATTTAATGCTGATGTGGAAATGTAAAGGGTATTCATTTTAGCTGAAACCAATGAACTGGCATGAAAGTTCTTGTTGCTTATTGTATGTGAAGTTGGAGAGGTCTGCTTGTTGAATAATTATGTATTGGTTCAGGGAAGAAGATATTACGTATAGAGTAAACTACAGAGGAAAGTTTCACTTGGTTGCAGCTGGCATGATGGACACATGCTTGGATGCTGCAGTAAACAAGAAACTCACTGCATCAGAGAGAAGAATGACTTCATTATCTCCGTGTAACTGGAATGCCAGCCAGGTATGTTGCAAGTTTCGAATTGCATGCTGTTTGTTATGGTGATATTTGAAATTTAGCCTGTTGGTTTAGCAATAGCTGCAACTGTGCCAGATGTGTTTGTTAGATAAGAAATTAATATTATTCAAGGTCATTCTTCACTTTGTGAAACATTAATCCACGCACATATATCAGCACCATTTTCATAATTTTGAGATCAAAAGCATTTAGGGGTGGTTATGAAGCACTGACACTTAAAATGGCGTGTAGGACATGCATTGGACACCAATACTTTCCCGACACATCAAACATTCCAATTCCATGTTCAACTCTAAAAACCTAATAAGTTGCGTGTTTGAGTTGTGTCCTCTTTAAATATTATTTAAAAGGTCACATATCTGACACTTTATATCAACATTTCTCTTTAAAAATATATAATAATGATCTTCTTAATAAACTTGGTGCTATGTCAATAAAGTTTTAAATATCAGTAGAACTAGTTTTGGTATTGTTTAGATTTTTAACATATTTTTGTTTGCTTTCGTTCCTTGATTAGAAACTATGAAATTTTGTCATTTAAATTTATGTTGTTCTTTTTAATTCAATAGAGCACTTCGTACTCATTCTTTGTTTCGATGTTTTGATGTGTATTATATAGAAATGCAAATGCATGCACATATATTATATTGTCGTGTCCATGTGTCCTACCTTTTATGGATTTACCGTATTCCTATTAGTGTCTTGTGTCCTGCCGTATCCATGTCCCCGTGTCTGTGCCCATGCTACATAGAGGGATGGTATGTCTTGTTGAGTATTGGTGTTTCATACCAATGTTATTTTGATGATGATCACAACATTATATTGTTGCTAATGACCATCTTGTTTTAGTCTCTTATTTACATTTCAAGAATATCATTTTTGGAGACTAAAACTTGGTGCAAGGATGGACATCAAGTGGAGAAGGACCAAAGCTTGGACTCAAGGGGTGCCAAAGCTTGGAGATGATGAGGAGCATCAAGGCATCAAGATTGAAGCCATAGACTCTAAGAAAAGCATTGTAATCCATGTATTGTTTCATTTATTGCTTTCTCTCTTTTTGAGTGTAGGTTTAATGTAATGTCTTGATAGATGGTTTACTTATTCATGCATATGCATTTAACCATCTTAGTGAGTCTTAGGATCATCATAGAATTCAACCCAATAGGCTTATCTTGCCCAAAGACTCAATTGGAGTCTCTGGCTCTTCAACAGTCGCCTGATAAAAGTTTTACACTCGACTGGGTGATTTCTAGTCCCCTGTCGAACCTTCTACAGTCGACTGTGGTGCACTGCTGAAGTTAACATTTTATTGACTCATACTTGAGCTTTTGGTTCAGTCGACTGTCGGTCATTTTACAGTCGCCTGTGATTTGTTCATCAGTCGACTGTGCGCATACTCGCATTGTCTGAGCTTCATCCCATTTTGCTAGCCAGTCGAATGGTTCAGTATTTACAGTTGCTTCTCCATTTGACAGTCGCTTGTATACTGGCCATCAGTCGCCTGTCAGCATACAGTGCGAAATAGTGCATCTCTCTGTTTTATTCCATCCCATGCAGCAGGCGTCTGCTGAAGGATTTACAAGCGCCTGTCCTGTTTACATTCGACTGTAGCATCTTCATCAGTCATCAGTCAACTGTCGATGCTCAGATTATAGCCGTTGGGAATTAAATAGCCGTTGGACAGTCGGCTATCATTTGTTCATCAGTCGACTGTCGGTGACGTTTTTGTCCAAAATCTAGCCGTTGCAGCTTTTGTTTTTGGCTGTTTTCTTGGCTTTTGAGAGTTCCTATATGGTTTCTATATATATGAGAGGGCTGAGTTCATTAGAATTTCTTGATGCTATTGAAAATCTTTAGAGATTATCTAAGCGACTCTCAAACTCTCTCATTTCCCTATTAGAGCTCTAAATCTCTTTCATGCATTGAAGTCAAGCTCAAGGGAAATCATCCAAGTACTTTCAAGCAAATCTCATCACTTGGAGATCCTTTTCCATGCATTGCATTCATTTATAAGTACATCTCAAGGCATATGTAAGAGTATTTGTTTTACTTTGTGGTTCTTTGTAACACTAATTCTCTTTGTGGAAATTAAACACTCTCTTTGTGGGAGTAATTCTCTTTGTGGGAATTAGATAACTCTCTTTGTGGGAGTAACTCTCTTTGTGGGAGTTTGGTGTCCTAGTGTAGGGCTAATCCTAATTCTCTGAGTGAGAATTAGTAATTTTCTGTGTGGGAGTTTGACCCTTGTGTAGGGTTGGTTTGGTTCTTGTGTAGGACAAAATCTTCTAGGTAAGATATCTCTTTGTGGGATTGTATTCACTTCTCTTTGTAAAAATTATAGTGAATATTGGTGTGGCTGGACGTACCCACGTTTTGGGGAACCAGGGTAAAATCTTGTGTTTGCGTTTGATTTGATTGTGGTGATTAATTCCTCTTGCATTTATTATTCCGCATTTGCAAGTTTAATTTTAATTGCACAATTTATTGCCATTACACTATTCATCCCCTAGTGTGTTGTTAGTATTGTAAGGGTAAGACGATCCTTATAATTGGTATCAGAGCGAGGTTATAGCATACTGCAACGATGGCATTCAACGTTACGTCCACGTCTCATGAAGAAGGTCATTCTACAGTTCGACCCCCGCTCTTCAACGAAACCAACTACTCAAGTTGGAAGATCATGATGATAAACTACATGGAGGGTCAAGACATATGGGACATCACGGAGGTGCCATTTGAGAAGCCCAAGGCTTCACGGACAAAGGCGGAGAAGGACTCGATCAAATTCAATGCGAGGGCTATGAATGCATTCTATTGCGCCCTCACTGCAAATGAGTTCAACCGCATCTCCATGTGTAAAACGGCCAATGAAATTTGGCATACTTTGGAGATATGTCATGAAGAGACTTCAAAGGTAAAGAAATCTAAACAAACTGTGTTTAGATCTAAATATGAAATGTTTAAGATGCAGGAAGGAGAACACATTTCAGAGATGTTCACTAGGTTCACAGACATCATGAACTCTTTGGAGGGACCTGGGAAGATGATTTCCCAAGAGGATCGTGTAGAGAAGATCCTTGACTCTCTCACATCTCATTGGGAGTCAAAGGCCAACGGAATTTTGGAGTCATATGACATGTCCAAATACACCGTTGAGGAGTGCATTGCAAATCTCATGGCATATGAAGTGAAGCTTCAACACAAGAAGGAGATTCAACTATCCAAGCCCGAGAAGCCGGAGAAGTAAAAGGGGGTTGCATTCCATGCCAAGGAGGAACCAATCAAGTGGAGGAAGAAATTCCATCGAGAAACTCCTAGTGAAGAAGATGAAAAAGAAGAGGCTAGTGGAGAAGAAATTGAGGATTTTGTCGAGCAATTCAAGGCATTCCTCAAGGGCAATTAATGTAAATCTTTGTCAAAGTTTGCCTCCAATTCTAACAAGGTTCCTACTTTTTACACTTGCAGTGGAAAATGTCATCTATTCACCGAATGCCCTTCCAAACCCAATAAAGAGACTTGCAAGGGTAAATGGAAGAAGCATTGGAAAGGGAATTCAAAGTTCAAGAACCACAAGAAGGGGCTTGTCGGGACATTTGATGACTCGAGTGAGGATACATCAAGTGACGAAGAAGAGGATGACAAGGGGAAAGCTCACGTGTGCTTTGCGGCAATTGATGTCTCTTCGCGAATCCCCTCTAGCTCAAATGAAGAAGAGGTAGAAGCGTGGCTCAACTCCTATGAGGAATTGTGCTTCATGGCAAACGAGGAAGAGTCGTCGTCAAGCTCTAGTGAGAAAGAAGATGATGAAGAGATCAAGGATGAAAAGATCTCATACGAGGAGCTCTAATATCGCTTCGACTTGGTCTCCGAAGAAGCTTATAAGTGCATCAACTCTTACAATAGATTAAAAGCAAAATATAGAAATGCTAAGAGTAGATTGCATGAACTAGAATTTGCTAGTGTAAACAATAATGACATGCATATTTGCGACACTAGTGAGAGAGACACACTTCTCTCTCAAGTTAAGTAATTGAGCATGTCTAATGATAATTTAGTAACTCAAAACCTTAGCTTAGAAACTCGCATTCAACAACTTACGTTGAAATGCGAATAGGAATCTCTAAGCTCAAAAGCTTTGTTTATTCTAGGGATTCTGATATGATTAGGTTAATCGTAACAAAAGTTCAGATTTTAAGTGGAAGAAAGAAAAGAAATTTGATGTGGACAATGAAATTGATAAGAAATAAGAGATAATTGGAGTAGATCGCTCCCTAATTTGAAATATGGGATCAAGTTTATTCCCCCAAACCCTAGCTGTCAAATTAACGAATTATCTCAATATCTCGATATCTCCCACAATTGGGGTTACTACCTTTAAATACTCTCCTAACAAAATACTATACACACAACAACTTAAAGACATAGAGGGTAGTGCATAAAGCAAAATAGCAAAATACTAAGTCGATCCCGCGACCGCCCCCACGCCCGCATCCTTGCGCCTTCTACGGTACATGGCCGCATCATTTCTCCCCCCAAAAATCGAACAGTGTCCTCAAGGTTGAAATCTGGAAATTGCGCTCTGATGGTGTCCTCCAGCTCCCAAGTAGCCTCGTGATCGGACAGTCCCAACCATCGTACCAACACCTCTCGGCACCTACCCTCATTATGCCGCACCTGTAGAATATCCTGGGGCTCCATAGGTACCTCCGAATCAGCTGTCAAAGTAGGCGGCAGAGTGGCCACCGGCGTATGCGCTCCAATCGCCCACCGTAACTGAGAGACATGGAAAACCGGATGTAATGCAGATCCTGGGGGCAATGTCAACCTATAAGCCATGGTCCCAATCTTCGCCTCTATCTGAAAGGGGCCGTAAAGAGAGCGACCAGCTTTTCGTTCCGGCGCCGTGCTAGTGATCTCTGATGGTATGGCCTCAGCTTCAGATATACCTGATCTCCTACCGCGTAGTCAACCTCTCTGCGATACCCATCCGTCTTTCATTTCATAATCTGTTGAGCCCTCGTAAGGTGCTTCTTCAGCTCCTTCAAAATTCCATCTCGCCCCTCGAGTTACTGATCCAACTGTAAATAGGCGTCGACCCGCTACGGTAGTGGACCAACGCCGGCGGGTCCCTTCCGTACAAAACCCGAAATGGTGTCGCCTGTGCCGCTGAATGGAAGAAAGTGTTGTACCAGTACTCGGCCCATACCAACCACCGATACCAACTCCTCGGGCAATCTGACACAAAGCAGCGAAGGTACGTCTCAACGCTCCTGTTGACGACCTCCATCTGTCCATCCGTCTGGGGGTGATAAGCAGTGCTCCTCCGCAGAACGGTCCCCTGGACCCTGAACAACTCCTTCCAGAACTGGCTCATGAAGACCGTGTCCCTATCCGACACAATGGACGTGGGAAACCCGTGTAGACGAACCACCTCCAGCATAAAGGCTGTGGCTACTGTCACTGTAGTGTAAGGGTGTCGCAGCCCAATGAAATGCCTATACTTGCTCAGACGATCAACCACCACCAAGATAACCGTGTATCCCTCCGACTTGAGCATTCCGTCAATAAAATCCATACTGATCCCCTCGCACACCTGCTCAGGAAGAGCTAAGAGCTGTAGCAGCTCTATCGGCGCCATGGCAAGGTATTTGTGACGCTGGCAGACGTCACAGCTAGCTACCATCTCTGCTATGTCCTTCATACCCTGCCAGTACAGCTCTCTAGCCATCCTCATATAGGTCTGCTGGACGCCCGAATGCCCCCTACTGCGCTTCCGTGGAACTCCTGAAAGATCAACGATATGTGAACTGAAGCACGCGGTATGACTAACCTCCCTTGATATAACAGCCGCTGCCCCTCCAGTGAATAGCCCGGGTGCTCAACCACCCCCTGAATCAAGTCCTCACGGATCCTAGACAGCTCCTTATCGGTGTCCACCTCCCTCCATAACGGTTCCCACTCTGTCAGCAGTGGTACTGATAAGGCTGCCAAGGTGTGACCTCGTCTCTTCGCGATAATGCATCGACAGCCTTGTTCTCCAACCCCGGCCGATAGTGTATCTCAAACTTGTAGTGAACAAGTTTAGATAGCCACTTCTGATAGTCTGCCGCCACTAGCCTCTGCTCCAGCAAATACTTCAGCGACCTCTGATCTGTGCGCACAACAAAATGCCGTCCCAGCAGGTAAGGACACCATTTCTGAATCGATAAGGCGATCACCATCAGCTCCCTCTCATACACGGATTTCTGCCTCGTCCGTGCGGACAAAACCTGACTAAAGTAAGCCATTGGTCGCTGATCCTGCATCAACACTGCTCCAAGCCCATGCCCCGCAGCATCGGTCTCCACCACAAAAGGCATGCTAAAGTCGGGAAGATCCAATACTGGAACTGTCGTCATCGCCCTCTTCAATGCCTCAAACACCGTAGTAGCCTCATCGTTCCACAGGAACCCATCCTTCTTCAATTGCTCCATCAGAGGCCAGGCCATGGTACTATAGCCCTATACGAACTTGCGGTAGTAGCCCGTCAAACCCAAAAACCCTCGCAACGCCCTCAATGTCGTCGGCTGCGGCCAATCTAATATAGCCTCAATCTTGGCTCTATCCGCTGCCACCCCCTCTGCTGACACTACGTGTCCCAAGTATTCCACTCTCTCCTGAGCAAACATGCACTTCTTCCTGTTGGCATATAACTGGTGGGCTTGCAACTCCTGCACTACCGTCTCCAAAATCCCATACGTGCTCCTCCACCGTGCGACAGTAGCCAAGTATGTCGTCGAAGAACAACAAAACAAACTGCCGCAGATAAGGCTGAAATATCTTGTTCATCAACGCCTGAAAAGTAGCGGGCGCATTCGTCAGCCCAAATGGCATGACGAGGGACTCGTAATGACTCTTCTGAATCCGAAAGGCAGTCTTGTGCATATCCTCAGCCTTCATCCTGATCTGGTGATATCCCGAATTCAAGTCAATCTTTGAAAAGATCGAAGCCCAATGTAGCTCATCCAATAGCTCATCTATCACCAGTATGGGAAAGCGATCTGCCACCGTCTCCTTGTTGAGGGCACGATAGTTTACACAGAACCTCCAACTACCGTCCTTCACCAAGAGCACCGGACTAGAAAAGGGACTGACACTCGGTCGTATCACTCCTGCCTGTAACATCTCCCTGATCAGCTGCTCAATCTCATCCTTCTGAATATGAGGGTACCTGTAGGGCCGAACGCTGATCAGAGCCGCTCCCTCACGCAACACGATGGCGTGCTCGTGGTCTCTCTGTGGAGGAAGTCCCTGTGGCATCTGAAACACATGCCCATAACTGTCCAATAACTCCCCCACCTCTAGGGGCATCACCTGCTCCTCCGCTACTACTCCCAACTCCTGATACGTAACAAAAAATGCCTGCCAAGGACTTAAGGGACGCCGCGCGACAGCACAGGCTGGGGTCCCCTAACAGAACCACGGTCCTCCCGTCCTCCTGATACTCCATCCGCAGCAACTTCCAGTTGAACTTGGTGTCGTCCAAGGTCTGTATTCACTGCATCCCCAACACCAAGTCCACCTTTTCCAACTCCAATGGTTAAAAATCCGCCACTATCTGAGTCCCCGGCACTGCCAGTATCACTGCCCTGCAAACCCCCTTGCTCTCCTCTCTCCGGCCTGTGCCCAAAATCACCCCAAAAGTTGCCGTCTCACTCATAACAAGCCCCTGCTGCTCCACCACCTTCTTCGAGATGAAGTTGTGGGTTGCCCCACTGTCCACCAGTATCGTCACCTCATGATGTGCCAACCTGCCTACCAGCTTCATGGTGTGATAGGGCGTAAATCCCACCACGGAGCTGAGCGACACCTCCACGGTGTCCAAGTGTGCATGCTGCTCTGCCTCATCGTCCACTGCGTCAAGTATAACCGTAGTGTCTCCCTTTTCCTCCTCCTCTACCGTTAACTCCAACTGCATGGATCGCCCCGCACACCTGTCCTGGTGTGAATCTCTCGTCGCACTTGAAGCACATCCCCTTGGCCCTGTGCTCCCTTATCTCCGCCTCTGTCATCCGGCGAGTCTGCCCTCTTGGTTTGGCCTCCGCTGCTGGAGTCCTGACCGTGATCCTGGGTACTGTAGTCGGAGCTGGGCTGCGTGCCGAGACCCCGGCCCCACACTCCTCGAGTCATCTTCTCCTGAGTCTGCCTGTCCTCCACTCTCCTGGCTACCCGCATCATGGCTGTCAGCCCCTGAGGGTCATGTACTCCCAGCTCAGCTCTCACGGCTGGCTTCAGCCCCTTAAGAAAATTTCCCTCCATCGATTTCTCTGACACCCTCTCCACTCTGCTCGAGAGTGTCTCGAACTTCACGCACGGTCCCATCATGCCTCAACGCGTATAACTGCTCAAACAGCCCTCCCCGTGGGTCTCCTGAAACCTCTCCATAAGGCACTCTGTCAGCTCCCTCCAAGTTCGTATATGCCTCTGCTTCTGGGTCCACCGATACCACGCAAGAGCCTCACCCTCGAAGTTTAGTGCTACCGCCCTCAGTCTCTCCGCCTCAGTGAAGCCCGCGACCTCAAAGTACCTCTCTATCAGATAAATCCACCCATCGGGGTCCATTCCATCAAAAGTGGGGCCTTCAACTTCTTTATCTCTGGCTGGTGTCACCTCGTGGTGGCCCTTCCCTGTTCGCCGCCTGCCGCCTCTGGTAAGGGTGATCCTCAGTCCTCCACTGTCCCACATCTCCCCTGGCCCTCTCATTGGCGAGTGCACCTACATCGTCCTACTCGTCAACCTGCTTTCGTCGGAGTCCTCCACGCAGCCACCCTTCTTCGACGCCCCCAAAAGGAGGCGGATTTCCTCCCATGGGCCCCCCGATATGGCCTCCACCCATTGCCGCCCCCAAAAGGAGGGGAAAGTCCTCCTGCGGGCCCCAGATGGGCCCGCCTGTCCTCGCCGCCCCCACGGGGCCTGCCTGCCTCCTGTGGGCCCAACGTGGGCCTGCCATCCTCCTCCACCCCTCACGGGGGGCGGATCATCATTGTCGGGCCCCAGGTGGGCCCGCCCGCCATTGCCACCCCCGCCAGGGGCAGAAGACCCCCATGCCCCCAGGATGGGGGCGCCACCCTCCGCTGCCCACCATGGGGGTAGAATTGCTCCAACGGCCCCGTAAGGGGGCCGCTGTTGTTCCCACCCCCAACTGGGGCGGTTGCGCTCCGGCGGCCCCAAGACGTGGTCGCTCGCCTTCGCCGCCCCCAGCTGGGGGCGGCTGACCACCGGCGGCCCCCTGGTGGGGCCGCCCGCCCTGTCGCTGTCCCGTGCCGTCCTTCCACGTGGGGGAAACCCATCCTTCAAACCCTAGGGTTTGTCCTTCGCCGCCACCATTGCCCGGGTTGTTTGCGAGATCAGATCTGAAAACCCAGATGTCTTCGGATCCGGATCTCGCTGGAAAAACTGTTGCTGAAGCATCTTCGCTACCTCGACAAATCCCTCCATCTCGCGCGAATGTCGCTCTGAGATCCGATTCATTTTCTCATCCATGGTTGCGCTCAGATCTGCTTTGATCTCGTCCTTTATATCCGTCATCTCCTTTCGTAACCCCGAGATCTCTGCATCAAGCCACTCCAAAGTTTTCGTCGTAGCCGCTCGTGTGTTCGTCATAGAATCGATTGCTCTGATACCAAATTGATACGATTAGGGTTAATCGTAGCAAAAGTTCAGATTTTTAAGTGGAAGAAAGAAAAGAAATTTGATGTGGACAATGAAATTGATAAGAAATAAGAGATAATTGATCTTTTCTGGAGTAGATCGCTCCCTAACTTAAAATATGGGATCAAGTTTATTCCCCCAAACCCTAGCCGTCAAATTGACGAATTATCTCAATATCTCGATATCTCCCACAATTAGGGTTAATCCCTTTAAATACTCTTCTGACAAAATACTAAACACACAACAACTTAAAAACATAGAAGGTAGTGCATAAAGCAAAATAGCAAAATACTAAGTCGATCCCGCGACCGCCCCCACGCCCGCGTCCTTGCGCCTTCTGCGGTATACGACCGCATCAGATTCACTCCACGATTTGCTTGAAAAATAATATCCGACAAACCATAGAGGAGATTTGGGGTATATTCAAAATGTGGTACCCAAACACACCTCTAATTCCTCTTATGGTGCAAATACAAGAAATATTGCAAAAGCACCTAAGAAGAATTACCATGCCTTCTTGTATAACAATAAAACCAACAAGAAGCATGTAAATCACAGGGTGGTGAGGAAAAATGAAAACTCTTCATTTTTGCTAAAAAGCAAAATCCTCACTTCATGCATGCTAAGAAATTATTTTCTATACCTAAGCATGCCACATCCACTCCTATTGCAAAGGCAAAACCATTGCCTAGGAAATACTTGTGTTTATGGATTCCCACTAAGGTTAGTGTGCAAGAGAGAGAGATAGTTACATCAACTCTCTAGTTAGAGATGTGATCACCTCATGTGATTACATTAGGAAATCAAACTCCTCTTGGGTTTGGTTCACTAATTTTTAGGTTCCTCACACATATGCATATTGCATGGGTTTTGTGCTTAAATGTTTATTTTTAGCATACCCATTGTTTGTGTGTGTTTCATGATTTTGAAAATGTTTTCAAGTTTATTTTTCATGAAAATGGGGACCTTGAGGAATACATTTTCATGCATGCATTCATTGATCCATATGTATGACAATGAGTGAGTTAATATGTTTGTTTAAAATTATTTTAAAACATATTTTGACTCTCATTTCGGGGTGTCTTTGGGATATTGCTTCAATTGGTGTCGTTCAATTGACTTGTTTGGTCTCAAACTCAACCCCTTGGATATTGCCAATATATTTCATATTATTTTTTGTTTTGGAAATATCATTGTGTATTATTGAAGCTTGATTTTTCCATATCTATTGTTTTGATACACTTTTGGCCCATGACTCCAATTTAAGTTTATCAATTGGTAAAGATGATTATCTTTCAAGATTCTTTTTCTACAAGTGGTGTTATCTCAATTGTTAGAGATTGTTTATCTCCTACTTTACAATTGATATTAGATCCTAGAAGTCAAAAATTTGACAATTTCTATGATCTAGGGGGAGCATGGGATAATGATTGATACACACTAAATTTTTACTATTTGGTATCACATATTTCTTTACTCTTGAATATTGTCACATCTTTGATTAAGATGACAAGGGGGATATTGTTGATAAACACCTTTTTAACGATGTCAAGGGGGAGAGATATGTGCATTATGTAAATCTTGTATTTCATACATATGCATATTGGGGGAGAGATATATCTCTAGGGAGAGATATGTGGGATTATATAAACCATACATGTGTGCATGCTATATTCTTATTGCAATTGGTTTATGTAATCAATGCCTATTATATGTCACCTTGGTTTCTCATTATTTGATTTGGTATAATGAGTATTCTCAATTGTACATCTCATTTTACTATTGATGCATATAGGTAGGGGGAGCTCATCAGTATTGTGCTTTATTTCTTTATGATTTACATAATGTGTGTCATAATCAAAAAGAGGAAGATTGTTGAGTATTGGTGTTTTACCAATGTTATTTTGATGATGATCACAACATTATGTGTTGCTAATGACCCTCTTGTCTTAGTCTCTTAGTTACATTTCAAGAATATCATTTTTGGAGACTAACACTTGGTGCAAGGATGGACATCAAGTGGAGAAGGACCAAAACTTGAACTCAAGGGGTGCTAAAGCTTGGAGATGATGGGGAGCATCAAGGCATCAAGATTGAAGCCATAGACTCTAAGAAAAGCATTGTAATCCATGTATTGTTTCATTTATTGCTTTCTCTCTTTTTGAGTCTATGTTTAATGTAATGCCTTGATAGATGGTCTACTCATTCATGCACATGCATTTAACTATTTTAGTGAGCCTTAGGATCATCATAGAATCCAACCCAATCGGCTCACCTTGCCCAAAGACTCAATTGGAGTCTCTGGTTCTTCAACAGTCACCTGATGAAGGTTTTACAGTCAACTAGGTGATTTCCAGTTGCCAGTCGAACCTTCTACAGCCGACTGTGGTGCACTGCTTAAGTTAACATTTTATTGACTCATACTTGAGCTTTTGGATCAGTCGACTGTCTGTCATTTTACAGTCGCCTGTCTTCCAACAGTCGCCTGTGATTTGTTCATCAGTTGACTGTGCGCATACTTGCATTGTCTGGGCTTCATCCCATTTTGCTAGCCAGTCGACTGGTTTAGTATTTACAGTCGCTTGTATATTTGACAGTCGCCTGTATACTGGCCATCAGTCACCTGTCTGCATACAGTGCGAAAAAGTGCATCTCTCTGTTTTATTCCATCCCTTGCATCAGTCGCCTGCTGAAGGATTTACAGGCGCTTGTCCTGTTTACAGTCGACTGTATCGTCTTCATCAGTCGACTGTCGAGGCTCAGATTATAACCATTGGGAATTAATTAGCCGTTGGACAGTCGACTGTCATTTGTTTATCAGTCGACTGTCGGTGACGTTTTTGCCCAAAATCTAGCCGTTGCAGCTTTTTGTTTTTGGCTGTTTCTTGGCTTTTGAGAGTTCCTATAGTGTTTCTATATATATGAGAGAGCTGAGTTCATTAGAACTTCTTGATGCTATTGAAAATCTTCAGGGATTATTTAAGCCACTCTCAAACTCTCTCATTTCCCTATTAGAGCTCTAAATCTCCTTCATGCATTGAAGTCAAGCTCAAGGGAAATCATCCAAGTGTTTTCAAACAAATCTCATCACTTGGAGATCCTCTTCCATGTCTTGCATTCATTTATGAGTAAGTACATCTCAAGGCATAGGTAAGAGTATTTGTTTTACTTTGTGGTTCTTTGTAACACTAATTCTCTTTGTGGGAATTAGACACTCTCTTTGTGGGAGTAAGTCTCTTAGTGAGAATTTGATATTCTCATAGTGAGAATTAGATAACTCTCTTTATGGAAGTAACTCTCTTTGTGGAAGTTTGGTGTCCTAGTGTAGGGCTAACCCTAATTCTCTGAGTGGGAGTTAGTAATTTTCTGTGTGGGAGTTTGACTCCTGTGTAGGGTTGGTTTGGTTCTTGTATAGAACAAAATCCTCTAGGTGAGGTATCTCTTTGTGGGATTGTATTCAATTCTCTTTGTGTGAATTATAGTAAATATTGGTGTGGCTGGACGTACCCAAGTTTTGGGGAACGAGGGTAAAATCTTGTGTTTGCGTTTGATTTGATTGTGATGATTAATTCCTCTTGTATTTATTATTCCGCTTTTGCAAGTTTAATTTTAATTGCACAATTAATTGCCATTACACTATTCACCACCCCTAGTGTGTTGTTGTTAGTATTGCAAGGGTAAGGTGATCCTTACATGTCTCCCTTTGGATTCTTGATGCTATGTATTATGGGTATTCAATGGCTTTATCGAAGTCGAATATCTTTGTGCAGACATGGATCTAATTCACAGCTTTTTTGACTTAGGATCAGCTCCATATTTGAGATTATATTGTCCATGGCCTCTTGCCTACATTGGGCAACACATGTCTTTTATTTTCCTTCTCCTTTTTATTTTTAGGATTAGGCAAACATAATTTACACTAATTACTCTGCAGGCTTAATTTGAATGCAATATTATTTCTTTTCTTTTGGTGCCTTTATGGGGTTATGATGTCTTTAAAAAAACCGTTTCTAATGTAGTGCAATGAGGCTATGTTGGTTTTATTAGAGGAAGTCAGGGGGCCCACTTTTCAATTTCAATGGATGAAAATAAGGTAGATTCTCTTATGAGGATTTGCCCTAGAAGGAATTTAAAATGATTAGTGATGCGACCATTTTGACCGGGCCCGGAGGAGCCAAGTCAACCACGACTAGTCAACCAGCCTACTACGGCCGTGGGCTCTGGCCCAAGGATCTCACGGGCGGGTCGCGCTTCTCCACCCAAGACGAAGGCCCAAAAGACGGCCCACTTCCATGGTGGAGGAAATCGTGGCCCAAATCGAGGAATTACTCCAGCCATCATGGCTCGTCAAATATGGCAACCACCCAATGCCATTACTCCAACCATTATGGCCCGCCAAATATAGCAACCACCCAATGCCATCACTCCAGCCATCATGGCCCGCCAATTATGGCAACCACTCATGGTCATAACTCCACCTTCATGGCATTCATCTCATCATAAAACGTGGAGTTATGGGGGGTCAATGTTCCCCATTGGCACGTCCTCATCAATGACGTCAATGTTGTCTCATGATGGCCCATTACTAGGGGGACTCTCCTATATGAAGAGGGTAGATGCATCATCGCCAGAGGGGGATCTCCGAGATCTACAACGGAGGTATCTCATACAAACTCTTACACCTTCTTCCACCTTTACATACTTCTCCTCCATAGCTTGGCCCGAGAAGCGATGCTTGGTCTCTCCGCGAACTAAGCCCCATCCCACAGAGCAACTATTAGACCAGATCTGACTCTGGCATCGGAGGTAAATTAGTCGGAACCAAGGTCTGACCCCCCTGACGAGTTCTTCATCTTGCAGATCGAAGGAGTCGTCACCACCGCCGAAGCTTCCCTTCAACGATCCCTTGCTCGGATCCGAACGCCCTCGTGCCAGAGCCCGTTAGTCTGACCGATCCCAGAGGTTTCGTCCCGCCGAGGAAACCCCTCGACGCACCAAAGAACAGATCCGCGCCTTCCAGCTCAAGTGAACGCGCCATCGATCGACCCCAACGGTCATCTCCGTCTCACGTGACAGCAACGACATCCGGGCCTTCAGACTATCAACATGTTGTGAGAAAATACCCGTAAACAATTAGCAATCTAAATGAAGGTAACTTTTAGTTGAAAAGAGAAACAATCAACTTCCACTTTGATTCAATGCTCCACCCGTTGTATAAAATGGCCAGACGTACTAACTTTACCCAAAATCATCAAAAACAAAAATCTTCAATTCTAATCTAACAGATCCTAACCCATAACAATCACATCAAATAACTAATTTAGTAAATCCAACCAACCTAATATTTAGAAATTTGAAATCAATGATATAACTAATTTACGTAATTTTTTTGAATATTCCTTGTCTCAATCTTCTTTGGTGGGTTATTGGGTTGAACGGTCAACTTGCACTCTATCTTAGTTTAGGTTGCACGGATACAAGTACAAGTATTGGATATGATGTGGATACACACAAATAAAAAAATGGGAACAATGTCTTGATATGACAAATAAATAGTATTTTATTACATATATAGTGAAACATATAATTGAAGCCTGGCATGATCGTCTTATGTATCATATATTTATATAATAATTCACAACTTAATAAAAGTCCAGTCTTTATTTTTAGAAGGTGTTTTGCTACCATTTAACAAGTTAAAAGCCTGACTCATAAACCCAACCAGTGAACCTAATGATTCTATCCATACGTTGAATAGAAAATTAGAGAATTTGTTTTATTCTATGGTGAAGTATCCAACTATGATACTAAGAGTATCCTATGCGAATCGTATTAGGTACGTATAAGATACAGATCTGTTGTTCTTTTAGAAGAATTAGTGCATCATACGTTACATGGTAAATGATTTGCTTGTGCTTTGTATTGTCATTAGTGGGATGTATCTTGCATCAATTCTTGCTTCCTTTAAAGAAGACGACCTCATTGATGAGACTCATCATCAAACAGTAATGAAGGAGGCTCTTCCTTAATCGATAGGTGACGAGGAAATAATTTATCGGGGAAGGAATGCGATTCTTTGAAGAAATCATAATGGTCATCTTGCTAATCTTCTTCAAAACCATGAACATCTTCGGTTCTACAAGTTTGTCTTTGTCAAAAATCTTCTTATGTGGAGCTATTATTGACAGGAGTTGCTATACACATACCAAATTGCTTTACACACGTCCCATTTATTTTCAAGTTTGCCATTCAAAAATTTTCCTTTTAACCTTCTCCCCTTAACCTCGCCGCCACTTCTTCCTGTCACATTAGTCTCCATTTCCTCTTCCTTCCAAAGATTTGATGGAATAGAAGAAGAAGACGAGGAGGAGGGGAGGTGGCAATTGGCCTGTTACTATCGCCACCCCTCCTCTTCATCTTCTTCATCTCTTAAAAAATCATGCTACCGCTGCCGTTAGTAGGACTTTCTGCCACTGAGGAGAAGAAGAAGAGGAGGAGGAGGGACTCCTTGCAATCGATTCCGCCTCACTCCCACCATTATCATCACCTTCTCTTATTCAACTTCTTCAACTTCTTCAAAAAAACCATGCACAAATGTAGACGAGGAGGATGATGAGGAAGAGGAGTGGGAGGTCGAGGAAGGCGGGGGAGGTGGCGAAGAGGGTTGGGTTTTTTCCAAAGAGAATGAAAGAATAGTGGGTAATTTGGGGATATGGGTGTATGTCTAAGGTGAAAAATTGAGTTTTAAATAATATCGGGTGGGGGTGGGGGTGGGTGGTGGGTGTGGGGGTTGTGTGTGTGTGTAAAGTGGTGCACATGCTCAAAGCAATTAGATTTGTATGTATAGAATTTCCCATTATTGACATCTTTGATTATAAAGGCTTGTTGCGGGGATTGACATGCACTGTGGCGCTTTATAGTGCTCGGAACAGTTGTGATCAATTTAATCATCTTGAGTCGCGTTAAGATTGGCTGGATTCAGAGAAATATGATGGCCAACTACACAATATAGTTCTTCAACTTGTGTGCTATGTGGTATGCATCAAATATTTTCTACAGCTTATTTGTTGCCATCCACAAATAAATGGTCGGAGACTAGCAGTTAAATAGCATACATGAGAGGTTTAGATGTGTAAGAGCAACCTAACTTATGAATTTTGAATTTATGCACCAGATAATAAAATGAACAAGTATTCATCTCCACTCGTTCCTTCTGCTCTAACTGGTGCAATTTTGCAAAAATACTTTGAAGGTTTTTGGCGAACCCTTAGGGCTCAGATCTGTGCCCGTCCTAAGTCGGACGGACTACATAAGCATAATAAGCACATCGAAAAAATCAAACGCTAAACATTTTAGTGAACCCTAAGGAAAGGAAGAACCTTAGACAAGATCTATTCCGACTTAAGGTGGATCTGACCACCCCAAGAGGGATCTATACTACTGCGACATAATTAAAACTAGGCTAGAAAGCTACTAAATGACATACCCGGAATCATGCCTTGGAGCAGGCAAGATGTACCGCACCACCTTCTTTCGCTCTTTGAAGCTGAGCCGCCTAACGCCCTAGATCCGATCCACCCGAAGCCAGCCGAGACCCACATTCAAGCCAACCACTTGCCGAAGAAGATTTCACTTGAGAAGATCCACGCCAGAGACTTCTGGATCAGATCCAAACCTCCTCGTCTTGCTAAGAATCAATTGGAGGATAGTGATCACTCCTTATTTTACACCTTTTTTCCGCATTTTTGCATGCCATTTAGATCGCCCAAATCATGTTTTTCACGATATATCGACGATATTGCGATGCTTTTCACGATTTGTTGTTTTTGTCGCATTTCAGTTGATTTGGCGCGATTTGGAGTGATCTCGAGATGCGCTTACTCCAGAGGGTCACCGACGACCTCCCCGAGGGGTATTTTGCTGTTGGAGAGGAGCGGAAGAAGAACGGACGTCGCAGGAGCGACGAGGCCAAAATAGGCAGATTGGGCATGTTTAGTGTCCCACTCGGCCGAGTGGAGGACCCACTCGGCCGACCAGCGAGACACCGCTCGGCCGACCAGATCAGACACGATTCCTATGTGCACTCGGCCGAGTGACGGAGACCACATCGGCCGAGTGAAGAGACCACGTCCGCCCGAGTGGCGCCCAGACAAAGCCCTTCAAAAATCTCCAAGTTTCTGTTTTTCGGCTGCCTGAGCTTCAGAAGACCCACTCGGCCGAGTGGATAATCCCGTCCGCCCGAGTACAATGAAGCCATCGGCCGAGTGACGACAACTCACTCGGCCGAGCCACTCCCGAAGTAGAGACCCCTGAAGGCCCCGACTTACTGGAAAATTACAGGGTTTCTCACTCGGCCGAGCGACTTTTGTCACTCGGCCGAGTGCGACGCACTGCCTGTAGCGAAAATTGCGGAAATCAGGCTGCGCAAGGGTATTTTGGTCACAGTTTTTGGACGATTTTGGGGGGTATTTAACCCCTGCTTTTACCCTAGTTTTGGAGGGCTTCTCCTTAGATTTTTTGCAGCTTTTTAGATTAGCTTTTTAGTTTTATTCTTGAGATTGGAGAGGAGAAAAAGTTTGATTTTTGTTGGATTAATTGAAGAACTCCATTGGTTTGTCTTTCTCTTCCCCAAAAATTCTATTTTTATTGCATATCTCAATATTGTGATGAATCCCATTGCTTATTTCATTAATTATTTTTGTGATCTTGCTATGAATTGTGAGTAGTCGCCACGTCTTGGGGCGTGGGGATGAACCATACAAACCCAACTTCATATTTGTGATGAATTAGTAGAAATTTTGCTAGAATTGATATCTAGGGATTAGATTGGGATCAATTTACTATGGTTAGCTAGGAGTTCATACCGATCGGGATTTGCAAGAGATTGGATCCCGATTCGATAGGAACCCCTAGAAATCCGAATTGGGTTGGAATCGAATTTCAGTAGTGTCTGTTTGCAAGAGATTGGACCGATACTAGGGTTTCCGGTTGCAATTCCGTGCCAATACCCGTTTGCAAGAGATTGGACGGGTAGGAACTATCCCAATCTAGATCGCGAGCCGAGTTTGCAAGAGATTGGGCTCGGTGCGCGATTGGACGATGATGTTGACCCTAATGCTAGCTTTCCTAGGTTAGGGTTTGCAAGAGATTGGACCCAAACCTAGGATAGCTATAGACCGGCAACAGCGCGAGAGCGTGAGCTTGGTTCTACATTCAGTTGCAACTAGTCCATCCAAAATCTCAATCTAGCAATTTTGAAACCGACGAACCACATTTATGAGATACGGTGAGTAGCGGGGATTCCCCATTCCCTAGACGTTCTTTATTTGATTCGATATTTCCGCACTTTGTCTGACGATTGTGACAGGATCGCCAAAGGCAAATCTCTCTTCTTGAATAGCCAGGGTGATTGGAACAAGCACGGTCATTCGTCCTCCCTGTGTTCGATATCCCGCTCGCTGCTACACCGTGCACTTGCGGTAAAACTACAACCGTTCTTCCGGGTGTACGCCCGGGGTCGATCAAGTTTTTGGCGCCGTTGCCGGGGAGGCGATTGCGTTTGATCTTACCACCCCTAGCTACTTCTTTATTTTTTATTTTTTATTATTATCATTATTATTTCCATTTTTTTTATTATTTTTACCTAACCCTTCCACGGTACTAATCATCTCTTTGAAACTCTGTTTTCCCTGTGCATGTACACGAGATCTACGGCGGACCCTGAAGCTATATTGTTTGATCCAGAGATCGAACGTACCGCGCAGAGACTTAGAGCGGAAAGGAGACAAAATCCGGAAGGGCGGTTTATGACCAACCCGGAAACTCCTGAACAATTGGCGGCAAGGATGGCGAGGATAATTTCTATTCGAGATAGGCTTCGGCCTAAGACCTCTTCTACTACCTCATCCATTGCCATGCCGGAGTTGGCGGCTGACAAGAACTTCGAGCTAAAGACTGGACTAGTGGTTCTGATGCAGCAGGATCCATTTCATGGGAATGCCCATGAAAATCCACACTACCACATCCAATTGTTCTTGTCAAAGTGCGCCACATTCCAGATGCCGGGGGTCTCCATCGATGCCATCAGACTGCGTCTCTTCCCCTTCACGCTAAAGGACAAGGCACTCTATTGGTTGAGAACGCAGGCTGACGGAGTTTTCACCTCTTGGGACGAGTTGGCGAGTGCATTTATTGACAAGTTCTATCCGCCATCCAAGACGGTGAAGATCCGGAGCGCTCTCATGTCCTTCAAGCAAGGACCACAGGAGACGCTCTATGAGGCTTGGGAGCGTTTTAAGGATTTGCAGCATCAATGCCCGCACCACAGCATAGAAGATTGGGAGCTAGTTCATAGCTTCTACAACGGTCTCCAACCGGGGACCAAACAAATCATTGATGCCGCGGCGAATGGTGCTATCTTGTCAAAGACTCCCGAGGAAGCTACGGCCCTAATTGAGGAGATGGCCTCAAATAATCAACAATGGGGCGATGAGCGAGGACACTCTACGTCCTCCTTAAAGCCAACTAGCATCTACGAGGCGAAGGCCGTAGCGGAGCTTACGAGCAAGTTTGATTCTCTCCACAAGGTAGTGGAGAGATTGGAGAAGTTTATCACGGAGCCCCAAGGAAGCCCTTCTACCTCCGCTCCAACGAACCAAATGTGTGATTGGCAAGACCAATCTCAAGCCATGTACTCGGGAGGAGAGCAAGGAGAAGGATCCTTGGAGCAAGTACAATATGTCGCGGGGAACCAAGGATATTGGGCCAATCCGGCCGCAAGAAATCATCCCGGATTCTCTTACGCCAACAATGAAGGAGCTTTGAACCTGCCACAACCGCCACCTCAACAAGCCCGACCACCACTACCACCCCAACAACAACACTATCCACCGAGGGGGCCTACTCAACAAAATTTTCAACCGAAGCAACAAGTTCCACCATATAGGCCGCCCGGATACAATCAATGGTGGAGGAATCAAAATCAAAACCCTCCACAAGCTCAACAACGATCCGACTTCGAAGCTAGAGTGGAGGCGTTTATGGTCGAGCAAAATAAGGTCAATGCTAGCTTGAAGGCGGGGCAAGACTCTCTTAATACCGTTGTGGCTCAAATATCGGAGCAATTGGCGTTGCTCAATCGGAACACTCAACGATTGCCGGCGCAACCCGAGCAAAACCCACGGGGCAACACCGGCCACATCAATGCCGTAGTTGCCGTTACCACTAGAGGCGGAAAGGATACCACCCCCGCCATGATTCCTACCGAGGAACCCGTGGAGGAAAGTTTGGAGCCGATTGAGCCGGTAGTTGAAGTTGATAAGGAGAAGGAGCCGCAAGAAAAGGAGAAATCTAGAGCGGAGCAATTGATCGAGGAGAGGCGCTTCATGCCACCGGTCTCATTCCCCCAAAGGCTCGCTAGAGCGAAAATGGAGAAAAGGCTAGCGAAGTTTCTCGAGTATCTAAGAGGAGTTAGCCTCAATATTCCCTTCCTCGACGCCATCGTGGAGATCCCCACATATGCTAAATTCTTAAAGGACTTGATTTCGGGGAGAAAGAGGAAGGAGAAGATCATGCTAGCCGAGGAGGGCTCTTGGTTCACCAAGAGAGAGAAGGAGCCGGCAAAATTTAAAGATCCGGGGAGTTTTCGGATTCCTTGCACCTTGGGCGGCGTTCCTCTTTAAAAGGCGTTGGTTGATCTAGGGGCTAGTGTGAGCCTCATGCCTCTCTCCATGTTCTTAAGGCTAAACACCGGGACAAAGTTGAAACCCACCGACATGCGCATTCAATTAGCCGATGGACGGATAACAAGGCCGGTGGGGATCGCCGAAGACATCCCGCTACAAGTCCCGGGGGGAATATGCTT
The DNA here is from genome assembly GCA_030789695.1 of Scilla litardierei. Classification (NCBI taxonomy): domain Eukaryota; kingdom Viridiplantae; phylum Streptophyta; class Magnoliopsida; order Asparagales; family Asparagaceae; genus Scilla; species Scilla litardierei. Next base: position 77,944,432 of record CM061132.1, on the reverse strand, counting down.
GCCGTGTGACTTCGTTATCATGGACGTTAAGGAGGAGGGAGATACTTCATTGATACTTGGACGCCCATTCCTCGTCACCGCCGGAGTCATCGTCGACGTGCGCGAAGGTACACTAACTTTAAACGTCGGCAACATCGAGGTGGAGCTTCACATTCCTAAGGCTATGAAGCACATGCCTTACCACGAGGAGCTTGATTACATGGACCTCCTTGATGAGGTGATTGATGAGGCGATCCCCCACTCTATTGGCGCTCTATTCGATGAAGATTTCGAGGAAGGCCCGGATTTAGGCCAAAATGAGAAGAAAGATGATTCCCTCGACCTCTTCGCTGAAGATGATGAAGGCGACGCTGATGTCGCAAGGATTCGAGAGCTCTGTAAGCTCTCGAAATTAAAGTCTCCAAAGAAAGCTCCGCCGGTACGGAAATCGGCATCGCCGGTGAAGCCGTTGACCGGAGCAAATGCTAGCTTGGGGGAGCCTCCCCCCAACACTATTCGAGATGGGAGACCACCGAGAGAGAACACGCTGCCACGTCCAAATCCAAGCGTTCTCCCCGGAAAGTTTGATGGGTGCATCTCATATGCACCAAACATCCCACATTGATTGAAAATTATAGGGGGTCGAGCTCACGACCTTAAACGAGCGCTTGTCGGGAGGCAACCCGACGGTTTTTGCTTTATTTTTACTTTTTTTATTTTCGTTTTAGAAATTTTTAGTGTTTTGAGTCGTTCGCCCAAAAATTTTGTGATAACGGGTCCTATTTTTCTTGACAGGAGAGGAGATAGGTAGATCCATCATGAGGAGGATGAACGCGACGACGTGGAGCGCCCCAAGAAGGCGCTCGACGCTTAGGAGGAAGATGGAATCGACTGGAGGAAGAAAGACGGAGTTTAGAGCCCAAACGAAGACAAACAGCAGAACACAAGGCTCACTCGGCCGAGCATACTAGTCACTCGGCCGAGTACAGAAGTTCGTCCGGCCGAGCCGCTCACGAACGAGGGAAGTCTGCTGTACCCAACTCTCTGTTTATTTTCCTGATTTCAATATAACTGCTACTCGGCCGAGTATATATTCCCACTCGGCCGAGTAAAACGGATACCCTCCTAGGGCGAGTCATGCCGAGTAGCTTGAGCCACTCGGTCGAATGGACTTACTCCACTCGGCCGAGGCTGGCAAGGCCACTCGGCCGATGCGTAAGCGGGGAGGAATTTTCTATTGACCGAACTCGGCCGAGTGGCCAAGTCACTCGGCCGAGTCGTAACTTTTGCTATATAAGAGGTCGAGGGGGGCACGTTTTTCGAAACGCTAAAATCCGATCGCCCGCTCGCACCCCCGACCTTTTCAGCTTCCCTCGTCCGCTCGCACCCCCCACTCGCCCGACCGCCGTTGCCACGCCGCCGCTCGGCCAGCCACCGCCGGCCGACCACTCGCCGCGCCTCGCCCGAGTCGCCGCCGGCGGCTGTGTCTCCGGCCACCTCCGGTATTGCTTATTTCGCCCCTTTTCGCCTCTTTTTGTGTATTCTTCGAGGATCCATGTGTTAAACGAACCCCTAACCCAAATCAATTCCTATATCTATCTATGATACCCCTAATGCTCCATACGTTTTGAATATTACCTGCTGATATCGCCATTTCATGCGCAGGTTGATTTTGGGAGCTTAGGGGAGCCCAGGGGAGCTTCTCGGGACTGATTTGAGCTTCGTGGAGGCACTGACTTCGCACGCTTCCATTGCTTAGCACTCGCGGCGTGTCTGGGTATACTCCTTCCACTCTTTTACACAGACCGCACTTTTTACACTTTTTCGGCGCGCTCGGGGCCGATATGCTGCCCCGGACACGGCCGCGGTCGAAGAGAGCTTCCGCCAAGCGGAAGCGGTCGGATGATGCCGGCCCCTCCCACGAGTTGGAGGACTCTCCTCCACCGTCTCCCACACACCCCATCCACCCAGCACAGCCTGCAGGCCCCGCACACCCCGCACACCCCGCAGCGCCCGCACAGCCTCTCCCTGCCGTTCCACAGCCGCCACCACCAGCTCCACTGGTCGGGCCGCTCGGGATTACGTTCCGAGACGACGCACACCGCGCCGTCTTCGACCGTATCTCCCAGCGCTCGATCGTACCCTCCAGGTTTGCACACCTCGCTGACCTAGGACGCCTGGGGGTACTAGAGGGGATGCTCACGTTGTACGACAACGTGGGCTGGCGAGATTTCTTCCAGGTGTCGGCGGACACGTTCACCCGTCCGACACTTGAGGTTCTGAGTTCGATCGCCCGGACCGACGAGGGATGCTCGTTTCGGTTCATGGATCGAGAGTGCCAAGTCACTCTCGATATGATGAGAGCGTTTTTCTCGTGGCCCGCTGTCCCCGGAGCCGATCGCGGTTACGGCCCCACTCATATCCCCCCACCTTCCTTCGACGCCGGTGCCTTCTGGGCCCGAATTACGGGTCTTCACGCTGCCTTTGACCCTAGTAGGGCCAAGGCCTCGGCCATTGTCCATCCCTGCCTCCGCATTGCTCAGCGCCTTATGGCGACGACATTTTTGGCCAGATATGAGCCGGGCACGATGTCTACGCCAGAGCTCTATATGCTCTACGCGATGACACGTCCCAGAGCTCTATCTAGGGATGGCGATGAGCTGGTCCCCGCCGTCGTGATTGATGTCGCGGCTTGGTTTTTGGACCGCATCATCGTATCGGTGGGCGCTCGCTCACCGATATGCTGCGGCGGCCTGATCACCTTGCTTGCCCTTATGACCGGCGAGGACTTCCCTAACGACTTGCGAGGCGTCCCGGGCCCCACTTCTCTGTCGATAGATGTTATGGCCCGGATGAAGATGCTTCGCCCGCACGGTGAGCGTCACTGGGTCTGGTTGCACGGCCCCTACGGGGCCGATTACTTGATTCTCCCGAGCCCTGCTCGGACTCAGATTGCACCAGCCCACGTTGACTGGCTCCCTGCGATGGATGTTCTCATCCCTGCTGCATACGTGCTCGAGGCCGAGGAGGCCGAGCATCCCCACGCTGCCCCTGTAGACCATGTTGCCCCTGCCGAGCCTGCCGCCGAGCCTGTTGACCATGTGACCCCTCAGCCCATACCTGATGTTTCCGCCGCTCCTGACACCTCTGTCGGTGTCGAGAGTACCTCAGCTGAGCCCACTTCCACCACCTCCACCACTTCCGAGGCTGTCACCACCACTCCCACCACCACCACTGGCCCTCTGTCCGTCGAGCCTCTTTGCTTCGCACTCCCCGAGCGCCCACCGACCTTTGTTGAGAGTGGAGAGCCCTCGTTTGCCGCGGTCGTGGAGACCATGGCTAGCATGATTTCCGCTGGGGTCGCGCCTTTTGGTCCACACACTTCCACCCCAGCGGTAGTCACCTCTGTCTCCACCCCTGCTGTATTTTCCGAGAGTGTCGTGTCGTCTGTCCACACTTCTGTGCCACTGACCTCTCTGGCCGCCTCGCTGCCATTTTTGCATTCTTCTTTCGCTGCTGCCGCCTCTACTTCTCACCAGTCGGTGCCCCGGCCTCGCACTGAGGCCAGGCCCACATTTGCGAGCGCAGCACCTTTTGTACCCTTCCCCGCTGAGCCCGTCACATACGCGACTCGAGTACGCCAGCCACGCCCTGCACAGCCCCGACCGGTGCGTCCCTCTGCACCACCTCCACCCGACACTGTACTTCAGAGCATTCGTGCTCTAGAGGGGGCGGTGAGTGGCCTCAGAGGCGACCTTAGGACTCTGTCCTCCACCGTCTCTGCGATGGCTGGGCGATTTGACCTGCTCCCCCAGATTCACTACTGTCTTACTCAGGTCCTGGAGCGTCTCCCGCGCATACCCCCACCCACCCAGCAGGTTCCCGCCCACACTTCCACACACACTCGACCTGCTACCACTTCCACACCCACACCCGCTCAGCGGCCTGTCCAGCCACCACCACCACTTCCGCCTCAGGACGAAGACGGTGCAGCACCACCTTCCTAGGCACCCTTGATGCCATCGATTCCTTTTGCCGTTGTGCTGCCCGTTTCTGCTGGGTCCTGTTGCACTTTTGCCCACCCCCTCCCCTCACTTATTTTGAGATTCCCATTTTGACCATATATTTATATATCTTTTCTGGGAGAGAGGGAGCGTTTTTGGTGACACTCTTATATATCTATATCACTCCTATCTGTGCATGCATCATGTCCGCATCATATTTTCATGTCTTTGTCTTTTTTTTTCTTTTTCTTTTCATCATGCATGCATCCTCACCTTCTCCTCACATTACTTGTCTCTCGGTGTGCCACACTTTGCACATTGAGGACACTGTGCCATTTAGCTTGGGGGAGTGAGTTCTCACGTTCTTTTTCGATTTGCCACCTTTATTTTTAGTTTTTCACACCATTTTTCGCTTTTGCACTTATTTTTCATCATTTTTCTTTCATTTTGCCATGCATCACGTTTTTCTTATTTTTTCTGTGTGCCACATTGTAAATAGCTCTATTTTTCCCTTTATCTTTATTTCTTTTTCATCTCATGCTAGAGATGACTTTTCTATGATGATGACGACGTTGGATTTAGCTTACTCTATATGCATGCTATATTTGTCATGTCTTAGACTTTATTTCTGATATCATATGCTATGACTTGCCTTGCATCTAGAGATAGTAACCCACACTTTTGCCACATGAAAATGGATGAAATTTTATTATTAGCTGAGTCTGAATATTCATATGTATGCTATCACAGAAAACACACCAAGATTCACGCATTGAATGCTTATATCTGGAGTACTGATTTCTTTTTTCCTATATCACTTCTATATGCATGAATTGTACACTTCACTTCAGGATGATTGAATGATGTTAGCTATGATAAATCTGGATTAGTTAGCTTTTTTTGTGATCGAAACTGAGTAGATTAGATTACCCTGCTGAAGTTGTCGTGCATGTCTTATAAAGTGAACCGAGAGTTATATCTATTTCTTTCTCCACAAATCTTGAACATCATTTCTCTACTTTTAAAATCATTGGTGAATCCCCCCTTAGCGATTCTACTATATGGCATTTCCCCCGCTACTAATTCCTAGCTCCAAATCTCTTATCCTCTAAAAAAAATAATAAAAGAGAGAAAATATTCTTGTATATCATTATCTCTCTTTGAGTTGGGATCGTTGTGTATATATGCTATATAAAAAAAGAGAAAAAGAGGAAAAATCCTCAATAAAAGATCCCATCTCACTTTCTTTCTTTCTTCTTTCTTCTTATTACCTTTGGAGCTATATAAAAATGGGGATGTGAATATTTTTTATGTCACCACGCTTATAGATACGCTTGGGGGAGGGGATCCATTGATGTGTGAGAGTGTGACTACTTGACGTTGCACGACAACCTAGGCTAAGTAATATTCTATACTCGGTGAGATTATTTCTAGCTTTACGAATCCAGAAATCTAAGCCTAGTGTTCATTTCATGAAATCCATACTTTTCTATTCTCTCTATTCTATTGTGTGATACTCTTATACTCCTGATAGAAAGCATTCAATTGAAAAGTGTGTGATCTGTGATTTGTATACCGCTTTAAGTGATTCAGACGATGTTAATTTTAAAATTATTCCGTTTTTCATGATTATATCGTTGTTCGTGGGTTTTCCATTTCTATTTGCACTATTATACTATGATATCAAAATAAAATCTCTTGACATGAGTTTTTCATTCGGTGCATGCTATATGAGTAAGTGAAACCCCCGTCCTGAGAAAATGATCTAGTAGCTTACCTCTTCGCTTCTTTCTCTCTTCTTTATTTTCATTTCGTTTTCCATTCTTCTCCGTTTTTTTTCATTTTTCATTTTTCGCCGTTTTCGTCTTCCAATTCCACCGGGTTCGCCATTTACTTATCTTCCTCGAGGACGAGTAAGAGGTAAGCTTGGGGGATTTTGATCACTCCTTATTTTACACCTTTTTTCCGCATTTTTGCATGCCATTTAGATCGCCCAAATCATGTTTTTCACGATATATCGACGATATTGCGATGCTTTTCACGATTTGTTGTTTTTGTCGCATTTCAGGTGATTTGGCGCGATTTGGAGTGATCTCGAGATGCGCTTACTCCAGAGGGTCACCGACGACCTCCCCGAGGGGTATTTTGCTGTTGGAGAGGAGCGGAAGAAGAACGGACGTCGCAGGAGCGACGAGGAGGCCAAAATAGGCAGATTGGGCATGTTTAGTGTCCCACTCGGCCGAGTGGAGGACCCACTCGGCCGACCAGCGAGACACCGCTCGGCCGACCAGATCAGACACGATTCCTATGTGCACTCGGCCGAGCGACGGAGACCACATCGGCCGAGTGAAGAGACCACGTCCGCCCGAGTGGCGCCCAGACAAAGCCCTTCAAAAATCTCCAAGTTTCTGTTTTTCGGCTGCCTGAGCTTCAGAAGACCCACTCGGCCGAGTGGATAATCCCGTCCGCCCGAGTACAATGAAGCCATCGGCCGAGTGACGACAACTCACTCGGCCGAGCCACTCCCGAAGTAGAGACCCCTGAAGGCCCCGACTTACTGGAAAATTACATGGTTTCTCACTCGGCCGAGCGACTTTTGTCACTCGGCCGAGTGCGACGCGCTGCCTGTAGCGAAAATTGCGGAAAACAGGCTGCGCAGGGGTATTTTGGTCACAGTTTTTGGACGATTTTGGGGGGTATTTAACCCCTGCTTTTACCCTAGTTTTGGAGGGCTTCTCCTTAGATTTTTTGCAGCTTTTTAGATTAGCTTTTTAGTTTTATTCTTGAGATTGGAGAGGAGAAAAAGTTTGATTTTTGTTGGATTAATTGAAGAACTCCATTGGTTTGTCTTTCTCTTCCCCAAAAATTCTATTTTTATTGCATATCTCAATATTTGTGATGAATCTCATTGCTTATTTCATTGATTATTTTTGTGATCTTGCTATGAATTGTGAGTAGTCGCCACGTCTTGGGGCGTGTGGATGAACCCTACAAACCCAACTTCATATTTGTGATGAATTAGTAGAAATTTTGCTAGAATTGATATCTAGGGATTAGATTGGGATCAATTTACTACGGTTAGCTAGGAGTTCATACCGATCGGGATTTGCAAGAGATTGGATCCCGATTCGATAGGAAACCCTAGAAATCCGAATTGGGTTGGAATCGAATTTCCGTAGTGTCGGTTTGCAAGAGATTGGACCGATACTAGGGTTTCCGGTTGCAATTCCGTGCCAATACCCGTTTGCAAGAGATTGGACGGGTAGGAACTATCTCAATCTAAATCGCGAGCCGAGTTTGCAAGAGATTGGGCTCGGTGTGCGATTGGACGATGATGTTGACCCTAATGCTAGCTTTCCTAGGCTAGGGTTTGCAAGAGATTGGACCCAAACCTAGGATAGCTATAGACCGGCAACAGCGCGAGAGCGTGAGCTTGGTTCTACATTCAGTTGCAACTAGTCCATCCAAAATCTCAATCTAGCAATTTTGAAACCGACGAACCACATTTATGAGATACGGTGAGTAGCGGGGATTCCCCATTCCCTAGACGTTCTTTATTTGATTCGATATTTCCGCACTTTGTCTGACGATTGTGACAGGATCGCCAAAGGCAAATCTCTCTTCTTGAATAGCCAGGGTGATTGGAACAAGCACGGTCATTCGTCCTCCCTGTGTTCGATATCCCGCTCGCTGCTACACCGTGCACTTGCGATAAAACTACAACCGTTCTTCCGGGTGTACGCCCGGGGTCGATCAAGTTTTTGGATAGGAAGAGAGAGGATGAATAATTAAGTCGTCGATCGAGCGTGCTCAAAAATTAGGAGCTTCTTGAATCGGAGACTTGGTGCAATTCTTTCCAAGGAGTGTGCACCCCTATTTATATTGGGAGCCGTACCCCATGCTCGTCGCACGGGCAATGTGTGACTAATTTGTGAAAGGGATTTAATTAAGTTAGTAAGCCTTTCTCAAAGGCCTAACTTTAACCAATTAAATCTCCTTCACTATTTAGCTTTAGAGACGATATAACCTATCATTTCGAAGAGCTTCAAATGGTGAACGCGTAGGATCAAACGGCGACGAATTCCAACTTCGTTTGACCCCTCAAACAATTGCTAAAGTTGAACAAAAAGTTGTAGCTTGTAGTTGTTGTCAAGGGTTTCAAAAAAGCCTTAGAAAACAGCCAATGGGGGGCCCCTAGTGATCACTCCTTATTTTACACCTTTTTCCCGCATGTTTGCATGCCATTTAGATCGTCCAAATCATGTTTTTCACGATATATCGACGATATTGCGATGCTTTTCACGATTTGTTGTTTTTGTCGCATTTCAGGTGATTTGGCGCGATTTGGAGTGATCTCGAGATGCGCTTACTCCAGAGGGTCACCGACGACCTCCCCGAGGGGTATTTTGCTGTTGGAGAGGAGCGGAAGAAGAATGGACGTCGCAGGAGCGACGAGGAGGCCAAAATAAGCAGATTGGGCATGTTTTGTGTCCCACTCGGCCGAGTGGAGGAGCCACTCGGCCGACCAGCGAGACACCGCTCGGCCGACCAGTTCAGACACGATTTCTATGTGCACTCGGCCGAGCGACAGAGACCACATCGGCCGAGTGACGCGACCACGTCCGCCCGAGTGGCGCCCAGACGAAGCCCTTCAAAAATCTCCAAGTTTCTGTTTTTCGGCTGCCTGAGCTTCAGAAGACCCACTCGGCCGAGTGGAGAATCCTGTCCGCCCGAGTACTATGAAGCCATCGGCCGAGTGACGACAACTCACTCGGCCGAGCCGCCCCCGAAGTAGAGACCCCTGAAGGCCCCGACTTACTGGAAAATTACAGGGTTTCTCACTCGGCCGAGCGACCTTTGTCACTCGGCCGAGTGCGACGCGCTGCCTGTAGCGAGAATTGCGGAAAACAGGCTGCGCAGGGGTATTTTGGTCACAGTTTTTGGACGATTTTGGGGGCTATTTAACCCCTGTTTTTACCCTAGTTTTGGAGAGCTTCTCCTTAGATTTTTTGCAGCTTTTTAGATTAGCTTTTTAGTTTTATTCTTGAGATTGGAGAGGAGGAAAAGTTTGATTTTTGTTGGATTAATTGAAGAACTCCATTGGTTTGTCTTTCTCTTCTCTAAAAATTCTATTTTTATTGCATATCTCAATATTGTGATGAATTCTATTGCTTATTTCATTGATTATTTTTGTGATCTTGCTATGAATTGTGAGTAGTCGCCACGTCTTGGGGCGTGGGGATGAACCCTACAAGCCCAACTTCATATTTGTGATGAATTAGTAGAAATCTTGCTAGAATTGATATCTAGGGATTAGGTTGGGATCAATTTACTACGGTTAGCTAGGAGTTCATACCGATCGGGATTTGCAAGAGATTGGATCCCGATTCGATAGGAAACCCTAGAAATCCGAATTGGGTTGGAATCGAATTTCCGTAGTGTCGGTTTGCAAGAGATTGGACCGATACTAGGGTTTCCGGTTGCAATTCCGTGCCAATACCCGTTTGCAAGAGATTGGACGGGTAGGAACTATCCCAATCTAGATCGCGAGCCGAGTTTGCAAGAGATTGGGCTCGGTGCGCGATTGGACGATGATGTTGATCCTAATGCTAGCTTTCCTAGGCTAGGGTTTGCAAGAGATTGGACCCAAACCTAGGATAGCTATAGACCGGCAACAGCGCGAGAGCGTGAGCTTGGTTCTACATTCAGTTGCAACTAGTCCATCCAAAATCTCAATCTAGCAATTTTGAAACCGACGAACCACATTTATGAGATACGGTGAGTAGCGGGGATTCCCCATTCCCTAGACGTTCTTTATTTGATTTGATATTTCCGCACTTTGTCTGACGATTGTGACAGGATCGCCAAAGACAAATCTTTCTTCCTGAATAGCCAGGGTGATTGGAACAAGCACGATCATTCGTCCCCCCTGTGTTCGATATCCCGCTCGCTGCTACACCGTGCACTTGCGGTAAAACTACAACCGTTCTTCCGGGTGTACGCCCGGGGTCGATCAAGTTTTTGGCGCCGTTGCCGGGGAACACGTTTAGACGGTGTTCGTCATATACCACCCGGTTACTTCTTCTTTCTCTCTTTCTTTACTTTCTTCTGTTCGCACATTCTCCTTGTATTTTGCATAAGGCCTTTGCAGGAAGAATGGAGAATGCAATGTCAACAATAGAACTCAGTCAGGAAGACTATGACTCCTTCACAGACCTCCTTAAGGAGCTTGTCGATGAGGTCCACGCTACCGGAGCTTTTGCTATCGACGTCAAGGACCCCGACGAACAACTGTTTGCTAGTTTCGTGATGGACCAGATCTCCCCGGAGGGGACTATCGGGGGCAATGTCAGAGTTGACGTGATCGACGACAAATTATATTTCGAAAACGGTGGAACAAGTGTCGAGGATCGCCATACTTCGGAAGGATCTTCAGAGCAAGCCAACGTTCAGGGAGTTACACCCCATGACACTTACTCTTGCTTCTATGAATCGTCTGATGTGTTTCTTGATTCCAGGAACGAACCGGAGCCGAATGAAAACTCTGACGATGCTAGCATAGAATCGGAGCACGCCTATTTTGATGCATTGTCCTCGCTAAGTAGTGAGTGTGACTCTTCACAAGAGAGCGCGCCACCTGAACACGAGCTAGACCCGGATGGCAAGGAAGGAGCGGAACTCATGCGAGCCGATGAAGTAGAAGGAGAGGCGCCTCTTCAGGTAGAACTTAAACAATTACCTCCGAATCTAAGGTACGCCTTTTTGGGTAACAAATTAACTTTCCCGGTGATAGTAAACTCCCACCTCGCGCCAGACCAACTTGAAAAACTCCTAGACGTTCTTAGGAGCCATAAAGATGTCCTGGGATACACTATCTCCGATCTAAAAGGGATAAGCCCTAGGCTTTGCACGCATATGATCCATTTGGAGGATACCGACGCCACCTCCATAGAGCCTCAAAGGCGGTTAAACCCGAACATGAAGGAGGTGGTTAAAAAGGAAATCCTAAAATTGCTAGAAGCCGGTATAATCTATCCTATTTCAGACAGTAGATGGGTTAGCCCAGTTCACGTCGTCCCCAAGAAAGGGGGGATGACTGTCATAAAAAATGAGAAAGGTGAGCCCATATCTACGCGCACCGTCACGAGATGGCGAATGTGCATTGACTATAGGAAACTCAATAAAGCCACCCGAAAGGACCATTACCCATTGCCCTTCATTGATCAAATGCTTGAACGCCTCGCAAAACATAAATACTTTTGCTATCTAGATGGGTATTCGGGATTCTTCCAAATCCCTTTGCATGAAGATGACCAAGAGAAGACACCATTCACTTGTCCCTATGGCACCTATGCCTACCGCAGGATGCCGTTTGGCCTTTGTAATGCTCCCGCTACCTTTCAGAGGTGTATGACGTCCATATTCTCCGATTACATTGAAAATATTATGGAAGTTTTTATGGATGATTTCTCGGTCTATGGAAGTGAGTTTGACTCTTATTTGGAAAATCTTACTAAAGTCCTAAAAAGGTGCCAACAAAACAATCTCACTCTCAATTGGGAGAAGTGTCACTTCATGGTCACGGAAGGTATAGTTCTCGGACACCTTGTCTCCTCGAGAGGAATTGAGGTAGATAAAGCCAAGATTGAGGTAATCGAGAAACTCCCTCCTCCTATTAATGTCAAGGGCATTAGAGGCTTCCTTGGTCACGCGGGGTTTTACCGCCGCTTCATAAAGGATTTCGCCTCGATTGCCCGACCACTTACTTCTTTGCTCGCTAAAGATATTCCTTTTATTTTTTCAGGTGAATGCTTACAAGCCTTCAACGCCTTGAAGGAAGCACTAGTCTCCGCGCCCATCATACAACCACCGGATTGGAGCCTCCCTTTTGAGCTAATGTGTGACGCTAGCGACCAAGCCATTGGAGCGGTGTTGGGACAAAGAAAAGATAAGAAGCTTCATGCGATATACTATGCGAGCAAGACATTGGATGACGCGCAGAAAAACTACACAACTACCGAGAAAGAGCTTCTAGCGGTCGTCTATTCCATAGAGAAGTTTCGCTCTTACCTCCTTGGATCCAAGGTTATTGTCCACACCGATCATGCGGCATTGAAGTATCTTTTAAACAAGAAGGAGGCCAAGCCTCGGTTGATTAGGTGGATACTCTTGCTACAAGAATTCGACTTAGAGATCAGAGACAAGAAGGGTACGGACAATGTCGTAGCGGATCATTTATCTAGGCTCATTCGCGACAAGGAGGACGAAAGTTTGCCTATTGACGACACATTCGTGGATGAGAGGCTATATGCCATAAGGACCGGAGAAGTTCCTTGGTACGCGGACTTCGTCAACTACTTGGCTTGCGGAATTAAACCGCATGGGATGCCCACGCATCAAAAGAGGAGATTTCTTCATGAAGTCCGTAGCTATTTCTGGGAAGATCCATACCTCTTCAAGATATGCAAGGATAGCGTTATTCGGAGGTGTGTTTCTAAAGAGGAGGCGGCATCCATTATTTTGCATTGCCACGGTCTACCATGCGGAGGACATCATGCCGCCTCTAAAACCACCGCTAAGATTTTGCAGAGCGGGTTCTTCTGGCCGACAATGTTTAAAGACACCCACAACTTTGTAAAGGGGTGCGATAGATGCCGACGGACCGGAAATATCTCCAAGCGCAATGAAATGCCAATGAGGCCCATCCAAGAAATTGAGCTTTTTGATTGTTGGGGAGTAGACTTCATGGGACCATTTCCGTCAAGCAATGGCAACAAATACATCCTATTGGCCGTCGACTATGTCTCCAAATGGGTGGAAGCAATCGCCACCCCTACTAATGATGCAAGGGTCGTCTCCAAGTTCTTTAAGCAAAATATCTTCCCACGCTTCGGAGTGCCTCGTACCTTGATAAGCGACGGGGGAAGCCACTTCATAGAGAACAAGTTTGAAGCCATGCTAAAGAAGTACGGGGTAAATCATAGGGTTGGCATGGCATATCACCCCCAGACAAGCGGCCAAGTGGAAGTCTCAAATAGAGAGATCAAGCAAATTCTCGAGAAAACCGTGGATCGATCTAGAAAGGATTGATCAATGAAGCTAAACGATGCTCTATGGGCATATCGCACGGCCTTCCGCACCCCCATAGGCACCACACCGTTCCGGCTCGTTTATGGGAAAGCTTGCCACTTACCCGTAGAGTTGGAGCACCGCGCGTATTGGGCCATCAAAACCTTTAATTATGATTACAAGAGTGTGGCGGTGAGGCGACTCTTGGACATCAACGAGCTTGATGAGATAAGAAGAGACGCCTACGAAAGCTCAAGAATTTACAAAGAAAGGACCAAGATTCTCCACGACGCCCGCATAACCGTCACGGACTTCAAAGTAGGAGACAAGGTCTTGCTCTATAATTCCCGGCTCCGACTATTTCCCGGTAAGTTGAGGTCACGTTGGTCCGGACCTTTCACCATCAAGCATATACAACCGGGAGGAGCTTTCGAGTTGGAGAGCAAGGACGGTTCCACGTTCAAAGTAAATGGTCAGAGGCTCAAACACTATTCCGAGGGAGTCCCGACGGGCGAAACCAATAGAATATATTTGCTTAAGGGACGGCCGGATGATCTTTCATACCTCCTTGATGAGGTAATTGAGGAGGCGATCCCCCACTCTATTGGCGCTCTATTCAATGAAGATTTCGAGGAAGGCCCGGATTTAGGCCAAAATGAGAAGAAAGATGATTCCCCCGACCTCTCCGCTGAAGATGATGAAGGCGACGCTGATGTCGCAAGGATTCGAGAGCTCTGCAAGCTCTCGAAATTAAAGTCTCCAAAGAAAGCTCCTCCGGTACGGAAATCGGCATCACCGGTGAAGCCGTTGACCGGAGCAAATGCTAGCTTGGGGGAGCCTCCCCCCAACACTATTCGAGATGGGAGACCACCGAGGGAGAACACGCCGCCACGTCCAAATCCAAGCGCGCTCCCCGGAAAGTTTGATGGGTGCATCTCATATGCACCAAACATCCCGCATTGATTGAAAATTATAGGGGGTCGAGCTCACGACCTTAAACGAGCGCTTGTCGGGAGGCAACCCGACGGTTTTCGCTTTATTTTCACCTTTTCTTTATTTTCGTTTTAGAAATTTTTAGTGTTTTGGGTCGTTCGCCCAAAAATTGTGATAACGGGTCCTATTTTTCTTGACAGGAGAGGAGATAGGTAGATCCATCATGAGGAGGATGAACGCGACGATGAGGAGCGCCCCAAGAAGGCGCTCGACGCTTAGGAGGAAGATGGAATCGACTGGAGGAAGAAAGACGGAGTTTAGAGCCCAAACGAAGACAAACATCAGCACACAAGGCTCACTCGGCCGAGTATACTAGTCACTCGGCCGAGTACATAAGTTCGTCCGGCCGAGCCGCTCACGAACGAGGGAAGTCTGCTGTACCCAACTCTCTGTTTATTTTCCTGATTTCAATATAACTGCTACTCGGCCGAGTATATATTCCCACTCGGCCGAGTAAAACGGATACCCTCCTAGGGCGAGTCATGCCGAGTAGCTTGAGCCACTCGGCCGAATGGACTTACTCCACTCGGCCGAGGCTGGTAAGGCCACTCGGCCGAAGCGTAAGCGAGGAGAAATTTTCATTGATCTCGCTCGGCCGAGTGGACAAGTCACTCGGCCGAGTCGTAACTTTTATTATATAAGGGGCGAGGGGGGCACATTTTTCGAAAACGTAAAAACCCCCGATCAGCCCGACCCTTCAGCTCCCCTCGCCCGATACCCCTCGCTCGCACCCTCACTCGCCCGACCAGCCCGCTCGCACCGCCGCTCGGCCTGCCACCGCCGGCCGAGCACCCGCCGACGCCTCGCCCGAGTCGCCGCCGGCGGCCGCCGCTCCGATCGCCTCCGGTACCCCCTATTTCGCCTTTTTCGCCTCTTTTTGAGTATTTTTTGAGGATCCATGTGTTAAACGACCCCCAAACCCAAATCAATTCTTATATCTATCTATGATACCCCTAATGCTCCATACGTTTTGATTATTACCCGCTGATATCTCCATTTCACGCGCAGGTTGTTTTTGGGAGCTTAGGGGAGCCCAGGGGAGCTTCTCGGGACTGATTTGAGCTTCGTGGAGGCGCTGACTTCGCACGCTTCCACTGCTGAGCACTCGCGGCGTGTCTGGGTATACTCCTTCCACTCTTTTACACGCACCGCACTTTTTACACTTTTCGGCGCGCTCGGGGCCGATATGCCGCCCCGGACACGGCCGCGGTCGAAGAGAGCTTCCGCCAAGCGGAAGCGGTCGGATGATGCCGGCCCCTCCCACGAGTTGGAGGACTCTCCTCCACCGTCTCCCACACACGTCGTCCACCCAGCACAGCCTGCAGGCCCCGCACACCCCGCACAGCCTGCAGTGCACCCACAGCCCGCACAGCCTCTCCCTGCCTCTGCACAGCCACCACCTCCGGCTCCACTGGTCGGGCCGCTCGGGATTACGTTCCGAGACGACGCACACCGCGCCGTCTTCGACCGTATCTCCCAGCGCTCGATCGTACCCTCCAGGTTTGCACACCTCGCTGACTTAGGACGCCTGGGGGTACTAGAGGGGATGCTCACGTTGTACGACAACGTGGGCTGGCGAGATTTCTTCCAGGTGTCGGCGGACACGTTCACCCGCCCGACACTTGAGGTTCTGAGTTCGATCGCCCGGACCGACGAGGGATGCTCGTTTCGGTTCATGGATCGAGAGTGCCAGGTCACTCTCGATATGATGAGAGCGTTTTTCTCGTGGCCCGCTGTCCCCGGAGCCGATCGCGATTACGGCCCCACCCATATCCCCCCACCTTCCTTCGACGCCGGTGCCTTCTGGGCCCGGATTACGGGTCTTCACGCTGCCTTTGACCCTAGTAGGGCCAAGGCCTCGGCCATTGTCCATCCCTGCCTCCGCATTGCTCAGCGCCTTATGGCGACGACCTTTTTGGCCAGATATGAGCCGGGCACGATGTCTACGCCAGAGCTCTACATGCTCTACGCGATGACACGTCCCAGAGCTCTATCTAGGGATGGCGATGAGCTTGTCCCCGCCGTCGTGATCGATATCGCGGCTTGGTTTTTGGACCGCATCATCGTATCGGTGGGCGCTCGCTCACCGATATGCTGCGGCGGCCTGATCACCTTGCTTGCTCTTATGACCGGCGAGGACTTCCCCGACGACTTGCGACGCGTCCCGGGCCCCACTTCTCTGTCGATAGATGTTATGGCCCGGATGAAGATGCTTCGTCCGCACGGTGAGCGTCACTGGGTCTGGTTGCACGGCCCTTACGGGGCCGATTACATGATTCTCCCGAGCCCTGCTCGGACTCAGATTGCACCAGCCCACGTTGACTGGCTCCCTGCGATGGATGTTCTCATCCCCGCTGCTTACGTGCTCGAGGCCGAGGAGGCCGAGCAGGCCCACGCTGCCCCTGTAGACCCTGTTGCACACCCTGCCGAGCCTGCCGCCCCTGTTGACCCTGTGGCCCCTCAGCCCATACCTGACGTTTCCGCTGCTCCTGACACCTCTGTCGGTGTCGAGAGCACCTCAGCTGAGCCCACTTCCACCACCTCCACCACTTCCGAGGCTGTCACCACCACTCCCACCACCACTGGCCCTCTGTCTGTCGAGCCTCTTTGCTCCGCACTCCCCGAGCGCCCACCGACCTTTGTTGAGAGTGGAGAGCCCTCGTTTGCCGCGGTCGTGGAGACCATGGCTAGCATGATCTCCGCTGGGGTTGCGCCTTTTGGTCCACACACTTCCACCCCGGCGGTAGTCACCTCTGTCTCCACCCCTGCTGTATTTTCCGAGAGCGTCGTGGCGTCTGTCCACACTTCTGTGCCACCGACCTCTCTGGCCGCCTCGCTGCCATTTTTGCACTCTTCTTTCGCTGCTGCTGCCTCCACTTCTCGCCAGTCTGTGCCCCGGCCTCACACTGAGGCCAGGCCCACATTTGCGAGTGCAGCACCTTTCGCACCCTTCCCCGCTGAGCCCGTCACATACGCGACCCGAGTACGCCAGCCACGCCCTGCACAGCCCCGCCCGGTGCGTCCCTCTGCACCACCTCCCCCTGACACTGTACTTCAGAGCATTCGTGCTCTAGAGGGGGCGGTGAGTGGCCTCAGAGGCGACCTTAGGACCCTGTCCTCCACCGTCTCTGCGATGGCTGGCCGCTTCGAGCTGCTGCCGCAGATCCATTACTGTCTCACCCAGGTTCTGGAGCGTCTCCCGCGCGTACCCCCACCCACCCAGCAGGTTCCCGCCCACACTTCCACACACACCCGACCTGCTACTACTTCCACACCCACACCCGCTCAGCGGCCTGTCCAGCCACCACCACCACCTCCGCCTCAGGACGGAGACGGTGCAGCACCACCTTCCTAGGCACCCTTGATGCCATCGATTCCTTTTGCCGTTGTGCTGCCCGTTTCTGCTGGGTCCTGATGCCTTTTTGACCACCCCCTCCCCTCACTTATTTTGGGATTCTCATTTTGCCGTATCTTTATATATCTTTTTGGGAGAGAGGGAGAGTTTTTGGTGCCACCTTTATATCTGTATCACTCCTATCTTTGCATGCATCATGTCCGCATCATATTTTTCATTTCTTTATTTTTATCCTTTTATTTTCCTTTTTTTTCATGCATGCATCCTCACCTGCCCCTCACATTTCTTGTCTCTCCGTGTGCCACACTTTGCACATTGAGGACACTGTGCCATTTAGCTTGGGGGAGTGAGTTCTCACGTTCTTTTTCGATTTGCCACCTTTATTTTTAGTTTTTCACACCATTTTCCGCTTTTACAGTTATTTTTCATCATTTTTCTTTTATTTTGCCATGCATCACGTTTTTCTTATTTTTTCTGTGTGCCGCATTATAAATAGTTCTTTTTTCCTTTATCTTTATTTCTTTTTCATCTCATGCTAGAGATGACTTTTCTGTGATGATGATGACGTTGGATTTAGCTTACTCTATATGCATGCTATATTTGTCATGTCTTAGACTTTATTTCTGATATCATATGCTATGACTTGCCTTGCATCTAGAGATAGTAACCCACACTTTTGCCACATGAAAATGGATGAAGTTCTATTATTAGTTGAGTCTGAATATTCATATGTATGCTATCACAGAAAACACACCAAGATTCACGCATTGAATGCTTATATCTGGAGTACTGATTTCTTTTTCCTATATCACTTCTATATGCATGAATTGTACACTTCACTTCAGGATGATTGAATGATGATTAGCTATGATAAATCTGGATTAGTTAGCTTTTTTGTGATCGAAACTGAGTAGATTAGATTACCCTGCTGAAGTTGTCGTGCATGTCTTATAGAGTGAACCGAGAGATATATTTATTTCTTTCTCCACAAATCTTGAACATCATTTCTCTACTTTTAAAATCATTGGTGAATCTCCCCTTAGCGATTCTATTATATGGCATTTCCCCCGCTATTAATTCAAAGCTCCAAATTTCTTTAAAAAATAATAATAAAAGAGAGAAGAATATTCTTGTATATCATTATCTCTCTTTGAGTTGGGATCGTTGTGTATATATGCTATATTGAAAAAAAAACAAACAAAAAAAAGAAAAAAAGAGGAAAAATCCTCAATAAAAGATCCCATCTCACTTTCCTCCTTTCTTCTTTCTTCCTATTACATTTGGAGCTATATAAAAATGGGGATGTGAATATTTTTTATGCCACCACGCTTATAGATAAGCTTGGGGGAGGGGATCCATTGATGTGTGAGAGAGTGACTACTTGACATTGCACGACAACCTAGGCTAAGTTATATTCTATACTCGGTGAGATTATTTCTAGCTTTACGAAATCCAGAAGTCTAAGCCTAGCGTTCATTTCATGAAATCCATATTTTTCTATTCTCTCTATTCTATTGTGTGATACTCTTATACTCCTGATAGAAAGCATTCAATTGAAAAGTGTGTGATCTGTGATTTGTATACCGCTTTAAATGATTCAGACGATGTTAATTTTAGAATTATTCCGTTTTTCATGATTATATCGTTGTTCGTGGGTTTTCCATTTCTGTTTGCACTATTATACTATGATATCAGAATAAAATCTTTTGACATGAGTTTCTCATTCGGTGCATGCTATATGAGTAAGTGAAACCCCCGTCCTGAGAAAATGATCTAGTAGCTTACCTTTTCGCTTCTTTCTCTCTTCTTTATTTTCATTTCGTTTTCCATTCTTCTCCGTTTTTCATTTTTCATTTTTTCGCCATTTTCGTTTTCCAAATTCCACCGGGTTCGCCATTTACTTATCTTCCTCGAGGACGAGTAAGAGGCAAGCTTGGGGGATTTTGATCACTCCTTATTTTACACCTTTTTCCCGCATGTTTGCATGCCATTTAGATCGCCCAAATCATGTTTTTCACGATATATCGACGATATTACGATGCTTTTCACGATTTGTTGTTTTTGTCGCATTTCAGGTGATTTGGCGCGATTTGGAGTGATCTCGAGATGCGCTTACTCCAGAGGGTCACCGACGACCTCCCCGAGAGGTATTTTGCTGTTGGAGAGGAGCGGAAGAAGAATGGACGTCGCAGGAGCGACGAGGAGGCCAAAATAAGCAGATTGGGCATGTTTTGTGTCCCACTCGGCCGAGTGGAGGAGCCACTCGGCCGACTAGCAAGACACCGCTCGGCCGACCAGTTCAGACACGATTTCTATGTGCACTCGGCCGAGCGACGGAGACCACATCGGCCGAGTGACGCGACCACGTCCGCCCGAGTGGCGCCCAGACGAAGCCCTTCAAAAATCTCCAAGTTTCTGTTTTTCGGCTGCCTGAGCTTCAGAAGACCCACTCGGCCGAGTGGAGAATCCTGTCCGCCCGAGTACTATGAAGCCATCGGCCGAGTGACGACAACTCACTCGGCCGAGCCACTCCCGAAGTAGAGACCCCTGAAGGCCCCGACTTACTGGAAAATTACAGGGTTTCTCACTCGGCCGAGCGACCTTTGTCACTCGGCCGAGTGCGACGCGCTGCCTGTAGCGAGAATTGCGGAAAACAGGCAGCGCAGGGGTATTTTGGTCACAGTTTTTGGACGATTTTGGGGGCTATTTAACCCATGTTTTACCCTAGTTTTGGAGAGCTTCTCCTTAGATTTTTTGCAGCTTTTTAGATTAGCTTTTTAGTTTTATTCTTGAGATTGGAGAGGAGGAAAAGTTTGATTTTTGTTGGATTAATTGAAGAACTCCATTGGTTTGTCTTTCTCTTCTCTAAAAATTCTATTTTTATTGCATATCTCAATATTGTGATGAATTCTATTGCTTATTTCATTGATTATTTTTGTGATCTTGCTATGAATTGTGAGTAGTCGTCACGTCTTGGGGCGTGGGGATGAACCCTACAAGCCCAACTTCATATTTGTGATGAATTAGTAGAAATTTTGCTAGAATTGATATCTAGGGATTAGGTTGGGATCAATTTACTACGGTTAGCTAGGAGTTCATACCGATCGGGATTTGCAAGAGATTGGATCCCGATTCGATAGGAAATCCTAGAAATCCGAATTGGGTTGGAATCAAATTTCCGTAGTATCGGTTTGCAAGAGATTGGACCGATACTAGGGTTTCCGGTTGCAATTCCGTGCTAATACCCGTTTGCAAGAGATTGGACGGGTAGGAACTATCCCAATCTAGATCGCGAGCCGAGTTTGCAAGAGATTGGGCTCGGTGCGCGATTGGACGATGATGTTGATCCTAATGCTAGCTTTCCTAGGCTAAGGTTTGCAAGAGATTGGACCCAAACCTAGGATAGCTATAGACCGGCAACAGCGCGAGAGCGTGAGCTTGGTTCTACATTCAGTTGCAACTAGTCCATCCAAAATCTCAATCTAGCAATTTTGAAACCGACGAACCACATTTATGAGATACGGTGAGTAGCGGGGATTCCCCATTCCCTAGACGTTCTTTATTTGATTTGATATTTCCGCACTTTGTCTGACGATTGTGACAGGATCGCCAAAGGCAAATCTTTCTTCCTGAATAGCCAGGGTGATTGGAACAAGCACGATCATTCGTCCTCCCTGTGTTCGATATCCCGCTCGCTGCTACACCGTGCACTTGCGGTAAAACTACAACCGTTCTTCCGGGTGTACGCCCAGGGTCGATCACCTAGCCCTAGCCCAGCGGGCGCGCCCGCCTCCATTGTGGGCGGGCGCCTGCAACTGGGCGCAGCGGGCCGCACCCGCTGCGCCAGGTGGGTGCGCCCGCCCGCTCAGTGGGCGGGCTCCCGCTGGGCCACATCGGACGCCAGGCCCGCTAAGCGGGCCTGCCCCGCTTGGCTCAGCGGGCGCGTCCCGCTCTTAGCGGGTGGGCCCGCCCGCCCCGCTTCGCCTTGCTGGTTTGGCCTCCCCAAAGTGGGTCTGACCCACTTTAGCGCTTTACTGCTGTTTTCGTGTTTCTGGGCTCGTTTGAGCTCCGATTCCAACACGGTTTCTTTTTGTGGATTCCTCGGGAAGTCCTCTTCAATCCCAAATGCTAAACTCCTGTAGCTTTATTCTCACAACTCATTTGTGAGCTTAATTATTCTATTGCATCAAATGCATTCCTCTTAATGTTCTTCCTATTATTAAGACGTGAATACTACTCGGTGTGAGACCCTACAGCCTGACCCTATTACAGGTTAGGACTCGTAGTCCCTAAACGACAGTAACCACGACCAGCAGGTGTCATCCTTGTTTCAGAATCATACTTACGTGATTGATCCATTGACTAAAGTGTCGTCGGGTTCACTTTGACTGTGTCAGCGATGAATAACGCAGTTTTAGTCCATTCGTCATGACTGTGTCCATACATGGCCTAGGGTATGGTAAATCGTCAACCCCACTAGCCAGCATCGGTCAGTATACAGCGGTCTTTGTTAAATATACATTGTACTTCCTTCAACGCACCTCGATCGATGATTATCACAAAGACCGTACTGATCCTGTGACACTAACTTCCCTTTAACGGAAGAGACGAATCCTGTCTTAGTCATTTACTTACCTCGTATGCTATAGGTGTCACCCAACCTAAGACCTTTCAGCAGGCCTAGCCTCAAAGCTAGGTCCTAGGTCCAAGTGACACTATTTACGAATAGGTTTGTACAAATTACTTCAGGTCTTAAGGACCAGTTATTCTATCATCACTTTAGAGTTATTATTGACAGTTTAATTAAAGATTAACCATATAATAACTCTAAGTTGGTCGTTCAGTAAACTCATTCTCCAATGAGCACATGTGTCTTGTCTCTGACTTCGCCAGGCCGAATGACTATGCGATTATCATTTTCTTTAAGGTAAAACAAAGACACAATGGTCTATCCGATATGCCGATATCCTATTCTTGAAACATCTATGACTATGAACCGTTTAAGACTTAAGTTCTTTATCGGTCGTTTACTTCCCACAATCTAGATCTACATCTAGACACATAATGCCCTCACTTTAAGTTTAATGAAATTATCTAAGTATATAATTCATAAAATTTATATACTAGGACAATTTGTACCGTATCATCATAAGAACAAAATGTTTAACTCAGGATAAATGCCTCAAGGGCATATATTTTTCTACATCTCCCACTTGCACTTAGGCTATTTATCTCGGTATCTCATACCGCTATATCATGTCAGTCACACTGGATATCACATGACAAACCTAAAAGTGGATCTGCTAACGGGTATCTATTATGCATTTTAATGGAGTCTTATTTATTCATCACTTGATCACACCAAGTTGATCTTTCGAAATGTCTTTGGATATCTACCAATGATTTTCCTTCTTGTATAGCTAACGATTAGCTCATACAACTTGATGTAATGTTTATCATATCTACTAGTCAGTCATAGCATGTTTCAGTTATTTCTGTGTCAATTATGTCAAGTACATAAATGACACCAAATTTTTTATATCTTTGACATAATCAAAATCTTTTGATTTGATGTCACATATAGAATTTAAGAACTGTGACTTATAACTTAGTCCGAAACGGAACTAAGTCTACATGCCAGCTCCCACTGACTTTGAGAACCATCTGGTTGGATACTTCGACCTAAATATCTAAATCTCATTTAGAATATTTATTAAATATAACCGGCTTATTAAGTGCTGAATTATTAAATAGGAATCTACCAGTATCAGATTGATTTGATGAATAAGTCATATTAAGATCAGTTTATATGAATCTTGATGCTAACTAACTCAATCAAAATTTTCTACACTGTTCTTTCCTTCATTGCATTCAATCTTCTAATTTGAAGTATTAAGTGTAGTCCAATAAGAACCATTCTTATTGTGCATATACGTTAGATCATATCTATTATATGCACTTGCAACCTACATGTTACTTAGATTAGCTTATATATATATATATATATACCGACAACTTTCAAATAATCAGATTAATATAAAAGTTTTCACGACAGCTCAAGAAATTTTGCACACCAACTTTGATAGCCATATCCTCAGCAATCAGCCAATCTCAACAAATCACATTTTAAATAGAGCATATCTTCCAAGGAAATTAATCAACAACTAATTCATTCGCAATGAATCAAACTTTTTCAACATAAATAAACATTGAGTGACAATCACTCAATCATTGTTTTGAAACAAAATAATCGACACATTTATTCAAGTAATAAAAGAGTGTCGACTTCTTCTTCTTGTTGTTATCTCCTGAAGTTCACATGCGGTCCCAGCAGCAACGATTACTCCGATGCCGATCGTGAACTGAACTTCTTCCATACCTTGCTTCGCCTTAAGCACATGTAGACATTATACCGATGTCTTGGTAAATATATTGGTATCTCATACCATATATCTAAAGCTTAATGGAAATTTTATGCTCATAATTAAAATTTGTACATGATGTAGAGGCATTAGCATCCCCTTCTTCTCTGCAAGATAAACCTTGCAGTTCCTCTTCCAATGGCCTGGCTTATGGCAGTGGAATCAATCGAATTTCAACGGAGCCCCTTTTTCTTCTTCCCCTTCTTCGTCTTGGTTAGTTGTGGGACCTGCCTCTTCTTACCTTTGCCTTTCGACTGGTAAGAAGCAGAGCTAACAACCAACACAGTCGGCTTCTTCTCGATCTCCTCGAACTGATTAAGCATGTTCAGGAGACCAGTAAGATCCATTTCAGTACCGTTCATGATGAAACCAGTAATGAATTGTTTGAATTCAGGGGTTAAAGACTTCATGATAATGTCCACTGTCATTTCGTTTTCGAGGACAAAACCTAACTGGGCAGCATCTTCTATGTACCCGATCATCTTTATAACATGATCTTGCACAGGGCCCGTCTCCATCTTAGTTCCCCAGAGGTTGCAGGTGGCTTCAAACCTAGCAGCTCTTGACTGCTTGCCATATAACTCCTCTGCGTTCAGAAGCATACTTTGAACATCCATATGTGCATGCTTCCTTTGCAGGTCGTTGGTCAGAGGAGCCAGGGTAAGGCACCTGGCCTTCTCTGCATCCCTTTGGTGCTGCCTATAAGCCTCCTCCTCGTTGGTGGCATCCGCGTCAGGCTTCTCAGGAGTGTCCTCGGTCAGTACGTAGCTAATCCCGGTCAGCGTGAGGACCAACTTAATGTTTCTCAGCCAATCTTTGTAGTTGGTTTCATCTAGCACGTCCTTCTCAATAATGAACTTGAGTCCCGACTCCATACTGCATTTTAATATAGATCGAATTAGCGTATGTTCATAGTATAGTTTAAGAGGTTTTTATTAAAACTATATTCTCCCACTGATTTTAAGAATTAAAGCCACAATAATAAACAATTTATTATAATAAAATATTAGTGGGAGAGGGATCCGACTACACTGAGTCTGTCAAACTTGAGTGTAGCTTAACAAGTTGTTAGACTCTGTAGTCGGCACATGAACTCTTCAGAATCATATCACATACGACTCACTATCTATTTTACCCTTAGCCATTTATGATCATGAGTGTCGCTCATCCAAATCATAATGTCTAGCCTAGTCGGACCCTTGTTTTCGAGTCTAGCTTAACTTACGCCGGTGCTCGGTGTATTCACGACACGACGGTTTGGGTCAAGACTAGACTAAATCATTAGATTAACTTACGCCGGCGCTCGGTTTATTCACGACACGACGGTTTGGGTCAAATATAGATTACATCATATGTATTTAAGAAGTTGGTTTCTACACGGTTGTCATGTCACAGCTTGAGTGTAGCTCAACAACTGGAACACGGGTCCTATAGTTGCCAACCCCTAAAACGAGGGCTACGTTTTATCTTGAAAAAGATTATTAATATATTAGACTTAGGTATAGTTCTCATATAATCATGATTTGTGTCATTGCGGTCCAGCGGACATGGCCAGTGAATTGACTAAGCCAGGATCACTTACCACCAGACTAGCTAGGGTGACCCAACAAATTTAGCCAAGCACATTGACCGGTATCATAATCCATTGAATGACACTTATTATTTCTATATGCGTGCCGTAAACTGAAAGGCTTTTATTAACACTAATTAATCCTATCAACTAGTGGAATCCTTAAAATTCAAAATTAATTAGGATTCGTTAATAACTTTTATTAAGTCCTTATCAACTATAAGGTTCATTGTCCAACGTGCTACCCTAATCAATATTAGGATTTTAATAAATCAATTTCAACACTTTTAAAGTGTAGTCATTTAATGAAAATTATTATTGAAACGATTAAAATAATAATCGTCGTTAAAGAGGACTACCTTAATCAGAAATTAGGTTTAAAGGTTGTAGAGATTCATTAAAACATAGCATGTCACAATAATTAAAAATTCATCTTATAATTTTTTAAAGAATTAATGGCTAACCTAAACGGGTTCATGAATAATCAAATTATACATCATGCCATTTAACATAAACAACGCTAATCATTATCGCATAAAATTAGGGTTCAACTATTTAACAGTTAAATAGAACATTATGTTAACATTTATCAAATAAATAATTAACATGCTATCTTTAAAATTTAACATTTAAATAAAAGGATATGATTTTAAAACTTAAACATTTTATCTAATAAAATATTGGTTTCATAAAAAATTATCAAATAATTTTTTGTTAGAAACTTTGTATTTAAAATCATTACGAATCATTAGAATGCTTGCTAAGAGAACATTATCATATAAAATGATTATTACGAGTGATCATAAGAGTCTTATTTTAACTTCATCGCATAAAGGCAAAATATCTCTTAAAAATTTTCCATGTTTTTAAAACAATTTTAAAAAACATTTTACAAGAAGGGGTCCATTCTAACGATATCGCATAAAGTCAGAATCTTTATATGCATTTAGTCAGCATTCATAATTTTAAAAATATCGCAGTCTAAGATCATCATGCATACCTAGTAGCTCTGATACCACTGAAGGTTTTTGGCGGAACCATAGGGCTCAGATCTGTGCTCGTCATAAGTCGGACGGACTACAGAAGCATAATAAGCACAATAAGCACAACGGAAAAATCAAACTCTAAACATTTTAGCGAACCCCTAAGGAAGGTCAGAACCTTGGCCAAGATCTATGCCGACTTGAGGTGGATCTGACCACCCCAAGATGGATCTATACTACTGCGACATAATTAAAACTAGGCTAGAAAGCTACTAAATGACATACCCGGATTCTTGTCTTGGAGCAGGCAAGATGTACCGCACTACATTCTTTCGCTCTTTGAAGCTGAGCTGCCTAGCACACTTGATCCGATCCACCTGAAGCGAGCTGCGACCCGCCTCCGAGCCAACCACTTGCCGAAGAAGATTTCACTTGAGAAGATCCACATCAGAGACTTCTGGATCAGATCCAAACCTCCTCGCCGTCTTGCTAAGAATCGATTGGAGGATAGGAAGAGAGAGGAGGAATAATTAAGTCGTCGATCGAGCGTGCTAAAAATTAGGAACTTCTCGAATTGGAGACTTGGTGCAATTCTTTCCAAGGGGTGTGCACCCCTATTTCTACAGGGAGCCGTACCCCATACTCGTCGCACGAGCAATGTGGGACTAATTAGTGAAAGAGGGATTTAATTAAGTTAGTAAGCCTTTCTCAAAGACTTAACTTTAACCAATTAAATCTCTCTCACCATTGAGCTTTAGAGACGATACAACCTATCATTTCGAAGAGCTTCAAATGGTGAACGCGTAAGAACAAACGGCGACGAATTTCGACTTCGTTTGACCCCTCAAACAATTACTCAAAGTTGAGCAAAAAGTCGTAGTTCGTAGCCGTCATCAAGGGGTTTCAAAAAACCTTAAAAAAGCAGCCAATGGGGCCCTTAGCCCGCAGGCACGCCCGCTAGGCCCAGCAGGCGCACCTGCCTCCATTGCAGGTAGGCGCTTGCAACTGGGCGCAGCGGGCTCACGGCCTGCTCAGTGGGCCGCACCTGCTGCTCCAAGCGGGTGCGCTCGCTCGCTCAGCGGGCGGGCTTCTGCTGGGCCACAGTAGGCGCCAGGCCCGCTTGGCTCAGCGGGCGCGCCCGCCCGCTTAGCGGGCGGGCCCCACTTCGCCTTGCGGGTTTGGCCTCCCCAAAGTGGGTCTGACCTACTTTAGTGCTTTACTGCTGTTTTCGTATTTCTGGGCTCGTTTGAGCTTCGATTCCAATGCGGTTTCTTCTTGCGGATTCCTCAGGAAGTCCTCTTCAATCCCAAATGCTAAACTCATTTAGCTTTATTCTCACAACTCATTTGTGAGCTTAATTATTCCATTGCATTAAATGCATTCCTTTTAATGTTCTTCCTATTACTAAGACGTGAATACTACTCGGTGTGAGATCCTACAGGCTGAATCTACTACAGGTTGGGACTCGAAGTCCCTAGAAGACAGTAACCACGAGCAGCAGGTGTCGTCCCTGTTTTAAAATCATACTTACGTGATTGACCCATTGACTAAAGTGTCGTCGGGATCACTCTGACTATGTTAACGATGAATACCGCAGTTTTAGTGCCTTTATCATGACTGTGTCATTGCATGCCCTTAGGGTATGGTAAACCGTCAACCCCACTAGCCAGCATCGGTCAATATACAACGGTCTTTGTTATATACACGATGTACTTCCTACAACGCAACTCGACCAAGGATGATCACAAAGACCGTACTGATCCTGTGACACTAACTCCCCTTTAATGGAAGAGACGAATCCTATCTTAGTCATCTACTTACCTCATATGCTACAGGTGTTACCCAACCTAAGCCTTTCAGCAGGCCTAGCCTCGAAGCTAGGTCATATGCCTAAGTGACATTATTCACGAACAGGTTTATACAAATGACTTCAGGTCTTAAGGACCAGCTATCCTATCATCACTCTTTAGTTATTATTGACAGTTTAGTTAAAGATTAACCATATAATAACTCTAAGTTGGTCGTTCAGTGAACTCATTCTCCAATGAGCATCTGTGCCTTGTCTCCGACTTCGCCAGGCCGAATGACTATGAGATCATCATTTCCCTTAAGGTAAAACAAAGACATAATGGTCTATCCGATATGCCGATATCCTATTCTCGACATATCTATGACCATGAACCGTTTAAGACTTAAATTCTTTATCGGTCGTTTACTTCTCACAATCTAGATCTACATCTAGATAGGAATGACATCACTTTAAGTCTAAGGAAATTATCTAAGTATATAATTCATAGAATTTATATACTAGTACAATTTGTACCGTATCATCATACGAACAAGATGTTTAACTCAGGATAAATGCCTCAAGGGCATACATCTTCCTACATACTTTGTTAGTACGATGAAAGAAAATGAGGTTGAAGAAGAGCACTAGTCTTAGGCCATGTCTGGACTAGTTGGATTCTAGCTTGACGTCCCATGTCACACTCACTTTACCACCATGCGTGGGCAAATCACACTTGCATGACAAAAGCACAATCAACAAGCCTTGGATCGGATGGCTGATGGTCACACAAATGTAGATGATTAGAAGAGTGCTTCTTAATCTGAATATTCTTTTTGTACCACACCTTTAATTCATATACTTCCAATCAGATTTGTGTACATTCATCTGATTGCCTTAGGTATCATGAGTGAGGGTTGGGTGACTTGTGGCAGTGGGTAGAAATATCAGTGCTAGGTTTCCGCATATTACGTGTGTGTGTGTGTGTGTTTTTGTTTTTTTTTTTTTTGGGGGGGGGGTAATGATTTAAAGATATGTAGGTGAGGCTATTATGTATGTTGTCATGGCTTGCCCCAACACCAGCCACACAACAATTGCTGATGGTATGATATTTAATTAGATTTCACGCAGACCCATGCCTATGTAATTGACTTTGAATCCAAAGCAAACACGATTTAAATAGGAAGTCCAGAGCAAATATTTACTTAATTCCAACAGCATCCAAAATGTTCAAGATTCTAACAATTTAATAATTAATGAAATTTGGGTTAGCAACACTTAATAATATGTTTATTTAACTCCAATGGAGAAACTTCCAAAGAATCCTGGCACCCCAAATTTCCATGTAATGGCACACACTACTTTGAACTTGGAAAGGAATTATTAACGGAGTGTATTAACATCCCAATAAGTAAAAAATAAACCTCTTATAGTGGATCAGTGATGGAGATCCAGCTTGAGTCTATATTTTATACTTGGTTTTATTTTTAGCGCATTTCTTGATTTTGAGATTACGGTTTCCACAAAAGTTTTTATTTATTTTTAAGAGTTTTCTTTTATTTTTGATTTGTACATGTGGTACACATAATTTAGTCTATAAATAAGCATGTACCACAATTTTTTATTTGCAACCAGTGTTCTAAAAAACGTTTTATGCGGCCGCATATGCGGATGCGTCCATCCAGCGCATGAAAACCACGATATGCGGGCGGAATATGCGGCCGCCCGCATATTCGCCCGTGTTTTGGTTATGCGGCCGCATAGTCCCGTGTGCGGGCGCATAAAAGGGTCGGATTTATTGGGTTTTGGGTGCAAAAATTTTCGAACCCGTTTAGCACCCGATACTGTAAATAATACAGAAGACTTGTTTTGTTTTGTTTTAGGTCTAATTTTACCCAAAGTTATCGACGCATCGGCGAAAGCATCAAGTTTCGAAGGAGGACAAAGCATCCAATCCACGACGAATTTGCAGCGTTGGTCGGCGGCGACAACATCCCTTCCAGCATCGATTACGCACGGTGGACCGCGGCGAAGAAGGAGATAGCTGCGGCGGTGGATTCTGCAACTCCCAGGTACGCCGTCGTTCATTCCTTCTCTCTTCTCTCTTTTTTTTTCTTTTTTCGTAATTCTTTGCTACACCCTGAAGCCGAAGGGTAGCTGTGGGTTAGGTATTTTGGATGTTGAAGTTTATAGAGCGCATGAGGCGGGGATGTGGGCATGGGAGGTGACAGACGAGGGGAGTTGCTCAGGCTCCAGCTGCAGCAACCTGCTGGGCATGTTTGCGTTTAATTGATGAAAAGTTGCAACATTGGAAAATTAATTCTTGTTTCTTCATGAACAAAAGGGCATTCGTACGTGTATTGTGCTTAGCAATGGAATGAGAGAGAGAGAGAGAGAGAGAGAAGAGAGAGACAGAGATACTTTAGATGCATTGACTTATAATTCTGAAGGATTATAATGTGTTATTACCCATGTTGGCTTTGTCTCATGTTCGTTGTTTTTAATATAGTTTTGTTTAATTTAAACCCTTGGAAACACGTGTCATAACTCAATTTTTAGCGAGCTTGGCTTTTCATGACGATAATGACTAAAATTTTAGCATCTAAATTCTAACAAGTAACAACTAATACCAGCTTACGAATTGTTGGTGTAGATCGAATTCATAAACCAAATATTGTCCATTTAAATCTTGGTCATCTTTCAAATTGAGAAACCCAAATTATTCCTGATAGAATTTTTGCTTGTTCATAACTCAATTCAAAGTTGATAATTTTATACTTACTACTTATTTATTTATTAAAATATCATTTTCCGCGTAATCCGCATAATCCGCATAAACGGACGCATAATCCGTATATGCACTATGCGGTCTTGGACCGCACGCATAATGAAACCGCATTTTAGAACACTGTTTGCAACGAATTGGAATTGATAATTTTTTATGAGAAACTCTAATTCTGTTTGAGAGGAACATTGTATTCTTTTAAATTTTCTTTTTCGAGAAGAGTTGAGAGTAAGTGCAATAGGTGCCAGGGTAAGAGGTTTGTTAGGCCAATCATTACGTGCATCGGCACAAAAACACAAAGGAAAACTTGGGAGGGGTAATTTAGTCTTTTCGGTTAATTACCTAATTAGTGAGGGTTTGTGTTTAAATAAGAGTGAAGAGGTCATTAGGGTTTTCATGTTGATTATTGTGAGAGATTAGTAGTTCATTAGTTAATTTAGATTATTTGGAGAGAATTGGACTTTCTCTCGAATTGAATGATGTATCTTATTAAATCCAATCTATTATCAATAAGAATACCTTCTTTTGCCTTAATTCTTATGAAATTGGTATCAGAGCATTCGAATCTGGGATCAATGGTGACGAGAAAGGTGGATGTGTTAGAAGAAAAATTGGAGAACGCGGTTGTGGTCTTCAAGAACGCCATGGAGGAGCGACTCATAACTGTCCATCAACAATTCTCGTCTCTAGAGGCTATGATGTAGCCACTTTTGGAGATGAACAACCACCCACCGTTAGCGGTTGTTTCTACAGGGACATATTTGAGCAAGGGTAACGTCAGAGAGGACATGCCAGCCGTTGAAGGTGCATCCCTCAAAGAAAAGGCCATCATAAATGAGGAAGAAGCGAATGGGGTGGAGAATGGCACCGATCGATGACGGGAGGAGAGATCATTGTCGGATCCTCTCGAATCGACAGTGGCTTCAAGGCGAAGGGCTGCCCGGTCCAGCGATCGGTCAGATCTGGCTATATCTGGCCAGAGCCGACAGCTACTAAGGGCGCAATGCATGCAAAAATGATCGTTGGCAGACACACAACTTCTTCGCACCGTGATACAATTAGATTTGGTCGGATCTAGCCAGATCTAGGCCATACGACGCATGGTGTGACGGAGTCGACGATTGGTGGGAGGATTCGTCATTAGAGAAGCAATGTGTTGGATATGGAAGACGTTAGTACACCCTTGTAGGGGATGTACGAGGGAATACGGACCTCGAACGTCGCGTACACGAAGTCGTACGCAAAGGGAATATGTTCCCTTGCGGAGAGGATCTCTAGATTGATGGGAAAGTCGCATTATATGTGCATAAGTGCATGCGACATATGGCTAATAAAGGGGTAATATCTTAAGCTTATATTGTACCATGCATATGGTACAACTTAAGCTTATAATATGCCATGTACGATGGTACACCTTAGTTAAATTGTTCCAAAGGAACAATTTATCCTAAAATAACTACCTTGGGGGCTATAAATAAGACTCAAGGGTTAGCCATTTTCTTACACCTTTGCATGGCATTCATGCATGCATCTTCATTCTAGCGAAGCTCTGCCGAAATACTTTCTCTCCCTTTATCCAAGTTCTTAATCTAAAAGTAGAGATTTAGATTGTGGATTTAGTAGCCTTACTCCGTTCGTGAGAAGACTCGATCCGTCGTGGCGAATCCGAAGGCGAAGTTCGTAGACTACCGTGCTGCATACGCAAGCGTAAGTCTCAACTTCATTTATCGATCCTAACTCTGTTTTGGCAGGATCCAACACAATGACCCACACTTTTCACACGCGGTTTGGCGGTGGGCAACCCCCGATCCTTAGGGGCTCGCGATGGACGGCGGGGAGACTTGGGTGCACGAAGGCGAGGCCAGGGTGGCCAGCGAGCAGCGACGGGGGTTGTGCATCCTTGGGCGCATAGAGGTAAAGCCGGAGAATGCTGTTGAGCAGCGATGGAGGCCGTGCGGCCTTGGACGCACAGAGGCAAAGCTAGGGGTGTCTGAGCGCGAGGGACGTCGAGTGACCTTAGGCGCATGGCAGCGAAGCCAGGGAAGGCCGACAAGGCACGACACAGACTTGGCAGCCTTGCGCAAACATCAGTGAGGCCGGGGAGGCCGGCCAAGCGCAACTGAAGGCGAGTGTCGGCACGATATGGAGATTTTTGATGGGCAATTTTGTGGGACATACGTCTCCAAATTGGAACGTGTACCATCACTTTCATCATTGACAACCTCGATTTAGGGCAGTGCAGGGGCAATTTGGCGTCTACTCGCGGATTCATAAGCTTACAATGCTGATCTTTGAGGGGGAGTACACTTATGGATGGGTGTACCACGTCGAACGATATTTTGTCGTGAACAGACTTATAGAGGAAGAGATGCTAATGGCGAGGCCTTATATTTGGAGGAAAAGGCGATTGCGTGGTTTTCATGGAGGGAGTAGCGCAACCCGTGCGATCGTGGGAGGAGTTTAATGATTACTGGTTCCGTAATACTCAAGGAGCTGACCTGTATGAGCAGTTATTTGCATTAACTCAAGCGTGTCATGCAATACAAAGAGAGGTTTGAACTGTTGTCGGGCCAAGTAAGGGGAATATTAGTGCCAGTGTTGGAAGTGAACTTCATGAAAGTGATCAATGTAGACAATCGAGTTGATCAATGTAGCCAATCGAATTGAACTACGCCTTCAAAGGCCAAAGGGGCTAGGTGAGATTATTGAGTTGGCACAGATGATCGAGAACATGAACATAATAGAGCGAATGTCAAGGGCGTGTCGAGCGGGTTTACTTTTCGCATATGGGATATAAGACATAGTCCAGAGGAGTTCAGACAAACCGAGACAACAGTGAGACGTGGCCAGAAAGTAAGTTCAAATGCCTCACGGTGATGGAGATACAAAATAAACGAGCAATGAGATTGTGTTTTTGCTGTGATGAGAAGTATACACTAACACATTGATGTCGAGATCGCATCCTCCAGGATTTTGATTGTTTGAGATGAGGAAGACAATGGCGTGAAATTTGAAAATGAAGAAGAGAGGACAAGCAGCCTCACTTAAACGTGACCGAAGTCTCCTAAATTCCATTGTGGATTTTACATTGAATTACACCATAAAATTAGTCGAAAGGATCACAGAGCAAGCCAACACAGTACTGATTGACAGTTGGGCCACCCATAATTTTATTTCTAACAGGGTAGTAGAGTAACAGAAGCTGCAATTGGAGGATACATATAGTTTTGGCGTAGTCATGTGGACAGATGATATAGCACATTTAGGGGATCTGTCGCGGGTTGATCTTGTCGCTACATGGATTTCAGATAATGGAGGATTTCCTATGATTAGACCTGGGCAGCACAAACGTGATTCTAGGGATGCGATGGCTACAATCATGAAGGTTAACCAGAAGTTGCTACATATGTAATTCTAAGTGGGGAACTCACCAATAACGCTTCAAGGGGATTTGATCTTATGTCGTATATTGTTTTCTTTGAAGACCATGGTGAAGGCGTTACATACAAAGGGGGATGAATTCTTGGTGGAGTTGTGGGGCTTGGTAGGGGAGTCCATTAAGGAGCAAGATATTCCCACAATGGTACAACAACTCCTGGTTCGATTTGAAGGAGTTTTTCAGACTCCATGATGGCTACCCCTACCACAGGACCATGAGCATGCCATTGTTTTGAGAGAGGGAGCTTCATCGATCAGTGTGTGGCCGTACTATTATTCTTAGGTGCAGAAGGATGATAGAGAAGGTGGTTAAGAAGTTACTACAAGCTGGAGTCATTCAAATGAGTGTGAGTCTATTCTTGAGCCTGATCCTTTAGTCAAGAAGAAAGATTGTAGCTGTAGGTTTTGTGTATGTTACCGAGCCTTAAACAAGGAGACTGTCTCAGATAAGTTTATCATCCCAGTGATTGATGAGTTGCTAGACGAGTTGCATAGAGCAGCGGTATTCTCGAAGATTGATTAGAAGTTAGGGTATCTTCAGATCCAGATGCGGGGTAGAGGACGTGGCGAAAACCACGTTCAGAACTCACGAAGGGCACTATGAGTTCATTGTCATGCCTTTTGGCTTGACTGACTCGAGATAAATATTGCATATTTATCCCCTCACTTGTTAGCCTTTTTTGCATACAATATGATTATTTGGACTTTAATACAAGTGTTTTTAGAACATCGAATATTGGAGCAAAACTATTTATGCACAAAATATCATTTTTATTGCTTATATTTGTTTTCTAATTATTTTTCAAGTAAAAAACGAAGCCAAACGATGCAAAACGACGCTAAAACGACAACGACTAGCCATTATTCGACTAAGTACTGTATCGACTAGAAAACGACAAAGACTAGTCATTAGTCGACTAGGTACTGTACCTAGTTGACTACAAAACTCTCTGGAAAAAGCCAGTCACATATTAGTCGACTACACCATGGGCATTAGTCGACCAATAGGTGATTAGTTGACTAATCCCAAAGGTGTATTCGACTAATCAGTACAAAAAATTTTGGGCCGACTTACGAAGGGCATTTTGGTCAATTCTAGGGTTTTGAAAACTCTATATAAGCATAGTTGAGGCCAGCCCTTAGAGTTTATATCTCTTTCCTATCAAGTAAAAACTTCCTCCCATGCTTTGAAGGTTTATTCCAAGGAGAAGAATGAGCTAAAGAAGAAGATTTAGGATACAATTGAAGTGAATTGGTGATAAAATTTCTGTCTTTTGTAATGGAGTTTTATTCATTGTATTAGTGATTAAAGATGATGTTTTTATTTATAAAAATTGAATCTTTTCTCTCAGTGATGGGCTAAATCTATTGTGTTGGTTGTGATGTAGTTAGGGTTATGTGATCTTTGTTATTAATGTCTTTTCGCCCTATTTTTCATGGCATATTGAGTGTTTTATTTATTTCTACACTTTCTAATTTGTGTTTGATCATCACCGGCATGAATATGCTTGAATCAAATGTGACAATAATAAGGCTTATTTGTAATATGATGCTGGCGGACATATCGTGACCTTAGCGGGCACCTATGCTTAGATTCTTCATGAAATTGATGATTGACTGGATTACATATGGCATTGTTTTATGATCATGATTGTTATATTTTCCGACGTTTTCATGTTTTAGCCGGATGAAACGTTGAGTTATAGAAAAGACTTTAATATTCATTGATTGCAAACATATTAACAAAATCATAACCGACACATATTATTCTGATTGATACTATATCATCTACTTCTCCCTAATTATGTTTGGACCACTTTTTACTACTTAAAACCTTTTAAACAATTCCTTTACATTCGAAAGGTGGTAGCTTTCTTATTGGATTATTACTTTTGATAAATTAGATTTTGTGGTATTGCAGGTCAGTTGTCTCATGGATACGATCTTGATCTCGCCAGATATTACTTGTTTGATCTCATATACTTGAGAGTAGTGCTCACATCTTTTAAGACAATTTATTGATCAATGCATTGACCACTTTTCAGACACTTATAAATAAGGTATTTCGGTCGTATGTGCATAGGTTCGTACTGGTTTTCTTCAATGATATTTTGGTGTACAACATGACTATAGAGGCATGCATAGAGCATTAGGAGGCAGTGTTGCAAGAGCTGCAGAATCATCAGCTGTACGCTAATCGAAAGAAACACATGTTTGCTTAAACACAGGTGGAGATCTGGGGCATGTTGTCTCGGTAGAGGGGGTCACAACAGACAGATCCAAGATAGCAACGATATTAGATTGGCCATGCCTACGACACTGAAGGTGCTACGTTGATATTTGGGGCTCACATGGTATTATCGGAAGTGTGTCATGGGGTACAATACGACTGCATGGCTATTGACAGAATATCTGAAGAAAGACAACTTCCACTAAAGGGGCAGAGGCGACTAATGCCTTTAAGTTCCCAAGCGAGCTATGACCAGCGTTATGGTGTTAGCCTTCCTTAACTTCAGCCATCCTTTTATTCTAGGGATAAATGCTTGGGGTGTGGTCTATGTGCAGTGTTGATGCAGGATCGCGGCCATTGGCATATTTCAACCAAGTATTGGCTGCAAGTGCTCAGCTTAAGTCAGTCAATG
Source organism: Scilla litardierei (assembly GCA_030789695.1). Classification (NCBI taxonomy): domain Eukaryota; kingdom Viridiplantae; phylum Streptophyta; class Magnoliopsida; order Asparagales; family Asparagaceae; genus Scilla; species Scilla litardierei. The sequence continues at coordinate 77,907,406 of CM061132.1, read as the reverse complement.
AGCGCTAGCTTATGGCAATCGTATTGACAATACAGAAGTGATGGCCATACCTATTGGGACGATGTTTTACTGTTTGGATGGGCCAGTGAAGTCTCAAGTTCTTACTGGAGCAGCGTATGTTGATGGAGGAACACCTACATTGGCTCTCTAAGCTGCTGGGATATAACTTCGAGATCCAGTATAGACCGAGGTTGTAAAATAAGGTGGTCGACTCTTCTTCACCCATCCGATGTGGTATTAAACATTAAAATCCTTAATAATAAATTAAAAGACTCAAAATACTTAAAGACTCTAAACTCAAAATAAAATTAAAATTAAAAATTCTTGATCCGATCCCTATCATTCTTCCCGGCATGAGAACTTCACCTCCTGGTGAAGGACATCAAAAGTAGCACAGATGGACATAAATCAGTAGTCCTCTGCAATTTGAAAAGACACATCCATGAACTTTGAAGTATATCACGATACAGATTTGTCGATGGAAGTCTTCTGAAATTTCTCTGAATTAATAAAGGGCAAAAAAGCATTTAGGACCTTTTGTTGGTAAAGGGAGAAGGCTTTCGGATAACAAATTCAATGTGCTCAATCCGAATCAACAGTGTTTCTTTTGGTAGTTCTGGCGCACGCTTAACAAATGGCTCTAGTCAATTTCTATCATGGGCCTAGCTTGAATTTACTTTATTTTTATCTTTTCTAATTTGATGTCGCTTGATGCTCTCATTTATCTCTTCTTCTGACCACATCTCTACTTTTAGGTTTGAGGATTGCTGGGATACCTGTGGAATATATTGATGCTTGGAAGAATATCGATCTTGACAACGGAATTTGAGTACTAACAATCAACGACAGTGTGTGGAAGTCGCCTATACCAGAATACCGCTTCTTTGAACGTGTGATATGCAAATGTATATTTATGTTTCACTGAAAACTTAAAATATAAGAAGAAATATTCTAGATGTGATTTCCAATCATCATATTTGTACATGTCTTAAAACTTATAAAAGGATGGAATCCGATCATACATTGTACGAGGAGAATAAGCCTTGTCATAATCATCCTCGTAGTAATCATAATGTCCCATAATTTAGAGCAAATCTTCTTGTATGAAGGGTACATATGCGTAGTTGGCCGAGTCAGTTATCCACTGGTATGAATGGCACTGAATTTGGATATCTGTTGGATCTAGATGCATCAAAATAGTGGGGCTGCGCAGAAAAATCCAGAAAACCAGCAAAAATCCTCAAAAATACCAAGCTGCAATGTTGGGCCCGACTCACTATTTAGTCGTTGACTGGTTAACCGGTTCAGTGGAGCTGGTTTAGGTCGATGGCTCGGTTGAGCCGTTAATCGGTTAGCTCGATTGGCGCTTGGGGTCGTCACGACCGAGCCGACACTGTAGCGCCATCGGCTCGGTCGACGTCGATGGTGAATTCCGTTGATTTTGTTGGCGGTTCGCCACAAGTCTGGTGGCCGTGGATTTGCCCCGAGGAGAGGAAGAGTTTGATGGGGTCGACGGCTTCAACCATCACTGGTGGTGGTGTCGGCGATCTCCGAAACACTTGTGAGCGGTAGTAGAGTAGGTTTCCGGTAACGAGGAAGCGAAGCTATGTTCCAATGGCGTCAGCAAAAGCACGGGGTCCTCATGGATGTGCTGGTGGTTGTCGTCAGGGTGTATGGCCGACGATGAGAGTCGATGAAGTTGTGGGTTTTGTGTTGAGGAGCCAATGGCTGTTGTCTGAGATTCCACTGAGTTGGGGGTTTTTTGGCAGAAGAGGATGGCGGCTGTGAAATTAGGGTGAGTGTTATGATTTTTTGTAAGAATTTTGAAAGAAATAAAAATTTGGAAAGGAAAAAGGGAATCGTTCGACTCTGATACAAAATTGATGTAGGACGGGGTAAGTTTTAGGTGTTGGTAGAGTATTTGGGAAAGAAATTGGATAGCTGTGATTTCGAGGCTTCTCACCAATATTTTCCGAGGTTTCTTACAAAGGATGAGAACCTTTCACATGTTTTGAGAAAATTTCTTGTTTGATTTCTTCATAGGTGGTTTACTGAAAATAAAATAAGTTAGGGCCTTTATATAGGCTTACAAATTCTGACTCTTCTTCACCCATCCGATGTACTAAACATTAAAATATCTAAAAATAAATAAAAAGACTTAAAATACCTAAAGACTATAAAACTCAAAAATAAAATAAAAATAAAAATAAAAATAAAATTTTTATGATCCGATTCCTATCACTATCTCACTTTGGTTTTTCCTAAGCTAATTTAGTTTGGAAATCAAATTCAATTGGGCTTAGATTTTCCATCTTTTACAAACTTATAATTAGGTGAACAATGAACTTCTTTTAGAAAGTTATTTACATATTCATTTTTTACTTTATTGTTCAAGCCTTTAGGAATCCAAATTTTAATGTTTCTCTTGTTATTATTGTTTAATTCATTTGATGATGGGTTGCTAACAATAGTTCTCTTGTTATTGTGATTTTTAGGATACCTAGTATACATATAAGCATGATTAGGATTAGAATAGTATTATAGTCCATTTTTATTATTCTTAACCTTTTGAGATCATATTAGAACATCTAAGTTTTATTTTCCCTTATTAAATTTTGTTACATTAGTATGCAAATCATTATAATTATTTTTAATATTATCAATTTATTTACCTAAGTTGTCTATAACCTAAAATTCAAATTTTTACAATCATTTGTAAGATTTTATTTTTTATTTTTAATTGTTTGGTCTCATCCTTAACTTTTTTGTTTTCTTTTTCTAATTCTTGATTTAAAAGAGTTAATTCTTCCGGGATATTCTTAAGTAGCATCAATTCACTTTTAACATATAAAATTTTTAGATTAGCATAATTTTTATGAATCTTTTCTAGTTTAATATACTTCTTAATCAATTTATCATATTGCACACATAATTCATCAAAAGTTTTCTCAGCATCAAATTCATCATTATCATTATCATTGTACTATTTGAAGTTAGGGTTTGAACTAGAGAATACCTTGTCGGAGGCTGAGGCCATAAAACATATATGTGCTCTTTCCTCCCATTCTTCTTCTTCTTCTTCTGATGATGAAGATGAGTCATCAGAGTTTTTCTTTATTATTTCTATCCCAAGCCGCCATAGCCTTAATCTTTGGCTTCACCACTTTTTCAATTTTGTAGACTTTCTTCTTCTTCTTTTCATTGTTCTTCTCTGATGGACAATCACTCTTCACGTGTCTTGGCTTGTTACATCCAAAACGAATAACTTCGTTTTTGTTAATCTAGATTTGGGTTTAGTGAACTTACTTTTGAGGAGCCTCTTGAAAGTACTTGAAATGAGAGCAACACCTTCTTCATCAATCTCGGATTCATTGTTGTCAAATATCCTTGCTTCGAAAGCTAGGTTCTTCTTCTTTGGTTGTTGCTCCTTTTCTTCTTCAAGTTGGATCTCATATGTCATTAGATCCCTTATAAGACCCTGCACGGTGAGCTTGGAGAGATTTTGAGCTTCTTGGATCATTGTAGTCTTTCCCTTTCCTTTGGTTGTAAGCGATCTATAAGCACATTCATCACTTGTTCTTGCATGGTTAGTTTCTTATCTAAACATGCAAGACAGTTAACAATCTCCAAAAGTCTAGTATTTATATTAGAAATTTATTCGCCTTCTTACATTCTAAATATTTCAAATTTACTATTAAGAACATTAATTTTAGTATTTATACTTTCTCATTAAGGTTGTAAAGCTCGCAAGAGGGATATCCCAACCCACTAGGCCTGCGAAGCTCGTAGACGGGGTTAATCGCTAGCCAGGTCAATGCCCACATCTAATTTGCCCATTGAGCTCCCGCAGCTTAAGGAAGTTGTCGATTATGGGCTCATCAATAGCGGAGGAGTGGACAACAGTTACGCCTATCTTTTAGGGATGATTGTGCCGCCATAATGGGTGACCATTATTCGCCAACGGCATTGAAGGGACGACTTTGCTTATAAATAAGAGAATGACAAACAGTACATGGGGGAGACTCCAGAGGTACTAAATACTAGGTACTCTGACAATCTTATTTCTCTACTTTTCACTCGTATATTTCTTTCTCCAAAAAGCTCGGTGTGACTGTATCGAGTCAAGCTTACTTGGGTCAAGCTTGACAGCACAGAGCCTCTCTTTAGTCGATACTAACTTAAGCATCAGAGGGGATCTGGGTTGATCAGACCCCCCTAACGAGTGTCTATGGTGTAGATCAATCGAAGTTCGAACCAGCAAGTGGGTCGAAGCGTCGTTCTACGACCCAGAAGAAGGTCGAGCTCTAGTGTTGTAGCTCGAGACCGAGTCATCAGCGACCCGGGTCCCATCTACCTCGGGTTTCATCCAACAGCTAACGAGGCTCCACGTCGTCTGAGACGTCCACGTCAGCCTAAGTTACTATTGGACGAATGCAGCTGTCAACAAGACCTATCCGAGTTAGGTAGGATTCGGGTTGACCCGCCAAATCCAGATAAAATCTCGGTTTGGTGCAAGTTAGACCCACCAACATGACTTGACCCGAATTCTACCTCTCTCTCTCTCTGTGTGTGTCATATACACAAAAGCCCGCATTTACCCCATTGGTGAGTGGAGTCCTTAAAAACAAGGTGGCGGGTCCTGCAAGTGCATTCAGGCTTTTTTATTCAAAATATAAATCAATATATATACATATAAATTTTGTCTATGTTTTTCTATGTTTTTTTGAAAAATAATAAGTATATTCTATTAACACAAATATAGTACAGTATGCATCATTCTCAGAGGTTTCCCGATCAAATTCACCCGTTATTTGGGCATAGAGGGAGGAGCAGACACTATTGTCGTCACTCCTAATAGCAAAGACCCAAGTGAGGAAGAAAGAGAACTCTGAGAACAAAACAATGAAAATAAAATTAACAATTACATCAAGTTCAATTGTTTAAAGCGATACGAAAATTATGTTTGTCTTCACGCCATTTGACTGAAGCATTGATTGCATGTATGACCTTATAAATATCCCTAAAAAGGAAGATATTGTGCTTGGTTAAATTCTTAAAAATTTTATGTTCCTTTAATGCCATGCATGCCAAACAACCACACTAATGGCAAGGGGAGCAATTGCATCAATTTTTATCTTCCATATTAAGCTATTCAGAATCCGTATCACCTCATCTGCAAGAGAGCCTATAGGATCTGATGCTAAACCAAGTTTCAATCGACTAAATTCCCATAAATATGTAGTGTAAGGGCAATGAATGAAAATATGATCGATGGGGTCTAAAGACTCATTGTGTAAGACACAGTATTTCTAATTTGTAATTGCCGGTTCAGCAGATTATGAGAAGTAAGACGCCTGCTATGTAATGATCTGAGTGCAGGAAAGACATCTTAAGGTAGTAATTCTGGAACCAAATCACTTTGTAATAAGGTAGGGTCGATGAAGCAGTATGAATAACATTCCAGGATGAGCTCATGTAGAATGCAGATGATTGTTTCCAGGAAAAGATTAGAGTGTTCGAGTCAGATGCTACCTCAAAATATGGAGTTGCGATATTTCTAGATGTCATAATAAATTTTCATGTACCTGAATGTAATGCAGTTACCTACAGTGATAAAATTGAGCCCACCTGCACATAAGTGCGACGCATCAGGTCAGCTCATTAAAAAATTGAATGTACAAGGGGCCAAAAAGTCGAATCCCATTGCTTTATTAACATCTTATAATCTCCGAATGCCAAGATCACCCTTTAGACGGGGCTGCAAATGCTGCTCTTAACTCCAGACAGCTAGCTTATTATTCCAAAGAAAAGAAGTGCAGAGATGTTCAATAAGTGCAGAGATGTTCAATCCTAATGATGGATTGATGTAATTTGAATGATAAGTGTTAGGATTGAATTTCTGCTGATATTTGTTGGCATTAGTGGCACTATAGCTGGAGAGTTCATGTTGAGTAATCAGAAGTGTTTTTGAGCAGTTTGAGCAGTAATGTTGAACATAATGTTGCAACATAATGTTCAACATTCGAGATCTGGAATATTGGTTCGTATGCAGAAATGTTGCTTTGGTTTATAGATCTGTTGTGGTGATCTCAGATCTGATTTGTTGCCTAGAATGTTGGGGATTCCTTAATTGATTGATGGAATATCTTGGAGAGATTTTTATATTCCTTCTTACCAGAATTAGTTTCTTAATTGATGGAAATTTGCGAGACTATTTGGAATTAGTTCCTTAATTGATGGGAGGAAATATTTGCTGAGATTTATTGGTTCTATTTACCAGAAATAGATCCTTATTCTTTGGGCAAAATATCCGCATGAGATTTGTTATAATCATTTTACCCGAAATATATTCGGTGGTTCCTTGAATATGGGATTCCTTACCCGAAGTGATCCTAGAAATATTGGCGGATATTCTGAATTAAAGAGGAAGTTATTTACCCGGAAATAGTGGTTACAAAATCTGATTGGTTTCATAACTGAATGGTATGTGCGGTTGAAGATTTTTTATCTGAATGGTTTCAGATCTTGCATTATTGTTTAGATCTTCTCCAGATACTCTGTTGGATGCTGGTACGCATAAGATTTGCTGACGATGTGATTGAAGGTATTAATATGTAAATATGGTATGAGAGATCTCGTCTGGTGACCATGTTGGATGATATGTTGAACGTTATGATACAACATAAAGTCCAACAATCGAATGACGGTCTTAAGCGGTTATTGAAGGTGGATTCTTCAGATCTCCTTTCAGACTCATCCAAGTATTCTGGTATATATTGTTACAATTGAATATCTGTTGGAGATATAATTGGAAGTTGCTATCTCTCGGAATTTGTTATAGAATCGGTTGAAGAGATTCTCGTCCGTAAATCAGTTGTTTAATGCTAGAGGATTTTGCTGAACCAATTGCCCGAATTGGTTCGGATTCTTGCGGGCTGCCGAATCTGCACAGAGTGTTCAAGCTACCTTTCATATCTACTCCGCAATCAAGGGGGAGTGGAGGATATAAGGGTTGTGTGGTTTTGCGGCTATGGCACGGCTTTTGTGAAAGACGATCAAGAACTCCGGGAGGGAGGCCGACGGCTACGCACGTAGAATTCAAAGGAGTTGAACTAGTCGGTTGTGCAAGGGGATCTTGCATGTAAGGGGAGCTTGCATAGATTACTCCACAGGGTTGATTGAGAACACCCCTCGCGGTTTGTATTGAGGGGGAGTATGCTTCTCCTAGTATAAATCTGAAATTAGTGATTGTAATCATTATTTATTTTAGTGGAGTAATCTGATTTTCTGGGCGTGGCCCCGCAGATGTAGGTGTGCGCACCGAACTGCGTTACCAAGTTTTAAGTGTCTCTGATTGGTTTGATTTGTTCTTTTGGCTTTATTGATTATTCCTACGTACTGAAACTACAATAAGCTCCAATACGAAATTCAGTTGTGAATGAATGTCTGAATAAGTTCAGTTCTTACTGCCATTGATACACACACACTTTCCATCACTTGGTAGTTTTGTTGGTTCATTTGTTAACAAATAGGTAGATGGGGGTTCGATACTCGCTTACCGCATGTTAATTTTTGTGTCTATTTTCAACCTAAACCCTACCCATACCCATACCTGTCCCACCTTACAAATTGGGTCAAATTGGGCCGGGTACGAGTGACTTGGACTATACCTGGTTAGAGTTTTAGACATCGATCTGGATTCAACCTGTGTCAGGTATGGGGTTACCTATATCCAGGTTGGGTCAAACCTAATTCGACACGTTCGATCCGAACCCGACCTGACCCGTTGCCACCTTTAATTGTCATTTACATTGGGGTGAATTTTCCAATCCTGGAAGATTGATAATCTGACGTGAGTCTTTATTTTGGAGTTAGTTTTATTTTTAGCTCTTTAGCTGATTTTGTATTTTATGTGTTGCTCATGTGTTTTTATTTATTTTTAGTAGTTCTCTTTTGTTTTTGATTTGCACCTGCGGTGCACATAGTTTGCCCTGAAAGTAACCATGTGCAACAATTCTTTATTTGCAGTGAATTGGATTTGATAATTTTATGGGAAATTCTAGTTTAGTTCGAGAGGAATCCTGGTTTTTTGCCCGATGAAAACTCTTTTCTCTAGAGGAGTTGAAATAGGATGCAAGAGATGCTTGGGTGAGAGGTTCAACTTTTATCCTAATCTTTAGATTCTTATCCATAATCCCCAATTTCTTACAATTTTCCTTGTTCTTTCCATCACACAAACACTAGATCTAGAGCCATGAAACTATTCTAGCTTTGTGCCAAGTCAATTAGACTTGTTTTCTATATGAATAATCAAGCAAAATTCTAGTAGCAAGCAACATATAGAAAGTCATTGAATACTTTTAAGTATCATTGATCTTATAAGAAGTCATATAACTTGCATAAAATCAAAGCATATAATATAGAAATGCATCAAACTTTAATTACCCTTTAATTATGATGCATTTTATTAGAAATCAAATACATTGCGTACCCAAAACATGTGAATGATCCTTCCAAAATAATATTAGATATCAGACGTTTAATATTACTATTAGATTGCTAGATCACAATATCAAATGTGTACATAGATTTAATGCAGCATAAATGTAATTCTAAAACCCGTCAGTCCAAACGAAGGTCATTAGTCTCAGTGAAGACAGAACAGAGGGCACACTGAGAATCTAAGGTGCACAGATTCATATCACATGTCAGAAGTCAATGCAGGTTAGATGCCCAAAGTTCCCCAAAGAGCTGGAGCCGATCAAAACAGAATATGTGAGCAGAATCTGTGTGATAGGCACAAAACAGAGCATAGATGGATGGATGTGTTAAACTTATTTTTGAATATAATCTTGCATGCATTCAGATTATGCCTTTTCAAATAGTTTATTGTATCAACGTGTAAATGTAAGCTTGGAAAAATATCAAAGTCTGATCGGTCCTTTCTCTTATAAATAAAAGAATCTGTGTCTACATTTAGTAACACATCATACCATTCCCTACTCTGAAGAAACATAGATTTTAAATAATTAGGAAAGGGATTGTTTACTTACCTTGGAGAGTTGCTTCACAAATTCCACAAGAAACAAATAATTGCAACAAGTCAAATAATATACAGTAACATATCTACAATACAAATCATTACTTGATCACTAAAGTACCTAAACCATTATTCAGAAAATCTCATCATAAATGCCCTGACAAATCTTGAAGAAGGCAATGTTGAAAGAGAACCAAATAACTAATTAGCCATATGTAACTCGGGGAAGTGAGATTGATTGTTGATCTTATAGATTTAGATCTAAAAAAAGATGATAATCTTAAACACGTGGAAGAAAGTTAACTTTGTTTAATCACTTAAGTCTTCAAGACACCTTGGTATTTATTGGAACCAAGAGAAAGGTACATGATGCTTTACTAGCTCTCTATATATGGGCAAGAAGAGGACAACAATACAAAGAACCTTCTTGATTTTTCTATGATGTAAAACATTTTACTAACACCATAATTATGGCCAAATAATACCTAACATCAGTACAACATTATTAATTCCATAATAATGGGCCAGATAATCACTCAACTTTTCTTTGGTCAGTTCATGTTATTTTACTGGTCTGTGACCTTGATAATTTTTCCTTTTTAAGTTACATTGAAACTGACACACAGTATACCTACAGATTTGGGCATTAAATGATGATGGAACCCTCATGAGCAGCTATTCTGGTCTTTGTGCAATAGTTGGACCCATGAAAGGTGGTATTCTTTGTTGCTTATGAACACATGCATATGCACACATCAATTCTTGGTTTGAGTGCCCCACTAATGTTGCAAATTGGTTGATTGTTGGTGCAGAAAATGACAACACCAATGGAGTTCGTTCATGGATTGCAACTGGAAGAAAAGGTGTGGCCTCTTTAAGTATTCCAGATATTGTTTTGGAATTTTATATTTAATCTAAGAAATTCCTAGAAGAAATCCTGACTAATGGCAACATTAATCATTGACTTCGATATAAACAGTCACCCTATTTTAATTCAGATCTTCCCTTAAGATAAGGGCCTCATGTTTCACAATATAACTTTATGTCAAAAGTTAATTCAGCAAGTATGGAACTATCTACTGCTGTGATTTGGGTTTCCCTTTCTTTTATGTTATTTTTCTTTATTCTTTTGTTGATGACGGCCTGAATGGTTCTTGAGGACAGATTGGTGCAGTCCGTGTGGACTTGTCAATTTTCAGTTACCACGAACTTATAGAAAACTAATAAAATGAAGTAGCAGGATTTCTGGCCGAAGCCATTCATCAACTAATCAAATATAATTGAGGCGGATACGTTTGCACTCTTAATGTTAGAGGTATCGTCTTGATTGATAGGACTAACCTTGTAAAGTGCACTTCTTCTAGCCTTAAGACATGCTTTGTCCTGTTGGATGCATAATGATTGCTTGGTTTATAAATCAGGCAAGATACTTATTTGTGTGCACATCATAAGTTTCAATGTATCACTGTTGTGTATTGTTGTCTATTTTGGCATGTGGACATACATGCAACCTAGGTGTTAGCGGAAGATGAGAAAATAAATGCACGAGGAAGAGCAATACGAGTTTAGAGTTCTTACCTTCGGACAACCTTTGCAAGGTGCTTTATGTGCATTCTTGTGTTAAGGGACATCCGAATTCTAAGATATTTTATTACTGGAATTTCTATTATTGAAATTGTTAGGACTAGAACTTGTCCATGTTATTTCAGTCATTTATATTATAGTTCCAGTTTATGAAATTAATGGAACATTTCTCAGTTTATTTTTCCTGAACTTCCACAAATGCAGGGGAAATATATCTTACATTTTTCAACCTGAACCCACAGAAGACGCATATATATGCCAGAATAGGGGATTTGGCCGGAGTTCAGCATGATTTACGGCATATGGTTTCATGTAAATGTTATGAAGTCTGGAGCAAAAAGAACTTTGGGATCGTGAAACATACACTGTCCATGATGGTCGAGGCGCATGGCTGCGCACTTTTTGTCTTGAACTGTAACAATTAGGCTTCCCATTTCATGCTAATAACCGCTACTTTTCCTTGTTATTATGTTGTGTCTATGTAGCGTAGCGCATGAAGAGCAAAGCAAGTTCAGGCCGATTGTAGCTGTACCCTGTTATTTTGAATATTCCCTCTCATTGTTGTCAAATTCCGCAAAGGGAATAATCTATATGGTCTGATGTAGGTCCTCAGAGGCCAAAGCAGAAAGCCATGTAGATACGAATGTATAATCTATATGGTCCGTTGTACAGTCCTCAAGACGCCAAAGCCGAAAGCCAGGTAGATACGAATGTTTTGAAGTAGGGAAAGAGAAGAAGGATGACTGGTGCGGGAGCCCCAAAATTGTCTTTTTGTATGCGAGAAAGTGGTATTTAAATCTGTCTTCTTGTGGGCATGGATGGTCATGCTTGAAACAAAAGCGTGCGCTGCAGAAGTCACTATGGTATGGCGGTGCATCCTTTTGCAACAAACAGTGGAGTTCTACGCTTTGCAATCCCTCTCATTGTTTTGTGCAACGGACGGAAGCTTTGGACCTTCGGACCTTTGGACAATCTAATGGTGAGAGGACGAGCAACAACACCAAGAGCACAATAAGGACAATAAAGATTGAATCTCTAGGCCGCCGATTGGCTAGGGAAGCACTCAATAGCTTATATTCAAAGGAACAATAGAACATACAACTCTTTTAACTTCAATGAAGAAGAATCACTAAAGATCTTCTTACAAGCTCTCAATACAATCTCTAAAATTGGTTCTCACAATGGGCAGCTCAAAGCTCTATTTTGTGTCCGTCCTCGTGAAAAACCCTTCTCCAAGCGCTCCTTTTATCGCCTCTAGGTCATGGGCGTGAATGGAATTCTACTGGGAGAGTAACTCTAATTCCAATATAATTCTATTTAGAGAGCAATTCGAACTCAAACAAAATTCTATTGGGAGAGCAACTCTAACTCAAATAGGATTCTGCATCGTGTAGTCGTCGCCTCCGAGCTGTCGAGATCTTTGCTAATGCCTAAGCTGTCGAGTTGTCGAGCTTCCGATCTATCGAAAGCCAGGTTGTCAAGTTACTAAGCTTTCGAGCTGTCGACCCTCCGAACCGAGGATTCAGGCCTGCAGGAGTTAGCACGGCCCTGAATCCCCGTATCTGGCCATACAGAGCCAGATACGTGGGACCCCAGGCACATGCAAACTAGCCCTGCATGACTATTTGCATGCACATCTCCAATGCTCCTTCAGCATCTCAAATTGGGCCATCTTTCACAAATCTCCGCCTTGACGAGATTTGTGGCTATGTCACACAAACAACACTCGATAATTCATCTCGGTGAGAATCATCTCATGTTCCCTTCAACGTGTCCCGAAGAGCTCACTTGGCTCCTCCGAGCCTCTATGCCCCCATCGGTGCTCACTGGCTCCTTCAAGCCTCTATGCCCCCATCGGGGCTCACCTCGTTCCTGCAAGCCTCAATGCCCCCACCGGGGCCACCATTGACATTATCTCAAAACAATGTTCAGCAAGTCCAAGCAATGCTTAAACGTGACTCTGTATACGACCTTCGTTAGCACGTCTGCTGGGTTGTCGTCCGTTCTGATCTTCAACAAGTTAATGCAGTCTTCTTCGCCCACATAGTCGTGAACAAAGTGGCATCTCACATCGATATGCTTGGTGCGTGGATGAAATACTTGGTTCTTTGCTAGGTGCATCGCACTTTGACTATAACAATGCAAGTCATACCTTTCTTGATATATATCTAGGTCGTCCATTAAGCCCATGAGCCATATTGTTTCTTTTACCACTTCAGTCAATGCCATATACTCTTCCTTCGTAGTAGACAATGCCACCATAGAATGAAGAATACTCCGCCAATAGATCGACGCTCTTGACAGGTGAAGACATAGCCCGTCATAGATCTTCTCCCATCTAGGTCTCCTACAAAGTTGAAATCGACATATCCCACAACTAGTGGAACATAATCACATCGTCTGTATGTCAATCCCACATCAATGATGCCATCGATATACTGCTTGCCAATGTACCTTCCCTAAATTATGCATGTATCGACTCACCATGCTTACCGCATGTGATAGGTCGGGTTGCGTACACAACATGGAATTCATTAAATCACCTACCACATTAGTATACAGTATATTCTCCATAGACTTCTTTTCTTTCTCATTCTTCGAATAATGCTTTGCAAAAAGTTTGAAGTAAGTTGCAAGCTGAGTAGATACAGACTTCATGCTTTCACAACCAAACCTCTGAATAATAGTCTTCAAGTAGCGACTTTGTTGTACAATACCTCTATTTCAGACTCGATCGATCTCCATGCGAAGAATCCTTCGTGCTTCGCTTAGCTCCTTCTTCTCAAATGCACAACTAAATTCCTTTTTCAATATTTGAATATTTACTTTATTTGAAGATGCTATGAGAATGTCATCAATATAAAGCAGAAGATATATAAATGACCCATCATCTAGTCTCAAAAAAGACACAATGAGCATGGGGACTCCATAAATACCCTTGACTCTCTGTCATGAAGCACTCAAAATGCTTATACCACTGTCTCGGTGATTGTTTCAACCCATAGAGAGACTTCTTAAACTTACATGCAAGTCTATTGCCTCTATCATAGACATCGGGTTCAGACATATGAATTTCTTCTTCTAGATCTCTATGTAAGTTTTGCCATTTAGTTACACAACTTAAGGTGAGTTATGCAACCAATGTCAATATGATCGGAATAGAACAATGCTTACCCATTGTAAAGAAAACCTCGTTGTACTCAATACCTTCTCTCTGATCATATTCTTTCGCAACAAGTCTAGTCTTAAAGCGAACATCTGTTTCTTACCCACTTACACCATATCTGTTTTTTTCAACTAGGAAGCTCCACCAATTCCCATGCATCGATTTTTCACATTGATTCCATCTCCTCATCCATTGCTTTCCTCCACCTCTCTCGGTATTCAGAATGCTCTACATCTTTGTATGAAGTGGATATATCAATAGTAACTGTGGAAAAATAAAATGATACCATCTTTGTATATCTTGCAGGTCGATGTATCTCATGCATATGTCTCGAAACCGCAAAGGAATCCATCTACTGTGATATCCGTGGAGAAGGGGTATCTCTATTATCTGAACCTTAACTACCAATGTCACCATCTGTCTAAAGTGTATCATTTGTAGTCTTTGGTGAACTTTGGCTAGAGTGAATAGCCACTATTTCAGAAACCTGTGACACCTCTATATGAACCTTCTTTACATGTGTCTCTGTAGGCTTCACCATCGGTTCATGTCCCTTTAATAATAATGACTCATCAATGTCACACCTCTGCTTAGGATCCCCTTCTACCATCTTAGACACCACATAATGTATCCTTTGACACCATCGCTAAAGCCCAAAAAGATGGCTTTCTCGGCTGTTGCATTAAGCTTCTCATCCTTCACGACATAATGTGCATGACATCCCCGTGGGATCCCTGTGGATGGCAGACAACACTAGGGGGGTTGAATAATGTTGTATACAAAGTAATAAAATTCTCGCGTAAAATAAACCCTTCTAAAAGTTACCTAAGTCTCAGATGAGAGTTACCTCAAATGTACTTAATCAACACAAAATTATATGCTTGTAAAAATGTTAGTAACAGCGGAAATAAAATAGTATAAGCACACACAATAATAAACTATGACTCAGAGAGAAATATGACACATCGTAAACACAAAGATTTTATCCTGGTTCGGCCCAACCTTGGCCTACGTCTAGTCCCCGAACTCCATCGGGATTTAATCCACTATTGCAACAAGCAATACATGCGCCTAGCTTCCTTCACTAGGAATTTCCAACGTACGCACCTAGTTATAATCAACAAGAATTTCCAACAACAATTTTCCTTATAACATGGGAATTACAACAATCAAGTCTTCAATGAGTACAAAATTTCCTATAAGCCAATAGTATATAAGAATGAAACGTGGCTTTAGAAAATCTGAAACTTTTGATCAAATAAATGATATAAATAAAGCACGATTTGATCAAATGGTTGTCTTGAAAATTGATGTTCAAAAATAATGCACTTGGGCTTTTAGAGATCAAATATTCAAGATTTTAATCTTTGAAAGAATATGAATTTAAAACACAAAGATTAAAAACAATAGACTTGTAATTTGAATCTCAAAGAAGAAATCTTTAAGCTTGGAGATCAAATAACAAGTACTATTGAAAGGCTAAATAAAAAATGAAAATAATATTAAAATATTTATAGAACTCAGAAACTCTAAAATTATAGCCATTTATAGAGAATTATTAGCACAAAATCGGCTTAAAATCAGCTTGAAATCTGCTCAAAATTCTCCTCTAACGGCTAGTAAACATCTAGTTTAATTTCATGTAAAACTACCAAATCTGTCATAGTTGACCGCGATAGTCGGTTATTTCAAAAAATAGTTGGCTATTATTTTGACAGCAAGTTTTGAAAAAATCTTCCTGCCAGTAGTCGGGTATCTGGCTAGGATAGTCGGCTATTTCTTGATTATGGGTTTTTATACTTAAAAACACTTGAAAATATTTAATAAAAAATATTTTTAAGTTCTATATAGTTTAACATATTTAAAAACTATTTTTAAATTTTTTTTGTGTGTGTAGTAAATATACTTTGGCTTTAACATTTGTAAACTATAACTTGCACAAGCACACTTCTCTAGCTCTTGTTCTTCATTCTTTGTCTTGAGCCGTTTCCCACTGATCTTAAGTCTTCGTAAGCTTTATAAGTCGGAGCCTTCATATTCTTCAATTCATGGCTCAATAGTAGACTATCATGCCTCGCTTCCCCATTAAGCTTGGGAGCGAGGACGCGACGGGTCCGCATGTGCAAGTAAGGATGATGTACTTTTGCTTTTCTTTCCTCCTTGACTTAACACAATAGGCATCTGTGTGAAGTACCGTAGGTTCTTGCATGTATTACTCAGAAACAACACAGATAAGTAAAATATTATTACAACCTCAATCGTCTCAACCAGAAATATAACAAATGAAGAAAAGAAGAGTAGGTCTTATGCCCCGTACAACAAACGAAAAGAAGTACAAGGATGGTTCACTAGTCAACAACTCATGGTCCACTGGTAAAACTATCGCAACTAGTCCTCATGGTGTTCTAGCTCGGGATCTGACATACATCCAAAAACATGAATGTATGTCAGCAAGGGTATGCAAGTAGAGGTTAGAAAACCCAAGGCAAGATGCACAAAATAATATTGAATTTGAGAAGTGATGTGTCATTATATTCCACATTTTATCTATAGGATTACACGTCAAAATGATTGCTCATTTACATATTTCATACACTTTTACGCTATTATTTGGAACAATATGACTTTCGGAGCGTTTATGTCTATTTCAGAGATTTGGAGCGATATTAGAGCAATTTGGGGTCAATAAGACGACCGGCGACGTGAGAGCACCAAGAATACTCATGATGACATGCCTGAGGTGCCAAAGAAGAAGACTAGAGGAAGAGAAAGAGAAAGGAGAAGCCAAGAAGCAACCAGCTTCACTTTCCCAGGTGACTCGACCGAGTAGCACAAGCTGCTCGGTCGAGCTGATACACGAGCCAGCAGAAAAGAGAACGTGCATCCTACTCGACCGAGCAGCGTGGTGACTCAGTCGAGTCATTTCTATTTTTCGAAGCTCCATCCAGTTCAACATCTTGCTCGACCGAGCAGGACTTACTCGACCGAGCCAGCAGGCGACTCGACCCGAGCAAGGCCTACTCGGGCCGAGTAGGCAGAGCGAAAATTTTGAAGGAGCCGGATCCACTGACAAACTCGACCGAGTAGGGGGTGACTCGACCGAGCAAGGGGGCGACTCGACCGAGCACGAAGGCTACTCGGTCGAGTAAGGCGAAAGCCAAGATTTTCAGACAGCCGTCCACTCTTTTCAAATATGCTATCACCTGAGATTTTTTAATATTTGTCTGGTATTTGTTCCAGATAGTATACTTCAAGACGGTTCCAACGCCACCAAGAACGCATCAATCGGAGGTCGGATAAGCTCTAGAGAATTTCTGCAAGATGGTGCTGCAGTGCAGAAATCTGCACTCGGCCGAGTGCTGATGGGGTCCACCAATAAGTTGCGGCCAGAAACAGATTTGGGCCGAGTTTGAGAGGGCTTTTTTGTTATTTGCTAGGGTTTAGGGAGAGATATATATTGTTTTGTAGCCGTCATTTTGGGGGACTTTTTAGAGAGTTTTGAAGGTTGGATCTCATTTTTCTTAGGAGTTCTTGGAGACATTATTTTGGAGTTAGGCCATGCCATAGGCCCCTCCCATGTATCAAGCTAAGTATTCCTATTCTTTTGAATTATATTTTGGTTCTTATCGTCTTTCTATGATGCTAGCAATGAACTTTATTGTCTTCATAATGTTTGCTATGCTTGAGTAGTCTTTTCTAGGGCTAAGGGATTAGCCCTAGGATTTTAGGATTTAAATGTAAAGTTGGGATTTTTATGGTGCGTTGGTATAAAGGGGTTGTGTTTTGGTTGATCTAGCAAAATCTCTAGGAGAACTCGTACTAAGATCGTGCCCACGGTCGGTGGAATCGATTAGCCTAAGGAGTATCCTACTGATTTAATTAGGGAGTTAGTGAATGCAACCAAGGCTCGTGACCATGCCCGGCTCGTGCCTTGAGGGGATCCACTGACGAACTATATCACTACATTGACGGCTACTGCCATTGCGTCAATGAGAGCTGCCAAAATACCTCGAAGCTCTAACCCACGAGAGTGGTACGAGTTGAGAGCGTTCGAACCACGAGAGTGGTGAGAACTTTGTAGACCCTTAATGCACGTATCATATGCGCCTATCGCGAAAGAGGGATTAATGCGATACGTTAGATTCATGATGCCCAGACGCATGAAGTCACTTCCTAGATGCTACAATCCCCAATAAAACCAATGCTACGTAAGAGTCTTAACCGAGCATCGACATCCGACGATCCTAATGGCGAGTCCTCAAGCCATAGCATTTTCTTTCTTTCTTTGTCTGGAGTCCTTTGTTTGCGACATCGAGTGACACGACTTTTGCATCCATCACCATTACGACACTCCATAATTCACATCCACCAGTAAACCTGCAAGTCTAACTCAACCTAGGAGTAAATAGGTAGTATAGCACCGCTTCCCCGTGTTCGATACCCGCTCGCCACTATACCGTGCGCTTGCGGTAAACGGCATTGTTTCTGAGTTAGTTTCGGGCCGATCAAGTTTATGGCCCCGTTGCCGGGGAGGCGTTCCGTCATATTATCTATTTACCACAATTAGGTTGATTAGATTGCGTTTAAAAAAACAAAAACAAAAAGGAAAAAAATTAATAATAACAGAGAGTGATTTTTCCCCACCACCTGCTACTATTATTATCTTTATCTCTCTTTGTACCACTGACGTCTTTTCCAGGTTGTTTACTTTGCTTGATCAGGTACAGTTGATGCAGCGATGGTGTTTCCAATGACGCGACCAGGTTCTATATGATCCTATATATACCTCGCTACATTCTATCAGGCTGATGGAGAGTTCTTCAGAGAAGCATTGTGCAAGTTCAAGAGAATGTTAGGAATGTTCCATACAGAGTCAGACCATTAGTGGGATGGTTCCAAGCTGTTTGATATCTTCGCTGGAAGGCTAAAGTGACCTTCACGCGAGTTTATAAAGAGGATGCAAGTGGAAAAGTTCAGTGATCTGCAGCTGGCAGTAATCTTGGAGCAAATGATAGATGATGCTTAATCTACCAGTTCGCTAACCGTTATGGAAGGTAAACCATTCGACCAAGTACTCATCGATTTCGTTATGGCGAATGTCTCTGATGCAGGTATTATCGTAGACGGAGTGCATGTTTCACTTGAAGGTGATCATATCCACCTTTACACAATCAACACTCCACAAATAGAGATATCCGAGCTGCCAGAGGAGGACACATATATGGACCTATTGAGAAGCATCATGGACACAGTTCGATACACCGGTCCATTAACAATAACGACATGTGACCCTTTTGAGCTTGGATTTCAAAACTTTATCACTCATCGTATGTCTTCCACAGGCACAATCGATGATGGAGTCTACGCTCTAGTTGAGGGGGCACACGACCCACTTTTACACCGTGGCAGAGATACATGAGTCCATAGAGCCACCTACACCTACTATTGAGAAGGCCAACCCACACTATATGATGCCTCGAGCTCAGGACAGAAACGAAGAAGGAGGCATAAAAAGGAGAAGGTGAAGTTTACATTGCCTTCTATACCTGAGGAACCCGAGGAGGAGGCCGAAGCAGTGCATCGCGAGGAGGCTGAGCTATATTTATTTTACATATTACATGCAGAGCCCAAGCCTGTCATCGAGGAGGCCGTGCATTGGGACGAGGACACAGCCATTCATGAGGATCCCGAGCATTACCCTCCCCCTTTTGAGCTACCGCAGCCACCTCCACTTTCTACAGAGGCTGAGCATCCCTCAGAGGATCACCCTTCCACTGACGCCGATGACTATACCACAGAGCTTATTGCTCCCATTCAAGAAGAATCTTTTACTCCCTCGTCCTTTGCTTTTGATTCCCCTCATGTACATGATGTTTTTTATGATTCAGATTTTGATGACTCATCGTGCCTTTTGCAGGATACACATACATATGATCAAGAGGTACGATGTGACGCATATGAGGAGGAGAGCGAGGAGTTAGCACACATAGATTCTATTGAAAATGATCAGGAAGTGCAATAGGCTAAGTCTGACGATGATGAGGAGTTTCTTGATGAGACCCACACATATATGCCAAAGCTACCTGAACAACCTGATGCGAATGACGAGGAGTTGATCGACGTGGTGCATGAGAGTATAGATTTATTTCCAGGGAAGTGTTGTCAACCAATCTTAATTTTAAATATTATTGTTGATGACCCTCTTTGGAATATTTTTATTTTGGGGAAGAATTTTCAACATCAGATTGATGCGGCTTATCTCTTGCAGGGTACATGTGGAGTCCTTGGAGAGATGCTGGGAGCCGCATTGCTGGAATCTGATAGAGCCCATAGAGATACGCACCTGGCGGAGACACATAAAATGCAGCTAGAGCAGCTGCCTGCACCGGCACAGATATTGGACCCGCCTTTTGCTACAGGTGGTACCAATCTAGTAGTGTAGTATTTTATGCTTTCAATAAACACGAATCCTCTCGACAGCGAGAGGACCGTATAGGATTTTATATGCTTTCTTAGTTTAATAAATTCACCCTATATGATGGCTCGATTATCTTTTGCACCCAACCCACTATTCATCACCCATGCCCATCCATGTATTTTGTGCTTATTTCATCTCTCCCCCCAATTTTTATGCGATGTTTAAGCTTGGGGGAGAGAAACTATTGTTGAGTATTGGACTTCTCCCTACTTGGTGTTAATGATGAGCAAACATAAATACTTGTGACTAATCCCCTATTTTGCAGTTAATACATTGGCTAAGCTTACTATGAAGATCAACTAGCAATGGATGACTCACAAATGTGATTGAAGGCAAATGATATGAATTAGATGATCGTAGATTGATGATTGAAGCTCCGTAAAGACTTCAAGCTCATACGATGGAAAGAAGAGATTATTCGTCAATGTAATTTTTTTATCTCTTCTAGTATGTAGCTTAGAAGTAGAACTATGATGGAGTACTCACACACATCTACTTTCGGTCATAGGACACCTCTAGACCTTTGTCCTTTGATCGCAATTCACTTCTCTTTTGTTTGTGCTAGGATTGTTTATAACAGCCGACTGCTTAACAGTTTGCAGTCGCCTGTCTCAAAAACAGTTGACTGTGTTTTGTTCTACAGTCGCCTGTTATGCACAGACTATTACAATGCAGTTTTTGGGTCCTCTCTGATTATCTCGCACAGGCTACTGTTGAACGTTTATCAGGTGCCTGTCTTAGCGACAGTCGACTGTGAATGGTTCATCAGTCGCCCGTCTCTCCATGCCCAAACTCTGTTTGATCCGATTTCTACGGCCAGTCGACTTATGTTGTATATACAGTCGACTGTATATTAGATCAGTCGACTGTCTATGCTGCAACAGTCGACTGTCTGTAAGTCTATTCTTTGACTTAGCTCTCTGGAAATTTCTCCTGTCTGTGACAGTCGTCTGTTTAAGGTTATACAGTCGCCTGTTCTGATTAACAGTCGACTGTGTTCCTTGCATCAGTCGTCTGTCCTGTATCTTGTGAGATTTCCAGTATTTCATCTAACTTACTCTTCTCTCGGCCAGTCGCCTGTCGAAGTATGTACAGTCGCCTGTTGGTTTTACAGACGACTGTCTTGGCTTCATCAGTCGACTGTCCACGTGGTAAGTTACCGTTATGAATTCTCACCTACCCTTGCTGACTGTGCAACAGTCGACTGTGGTTTGTTCATCAGTCGCCTGTCGCAAGTTCAGATTATATCCGTTGAGATTTTTCTCACGGATTTCGATTAGTTTTTTTGCCTAAACTGTTTTGTGGATTTGAGAAAGCTATAAATAGAGCTTCTACTGTTTCATTGGAAGGTTACTCATTCATTGCAAAATCCTTCAAGCTTTCATTTCCAAAGATCAAAGCTTTCAAATCCAAAGCCCTAAGTATTTCCAAATCTGATTCTCTTGCTCTCCAACCTAGAACCAAAGATTGATCCTCTAGGCATTTGTTGCAGTCAAGAGAAAGGGCTTTCCTCCTCTCTTCCAAGAGAGTTCTTCAACACACATCACACTTCTCCTTCAAGTTATACTTCAAGGCATAGGTGATTGTAAGTGTTGCTTTCAGATTTCATAACATCATTATTTGAATTGTGCTCTCGGTTGTGAGAGTGGTTTTTGCTTGCTCCATTGTGGGATTCAAGGACATCGATTGTATTCGATTGCACTTGTAGGGTTGCTACAAGTGGGTTTTAAGAAAACCTCAAGTTAGGGTTCTAACTTGAGTATCCGGTGGTATCCGGGTGGTAGGGACGTAGGATTATCGGGAACAAGTCGGGAGTTGACTTGGGTAATCCGAACCCTTGAAACATAACTGCGTTTGCGTGTGTTTCTCTTTGGATTGTTTTCTATTCCGCACTATTTGTTGGATTGCATTTTATTTGGCGTAAATTCCTATTAAATTTGCATAAACACTATTCAACCCCCCTTCTAGTGTTTTCCCGATAAACAGGATCCTTAAAATTGGTATCAGAGCACAAGGTTTTATCTATGACATCCAACAATAACAACGTTCCTTCGCCGCCTACCTACAACAATCATGACCGTGATGGAGCGTCCACACTTTTCGAAGGTCAATCTACGGTAAGTCCTCCACGTTTCAATGGTACTAACTTTGGTTATTGGAAGTGTAGGATGGAGACATTCCTTAGGAGTGCTTCTCTTTGGAGAACTCTCCACAAGGAGTATGTCGAGCCCTCCGAAGATGATTTCGAGAAATGGACGACTTCCGAAAAGTCCGCCGAAGTCAACAACGCTAAAGCAATGAACGTTCTTCATTGTGCATTGGACCCAAATGAGTTCAACAAGATATGCACATGTAAGAGTGCATATCAAATTTGGAACCATCTCGTCGTTACCCACGAGGGAACGAATATGGTAAAGCTTTCAGAGTTATATGTTGCCGTGCAAAACTTCGACTTGTTCCACATGCAGGAAAATGAGAGCATTGCGTCGATGAACGGACGCTTTATCGACATCACAAACGAATTGAAAGCCTTGGCCAAATCTACACCGAACCTGAAAAGGTAAGGAAGATTATCATGGGGATGACCTCCAAATGGGAAAGACGAGCAATCGCCATTGAAGAGGTCAATGACTTGAAGAACTACACCGTGGTGAATCTCATCGGGACTCTTATGTCTTACGAAGTAAGACGAGATAACCGATTGAAGATTCGAGCCATGATGAATCCCTCGGAGGCCAAGAAGAAAGCTTTGACGTTCAACACCAATTCGTCATCCTCCGAAAGTGATGAATCCGAGAACGAGATGGATTTGGGTGAAATGGCCCAAATGGCGAAGAAGTTCCAATGCTTCTTCCGCAAAGGTAAATTTCCCTCCAACAAACGTTTTGAATCCACTAATGCTACTTCCTCTTTGTTATAAGTGTAATAAGCCAGGGCACATCAAGAGGGATTGCCCGATGCTAAACAACAAAGAAAAGTGGAAGGCACCAAAGTACCACAAGTCCAACAAGAACAAGAAAGACAAGAAGAAAGGACTCGTCGGTAACTTTGATGACTCAAGTGATGACTCATCAAGCGATTCCGATGATGAGAAGGGTGAGAGCGCCCACATGTGCTTCATGGCACTTGAAGACCCACTCTCGGATGAGAGTGATTCCGATACGGATAACACCGAGGTAACAATGGATGAACTTCGCATAGCTAATGAAGAACTATTTGCTAATTACCAATCTTTAATGCTTAGATATTCTAGCTTAAAGAAATCAAAAGTTAGCAAGTCATCCATTCCATGCATTATCAACAATGACACCATTGTTGATACTTTAACCCTTGAGAAAGCAAACTTAGCTTCTCAAAATGTCACATTGAGAAATGAGGTGAATTCCCTCAAATCTCAACTAGATCAAACACATCCCATGGATAATAGTGATCTAGTTACACGCCACACACAATTGGGATTAGAGAATGATTATCTTAAAACCCAAGTGCACGAGCTCAAAGCACGGGTGTCCACCTTGGATACCAACATTTCTTCTTTAAAGGAGAAATATGAGCTCATGTCCTCCCGTATTGTGAGATTCAATAAGGGACAAGGACAATTGGATGATTTGCTTGCAAATCAATTTCTGGCCACACATCGTGTTGGCCTTGGATTTGTTAAAGCGAATGCATCTAATGATCGCACATCCTATAGTGGTGTCACTATAGATTTTGTGAGGCCTTCCTCCGGTGCATCCACAAGTGGTGTCAAAGACACAATAGGTAGCAATCTTACCAAGAATGTCACCACATCACTTTCTCTTCCTTTTGGCAAGAAACCCACTAATGGTGGAAACCAAAAGCAAGGCCATGCTTATATGTACACTAATACTCATCCACGTAGGAAACATCCTACTTCACAAGTGGATAATCATGACACATTTTATGCTCCGCACCCACGGACACGTACACAACCACACATGAGAAATACTCATGTACGTGCTCCCACACACCCATATGCTCATACGCATCATTCTTTCATATTGCTAATTCTCCACATGTCATGCATGATCAATATCCTTCAAATAATATGCATGCTCCCAAGAATTCATATCATTCAAGAATGTACAATGCATATCCTCCACCTCATATATATGCTAGAAATCATGTTCCTAAGAAGCATGCACCACATAGAAATCCAACTCATATGCATGCAACTAGGAATAGGACTCCCAAGATGTACACTATTTGGGGTCCTAAGAACACTAGTCTAAATGTTAGGAATGCTTATGTTGATTCCTACTTTCATGATGTAATTAGAAATAGTAACTACGTTGGGAAGCGGAAGTCCACTTGGACTTGGCTTCCAAAGGGCTAATCCCCTTGGACCCAACAAACATTGGGTACCATAAGCTTATGGTATATTATATAGGTACCCAGGAGAAAGAAGAAGAGCAATAAATGCCTTATTAGCTCTAAAGGGAAAGGATGGATTCTTGATAGCGGTTGCTCCAAACACATGACGGGAGATCCCTCATTGCTCTCCGAAGTGATTAGCATCAAAGATGGTGCAACGGTCACTTTTGGAGGTAATCAAAAGGGAACCATCATTGGAGTAGGTATCGTTGGTAATCCTTCCAAACCCCTAATTACTAATGTTTATCTTGTTAGTGGTTTATGTCACAACCTCATTTCCATAAGTCAACTTTGTGACAAAGGTTACAAGGTTAACTTCGGAGAAGGATTGTGTACTATTGTTGATTGGGATTCAAATGTTTTATTTTCCGGTATTAGGCGTAAAAATATTTATTATTTAAGCTTGCCTAAAACCGTAGAACATTGCTTAGTTGCTAACACAAGTGAACAACTATTATGGCATCGCCGTTTTGGTCATGTTCACTTCAAGCACTTATATAAGTTAGCTAAGCATGATCTAGTCAAAGGTTTTCCTAAGATTGTTTTTAATAAGAAAAAATTTTGTGATTCATGTCAAAGAGGTAAACTAAGTAAATCTTCATTTAAGCTTAAAGAAGAGATTACTTCTAAGAGGCCCCTAGAACTTCTACATCTAGATTTGTTTGGGCCAACTAGAACCGCTTCTTTAGGTAATGCTCATTATGGACTAGTTGTCGTTGACGACTTTTCTAGATTTACTTGGGTTTCATTCTTAACTAAAAAGAATGAAGCTCATGAAGAGTTTACCAAATTTGCAAAGAAGATTCAGAATCTTTTAGGATCCACCATTATCACTATTCGTAGTGATCATGGAGGAGAATTTGAGAATGAGCCTTTTACTAAGTTTTGTGATGACTCCGTGATAACTCATAACTTTTCATTTCCTCGTGCACCACCACAAAATGGTGTTGTAGAAAGGAAGAATAGGACTCTTATTGAGTGTGCTCGCACTATGCTCCATGATAGTCATTTAGGACTACAATTTTGGGCAGAAGCGGTGCACACAGCTTGTTATGTGCTCAATAGAATCCTAGTGAGACCCCGAACAAACAAAACTTGTTTTGAGTTGTTTTACGATAAAAAGCCTCAAGTGAAATACTTTCGTGTCTTTGGTTCAAAATGTTTTATAAAGAACACCTTTGGTAATTTAGACAAATTTGAGCCAAGATCCGATGAAGGAATTTTTGTTGGATATTCCACACGTAGCAAAGCCTACCGGATATACAACAAAACTTCTTCAATGATTGAGGAATCACTTCACGTATCTTTTTATGAAGATTTTGATTTTCCTCATGTTGATGATGATAATGTAGATATTCTTTGTGATTCTCTTAATAATGTTAAGATTAATGATAATATTGTTGAAACTAACACTTCTAACGAAGTTGTTGAAGTTGTTCCTAGTGATCCAGGTTTACCCAAAGCTTATCCAACCGTTCGCAACCATCCCCATAACCAAATCATTGGAGATATTGGTGTGGGTGTTCGAACGAGATAAAGAATTGAAGAATTCTCCCATTGCGCATTCGTCTCTACCATTGAGCCAAAGAACATTCAAGAAGCTTGTGAGGATAGTTCTTGGATAGTGGCAATGGAAGAAGAACTAGCGCAATTCGAGAGAAATGAAGTTTGGGAACTTGTACCTCTTCCAAGTGGTCACCAAGCTATTGGGACCAAATGGATCTTCAAGAACAAGACGGATGAAAACGAGGTAATCACACGGAACAAAGCAAGGTTAGTAGCTCAAGGCTATCGGCAAGAGGAAGGTATTGATTTCGAAGAATCCTTTGCCCCCGTAGCTAGATTAGAAGCTATTAGGTTGCTTTTATCTTTTGCATCCCATAAGAATTTTAAACTATTTCAAATGGATGTTAAAAGTGCATTTTAAAATGGATTTGTAAATGAAGAAGTCTATGTTTCTCAACCTCCCGGTTTTATTCATGAGATTTCCAAACCATGTTTTCAAACTTAAGAAAGCGTTGTATGGATTGAGACAAGCTCCTAGAGCTTGGTATGATCGCCTTAAGACCTTTCTTTTGAATTTAGGTTTTAAAATGGGAGAAGTTGATTCTACACTTTTCATTAAAGATTATGAAAATGACATTCTTTTGATTCAAGTTTATGTAGATGACATTATTTTCGGTTCTACTAACTTTCATCTTTGTCAAGAATTTTCCAAATCTATGAAGGATGAGTTTGAGATGAGCCACATGTGAGAGCTCACCTACTTCCTTGGATTGCAAATTCGACAAATGGAGAATGGCACTTTCATACATCAGACAAAGTACACAGGGGAGCTTATTAAGCGATTCGGGATGGAATCGTCTTCATGCAAAAGGACTCCCATGAGTACTACTACTCATCTACACAAGGATGAAAGCGGAAAAGATGTAGACGTTCGTCTATATCGAGGTATGATCGGTAGCTTACTTTACTTAACCGCTAGTAGGCCCGATATCATGTTTTCCGTATGTATTTGTGATAGATATCAAGCAAGACCTAAGGAGTCACACTTGATTACGGTTAAACGAATATTTCGTTATCTCAATCAATCCCTAGATTATGGGTTACTTTACCCTAAGTCTAGCACGTATGAGTTAATCTCATATAGTGATGTCGACTTTGCCGGATGCAAGTCCGACATGAAAAGTACTAGTGGCACATGCCATTTCTTAGGAAATTCCTTAGTTTCTTGGTTCTCTAAGAAACAGAATTCGGTGTCATTGTCCATGACTGAAGCAGAATATATTGCCGCGGGTCTTGCATGTGCACAAGTTCTTTGGATGAGACACACTCTTAGTGACTATGGTGTCAATTGTGATACTTGCCCTATCATGGTTGATAATCAAAGTGCTATTTGTCTTTCCAAGAATCCGGTACACCACTCCCGTACCAAACACATAGACGTGAGACACCATTTTATAAATGATCATGTAGATAAGAAGGACATCATCTTAGAGTACATTGAAACCCAAAAACAAATTGCCGATATCTTCACTAAACCTCTTAAAGAAGATTCATTTGTGAGGTTGCGTAGAGAATTGGGAATTATGGGTGAATCTGAAATCTAGAAGCTCAATTTTCATGCTATAACTCCTTATTGAGCTCATATATTTTTGATTGTCTTTCTTCATGTGCTTTATTGTTTTATGAGATTAAGAAAGACAATTGTGAATTATTTGATTTCATGAGTTTTCGAAGTTGATTGGAATAATTTGTGTTTCAATAGATTTATTGTTTTCATAATGATTTTAAGATGTATTTGTGATTAGAGTATAGGTCCTAGAGTGAGTGTTCTTATTCTCTGGAATTCTATCTCACTGTTCATTTTTGGACCAGGACAGACGACTGTGTTTCTTTTGACAGTCGACTGCCCTACTCTATATCCTCCATATGAAAATTGATATCTTTCGCTCAGCCGACTGCTGACTGTTTTACAGTCGACTGTTAGTGTAACAGGCGACTGCAATTTAGTCATCAGGCTACTGTTCTCTCTGTCAATTTTTTACAGTGTTCTCTGTTTTTCTTGTGATATGTATTAATTCTCGGTCAGCCGACTGTTGAGTATATGTCAGTCGACTGTCCAGCGGACAGGCGACTGCATTATACTTGCCAGTCGACTGCCCATCTCTCTGAGATTTAATTTTATCACTTCTTACAGTCGACTGACTTTTGTTCTCCAGTCGACTGTCTCCTGCTGTGTCGGTTCATTTGATTTGATCCGAGCTGTCGAATCGTTAATCCAACGGCTCAGATTGATTTTCCCTAATTTATATTCAATCGACACGATCATTTCCCCACGTCGATTCTCTCTCCTCCGCATTGACCGTTCAACTTCCCGCTCGATTCTCTCTACAAAATCAATCGATTTCGTGTCTTCAACCGTCGATCTCCTCCTAAACGTCGATGTCGATCATGGCCTTCTGTCGTCTTTGATCATCATCTTTGCGATCGTCTGTCTTCCCTCGGTTGGTGTGTTTTCTCTCTCTTGACCGTCGTTGTTTCCGTTTGTTGTGTTTGTTTTTCCTCTCTTGTTTCCATGGCTCCTAAACCTAAAGGAAAAGAGAAGATCATTGCTTCTAAACAACCTAGGGCACCTAAGAAACTCATAGCCAAGAGAAAGAAACCCTATAAAGCTCGAACCAAGCATGCCCAGTCTCCTATACGTTCATCTTCGCCGGGTTATTCTCCTTCTTATTCGTCGAGCGATGCTCAGCCCTTGATTCATCGTCAGCGCAAGCCTACTGGTGTTCACATCAGTGAGCCTACTGCTGAGATTCCTCATGTGTCTCCTTCTGCATCCAGTTCGTCTGAAGAAACTCCTGCTGTACCCCCCTCTGATCCCCTGGTTCCCGTTTGCAGAGACGATCTTTGTCTGGCAAAGTTTCACTCTCTCCTTGGGATCAATCTGCTTAGGGAGTGGTACATTGCCTTTCCCGCATTCACTACCGAGAGACTTTCTGACATTCTGTCCGCTACTCACATGGCCGATCTTTTTCGCTTCTCTCAGAGCGAGTCCCCCAGAGCCTACCCATTTCTGGTGAAGCTCTTCTATGCGAACCGCGTTCGCGGTGAGTATTCGACTACTGGCATCCTTGATACTGTCGTCCAGGGAACCCACATTCAGCTCACTCCCTCTCTTTTAGGGACTATCCTTAGGATTCCTTCTATCGGTTCCCTCCCCACTGATATAAGCTTTTCTGAGATTGACGATCTTGATCAGTCTGTTCTCCGGGATATGTTTCGAGAGGTTCCTTTAGCTCTTGATTCGGGTGTCAGATCATCCATGTTCTCTGCACGGGGTTGGGCTGTTCACCTAGTGGTGAAGTCCAACATTCTGCCGAGATATGGATCGTCCGATCAGCCGTCTCAGGATATACTAAAGTGTATGTATGCTATTCTCTCTGGCATGCCCGTGAACTGGGCCGGTGTCATCCTTGACAGGATGGACAAGGTTGAGTTCACGTCCTCCTCGTCTCACATTCCCTTTGGTGGTCTTTTGACTCGTGTCTTCCGTCACTTTGGTATTGACCTGACCCGTTATGAGCCCATGCCCTTTGGCCTCTCCTCGACGCTTCTGCGAAGTCAAAGTCCTCTTCGGCTCTGCAGACTGCCTCGAAGAAGAGGAAGACTACTTCAGCTCCATCCTCATCCACTGTGCCTCCAGCTGATTTGCCTTCATCATCATCTGCTCCACCATCTCAGGATACTATTTTGTCGATGATCTCTGGTATTTACCGGCTGCTGTCTCTCTCTCTCTCTCTCTCTCTCTCTCTCTCTCTCTCTCTCTCTCTCTCTCTCTCTCTCCTCCATCAGGGAATTCCCTTCCCTGAGGATTTGAGACAGTATCTTCCTCAGACCCATATGCCTCCTCATCCTTCTGGTGTCGTTGAGCCTCCTGGTGTTGCCTCTACACAGGATGCTGCTGATGCTGTTGCTTCTGTTGCTCCGTCTGATCCTTCTCCAGAGGACACTCCTGCTGCGTCAGAGCCTGCTTCCTCGTCCGCAGACCCTAGAGACGCTCACCCTTAGATCGATATTTTTGAGTGATGTTATATGTTTTGTCGTTGTATGATGGATGATGTTGTATGCGACACTTTTTATATATATAGTCTTTGATGTCGTCATGATGTAGCTATTTTTTTGTTGCTCATGATGTATCTTTTTGGGATGGCCATGTTGATGACCATCCGTTGATGTACTCATATACTTTATATTATATATATATATGATGTTGCATCTCTCTATTGTGTCACACTATGCTATATTGATTAACTTCTGTGTGATGTATGATATATTGTCTCTATGTATGCTTCACTCTTCTTGCTATGTTTTTGAGACAATACAAGAATTTGATATTGGATAATTCATGCTCTTCCTTTGATGTGATGAATATGTGAAAATTATTTTCATTTCGAATATCTAAAATGTTGATATTGGATTTCAATTCCTTTACTCACATGTGTATATGATGAGACTTTATGAGTTTTTGATTCGATATATCTTTATACTCCTTGATTGTTGTTAGTTCGTATTTTAGCACTATTATTGTTGTTGTTATTTGCTCCCACCTTTTTGGATAATGCCATAGGGGGAAAGAAATAAACATACAAGATTCATAATGGATGTGCTAAGTATGTTCTAACGCTTGAATCTAAGATTTTCATTGCCTTAGATTCAGGGGGAGTAAGATTACAATGAATAGGGATTTTTATTTCCTAGATTTCTTGAATTAAATTCATTCTTATCTCACTCATTTGCTTCAATTGCTATATAGATGCTCTAATATTTGTTGACTAACTTGATTGGCATCTACGTAGGGGGAGTAAGTTTTCATTACGCACAACTATTTATCTTTTTGTTATGTTTGTTTGTCATCATCAAAAAGGGGGAGAATGTTGAGTATTGGACTTCTCCCTACTTGGTGTTAATGATGAGCAAACATAAATACTTGTGACTAATCCCCTATTTTGCAGTTAATCCATTGTCTAAGCTTACTATGAAGATCAACTAGCAATGGATGACTCACAAACGTGATTGAAGGCAAATGATATGAATTGGATGATCGTAGATTGATGATTGAAGCTCCGTAAAGACTTCAAGCTCATACGATGGAAAGAAGAGATTATTCGTCAATGTAATTTTTCTTTTATCTCTTCTAGTATGTAGCTTAGAAGTAGAACTATGATGGAGCACTCACACACATCTACTTTCGGTCATAGGACACCTCTAGACCTTTGTCCTTTGATCGCAATTCAATTCTCTTTTGTTTGTGCTAGGATTGTTTATAACAGCCGACTGCTTAACAGTTTGCAGTCGCCTGTCTCAAAAACAGTCGACTGTGTTTTGTTCTACAGTCGCCTGTTATGCACAGTCTATTACAATGCAGTTTTTGGGTCCTCTCTGATTATCTCGCACAGGCTACTGTTGAACGTTTATCAGGTGCCTGTCTTAGCGACAGTCGACTGTGAATGGTTCATTAGTCGCCCGTCTCTCCATGCCCAAACTCTGTTTGATCCGATTTCTACGGCCAGTCGACTTATGTTGTATATACAGTCGACTGTATATTAGATCAGTCGACTGTCTATGCTGCAACAGTCGACTGTCTGTAAGTCTATTCTTTGACTTAGCTCTCTGGAAATTTCTCCTGTCTGTGACAGTCGTCTGTTTAAGGTTATACAGTCGCCTGTTCTGATTAACAGTCGACTGTGTTCCTTGCATCAGTCGTCTGTCCTGTATCTTGTGAGATTTCCAGTATTTCATCTAACTTACTCTTCTCTCGGCCAGTCGCCTGTCGAAGTATGTACAGTCGCCTGTTGGTTTTACAGACGACTGTCTTGGCTTCATCAGTCGACTGTCCACGTGGTAAGTTACCGTTATGAATTCTCACCTACCCTGGCTGACTGTGCAACAGTCGATTGTGGTTTGTTCATCAGTCGCATGTCGCAAGTTTAGATTATATCCGTTGAGATTTTTCTCACGGATTTCGATTGGTTTTTTTTGCCTAAACTGTTTTGTGGATTTGAGAAAGCTATAAATAGAGCTTCTACTGTTTCATTGGAAGGTTACTCATTCATTGCAAAATCCTTCAAGCTTTCATTTCCAAAGATCAAAGCTTTCAAATCCAAAGCCCTAAGTATTTCCAAATCTGATTCTATTGCTCTCCAACCTAGAACCAAAGATTGATCCTCTAGGCATTTGGTGCAGTCAAGAGAAAGGGCTTTCCTCATCTCTTCCAAGAGAGTTCTTCAACACACATCACACTTCTCCTTCAAGTTATACTTCAAGGCATAGGTGATTGTAAGTGTTGCTTTCAGATTTCATGACTTCATTATTTGAATTGTGCTCTCGGTTGTGAGAGTGGTTTTTGCTTGCTCCCTGGTTATGGGTGTCAAGGACATTGATTGTATTCGATTGCACTTGTAGGGTTGCTACAAGTGGGTTTTAAGGAAACCTCAAGTTAGGGTTCTAACTTGAGTATCCGGTGGTATCCGGGTGGTAGGGACGTAGGATTACCGGGAACAAGTCGGGAGTTGACTTGGGTAATCCGAACCCTTGAAACATAACTGCGTTTGCGTGTGTTTCTCTTTGGGTTGTTTTCTATTCCGCACTATTTGTTGGATTGCATTTTATTTGGCGTAAATTCCTATTAAATTTGCATAAACACTATTCAACCCCCCTTCTAGTGTTTTCCCCATAGACAGGATCCTTACAACTATTTTGTTGAGTAACCCCCCTATATTGTCGTTGTCCTCTATTTATATCATACACACATTGAGAACAATGTGACGTTTAAGCTTGGGGGAGTGCATAGTGCACGCACTTTGCTTCATCGTGAAACACATTACGAATTTTCCATATGAACCATGTTCACTTCTATATTTATGTCTCATATGCTTTATTTTTTATGAAATATCATGGATTTATTTTTTTATGAACTCTGATATATGTTAGACTAGAGTTCGATTACTTGATTAGTGTATCTTTGTTAATATGCTTTTTCATAGTAGAATCCATAGTTTCACAACCATATTCTCGAAACAGTTAAGCTAAAAATGAATGAATCAAATCTGAAAATAATCATTTGACTCATGCGTGATTTGATTGATAATTCTATTGCTTCATGGATGTTTAGTGATTCAAAAGAGATAGGATAACCCCGCGACAACCAAACTAGTGACGATTAGGATTCCTGAAACCGAGCCATGTCTAGATTATATGCTTTTTCTTTTTCTTTATGAATAGTCAATAAATGATCTTTGATCATGTTTTGCATTCTATCGCGTTTAGTGAGTTTGCAAAAATTCCAATAATGAAAAAAACAAACAAATATCCTAAATAAAAGACCCTAGGGGTTCTTCGTAACCCAATGCCCTAAGACCGTCTGGTCTGGGATGCATATGCCGCTTTTTATATATATTGAGTTATCTCATGTATATAAATAAAGAAAAATGCATATTAAATATTCATATAGCCAAAAACAATATAAAAGTACAAAAATCCCATTTACTAATCTCCATTTCTATATAGAAAAAAGACATGGCAAAGTTGATGGGTTCTAGAAGTCTTGAAATGGTTATAGTGTGGTGATGCCTTACCTTGATTGAATTTGCTAAATTCATTCCATGAAGTATAACAAAATACCACGCATGCTTGAAAACGTTTGATCATGAAATATTATATTGCTTAGAGAATGAGTTGTGGACATTGGTTTCATTTCTGTGAATTGTATATTGCATGATAAACTATGATATGATATAACTCTACACTCATTTTATCACTTATCAAGTTCATTACATTTATTGAAATCCACGTTATTTAAATTTGAGCGAGATTTAAGTATTTGTTGTGTATTTGTGTTTTAATTTCATATTGACGTGTGCTCACGAGATCTTGCATACCTTGGGTTCTTATATTTTCTGAATTTAAGATCGAACCCCTTGTCTCCATTACACACCACCGTCTCGCATCTCCATTGTATCCCTCTCCCGTGTTCGCTTCTTACTAGTCTTCCTCGAGGACGAGTAAGAGGTAAGCTTGAGGGAATTTTGATGTGTCATTATATTCCACATTTTATCTATATGATTACACGTCAAAATGATTGTTCATTTACATATTTCATATGTTTTTACGCTATTATTTGGAACAATATGATTTTTGGAGCGTTTATGTCCATTTCAGGGATTTGGAGCGATATTAGAGGAATTTGGGATCAATAAGACGATCGGCGACGTGAGAGCACCAAGAATACTCATGATGACATGCCTGAGGTTCCAAAGAAGAAGACTAGAGGAAGAGAAAGAGAAAGGAGAAGCCAAGACGCAATCAGCTTCACTTTCCCAGGTGACTCGACCGAGAAGCACAAGCTGCTCGGTCGAGCTGATACACGAGCCAACAGAAAAGAGAACGTGCATCCTACTCGACCGAGCAGCGTGGTGACTCGGTCGAGTCATTTCTATTTTTCGAAGCTCCATCCAGTTCAACATCCTGCTCGACCGAGCAGGACTTACTCGACCGAGCCAGCAGGCGACTCGACCCGAGCAAGGCCTACTCGGCCCGAGTAGGCAGAGCGAAAATTTTGAAGGAGCCCGATCCGCTGACAAACTCGACCAAGTAGGGGGTGACTCGACCGAGCAAGGGGGCGACTCGACCGAGCAAGGGGGTGACTCGACCGAGCACGAAGGCTACTCGGTCGAGTAAGGTGAAAGCCAAGATTTTCAGACAGCCGTCCACTCTTTTCAAATATGCTATCACCTGAGATTTTTTAATATTTTTCTAATATTTTTTCCAGATATTAGACTTCAAGACGGTTCCAACGCCATCAAGAACGTGTCAATTGGAGGTCGGATAAGCTCTAGAGAATTTCTACAAGATGGTGCTGCAGTGCAGAAATCTGCACTCGGCCGAGTGCTGTTTCTACTCGGTCTGAGTGCTGATGGGGTCCACCAATAAGTTGCGGCCAGAAACAGATTTGGGCCGAATTTGAGAGGGTTTTTTTGGGTTATTTGCTAAGGTTTGGGGAGAGATATATATTGTTTTATAGCCGTCATTTTTGGAGACTTTTTAGAGAGTTTTGAAGGTTGGATCTCATTTTTCTTAGGAGTTCTTGGAGACTTTATTTTGGAGTTAGGCCATGCCATAGGCCCCTCCCATGTATCAAGCTAAGTATTCCTATTCTTTTGAATTATATTTTAGTTCTTATCGTCTTTCTATGATGCTAGCAATGAACTTTATTGTCTTCATAATATTTGCTATGCTTGAGTAGTCTTTTCTAGGGCTAAGGGATTAGCCCTAGGATTTTAGGATTTAAATATAAAGTTGGGATTTTTATGGTGCGTTGGTATAAAGGGGCTGTGTTTTGGTTGATCTAGCAAAATCCATAGGAGACCTTGTACTGAGATCGTGCTCACGGTCGGTGGAATCGGTTAGCCTAAGGAGTATCCTACGGATTTAATTAGGGAGTTAGTGAATGCAACCAAGGCTCGTGACCATGCCCGGATCGTGCCTTGAGGGGATCCACCGACGAACTATATCACTACATTAATGGGTACCGCCATTGCGTCAATGAGAGCTGCCAAAATACCTCGAAGCTCTAACCCACGAGAGTGGTACAAGTTGAGAGCGTTCGAACCACGAGAGTGGTGAGAACTTTGTAGACCATTAATGCACGTATCGTATGCGCCTATCGCGAGAGCGGTGTTAATGCGATACGTTAGATTCATGATGCCCAGACGCATGAAGTCACTTCCTAGATGCTACAATCCCCAATAATACCAATGCTACGTAAGAGTCTTAACCAAGCATCGACATCCGATGATCCTAATGGCGAGTCCTAAAGCCGTAGCCTTTTCTTTCTTTCTTTGTGTGGAGTCCTTTGTTTGCGACATCGAGTGACACGACTTTCGCATCCATCACCATTACGACACTCCATAATTCACATCCACCAATAAACCCGCAAGTCTAGCTCAACCTAGGAGTAGATAGGTAGTATAGCACCGCTTTTCTGTGTTCGATACCCACTCGCCACTATACCATGCGCTTGCGGTAAATGACATCGTTTCGGAGTTAGTTTCGGGCCGATCAAGAAGCATTAATAATTTATATGAGATGTTAACAATAAGTTTAAACATGACAGTTCTACGTGAAGTAAAGTAAAACACTCCTAACATGCAGTTCTAAACAGTTTAAGAAGTAAAGTAACGCATTTCTATTTATTCATTAGCATGCCAATATAACTGAGACAACAATTGCAAGTTCCATATCAATATTTCATATCTCTCATGGGGTTCTCGCCTTTAGGCTGTGATGAGTAGATCGTTCTTCTCACGGGGGTTTACCGTGATTGACGCCACCCCACCGCATGCAGGTGGTGCTCTTGAAGAGAGGACCCCTTCATACACCTAGTGGCCGCTCAACCCTAACCCCACCTCAGATTTGTGCTGGAACACGAGCCAGCCTAGTCGACTCACACGACATCACGAAGTCACGATTTTGCCTTCGAGGCGCACGATTTCACGATGTCACACATTTGTTAAATATTCCAAGACATGCACCAATTTAACAATATCATCATTTATTTTTATACGACATTTTAAATGATTAAGAGAGTGTTGAACAACATTTACAATAATTTAACGAGAGTGTTGAACATGTGGGATTAACGAACATATTACGGAAACTAATTATCTTCGCCATTGTTTCAAATTAAAGCATATCAAGTTATATATCATTGGGTCCCATTTTCGGTCCAAAACATCATGGTATTAATTTCATGCGTCATTTCACGTGTAGATTTTGAGTTATACAGCATTACATGCAAAAGACTAAATGAGCATCTAACTTCGAAAATTCACTATAAATTGTACACTTGCCTGATTTCAGTGTTCCTGGTGTCGTCGGGTTCATCTCGATGGGTACTACGCTATCGTAAGATTGGTTCGCTGGTTTGATAAAACATACAATCAGATCAGGTCTTTTTTGATCATAATAACTTAATAAAAATTCCTATGACGTCTAATAGTCCGTTTTCCATTAGGTTCTCTACATTACGGTATGGGCTGAAGATTAGTGATAGGTTTACTAACCGTTTATGCAGCGAAGGGCAGCGACGACACGGTGAGGGGTAGCGACCGATCTGAAAGGCATCTACGGTGTCTACGGACTAAATACTTGTAGCAGTATCGAGGGGAAGCAGACAACAACGACTGAGGGTCCCCGGAGGGGTGCAGTCGACTGGAGAGGATCTGATGGTGGTCGGCACTGACTCTGGTGGGTTTTGGACGGCGGTAGGGGCTGCTCCGGTGGCTGAGCGGCAAGTGAGCGGTAGCAAGGGAAGATCAGCGGCCTGGAGACTGTAGGTGGCGGTTCAGGACAGCGGCAGGCCGTTGAAGATAGTCGGAGGGTGCTGTGGGGCTTAGGGCTTGCAGGGCTGTGCTTGTGCATCCGCATGGGGAGGAAGATGGCGCTTGTGCATGGAGGAAGGAGGCTAGCGACAACCTGGGGCTGTGAAGTCGAGCTAGGGGGAGAGAGAGAAGGCGGGGGCTTGTTGTATGGGCTAAGGGTTCGGTAATCTCAGGTGAGGGGAGGAGCACACGGTGGGTCTTCTGAGAAAGGAGGTGGGAGTTCGGACTGAGTTTTGTACGGGCTTAAGGAGCTTGGAGGCCTGGGGTTGTTGCTGGTCGGAGGAGTGTGTGCGTAGGTCTTAGGGGTGCGTGCGTATGGAGGAAAGGCAGGCGGCAGCCTGGGAGATGGCCAGAGTTTTTGTACAGCTCTCGGGGGCTTCGAGGTGTTGGTTGAAGAGGGAAGACGGGTTCTGAGCAGGAGGGGGACAGGTCTCCTAGGGTCTTGTAGGCTATGTAAAGTAGGGGGAGAGTTTATAAAGAGGAGGGACCGCATGTGAATGGAGCCTGGAGTTTTTCCTTTGTATGGGTTTTAAAAGTATGGAGCACGTGAAGAACCCCTGGGCTCTTCTGTTTGTGTTTTTGATGGGAGAAGAGAGATTCCATGGTTTTTTTTGTTTGGTGATGGCTAGTTGCGTAATAGGCTGATGTCCTCTTCTTTCTTTTTCTTTTTTTGTTAGGGTTTTATAATAGGAGGGTGTGGCTAGGTCCAGGGCTAGAGTTATAATAGGAAAGGGTTTCATTTTGAGTTAATGGAGTTGATTAGGAAAATTAAAGATGATATTATTAAGGGAAGTTTTTTGAAAAGAAATATTAATAGGGGAGGTATTTATGGGTTAAATAAAGTCAATTTTAATTTTGGTTTTATTAGGATTCAATTTGGAAAGTATTTCAAAAACATTTGAATTTGAAAAGTTTGAATTTGAAATTTGAAATTAGTTATTAGATGGAAAATATTATAGTAGGTTTAAGATAATGTTGGCTAAAACGTATTAGGGATGATAGCCATTACGAGTACGTAGCACGAATACGCCTAGTATTAATATGTAACACGTGTACGCATCAACTACGTGTACAAAAAAGTACAACAAGGAAAAGGATACGAACAAAAAGTGCTATCAGGATACCAGTCGTTACATTCTACACATCTTAAGAAAAATTCCGTCCTCGAAATTTCTTAAAATTCGAATTTAATACCAGAAGTCGATAATACTATCACATGAATACTTATGAGGTAAATATGATCCAAAATACTTCAGACGAAGAAAGGTAATAAGTAGGAAATGATGTAATTGACAAGGTTAATATTAAATTTCGAAGAGGGGAGATGGTTATGTACAACAAAGGCCTTAGCCGTCAATAGGCAAGCAAAATAGCTAGCGACAGCTACTAGCGATGTGCAAGGACAAGGGTGAGACAATAATAAGGTACATATATATACTCACAACTGTAGCCCCAACATTCTAACACACTGGTTGTTAAACTCATAACCTCAAACAAGTGTTTCTAAAATAAATCATCACTTCTCGTCTCGTCACTGGATAATGTTACAACTATAAGCATATCCTGAACTTAAATATAGATCCAATACTCCCTTTTTTATTTCTACCTCATAATTCTTGTCTTAAACAATCTATACTTTAAATAAGGCAACCTCGGAAGGGAAAATACCAACTATCCTCAACCAATACCTCTTACAAGTTTCCTCACTCCTTCGCTCATCCTTGATTTTAAGGCAGTAACATCTTCTCTGAGATCTTTAATGTACGATATCCTCTATAACTAAGTTCTTTATAAACTGTACACTCTCATAAGTTGTCTTATCCGTAATGTGTCACCCCTTGTTCATTGTATAACCTAACTTGTAGCACTATAATTTTCACACCATCCAACTCCAATCTTATTCTTATCTCAAGCAATTGATATAATGATGCTCTACTAATTACTAACATATAACAAAAAGTACAAGTACGCCTAGTATAACTCACCATTTACAACCAACAATTGCCTCGCTTCCAACTCATTCTTCTTCGTGATAACACACGAATTTATTCACCATAATTAACAACTATTAAATCACACCTCATCATTTCTTATTGTCTTGTCCTAAGCTGTCATGCCCCGCTTCCCTAATATGGAAGGCGAGACGTGAGGAGGTTCGCTCAGACGTGGAGCTGTGAAGCTGCAGTCTGATAAGCGTCTGTAAAAATTTCAAAAAGTAGCAGGTCCTTGCATTACGACAAAACAACAACAATAATAAAGCAGATAAGAAAATATCCACCAACAACGTCCAACAACTATTACAACATCACAGAATAGTCAGAAAAGTACAAGTCTGAACAATAGGCCTAAAGCATGGCCAAACAAAACAAAGAGAGATAGGTCCTACGCACCGAAACCTAACAGCAACTAAGGAAAGGTAACAACTAAGGGGAGACTCCAAACGAGTCTAGGACTGGTCACCCGTGTCCTCGAACTCAGTCTCTGCAGGGACCTCAAACTCAGCGTCAACAAACTGCTCGTCCTCTGCTAACTACTCTGTCTCAAAGCCTGACATGTGACACCCAAAGAGAAAAGGGCACATGTCAGCAAAAGTCTCCCAAGGGAAGCGGAGAACTTTTGTGCAAGGATATAATAAATTGAAACAACTAACAGTTCTAATATAATGAGGTGATATGACATTTTAAGGATGCAGCAATTTTAATATGACATGAAGCATGCAATACAAGTAACAGAAACACGAAACATTATCCATTCACTTTGTGCATAGGGTTTACGCCTTTTGGCTGAAGTGGCTGTACGGGCACACTTCTACGCTCAAGTGATCGCTTAACCCTACCCCTCCACGTGTATCGAGCGTTGGTTTCCCAACAACACTGTGCTCACTTCTGGATCACGAGCCAGGAAGTGTTTTTCAATATGGCATAGGGTTGTGCCCACAAAAGCAGGTGACTAGCCTAAATAGCAATAACATTTGTAGCGTGTGCTACTCAATCACGAAGAACACATGACATGACATGACATGGGATGAGCAGTTAAAGTGCGTACCGTTAATTGAAAGTTAAACATGGCATGGCAACATGAATGAAAGCAAGTAAAGTGTCGGATCTAGTTTCGTTGTCAAACTAGATCAAATAAGGCGTCTAGACAGCTATCATTTCACTGTCTAGTCTCTTTTACGCTAACAGACAAATTGGCCTAAAAACGTGGCCTAAAACATTTACTGGCAAGTATCACTTGCCTGTTTCCGTTGGTATCGGTTGCCGTGGGTTCGTCTCGACGGGTATGACGTGTCAGTATTTCCGGTTCTCTGTTTCAGTTAATCAATTCACTGAATTAGATCTTATTGTGAGATAATCAAAATATCCTTAAAGTGGGTTCGTCTAATTTTATCGGGGTATCTAGCTAGGGTGAGGTCTATATGTGTTGTAACATTCTTTTATTAACATGATAAGCTTCATTTTAATCAAATTATATTGTCCTAACTTAACTACTAACATGCTGAAATTAAAAAAAAACACTAATAACTAATATTAACAATTAATCAATATTAACTAGGCTAATTGCATGGTTAAAACTTGGTATTAAATAGCACAACTACTAAGTTTGACCATGGGTAAAAAGTAACATGGTTAAAAATTATAACACTTACTAACTTTATTTAATTATTCATTTATTCATTAAGCTATCTATTGTAGCCTGCCAATTCTTCATAAGGCCAAGCCCCTTCCTCAAATATTGTCCCCTCTTCATTCATATTTTGTTAGCCCAAAGTCTGTCAACTTTCACTTACCCAACATCTCACTGTCATTATTTAATACCTCTTCTTTTATTAATAGGGTTAGCTTTCTCTTTACTGACTTTCTCTATCTGTCTGACTCTTCAATGCCTAATATTAATATAGGCTATCCTCATGACTCTTACTTCTTACTATTATTACATATAGGTTGTTTTTAATTCTTTCTCACTGTCACTCCTTCTCCTTTATTCTTCTGTCTGTGTTCCTTTGCTTTGCTCTTTTGTTTTTACAAACAATGGCAGCAAGAGAAAAAAACGCAAGGGGAGGGCTTACTTGCGCACGGGAGGAAGAGGAGGGCGGACGGCTCCAGCAATCGGCGGCCTGCGGCGTTCCGGGCGGGCGGACTGCGGCGGATTCGGCGGATCTGGGCGGGAGGCGATGCACCTGGGCGGATTTCCGGGCGGCGGTGCACCTGGGCGGATTTCCGGGCGGCGGCGCAGCCGGATCCGGCGACAACGGCGGCTTGTTCCCAGTGACGCACGGCTCCGTGCTGGGATGAGGGTGGCGGCTCGCGGCTCCGGTGATGGGTGGTGAGGGTTAGAGCTAAGGAAAGGAGGAGGAAGAAGGCGAGAGTTGGGTTTGATCTAAAAGGGAAAGGATCTGTGGGTTGATGAACCCGAAGTTTGATTCAGATTCGGTTTTCGTTTTCCTTGTTTCAATTTTCAGTTTCTGAGTTTGAGTTTGTTGACGATTTTGGGAAGAGTTAGGGGAATTTTGGGTTTCTGGGTTTTGGGGATTCTGATTCGGATGTTTGAACAAGGGTTTGATTATGTTGAGAATTTGGGTCACGAAGATGATGATTTTCAGGGCTAATTTGGTTTGGGAATTTGTTGCTGTAAAATCTTTGTTTGCAGGTTGATGGAGAATTTGCAGAGGTTGGTTTGTCCTGTGGAGTGTTTGAAAATGATTTGCAGGGGGGAAGAACGTTGTAGGGAAGAGGACGGTTGCAGGTTGGTCGTTCATCGCTTTGGTTGCTGGCTGCTGTTGAAATACAACAGTGAATGGGGGACACATTGAAGGGATGGAGCTGGGTGTGGGTGAGATTTGATGAGCCCTGTTGGATCTCACCAACAGGAGGAGGTGGGATTCAATGGGTTTTAATTAGTGATTTAATTAGGGCTAAGTTAATAAATGTTTGATTTAGGGATAATTTAATTAGGGTAAAAATTAATTTATCAAATTAGTGATTTGATTTTTAGCCAATAATAACAAATTAAGAAATTAAATAAGATGTGATTATTAAAATAAATGTAGTAATTAGTGAAGTTAACGGTGATTAGAAATTTGTAATTAGTGGGATAATTAAGTTAAGGCAATTTGTTAAAAATTGATAGTCAATTAATGTTGGTACGGTAAAACGAAAAGCGGATACGCGCTCGCATCGACGCACAAAAGAATTCACGCACAAAAATATCCGGGTGGAAATTCGGGCATACAATAGTCAT
Organism: Scilla litardierei; assembly: GCA_030789695.1. NCBI lineage: Eukaryota > Viridiplantae > Streptophyta > Magnoliopsida > Asparagales > Asparagaceae > Scilla > Scilla litardierei. The sequence goes on along the minus strand of CM061132.1, from coordinate 77,864,561 downwards.
ACGTCTAGAAAATACCGACCGTTACATTCTACCCACCTTAAGAAAAATTCCGTCCTCGGAATTCTTATCAACTAAAGAGTAGGGAATAAATATGGATAACGCTCCCGTATCTCATCTTCCCACTCCCAGGTAGACTCTCCTGGCGAGTCACGACGCCACATCACCCTGACTAGATCAACAGTCCTATTCCTGAAGACTTTCTGGCGTCGATCTAGAATCTCCACAGGTTGATGTTCGTACGTCAAATCTGGTCGAACTGTAATCTCAGAGTAGTCCACAGCATGAGAAGGGTCGCTGATATAACGATGGAGCTGGGACACATGGAAGACGTCATGAACTCCCTCTAATGACAGTGGCAAAGCTAAGCGATATGCTACTTCTCCAACTCGCTCTAGTACATCGAAAGGTCCAATAAATCTCGGACTAAGCTTGCCTCTCTTTCCAAATAGAATCACTCCTCGATTTGGTGAGATCTTCAGGAACACATGATCTCCTGGCTGAAACTCCAGAGGACGTTGTTTAGCATCTGCCCAATGCTTATAACGGTCCTGGGCGATCCAAAGCTTGTCCCTGATATCTCGCACAACATCAACTGCGTCCACTATCATCTCTGGCCCCAAGAGCTCTTTATCACCTACGTCATCTCAACTCAGTGGCGATCGACATTTTCTCCCGTAAAGAGCAGCAAAAGGCGACATGCCAATGCTCGCCTGGTAGCTGTTGTTGTAGGAGAACTCCACCAAGTGCAGGTGATCCTCCCACGAACTCTTGAGGTCCAACATGCAGGCTCTCAGCATATCCTCTAAGATTTGTATATTGCGCTCCGACTGTCCATCTGTCTGCGGGTGATACGCAGTACTGAACTTCAGACTGGTACCCAGATTGGTTTGCAGACTCTTCCAGAACTGAGATGTGAATCTCGTATCACGATCTGATACAATGCTCACAGGGACTCCATGCAGGCGCACGATCTCCTACACGATATAATTCACATCACGACTAGTACCAGAAGGAAATTATTAAGGTATGAGTTAGGTCATTACCTCCATATACTTTCTTGCTAATATCTCCGTGGATTGCCCAACTCGGAAGGGTATAAAGTGCGCAGACTTGGTCAATCGATCAACGATGACCCAGATCGCGTCGTTCTGCTTGGTGCTCCGAGGTAAGCCAGTCACGAAGTCTATCGTAATGTGCTGCCACTTCCACTCGGGAATCGGCAGAGGTTGTAGTAACCCGGCAATGCGATGGTGTTCAGCCTTCACTTGCTGACACACGAGGCACTTGGGAACACTATGTGCCACACTTCTCTTCATCCCATGCCACCAGAAATTCTGTCGAAGATCCTTGTACATCTTAGTACCTCCAGGATGAATAGAATAAGGCGAACTGTGAGCCTCATTCATCAACTCCTCTCTTATATCTCCGGCAGGTACGCAGATCCTTCTACCATATCTTAAAGATCCATCCGTGTGAATCAGAAAATCCGTCCGAAGTCCTGCTTCAACTTGCTCTCTGATCTTCTTCAATTTAGCATCTCCAGCTTGAGCAATCTTGATTCGATCCACGATCGTCGATTGAATTTGCATGTTCATCAACGACGATGTGACTCCCGGTAGAACAGCTTCAACATCCATCCTTCGCAGATCCTGCTGCAATCTCCACTGAGCTGTGAGAATCATCACTTCGGGCAGTCGACTCAAGGCATCCGGTACGACATTCATCTTTCCAGGATGATACTGTAGATCGATGTCGTAGTCCACCATTAATTCCAACCATCTACGCTGTCTCATATTCAGCTCCTTCTAGGTAAATATGTATTTCAAACTTGTGATCAGTGAAGATTTTCACTTTCTCACTCAGTAAGAAATGCCTCCAAATCTTCAAAGCAAATATGACGGCAGCTAACTCCAAGTCGTGAGTCGGATAATTCTTCTCGTGGATCTTCAACTGCCGAGAAGCATAAGCGACTACATGACTGTGCTGGTGCAGAACGCATCCAAGTCCCTTGCCTGATGCGTCACAGAAAATCTCGAAGCCTCCGCTTCGGTCCGGAATAGCTAAAACTGGTGCAGATGTCAGCCTCTCCTTCAAGGTAGAAAAGGCTTGCTCACACGAGTCTGACCAACTGAACTTAACATCCTTCCTTATCAATCTCGTCATCTGCTCAGCTATCCTCGAGAAATCCTTGATAAATCTGCGGTAGTATCCAGCCAATCCAAGGAAACTCCTGATGTCCGATGCCGATCGAGGTGCATGCCATTCACTGACTGCTTTGACCTTCTCCGGATCCACTGAGATACCAGCTCCCGATACTACATGCCCAAGAAATGCAATTCTATCCAGCCAAAATTCGCATTTGATGTACTTGGCATACAGTCTATGGTGACGGAGCGTCTCTAATACCATCTTCAGATGTTCTGCATGCTCTTCCTCGCTCTTCGAGTACACCAGGATGTCGTCTATGAAAATCACCACGAACTTGTCAAGGAAGTCGTAAAAGATAAGGTTCATGAGATTCATGAACACAGCAGGAGCGTTGGTCACACCGAACGGCATGACGACGAACTCGTAATGCCCGTACTTAGTCCAAAAAGCAGTCTTGAGTACATCTTCCTTCTTGACTCTGACCTGATGGTATCCGCTCCAGAGATCCAACTTTGAAAATACCCTCGATCCACCAAGCTGATCGAAGATATCATCAATGCGAGGCAGTGGGTACTTGTTCTTCACTGTGATCTGATTCAACTCCCGATAATCAATACACATCCTTCTCGAGCCATCTTTCTTCTTCACTAGCAAGACGGGTGCACCCCATGGAGATACGCTGGGATGGATGAAACCCTTCTGTAGTAGTTCATCCAACTGCTTCCTCAACTCTTCTAATTCTGCAAGAGCCATATGGTACGGCGCCTTCGAAAGTGGTTGAGCTCCTGGCATAAGATCGATGTCGAACTCCAACGCTCGATCGGGCGGTAGTCCAGAAATGTCTTCAGGGAAGACGTCTTCAAAATCTCTCACTACTGCAGGCTTCTCTGGTTCAGTAATCATAGATGCAACGGTCAATCGATAAGGCTGGGCTCGGAACTTGACCGGTCCAAGCGAACGTCTTCCACCGACAAACTCGAACACTGGGTGGTCAGGAATTTCGAACACCACTTTCTTCCGGTGACAGTCGATCGTGGCATAAAAAGCTCCTAACCAGTCAATACCGAGTATAGCATCGAAATTGGATAGGTCATGGACAATGAAATTAGCATATAGTTCGTGTCCACTAATCACCAACGTGCATGGTCTACATCCCAGTGCAACATTCACTACACCATTCCCAGTTGTAATGTTCCAACACTTGGAAAGTGTATATGTGGGTATCGAGTGTTCGACTACGAACTTCCGAGATAGGATGCACATGGAAGCTCCAGAATCGAACAGGGTCAAGGCCGGGTGGGATGAAACTAAGATGACACCTAAGGGTAACATGCAACTAGATTAACAGTGATCTAATTAATCAAATGTAATGCATAAATAAGGAGGACTAGTATAGAAGGTACCTGCAATAACTCCGTCCTCAGTCTCGGCCTCCACTGCAGTCATCGTGAAGGCTTGCCTCTTAGGCTGAACAGCCTACTGGAAAGCCTGCTTCTGGGGAATGAGAGGCGCTCCACGTCCATCAGCCACTGGAGCTCTCTGCTGCTGAACTCCATCTGGTGCCTTCCACAGTTGCTTAGTTCTCGGACAGTCCTTCAATGCATGCGTAGCGTCACCACAAACTAAGCACTGGCCCAAGAATCTCCGACACTGCTCCTTCACATGACCAGCCTTGCCACAAAAATGGCACAACTTCGGAGTAGGCCCACCTGGCCTCTTAAACTGTACAGACTGATTAGGCTTGAACCCAGTCCTAACCACAGTTCTGGCCTGCTCCATAGGCCTCTTCCCAGCACCTGAATACTGCCCTCTCCTCTGATTGGCAATCAGCTCCTGCCTCTTGGCAGCTATCAACAACTTCTGGTAAGAATCCAAGTCCAAAGAGGAAATCAGACTCTGCAGCTCCAAAGATAAACCTTGTAAGAATTTCTGAGCTCGATCCTCAGCAGTCTCCACCATCTTCGGCGCAAAGCGACTCAGTTTCATGAACTCTTGGTGGTACTGGTCCACCGTCAGATTCCCTTGCTTCAGATTGATAAACTACTGCATCAGCTCCCTCTTGGCAGCTCGATGGAAATACTCATCATTAAATCTCACCTTGAAAGTGGCCCAGGGGATAGGCTTCACCAACATCTGCTCTTCTGACTCCCACCAACTACGGGCATTGTCCTTCAGTTGCTTCTTCACTAAGTCAACCCATCCAGCCGGGTTAACCTTTGAGAGAAGCAGATTATCCTCCGTATTCTTCATTCATTCATCCGCAGCTAATGATCCTTCTGACCCAGTGAAATATGACGGGCCCAGCTCCCGAAACTGCTTCGCTCCCGGCTCGAAGCGAGGGGCATTCTGAAGCATGCCCTGCAGAACCTGCATCATCTGATGCATCATCCTCATCATCTCCCTCGTGGTGGGTTCTCTATCAGCATCCTCGCCATGTCCTGCTCCACCACCAGCTCCAGATCCACTACCAGCTCCTCGGATGATGCATCTACCGGCCATCTAAGACAAGAAAATGCTCAGATTAGACTTAATCGTAACTCGAATGTTATGAATATTTAAATGGATGTTGTTATCATCATTGTTGTTCCGATATTTCACAGATGCAAAGAGGAGACCTGCATGGGCCACCACTAAAACCTGTCACGCATCGCTTCCCTAATATGGAAGGCGAGACGTGAGGAGGTCCGCTCAGACGTGGAGCTGTGAAGCTGCAGTCTGATAAGGGTCTGTAAAAATTTCAAAAAGTAGCAGGTCCTTGCATTGCGACGAAACAACAACAATAATAAAGCAGATAAGAAAATATCCACCAACAATGTCCAACAAATATTACAACATCACAGAATAGTCAGAAAAGTACAAGTCTGAACAATAGGCCTAAAGCATGGCCAAACAAAACAAAGAGAGATAGGTGCTACGCACCGAAACCTAACAGCAACTAAGGAAAGGTAACAACTAAGGGGAGACTCCAAACGAGTCTAGGACTGGTCACCTATGTCCTCGAACTCAGTCTCTGCAGGGACCTCAAACTCAGCGTCAACAATCTGCTCGTCCTCTGCTACCTGCTCTGTCTCAAAGCCTGACATGTGACACCCAAAGAGAAAAGGGCACATGTCAGCAAAAGTCTCCCAAGGGAAGCGGAGAACTATTGTGCAAGGATATAATAAATTGAAACAACTAACAGTTCTAATATAATGAGGTGATATGACATTTTAAGGATGCAGCAATTTTAATATGACATGAAGCATGCAATACAAGTAACAGAAACACGAAACATTATCCATTCACTTTGTGCACAGGGTTTACGCCTTTTGGCTGAAGTGGCTGTACGGGCACACTTCTACGCTCAAGTGATCGCTTAACCCTACCCCTCCACGTGTATCGAGCGTTGGTTTCCCAACAACACTGTGCTCGCTTCTGGATCACGAGCCAGGAAGTGTTTTTCAATATGGCATAGGGTTGTGCCCGCAAAAGCAGGTGCCTAGCCTCAATAGCAATAACATTTGTAGCGTGTGCTACTCAATCACGAAGAACACATGACATGATATGACATGGGATGAGCAGTTAAAGTGCGTACCGTTAATTGAAAGTTAAACATGGCATGGCAGCATGAATGAAAGCAAGTAAAGTGTCGGATCTAGTTTCGTTCTCAAACTAGATCAAATAGGGCATCTAGACAGCTATCATTTCACTGTCTAGTCTCTTTTACGCTAACAGACAAATTGGCCTAAAAACGTGGCCTAAAACATTTACTGGCAAGTATCACTTGCCTGTTTCCGGTGGTATCGGTTGTCGTGGGTTCGTCTCGACGGGTATGACGTGTCGGTATTTTCGGTTCTATGTTTCAGTTAATCAATTCACTGAATTAGATCTTATTGTGAGATAATCAAAATATCCTTAAAGTGGGTTCGTCTAATTTTATCGGGTTATCTAGCTAGGGTGAGGTCTATATGTGTTGTAACATTCTTTTATTAACATGATAAGCTTCATTTTAATCAAATTTTATTGTCCTAACTTAACTACTAACATACTGAAATTAAAAAAAACACTAATAACTAATATTAACAATTAATCAATATTAACTAGGCTAATTGCATGGTTAAAACATGGTATTAAATAGCACAACTACTAAGTTTGACCATGGGTAAAAAGTAACATGGTTAAAAATTATAACACTTACTAACTTTATTTAATTATTCATTTATTCATTAAGCTATCTATTGTAGCCTGCCAATTCTTCATAAGGCCAAGCCCCTTCCTCAAATACTGTCCCCTCTTCATTCATATTTTGTTAGCCCAAAGTCTGTCAACTTTCACTTACCCAACATCTCACTGTCATTATTTAATACCTCTTCTTTTATTAATAGGGTTAGCTTTCTCTTTACTGACTTTCTCTATCTGTCTGACTCTTCAATGCCTAATATTAATATAGGCTATCCTCATGACTCTTACTTCTTACTATTATTACATATAGGTTGTTTTTAATTCTTTCTCACTGTCACTCCTTCTCCTTTATTCTTCTGTCTGTGTTCCTTTGCTTTGCTCTTTTTTTTGTTTACAAACAATGGCAGCAAGAGAAAAAAACGCAAGGGGAGGGCTTACTTGGGCACGGGAGGAAGGGGAGGGCGGACGGCTCCGGCAATCGGCGGCCTGCGGCGTTCCAGGCGGGCGGACAACGGCGGATTCGGCGGATCTGGGCGGGAGGCGGTGCACCTGGGTGGATTTCCGGGCGGCGGCGTAGCCGGATCCGGCGACAGCGGCGGCTTGTTCCCAGCGACGCACGGCTCCGTGCTGGGCTGAGGGTGGCGGCTCGCGGCTCCGGTGATGGGTGGTGAGGGTTAGAGCTGAGGAAAGGAGGAGGAAGAAGGGGAGAGTTGGGTTTGATCTAAAAGGGAAAGGATCTATGGGTTGATGAACCCGAAGTTTGATTCAGATTCGGTTTTCGTTTTCCTTGTTTCTATTTTCAGTTTCTGAGTTTGAGTTTGTTGATGATTTTGGGAAGAGTTAGGGGAATTTTGGGTTTCTGGGTTTGGGGATTCTGATTCGGATGTTTGAACAAGGGGTTGATTATGTTGAGAATTTGGGTCACGAAGATGATGATTTTCAGGGCTAATTTGGTTTGGGAATTTGTTGTTGTAAAATCTTTGTTTGCAGGTTGATGGAGAATTTGCAGAGGTTGGTTTGTCCGGTGGAGTGTTTGAAAATGATTTGCAGGGGGGAAGAACGTTGTAGGGAAGAGGACGGTTGCAGGTTGGTCGTTCATCGCTTTGGTTGCTGGCTGCTGTTGAAATACAACAGTGAATGGGGGACACATTGAAGGGATGGAGCTGGGTGTGGGTGAGATTTGATGAGCCCTGTTGGATCTCACCAACAGGAGGAGGTGGGATTCAATGGGTTTTAATTAGTGATTTAATTAGGGCTAAGTTAATAAATGTTTGATTTAGGGATAATTTAATTAGGGTAAAAATTAATTTATCAAATTAGTGATTTGATTTTTAGCCAATAATAACAAATTAAGAAATTAAATAAGATGTGATTATTAAAATAAATGTAGTAATTAGTGAAGTTAACGGTGATTAGAAATTTGTAATTAGTGGGATAATTAAGTTAAGGCAATTTGTTAAAAATTGATAGTCAATTAATGTTGGTACGGTAAAACGAAAAGCGGATACGCGCTCGCGTCGACGCACAAAAGAATTCACGCATAAAAATATCCGGGTGGAAATACGGGCATACAATAATCATACGTCTAGAAAATACCGACCGTTACATAAGCAATTTAGATCAATCTACACAACTATCCATTCGTATCAACATATCTTATCATTTCTGGTATCCTCATCACCCTATCTGTATGATGAAGTCTTGTTGCTTTAAATACTCTGCTCATTATCATTGTCACCATGAATCATGTTTACTTTCATAGCTACTATTAGTTGTTACTAATCTGAGTCTCAAATCCGTAATGTACTCGTCTTCCTGTGCACCACTCATAAAAATGAAATTCTGTTGAAGCCGGTATGCATGGGTATTATCCAAATACGAAGTATAAATCTTGAACACATCATTCTATTTATCACCTTGTAAATGGATTAATCTAAGTTCTTTGTTTTCATAATCAACTAGTACAACTACACCTTACATCATCTTAAACTACGTCTATCTATAATTATAATCCCCTAATATTAATAATCATATCTAACATTCTAACAACATAATGCATAACAAAATTCAACACTGCTGATGATGGAAATAAAGGTGGAAACATTTAAAAGGGGTTATAACGCAAATTTAAAACTAGTCTCAAGTGGTAATAAGTAAATAGACGCACTAATGTGGTAACCAAGATATAGTGTAGGATACAGAGCTGTATGATGTAACGAATCAAGTTTGCGACGAATGGTTTTAGGTGAGGCAAGGATATGGAGTTAGCTTGATCAGGTGGCATAAAGATAGTTATGAATGATTAAGTGGGAGAATGGGAGGTATATGTAAAAATGTGACAATATCCTAATAACATATATAAGGATAGTGAGTAGGTGGTATAAGTTAAAACATGAGATAAGCAATAGACGAAAGAGTCGTGTGTGTAGAGATGTAGTGTTTGTTTCGTAAATGGAGATAGATTTTTACAAAAAATTTAAAGTATGAACATGATGAATGCAAAACTGATAAACCAAGGTAGTTGGAGTTCTATTTAATATGAAAAGTATTTTAAATTTGTATATGATTGGTTGTTTTCAAATCCGTTGTAGTATAGTAATAAAAGAAAATGCTATATTGAATTAGTGGAATAGAAGTAAGGTTTAAAGATAAAGATCTCCATATGTAGAAAGTAAGATAAATATGTGGGTCTTGATGGTATAGATTAGAAATCATTATAAGATTGTAATTAGAAATCACGGCGAAGAAAGTTTTGAGATCAAGGAATGAAATTTTAGATCAGCTAAAGAGTATGAGATCTAGGCATATATACTAAAGATTTCAAAGTAATTAAACCGGGCGAGGAAGTCAATGAAAAGGATATCGAAAGTAGAATCAGGATTGTAATGTCATCATTGTTGTCCTTAAAGCATTTTGCACAAGCGCGACTAGTATGAATCAAATAAGTTTCAAAATATTTAATATGGAGGATTCAAAAGGATAATAATGGCTGTCAAGAGGGGATCACGTGAATCGAGAGCAAAGAAAAGAAAGGGACAATCAACGTAAATACAACTAGGAAATGACTTGGTGAAGGTGCTACGATGGATTTCTGTAACGACTGCTTTTCATGAGTCTGGATTTTAATATTATATAATATATGTTTTGATGGATTTTCTCCTCTTGTGTGGTTTTGTCTCCGTAGATTTCATTTTCGATCGATTCGTCGTATTTTCTCGCTTCTTCCTTAGGATTGTCGATTTCGAAGTATGTCACTCGTGACGGACTTCATAACGGTCATATCTAACTGTTAGATCAAGCCTAGGAGTCTTAGGAATCGATCCCGGGGCCTCGCGCTCCATATCGGTACTTTTCTGTGCTCATTAGCCGGTGTAAGAAGGGCCACCGACCGACTAGATGACGATCCAGTCGGTCGGCAATCCTTCTTGGACCGACTAGTTAGCTTTCTAAATTTCTCAGGAGTTACTGTTTATCGTTAGTCGGTCTAAGAACGTTGGTTGACCGACTAGGTTGCAAACTAGTCGGTCAGCAATGCTTCCTGAACCGACTAACTCATCAAATTATTTTTGTATCAGCTACTGTTCACTCTTAGTCGGTCTAAGAACGTTCATCGACCGACTAGATGTTAAACTAGTCGGTCAGTACTTGTTCATGGACCGACTAACTCTAAAATCCTATTTTCGTTCAGGAGTTACTGTTTGCACTTAGTCGGTCTGCGTTGGTCGACCGACCGACTAGTTGCCAAACTAGTCGGTCAGTGGTTGCTCTTTGACCGACTAACCAGTGTTAAAACCCTAATTTCTGGGCAGCCGCCAGCCCAACCTATAAATACCCAACCCAAACGTTTTCATCTTCTCCAACACGACCCAAAACCCTAAAAACTTCCCTCTTCAGCCCCCATCTTCCTCCAAGCTCCATTTCTCCATTCCAAGCCCTAGAATCATCATCCAATCCAACCATTCACTCCATCTACCCCTCATCTTCCCCAAATCTCCATCAAAACCCATCAAAATCCCCAAATCCCCCAAAACCCTAGTTTCCCCAAACTTCTCCAATCTTTTCCAGATCTGATCATAGGGCTCCCCGGAGTGTTTCTTCTGCCTCCTCTTGGTAAGAAATCGTTCTACCGTTGTTTTCATAACTTATTTATAATTTTATGAAAATCCTAATTAATTTCATGTTGTTTGTTGTATGTTTCCCCATAACAGCGATTTTCCCTTAGATAGCATCCGTGTGACGAAGTGGTCGCCATCCCCGGTGCTAGGCAAGTGAAACTTGCCACTTAGGGTTTAGGCCATGTTTTAGGCCATATGCTTGTTGTAGGCGTAAAAGAGGCTAGGCGACGAAATGATACTCGCCTAGGCGCAAATTGGGGAACTAGCTTGACAACGAAGCTAGTTCCGACTTTTAGCATGTTGCACAATCACCATGTCATGTTTACTTTCAATTAACGGTACGCGAATATGTTCATGTCATTGCATTTCGCCTGTCACGTTTAATTTAATTAACTGTACGCAAATAAATTGTCATGACCTCTCATTCTTTAGGTATTGCTGTGATTGCGTAGCTTCGCTACAATGTTGTGTTCCTGGCTCGTGTTCCAGAAGCGGGCCATGTGTTGGTTGATAGCCAATGCCCGAATTGCGTGTTCCGGCTAGGTGTTCCCTACGCCATACTTGTGTTCCTGGCTCGTGACCAGAAGCGAGCATAATGAGTTGGAAACCCCAACGCTCGATGTAATGAATTGTGAACTAAGAATGCGAGCTCAATGTGCGGGGCAACCTCAGGCTCACTAGATGAGCTCAATGTGTGGGGACCCCAGGCTCCATATCGTGTGAGTATTGGGTAGTGTTTAGTGCCGATCGGTCTGAAATGCTATGCCATTCAGCGAATGGCATAAACACCTACAAAATGTGAATTGATTGAATTGATAGTAGCTTGGCTACTCTTGTCTTGTCCCGATAAATTGTTCCCTTGTACAAATTGTCTTGCCATGATTTAATTGTGCATTCATGTTATAACTGCCATGTCATGCATACTAAACTGCTAGGTTGCTAGATGCCTCACTTTCAGTTTCCTTGCCCAAGTCTTTTTAGACTTGCTGACATGTGCCCCTTTACTCTTTTGGGTTACACATGTTAGATCCTGAGCCCGAGTACCTCGTTGAGGACGAGGTGTTTGCTGACGCCGAGCCCGAGCTTGTGTTTGACGGGGAGTACGTGGACACTGGGGACTAGTCCTAGTGTCTTCGTGTGTTTTACTTTTGTTAGACAGTTGTTTGTTATCGGTGCGTAGCACCTATACTTTGTTGTTGTCGTATTCTTTGTTGGCCTTGTTCTGGGCCTTGGACTCTTTTCTTTTAGCCTGGTGGCTTTTCTGGATGTTGGACTTATTGTTGATGTTGGACAATTTGTGAGATGTGGAATTTTATTTTCAGTCTCGCCTTGTGTTATTATTGTTATTCTGTTGTGGTTACAGGGACATGTTTATGTATTTGTGGACGCTTATCGGGTTTGGGGCTTCACAGCTCCACTCTCGTGCGGACCTTTTCACGTCTCGCCTCCATTTTAGGGAAGCGGGCCGTGACAGGTTTTAGTGGTGGCCCATGCATGTCCCTCTGTAACTGCGATTTTTTTGGAATAGCGATAATAATATTAGAATGTCCCATAAACTAAGTTCGACGTCCGATGTCATAAGCTATGAGTCAAATCTGATTCGTTTTCTGTGTCACTAGATGGCAGGAAGGCGTTTCACCCGTGGTGGGGGCAGTGGTGCGCTCCCTCATGATGAGGAGCCTGAGCGGGAACCCATCAGCGGTGAGATGACGCAGATGATGTTGCAGATGATGCAAGTGCAGCAGGGCGTGCTTCTGCAAGTCCAGAATGCTCCACTTGCTCGAGCTGCCCGGGCTCTTCCGGATGCCCCTCGCTCTGAGCCAGGAGCGAAGCAATTTCGGGAGCTGGGTCCTGCATATTTTGATGGTTCTGAGGGTCCTCTGGCTGCCGATGAATGGATTCGGAACGTCGAGGACAATCTGAAGATGGCCAAGATCACCCCGGCTGGATGGGTTGATTTGGCGAAGAGGCAGCTGAAGGATAACGCCAGGAATTGGTGAGATGCGGAAGAGAAGTTGTTGGTGGAGCCGATAGCTTGGGCTACCTTCAAAGCCAGATTTGAGGGTGAGTTCTTCCCGAAGGCTGCCAAGGAGGAGATGCTGCAGCGTTTTATCGATCTGAAGCAGGGGAACTCGTCGGTGGACTTGTATCACCAAGAGTTCATGAGGCTTAGTCGGTTTGCGCCGAAGATGGTGCAGGACGCTGAGGAGAGAGCTCAGAGGTTTCTGCAGGGGCTTGCTTCGGAGCTCCAGAGTTTTGTGACCTCTTCTGACCGGGAATCTTATCAGAAGGTTCTGGTCGCTGCCAAGAGGCAGGAGCTGCTCGTGAACCAGAGGAAGGGGTCTGTTGTTGGTGCTGGGAAGAGGCCTGTGGAACAGGCGAGAGCTGTGGTTAGACCTGGATTCAGGCCTAATCAGTCCGCTCAGTTTAAGAGGCCAGGAGGGCCGATTCCGAAGTTTTGCCATTTCTGCGGCAGGCCTGGTCACGTCAAGGATCAGTGTCGGAAGTTTCTGGGCCAGTGTTTGATTTGCGGTGATGCTTCTCATGTCGCGAAGGATTGTCGGCATGCGGATCCGCTGCGGAGGGCTCCTGTTGCAGCTCAGCCGTTGCAGCAGCGAGCGCCTGTTCCTGCTGGACGTGGAGCAGCTCTTGTTCCGCAGAGGCAGGCTTTTCGGCAGGCTGTTCCGCCGAGGAGGCAGGCTTTTCTGATGACCGCTGCGGAGAGCGAGGCTGTGGATGAGGTTATCGCAGGTAATCCTCAATTTAGCTGTCATTTTCCGAGCTGGTTTTGAATGTTTAATTGTGTTGGTTGCTTGAACATGGTTGTTTGCTAGAATAGGGTTTGATTGTTAATTGATTGATTAGGTGTGATTTTGGTGTGCACATTTCCTGCACGAGTCCTTTTTGACTCTGGTGCATCGATGTGCATTATTTCTCGGAGCTTCGTGGAGAGGCATTCCTTGTCGACGTCCCCTCTTCCCAAGAGTTGGAATATCGTCACAGGGAATGGTGTGGTCTCGGTGCATCGTGGTTGCAATTCTTGCTCGTTGGTGGTCTGTGGACATGAGCTTTTTGCGGATTTCATTGTCCACGACATCATCAACTATGATGCAGTTCTTGGGATGGATTGGCTGGCGAGCTTCTATGCTACGATCGACTGTCGGAGGAAGAAGGTGGTGTTCGAGATTCCCGGACATCCAGTGTTCGAGTTCAGTCGTGGTAGCCGTTCGCTTGGTCCTGTCAGATTTCGGGCCAGACCGGTGGAGGCTGTGGCTATGCAGATGGAGCTGGAGTGGCCAGCTGTGGTGCGAGATTTTGGTGACGTCTTCCCCGAGGAGATGTCTGGTTTGCCACCTGATCGGGCTCTGGAATTTTCTATCGATCTTGTTCCAGGTGCGCAGCCGATTTCGAAGGCGCCGTATCGTATGGCACCTGCAGAGTTGGAAGAGTTGCGGAAGCAGTTGGATGAGCTTTTGCAGAAGGGTTATATTAATCCTAGCGTGTCTCCGTGGGGAGCACCGGTGTTGCTGGTTAAGAAGAAGGATGGTTTGCGTCGCATGTGCGTGGATTATCGGGAGTTGAATGCGGTGACCATTAAGAATAAATACCCGTTGCCTCGCATCAATGATATTTTTGATCAGCTTGGAGGTTCGAGGGTGTTTTCTAAATTGGATTTGAGGAGTGGTTACCATCAGTTGAAGGTGAAGAAGGGGGATGTTCCGAAGACAGCGTTCAGGACGAAGTATGGACACTATGAGTTCGTGGTTATGCCCTTCGGCGTAACTAACGCGCCCGCAGTTTTCATGAATCTGATGAATCTGATTTTCTACGACTTTTTGGATAAGTTTGTCGTTATCTTTATTGACGACATTCTGATCTATTCGAAGTCGGGGGAAGAGCATGCCTCGCACTTAAGGACGGTGTTGGAGATTTTGAGGAAGCATCGTTTGTATGCTAAGTTTTCGAAGTGCGAGTTCTGGCTGGATCGAGTTGCTTTTCTCGGGCATGTGGTGACTGGAGATGGTATCTCAGTGGATCCCGAGAAGATTCGGGCCATCAGGGAGTGGCCTGTTCCGTCGTCAGCATCTGAGATCCGGAGTTTCCTTGGGCTTGCTGGTTATTATCGGCGATTCATTAAGGACTTTTCTCGTATTGCCGAGCCGATGACCAGGTTGACGCGGAAGGATGTTGCTTATGATTGGTCGGGTGATTGTGAGAGTGCTTTTGGTGTTCTGAAGGAGAGGTTGACGACTGCCCCTATTTTGGTTGTGCCTGATCGCAGCGGTGGATTTGAGATCTTTTGCGATGCTTCTGGCAAGGGTCTCGGTTGTGTGTTGCATCAGCATGGGCATGTTGTGGCGTATGCGTCTCGTCAGCTTAAGGTTCATGAGAAGAATTATCCGACGCATGACTTGGAGTTGGCTGCTGTTGTGTTTGCTCTTAAGATTTGGAGGCACTTCCTGCTAAGTGAGAAAGTGAAGATTTTCACCGATCACAAAAGCTTGAAGTACATTTTCACTCAGAAGGAGCTCAACATGCGACATCGTCGATGGTTGGAGCTTATGGCGGATTATGAAATTGATTTGCAGTATCACCCTGGCAAAGTGAATGTGGTTCCGGATGCGTTGAGTAGGCTTCCAGCGGTGATGATTTTGACCTCGCAATGGAGATTGCAACAGGATTTTTGCGAGTCTGGTGTGGAGATTGTTCTTCCTAGAGAGGCTTCGTCGTTGATGTACATGCAGGTACAGTCGACGATCGTGGATCGGATTAAGGCTGGCCAGGCTGAGGATCCGAAGCTGGTGAGGATTCGGGAGCAGGTGGAAGCCGGTCTGCGGACTGACTTTTTGATTCATGAGGATGGCTCGCTGAGGTTTGGAGCCAGGTTGTGTGTGCCTGCTGGGGATATCAGAGAGGAATTGATGGAGGAGGCACACAGTTCGCCGTATTCTGTGCATCCTGGTGGCACCAAGATGTACCAGGATCTTCGTCTGAATTATTGGTGGCATGGTATGAAGAGGAGTGTGGCTCGGAGTGTAGCCAAGTGCTTGGTTTGCCAGCAAGTGAAGGCGGAGCATCAGCGTACGGCCGGGTTGCTACAACCGCTTCCGATTCCGGAGTGGAAGTGGCAACACATCACTATGGACTTCGTGACTGGACTATCTCGGAGTCCGAAGCAGAATGACGCGATTTGGGTGATCGTAGATCGATTGACCAAGTCTGCGCACTTTATTCCGTTTCGAGTGGGACAGTCCACTGAGGCGCTAGCGAGGAGATATATGGAGGTAAAATTCTTTTACTCTCCGTTTTATTTCCTTTTCCTAGTTTGGATAGTGGTGTAACGTGAATCGTGCAGGAAGTTGTGCGACTTCATGGAGTCCCCGTGAGTATCGTGTCTGACCGAGACACGAGGTTCACATCTCAGTTCTGGCAGAGTTTGCAGAAGAGCTTGGGTACGCGTCTGAGTTTCAGCACGGCGTACCATCCACAGACGGATGGCCAGTCCGAGAGGACGATTCAGATTTTGGAAGACATGCTGAGGGCGTGCATGTTGGATTTCAAGGGTTCGTGGGAGGACCATCTGCATTTGGTGGAGTTCTCTTACAACAACAGCTTCCAGGCGAGTATTGGCATGGCGCCTTTCGCCGCTCTTTATGGGAGGAAATGTCGATCGCCATTGAGTTGGGATGACGTTGGTGATCGGGAGTTGTTGGGACCTGAAATGATCGTGGAGGCTGTGGATATAGTCAGGAATATTCGGGAGAGGTTGAGAATTGCTCAGGACCGTTTTAAGCATTGGGCGGATGCTAAACGTCGTCCTTTGGAGTTTCAGCCGGGCGACCATGTGTTCTTGAAGATTTCCCCGAATCGTGGTGTGATTCGTTTCGGGAAGCGTGGAAAGTTGAGCCCGCGATACATTGGACCGTTTGACGTTTTGGAGAGGGTTGGCGAGGTAGCTTACCGCTTGGCCTTGCCGCCATCTTTGGAAGGAGTTCACAATGTTTTCCATGTGTCGCAGCTTCGTCGATACATTAGCGATCCGTCTCATGCGGTGGATTTTTCGGAGATTACCGTTTGCCCCGATATGACGTATGACCAGCATCCCGTGCAGATTCTGGACATGCGTCAGAAATCGCTTCGGAACAAGATTGTCAATCTTGTGAGGGTGATGTGGCGACACGGTTCACCTGGAGAGTCTACTTGGGAGAATGAGGATGAGATGCGAGAGCGTTTCCCACTTTTGTTTCCGGACTCGTGAGTTTTTGGAAATTCCGAGGACGGAATTTTTCTTAAGTTGGGGAGGATGTAACGACTGCTTTTCATGAGTCTGGATTTTAATATTATATAATATATGTTTTGATGGATTTTCTCCTCTTGTGTGGTTTTGTCTCCGTAGATTTCATTTTCGATCGATTCGTCGTATTTTCTCGCTTCTTCCTTAGGATTGTCGATTTCGAAGTATGTCACTCGTGACGGACTTCATAACGGTCATATCTAACTGTTAGATCAAGCCTAGGAGTCTTAGGAATCGATCCCGGGGCCTCGCGCTCCATATCGGTACTTTTCTGTGCTCATTAGCCGGTGTAAGAAGGGCCACCGACCGACTAGATGACGATCCAGTCGGTCGGCAATCCTTCTTGGACCGACTAGTTAGCTTTCTAAATTTCTCAGGAGTTACTGTTTATCGTTAGTCGGTCTAAGAACGTTGGTTGACCGACTAGGTTGCAAACTAGTCGGTCAGCAATGCTTCTTGAACCGACTAACTCATCAAATTATTTTTGTATCAGCTACTGTTCACTCTTAGTCGGTCTAAGAACGTTCATCGACCGACTAGATGTTAAACTAGTCGGTCAGTACTTGTTCATGGACCGACTAACTCTAAAATCCTATTTTCGTTCAGGAGTTACTGTTTGCACTTAGTCGGTCTGCGTTGGTCGACCGACCGACTAGTTGCCAAACTAGTCGGTCAGTGGTTGCTCTTTGACCGACTAACCAGTGTTAAAACCCTAATTTCTGGGCAGCCGCCAGCCCAACCTATAAATACCCAACCCAAACGTTTTCATCTTCTCCAACACGACCCAAAACCCTAAAAACTTCCCTCTTCAGCCCCCATCTTCCTCCAAGCTCCATTTCTCCATTCCAAGCCCTAGAATCATCATCCAATCCAACCATTCACTCCATCTACCCCTCATCTTCCCCAAATCTCCATCAAAACCCATCAAAATCCCCAAATCCCCCAAAACCCTAGTTTCCCCAAACTTCTCCAATCTTTTCCAGATCTGATCATAGGGCTCCCCGGAGTGTTTCTTCCGCCTCCTCTGGGTAAGAAATCGTTCTACCATTGTTTTCATAACTTATTTATAATTTTATGAAAACCCTAATTAATTTCATGTTGTTTGTTGTATGTTTCCCCATAACAGCGATTTTCCCTTAGATAGCATCCGTGTGACGAAGTGGTCGCCATCCCCGGTGCTAGGCAAGTGAAACTTGCCACTTAGGGTTTAGGCCATGTTTTAGGCCATATGCTTGTTGTAGGCGTAAAAGAGGCTAGGCGACGAAATGATACTCGCCTAGGCGCAAATTGGGGAACTAGCTTGACAACGAAGCTACTTCCGACTTTTAGCATGTTGCACAATCACCATGTCATGTTTACTTTCAATTAACGGTACGCGAATATGTTCATGTCATTGCATTTCGCCTGTCACGTTTAATTTAATTAACTGTACGCAAATAAATTGTCATGACCTCGCATTCTTTAGGTATTGCTGTGATTGCATAGCTTCGCTACAATGTTGTGTTCCTGGCTCGTGTTCCAGAAGCGGGCCATGTGTTGGTTGATAGCCAATGCCCGAATTGCGTGTTCCGGCTAGGTGTTCCCTACGCCATACTTGTGTTCCTGGCTCGTGACCAGAAGCGAGCATAATGAGTTGGAAACCCCAACGCTCGATGTAATGAATTGTGAACTAAGAATGCGAGCTCAATGTGCGGGGCAACCTCAGGCTCACTAGATGAGCTCAATGTGCGGGGACCCCAGGCTCCATATCGTGTGAGTATTGGGTAGTGTTTAGTGCCGATCGGTCTGAAATGCTATGCCATTCAGCGAATGGCATAAACACCTACAAAATGTGAATTGATTGAATTGATAGTAGCTTGGCTACTCTTGTCTTGTCCCGATAAATTGTTCCCTTGTACAAATTGTCTTGCCATGATTTAATTGTGCATTCATGTTATAACTGCCATGTCATGCATACTAAACTGCTAGGTTGCTAGATGCCTCACTTTCAGTTTCCTTGCCCAAGTCTTTTTAGACTTGCTGACATGTGCCCCTTTACTCTTTTGGGTGACACATGTTAGATCCTGAGCCCGAGTACCTCGTTGAGGACGAGGTGTTTGCTGACGCCGAGCCCGAGCTTGTGTTTGACGGGGAGTACGTGGACACTGGGGACCAGTCCTAGTGTCTTCGTGTGTTTTAATTTTGTTAGACAGTTGTTTGTTATCGGTGCGTAGCACCTATACTTTGTTGTTGTCGTATTCTTTGTTGGCCTTGTTCTGGGCCTTGGACTCTTTTCTTTTAGCCTGGTGGCTTTTCTGGATGTTGGACTTATTGTTGATGTTGGACAATTTATGAGATGTGAAATTTTATTTTCAGTCTCGCCTTGTGTTATTATTGTTATTCTGTTGTGGTTACAGGGACCTGTTTATGTATTTGTGGACGCTTATCGGGTTTGGGGCTTCACAGCTCCACTCTCGTGCGGACCTTTTCACGTCTCGCCTCCATTTTAGGGAAGCGGGTCGTGACAATTTCTATGATCATTAACGTGGAGTGTAATGTCAAGGAAGATTAAAAATCAAAGGTATATTTATTGTGTTGACTAAGGATTGGAAACCTTAGGACTAGGATTTCCTAATGAATTAGATTGGGGTAGAAGATTGAAGGGAGGTGTTCGTGAGGATCAAGATTGTAATCTTACCTATGTTGTTTTTATGAGTATTTTGCAAGTGCTTGACCTGCATGGGCCACCACTAAAACCTGTCACGCCCTGCTTCCCATTAAGCTTGGGAGCGAGGACGCGGCGGTTCCGCATGTGCAAGTAAGGAGGAGGTAGTTTTGCTTTTCTTTCCTCCTCGACTTAACACAATAGGCGTCTGTGTGAAGTACCGCAGGTTCTTGCATGCATTACTTAGAAACAATACAGATAAGTAAAATATTATTACAACCTCAATCGTCTCAAACGAAAATACAACAAATGAATAATAGAAGAGTAGGTCTTATGACCCGTACAATAAAGGAAAAGAAGTACAATGATGGTTCACTAGTCAACAACTCTTGGTCCACTGGTTCAACTATCGCAACTAGTCCTCCTGGTGTTCTAGCTCGGGATCTGACATACATCCAAAAACATAAATGTATGTCAGCAAGGGTCTGTAAGTAGATGTTAGAAAACCCAAGGCAAGATGTACAAAATAATATTGAATTTGAGAAGCATTAATAGTTTATATGAGATGTCAACAATAAGTTTAAACATGACAGTTCTACGTGAAGTAAAGTAAAACACTCCTAGCATGCAGTTCTAAACAGTTTAAGAAGTAAAGTAACGCATTTCTATTGATTCATTAGCATGCCAATTTAACCGAGACAATAATTGCAAGTTCCATATCAATATTTCATATCTCTCATATGGTTCTCGCCTTTAGGTCGTGATGAGTGGATCGTTCTTCTAACGGGGGTTTAACGTGATTGACGCTACCCGACCGCATGCGGGTGGTGCTCTTGAAGAGAGGACCCCTTCATATGCCTAGTGACCGTTCAACCCTAACTCCACCCCAGATTTGTGATGGAACACGAGCCAGCCTAGTCGACTCATACGACATCATGAAGTCACGATTTTACCTTCAAGGCGCACGATTTCACGATGTCACACATTTGTTAAACGTTCCAAGACATGCCCCAATTTAACAAGATAATTATTTCTTTTTATACGACATTTTAAATGATTAAGAGAGTATTGAACAACATTTACAATAATTTAACGAGAGTGTTGAACATTTGGAATTAACGAACATATTACGAAAACTAATTTTCTTCGCCATTGTTTCAAATTAAAGCATATCAAGTTATATGTGGTTGGGTCCCATTTTCAGTCCAGAACATCATGGTATTAATTTCATGCTCATTTCACATGTAGATTTTGAGTTATACAACTTTATATGCAAAAGACTAAATGAGCATCTAACTTCAAAAATTCACTATAAATTGTACACTTGCCTGATTTCAGCGTTCTTGGTGTCGTCGGGTTCATCTCGACGGGTACTACGCTATAATAAGATTGGTTCGCTAGTTTGATAAAACATACAATCAGATCAGGTCTTTTTTGATCATAATAACGTTATAAAAATTCCAATGACGTCTAATAGTCCGTCTTCCATTAGGTTCTCTACATTACGGTGTGGGTTGAAGATTAGTGATAGGTTTACTAACTGTTTACGCAGCAAAGGGCAGCGACGGTGCTGTGAGGGGTAGCGACAGATCTGAAAGGTGTCTACGGTGTCTATGGACTGAATACTCGTCGCGGCAGCGAGGGGAAGCAGACAACGGTGACCGAGGGTCGCCGGAGGGGTGCAGTCGGCTGGAGAGGATCTGATGGTGGTTGACAGCGACTTTGGTAGGTTCTGGACGGTGGCAGGGGCTGCTCCGACGGCTGAGAAGCAAGGGAGCGACAACAAGGGAAGAGCAGCGGGCTGTGGACTGTAGGTGGCGGTTCGGGACAGTGGCAGGCCGTGGAAGATATTCGGTGGGTGTTGTGGGGCTTAGGGCTTGCAGGGCTATGCTTGTGCATCTGTAGGGGGAGGAAGATGGCGCTTGTGTGTGGAGGAATGAGGCTTGCGGCAACCTGGGGCTGTGAAGTCGGGTTCGGAGGAGAGAGAGAAGGCGGGGGCTTGTTGTGTGGGCTAAGGGTTCGGTGTTCTTAGGTGAGGGGAGGACCACGCGGTGGGTCGTCGGAGAAAGGAGGTGGGAGTTTGGACTGAGTTTTGTGCGGGCTTAAGGAGCTTGGAGGCATGGGGTTATTGCTGGTCGGAGGAGTGTGTACGCGGGTCTTAGGGTTGCGCGCGTGTGGAGGAAAGGCAGGCAGCGGCGTGGGAGATGGCTGGAGTTTTTGTGCGGCTCTCGGGGGCTTCGGGGTGTTGGTTGAAGAGGGAATATGGGTTCTGTACGAGAGGGGGAAAGGTCTCCTGGGGTCTTGTAGGCTCCTGTAAAGTAGGGGAAGAGTTTATAAAGAGGAGGGGCTGCACATGAATGGAGCCTCGGGTTTTTCCTTTGTATGGGTTTTAAAAAGTATGGAGCACGTGAAGAACCCCTGGGCTCTTCTATTTGTGTTTTTGATGGGAGAAGAGAGATTCCATGGGGGTTTTTGGTTTGGTGATGGCTAGTTGCATGATAGGCTGATGTCCTCTTCTTTCTTTTTCGTTTTTTTGTTAGTGTTTAATAATAGGAGGGTGCGGCTAGGTCTAGGGTTAGAGTTATAATAGGAAAGGGTTTCATTTTGAGTTAATGGAGTTGATTAGGAAAATTAAAGATGATATTATTAATGGAAGTTTTTTAAAGAAATATTAATAGGGGAGGAATTTAGGGGTTAAATAAAGTCAATTTTAATTGTAGGTTTTATTAGGATTTAATTTGGAAAGTATTTCAAAAACATTTGAATTTGAAAATTTTGAATTTGACATCTGAAATTAGTTATTAGATGGAAAATATTATAGTAGGTTTAAGATAATGTTGGCTAAAACATATTAGGGATGATAGCCATTACAAGTACGTAACACGAATACACCTAGTATCAATACGTAACACGTGCACACATCAACTACGTGTACAGAAAAGTACAACAAGGAAAAGGATACGAACAAAAAGTGCTATCAGGATACCGGTCGTTACATAGACTTTTGATCTTGGTTCTAAGTTCTTCGATTTACTTCACAATGCGCTTAAAAGTTTTATGGCTATAAAATAATCCTATACACACTTGAAATAAATATGGTAGTACTCATATCACTTGTTCACATTATCAAAATCCACTAGGATGTGTCGATCTCAATTTCCCAACAAGCCCCATATATGTAGATAATCAATGTCAGAAACTGGCTTTTCCGACCACATCTCTAAAGGAGGCATTCCATCTAAAGCAACCTAGGTAGCCTGTCGATCAAATAGGTCTCATATGCCAGAGCCTATGCCTAAAACTCCTTCCCTAGGTTGGTTGTAGATAACATACATAGGACTTTCTCCAGTAAGGTCTGATTCATCGTCTTGGCTACTCCATTCTGATGCAGCGTACCATTGGCGGTGAAGTTTCTCTGAACCCCCTCTCTTTTTTGCAGTACTCTTGGAAGAGGTTATAGGACCTATAGCTATGTAGGGAGAAACACTAGAGGAGGTGAATAGTTTTTTATAAATTTAAATGAAAAGTACGCCATTTAAAACCTAAACAACCAACTATGCTGAAATGAAAGACAACAATCATAGAAATTTGGATCAATGCAAACACAGAGAATTTTACATTAGTTCGAATACCCAAGTCTATTTGGACTTTATGTATCCTACTCCCGCTCTCAAGCAAATATTGCTTGAGCAATATACTAAAACCTCTTGTAGAAATCCCAACAAGAGTAAACCGAAATACAATCGATGCACATGTTCCCACAGCCCGGTAGACATGCACTCTCACAAAGCAAGAGCAATACAATAAAATTGAAATACTTACACTTTCATATGCCTTGAATAATGCTTATTTGTGAAGGCTTAGGAGTGTGAATAAGTGTGCTCTAGGATGAGTAAATGTAGCATTTATGACCTCTGTCTAAAGATGAGAGCATTCAATGAAGGAATGTGCTTTTGAGCTTTTAATGGACAAGAGAGATTTAGAGCACTATAGAAAGAAGTTGAGAGTTCAATAGCTTTGAATGATCAATCTTTAAAGTCTCAATAGTTTTGAAAAGTTCTCTCTCAACTACCTTAAATACTTCTTAAGGAAAAGAACAAAAACCAATTAAAACATGGCCGCATTTAATGCTGTAACGGGAATAAACAAATAGATCCAGGTGAAAAGATAGCTGCAGAAGGATGATCAGACACCTGGGTCACTATTTGAAATTGCATTAAATGCACTGTAACAGCTCTATGTCAGACGACTAAAGAAGGCTTCTCAGACTGTTCAGCCGTCTGATAGTAACGCGTCAGACGCTTGACAGAGGGATACGAATACTTCCCACTGACTGGAAATTAAATCGGATTGGATCAGTCGACGGATGAAAGCTCACTACAAGATGGGTTAGATGTCTGGGGAGAGACGTTTAAGGAGTTGGATGAATCTAGGCTAAATAAAGCATGCACGTTAGACGCCTGAAGCTTTGCCTTCAGACGGCTAATTCTAGCATAAATCTCAATTTTGAGATTGAAAGACTAGGAACCCTATGGAATCATCTAAGGGTTATTATAACATATGTGCCTTATGTGTAATAGCCTCTAGGTAGTTTATTCAAGGCTTAACAATCTAAAAACACAAAGAAGTAAAGAAAGCGTCACTTTTGATAATCTTGAATGTATATTTGGCGGTGCTTTAATTAACTGCAAATGAAGGAGTTAGTCATGATAATTTATGTTTGCTTATCATCAAAACCAAATTGGGGGATCTAATACTTAATATTCTCTCCCATTTTGATGATGACAAACCAAACATAAACTAAATAAACAATTGATGTGCCCAAAATATATTTCTCACTGCATTTGTCTCTTCATCCACTTCATGATACACAATGTAATTATGCTCTCCCAAAAGATTAAGGAGGAGCTGCATTTCTGCTCTCACGGCCATTTCCCCTGCCTTCATCCTCTGTCTAGCCTTATATATAGTGTTGATTGTGGTAGATGTTGCCTTATCCTTTTCCTTCAGGTATTTCAAGATTTCCCTTGGCCTAACCAATTTATTTGACAAGTCTCTCACTGTGTCCATCTCCCCTCTCCTAACCTCCCGTCATATGGATGTCCCTCTATGTACATCGCGGTTTTATGGTTATGATTGTCATGTACAACTGTCAAAATCCACTTGTCGGTTGCCACCCCCATTAGCCCTCAAGTAGAAGGGACATGATTACTTCTTGCTTCGAGTTGCTTTTTTGGCCGTTATATCCGGCATGTGTGGCCGATATGTCCCACTTCTTTCACAGCAAAAATGATAAGTTGGGACACTGTTGCCCTTTGTACTTATATTTGATTATTTGTAACAACCACATTCCATGTTTTCACACCAACCGATTTTACCCATTTAACAAGCTCTTCTATACTGGCGAAAATTTTATTTGTTGTGAACTGATTTGTATAATCTTCAGTAACCTCTGATCCTTCTACCTTACACTGAATTAATTACCACATACCAACATAGTCACTAAATGTATTCCTTTATTTTCTAGTAAATTAGTCAGTTAACAAAGCGAAATAATTACTAACCTTTGCTTCTTTGTCCTTTTCATCAATGATACCCTCAATGTGTACCAAGTCCATCTCAAGCTTCGTAATTTCTATGCATTCATGTACCAACAGTACATTGCAACAATCAATTTTTGAAATTATTAATAAATACCAAATTAATTAGCATTAATTAATGGCTTACCAACTTTACGATGCAATGCGTCCACAGTCGACTATTTTAGGGCACCCCAATGACACATATTTTTTGATCTGCCTAAAGGATCTTCTTTTGATCTAAGCAGGAACTCTTATAGTCTCTATAGCTCGACGAATTAGAATAATTTCTGTTGGTAAAACCATATCGCGTTAGCTTTTCATGCCTTTGGTCACAATTCTGTTTGCATATGAAAGCTGTTATGATATCTTTGTATTTACGGATGAGTAAAAATATTGTTTCATATTGTAAATTACTCATAGCAAACAATGGGATGGTAAAAAGGTAAATGTACTCCAGCTATGAACCGTCTAGCGGGGGCGGACCTGTGCTTAAGGGTGCAGTGCCTAGTAAAATTAATGCCATCGATATTTCTCAACGCACACAATGGTAGGGTATCCGCGTGTATCCCTACCCACGGGAAGAATTGCCTTCCATATTTAGAGTGGATTTAAATTACTCACGATGTGTGCGCTGAGTAATATTATAATAACTAAACTTTTTTACTCAACGCGCTCAACGGGTAAATTATTGCGGACCCGTTATGACCCGATAGGACCCGACATTACCCCGTGATAACTTCTGCTCACATCAAATTGACAGACAATTCCACATATTGCTCAAGGTGGAATATCAGATGGCAAGTTTTTTCCAAGATTGCTCAAGACGCCCAGACCGAAATCCAAAAGATTTGATTTTTATTTCTTGGCTCGAAAGATACATTACAGAGTCAACTGCTGCGATCAAACAAAGTATTGACTCAAGAACAATCGATTTAGGGGTTTTTGACATAAAATTTTCGAAATCGAATCTTCGGTAAGTCTATACTTTTAAGTACATTTTAGTTGTCATTCTTATTTTGATTTTACGTGCATGCATCCACAGGTTAGATTGATGGAGATGGTACAAAAATCCAAGGTAATATTGATTTATCTTTTCGGCAATAATGCAGTAAATTTTTGAGGCTCAGGTTATGAATTCAGTATTGTTTGATACATGATAATATGGATTTTACAAAGGGCTTTACCAACCATGCAACTGTTTAAGGATAGAAAAGAGCTGTTTCAGTGGATAAAGAACGTCGGGTTAAGACATGGGCATGTGATTGTTACACGTTTTTGGGGATATTGAGTAAAACGGCCAATGGGCATCATGCTGCTTTGCTTGTGAAAGAAACCGGTGAATATAGGGGACATCGAAAGGAAAAAAAGACCACCAGGCTAGTCAAAACCAAGAAGTGTTCATGTCCGTTCTCATTGCGTGGTTATATGGTGGGCGTGGGCATTGAGGAGTGGAAGTTAACAGTCATTTCTAAGGTCCCTGGCTATGAGGGAAACACTAGAAGAGGGGTTGAATAGTGTTTATGCAATTTAAAAAGATAATTACACCAAATTAAATTCCTAACCAACAATTAATGCGAAATAAAAGTAAACCCAAAAATAAAACAATTCAAACGCAAGGATGTTTTAAGGGTTCGGATTACCCAAGTCACTTCCCGACTTGTTCCCGGTAATCCTATGTCCCTTCCACCCGGCTACCATCGAATACTCAAGTTAGAACCCTAACTTGAGGTTTCCTTAAAACCCACTTGTAGCAACCCTACAAGTGAAATCGAAATACACTTGATGGTCCTTGACTCCCACAACTTGGGAGCAAGCAAACTACTCTCACAACCCGAGAGTAAATCAAATAACGAAAGTTATGAAATATGAAATAAACAACACTTACAATCATCTATGCCTTGAAGTAGAACTTGAAGGAGAGTGTGTTGTGTGTTGAATGACTCTCGTGGAAGAGAGGAAATTCCTTTCTCTTGATGGCACCAAATGCCTAGAAGATTTTTCTTCGGTTCTAGGTTGAAGAGCAAGAGATGAAAGATAGGAATTCTAGGGCTTTTGGATTTTGAGAGCTTTGATCCTGTAAGAATGAAAGCTTGAATGTTTGAGCAACACTACTACAAAAAGGGCCTTTAATAGCACACCTTTAACAACACTTGCCAATTATAAGCGATGTTAATTAGAGGCCCAGATAATAGACATCGCTTCTTTCTGAAAGCGCTATTAAATGTCAGACAATTGACATCGCTTCTTTCTGCAAGCGCTGTTAAATGTCAGACAATAGACAATGCTTTTTTCTGCAAGCGCTATTTATTAGAGGCATATATAATACACAGCGTTTCTTTCTACAAGCGCTGTTAAATGTCAGATAATAGACATCGTTTCTTTATATAAGCGCTGTTAAAGATCAGATAATAGACATCGCTTCTTTAGTACAAGCGCTATTAAAGGTCCACCATAGATAGTGCTTGTACTAAAGAAGCATTGTCTATGGTGGACCTTTAACAGCGCTTGCTTAGTACAAGCGCTGTTAAAGGTACCAATAGACATCGCTTTTTTAATACAAGCGCTGTTAAAGGTACCAATAGACAACGCTTTTTAATACAAGCGCTGCTAAAGG
Source organism: Scilla litardierei (assembly GCA_030789695.1). Lineage (NCBI taxonomy): Eukaryota > Viridiplantae > Streptophyta > Magnoliopsida > Asparagales > Asparagaceae > Scilla > Scilla litardierei. The sequence goes on along the minus strand of CM061132.1, from coordinate 77,837,002 downwards.
TACCAATCGACAGCGCTTTTTAATACAAGCGTTGTTAAAGATGATGTATTATACATTAACATTCACACATCAAATTTCATTATTTTGACACAAGCCCTAGCTTTCACAGCGCGGCAACCACTCTCAGCACGCAGTTCGGGAGAAAATTTCAGTCCGCAAACAAAAACCCTCTTCCGCAAACAAAAACCCCCTTTCACAGTGCAAACAAAAACTAGGCGACGACAAACAAAAACCATCGCCTCAACAACCTGAGACCATCGCAAACAAAAACCATTGCCTCAACAACCATCGCCTCTTTCACAGCGCGCAGACCGCTCTTCCACCATCGCCTCAACAACCGCCCCGACCTAGGCGACGACTCCACCTCACCGACCCAGGCACCCTAGCTTTCCAGTCCTGACGTTGGCGCCCGTAACCTCGACGACTCCACCTCATTGTGCCTCCACTGCGACGTTGCCGCCATCTCTGCCTGCAGCGACGCCTTCGATACCGCTGCACAACCACTGCACAAGCGCAGACGTTTGATCCCATGGCGCTCGAGTAACCACCTCGTATTTCAGCCTCTTCCCTCTGCGTGCGATCGATCGATCGAACCAATCGACCGAAACCAGAAACATTCTGCGTCTTCTCTCTTCGTGTGATCGATTAAAGGGTTTCATTCTTCGTTGACTTTGCCGCCGCTCAAGAATCATCCGCCGCTCTGAGAAAAGGGTTAGGGTTTCGCTTTCCATTCTTTGATTAGGTTTGATTTGATCAGTTATATTGTAGTGTAGGGCTTGATTTGATTAGGTTAGGGTTAGTGTTATCTCTAAATGCTTGTTTTCATATTGACATTATCACATGGACTCACACATACATGTTGCACGCACAAAATCCTAAACTTTACCCATGTATGTGGTTCCGTTTGCGATTGGATTCTGCCATAGTCTTCATGTGGTGTTATTGTAAGTTGACAATGGGAGGAAGGGTGAACTTTGTCCCATAGGATGTAAGTTATTTCATGGCTGTGATTTTTTTTCCCTTTCAGAAGTTTGATTTTCATAACGAGCATCCCATCAAATTATAATTTTATAGTCTTCATCTGGGAGGAAGGGTGAAGTTTGATTTTCATAGTCTTCATCTGACTTATAATTTCCATATCCGAGAATTGGTGCCTTCTAAGGGAATTTGGCACCAATTGGCTGTTGACATTAAGAATCATGCGACTTTGTCAATAGTTGTAGAGCTTTTAATGCATTATCTCAGATTTATCTTTTTCACTTCAGATGATGCTGTTGACTTTCAATTGAACACTATAATTTCCAGTTTTGTTTGACTACTAAATTACCATCCAAATGATGCATGTGTGTACATTCCAGTTAATAAGGTATTATTTTTATTTTTGAAATTTAATATTCAATCTAGAGACGAAAATCAGTAAGATTATGCATGGTCAATTTTATTCCAAATTGTATTTTCCTTTGGTATTCAGAGGGCTTTTGCACATGATCTTTCTAATTATCTGGAACTCATGAATAGTAGAATATTTAACAGCAGGTCTCTTCTGTTCTGTTGCTGATAGTTCTGTTGGAGGAGAATTGTTGGATAATATTGACCTTTATACATGAACTGATGGTCTTTTCCAATTTCATTGAAAGGTGATAAATACTACAGAGAGCTGGTTATCTTTTGTGATTGTAGTACCTAGGATAGATCTTGTGCAAAATGTTCATCTTATACCATTACATGTTATTTAAAATTTATGTTAGGCTTATTACCATATATCCTGAGTTTTTGGTTGTGAACGTCTAGGACATTTTCTAGAAAGCTTTTAAACTTTTTATGTCCAAAATTGTTGATAGGAGTAAGTACCTAAAGCTAAATTTATATAGTTGTTGGTCTGCTACACAATTAGGGTGTTTCAATATCCAACGGTACCTTTATCTAACTACATCTCCATTCTATAGTGGCAAGTTTTCATTTGGGAGACAAATGCGAGTCTCGTTTAAAGAAAGACAAAATGCAAAAATAACTTCTCATTATCTGTTCTCGGCAATTAATTTTATGCGGAGATTTTCAGGGCCCATTTGGATATTTGGTTTGTAATTAAATCATGTAACTAATAGAAAGTGCTATTAAGCTTACATTTTATAGCCATCACTGTGTGTTCAGTTCACTTGCATTTCTTTGTCGGATTTCCTCAGTGTAGCCTTATTCTGTGTTAAAACTATTGAATTTAAGTTGAATTGAATTATATTTTTGTTTAGTTAAACCATGTTGTGAGGTTGAATTGAATTTGTCAATTATGTTTGTACGAAATTAATTTGCATGTGTTGTGGTTTCTCCTTGGGATTTGCATTGTTTTTGTTTAGTTTGTCTTTTCAACTAATGTTAATAATTTTTTGTTAGATAATTGATAAATATGGATCGAAAATGGATGTCTGCAAATTGTTTATCGAAAGAATATGAGGATGGAGTGAAAGAGTTCATTAGATTTGCAGTTGATCATGCAGAAAATCCACGGAAAATTATATGCCCCCTGTTTAAAGTGTTGCTATGCTAGGGAGTTAGCGAGGATGAGTTGAAAGATCATTTAGTGTGCAATGGAATTGATCAAATTTATACATGATGGACAACGCACGGTGAGACAAGAGAAGAGTGCAGTGAATTTGGGAGTACAGAGAGGTATGCTACAAGTGATACCAACACAAATACATATGACGACGATCGCCTTAAAAAGATGGCAAATATAGTTGAAGATGATCTCCAGGATTTTCCTGAAATGTTTACGAGGTTGGTAAGTGATGCAGAGAAGCCATTGTATAGTGGTTGTACTAAGTTCACCCGATTGTCGGCAGTAGTAAAATTGTATAACTTGAAAGCGAGCAATGGATGGTCTGACAAGAGCTTCACATAACTACTCACAATTCTAAAGGATATGTTGCCAGAAGATAATGTGCTTCCTAGTCGAACATATGAGGCTAAACGAATGTTAAGCTCTATAGGCATGAGCTACGAAAGGATACATGCTTGTCCTAATGATTGTATCTTATTTTGTAATGAATATGCATCGTTAAACATGTGTCCTAAATGTAATGCCTCACGATATAAGAGAAAAGAATCAACTCCAGTGAAGGTGTTATGGTATTTCCCCATAATACCGAGATTTAGGCGCATGTATTGTAGTTTAGAAGATGCAAAACAATTGACGTGGCATTCAAATGAACGGATTAAAGATGGCATGTTCCGTCACCTAGCAGATTCTCCTCGATAGACAAAATTTGATCACGATTATCCTGAATTTGGGGAAGAAGCAAGAAACCTACGAATTGCATTGTCTACTAACGAAATGAACCCACATGGTATTCAAAGTAGTTCCCACAGCACATGGGCAGTGATTTTGGTGATTTATAATCTACCTCCATGGTTATGCATGAAGCACAAGTTCATGATGTTGTCTATGTTAATTTCTGGCCCTAAACAACCAGGAAATGATATAGACATATACTTGTCTCCATTAATTGAAGATTTGAAACAAATGTTGGACACATGTGTAGAGGTGTATGATGGGTACAATGAAGAGAATTTCAACTTGAGGGCTATGTTATTTGGCACAATTAATGATTTTCCAGCATATGGTAACCTGTCAGGATACAATATTGACGTGTGTGTATATTTTATATATTCACGCACGTCTTCTTTGTGTTTTTCCGTTTTTTTCCGCCGTCCCGTATCCGTTTTCTCGTGTTTTCTAGTTTTCTTTCACTTTTTGGTGTTTTTGTGTGTTTGCAGGAGATTGCCAGTGCAGGGGACACATAACGAAGATATCATAAGTCCCCGGAGCAACGGGAGGAGTCACACGTGATCCAGGGGGTCAAACGACCAAGATTGCCATCTTTCAGCCCTCACCCGATCGGTTGGACACAGCCAACCGATCGGGTGATGCACGTGTGCATGACCCGGACAGCAGCTGAAGCACAGTGACGGTCAACCGACCGAGTCGTCGACCGGTTCATCCCAACAGACTTCTCGGTAATTTGGAGCTGAATTCCAACCGATCGGGTGATATTCACCCGATTGGTTTATCTGTAGCTGATTCTCCCAAGAGACGACCCGGAGATGCTCACCCGACGTCTGCTGATCGTGCCAAGTCGACGCAAGTTTCTGTTCTTTTGGACATATTTCCAACCGATCGGTTGATTGTTCAACCGATCGGTTCACCCGATGACCGCAAGATCCAAACGACGAGTCGCTTGCGCCAACCGACCGGGTCACGTGAGCGGGTGAAGCTTCTAAAAACCGCAGCCGAAGAACGTTACAGCTCACCCGATCAGTTGATTCTTCAACCGATTGGGTGAAGTCGTTTTCTATAAATAGCTGCCTAGGTTTTCCAGAAACGAGAGTTGTGTATTTTTCTGTCTTTTTTTCCCTATTGTGACGGCTGGAATTTTATAGCTATTTGTAAGTGTTCTGACCTTTATGAAACTTTGATATTATCTTAATTACATCGCTACTACTTCATTTCAATTGCCTGATCATGATTTTAACGGTCGATTTTCATTTAGATTGCTTTTTAGCTAAAATGTGTGAGTAGTTCCCAAATCTGGGATTTTGGTGGAAACCCCTTCGTGGGTTCTCCCTAATGCGTCCATAGGACTAGGATTTCGATAGGGATAATGAATCTATTGGTTACGCGGGGTGTTTTATTTTCATCGATGGGAAAAAGACCGCCTTTGACCGTTGGGCCAAGGGGGAATAAACTTGGCGATTGACTCCCTAGTCATAGCTCACGACCTTAGCATAAACATCAAATCCTTGCACGCGGGAGCGACAGGATGAGATGTTGGGAGTTATCATTGCGGGCTTAGTGCTCCCAGAGTCGGTCAGTGTTAATGGACATGGGAATGCCCACTGACCGAACCCGGGTAGTCCGGCGTATCATCCTGGGCACCGACCGGAATATCGGGCCTATGGGACGCTGGTATCACTCCTAGAGGCAACGTCTCACCATTAAACCCTAATTCTGATCGTTGTCCTATCCGCCGGTCGTAATAGCGAGAACACATGATAGGGTGGAAACCGAAGTCCCATGTTTCCCTTTATATTGTTTATCCCCCGTATTTACATTCTGTGACAAACCATCTATCGATTCGGGCTAGCTCACCCCTAGGGTGAATTGGTTCCTTTCTGACACAAGCACAACCACGCCTGCCTGTGTTCGACCCCCCAAGCCACACTACAACACCGTGCGCTTGCGGCACAAATATTTTAAATCTGGTATCGCCCACCATATTGCACACTTGCATGATCACAAACCACAAACTTTCGGGGGACGTCAAGTATCAAAGGAAAGTGTGCATGCCCTCTATGTGAAGTGAGTACATATTGGATGCGGTTGGAACATTGTAAGAAGAATGTCTTCCTCGGACATCGTAGATTTTTTACCTTGAGACATCGTTACCAGTGGTTGAGGAAAGCATTCAGTGGGAATACAGAGGAATGTAGGGCTCCTGTGCCATTGGCCGGTGATAAGCTGTTTGAAAAGGTTACGAATTTAAGCAATAATTTTGGTAAGCCATTTGCAGGGGAACTTGTCACTAGTGGATGTAAGAAAAACTCTATTTTCTTTGAATTACCATATTGGAAGTCATTGTATGTAAGACATTTCCTTGATGTGATGCATATTGAAAAGAATGTTTTTGAAAGTGTTATCAGTACGTTGCTTAATGTGCTAGGAAAGAGTAAAGATGGGATAAATGCGAGGTTGGACATGGTAAGTATGGGAATGAGGAGAGAATTGGGACCGGTAAAGAAGGGAAAACGTACATATCTACCTCCTGCAGCTCATACTCTAGCTAGGAAAGAAAAAAAGTTTTTTTAAGTTTCTCGATGGAGTTAAAGTTCCAGAGGGATACTCGTCAAACATTAGAAGCCTCGTATCTATGAAAGACCTCAAGTTAAAAGGTCTAAAATCTCATGATTTTCATGTTTTGATGGAGCATTTACTACCAGTGGGTATACGTTCCATTTTGCCAAAAAAGGTGAAGGTGACCATCACAAAAATATGTTTCTTCTTCACGGCAATTTGCAGTAAAGTAATTGATCCTGGGAAGTTACCTGCATTGCAAAAAGAAGTTGTTGTCACATTGTGTAAGCTTGAGATGTATTTACCACCATCCTTCTTTGACATAATGGTTCATCTGACTGTTCACCTGGTTAGAGAGACACAATTGTGTGGGCCAGCTTATATGAGATGGATGTACCCGATCGAACGCTATATGAAGATAATAAAAGGGTATGTGAAAAACCGTAGTCGACCAGAAGGTTAGATGGTTGAGCGATACATAGTTGAAGAAGCTGTTGAATTTTGTACAGAGTACCTAAGCAATATTGATTCCTTAGGGCTTCCAAGGTCTCGTCACACTGGAAGAACAACATGGGAAGGGATTAAGGGTGGTGATGTAGTGATCATATCAAGGACAGAGTGGGAGCAAGCACATTTATATGTTCTGCACAATGATATTGAAGTTGAGTCGTAAGCTGAAAGACGCAAGGAACTACTTCGAAATTCAAACCCAAATAGGAATGAGAATTGGATAACACGAGAACACAATCGGTCTTTTATAACATGGTTGAAAGAACAGGTCTTTGCAGAGTTGGCTATAAATAGAGCTTCAGTTTCAGATAGATTGAGATGATTAGCAAATGGTCCAAGTGTACACGTTTTTTCTCACACTGGTTACCTTATTAACGAGTATACATTCTATACTAAAGACCATGATGATCAAAGTACAATGCAAAATAGTGGTGTGACTCTTGTAGCTGAATCTATGCACATCTCAAGTGCAAAAGACAGAAATCCCATATATGCAAATATGTCATACTTTGGTGTTATTGAACGCATATGGGAGTTGGATTATATTATGTTTCGATTGTCCGTGTTTGGTTGTAAGTGGACAGACAACAATATTGGGGTTCAAATTGATGAGTTAGGGTTCATGCGGGTGGATCTCAATATGGATGGGTACAAGGACGAGCCTTTTATTTTAGCATCGCAAGCTCAACAAGTATTCTATGTCACAGATCCCACTGATGTGTATATGTTCAACTACAAATTTATGAACATCATTTTATTTTATCCAACGTAGGATTATTATTCTTGATCACCCTTCAAACAAGGTGAATTCATGTTTGAGTCTATAAAGTGAGAACCAAGGAAAACCTTGTCGGAATTGGGTGGAAGGATGAGCCTGACCGGAATTGAGAATCAGGTGCAGAAGGATAGCAAAAAATGAGCTCGGGTCTTAAACCATGTTAGATTATTATCTTCATATTGTTAATATACTATATTTCACTCTGAACCATTTCAGATCATTTTATATGTGGGATCAGTAAACTTGTTATAACCATATTCACAAGTCCGACAGGTCCTGATAGATGTGATCCATGCATAATGTAGTAGTTAATTGTTAATACTATATTTCAACATAAGATTTGCTTGATAATCAGTGAAGAATAGTCCTCTATTATTTATAGCAGCCAAATAGAAATCACTAGTCGGTATATAAGAATTTGAATTCTTCATCAGCTACAATCTGTGCATCGAAAATTCATATATGCAAGTTAGTATAGAACGATTATCTTAAGATGGATGAGATTTGTTGCCATTTGACCCTAAAGATCTAAACGAATATGTTTGGTTTAAAAGCTGCAGGTCATGAGGAGCTGACACTAAAGGTTTTTATGAAGATTCAAGTTTGAATGGATCATAAGAAGAATGGATTTCGTGCTCCAACACCGTGTTAGCATAATGGTGTGGTAAACGTTCTTCCCTTTGAACTTGTATTCTACCTAATGCCTATTGCCTCGAAATTTCTTATTTTGTTTTCGTATTATACTATTCCAGCGGTTATTGTACCTCATAGACTTTGTAGAGCCAGATGGATCATGTACTGACCCTTACGTATATGATAACTTGAAATGATATACAATATATGGGTATTATGTAAGCAAACAGTAAGCTTATGTATAAGAAATCTCTTCTCCAGTGGTGACAGCTTTAATCATATCATATCGCATCATATCAATATGAGCTGATATCATGCGACTGAGATTTTATAATGTAACCATTAATTGCAGCGACAGCTCCGAGTTTGCATCGGACTAGTTGAAATATAGTATAACACTTATCTTCATATTAGTAATAGGGCGACGTGGGATTGCATTGTGTATATGTAGTGCCATGGCTTCTAGTTAGGCTTGTATACTTAAGCAATTATCTGTCATAATTTCCGTGTTTCTATCCAGAAGTATAGAGTTCATAGGAAGGAAAAAGTGTACTTAATGTTGGAATTATGGACTTCATATCATTTTATATAACCCGTATTTGCATTTGGACGTGTGGACGCACACGTGTTGCATTAATTATCACATATATATTACTAAAGAATTAATTTAGGACCTAATTGTAATGATCAAGTTAGGTTTCATGGTCCTATTTAAATAATAAAAAGTGTGGGGACTTATTTGCAAATGTGTGGAATTCCTGATGCAATTACTAATTTCTGATGGGCTAATTAGTAAATTGCAAAATCTATAAATAAGGGGGTGTGGTCCCTTGTTGACGTACGCTATATTTCTTACACTCTCATTTTAGAAAATTGTGGGAGACAAAAAGGAAGAGAAGAAATGGCTTCACATCTCCCTCTCTCCATTCGTACGGATCAACAAGAAGGCTCAAACCCACTTCTTCTTCATTCTTCATCATGGATTCGTCTGGTATTATTCCGCATTCTCTCCAAACAATCTCTAGACAAGTTTTTCAATGTTTTCATGAATTTATGAAAATTCTTTCAATTGGTATCAGAGCCAACTTGATCTAGGTTTGTTTGGATAAGCATTCTTGATTTTTCACTTAAATCGGCAAAACAGTATTGTCACCCAAGTGACCTCTGCTGTGGAAACTTTTTAATTTGTGAAAACCCAAGTTAATTTTGTATGCATTATTTCATGCGAGCAACCTGTTGGCCCAAAGGAAAACTGTTGTTTGGCAGAAATTAATGTGTACATGTGGTAATGAATATTGATAACTATTAGATGTACCTTGTGAATACTTAACTGGACCAAAGAAAGGTTAAGTATTTGGCTGTATAATGTTATCTTTCTCGATTACTACAACAAGTTGATTGCTATCGAGTCGAATTTTAGTCCAAAGACTATATTTGATGTTGCATTAATCAACTTGCAGATGGGTTGTTATTATTCATTTAGTAAATCACTAATTTTTAATAATTAATTGTGAGCTAACTTACATTTTTTGTTCTCTATACAGCTGATATTATAAATGCAAGTTCGGTTTCTGCTTCCATCAACAGCATTCCCATGTTGAATGGAACTAATTTTAAAACTTGGAAAAATAAGGTGAAAATGGTTTTGGGCTGCATGGATATTGATTATGCATTAAGGGTTGATAAGCCAGCACCACTTACTGCTGAAAGTACTCCTCAAGAGGAGAAAACTTTCGAAAGGTGGGAAATGTCCAACCTCATAGGTCTAATGATCATGAGAAATGCAGTGGCCGAAGCTTTCTGGACACTATGACTGAGAATATGGATGCTAAAAGTTTCCTTCAGACCCTTGAAGAACGCTTTGCAAAAAGCGATAAGGCGGAGACAAGCGCTGCACTTAGAAAGCTTGTCTCCATAAGGTATAAGGGTAATGGAAGCATTAGGGAGCACATTCTAGAAATGTATAATCTCTATGGGAAACTTAAATCACTTAAAATTGAGTTACCAGAAGATTTTCTTGTTCATTTGGTGCTGATATCACTTCCTCCTCAATTTAGTCAATTTGAAGTGAGCTATAATTGTCAGAAGGACAAATGGACATTGAATGAGCTCATTTCTCATTTGGTACAAGAGGAAGATAGGATGAAGCAACAAAAGACAAATAGTGCTCACTTAGCTTCAGCATCTTCTTTTGGTAAAAAGAAGAGGAAAGGCAAAATGACTGCGGCATCAGGATCGCATAAAAAGCAAAAGGTACCCAATAAGGGGAAAAAGGAAATGAAGTGCTTTTTCTGCAAAGATGCTTCTCATATTAAGAAAGACTGTGCAAAATATCACGCCTGGCGCGTGAAGAAGGGTATGTCTTTCTCTCTTGTTTGCACTCATGTTGCAATGGTTTCAATTCATAGATATACTTGGTGGTTTGATTCGGGTGCCACAACTCACGTAAGTATATCTATGCAGGGTTGCCTGAACTACCGAAGGCCCAGTGAAGATGAAAAACACATCTATATGGGAGCTGGAGACCCAGAGGAAGTTGTAGGCATAGGGACTTTTAGATATTTTGTTGTGTACTGGTTTTTATTTAGAATTAAAGAATACTTTGATTGTACCGTCGTTTAGACGGAATTTAGTTTCAGTTCCTGTTCTCGACAATGAAGGTTATATTTTGTCTTTTGGAAACAGGAAAGGAAATTTATTTCTTAATTCTAAATGTGTTGGAACTAGTAATTTATATTATAATGATAATCTATATATGCTTGATATGGTTGGCATAAACCATGAATCCCAAACAACTGAAATTAGAGGCATAAAACGTAAATTGCCAAATGAGAATTCTTATTCATTATGACACAGGCGTTTGGGTCATATATCCAAAAGGAGAATTGACAGACTTGTGACTGATGGAATTCTCGATAAACTTGATACAACAAATAATATGGAAATATGTGTTGAATGCATAAAGGGCAAAATTACAAACACGAGATATATAGGGGCTGAGAGAGCTAAAGATGTCTTAGAACTAATACATACCGATATTTTTGGACCATTTCCTACAGCTGCTTGGAATGGTCAACGGTATTTTATTACGTTCATTGACGATTTCTCTCGCTATGGTTACCTCTATTTAATAAATGAGAAGTCACAGGCTCTGGATGTTTTTAAGTCTTTTAAAACTGAAGTTGAAAATCAACTTGGAAAGACTATTAAGTCTGTCAGATCAGACCGTGGTGGTGAATACTATGGTCGATATGATGGATCAGGTGAACAACGTCCAGGTCCATTTGCGCAATACTTAGATGATTGTGGGATCGTCCCTCAGTATACCATGCCAGGCTCTCCTAGCATGAATGGTGTAGTCGAGAGACGAAACAGAACCCTTAAGGATATGGTAAGGAGTATGATTTCTCATACAACCTTACCTCAATCACTTTGGGGTGATGCGCTAAAAACTGCAGTCTATATCCTCAACCGTGTGCCAACTAAAGCTACTAACAATACCCCTTATGAGTTATGGACAGGTAGAAAACCTGTTTTAAAGCATTTACGAGTATGGGGATGTCCAGCTGAAGCAAGACCTTATAGGCCAAATGAGAAAAAGCTGGAATCAAGAACAGTTAGTAGCTATTTTGTGGCATACGCTGAAAGATCACGGGATTATAAATTCTATGATCCCAAGAGAAGAACATTCTTTGAGATGAGAAGTGCTCGGTTCCTTGAGGATGTTGAGTTGGGGGGGGGATGGGGAAGATAAGGATAATGACTTCACTTTTGAGGAGGATTCAGTAATACCTTCTCCCTTAGTTGTTGCAAATTATGACCAGGTTTTCATTCCTGGTGTAATTTTCCCGCAATATCCAGTAAGTGAAGTTGGCGAACCTTCCACCCATCCAAATGAAGTTCCTCAAATAGCGACTCAAGAGGAACCTCAAAATCAAACTCAACCTCAAGATCAAACTCAACACCCTCAAACTCAAGAAGAACTAGTGCTTCTATGGAGATCCACAAGAGAAAAGAGAAGTGCAATATCAAGTGACTATATTGTATTTCTCAATGAGCATGAAGTAAACGATGGTCCAGTGGGAGATGACCCAGTCACCTTTCACGAAGCGATCGAATGTTCAAACTCTCAGAAATGGATCAATGCCATGGGTGAGGAAATTCAATCCATGAAAGACAATGACGTTTGGGACCTTGTCCCATTACCTAAAGGTGTGAAATCAATTGGTTGTACATGGGTTTACAAAACCAAAAGAGATTCACAAGATAATGTGGAAAGATATAAATCACGTCTTGTCACAAAAGGATTTACTCAAAGAGAAGGTATTGATTATAAAGATACTTTCTCTCCTGTTTCGTCGAAAGACTCATTTAGGACCATAATGGCACTTGTGGCAGATTTTGACTTAGAGTTACATCAGATGGATGTAAAGACGGCTTTTCTCAATGGTGACATTGAGGAAACCATCTATATGGTGCAACCAGAAGGGTTATCTCCAAAAGAAGATAACGATTTGGTATGCAAACTAAAAAAGTCTATCTATGGGCTCAAGCAGGCATCTCGTCAATGGTACCTTAAATTTCATCAAATTGTTCTCTCATTTGGTTTTGAGACCAACATTGTTGAAGATTGTGTGTACCATAAGTTCAGTGGGAGTAGGTTTATATTTCTGGTATTATATGTCGATGATATTTTGCTTGCCAGCTGTGATGTAAAGCTTCTTCATGATACCAAGAAATTTCTATCAGAACATTTCGATATGAAAGATCTTGGAGAAGCATCATATGTGTTAGGAATTCAAATTCATCGTGATCGTTCACGAGGAATTCTTGGATTATCACAAAAAGGCTACATCGAAAAGATACTGCAAAGGTTTGTCATGCAAAACTGTAGACCACATGACAAACCCGTGTCAAAAGGAGACAAATTTAGTCTTAAGCAGTGTCCAAGTAATAATATTGAAGCCAAGTATATGGAGAACATCCCATATGCATCTGCAGTGGGAAGTCTTATGTATGCACAAGTATGCACTCGACCAGATCTTGCATTTATAGTGGGAATGCTAGGCAGATACCAAAGCAATCCAGGAAGAGAGCATTGGGTAGCAGCTAAAAGAGTCTTTAGATACTTATAGAAGACAAAAGGTTATATGCTCACATATAGGAGGTCGGATAATCTTGAGATCGTTGGGTATTCTGACTCCGACCTTGCTGGATGCCAAGACAGTAGAAAATCCACATCTGGCTATATTTTTCTACTAGCCGAAGGTGCGATTTCATGGAGAAGCACTAAGCAAACTCTCATTGCTTCCTCTACTATGGAGGCAGAGTTTGTTGCGTGCTACGGGGCATCAAATCATGCAAATTGGCTGCGAAACTTCATTTCAGGACTGCGAATTGTCAACAGCATTGAAAGGCCACTCAAATTATATTGTGACAATAGAGCATCAGTCCTATATTCCAATAACAACAGGAGTTCGTCTAAATCTAGGCATATAGACATCAAATTCCTAGTTGTGAAAGAAAGAGTTCAGAATGGTTTAATAAGTATTGAGCATATAGGGACAAACTATATGGTTGCGGATCCGCTCACTAAGGCATTAACGCCTTCAGCTTTTTATGAGCATGTAACTCATATGGGTGTTATAGATTTAGATGCCATATGAAAAGTGGGAGTATATTATGTTTTTCAAAACTTAATACATATTGTAATGTCATGACATTATTCAACTATTTATATAGTATTCAGTTCATTCAGTTATTATTTGAACTCCGATCTCATAAGTTTTTCTTTCAGTTGGACCAGTTGGAAATAGGCATGCATAGATCACTTAGCATGTAATTTCCATGCCACACATCCACACTATCTATGTCATTTAGTTAAATTGATACTTGTAATCAACGCGAGTTTAGTTGCATGAAATTTGGCAACAACTGCTCCTTTGGTTCCTGTATCGGTAAGACTAATGGACGAGATGTTTTAAATTCAGTTGTGTACACACATTCAGTTTTACAGATTAATTTATGTGTGATCAAGATGAGTTATTTATACACATGGCTATGTAGTCCAAGTGGGAGATTGTTGGAATTATGGACTTCATATCATTGTATATAACCCGTATTTGCATTTGGACGTGTGGACGCACACGTGTTGCATTAATTATCACATATATATTACTAAAGAATTAATTTAGGACCTAATTGTAATGATCAAATTAGGTTTCATGGTCCTATTTAAATAATAAAAAGTGTGGGGACTTATTTGCAAATGTGTGGAATTCCTGATGCAATTACTAATTTCTGATGGGCTAATTAGTAAATTGCAAAATCTATAAATAAGGGGGTGTGGTCCCTTGTTGACGTACGATATATTTCTTTACGCTCTCTCATTTTAGAAAATTGTGGGAGACAAAAAGGAAGAGAAGAAAGGGCTTCACATCTCCCTCTCTCCATTCGTACGGATCAACAAGAAGATTCAAACCCACTTCTTCTTCATTCTTCATCATGGATTCGTCTGGTATTATTCCGCATTCTCTCCAAACAATCTCTAGACAAGTTTTTCAATGTTTTCATGAATTTATGAAAATTCTTTCACTTAATTCTTTTTAAGCAGAATCACTGCAAGACAACAGAGATTGCCTTTTCAAGGTATTCATACTGCTGATATGGTGTGTTACTCACTAGTAGCAAATATTAAGAAAACTACATATGGCCACATAAAGTTGTTCTCTCTAGAAGTACGAGTCCATAGGAAGGAAAAATGTGCTTTATTCTCTGAGTAGACTCTCTGCTTTAAACGACAGAGATATCTTTTTCAAGATATTCATATTGATGAAATGATGTGTTACTCGCAAGCAGCAAAGATTAAGAAGACTTCATATGGTCACATAAATGTTCAGTTGAAACTTCTCCAGGTCCAATGGCATGGACTCTTTGTTAGTATAGCTACAAGTTTATATCTTTAGTACTTCATGCTTGATATATAACACATAAACATGTTTAACATCATTTAAATAAGGGTAAATTCCGCTAATACTCTATGTATCATGGCAGGTATGTCACTAAGATTATGATATTGGTAGAATTTATCCTCGGATAAGGGGTAGTGTATGCTACTTCTTAGGGATAGTTTCTGCGAATATCATAGTTTCAGAGTGTTTAGAGACACACTGGCCACAATCCAGATGGTGTTAGTGGAATTTCCCCTTTTAAATAACTTAAATTGGTGCCCAAAGAAAAAAGTGCATTGGATAGTAGGCACGTTTTCTTATTATGTTTCCTTATGGCAGCTAATGAACAGGATATTTGTGCAGGAATGGTGAATCTGTCTGTCAGTAAGGTTTCACCATGTGGCTGATGCTTTCTGTTGGTGTATGAAATATGATTGTAATAGCTATCAGCTCGTAACCATGTGCTAGTGACGAACTACTATGCCATGATGGTTGCCTATACACTGTTCTGAATCTACATCAAGAAATCTTCTTTGGTGACTCCATGCGTATTTTATCAATGTACGTGTTCATTAAGGAAGTTGGTTGTTTGAAGAGATCGCATCGGGTCTTGCGAACCACATTGTTTAATTGACTATGCTAATTGAATTATATTGCGTACAACCTCTTATTTCCAAGTTTGAGCGCCTCTTGCTAAAATTAATTTTTTGTGTTTTATTAATTTCTAATAATGCTGTACAAAGTTTAATTCGCAATGTGGGCTGTGTTCATTTGATGTCTTTGATATAGGCAAAATGGTTGGTTGATTCCTCATTGGTTCCATTAAGGATTCTATAGGAGCGCTGTGAGGTGAATTTTGTTACGCAAAGCCTATTGCTAATGGTTTGGTTGTAGCATCACAAGCTTTCTTACCAAAACACCTAAATTTTGTTATTCAAATCATAGGGAAAATATCTTTGGGAGTCTGACATGGCTAAGATAAAGGCTCAAGATTTAAAAGCGAAAGAGGCATGACATGTTGTTAACTCATATTGTTTATTATCATTTGGTATAGGCTCAAACCGAGTTTGAGTTAGCTTAGTTTCACATACAATTTTGATTGCCGGATCTCCTTATTCTTCATTGTTAGTCATCAATTGAAAAGCAGCAAAAAAGTAATTTTCCGTACCATTTGCTGATCTATCCGAGGGTCACATGGCTCATTTATACCCATTTTGCACTCTCTCAATTGGATTATGCCCTTTGTCACATGCCATTTTCAAATGAGATAATGCGATTTAGGCATCGGATGGAACTCCGAAGTGAACTTGAGATATAACCGATCCAATTGGCTTAATGGTATTTCCCCTCCCTCCCTTGTGAGAGGTCGAGGATTCAAATCCTGCTTTCCGATGCATCCAAAAAAGAGCTTGAGATAAAATGCAAACACTAAAACCACACTAATTAAACGCACCTGGAACATTAAAAGAAGAATACACTGCTTGGGCCATCTGAGCAATGAAAGATGTAAAGCTGGATATATGTTAACCTAAAATAGTGTACTCTCTTTTTTCAAGGTTTCCACTATTTCAAATGCTATGAAGTCATGTGCTTTCATAAACAACCTATCTGTTTATTATTTTTCAATCTAAAAGATGATAGGAAGAAACTAAACTCAAATACCTGTAGGTGATATAAATAATTTCTGCTATATACTTGTAAAAGCTTTTGCTTCAATGGAAAGAATATATATATTAGCTATCTTTTGTTAATTATTGTAATGGAGTAAGGTGGCTTTTCTCCAAATCATGTCATAAAAGTTGTGTATATGTGTTACTGTTTCCTGGAAGAGAATACTCCCACCGATTACTGTGTCCCCAGCGCCCAGTGGCCATGCGCTCCAGGCAAGAAGTACTACGGTCGGGGGCCAATGCAAATATCCTAGTAAGACAATTCATTATAAACATTTTGTCATTAATTAAGTTGCTTACCATTAACTTTGCTCAACATCTGAATCAGTTCCTATAGCAATTACAACTATGGCTCCGCCGGAGCAGCACTCGGTTTGGACTTGTTGAACAACCCGGACTTGGTCTCCAGCGACCCGACCATCGCTTTCCAGACTGCATTGTGGTTCTGGATGACCCCACGGCCGCCGAAGCCGTCTTGCCGTGACGTCATCGTCGGGGCGTGGAACCTGTCGCCTGCCGACCAAGCGGCCGGGCGAGTTCCAGGGTTCAGGGTGATCACCAATATCATCAATGGAGGGTTCGAGTATGGGCGTTGGCAGGACCCGAGGGTTGAGAGCAGGATTGGCTTTTACAAGAGATACTGTGACCTTCTTGGTGTGGGCTACGGTGACAATTTGGACTGCAACAGCCAGTCTCCTTTTTGTTTCGGATCAAATGTGTTGGTGTTTGATGAATAATGACCTGTCGGGTGACCAAATAAGAGTCTATTAGTTATGTATGAGTAAGGCCACATGGGGGCCTAGATAAGAAGCAAAATATTGCTTGATGTAGAATGCTTCGGATAGAATAATGAAATAAGTGTTGTTCCCGTATGGATCTTTCTGCAAGTTGAAGTAATTTCTCTACCTTTTGTTGGTCATTATCCATTGTCTATGGGTGCTTGGCAAGGCGAACAGCTTGAGGCTCGGTTTGAGATTGGCTCCGCAAAACGACATTCGAACTCATTCGACGATAAATTGAGCCAAGCTTGTACAGAAATATGTGTTCGTTAAAATTAATAAACAAGCATGAGCACTAGTAGGTTTGGTTCGGCTTGAGCTCGAGCTTGACTCGATAAAGGCTGGTTTTAATAGTGCTTTATAAGCGCTGTTAAAGGTCCTAATAGACAGAGTTTGTTAGTGCAAGCGATGTTAAAGGGAGGCCTTTAACGCTTGCTAGTGCAAGCGTTGTTAAAGGACCCCCTTTAACAGCGCGTGCACTAGCAAGCGCTGTTAAAGGCATCCCTTTAACAGCGCTTGTTAGTGCAAGCCCTGTTAAAGGCCCCCTTTAACAGCGCTTTCACTAACAAGCGCTGTTAAAGGGGTGCCTTTAACATCGCTTTCACTAACAAGCGCTGTTAAAGGAGTGCCTTTAACAACGCTTGCACTAACAAGCGCTGTTAAAAGTCCACCTTTAACAACGCTTGCACTAGCAAGCGCTGTTAAAGGCCCCCCTTTAACAGCGCTTGCACTAACAAGCGCTGTCTATTGGGACCTTTAACAGCACTTGTAAAGCGCTATTAAAACCAGTCCCCCATTTAGCAGCGACGAGATAGACAGCGCGCAGAAGCGCTATTAAAGGCTTTATTCAATCGCTGTTAAAGGTCCCTTTTGTAGTAGTGCAAATCAATCTTAAGTTGGGTAACCTCTCAATGGAACTGTAGATGCTGCCTTTATAGTTTTCTCAAACCCTTCAAACAGAATCTCCAAAAGCCCCTTTGAAATCCGTGAAGAAAAGCTCAACGAGAATATGTGCACGCGACAGTTGACTGTTGAACAAAACACAGTCGAATGCTGCACTGTGACAGGGGGTAGGTGAGAATTCAAATGGTAACTTACCACGTGTACAGTCGATTGATAAGGAGTAGACAGTCGACTGTAAAACCAACATACGACTGTGAATCCTTCTACAGGCGACTGGCCGTGATCTGGGTAAGTTGTGACAGTCTCAGAAAATTCTGGAAATACACAACAGGCGAGTTATAAAGAGAAGACAGTCGACTGTAAATCCAACAGGCGACTGTAATTCCTTCTACAGACGACTGTCACAAACCCTGACATTTTCCAGAGAGTTGAGTCTACAGAGAGGCTCAAAGATAGACTATTGTTGAAGCATTGACAGTTGACTGTGCCATTGGACAGTCGTCTGTAAATACAACATTAGTCGACTGGCACTAGAGTATGAATTATTTCAGAGAGCAAGTCCTGCAGAAGAATCATGGACATGCGACTGTTGAAGCATTTACAGTCGACTGGTCCTTGGACAGGCGACTGTACATACAACATCAGTCGACTGGCCAGATCAAACTGAGAATGATCGTGGGCTGAAGATAGACATGCGACTGATTAACAAATCACAGTCGACTCTTACTTAGACAGGTGCTCGTGAAATGTACAGCAGTCGCTTGATAGAGTTAAAGCTCAGAAAGCCCAAAAATCAACTGATTAAGTATGTGCATAACAGGCGAATGTAGAACAAAACACAGTCGACTGTTTTAAGACAGGCAACTGTAAATCGTTCAGCAGTCGATTGTTGAGATCAAGACTTGCACATTCTTGATAGAAATGAATTGGAGTCAAAGGAAAGTTAATCTACTGATTTCCTAAGACTGAAATGAAGATGTGTATGCGCTCCAACATAGTTCTACTTCTAAGCTACATACTAGAAGAGAAAAAGAAGATTACATTTGTAGAACACTCTATTCTTTCCAACGTATGAGCTTGAAGTCTTCTAAGAGCTTCAATCACCATCTTTGATCATCCAATCCACTATCTTTGCTTTCATTGATCTTTGAGTATCATCCATTGCTAATTGATCTTCATGATATGCTTAAGCAATGTATTAACTGCCAATAGGGGATTAGTCACAAGTATTTATGTTTGCTCATCATTAACACCAAGTAGGGAGAAGTCCAATACTCAACATTCTCCCCCCCTTTTGATGATGACAAACAAACAAAAACAAAAAGATAAATAATTATTCTTAAAGAAAACTTACTCCCCTTACATAGATGCCAATCAAGTTAGTTAATAAATATTAGGGCATCTATAGATCAAATGAAGCAAATGAGTAAGATATGCATGAATGGAATGATATGGTTGAATTCATGAAATCTAGGATTTTATGATCCACATTCATTGTATCTTACTCTCCCTGTATCTAAGGTAACTTCAATCTTAGATTCAAGTTAGTTTTGAATTAGAATTTACTTAGCACATAATTATGATATGTTTATTTCTCTCCCCCAATGGCATTATCCAAATGGTGGAAGTGGAATAACAACAACAATAGTGCGAATAAGTATTAAAACAATCATAAGAGTCTAAAGATATACAAATTGAAAGCTCATAAACCACATTAAAACTTAGCTTACTAGAGGAATGAGAGTCCAATATCAACATTTCTCTTTTTGCAATGAATTGTGCCGTGATTATTATTGATTTTTCTGAGATTTGCATGATGCTTTGTGAGTAGTGTCGTCGTCTTAGGGCATATGGATGGACCCTATGGACCCTGTCTCTAAATTATGATGAATTCGCAGAATTGTTGCTAGAATTGATTAAGGTTAGGTTTTGATCGATAGATTACGGGTAGCTAGGAATTCATATCGATTGGAATTTACAAGAGATTGGATCCCCACTGATAGGAAGGCCTAGATATTCGATATAGATTGACAATTGAATTTCTCTAGATTTGGTTTGCAAGAGATTGGGCCAAAGCTAGGATTTTTAATTGTGATTCTATATTAATATCCGTTTGCAAGAGATTGGACGGATATGAACTATCATAACCTAGGTCGTAGCTCGAGTTTGCACGAGAGTGGGCTCGAGATACGATTGAACAATGACATCGTTCTTCACGCTAGCGGCTTAGGCTAGGGTTTGCACGAGAGTGGACTCTATCATAGGTTTGCTATAGACCGGCAATAGCGTGAGAGCGTGAGCTTGGTTCTGCATTAAGTTGCGACTAGTTCACCTATATTCAAGCTTAGCAACAATGAAACTTATGATTCATAAGGATGAGAGAAGGTCCGTAGTGGGGATTTCCTATCCCTGGACGTTTTTTTATTATATTGATATTTCTCTGCTATTGAACGATTGTGACTATTACACCAAACTATTCTTGTTCTCTTTATAGCTAGGTGATTTGAGTAAGACACGGTCATTTGTCCTCCCTGATTTCGATACCTACTCGTCGCTACACCGTGCGCTTGCGGTAAGACTACAAGTCGTTTTTCGGGTGTATATCCGGACGCGATCAAGTTTTTGGCGCCATTGCCGGGGACATTTGTGACGGTGTTCTATTTGGATCACCCAGTTATATCTTACTATCTTACTATCTTTCTTTCTTTTTCCTTTTTGACTCTATTTGCTGCCCAATTTACGTGCTCTCCCAGTATTTTCCATAAGATCTTAACAGGAACATGGCGGACGCAATGTTGATGACTTAGTCTAGCCCGGGAGATGATGATTCCTTCGTATGCCTTCTTAAGGAACTTGTTGATGAGGTCCATAGCACAGGGGCATTTGCCGTTGATATCGAGGACCCCATTGAACAACTATTTGCTAGCTTTGTAATGGAGCAAATCTCCCCAGAAGGGACTATCGAGGGCAACATCAGAGTTGATGTGAGGGACGGGAAGTTATATTTTGTAGACAGTAGAGCGTGCATCGAAGAGTACTACACTCTCGAGGAGTCCACTAGGCATGCCGATATTCAGGGAAGTACACTCTACGACCCTCACTCTTACATTTATGAACCTACTGACACATCTCTTGATTTCAGGTGTAGACCGGAGCAAGGCGATGGCCCCATCGATGCTCACGCGGAGTTGTGCAGTGTCTATTCTGAGGCACCGTCCTCACCAAGAAGTGAATCTGAGTCTGCATGTGGAAGCCCACCCCCAGAGCAGGAACTAAACCCAGATGTTGCAGAAGAAGCCAAGCTTCCACAAGGAGAGGAAGTAGAGGGTAAAGCGCCTCCTGAGGTAGAGCTTAAACAATTACCACCGAATCTAAGGTACGCTTTCTTGGGTAATAAATTAACCTATCCGGTTATTGTTAATGCCCACCTCAACCATGATCAACTAGAAAGACTCTTAGATGTCCTTAGGAGTCACAAGGATGTGCTTGGCTACACCATCTCTGATCTTAAGGGAATAAGCCCTGGCTTTGCACGCATAGAATCCACTTGGAAAACACTGAAGCCACCTCCATAGAGCCTCAAAGGTGGTTGAACCCTAACATGAAGGAGGTGGTTAAGAAAGAGATTCTTAAATTACTTGAAGCCGGCATTATCTATCCTATCTCTGACAATAGGTGGGTTAGCCCTGTTCATGTCGTCCCTAAAAGGGGGGATGACCGTTATAAAAAAACGAAAAGGGAGAACCCATTTCTATGCGCACTGTCATGGGATGGCGGATGTGTATTGATTATAGGAAATTAAATAAAGCCACCCGGAAAGACCATTACCCATTGCCCTTCATTGATCGCTAAACATAAATACTTTTGTTATTTGGATGGGTATTCGGGATTCTTTCAAATCCCCTTGCATGAAGATGACCAAGAAAAGACCACTTTTACATGTCCTTATGGTACATATGCCTACCGTAGAATGCCCTTTGGACTTTGCAATGCTCCCGCCACTTTCTAAAGGTGCATGACATCCATCTTTTCTGATTATATTGAAAATATTATGGAAGTCTTCATGGACGATTTTTCTGTATATGGAAGTGAGTTTGATTCTTGTTTGGCTAATCTTACTAAAGTCCTTAAACGATGCCAACAAAATAACCTCACTCTTAATTGGGAAAAATGTCATTTTATGGTCACCGAGGGGATAGTTCTTGGGCACCTAGTTTCTTCTAGAGGGATCGAGGTTGATAAGGCGAAAATTGAGGTAATCGAAAAACTCCCTCATCCTATTAATGTTAAGAACATTAGAGGCTTTCTTGGTCATACAGGGTTTTACCGTCGCTTTATCAAGGATTTTGCCTTAATTGCCCGACATCTTACTGCCTTACTTGCTAAAGATGCCCCCTTTGTCTTTTCAGGAGAGTGCTTACAAGCATTTAATACGTTGAAGGAAGCGCTCATTTCCACCCCCATTATACAACCGCCCGACTGGAGCATTCCCTTCGAGCTCATGTATGATGCAAGTGACCAAGCTATTGGAGCAGTGCTAGGTCAGATGAAGGATAAAAAGCTTCATGCAATATTCTATGCAAGCAAAACATTGGACGAGGCACAGAAAAACTACACCACAACCGAAAAAGAGCTCTTGGCGGTTGTCTATTCCATCGAGAAGTTTCAGTCCTACCTCCTTGGATCCAAGGTCATTATCCACACCGACCATGCGGCGTTGAAGTATCTTCTAAGCAAAAAAGAGGCAAAGACAAGATTGATAAGATGGATACTTTTGTTGCAAGAATTTGACTTGGAGATTAGATACAAGAAGGGAACGGACAACGTTGTGGCAGACCACTTGTCTAGGCTTGTTCGTGACAAGGAGGACGAAATCTTACCAATCGATGACACCTTTGTCGACGAGAGGCTATTCGCCATAAGACCCGGAGAGGTGCCTTGGTATGTGGATTTTGTTAATTATTTGGCTTGTGGGATAAAACCATGCGGAATACCCACGCAACAAAAGAGGAGATTTATGCACGAAGTCCGAAACTATTTCTGGGAAGATCTGTATCTCTTCAAGATATGCAAGGACGGTGTTATTCGGAGATGTGTTTCCAAGGAGGAGGCCACGTCAATCATTTTGCATGCCATAGTATGCCATGCGGGGGACATCACGCCGCCTCTAAAACCACCGCTAAGATATTACAGTGCGGGTTCTTTTGGCCAACCATGTTCAAGGACACGCATGACCTCGTCAAGAGTTACGATAGATGCCAACGGACCGGAAATATCTCCAAACGAAACGAGATGCCAATGAAGCCCATTCTAGAAATTGAGCTATTTGATTGTTGGGGAGTGGATTTCATGGGACCTTTTCCGTCAAGCAAATGAAACAAGTATATCTTATTAGCCATGGACTACGTCTCTAAATGGGTAGAAGCCATTGCAACCCCTACCAATGATGCGAGGGTGGTATCCAAATTTTTCAAACAAACCATCTTCCCACGTTTTGGAGTGCCTCGCACTTTGATAAGCGATGGGGGAAGCCAATTTATAGAAAACAAATTTGAAGCCATGTTGAAAAAGTACGGGTTGAATCATAGAATTGGCATGGCATACCATCCTCAGACGAGTGGCCAAGTGGAGGTATCGAACCGAGAAATCAAGCAAATTCTAGAAAAGACCGTCGATAGATCTCGAAAAGATTGGTCCATGAAATTGAACGATGCACTATGGGCATATCGCACGGCCTTTCGCACTCCCATTGGCACCACAGCATACCGACTTGTTTATGGGAAAGCTTGTCACTTGCCGGTAGAGTTAGAACACCGCGCATATTGGGCTATTTAGACCTTCAATTATGACTACAAGAGTGCGGTGGTGAGGCGACTCTTAGACATCAATGAGCTTGATGAGATTAAACGTGATGCTTACGAGAGCTCAAGAATTTACAAGGAAAGGACTAGAATCCTCCACGATGCACGCATCACCGTTACGGACTTCAAGGTCGGAGACAAAGTCCTCCTATTCAATTTTCGGCTCCGATTCTTTCCCGGAAAGTTAAGATCGCGATGGTCCGGACCATTCACCATTAAGCACATACAACCGGGGGGAGCTTTTGAATTGGAAGGAAAAGACAGAGCCACATTCAAGCTAAATGGACAACGGCTCAAGCATTATTCTGAAGGATCCCCTACCGGTGAAGTGAATAGCATATATCTACTCAAGGGATGGCCCAAAGATCTCTCATACCTCCTTGATGTGGTAATTGATGAAGCTATTCCACATTCCATTGGCGCTCTCCATGATGACGACCTTGAAGAAGGCCAAACTTCTAGCATTGAAGAAAAGTTGGAGGACCCTCCGGATAGCTCTACGGCCTATGATAAAGACGACGCTGATGTCGCAAGGATAAGGGAGCTTTGCAAGCTCTCAACGGCCAATAAATCGAAGAAAGCTCCACCAAATAGAAGATCGGTGTCACCGGTGAAGAAGAAGATTGGTATTAGCTCAAGCTTGGGGGACTTATCCCCCAACACTACCCATGATGAGGGGACGCCGAGGAAAGCTCACGAGCATCAACAACCAAATCCAAGTGGCCTTCCCGGTAAATTTGACAGGCGTATCTCGCACGCGCCCAACATCATGCGTTAAATGAAAATCATGAGGGGTCGAGCTCATGACCTTAAACGAGCACTTATCGGGAGGCAACCCGACGGTTTTATATCATTTTTTAGTTGATTTTTATTTTTATCTTAGATTTTTCTTAGTGTTTAGAGTCTAGCGTCTATGAAAATCGTGACAATGGGCTCTATTTTTATTGACAGGCGATGGAGAACGAGAGATCATTCATATGGAGGATAGCCATGGCAAGGGAGAGCGCTCCAGGAACACGTTCAGGCCCCAGGAGAAGCAGGAGACTGACGGGATGAAGAAAAACAGAGAATAGAGTGAAAATAGAGAGCCGTTGCAGAAAACAGGATGCCACTCGGCCAAGTAAAATATGTCACTCGGCCGAGCAAAGACTCCATTCGGCCGAGTGGAGCACAGATCAGGGAAGATCCTTCTGACCAACTCTCTGTTATTTTCTGCGATTTACAGTATAATTTGCCACTCGGGCGAGTGACTTGTCACTCGGCCGAGTGAATCAGATACACTGCACGCTCTAAAAATTGCTGAGTGTCTGAGCCACTCGAATCGAGTGAGCTCGTCAGTGAATTTTGAAGACGCCTCTCGCCAGCGCCCGACTTTCGATGCCCGAGCACTGCACCATCGGCCGACACCCCCACCGGTCGACGGCCCCACCGCCGCTCCTGTTCACCCTCATTTCGTTCCCAATTCGTACGCACATCCCCATGTATATTGAGTTTGCTTTTCATGTTACTTGGGGGGCTTCTGGAATTCGGTGCTTCTAGGAGACGTTTCTTCGCACACACATATATGCCGCCTCGCGCACCCGGGAGGCCGCCTTTCACTAGGGCGGACTCGGCCCCCGCTATCGAGCCTGATTTGAGTGTATCGTAGGTTTGGCGTGACGCTGTCCCAGTCCCAGAATATGCTCCCACACACAACACACCTTCTAGACACAGGGCCAAGGCAGCTGTGCCTCTGTATTGCACATAGACACTGTCTATGCCAGAGCTCTACATGCTCTATGCGATGACACGGCCTAGGGCCTTCGATGGTCCCCTCCATCGAGGATAGCCAGTTGGTACAAGCATAGTTATTTCTGTGAACGCCTATTTGCTACCTGGCGTCGACCTGACTCTGACTTACTTCGACTAGTGCCCTCATGGTCGTCCTGACCTGTATGCACCTGCCACTGTGCCCATCTCCTGCAGCTAGCCCTGAGAGTTGAAAGCGACGAGAATTCACCGCCGCAGTAGAGACCCTATCCTCACTTTTGTTCTCGGCTTCTGGGGAGCCATTTTCTGCACCCTTCACGTCCTCCCCGGTCGTCGACCTCACTGTCTCCACTGCCGTAGTCTTCTTAGAGAGTGTCGTGACATCTGTCCCCACGTCTGCGTCACTGACCTTTCTGCCCGCCTCATCGTCTGTTTTCACTTCCACTTCTACTGCCGCTCCATCCTCTTCTACTCTTCCTGCATCTCAGCCTCACACAGAGGCTGATCGACACTTAATGAGCACAACACCCGAGCACCACCCCATTGCTGCACCTATCCTTTACGGTGGCCGTGCGAGACAGCCCCGTTCTTCACCTGTTCGACCTGTTCGACCCTCTGCTCCACCTCCCCCCGACACACTAGTTCAGAGCATTCGTGCTCTTGAGGGGGTAGTTAGTGGACTCAGAGGAGATTTTAGAGCTCTCTCCGCCACCGTCAGTGCAGTCCAGACCCGCGTCGCCATACTTTCTAGTATTCAGGCTTGCCTGAATCAGATTCTTGCGCGTCTGCCTCTGCCACCCACACCCACCCAGCAGCCACCACGCCCGCCACCACC
This sequence comes from Scilla litardierei, assembly GCA_030789695.1. Taxonomy (NCBI): domain Eukaryota; kingdom Viridiplantae; phylum Streptophyta; class Magnoliopsida; order Asparagales; family Asparagaceae; genus Scilla; species Scilla litardierei. Next base: position 77,810,489 of record CM061132.1, on the reverse strand, counting down.
TCCGCCACAGGACGGTGCTAGTCCACCACCACCCCCCTAGGCACATATTGGATGCCTTCCACCTTTTTACTGTCGATACGCTGGATACTTTTTGTGAGCCTGCTAATTTTGTACCCCTCATCCACACACTGTTTTGTTCACATTATGGTCCATCTGTATATATCTGTTTGGGAGAGAGGGAGTACTTTTGGGGACACTCATATCTGCACTATTTTGATCTGTGCATGCATCACCAGCATTCTCATATCATTTTCTTTCATATTTTTTTCATCATGCATGCATCCTCACCCATCCCGCCCACTTTTTGCCTCTTGGTGTGCCACACTTGGCACATTGAGGACACTGTACACTTTAGCTTGGGGGAGTGAGTTCTCACACTTTTCATTTTTTTCGCCTTTTATTTATTTTCTCACATTTCTTCGTTTTTACACTTATTTTCACCACTTTTTCGTTTTTTTTCATATCATGCATCACGTTTTTTCTATCTCTTGAGTGTGCTGCATTGTACTGTAGTTTTTATTTCCTTTTTATCCTTATTTCTTTCATCTTTTTGCTAGAGATGAATTTTCTGTGATGACGACGACGTGGTGTTAGCTTATCTCTAGATCGTATTACTTTGTCATGCCTTAGTTTTTATTTCAGATATCATATGATGTGTGTTGTTGTGCATTTGAGATAGTAACCTGCACTTTCATGTATGAATATGGATGAAATTCTTTTATTAGCTGAGTCTGATAATTTATATGTATACTCTTCGTATAAAACACACCAAGCTTCACGCATTGATTGCTTATATCTGGAGTACTGCTTTCCCTTCTTATATCACTTCTTATTTCATGAAAACTGTACGCTTCACTTTCAGGTTGAATGAATGTATATTGGGTTGATATAACTGGATTAGTTTACTTTCTGAGATTAAACTGAGTAGATTACATTACTCTGCTGAAAGTTGTCGTGCACGTCCTACAGAGTGAACCGAGTGTTACATATATTTCTTTCTCCACATATCTTGAGCATTATTTCTATACTTAAATTCATTGGTGAATCTCCCTTTAGCGGACCCTATATTGGCACCTACCCAGCTATTAAATTCCATGCTCCAATACCCCCAAAATCAAAAAAAATGTGTGAATATCTTTCTATCTTTTGATTTGGGATCTCAGATGTATATATGCAATAAAAAAAAAGAGAGAGAGAAAAGAGAGAAAAATAAAAGAAAAGAGAAAAGAAGCTTATACATGATCCCATCTCTTACTCTTTCTCTCTTTCTTCCCTATTTTGTTTTTATTTTTATTTTTCATGGAGCTACAAAAAATGGGAAATGTATATATTGATTTATCTTATACCACCACGCTTATAGATAAGTTTGGGGGAGAGGATCTAATGATGTGTGAGAGAGTGACTACTTGACTGTGCATGACAACCTAAGCTAGGTAATTTTCTATACTCGATGAGATTATTAAAAGTTTTACGAAATCCAGGAATTGAAACTTAGCATGCATTTCTTGAAAACCATACCTTTCTATTCTTATTGATCCATATTGTGTGATATCTCTTATACTCCAAATAGAAAGCATTCAATTGAAAAGTGTGTACCGCTTTAGATGCTTCAGACGATGTTAATTCTAGAACGATTCCATGTTTCATATTGCTTTGATATTCTCGGGTTTTCTATTTTGAATGCATCCATATGATTATGATATCGAGATAAAAATCTTTGGCATGTGTTTATTATATTCGATGTATGCTATACGAGTAAGCAAAGCACACGTCCTGAGAAAATGATCTAGCACCTCTCTCTTTGCTTTCTTTCTTTCCTTAATTTCTATTTCTCCCCTTTTTTTCATTTTTATTATTTTCCCGTCGGGTTCGCCTTTTACTTATCTTCCTCGAGGACGAGTAAGAGGTAAGCTTGGGGGATTTTGATCACTCCATATTTTATACCTTTTTTCTGCATGTTTGGATGCCATTTTGATCGCCCATATCGCGTTTTTCATGATTATTCGACGATATCGCGTTGCTTTTCACTATTTCTTGTTTTTGTCGTATTTCAGGAAATATAGAGCGATCGAGAGCGAATAAGAGATCAACTGATTTGCAAGCGCTTAGGAGTGTCACCCACGGCTCATTCGAGGAATTATCAGCGATAGAGGATGAGCGGAAGAAGAAGGGAATCAATAGGAGCGACGAGGAGGAGAAAAGAAGAAGAATAAGCTCAGCAGCACATCACTCGGCCGAGTAGACTGCTCACTCGACCGAGCAAGAAAGCCCACTCGGCCGAACAGAACGGATATGCACACGAAGAATTCAGCGTATACTCGGTCGAATGAAGAAATCCCACTCGGCCGAGTGAGAAAGCTCACTCGCCCGAGTGGTACAAGGAAATCGTCCAGAGAAAGGCCGGAGTTACTGGAAATTTCAGAGATCCTGAGGAGGCCCCACTCGGCCGAGCATGAATGCACACTCGGCCCAGTAAAGAAGTCCACTCGGCCGAGCCATCCCAAAGACAGACCCTGAAACCCCCGAAGTTACTATATTTATACAGGGTTTGTCACTCGGCCGAGTGACAAGGGTCACTCGACCGAGTGACCCTCTCCGCCTGCTGTTAGGATTGCGGATTTTGGGCTGCGCAGGGGCAGTTTGGGCACGATTTTTTGGGCGATTTTAGAGGATATTTAAACCCATTTTTTGCCCTAGTTTGGGGAGCTTTTTGAACATTAATTTTTAGACTTTCTTTTAGGATTTTTGACGGCTACTCTTTGTGAAATCTCAGCTGGAGATCGTCGGCAATTACATTGGTTTGTCTATTTCTATTAAAAACTCGATTTTTATGCATTATTTCTCTTTTGCAATGAATTGTGCCGTGATTATTATTGATTTTTCTGAGATTTTCATGATGCTTTGTGAGTAGTGTCGTCGTCTTAGGGCATAGGGATAAACCCTATGGACCCTATCTTTAAATTGTGATGAATTCGTAGAATTGTTGCTAGAATTGATTAAGGTTAGGTTTTGATCGATAGATTACTGGTAGCTAGGAATTCATGTCGATTGAGATTTGCAAGAGATTGGATCCCAATTGATAAGAAGGCCTAGATATTCGATTTAGATTGACAATTGAATTTCTCTAGATTTGGTTTGCAAGAGATTGGGCCAAAGCTAGGATTTTTAATTGTGATTCTATACTAATATCCATTTGCAAGAGATTAGACGGATAGGAACTATCATAACCTAGGTCGTAGCTCGAGTTTGCACGAGAGTGGGCTCGAGATACGATTGAACAATGACGTCGTTCTTCGCGCTAGCGGCTTAGTCTAGGGTTTGCACGTGAGTGGGCTCTATATTAGGTTTGCTATAGACCAGCAATAGCGCGAGAGCGTGAGCATGGTTCTACATTAAGTTGCGACTAATTCACCTATATTCAAGCTTAGCAACAATGAAACTTATGATTCACAAGAATGAGAGAAGGTCCGTAGTGGGGATTTCCTATCCCTAGATGCTTTTTATTATATTGATATTTCTCTTCTATTGAACGATTGTGATTATTACACCAAACTATTCTTGTTCTCTTTATAGCTAGGTGATTTGAGTAAGACACGGTCATTTGTCCTCCCTGAGTTCTGACGTCCCCCGCATTTTTGCGCGCGTCAGATGTGTGCAATATATAATTGGGGGCGTGAGATTTAAATATTTATAACCGCAAGCGCACGGTGTCGTAGTGTGGCTTGGGGGTCGAACTCAGGGAGGCGTGGTTGTGCTTGTGTCAAGAAGGATCGGATTCACCCCATGGGCGAGCTAGCCCGAATCGGATGATGGGTTGTCACGGAAAATAGAATGCGAGGGATAAAAAATATAAAGGGGAAAACCTGGGACTTCGGTTTCCACCCTATCGTGCGATTCTCGCCGATACGACCTACGGGTAGGATAGCGATCGAAATTAGGGTCTAATGGTGAGACGTTGCCTCTAAGAGTGGTACCAGCGTCCCATGGGCCCGATATTCCGGTCGGTGCCCAGGATGATACGCCGGACTTCCCGGGTTCGGTCAGTGGGCATTCCCATGTCCATTAACACTGACCGACTCCGGGAGCACTAAGCTCGCAACGATAACTCCCAAAATCTCATCCTGCCGCTTCCACGCGCTAGGATTCGACGTCTACGCTAAGGGCGTGAGCTATGGCTAGGGAGTCAACCGCCAAGTTTATTCCCCCTTGGCCCAACGGTCAAAGGCGGTCTTTTTCCCGCCGATGACAATAAAACACCCAGTGTAACCGGTAGATTCCTAATCCCTATCGATTTCCTAGTCCTAATGACGCATCGGGGAAAACCCACGAAGGGGTTTCTACCAAAATCCCAGATTTGGGAACTACTCACACATATTCATTAAAAAGCGATCTAAACCAAAATCGACCGTTAAAAACATGATCGGGCGATTGAAAAGCAGTAAGAGCAATGCAAATAACACTATATTAAAGTTTGGTGAAGATCAGAAAACTTACAAATATCTGAAAAATTACAGCCGTCAAGAGAGAGAAAAAACTGTAAAAAATAACAACTCCTGTTTCTGGAAAACCTAGGGGTCATATATATATAATACGATATCACCTAATCGGTTGAAAAGTCAACCGATCGGGTGACCTGCTTCGTTTCTTCGGCAGCTCAGCACGGGACTTCACCCGGTCATATGGCACGGTCGGTTGAGGGTTGAAGCTGATCAGTTGGATCTTCGTTCCGTCGGGTGAACCGGTCGGTTGAGCTCTCCGTGTCTTGGCTTCGGAGAATTGGCTACAGATGAACCGATCGGGTGAAGGTCACCCGATCGGTTGGCATTCAGCATCAAATTCCAGAGAGTTGGGACGTTTGAACCGGTCTCTGAACCAATTAGTTGACTTTCTGCCCGCTCCAGTTTGTGTCCGGGTGGTGCACGCGTGCATCACCCGATCGGTTGGAAGTGACCAACCGGTCGGGTGAGGGGCTGAAAGATGTTATCTTCGTCGTTTGACCCCCTGGATCACGCGTGACTCCTCCCATTGCTCCAGGGACTCATGATATCTTCGTTATATGTCCCCTACACCGGTAAACTCCTGCAAAATACAAAAAACACGGAAAAGTGAAAGAAAACAAGAAAACACGAGAAAATGAATACAAGACGACAGAAAATAGCGGAAAAACACAAAAGAAGACGTGCGTGAATATATGAAATATAAACGCACGTCAAAATCCCCCAAGCTGAACCCTTCCTCGTCCTCGAGAAAGACGAGTGAGAGTAGGAGCTCGGAGGGAGAAAATAGAGAGGAAGAGAGGAAAGGAGAAAACCAAAAATCCTAAATCACTCGTCAGAGCCAGCAAAATCAAAAACACACACCAAGCTAACAAACGCCAAATCACATCACTAAACCGAGGAATACGAGTCCAGACAAGTGCCGTGGGCCCACGCCGTGAAGCGCGAGTGAGCGTGGTCGTGTGCTAGCAAACGGTGTCACTATCTACATTGTGCAATAAGTTCCATATACACAAATCCAAGAAATGACCCAAATATCGATTTGATTTGAAATAAGCGGTGAATATATGGCTCAAGCATGCAAGAGAAGAGTACGAGAATAGAAATGCATCATGCGTCATGGACTCCACAGCTAGGGGCTCGGACATCATCACACTATCGCCTAGATAATAGCTAGAAATTCCTTATTCCAAGTATTTTCAAAAGCAATGGGGGTTGAGACGATGTGGAGTAGAACACTCGGTGCAAATTCTCTCCTTCCCTTTATTCTCGGTAAGTAGGAAAATATTCACACTAATATATATTTTTTTTGGGTTTGGATATATGTATTTTTTTTTGTCTTTTTGGCTATACAGTTTTTCTCTTTTCTTTTCTTTTTGGGTTTTTCTTTTCTTTTCTCCTTTTTTTCTTTTTGAATTTTTTGGGTTTTTGGCTATACACATGTGTACTCTCCCAAGTGGGAGAACGGTACACGACGAGGAGATTTGCACCAAGTAAAACAAAAAAGAAGTCGGATTCTAGGCACTTGGGCAAGGGAGATATTCCACTAATCAGAGCGTAGACTAAATGTGTTATCCTAGTCCTAACTGTGGAATCCCGACACATGCGAAATGAAGCATACGATATATACATTCATGCATACAGAAGCAGATAGGAGAAGCAAATACCGCATATTCAAATCGAAATATGATAATCTAGGGGTCATTCCTGGACATGTATATAAAATAAAATCACAAAGTAGAAGCACACCAAACACTAGTCACGACACACGACTCACAAAAAAGTAAAGTGGACCCACGATGCATGAAATGCAAGAGGACTCGACATCCTAGGGTTAGTGAATGTGATTATCGATGCCATGCTAGGTGTGTGTATTTTGTGACAATTCATCATAGGGTTCATCTCTAGGAGAAGGAGATGAAAAAGAAGAAAAGAAAAATAAAAACACGATGAAAAGGACTCAAAAAATGAAAAAGAAAGACTCAAATGACGCACAAAGTGTGAATCCCCCAAGCTGAAGTTTGCATTGCCCTCAATGCAATAAAAATGAATACGGGAGGGCAAAGAAAATGGAGGGGAAACACACCGACACAAAAAGATAAGAAAGACAAGAAAAACACACAAACGGAACTGAAAATAAAGAAAAGTCACACCACACGACATAAAAATAGAAAAATGAAGACAGAAAATGGCACGACTCAATATATAAAACAAGCACACACAGAAAATAGCAGACGACGACACACAGAAAAATTTGACTTCCCCCAAGCTAGACATGACAATGCTAGCAAGATGATATGATCGTGAAAATGCAGAGATATGCAAGGGGGAGGTCAGAAAACAAAATGAAATCAAAAAGAAGGAGAGGCGAAGTCCTCGTCCTCCTCGGAAGAGGGTGTGGATGTGTGGTCGGGGGAGGCGGGGGGTGTGCGGAGAAGTGGGGAAAGAGGTGGAGGAATAGGTGCAGTGGGGACGTGAATGATGGGTGAAGTGTCGGTGGCGGTGGGTGGTGGTGGAAATACGGTGATCAAGGCGGTGGTAGAAGGGATAGAAGTGGGGAGAGAAGACGTGATGGAGACGGTAGTGGATGGCAGTGGGAGAGATCTGGAGTGCACCTGCAATTTCTTGCGGCGCACATATGCAATGACGGTGGAGGAGGGAGGAGGTGGTGTGGGGGCGACAGAAGTGGTCGTGAGAGGAGAAGTGGATACGGGGATGGGAATAGATGTGGGTGGGGAAGAAGATCGCCTAGGTGGGGGTGAAGGAGGTGGGGATGGGTGGGATGGTGGAGGAGAAGAGTGTGATGCGGGAGGTGACGATCGTCGAGGTGGTGAAGGTGGTGAAGGTGGTGGTGAGGGGTGTAACCGATCGGGTGAGTTGTCACCCGATCGGTTGACTTATTGGTCGAGATTTTCCACTGAAGAGATGCTACAGGCGAACCGGTCGGTTGATAACTCACCCGATCGGTTGGCCGCTCCACAAATTTTCCCGAGAGTTTGGTGTTGTTCACCCGGTCAATCAACCAGTCATGTTTCTCATCACCCGATCGGTTGACAAAATCTGAAAATTTCCCGAGAGTTTAGCCCCAGTTCACCCGGTCTGCCACCCGGTCTCGCATATCTTCCCCCGATCGGTTCGTTGAGTGACTGATACGGCCAGCAGCAGATACATCCCAACCGATCGGGTGAGTTATCAACCGATCGGTTGGGGCCTTGTTTTCTGTAAAAGTCCACAAATGGCCTAAGTCCCTCAACGGAAGTTCTTGCGGCTGGACTTATTTATTAAAATAGATGAAATAAAGTTAAAAATAGTCCTAAAAATTGGAAACAAAGGTTTAGAGCATGGGTTGCCTCCCATGAAGCGCTTTTGTTTAATGTCGTTAGCTCGACGCCCGCAGATGATGTTCAAGGTGGGCGATACGGGTGATGCCCAAAGTCTGGCATCGCTTCAGCTTCAGAGCTGGTAGCTTTTGGTGTAGTCGGTGGCGACAAGAAAACTTGTTCGACGACTCTCCCTTTGTTGAGGGGTCCGGGGGCTTCTCCCTCATATTGGCATCCATCGCCACTCGTTTAAGGATCCGGACCTCATCTCCGGTGAGCCCCATGGGCTCTTTGCCTTTTCTCCTCGTAGGAGGAGCCTTTGGGAATCCGGGAGGGATTGTGTGCGCCACGTCCGTTATACCAGCAACATCATTCTTCTTCGGGCCGACTGGTTCTTCTGAGTCCCCCGAGCTATCCTCTTGAAGAATTTCCCAGGAGCTCTCCTCCACAGCTCTCTCTTCTTCTAACTCCAGCACATTGCATCTTGGATCATCTGGGGGATCGGGATGCTTCATTGACAACCCCAAGTCAAACTCGACTTTTTTGCTGCCGACGTTAAGGGAAAGCTTCCCATTCTTCACGTCTATCAAAACTCTGGCAGTGGCCATAAAAGGCCATCCAATAATGATGGGGGTGTGTGCATCTTCAGGCATGTCCATGACAACGAAGTCCACAGGCACATGCACCCCTCTAACATTAACAGGGAGGTCATCTACAACCCCCACCGGATACTTTACCGAACGGTCTGCAAGCTGTAGGGCCATTCCGGTGGGCTCCAAGTCGCCCATTCATATCCTCTTATACAGCGAAAAGGGCATCAAACTGACGCTTGCTCCAAGATCGACGAGCGCGCGATGGATCTTTACTTCCCTGATCGCATAAGGGATAGAGAAGCTACCCGGGTCTTTAAGCTTAGGAGGATTTGCTCTTTGGATAAGAGCACTACATTCTACCGTCAGAACGACCTTCTCGTTTCTAGAACCCTTTGTCACCAAATCCTTGAGGAATTTCGTGTAGGACGGTATGGTCTCTATAGCTTCAAGGAAGGGGATTTGCAAGCTTAGATCCTTGACCATGGCAAAGAATTTGCCATACTTCTCGTCTATCTTGGCTTGGGCTAACCGTTGTGGAAAAGGCACAACGGGCTTGAATACTCTGAGGTTCCCTTCCTCGTCCTTTTTCTTCTCCTCTTCAGGAATTTCCTCCGGAGTAGTTGGCTTTGACGACGAAGCACCGACGTCATTCAATTTTTCAATTGGTTGCTCTACGACCGACGGTGCTTCTGGTTCCTTGGCGGGCACTCTTGTGGGGATTTGTGTTTCGCTCCTCAATAGGATAGCGGACACATTCGCATGCTCGTGCGTGAGTGCCAAAGTTTGGTTTGCTCCCATCGGGTTCACCTCTGGTTGTGGCGGCAATAAGTTTTGCGACCTTGAAAGGTTCGCCACTTTAACCCCAGCTGGGTTCTTGGTCCTTGAGAGCCTGGTGTCCCATTTCCAGCTTCAAATTTATCTTGTAACACGTGGCTGTTTTAGACGCCCTGTGACCGACCGAGTATGACCGACGGAGATTCTCCTGGTTGGTAATATATTGAGTCAAAAGGGACTCAACCAGAGAGACGGCCCTCTGTTGGCCAAATTGCTGCTGCTGCTGAATGGGTTGCTGATTCCTTGGTGCATATTGCTGATATTGCTGTGGAGGCTGCTGCTGCTGAAACTACTGCTGCTGAAACTGCTGCTGCTGAAACTGCTGCTGTTGAGGCCTAGCCGGCTGATATATCTGTTGTTGCTGCTGCTGAAGCGGCGGCTGCTGATACGGTGCCCGGTAGCTAAGGTTGGGATGATTCCGATTGTTTGGAGAGTAGGCCGGGTTGGAGCTAGTCCGTGGTGGATACGGCGCATTTCCCGTAGGATTGTAGAATAGTGCGCTCGCTTGGTCCAATGGTGGTGAGATGTCACCACCGTCGAATTCTCCATAGACTTCGGCTTCCACCACCGCAACATGTTGTGCACCGGCACCACTGGCTCATACCATCAATGCGGAGATCTGGGTCGACAGCAAGTCAAACTTGCTGGATAATTTGTCGACATCCTCGACTCTGTGGATACCCCCAGATTTAGGTGTGGCTCTCTCGTCACACCACCGCTCATTGTTTGATGCCATATTTTACAGAATCTGTCCGGCATCTTCTTCGCTTCGGGACATGAAGGACCCTCCAGCCGTCGCATCCATCGAGGATTTTAAATCGTCCCTCAACCCATTATAGAACAGATTTATGATCTGCCACTTGGGGAGCTCATGATGGGGACATCTCCGCTGCATTTCCTTGTATCTGGTCCAGGCTTCATGCAGAGACTCGTGGCTGGCCTGGGGGAAGGAGGAGATCTCACTCCTCAGCTTCATGGTCTTCCCCGGAGGAAAGAACTTTGTCAGAAAAGCGTTTGAAAGCTTCTCCCAGGTGTTGAACGTATTCGGGTCCTTCCCCCTAAGCCACAGCTTGGCCTTGTCTCGTAGAGAGAAGGGGAATAGCTTCAGACGGATCACCTCAGTTGTGACACAATTTATCCGGAAGGTGTCACATTTCTCCAAGAAGGAGTCCAAATGTTCGATGGGGCTCTCCATGGGTGCCCCCGAGAATTGATCTTGCTGGATCCACGTCACCAAAGACGGCTTAAGCTCGAAGCTTTGCGCCGTAATAGCAGGAGGACGGATGGCGGAGGTGGACTCGATGGATGGCATCGAGTACTCCAGCAGGGACTTGTGAGGTGGGGTGTTCTCCCCCATGGTTTCAGGCTCTTCTCTTCTTCGCTTCTCTGCGGCAAGACGCCTTAGGGTGGCGTTTATCTCAGGATCAACGGAAATCAAGTCGTCGAGACTTCTTGAACTCCTGCGCATGAAAAACAACAAACACCCGTGAAGCGAAAAGTGGGAAAGAAACAGATAAAATAGAAAATAAAAAATAAGAGAATAAAATAGAAATGGAAAAAGAAGAATGCGAAAATTATCGCGAGATGTGGATATGAGCTAGACTCAAGGGTTCATGAAATCTTAAAATAACAAGCACGTTGCCTCCCCGGCAACGGCGCCATAAAGCTTGACGTCCCCCGAGTTTTTGTGCACGTCAAATGTGTGCAATATATAATTGGGGCGTGAGATTTAAATATTTATAACCGCAAGCGCACGGTGTCGTAGTGTGGCTTAGGGGTCGAACTCAGGGAGGCGTGGTTGTGCTTGTGTCAAGAAGGATCGGATTCACCCCATGGGCGAGCTAGCCCGAATCGGATGATGGGTTGTCACGGAAAATAGAATGCGAGGGATAAACAATATAAAGGGGAAAACCCGGGACTTCGGTTTCCACCCTATCGTGCGATTCTCGCCGATACGACCTACGGGTAAGATAGCGATCGGAATTAGGGTCTAATGGTGAGACGTTGCCTCTAAGAGTGGTACCAGCGTCCCATGGGCCCGATATTCCGGTCGGTGCCCAGGATGATACGCCGGACTTTTCGGGTTCGATCAGTGGGCATTCCCATGTCCATTAACACTGACCGACTCCGGGAGCACTAAGCTCACAACGAATACTCCCAACATCTCATCCAGCCGCTCCCGCGCGCTAGGATTCGACGTCTACGCTAAGGGCGTGAGCTATGGCTAGGGAGTTAACCGCCAAGTTTATTCCCCCTTGGCCCAACGGTCAAAGGCGGTCTTTTTCCCACCGATGACAATAAAGCACCCCGCGTAACCGGTAGATTCCTAATCCCTATCGATTTCTTAGTCCGAATGACGCATCCGGGAGAACCCACGAAGGGGTTTCCACCAAAATCCCAGATTTGGGAACTACTCACACATATTCATTAAAAAGCGATCTAAACCAAAGTCGACCGTTAAAAACATGATCAGGTGATTGAAAAGCAGTAAGAGCAATGCAAATAACACTATATTAAAGTTTGGTGAAGATCGGAAAACTTACAAATATCTGAAAAATTACAGCCGTCAAGAGAGAGAAAAAACTGTAAAAAATAACAACTCCCGTTTCTGGAAAATCTAGGGGTCATATATATAGAATACGATATCACCCGATCTGTTGAAAAGTCAACCGATCGGGTGACCTGCTTCGTTTCTTCGGTAGCTCAGCACGGGACTTCACCCGGTCATGTGGCACGGTCGGTTGAGGGTTGAAGTTGATCGGATGGATCTTCGTGTCGTCGGGTGAACCGGTCGGTTGAGCTCTCCGTGTCTTGGCTTTGGAGAATTGGCTACAGATGAACCGATCGGGTGAAGGTCAACCGATCGGTTGGCATTCAGCATCAAATTCCAGAGAGTTGGGACGTTTGAACCGGTCTCTGAACCGATCTGTTGACTTTCTGCCCGCTCCAGTTTGTGTCCGGGTGGTGCACCCGTGCATCACCCGATCGGTTGGAAGTGACCAACCGGTCGGGTGAGGGATTGAAAGATGCTATCTTCGTCGTTTGACCCCCTGGATCATGCGTGACTCCTCCCGTTGCTCCGGGGACTTATGATATCTTCGTTATATGTCCCCTACACCGGTAAACTCCTGCAAAATACAAAGAACACGGAAAAGTGAAAGAAAACAAGAAAACACGAGAAAATGAATACAAGACGGCAGAAAATAGCGGAAAAACACAAAAGAAGACGTGCGTGAATATATGAAATATAAACGCTCGTCAAGTTCAATACCCGCTCGCTGCTACACCATGCGCTTGCAGTAAGACTACAAGTCATTTTTCGGGTGTATATCCACACACGATCAATAGCCATGCGAGAAGGCACGCTCTCCCTCATTATTGGAAACATTGAAGCCGAGTTTCAGTTACCTAAGCCGATGATGGGAAGAACCCCACTGCGGACGTCGGGTATCTTGATTTGGTGGAGGATGAGCTTGTGGAGGAGTTCATAGCTGAAGAAGTATTTTTGGACCCCCTGCTGTAGAGTGAGGACCATGGTTTGGATCCTCGGCATGACAAAGCCATGGCGGCATATCTGCGGGTCCTGGATGAGGACCCCGACGATGGATCGACGACGCGCAAGCACGCCATTCTTGCCTTGGAAGATCACAACCTAGACGTCATGAAGATCAAAAACCTGGTGGTTGCAGCGTACATGGGGCGCCCCAAAGAAACAAGCTCCGGCGAGGAAAGAGAATGGACAGACCGCTAAGGGTCCGAAGGAGGCGTTCGACCAACCGGCCCCGCAAGGGTTGGTCGGGAAGAATGACGGGTGCATCTCGCATGCGCCCAATATATCATCTCATTGAGCTATAAGGGTCAAGCTAATGACCTTAAACAAGCTCTTGGTGAGAGGCAACCCGTCCTTTTTCCCGCATTTCGATTTTAATTAGATTTTTTGATTTTTTAGTTTAAAAATATAAAAATCCATAAATAACTGAAGGTTATTTATTTTGGCAGGGATTTGGCAGTTAGGACGCTAAACGAAAGGGCAAATCAACGGGCGTGAAATTGAAATTCAAAACGGCGAAAAATACGAGATGGACTAGAGGCTGATATGCTGAATTTCCAGATCGCTCGGGCGAGCGATCATGTCGCTCGCCCGAGCGACCAACCCAAAGCAAAGGGGAGATAAGTCAGCCCGAGCGAGAGAGCTCGCCTGAGCAAGCGCTCGACCGCCCCAAAACCCTATAAGTCGAGTCGGGGGTGCTCGCTCCACTCTTCGCCAAATCAGAATGAGCGACCCCCCTTCTTTCCCCAAACCCTCCGAGCTCCCCCCTCGATCTCCCTCGCCATGAGAACCACCCCCTTCTCCGGTGCCTTCCTCCTCCGACCCCCCTTCTCTCATCGACCCTCTCTTCCCCCCTCTCTCTCTCCCAGATTAACCCGCACCCAAACCCTAACCCCCGACAAACTTCACCTCCCCTACCACCAACCCCGTCGACCCCCCTCGCCCCGAGCGCCACCTCTCCCTCCGACACCCCCTCCTCTCATTCACCTCCCTTGAAATCTCTCCTCCCCTCCATCACCCCATCCCCCGATCTCCCCCAACCCCCAAATCAAAGCCAATTTCAAATTTCAGGTTGGCGGGAAGCTTGGCGGGACCTCATCGTCGTCTAGGGGCATATTGCTTGTGAAGTTTGAGGAGTTGCTCTCGCATCACTAAGGGTCCACTCTTCCCATCTCTCGTTTTTATTATATATATCATTTTGTCAGATTGCACATATTCACACGATGACTCACCAGGCCATCATCAGCTCCTCCTCATCCTCACCCTCTCCACCACGCACTGTACCACCACCAAGCACATCCACCACTCCACCCACATGCACTCAGCCTCTATGCATTTCTGCTGCATCTTCACCACGCATTACACGCACATCCACCATCACCACCCTATCCCCTACACGTCCTCTACCCACACACGCATCCACCACCGTCTCCAGACCATCTACATCTCAATCCCAGTCACAACCCTCATGCCAAAAGGCGTTGGCCCACAAGCCGACCTCCTCTAGGCATCGCACCACCACTACCACATCTACATCCATCACCACCACCACACACACACTTCTACCACACCCACGGCACCTCCACGCACATCCACCACACCCATCACCCCACCCCCACCCCCACCCCCTCCACTACAGGCTTCTAAGAAGTGGAAGTCCTCGTAGAGGGCTCCTTATTCTAGGCCACGCACTGCCATACACGTTCCCACCCCATTCCCACCATCATCTCCTTCACCCCCACATGCCAGTAAGAAACACCAGGCTCCTAGCTCCTCAGCAGGGACACGAGCCCCCCCAAGTCAAACCACACCCACAGCACCACCCCGTTACCCCCACAGCCCGAGACTCCCCCTAGAGACCTACGGCATCATTTTATAGACGACGCTCATCGTCGTACTTTTACCGATCTCTCTAAGCGCCCAGTTGTTTCGACCAAATTTTCCCACCTAGGAGCCTTAAAGTATATAGGCATTTTTCCCAGGGTTAGGCAACTGTACGCGAACCTGGGTTGGGAGCATTTTCTAGGGCTTCAGGCGAAGACTTACACTTGCTTGACCCTAGAGGCCCTCAGCTCACTTCGTCGTACCAACACATGGATTGCATTCTCCATACTGGACGTGGATATGCAGTTCACTTACGCTGGACTACGGAACCTATTTCAGTGGCCAACATTCCCCGACATCGAGACCACCTATATCCCCAGCTCGGATACTCCCCCCGTTATTTACACTACACGCTTTTGGAAGAGGATTTCCGATATGTATTCCTTCAGCACTAGCCGCTCAAAGGCCTCCTCGATCATCCACACATGCCTTAGGCTAGCCCAGCGCCACATTACCACCACCATGCTCTGCATGAACAAGCCCGAGACTATGTCCTCTATCTTGCTCGTCCTTTATGGGGCATGACCCTCCCTCGCGAGGCGCTACCAGATGGCATCTCTCACCCCTCGTACCCTATTGATCACGCCCAGATCTTCTGTGACCGTTTATGTTGGGCTGCTACTTTGCAGAGGGGCCCCATTTGTTGTGGTGGCTTTTTCACCATCGTCGCCCTTAGGGAAAATCTAGACCTCCCCGAGGATCTTCTTGAGGCGACAGGCCCTACCACCATATCCTTGCGTGTGCTTACACACATGCAAATTATTAGGGCATATGGTGACCGATACTGGGTATATCTTCACGATCGTTATAATGCTGATTATATGGTGCTCCCGAGCCCAGAGCAGACCATCGTGTCCCCTCAGCAGATTGAGTGAATCCTCCCCATACAGGAGCGCATCCCCCCATTTACGAGTTAGAGCCCGATGATGGGCAGGTTGCCTAGTAGCAGCCTGCTCAGCAGCCGGGCACTGCTCCACTACACGCTGAGGTGCCACACCCCACCCTGCCCCTATCTAAGCCTGTAGCGGCCCCTTATGTCTCCACTTCTGTAGAGGGCCCAGCATCATCCATCGAGATCACATCAGCCTCCGCCGAGCTGCCTCATTTTGATTCGACCGTCGATCTACCTGCCCATACTTTTGTCGAGGACCCAGCCCTATCAGCTGATGTCCTCATTTCTGATCTACTCACCGACCCTTCTGTCTTCACATCCTCACTGCCACCTGAAACCACACTGGTGCCTGCATCTCTATTCGAACCCATTCTTAGCACCGTCTCGTTGATTCTTATGGAGAGTGTGGTGGTTTCTGTCTCCACTGCTGCTGCCACCACCTCTGCCGTGTCTGTACCTGACCTATCCTCACCTGTACATACATTGGCCTCGACCTCTGCTCCTGTCTCCACTACTGTTGTCACCACTACCCCACTATCTGCACAGCCTACACTCTCGATGCATCCCTTCTTCACCACACGTGGCACATCTCCTAGGGGAGCATCCAGCAGCTCCCGCCCCTCGACATTGTAGGTCAATTATATGGGTTGGAGTAGGCTGTACTTGAGCTCCGTAGAGCCGTTGGGACACTCACTGATCTTGGACAGCGGAACAGCAAGAAGCTGGATCGTATCCTTCACCTTCTTCAGCCACCACCCCCACCGGGTGGTAGTGCTGCCTGATTTATAGCTGCTCGATGTTCCAGTGTCTCCCCCTCATTTTACGTGCACATCTGTCATTTCGGGGCCCAGCTTAGTCCAGCTTGGGGGAGTCACATTTTGGCATCCATTTTGTTGTCCAAAGTGTCCTTTTTGTATATATTGTCCACCATCATCACCTGCAGCATCATCATCTCCATTTTTGTATATACATGCATACTGTACATACTCATTTGCATCTTTTATACTTTCTTTTATTTTTTTTCATCCCACCTGCCCCCTAGCATTATTTCCCATCTCTACATGCGTGTTCTCAGTAGTGAGGACACTGCTGTGTTTAGCTTGGGGGTGAGCACTATCGCTTTATACTTATTTTCTTTCCCTTATTTTCACTTTTTATTTCCATTTCTGCCCCACTTTCCTCTTTTTAGCATCATTTTATTTTTTTCTCTCTTTTCTCCTTTTCTTTGTTTGCATGCATGTTTTTTTCCTTTCCTTTTTCTTTTCCTTTTTATTAGACTGAAGATGATTCTCATATGATAGCACTATAAGCTGCGCACACTCAACTTGTTTGCTTTACACACTCACGTAGGATTCATCATAGTATATTGCACTTCATTGCATATATTTATATAATAGATTGTGATTTTGAACTCCATGCGTCCATGAGTTAGAGATATTCCTTGATTAGGGTGTATTTTAATATGCTTTTCTATGATGTAAATCCATCTCTCCACGATGATATTCTCGAAACGGTTGAGCTTAAAAATGCATGATTAATTGAAAATTTAATGAAATTTGCATGATTGTGTGAAAACATATATTTTCATAATGGATGGTAGTTCAATTTGGTTTGGATAACCCACGACACTTAAGTAGCGTCTACTGGATATTTCGACACCGAGCCATGTCCCAATTCTATGCTTTTTTTGTATATAGCCAATTGCGATCCTTGATCGTGCTTTGCATTCCATCGAGTTTACGTGAGTTTGTAAAAATCCCAAAAAATTGGAATCAAAAACAAAAAAATATTACATACAAATAATAGGCCCGAGGGGTTCTTCGTAACCCGATAACCTAAGACCGTCTGGTCTGAGATGCATAGGCCGCCTCTTGTATATATTGAGTTATCTCGTGTATATAAGAAAATAAAAGTATGTATATATACAGAAAATTGTATATCCAAAAACAATTGTAAAAAGAAAAATCCCACATCTTTACCTCACTTTCTATATAAAGTAGGGACATGGCAAGGTCGATGATTTCTAGGGATAGTGAAAGAGTTTAGTGCGGTGATTTCTGGATTTAATAGAACTTACCATCATCATTTATGGAAAATTAGTTAAAATCTCAGGATACTATTCGCTGCTTAGAGAATGAGTTGTGGAGATTAGGGCTCGAATCATGGATTCTATATATTAATTGCATGCTATAATATGAATCTCCCTCTAACTTCATATCATATATTTGAGTTCTCGTCATTCATTTAAAAATCCATTCTATGTATATTCTTTGGTAGACTTGATGAATCCTCATGAGTAGTGCATTTTGAATTATAAAGTTGAAGTGTTGTTGCGTGCTATGAGATGAGGAGATGATTTAGTCGCCTTTCTTATTTTCGACTTCTTTTTTCACTTTTCTGATTTTCATTCTTCGGCGAATCTTTTTTATTCGTCTTCCTCGAGGACGAGTAAGAGGTAAGCTTGGGGGATTTTGTTGTGTCTATATTTTCTATGTTTTACCATGTATTTCCATGTCGTTTCGATCGCTCGAACCCATATTTTCGTATTATGTTGCACTTTTCTCAATATTCTTGATTCTTTCGATATTTTATATGTTTTCAGGAAATTCGGAGCGATATGGAGCGATACGGGACTTTGGACACAACCTGGACGTCGAAGCTCGCCTCGCCACAATGACCCAACGGAGCCAAAGAAGTGAAGAAGAGAAGTAGAAGAGGAGAGAAGAAGAGAAGAGGAGTAAAGAAGAGGAGAGAATGGAGATGGTCACATAATACCATGATTCATGCCAGATCGTTTGGCCGAGCGCAAGATACGCTCGGCCGAGTTGTGACACGCCAAGGAGTAGCCCAAGTCTTCAAGAGGGTGCTCGGGCGAGCAACTTGGTCGCTCGCACGAGCGACCAAGTCGCTTGCCCAAGCCAGCTGTCAGTAGAGACTATTTCTTCAAGGCAATATCTCTAGATTTTTGGGACTTCCCAATGCTCGCCCGAGCGACCCTTCTCAAATGCCAAGGCGGAGCCCAAGACAATGCCTCTCAAGGGGGCGCTCGGGCGAGCGATCACTGTGCTCGCCCGAGCACCATATCGGCAGACTCCTTTTTGACTTGAATTATTAGATTTTGGATTGGTTTTCTTGTAAAATCCGAACCCAATCGGGTTTGTATAAATACTAGATACTTTTTAGAAGTAGGTGAAGCTTTATTTTCTGTAGCTAAAGACTTAGAGCCATTTTGGAGCTCCCTCTTTTGGTAATTTCTTTTGCAATCTATTTACTTGTTTGTGTTTGGATTTCTTTGATTTCTTTAGCATTGCTCTTATATCTCTTGCTCTCTCTATTGAAATTGATTTCATGCAATTTGACCGAGTAGATATGTCTATCTCTATAGATATCATATTTAGAGCTTTTGCCATGCTACAGTAGTGGGTTTGTAGGGCTTAAGAAGGATCCCTAGGAGCTTAGGATTGGATGTTAGGTTAGACCTCCGTTGGATGAATCTAGGGTCTCCTTATGGTTTGAACAGGGGTTTTGGGGGATTAGCCTTGGAATTGGAGGACCGCGGAAGCGACTCCATATCCTAGGAAGAATCCCCACAAATCCGATTTGGGACTAGTGACCGTTTTCCGGGGCTTTCGCTCACAAGGGTGACTCGAGAGCCGGGGTGACCACTAACCCCCAATCCGCTAATCGATGAGTATGAAAGTAGCACGACCGCTAGAATCAACCATAGGATGGCATCGCATTCCGTAGAGTATGCGAGTGCCTATGGATTGAAAGGCAGGATCAAGTGTTGAGCGTAATGCACGCGTTCCTGTATGAGGCCGATAGAAAAAGCACGACTTCGTGTAGCGATGCGTTAGATGAGCATGATGACGAGAGTCTAACACCCATTCCCATCTCTGGATGTGGCACTCCTACCCTAATCTATCGTCCGACGAAGGATCAATTGGCCCGAAATCCATTGCTGAAAGCCCTAGACGTTTAATATTTAGTCAATTCCACTTCCCTCAACCAACCAACCAAATCACACGTGACAACCCCGACCATACATTCTCCTCCTTCCACAAAAAGCTAAGCGTTTGACGACCACATCCCTAGAGTTTGACATTCTATACATACTATAACGCACCATCCACTTGTGGTGTCCTTGTTCGTGCATCACAGGCGAGGAACACCGCTCTCGAGATGTACAACTCCAAAATCTATGGCCTGGGTTTGATCGTGTCCATGAAGTCCTCCTCGGCAACCGCAGACCACAGTGGCATAGCTTGTAATCATCGACATCGGCATCAAAGTCCCCACAAATCTCATCTCTATGTCGAGATCGACTAGAAGAGCTCGAACCGTAACTCATTAGTACATAGCAAAGTTAACAAAAAAGACATGTAAAATATAACATCGATCGTATAAAAGATTGATAATGTGATTAGAATGAGTTAAAAGCATACCTAGAAAAGTAAAGAGCGACGCATGGTAATGTTGTCATCATCTTTTAGTACTCCATGTAATGAACAAAATCAAGAGATTGAAAACAAAGTTATAAACGAAAAACAAAAATTAAAGGCAGCCCTCAGATATATGAAGAGGACCATTCCCTGCTGGTTTCTTATCATCAGCTATGTGATAAGCTGCCCCCTCTTCACAGTCACAAAAAACATGCAACACATCTAAAAAGAAATTCATAGGATACTAAGGGATGAAAAATTTGTCCAAATCCATAACACATCCAAAACAAAAGACTAAAGCCCAATTTAGCATCCACCCATTCAATAAAATTGAAAGAAGACATAAAATGTAAGACAGTTGTTTTTTAGATGCGTCGTCTATTGTTTGTAAGGGGGAGAGGAGAGTATTGATAAGCATGCCATATCAAGGAAACAGTTATAAGAAATTATTATTGCGCACAAAAAAGATTCACTATGCATCACTCATCTTTGGGCTCCAACAAAAACAAATCTGTTGTCTATATAAAAACCACCTCGGTATGCAACATCAAATGGCAAGTAAAATTCATTCAGTGTTGCATGGAATTGGTAATCTGATACATGCATTGGGTTATAGCTTGCCTTGGGATTTTTTTCCAGTATGGTATCATATTCTGTATCAGCAGTGGGAAGTTGGGATTATTTGGTGGCCGTGATGAATGTTGGGTTGTTTTTTTTGATAGAATCCAGTGTGGTACCATTGCATTCATGATAAGGTTGCATGGCAGTGGAGCCTTTCCAAAATGCCAGCCCTCCATTATGAATGATATATACAATATAACTTTCAAGACGTAGCAGGATAACACACGTAGTGTTATATTTAAATGTTTCATCATTGGGTTATTTTACACTGGTGATACATCAAAGAAAACATAAAGGGAAAAATCACAAGGCAAGCTAAAACCCAATGCAAGCATCAGATTGCCCACCTCCAACTCAAGTCCAGCAAATAACAAAACCAAACTTTCATCAAAGCCACCAACAAAATCCCAACATCCCACTTTTGATACAGATTATGATACCATACTGGAAAAAAATCCCAGTGCATGGTAAGCCCCAATGCAAGCATAAGATTTACAATGCTTTCTAACATGTTGTATATGGCCTGTTATTTTTTGTGAATGTGGGTGAGAATGTGGAGGGTTTCCACTGTTCAGCCCAATATTTACAACGGTTCACCACTTTCAAACAAAATGGAAAATATCCCAAGGCAAGCATCCACTGTGCAATCATCTGCTAGCCCAACTCCAACTCAATTCCAGCAAAAAACTAAAACCAACTATCAACATAACCAATAAATAAAACCAACATCCCAATGATGATAAAGAATATGATAACATAATGGAAAAAATCCCAAGGCAAGCATCCACTGTGCAAGCATCAGCTTGCCCAACTCCAACTCAATTCCAGCAAAAAACTAAAGCCAACAGTCTACATAGCCACCAAATAAACCCAACTTCCCGATGATGATACAGAATATGATAACATAATGGAAAAAATCCAAATGCAATCTAAAACACAATGAAAGCATTAGATTTCCCAACTCCAACTAAAATCCAGCACATAACAAAAACCAACATGCTACAAAGCCACCAAATAAACCCAACTTCCCAATGAGGATACAAAAAATGATAACATAATGGAAAAACCCTAAATGCAAGCTAAAACACACTGCAAGCATCAGTTTTCCCAACTCCAACTCAAATCCAGCAAAAAGCACAAACCATCATGCTACAAAGCCCTCAAATAAATACAACTTCCCAATGATGATACAGAATATGATAACATAATGGGAAACCCCCAAATGCAAGCTAAAACACACTGCAAGCATCAGATTTTCCAACTCCAACTCAAATCCAGAAAAAAACACAAACCAACATGCTACAAAGCCCCCAAATAAACCCAATTTCCTAGTAATAATACAGAATATGATAACATAATAGAAAAGCTCCAAATGCAAGCTAAAACACACTGTAAGCATCAGATTTCCCAACTGTCAGATCCTGTCAAAACAACAATGTTAGGATCGAATGAAGAGGAGAGGCTTACGCTAGCGTACGCGTCACCGTAATCTCTGAACTTCGCCCTCGGATTCGCCACAACGGTCGGTACTTCGTCACGGAGGATCGAAGCAGCGTTTCACTGCCTAAATCTCTATTTAGAAGAGGATTTTAATGGAAGGGAGAAGAAGAACACAAGTTTCCTTATGCAAACTTATGGCATGGTTAGATTAGTCTAAATGCCTTACCCTTGGGTCCTATTTATAGGCTTTAGGGGTAGTTATTGTAGGAAATAACTAAATATAAGCTTATTAGCCTATATTAGCACATTTACTTATCCTCTTCTTCATTCACTTATCAAGTGCCTTTATGAACTTATAAAGTGACTTTTTCCACTTATCGAGTGGTCCTTTTCACACGAGAAAAGGTTCCCTTCGTGCACGCTTTCGTGCACGCGACATCTGAGGTCCGTATTCTCTCATACATCCCCTCATGGGTGTATTCATGTCGTCCATATCCAACATCTCCCACTCACACTTGAGGGGATTGTAAGAAAACATTTTTTCTTTTAACTCTTCTGTTTATCATACCGAGAAATAGGCCGTGTAACCGTCATGCGCATAGAGTCCGCTGTTTGTGCACTTGTTAGAGATACACAACACTCCTCGAGGTGCAAAGTTGAGTAGATTAACGCATGCTTTACCCTAGATTATTTCTTCACATTTCTTATACTTTATATTCAATAATTGAATCCCATCTGGATTACAATTGGCTGGCCAACTTTGAATCTTTAAAGTCCAAATGTGAATATGAAATTAATCTTCCTCTTCTTGCGATTCTTTCGATCTTGACTTGACTTGCTTTTCTAACATGCCCCGCCGGACCGAATTGACCATAGTCCATAAGCAACATGCTAAGATAACAATCACCTAGTCAAATCTAAAGGAACCAATTAGAGTCCATAAGGGTAATGAGTTAAGACCCATATGGTCTTTGGGTCTCACATAATAGTAAACACAATTACTATTCTAACCCAATGGTCAAATGCATACGTAGTATGAATACGTATTACAACATCACTCCTTTCCCAGGGAGCGTATGTCTTAATGATGTTGTAAGGATGATGATCAGACACCACAATGTCTGATTTTGAGTCCCTTTTACTACTTAAATAATCTTCTGAATCTACATCCCGCATAAAACAGATAGGATTTAAGAATCCTCTTAAATCTTTTGTAAGCATCCATATGATGCAGATCTTTCATACGACCATTTTGTTTAAGTCATGACTCTAAATCATCCGTCTGACGATTTTGACTTTAAACAGGTCTCATCTTTATTTTATCCGTCTGATATAATAAAGGCGGTTGCTCATGTGAGAGAGCCAACCTCAATCTGTCCGACATACTAGAAAATATAGCTGAGATTTTAAAATGTACACAAACATTTTCTAGAAACTCATATGCAATGTTGAAAAGAACTTATTCTTTTATTAAATTTGATCTTTTAAGACATAGGAATTTACATTGGTACAACTCAGCTCTTGCGCAATCCTTGAAATGATAAGTGTTTGTAAAACACATCTCTGGGGATCGCCTTCTTAAGCGGATCCGCTATCATCTCATGCGTAGATATATACCTTATGTCTACCTTCTTGGTCTTTTGTAAATTTGTAGCGGATATCAATGTGTTTGGTCTTACAATGGAATTTTGGATCTTTGACATAGGCTATAGATGCTTGACTGTTACTGTGTATTGGTACAACACCTGAGTCACTTGTATCAATTAGCCTGTCTAAGAATTTCCTAAGCCAAACAGCCTCTTGAACTGCCATGCTAAATGCTACAAACTCGGCTTCCATAGTTGAAAGTGCGATGCAGGATTGTTTCTTGCTACTCCAGGATATTGCACCAGATCCGAGTAGAAAAACATATCCCGAGGTCGATCGTCGCTCATCGAGATCACCCGCCCAATCTGCATAAGTGTAGCCTTCGAGTCTCAAGGCATCTCCTTGATAGCATAAAGCATAGTTTGCAGTTCCTTTAAGATACCACATTATCCTCTTAACCGCTTTCCAGTGTACTTGCCCTGGATTGGATTGGTAACTGTAACGGCCTGTTTTCATCAAGATAAACTATTTACTAATTTGACCAAAATTTTCAATTTTTAAACTATTTTATAATGATTTGTCAGGAGTTTTACTGATTTCAAAAAATTTCGTATAAAAATATGTTGAAGTACCAGACTAGTTATGGAGTATTTTAGTAAGATCGGATTTCATCAAATACTCAAAACATTTCTGATAAAATTCAGTTTCAGTTTTTACCGTTTTGACTTAATGAATTTATTTTCTATACAAATATCATCAAAACGATTTCAAACTTTTACAGTAACATTCTATGATCATTTATGGCTTCTCACATTAATTTCGTAATTTTCTGAAGTCAAATCAGTAGAGAACCAGCACACCTGCTTTCTAAACGTTTTGGCCAAAAACTAGTATTTCCGTAGCTCAAACCCTGAAACGGATCTCGTATTCGCGATCCTCGCGACGATGCAAACCCGTGGGTATGTTTTCGTAATTTTTCGGACACGTTTACCAGTAAGGGCAAAATCGTAATTTTGTATTTTTGACTTTATCTACTAATCAGGTTTTAACCTTTTTACTTAATTACTAATTACCCTATTAACTATTTTAATTAACTTTAATCCCTACCTAACCAACCCGTAACCACCCCCCACATTCAAACGTGGTGCATACATCCCAAAGCTTCGCCCCGACGCTCCTCGCTCCGACAGCCCAAAGCCCCTGCTACCGCTTCCCTCCGACGTCTTGAGGAAGCTCCGACTGCCACGGCCCACCGTTCAGCAGCCTCGCACAACACCCCCGAGCGCGCCACCGTGCTCTGCTGCCAACCCCGACCCACAGCGCCTCCAGCAGCGCCGCCGGCGAGCCCCGACGTCATCCGCTGCCCACGCTCCGTCGAAGCTCCGCTCCACCGCCGCGTTCTGCCCTGACGTCGCCCGCCACCGTGCACCTCCGCCGTTGCCCGACCCCGCTGCCACCGCCTGAGCCCCTCCGCCGTGCCCTGTCGCTCCGCCGCCGTCCGAGCGCACGCCCCCCCAGGCGCTGTCGACGTGAAGAAGAGAACGAAGGGATATAGTAAGGGGTTTTTTATATAACTTATTTTAATACGTATAAATGTATTTCTCTCGTATTTTGATAATAATATAATATGAACTTTTTTATGAAAAATTGATAATAAATAATTTAAACCCCAGAAAAATATGAGACCACCTCTTGAAAATCAGAAATGACATTCTGGACCCAATGGCACTAGTTTCATCTCAATCGGGTGCTTAGTTTTTCCAGAATTAATTTTTAAGCCTAAAACTTAAATACGTTATTTCATTCAAAAATCAGTAACTTGCTATTTTCACGTAAACTACTATGGGATAAAAATTTAAGTTAAAGTACTCTTCGAGACGATCATTTTGACAGCTTATTTGCGATTTTTCGATGCAGATTGCATCCAGGAGAAATTATTGAATAAATACGCACTTAATTAAAAATTAGTTTTTAAACCTATTTTAAACTTTTAAAAATTATAAAAATTACTACAAGCTTCCGAAAAATATTTCCTCCTACAGTAAAATTATTTTCCTCATATCTAGCCTATATATAAATTTAGAACACTTTTTGACGACGTTTCAGTCACTTATAAATTCAAAACGATCAAATTAATTAGGTAGAAAATAGGGTAATCCGTAACTAATGTTTTCTTGTATTTACAGGTACCAATTCTCGTGCACCAGCATCTTTAAAAAGCTCTAGCTCCAACTTCGTCTTACCACGACGATCTCAAATAAGTGTAAGTCACTTTAATTCTAACTTTAGAAATTAAGCCAGTGTACTCGTATGAACTTAGGACATGACATCTAGTCTCAGAACAACTATTGACTTGAATCAATGATTAGAGACCTAATTAACCATAGGACTAATCAATAGTGTAATGACCAAAGGACTAAATTGAGATAGTGCACTTTTATTGTTGGACTTCAAAGCATTGCTCAGGACTAAATTGGGATAGTGCACTTTTATGGAATTTGATATCATAGTTGTTGGACTTCAAAAGAATTGCTCATGACTAAATTGAGATAGTAAACTTTTATGGAAATGGATATCATAGTTGTTGGACTTCAAAGCATTGATCAGGATAGTACACTTTTATGAAATTAGATATCATAGTTGTTGGACTTCAAAGCATTGCTCAGGACTGATATTCTCTGTTGAGGCTTCTGCCTTGACTTTTCAGCAAGTAAATACCACATGTATTTGTTGTACTCATTGATGGATGTATTATTGTACACATTGTTGGATGTACGAAATAATGGGCCTATGAGGCCATACAGATACGGATACTGATATAGATACGGACACGGATACTGATACGGTTATAAATGTGAAATGTGATACAACACGGTAAGTGGGGTAGTCTTGAGCTACGAAGTGTGTGGGAGTGACTGGGTCCACCCTTATTTGGTAAGCTGTACCATTACCCTAAAGGGGATGGTAGGTAGATATTCCACGAGTTGCTCCGTGGGATGGGTGCACTTCTGGTTGCATATCGTACACTCGAGCTAAGATTGTTGCACTAGTTGACTGATATAGTGCCCATGAGGCCATATTGATACAAACACTGATATGAACATTGGACTATGATAATACACGGGATACGGGGTAGTCTTGAGCTACGAAGCGTGCGGGAGTGACCGGGTCCACCCTTATTAGTTAAGCTGTACCATCACCCTGCAAGAATGGTAGGTAGATATTCCACGAGTTGCTCCGTAGGATGGGTGCACTTCTGGTTGTATATCGTACACTCGAGCCAAGGCTGATGCACTAGTTTGATTGTTGTATTATACTCATGGTTGTTTGTATTGTCGAAACACACTATTGAGCCTTCGGGCATCTACGGAGCACATTTACTGAGAACACTATTGGGCCTTCGGGCATTTACGGAGCACATTTACTGAGAACACTATTGGGCCTTCGGGCATTTACGGAGCACATTACGGAACACACTATTGGGCCTTCGGGCATTTACAGAGCACATTTACGGAGCACACTATTGGGCCCTTGCGGCATTTAAGACTGATGCACTAGTTTGATTGATGTTGCACTAATTGATAATTGATTGATACCATTGTTCTGTCACGACAACCGACTGGATACCACTATTCAACTAAGTCAAGACTACTCGAACGTGATAGAACGGTTTAATAATGAGCGGTCTTAAATTACGACCGAATCAGTGTCTAGAAAGGAATGGGAAGGGGGTTGGTCAACCAAGGGACTTGTTCCTGCGGTCTTTGAAGTGACCTGTGCCTTCAAGCCATGACTGACTGGCTGATTTGGAAGTTAAGTTAGACTTCTTATTATTAGGCCCGCCTACACTATTAGATAGCCAAACAACGCTCACCTCCCTAAGTGTTGCTACAACCACCTGGATATCTAAACTATCGTCATCACATTGTCTGTGGTTGAAATCACTACTACAAAATGGACCTTTAACGGCGCTTAAATAAGGCCTTTAATAGCTCTTTACAAGCGCTATCTATCTCGCCGCTGCTATAGGGGGTCTGGTTTTAATAGCGCTTTACAAGCGCTGTTAAAGGGGGGTCTTTAACAGCGCTTGTTTGTGCAAGCACTGTTAAAGGGGGGCCTTTAACAGCGCTTGTTTGGGAAAGCGCTGTTAAAGGCCCCCCTTTAACAACGCTTGTTTGGGAAAGCGCTGTTAAAGGCCCCCCTTTAACAGCGCTTGTTTGGGCAAGCGCTGTTAAAGGCCCCCCTTTAACAGCGCTTGTTTGTGAAAGCGCTGTTAAAGGGAGGCCTTTAACAGCGCTTGCACAAACAAGCGCTGTTAAAGGGGGCATTTAACAGCGCTTTCTTGGGCAAGCACTGTTAAAGGCCCCCTTTAACAGCGCTTGTTTGGGCAAGCGCTGTTAAAGGCCCCCCTTTAACAGCGCCTGTTTGTGCAAGCGCTGTTAAAAGGGAGCATTTAACAGCGCTTGGTAAATGGGGACTGCAGCCCGTAGCTTGTTCTTTGAAGCTCGGACAAGCCACTCACTAGTGATTCATACGCATGACGTTTTGATGACGAGTCATCGCAAATGTTTCCGAGTAATACCATAATCGAGAAATCATAATTGCAAATGTTTCGTAATAAGTCAACATTCATTTGATCGAAAATACATTCAGCATTTCTATTAAAGTATCCAAACTGACAGATGAAATTGTTATTAATCAAGAGCACCATTAATTCTTGATATTTGTCTAAGATCGCATACAGAAACTTGTAGAAACCAAATTACATGCTACATTTAGCTCCCAGTTGGTTTGAAATGTTAAACAAACCGTTAATCAAGCCTTCATTTTGTATCAAGTTTTATAAATTGAGTATGTGATTTCCCATCCATTTTTCTCTCCATAGAATACCAAGTCAAGTCCAACCCCATGAACATAACGGCTTGCTCAACTGATCCTGACGCACAAGCCACACTCTCACATCCTGATACGAATCGTGTGTTTTTAACACAGCCTTGGATTGCCTGAAGGGGGGCGATGGAAGTACACGGGTATTATCGCCGCCCCGACCGGCAGCATCACTTGGGCCGCCACCGCAGTCGCTTCTTCGGGATTGTGGTGGTGGGGGAGACTGCACACCGGGCTGCTGGCTGCAGAATTGCACATTGGAACAAAGAATAATACACATAAATATTTAAAGAGAGAAGATAAAACTAGTATAAATGATGCAAAGATCAAATCCATGCTGCTTACAGAACATAGCCAAGGCGGTCGTTAGGTAGAACCATTGGCACCATTCTCATCCCTGCGGGCATTGGCCCCCTACCGTATATTACAGGCTGCAAATTCAACCGCCAAATCCTCCATTAAACATGTATGCAGAGTAAATGTCTCTTTAAAAAAAGAAAAAAAACATAAACAGAACAAAACCAAGGTTATGGGTATCAGACTAATCTCGTTTTGATTGAGGCAAGAGAAAACCTGGCCTGCTCCTGCTGTGCCATATCCGGCACTGTAAGACCCGTATGGATCTGCCCCGTACCCATACGGGTATTGAGAATAATTAGGAAGTTGCCCAACTTTGTACGCATTGGAGGCATAATCAGAATTTCTGTCGGTCTGAGGTTTTGCAAGGACAACCTCAATTACTTGCCCTGATCACAAGATACAAACCATTCATCTACAGTTTACCAACAGCATACCAACATAGAAACAGAATATTCAGCAGATGTGAAATGACATGTATTTTGCACTAGGGCAATACACCTTCAAAGTTTTTTAAACCAAATGGGGTTACACTTCACTTTGAAAATAATACATATTTTTAATATAACCAGCATCAATCGTTAAGAGGAGCAAATATTGATTCTAACATTAAAACTAGACGACATAAAAAACCAAAATCAGAAGACCAACATACCTTGCCCCGCACAGCAATCATCGGCCTCAGCTTTGCATCCATAGGAAGAGCACGAACAGAAAGAAGTTCCATCCACATAAAAATGCAGATTCGAAGTTCCCTCCTCTCCTCGCCAACCTTTTTCATCCAACAAATTTACTAGGAAAAATAATGAAATAAGAATGGCAACAACAAAGCGAGCAAAAAGGAATACCAAGAAGAATAAGACTATATCATTAAAATTAACGGCTCATGAGTAAGAACCAGACAACATATGCCTCAGTAAGGCACACATTTCACGTGTCAGATCCTGCACTGGAGCTGATGCAAGTGCCTTATGTGAGGCACATGCTTTACACTCTATTCCAGCTTACGCTTACTCTCTTTCTACTGCCTCCATTTCTGTCATCCTCTATTCTTCAGTGCTAGTTTATATTTATTAGATAATTAAGCATGTTTAAATTGAAACTTGAAACTTAAGTATTTTGGCACTGTTGACCTTTACAAACTCTGAGTAATTTTTTTAATCAAATAAATTTGGTTTGTTATATTTCAAAGAATATAACAAGCTAATATTATTTCTAACGTATACATATTGGCTAAGATCTTGCTAACTTTTACTTAATTTTATTCAATTTCCTTTTTCTAAGAAAAGATGAAATTCGATGTTGCTTTTATTGAAAAAGAAGTGAAGCATTATTGCAAATACAAAATCTTCAAAACCATCTAATACATATAATACCTAAATTCCAATCTTAGTACATAATCCAAGAAAACTTCTAGTAACTACTCTTTTCTATACTCTTTCCCCATCTCTTCAATCTAATTATCATCTAACCACAACATTATGTTGCTACTGTGAATGATAACAGTGATTATACTTTTCATGCTACATTCCAACCATACCAATAATACTTGAAGCAAGATAAAATTTTGTCATTGTGAAGTTGATACATGTTAATAGTTACTTAAATATATACCTATCAACATATGGTGGTTAAATGATATTGATAGTAATATAAATAATACAAAGACCATGAGGCTTACTCCTCACCCTTCTCATTGCGCCTCTACCTTTTTAAACAATGGTTGAAAGTTGTCATGTGATCAAAAGCAAGTACAGGAACTTTAGTTCTTCCTTTCAAGAAGATGCATAATTTGCTTATTCCAGAAATAATTTTGCATTAATGCTTTCAATTTCTTTTCCCCACAACACTCATTTTATGGCTTCCTTCATGTGAGCGATAATTAATCTGAATATAAGCATTAATTCAAAATAATTAAACACCTCAACTCAAACATGGACATTAATCATACAAGGATCCAATATGGATGTTTCCAGATGACAATATTTGCACCAGTTCACAGAAAAATATTAGGTGCTATTAACATGCATGTATTCTTCAATGATGTGCATCCAGTTAGCATTTGATAGAAACTGGAAGTAGTAACATTGCCTCATTGGCTCTATTTCATTAAAGGATAACAAAGTTAATTGAATTGACACATACACAGAGTAAATGGTGTTGGTAATTAGAACGGGAATCTTCTTAGTAATGTGTCTCATTTTCAACAGAAAAGATGGCCCGATCGCTTCAGGTAGACAGTAACCAGGGAAAAAAACTCCAATCTAGTTCCCAGAGATATCAGAGACGTCGATTTGGACAAATTGATTGAATATTAATTTGGAAAAGCAATCCAAATCCTTAAAATTATACTACATGCGATTAGCACCAAATCAATAGATTAAAGGAAGCAAGAACATGTCGTATTGGATCAAGATATTACAAGGATCGGATCAAAATTTTGTCCCAACCAGTCATAATTAGAACTGCATGGGAACCCCAATACAATCTTATCTATCAATATAATTAATATTTCTGATACTAGCTAAAAGGCCATGCAAAAAGAATTAATTAGCACACTCACAAAGATGTGTTTGCTGAAAATTTGATTAGCATGTAGGTGGCAATTTAGAACAAGCAAACAGTAATAAAGGTATTGACAGTCAGATCATCGATGTCGTAAACATAAGCCAGTGATATTACATACGAAACGAGCATGGAAAGGAAGAAGAAAGATTCAAACCGTAGTTGGATTGCCAATTAAGAAGCTATTTGGATTGCCAAGCCGTAGTTGAACATTCATATATGCTTACTTGAAATTTTAACATGGGTACTAGATATGCATCGCATCAACTTAGGAAATAATACCACTAACAAGCAACAAAAACCAAAACAAGCATCTATACTAAATAATGGAATTATTAACCAAATATCACAACGACAAAAAGAAAGCATTATTAATGCAAATTGACCAAATATCACAACTTTATCAAAGGGTAAAAAACAAACTTTCACTGAATACCGACCTTTAGGACAAAAAGAAAGCATCACTTACCAACCTCGTAAACATTTCAGGACAATCCTAGAGATCCTCTTCAACCATATTTACCATCTCTTCTAGGAGATCGTCGTCATATGTATTTGTGTTTGTATCACTTGTAGCATACCTCTCTGTACTTCCAAATTCACTGCACTCTTCTCTTGTCTCACCATGCCTTGTCCAACATGTATAACTTTGATCAATTCCATTGCACACTAAATGATCTTTCAACTCATCCTTGTTAACTCCCCTTGCATAGCAACACTTTAAACTGGGGCATATGATTTTCCTTGGATTTTCTGCATGATCAACTGCAAATCTAATGAACTCTTTCACTCCATCCTCATATTCTTTCGATAAACGATTTGCAGACATCCATTTTCGATCCATATTTATCAATCTAACAAAAAAATTATTAACATTAGTTATTTTGTTATTTGAGATGTTAAAGTCTGAATACAAGAAGGCAAACCTGGAGATAAAACAAGCAGAGGGCAATTGCACCGTTATAGCAAAGTAGGCCTTAGAGAAGACCAATCACAAAAGTATTTACTCCTGCAAGTAACACGAAGTTGTTTTTAGTTATATATAAAAACGCCTAATAGTCAGTATTTCCAACAAGAAGCCCTGCCTGAATACAACTTCGATCTTGCAAATGAAACACTGGAATTGAAGGCAAGTGTTCTTTCCCTCGTCAAGAATACCAATCAAGCTTGCTTGATCAAATGTGCAATAGTGGCTGTCACCAACCCAAGAATCGCACCAGCTGTAACCTGAAATAAAATGAAATTAAGTTGTATTCGCGTGTTAGACAAATATTACAGGTCTGAGTCTTCAAATGCTGGCAAAAAGCACAAGTGAGCAAATAAATTGTTTGCTTCGAAAATGTAGCACGACGTACTCTTATCTTAACAGAAGCTGAAACTATTAGTATCAGATTTATGTCTGCAAATCGTTTATCTGACTTGTACTCCATCCTCATATAATGCCTTTTCAAGCACCATAAGTAGTTGAGAACTTCTAGTTCTCTTTATGTTGAGGACTTAAAGTCTTCTACTAAACATGATAAAACTGAAAAATTACGACACAAGGATGACATATTGGTCATAGTTCAACAACGATAATCTGACATCAACGATGATCTGACCTCAACGATGATGATAGCATGATTTGCAAAACATAGTACTGGAATAAGATCAAAAATTCAGGAACTAAGATCTATGCCAGGAAATAAGATCAAACATAGTACTGGAAAAAGAAAAAGTGGACTTGTTGGGCACTTTCAATAGTTTTCAAGACATCAAAAGATGCATCCATCTTAAACATTTGGTTAAGTACCCATAACACCACATTGCGTTTGTCTCATGTCCCCTAATGGTATCATCACAAGCAAGACAGCTTAAATATCAAGAGCTAGTGATGCTCCACAGTTCAAGGTCAAAGCCTTAGACAAAATTTTGTATGTCAAAGGGTGTGTTATTGCTAACTACCCTATAAGGGGAATGTTATTTAAAGCGAGTCAAACGATGATTTACCTTCGTCGCAAGCTACTTACAGAGGCACCCTGTGATGTGTATTTGCTGTAGTCTGAGAATAGATCAATAATGGTATAGTTGAGACCTATCCAGATTTTAATCTCAAAGTATCCTACGAACCTTTGAACAATACTACAAAAAATAATGGACACAGGGAGAGAAGAAACCAACTCTCACTAACCTTTCTCTAATATTTCCTATCCCTGCTTTCTACAGTAACAATACGACACACAGTAATCAAAAAGTTTTGTTAGCAATACAAGGTTAAGATATCTGACCTTAGGCCCTTTCGGAGAAAAAAATACATTAAATCGCCAACATATGTGAATATAAACAATGCATGAGACTATACACAAAAACTAGGACCATGAGTGCATAGCATCACAACCCTGCTAATATGAGAGACTGTAAAAATTCTGCTGTGTTGCACTGTTATACATACCCCTGTAATGCTATTTCAAACAGCCAAAGACATGAGAAATGTACATCATAAGAATAAGAGCACCTTAGATCTTGACAACCATATTGCTAAATTTTAAAGCATCTCTCAATTCCTTGAGAGACATACATGAAATTACATTTAAAGCATTACTATGCTTTGATGATGGGCATATGAATTAGTTTGAATGCATTATGGAGTAGGTTTCTATTCAAGATGTTAGAACTTGAATAACAAAAAATTCTAAGAGAACTTTGAAGTTCTGTATGAGATCAAAGAAAATAAGAAAAAGTGCGCGATCAACTTTTGATCAAATGAGGTGTCAAATCCTTTAAACAGAGAGCAATCAACGTGCAAACGACTTGAAAAAGAGATGTTGCAATTGGCATTAATGGATGCATGATGAATAGTTAATTGAAAAAACAACTCTGAGTAGTTGACACACAATTCTGCAAGTCGACTACATAATGAAAAAAATTAGAGCAAACAACCTGTGGTAGTTTACTTGCAGATGTATTAGTAGAATCATAAAAGATCATCGTTGAGTGTCAACTACTCAGTGTAGAAATTACTTTGCAGATGTTACATTCACCTCATATTTACAGTTGCGAGTCAAGTACAAGAAACACACATCCAACCGGTGACAAAGTTGAAGAACAAGTATCGATGAAAAAACCAACAAACTGTAAGCAAGCAGGAGGGCTACCTTCAAGGAACTCAACTCCACAGTCGAAGCCGTGAAATTCAAAGTAATTTCTACACAATCAAGACAACAAAAAGCAATGTCACTTAAAAGGTAGAATATTAAATGAAAACATTCTCACAGAAATTCTCTTACGCTTAAAATCCAGTCATTTTTTGGTCCGTGGCATGCTGAGACTTAAAATTGACCAGCCCTGATATCTCTATCTAGTCGATCAGCATTCAATGTACCAGGATAGCACTTGTTACGGAACACACTATTGGGCCTTCGGGCATTTACAGAGCACATTTACGGAGCACACTATTGGGCCCTTGCGGCATTTAAGACTGATGCACTAGTTTGATTGATGTTGCACTAATTGATAATTGATTGATACCATTGTTCTGTCACGACAACCGACTAGATACCACTATTCAACTAAGTCAAGACTACTCGAACGTGATAGAACGGTTTAATAATGAGCGGTCTTAAATTACGACCGAATCAGTGTCTAGAAAGGAATGGGAAGGGGGTTGGTCAACCAAGGGACTTGTTCCTACGGTCTTTGAAGTGACCTGTGCCTTCAAGCCATGACTGACTGGCTGATTTGGAAGTTAAGTTAGACTTCTTATTATTAGGCCCGCCTACACTATTAGATAGCCAAACAACGCTCACCTCCCTAAGTGTTGCTACAACCACCTGGATATCTAAACTATCGTCATCACATTGTCTGTGGTTGAAATATTGTATACCATATGCCACGCCACAGTTATTGCTCTCAGTTGTTACTCTTACTTTTACACAGTCACCTTTACCTTTATGCATTACACGCACTTTACTTACCACACCTGAACAGTTACCAGTACTTTACTTATCTGTCAGCTCATACTTTACTTTTTGAACATATATGACCATCTTTTGTTTACTATAGTCTGTTCCATACTTTTGCACTACTTTGTTTCTATTGCTAGAATTGTTGTGACTTACCTACGGTTCCATCTCTGTGGCACCGTAGCCGACGTACATATGGAGGCAGATGCTCTAGAGTTAATAGCGCCAGAATTTGACCATGAGACTGCAGCTTTCAGAGTTGTTTCCAGATGTATTTACTTTCCTTCATGTGCGATTGTTGGACCATTTTTGTACAATAGGGATGTAATAATTGGACACTATTTGAGTATTTTTGTACATCTCTGCATCGTGGCTATTTTGTTTTCACTGGTTAACTACAGGACCTGCGCAAATTCCAAAAAGTAACGGGCCCAGAAATCGGGTCGTTACAGCTTTGGTGGCCCATGCAGGTCCGCGCTACCTACCTCGTGAACAATATAGCAAGATCAGGGTGTACAATATAAAATACTCAAATAAAACTCTCGAGTACAGGATGTCTCGAGTGTTCACCTGTATTGGATATACGGATGAAACGTCCTTATTACAATCTTCATTAGGTCTTCATTGATTCCCATCATCCTCTTTGAACTCTTAACCCATACTCTAATTGCGTCTATTTTAAGGAGGGTAGCTCGACAACGGAAGTAAATTGAAGGACACTCAGAAGTATTGGAGGATGATGCTAAAGGATTTGAGACGATGCAAAACCCGACATGCAAGTGTAGGTTGTTACGTCTTCTTGAGATCGTATTTGAGATCGTATTTCTATTCTAACCCCTACTTTCTATCTTGTGCCTCCATGGGTTTGAATTCCTTTTCCACCTACCACCTGCCCCCTCGTTATTGCTTTTTGTCCTCATCCTCACCTCGAGCCCCGTTCATGCCTAACCCTACCCCACCCTATCGACGACTTTCGGTGCCCCTCTTTTTCTTTAAAAGTCCCCCCTTTTCTTCCTCACCAAGCCACCCCGTAGTTTCCCGTACACCGTATCAACTTCCACTCCTCTTCCCGGCCTCTTCCCCAAGCGAACTCAACCCATCTCGCCTCAAGCCCCTCCGACCTCACCCGAAGCTCCACCACCCCACCCTACTCTAGTGACACCCGCTACGTCAAGCAATCACAGCCACCATAAATCGACAACCACCGATGGCCCTCCGACGATATGTTTTGGGATTTTTGGCCTTGGCGACGACCCTCGCCACCACCTTCGCTACCGCTGTGTGGCTGAGATCTTGGGAAGCCATGATCCTTGGGCTTCTCTTGAGCTCTCTGCCCTAGGTCTCACCCAGATTGATGTCCCGTCTAGGCTTCCTCTTGCGACTACTCCTTTTGGTTTGCGGAAAAGTGTGTTTTGGTTGTTTATTTGTTGGGTAATGTTGGGTGTTGCGAATGTCAAGTATTGGTCTATGGAAGGAGTGATGGCGATGCTTACTGACATGATATTGGCCTTGGGAGTTGAAGTTGGATGTAGGCCTTGTGCTTGGCTCTGGATGAGAGCTTGGATCTTGCCTTATTGTGGGATATTATGGAGATTGATAGAAGGAATACTAGAAGTGAGTACTGATTTTGGGTGTTGGCCCTGTACTTACTTTTGGGCGTTGATCTGGACGTTAGCATGTGGTTGGGCATTATGGAGATTGATGTTGTTGGTACGCGAGGATTAATCGTTACATTTTATATTATGAACAACATCTGTGGCTAGATCCAGTTAGTCACCAGTAGCACGAATAAATTTTATGGTCTTTCGGTATATGTGGTTTAAATAGCTTGCTACTGGCTTATCACCTCAGGTTCCAAATTCGAACAGATGTTGTGAATAGTTACGGAAGCTATGGTGATGTCAATAGTATGTATTCATATGTAACATCTCTTGCTTTCTAGATGCTGTGATATCACATTATATTTCATGTTATTTACAACCTGATTTACTAGATTACTATCTTTTCTATCATTTATTTGCTTGAGCTTCTTCATAACATCAATTATCTATTTCAAAAAGATTTTTAAATTCCGAGGACGGAATTATTTTAAGGAGGGTAGGATGTAACAGCATGTTTTCATCAAGATAAACTATTTACGAATTTGACCAAAATTTTCAATTTTTAAACTATTTTATAATGGTTTGTCAGGAGTTTTACTGATTTCAAAAAATTTCTTATAAAAATATGTTGAAGTACCAGACTAGTTATGGAGTATTTTAGTAAGATCGGATTTCATCAAATACTCAAAACATTTCTGATAAAATTCATTTTCAGTTTTTACCGTTTTGACTTAATGAATTTATTTTCTATACAAATATCATCAAAACGATTTCAAACTTTTACAGTAACATTCTATGATCATTTATGGCTTCCCACATTAATTTCGTAATTTTCTGAAGTCAAATCAGTAGAGAACCCGCACACCCGCTTTCTAAACGTTTTGGCCAAAAACTAGTATTTCCGTAGCTCAAACCCTGAAACAGATCTCGTATTCGCGATCCTCGCGACGATGCGAACCCGTGGGTATGTTTTCGTAATTTTTCGGACACGTTTACCAGTAAGGGCAAAATCGTAATTTTGTATTTTTGACTTTATCTACTAATCAGGTTTTAACCTTTTTACTTAATTACTAATTACCCTATTAACTATTTTAATTAACTTTAATCCCTACCTAACCTACCCGTAACCACCCCCCCACGTTTAAACGTGGTGCATGCATCCACTTAGTCTAAAGTTTTCATTAAATACTACCTAACACATTAATTAAGCTTGACTAATTGATTTTAATTAATTAAGTTTAATTATAAAAACCCAGGCTCTCAAACCCACGCACCCATCTCCTCCCCTCTCGCATGCAGCACCAAAACTCTCCCTCTCTCTTCAATCTGTTATCGAAATAACCCTATACCTCACTCTAACACAAGCTCTCTCTCCCTTCAGTCACGTCGAAACCCTCCCTCTCTCGTCGGCGTTCCTCCGAGAACCGCTGTCGCCCCCTGGCATCGACCCACAAGCCCGCCTCCGCGCTTGCCGAGCATCCCCGACCCCATGGCACACACCTCCCTCGTCACCGACCCCGTCAGCTCCGCCCTCCGCCTACCCCAGCTCACCGCCGAAGTCACCCCGAAAAGCTCCACGCTCCGATGAACCACCCCAGCACCGCCAACGCTCGAGCTTCCCCGCTTCGCTCAACACCGGCAAGCCCGATACCCCCGCTCTCCGCTTCTACCTTCGTCGAGTTCTCTGACACCCCCACCTCTGCCTTTCGCCGTCGTCCCAAAGCTTTGCCCCGACGCTCCTCGCTCCGACAGCCCAAAGCCACTGCTACCGCTTCCCTGCGATGTCTCGAGGAAGCTCCGACTGCCAGGACCCACCGTTTAGCAGCCTCGGACAACACCCCCAAGCGCGCCACCGTGCTCTGCTGCCAACCCCGACCCACGGCGCCTCCAGCAGCGCCGCCGGCGAGCCCCGACGTCATCCGCTGCCCACGCTCCGTCGAAGCTCCGCTCCACCGCCGCGTTCCGCCCTGACGTCGCCCGCCACTGTGCACCTCCACCATCGCCCGACCCCACTGCCACCGCCTGAGCCCCTCCGCCGTGCCCTGTCGCTCCGCCGCCGTCCGAGCGCACGCCCCGCCCAGGCGCTGTCGACGTGAAGAAGAGAACGAAGGGATATAGTAAGGGTTTTTTTTATATAACGTATTTTAATACGTATAAATGTATTTCTCTCGTATTTTGATAATAATATAATATGAACTTTTTATGAAAAATTGATAATAAATAATTTACACCCCAGAAAAATATGAGACCACCTCTGGAAAATCAGAAATGACATTCTGGACCCAATGGCACTAGTTTCATCTCAATCGGGTGCTTAGTTTTTCCAGAATTAATTTTTAAGCCTAAAACTTAAATACGTTATTTTCATTCAAAAATCAGTAACTTGCTATTTTCACGTAAACTAATATGCGATAAAAATATATGTTAAAGTACTCTTCGAGACGATCATTTTGACAGCTTATTTGCGATTTTCCGATGCAGATTGCATCCAGGAGAAATTATTGAATAAATACGTACTTAATTAAAAATTAGTTTTTAAACCTATTTTAAACTTTTAAAAATTATAAAAATTACTACAAGCTTCCGAAAAATATTTCCTCCTACAGTAAAATTATTTTCCTCATATCTAGCCTATATAAAAATTTAGAACACTTTTTGACGACGTTTCAGTCACTTATAAATTCAAAACGATCAAATTAATTAGGTAGAAAATAGGGTAATCCGTAAATAATGTTTTCTTGTATTTGCAGGTACCAATTCTCGTGCACCAGCATCTTTAAAAAGCTCTAGCTCCAACTTCGTCTTACCACGACGATCTCAAATAAGTGTAAGTCACTTTAATTCTAACTTTAGAAATTAAGCTAGTGTACTCGTATGAACTTAGGACATGACATCTAGTCTCAGAACAACTATTGACTTGAACCAATGATTAGAGACCTAATTAACCATAGGACTAATCAATCGTGGAATGACCAAAGGACTAAATTGAGATAGTGCACTTTTATTGTTGGACTTCAAAGCATTGCTCAGGACTAAATTGGGATAGTGCACTTTTATGGAATTTGATATCATAGTTGTTGGACTTCAAAAGAATTGCTCATGACTAAATTGAGATAGTAAACTTTTATGGAATTGGATATCATAGTTGTTGGACTTCAAAGCATTGATCAGGATAGTACACTTTTATGAAATTAGATATCATAGTTGTTGGACTTCAAAGCATTGCTCAGGACTGATATTCTCTGTTGAGACTTCTGCCTTGACTTTTCAGTAAGTAAATACCACATGTATTTGTTGTACTCATTGATGGATGTATTGTTGTACACATTGTTGGATGTACGAAATGATGGGCCTATGAGGCCATATAGATACGGATACGGATATGGATACGGACACGGATACTGATACGGTTATAAATGTGAAATGTGATACAACACGGGATGTGGGGTAGTCTTGAGCTACGAAGTGTGTGGGAGTGACTGGGTCCACCCTTATTTGGTAAGCTGTACCATTACCCTGAAGGGGATGGTAGGTAGATATTCCACGAGTTGCTCCGTGGGATGGGTGCACTTCTGGTTGCATATCGTACACTCGAGCTAAGATTGTTGCACTAGTTGACTGATACAGTGCCCATGAGGCCATATTGATACAAACACTGATATGACCATTGGACTATGATAATACACGGGATACGGGGTAGTCTTGAGCTACGAAGCGTGCGGGAGTGACCGGGTCCACCCTTATTAGTTAAGCTGTACCATCACCCTGCAGGAATGGTAGGTAGATATTCCACGAGTTGCTCCGTGGGATGGGTGCACTTCTGGTTGCATATCGTACACTCGAGCCAAGGCTGATGCACTAGTTTGATTGCTGTATTGTACTCATGGTTGTTTGTATTGTCGAAACACACTATTGAGCCTTCGGGCATTTACGGAGCACATTTACTAAGAACACTATTGGGCCTTCGGGCATTTACGGAGCACATTTACTGAGAACACTATTGGGCCTTCGGGCATTTACGGAGCACATTACGGAACACACTATTGGGCCTTCGGGCATTTACAGAGCACATTTACGGATCACACTATTGGGCCCTTGCGGCATTTAAGACTGATGCACTAGTTTGATTGATGTTGCACTAATTGATAATTGATTGATACCATTGTTCTGTCACGACAACCGACTAGATACCACTATTCAACTAAGTCAAGACTACTCGAACGTGATAGAACGGTTTAATAATGAGCGGTTTTAAATTACGACCGAATCAGTGTCTAGAAAGGAATGGGAAGGGGGTTGGTCAACCAAGGGACTTGTTCCTACGGTCTTTGAAGTGACCTGTGCCTTCAAGCCATGACTGACTGGCTGATTTGGAAGTTAAGTTAGACTTCTTATTATTAGGCACGCCTACACTATTAGATAGCCAAACAACGCTCACCTCCCTAAGTGTTGCTACAACCACCTGGATATCTAAACTATCGTCATCACATTGTCTGTGGTTGAAATATTGTATACCATATGCCACGCCACAGTTATTGCTCTCAGTTGTTACTCTTACTTTTACACAGTCACCTTTACCTTTATGCATTACACGCACTTTACTTACCACACCTGAACAGTTACCAGTACTTTACTTATCTGTCAGCTCATACTTTACTTTTTGAACATATATGACCATCTTTTGTTTACTATAGTCTGTTCCATACTTTTGCACTACTTTGTTTCTATTGCTAGAATTGTTGTGACTTACCTACGGTTCCATCTCTGTGGCACCGCAGCCGACGTACATATGGAGGCAGATGCTCTAGAGTTAATAGCACCAGAATTTGACCATGAGACTGCAGCTTTCAGAGTTATTTCCAGATGTATTTACTTTCCTTCATGTGCAATTGTAGGACCATTTTTGTACAATAGGGATGTAATAATTGGACACTATTTGGGTATTTTTGTACATCTCTGCATCGTGGCTATTTTGTTTTCACTGGTTAACTGCAGGACCTGCGCAAATTCCAAAAAGTAACGGGCCCGGGAATCGGGTCGTTACAGTAACGACTTACCATTCCAATGGCAAAACAGATGTCCGGTCTTGTACACATCATAGCGTACATAAGACTACCAACTGCACTGGAATATGGAACTTTTTCCATAATTTCCTT
The DNA here is from genome assembly GCA_030789695.1 of Scilla litardierei. Classification (NCBI taxonomy): domain Eukaryota; kingdom Viridiplantae; phylum Streptophyta; class Magnoliopsida; order Asparagales; family Asparagaceae; genus Scilla; species Scilla litardierei. Next base: position 77,768,323 of record CM061132.1, on the reverse strand, counting down.
TTCCTTTTGGTTCTTTGGACATGATTTCAGACATAAATTATCGCATTTTCTTATAGGAGTATCAATGGACTTGCAGTCCTGCATATTAAAACGTTCTAGAACCTTCTTTATATAAGTCTCTTGTGAAAGAGAAAGAAGTTTCTTCGAACGATTCCTTGAAATCTTAACTCCAAGGATATATGTGGCTTCTCCCATGTCTTTCATCTCAAAAACTGATGAAAGCCAAGCCTTGATATCCATCACAAAGCCCTTGTCATTTCCGGCTATTAAAATGTCATCTACGTATAGAGACATAATAACATACTTGCTTTTAATCCTCTTGATATATACACAGTTATCTTCATCAAGCATGGAAAAACCATTTGATAAGACAAATTCTTGAAATCGTATATACCATTGTCTCGAGGATTGTTTAAGACCATATATGGACTTACGAAGTTTACAAACCTTATGTTCGTTTCCTTTTTTTACAAACCCTGTTGGTTGTTCCATATAGATCTCCTCGTCCAATTCTCCATTGAGAAATGCAGTCTTTACATCCATCTGATGTAATTCGAGGTCTAAGCAAGCTACCATAGCCAGAATCAAGCGAATCGAGGTAAAACGAACAACATGTGAGAAGTTCTCTTCGTAGTCTATCCCTTCCTGTTGTGTAAAACCTTTCGCGACAAGGCGAGCTTTATATCTGTCTATAGAGTCATCAGCCTTATGCTTGATCTTGAGAACCCATTTGTTCCCAATAGCTCTACATCCTCTAGGTAAGTCAACTAAGTCTCAGACTTGGTTAACTTTCATGGATTCCAACTCCTCCTTCATCGCTTCCAACCATTTGTCTTTTGTAGGGCATGATACGGCCTGTTTGAAAGTAGCAGGCTCGTCATCATCTTGTAGTAAAATCATAAAGGTTTGTGGAAATTCATCCTCAAATCTTAGAGGAGCCAACCTTGTACGACTACTACGTCGTATTTGAGATTCTTCAAGGCCTTGTTGACTCGAATTTAGATCAATTCTAATATCACTCCCACTTAGAATGTCATTAGAAATGCTCCCACTTGGATCATTATTCTCGTATGGAATAGGATTAGCATCATTCGTATCATCCATTGGTGAAGGTTGAAACGTATTTGCGTCTTCACCAAGAATTCTCCCACTCGAATGAGGTAATCCTTCTTGATCATTAATCTCAAATAGAGATAAGTCCTGACTTATCTCGCCCTGTCTTGGAAATTCATTTTCCAAGAAAGTGACATCCCTCGACTCAAATTCAATTAGACCTCCATTGTCTTCCTGACCAATGAAAACATAACCTTTGGAGTATTATGCGTATCGTATAAAGATACATTTCCTTCCCCGTGGCCCAAGTTTGCCATACTTATGGGAGGAAATATATGCATAGGATGCACATCCCCAAGGTTTCAAAATGTTTAAGTCAGGAGACCTTTGGTTCCACAACTCGTAAGGAGTGGAGCTAACTGATTTCGAGGGTACGCGGTTCAAGATGAAAGCGGCCGTCAATAATGCATCACCCCAAAAGGTGATTGGCAAGTTAGCTTGCGCCATCATTGAACGGACCATTTCCATTAAAGTCATATTCCTCCTTTCTGCAACACCATTTTGTTGCGGAGTATAAGGCATAGTTACCTGATGAACTATGCCCTTTTCATCACAAATTTCTTTAAAACTTGTTGATTGATATTCACCGCCCCTATCGGTTCGCAAGACCTTAATCTTGCGATCTAATTGATTTTCCACTAAACTCATATAGTTTTTAAAGCAGTTTAAGGCTTCATTTTTGTAGGTTATCAAATAGATATGTCCGAATCGGGTGAAGTCATCAATAAAAGTGATGAAATAGGACTTCCCGCGTCTTGTCTTGACATTCATCGGACCACATATGTCCGAATGGATGAGCTGTAATGGAACCTCGGCCCTTGTGCCGATTCCAAACGGCTTGCGACAAGATTTCCCTACAAGGCAATGTTCGCAGGTCGACATATCGACCTTTGTAACATTGGATAGAAGGCCACGTTTGGCAAGTCTATCCATACGCGTTGGTCCAATGTGACCAAGCCTTGCGTGCCAACAAATTATATCTGACTCATAAGTCGAAGAATTTGCAACAAGGAAATTTTCATTACAAAATGAGGAATCATACATTGTATTTAATACAATAAATCCTTTAAATACATACCCAGAACCAATTAGAGTATTATTACAAGACAAGTCCACTTTACAATTATGAAAAAACCAGCTATAAGCAAGACCCATTAACACGACCACAGATATAATATTCCTTCGAATATCCAGAGCGAAGAGGACATCATGTAGTAAGATAGTGCGGTCGTTGTCCAAGACGAGCTTGCAAGTCCCAACGCCTTTCACTTCAACACGTGTGTTGTTTCCTACATATATCCACTTTGTTCCTTGGGGTATCCGGTGATACTCCACGAAGGACCGTCTGTCCCTTGCTATGTGGTCGGTGGCACCTGAATCAATTATCCAAAATGGATTAGATTCTACAAGAAATATTGAATTAGAAACACATATGTAACTAGTATTACAAGTTACCTTGTCACCTCCATCCGTACAAGAACGGGCATAGTGACCTAACTTGTTGCACTTGAAGCACTTGATCCTCTTCAAGTCTTTCTTCTTGTGCCATTTCTTGGTCCCACCCTTATGTTTGGGTTTCTTGGTAGACTCAGGTTGCTTATTACTTTCATTAGTAAACTTCAAACGATTTTTCCGTTTCTTTCTCCCGTGTGAGGAACTAGCAACCATGTGCACTTCTGCACTTGGCTTGGCAGCCGCAAGCCGCTCTTCCTCTAACTCGAGGTGCTTAGAAAGATCGCTGAAGTTCTTGATGCTCTCATTATGAGTGAGATGCATCTTCATTTGGTCCCATCCATTTGGTAAGGAACGTATGACTGCTTGGATTTGTTACTCATCAGTGAGCACATGACCTGCATTCTTTAACTCTGAGATTAGATTCGCCATATGTCGCAGATGTTTCCCCATGGAATGATCTGGACGTTTCTTGTATGAATCAAATCTTATAGTTAAAGAACGAAGTTTGGACACTGAGGTGCCACCAAACTTCTCCTCAAGCTTGGACCATATGTCCATGGCTAGGTCATGCTCTCGGAAGATGTGCATTATGTCATCGGCCATACTGGACAATAACGTAACGCGAGCTATCTTGTTCTTCCGAGACCAAGCATCAAAAGCTTCCTTGTCTCGTCTGTGTTGGGTCGTAGTGCCCAACTCGGGTTCAATCATTACGTTCTTTAGAGTTTCGAGCACTTCTTGCTCCTCTAGAACATACTGTATTTTAATGGACCATAATTTGTAATTATCGCCGTTGAGTTTTTCACCTTTGTTCAACTCAGCGACGATGTTCTTAGTGGCAGAAGACATTTTAGCTTTAAAATGCTGTAAAAGACATGAAAAAAGGTTCGATCAAAAACATTGCATTAATTTCATATACATAGTCATCATATTATTACATTTTCATGATTCATTAGTCTCGGCTAGCGGACTGACCAGGGAAATGGCTAGTCCATGGTTCACTACTCCCAGACTGAGCTGAGGTGTCCCACAAACTAGTCCAAAAGACCACTGGTCGAATCATGATCCATTGAGATACTGAATCAATCGAATGTGAAATTTCAGACTAGTTTAATATCACTCCCACTTGGAAAACAAATCCCACTTGGAATGATATTATTATATTTGATAAGTTACTTTCGAAAAATATTGAAGATGTTGCTCTAGAATCGGAAAGGTCTCTACTATTCCAATCACCATCTAGAACAACTTTCAATATTTCCCCCTCACTTATCAAACGATAGTACTCTTATAGTACTTGCAGCGGAAAAGCGTTTTTGAAAAACGTATTTTGAAAACGTATTTTTCAAATGTATTTTGCAAACGTATTTTGCAGTATTTTGAAAACGTATTTTTAAAATGCATTTTGCAAACGTATTTTGCAGGGCCTACACCCCATTACAGAGTGACATAGCCGAAATATTTCTACAATTCCCTGGCCATTACCGGGGTCGTGTCGTGGTCGTGCCAAGGCCGAATTCTTCTTCCTTCCGAAGAGAGTGTTGCCATTGTAATTTGGCCAAGGCCGAACTCTCCTTGAGGGGAGTTTTCTGCAAGCCACCACCACCGGCTCCCGTATGGATCCAGGCGCTTCCCCCCTACATGAGAATTTTGCCGCAGACAACTGTCGTCGGCTCCGTAGAGACCGGCCATGCAAGCCACCCCCTCCGGTCATGCAAGCCCCCCCTTTCCCCATGAAAAATAGGGCCAACCGGGGCTTGGCTCTGGCCGAGGCCAAGGGCCGACAATGACCGTGGCCCTGGCCTCTACCAGGGCCGGTCGTGGCCCTGGCAGCGGCTAGGGCCGGCCTCGGCCTGGCCCTGGCCTAGGCCAGGGCCGGCCAGGCCCTAGCCTGAGGCCAGGGCACCGGCCCTGGCCTCTGCTAGGGCCGGTAGGGCCCTCGCCTAGCCCTGGCCCCCGGCCAGGGCCGGCCAGGCCCTGGCCGAGGCCGGCCATGGTCGGCTAGGCACTAGCCGAGGCCTGGCCATGGTCGGCCATGGCCTGGCCATGGCCCCTTGGCCATGGCCAGCCTTGGCCCATATGGCCATGGCCGGCCTCCCCCTTGCATGGGGTTGGCCGCACACCCCCACCAGAGGGGAGGCCGTGGTTGTTATTGGCCGTAGCCAACCCCCTCCGCATGGGGAGGGGGATGCATTGCCTCCATGGCCCATATGGCCATGGTGATCATGCACCAAAAATGTCATCTTCTCCGTTGAGAATAACCACCATCGTCTTCTCCGATGAAGCACCCGTTCGTCGAGAAAACGGTTTTGCTTCAATGGCCGTGTGCCAAAAAATGAAGAGAACGTGTTTTCAAGGCCGCAAACTTCACGCTCTACATGAAGAGAGTTCACATTCTCAATTGAATGGAGACTCAGCATCCATGAGGAGCGCGAGTTTGGCGAGATGAACGGTAAGTTCTTCCCGTCACGGAGAGTTCCTGCCATATCCGTAATGGCAGAAGACCCTAACGTGAAAAGAACAACTATTGCGTTCTCTCCGTCACGATGCGTTCCTACCATATCCATAATGGAAGGAGACTCATTCGTGAAAGAGACAACGCCGCGTTCATCGGTGAGACCGGGGCGACGGTTAGACTGGGGCGAATCCGTATGGCTCTGATACCAATGTCGGATCCTGTCAAAACAACGATGTTAGGATCGAATGAAGAGGAGAGGCTTACGCTTGCGTACGCTGCACCGTAATCTCTGAACTTCGCCCTCGGATTCACCACAACGGTCGGTACTTCGTCACGGAGGATCGAAGCAGCGTTTCACCGCCTAAATCTCTATTTAGAAGAGGATTTTAATGGAAGGGAGAAGAAGAACACTAGTTTCCTTATGCAAACTTATGGCATGGTTAGATTAGTCTAAATGCCTTACCCTTGGGTCCTATTTATAGGCTTTAGGTGTAGTTATTGTAGGAAATAACTAAATATAAGCTTATTAGCCTATATTAGCACATTTACTTATCCTCTTCTTCATTCACTTATCAAGTGCCTTTATGCACTTATAAAGTGACTTTTTCCACTTATCGAGTGGTCCTTTTCACACGAGAAAAGGTTCCCTTTGTGACGCTTTCGTGCACGCAACATCTGAGGTCCGTATTCCCTCATACATCTCCTCATGGGTGTATTCATGTCGTCCATATCCAACACCAACTCCAACTCAAATCCAGCAAAAAACACAAAACATCATTCTATAAAACCCCCAAATAAACCTAACTTCCCAATGATTATACATAATATGATAACATAATGGAAAACCCCCAAATGCAAACTAAAACACACTACAAGCATCAGATTTCCCAGCTCCAACTCAAATCCAGCAAAAAACACAAACCATCATGCTACAAAGCTCCCAAATAAACCCAACTTCCCAATGATGATACAGAATATGATAACATAATGGAAAACCCCCCCCAAATGCAAGCTAAAACATATTGCAAGCATCATATTCCCAACTCCAAGTCAAATCAGCAAAAACCACAAATCATCATGCTACAAAGCTCCCAAATAAACCCAACTTCCCAATGATAATACAGAATATGATAACATAATGGAAAACTCCAAATGCAAGCTAAAACACACTGCAAGCATCATATTTCCCCACTCCAACTCAAATCTAGCAAAAACCACAAACCATCATGCTACAAAGCCCCCAAATAAACCCAACTTTCTAGTGATGATACAGAATATGATAACATAATGGAAAAACTCCAAATGCAAGCTAAAACACACCGCATGCATCATATTTGGATTTATATAGCCCTCAGAATTTTTTGTTCATTTTCCCATAAGGTTGCGTGGCATTGGCTCCTTCCATATCCAACCAAACTGTCAGAGTCATGATGTAAATCTAGAATAGCACAATGAGTATAAAGCAAAGAAACCATAGTATACAAAATCACATGGCAAACATGAAAAATATAGACAAAACCAGTTAATATACTTAGAAAAAAAATTCAATGGGAATTAAATCATATAACAATACATATGAAGCTCAATCAATGTCAACTCCAACTTGGGGACTGGAGGAACCATAATGCCAGCCATCCATTATGAAGGAACCAAAATCCCAACCCTAGTATACCATCAATGTAATCTCCATTTTTTATTTTTCATCATTAAGCTATTTAAAACTGCTGATACAGTATATGAAACCATACTGGGAAAAATCCCAAGGCAAGCTAAAACCCTTGCAAGCATCAGTATGCCCACCTCCCAATCATTTCCAGCAAAAACCACAACCCAACAGTCAAAACAGCCACCAAATAATCCCAACTTCCCACTTCTAATACAGAACATGATACCATAATGGAAAAAATCCCATGGCATGGTAAAACCCAATGCAAGCTTCAAATTGCACAACTCCAACTCACTTTCATCAAAACAAATAACCCAATATACAACAAATCCCAACAGACCACTGCTGATACACAATATGATAACATACTGGAAAAAATCTCATGGCAAGCTAAAAAGCATTGCAAGCATCAGATTTCCCAACTCCAACTTATTTCCAGCAAAAAACACAACCCAACATTCAAAACAGCCACTAAATAATCCAACCTCCCACTACAGTTACAGAATATGATACCATACTGGAAAAAATAACAAGGTAAGGTAAATCCCAATGCAAACATCAAATTGCACAACTCCAAATCAATTCCAGTGCCCACTGATGCTACAGAATATGATACCCAGCATTCATAAAAAAAAACAAAACAAAACATTCATCAAATCCACCATATTATTAAACAAAACCCAACATTCATCAAAAAACAAAACTAACATTCATCAAACCCACCATCAACATCACAATTTAGTTACACATAATATTACATATTGTTAAACCTACCAAGGCACGATAAACCACAATACAAGCTAAAGAGTGCCCACATCCAAAGCATTTCCCTTCACAACATATCCCAACATTCTTCAACGCCACCAATAATTTACATATTCCATTCTTTATCCTCTCCATCCCCCTCTCCTCCGGCATCAACCCTAGCCCTCTCCATCGCAGCAACCTTCTTGGCTACGACGCGCTTCCTAGTCGCCTCGGGCATATTGACAAATCTCCGTCCGTCTTTCTCATTATCACTAAGTTGCATATACAAAGCATCCAACACATGTGTCGGATACTCGGTAGGTGCATACAAATGATGAGAAAGAAGTGCAAGAGTGTTTGGGGTGGGCACTCTTAATAGCTTCGGCGACCTGTCTGACATTTTCCACCATTTCCTTCATGACGTCAGGCTCATCCCTCATTGCCTGTCTACGCATTTTCTTTTACTTACGGCGGGTGGGCTTGCATGGCTTGTCCCCATCGGAGATGGCCTCGTCGACGTATAATTGAGGATGTCAGGATAAGCATCATAGTCGGTTGATGCTTGCAAGAAGGTTGGTAGACTTCTATGATCTCCGTCTCCTTCATTAAATGTGCCCCCAAATGCGTGATACACACTCTTGCTAAAATCGCCCTTCGCGACGTCATCTCCTATAAGAAGCCTAAGATCATCAAGACACGGTAAGGGGTGGTTGACATAATCTTTCAATCGATAGTTTGCCTGCATTTATAATGAACCAACCATTATGAATAATAAAATTATGTACGTAAATTTTATTGTCATATTTGCTTAATGGAGAAGTAAATACCGCAGCCCATGTGGCATAAATTTCATCGTCGAGTTCTATATCTGCTTCTCATCTGACCACCCAGCCTCACTAATTTCTTTGCACGCATTAACATCAGAAAGTCGTCGAGCAAGACCTTTCATATGATTCTTGACAAGCTGGTTAGTGTAATCAGTGCCAAACATGGAGTTTATATGGATAGCAGCAGCCGTGAAGGCCGTCGCCTTAAACATCTTGCCGGCTTTATGGCCTTGACGTGCTTAGGACGCCAGGAAATGAATTAATGCCATAGCATGCTCCACAAGCCAAACTTTATTCGTAGGCCCATTCGTGGATGGTTCTTAATTTTTTTTCCTGGGACTAGACATCGATACATCCATGTCATCATCCCGGCGACCCGACTTCCTGGACGAGTCACTTCCACCTGTTGTACCATACCTGCTTTATGGTGAATGTAACGACCACTTTTTGTCGTACGTTTTTCGTGCACGTGCTTTTGGCAGTGCACGTGGTTGTTTTAGACTTTGTTCGTTTGTGAACACTTTCGTGTGATATGCCGTTGTGAACGTCTCTGAGAGTATTAAATAGTGGCACTATCTTGGAACGACACTTCTCGAGTCGTTTTCCCACAATTTAAACTTACTCGATGAGACGTGACGATTTTCACTTTGACGGGAGACGTTTCTATTTTTGGTTTCGTCATCCGACGTCGAATCTGAGATCCGTCTTCTTAGTTAGCTCACATTCGTCGCCACGAACACCACGATATTTATTTCATAATTTTTGGAGTTTATTTGACCACTTTCATATTTTTAACAAGTTTTATATTATTTTTAATAATTTATTTTTAAATTAATTTCGGCCAAAGAAAATTTATTTGAGTTTAAAACGTTTTAAAGAATTTTTGAGCCAATTTCCAGCTCATTTGGACCAAGTCAAATCCTTGGGTGAGTTGGAGAAGTTGAGATTTAAATTTTAAATTATTTTAAACTCCTAATCTCATTAGGATTAGCCCTAGACCTAGTCAACCCATCTACACTATATAAACAACCTCTAGGAAGACCTATTTTCGCAAGAAATTAACCCTAGCCTCTTCCAAAACCCAAATTTGACGTTGCGACGTTTCGTCGCAACGTTGCGACAAGCTGCTGCCGCACGACCGAAGAAACGGGCCCAAATCCCCCGCTCAGACCGAGAGCCCCCGCCGCTCATCCGCTTCGCCCGCTTGCACAGCCGCCGCTCCGCTTTGCTCCGTGCCCGACCGAGAGAAACTCTCGGTCAGACCGGTCGTCCGCTCCGCTATCGCCCGTTCCCCCGCTCCGCTGCAGCCCAAGCGCCCGACCGGGCCGCCCGCTGTGTCTGACCGATGCTCTCGCCCGCATCGCCCCGCGTTGCAACATTGCAATGTTGCAACGCCCGCCAAGCGCTGTGACCGAGCCGCCCCAAGCGCCCGACCGACAAACCCCTCCGCACCAAGCCCGCACCGACCCGCTGCGCTGCACCAAGCCGTTCCCCCGCAGCGACCGATGGAGATCCCCGCATTTGGCTGAGTACGACCGATGGCCATACGTCGCAACCCCGCACCCGTCGCATCGCTTGCCACCGTGGGCCCCCCAAGTTCTCCAGAGTTATTGTGGGACCCCCAAAGGCCCCTAGGACTACTGTGGGCCCCACCTAGGTGCTTGCTCTTCGAGGATCCGTCGCGTACGACGTCGTCGCACGTCGTAGCCCGTCGTCGCACGTGCTAGCTTTGGAATCTGGAACCGTCGCCCCGGTTGAAGCTCTGAATTTTCCAGCGAGGAATATATATTGGAATCAGGACTTGGAGCGCGATCTATTATTCCAACCCCCGGTGTCGCTACCCGACGCCGGTGTAGCTTTCGCGTCGTGTTGAGGTAACGCTTTGCACCCCTAGGACCCCCAACCCAATTGCATGCTAATCAAGACTAAAAATCAGTATTTTAAAGTATTTTAAATGTTTTAGAAATCACTAATCAAGATTAATAATATGGACTTTAGGCCGGTGGACTTGTGCACGTAGGATAATTGTGATCTTTGGACTCATTGGACGGTGTGCTCAGACGTCGTGCTTGCAGGCAAGTGAAACTTGCCAACTCTTGTGTAGGGCCATGTTTTTAGGCCACTTTCTTGTTCCTAGCGCAAAAGAGACTAGTCAGTGAAATGATAGCTGGCTAGACGCCTACTTGATCTAGTTTGACAACGAAACTAGATCCGTCACCTAATTGATCTAGCTTGACAACGAAGCTAGATCCAACTCTTTAAACTTGTCATTCATACATGCTAAACTGTCACGTTTACTTTCCTTATCTGTACGCACTTTTAACTGCCATGCATTGCATCTTACATGTCATCCAAATTAATTGTTGCATCGTAGCACACGCTACAAAATACTTGTACAATCCGTGTTTCCGTGTTTCCGGCTAGGTGCACCCCTATGCCATACTTGTTTACACACTTCCTGGCTCGTGGTCCAGAAGCGGGCCTCATGTGTTGGCCAGAAACCAATGCCCGATACACGTGGAGGGGTAGGGATAAACGGTTACTTGAGCTTAGGAGTGGCCTGATCCGCCCTCTAGCCAAAGGACGGAATCTCTGTGCACGAGGTGCTTACTTTCCTTGTCTTGTACTTGTCTTGCGAATGCCATGCCATGCTCGTACTGTACTTTACTTTACTTTACCTGTTGCACTCATACTTTAAACTGCCATGGCATCGCATTCATGCTAGAACTGCTAGGTTGTTCACTTTACTTTCAGTTTCCTTGCACAAGTCTCTTGTAGACTTGCTGACATGTGCCCCTTGCTCTTTTGGGTGTCACATGTTAGACCTGAGCCAGAGATCGTTGCTGAGTACGTGATGTGTTGCTGACGCTGAGTCTGAGTCCATGATTGCCCAAGAGGATTTTGGTGGACACCGGTGACCATTCTTTGAGTCCTTGTTGAGCTTTATTTTGTTTTAGGCCTTTTGTTAGTTGTTGGTGCGTATCACCGTTGTTTTGTACTTTGTACTTTTGTTGGCCATGTTTGGGCCTTTAAACTCTTTTCTTTTTAGCATGGTGGCTTTTTCTGTGATGTTGAAACTTATTTTATGGATATTCCGAGATATCTCTTTTGTCTCATTTAATTATTATTATCTTTGTTTCGTTCGCGTTGCAAGGACCTGCAGTTTTAGATTTGATCGACGCTTATCGGACTTGCAGCTTTGTAGCTTCAAGTCTGAGCGGACCTTCTCACGCTTCGTCTCCATATTTTTGGGAAGCGGGGCGTGACAGGTTTTGTTGGTGGCCCATGCAGGTCCTATCTTGAAATTGCGAATTAACGGAACAACGATAATAACGGAATGTCCATTAAATAAATTGCAACATCCGAGTAATAAGCCCTGAGTTTAGTTGTTTTCTTAGGACACTAGGTAATAAGAAGGCTTAGTTAGACAGTTGTGCTTGTTAGTTAGAGGCCTCTGATTGATAGTTAGACCCCCTTCTGGCAATTGATTAGAACGTCATAGGAGTTACCTTAGTGGTTCATGTCTACCCCTGGCTATATTAGACCTCTAAAATTTCCTTTTGTCGTTCACCTGGGTTCAACGATTTCGGACCAAGCTGAACGTATTTCGTTTCCGTCTAGCCCCTTAGAAAGTCTTAGTGCTTAGTTTCAAATCTTTAGTTGGTCGACCGTAGGAGTTTCCGTAGACTTTTCTGATCCATATCCTAGGCGTATGTATGTTTGGATCACCTGACCAATTTTCTTGCCTCGATTCACGAGATCGCCCCATGACGATCGTCGTCAATTTTCAAATCTTTCCGTTACAATCTTGAAACTTCCAAAAGTATCTTTCGATTTCCTCTTTCCCTAGGTTTAAATTTGTTCAAAATTTTAATATACTTTTCAAGTCACATGGAATTTCAGATTTCAGCAAGTTGGTTTTTTGCTCGTCGTTCTCACTATTTCAGATTTTTGCAAAATTGCTATTTTCATAACCTCTTCCTGCTTTAGACCCTCCCTGATTTGATTTTAAAGATTTGCTATTCGATCCTGATAATTCTTATGCTAAGTTACTACTATTTTCTTTCCGCTCACCATGCACGCTTTTAGGAAAATTTCTAAACCAAATTGAATTTCAACTATTTTTATAACCGTGCCAGACTGGTTGTGCTCGTATATTAAAGAACCTTGTGTAAATCAGTTTTACATTTTTTTGGCAAGCCTTGGTTTTCTAAAAGTAGTTTCAAATTGATCATTTTAAATTTTCCATAGCCTAAAAGTTTTGAAAGCATTTAACATGAGTTTAAATTCTTCCGTTACTTGATTTCATTCTCGACCTTCCAAAACTTTTTGACAACATATTACATTAAATTACTGACTTATAGATTTTCCAAACCACGTCCTTAATATTCGTGTAAATGATTTTACTTCCTTTATAATGATTTTTAAAACCAATAGATCATTTCCTCTTATTATGAATAGTCGACTCACACTTATTTCAATTCGTTTTATTGATCCCCAAATATTTCTTTTCAGACGAGGATTTTAATTTTGAAGTACGACAGTTTTCAGATTTCGCGTATTTTAGCTTGCGCTACTTACCCTATCCTCCTTTCTATATCCTATGCATGCATCACTACATCTCCCTTTTCCCTCAACCTAAACATCACCATTGAGTCAATGTTTCGTCTAACCAAGCCGTCTCCTTGTATTCGTCCTATCTGAACTCGTGCCTATCGATCCTTCCCTCGTCACACCCTCGACCTCGACCTCCCTCTATTGCTTAAGCTTTAGTGTCCGTCAATGTCTTTGTCAACCCTTAATTGTTAGTAGGCCCTTGGACCTTGTGAGGTAGTCGCAGTGCACGTACCTAAGTTGTGTACGTGGGCTTGAATGAGAATTCCCATAGTATATTGATGTTGCCTATTGAGTGATATATATATATGCTCGGAGTTATTCGTGATGGTATGAAGTTGTTGTGTGTTAGTAGTTATAGATTTTGTGTGAATAGCTATACTATCCTAGGGATGCTTGTGTATATAAGAGGCAGCGTTGAAAGATCTAAGTTGTGTATGTAGTAAGAGATACTTATAATGGTTGAAATAAAATGATTGGTAAAGATATGTGTGTGCTAGGTGTGATAATAATAAGTGTACGTATAGTTAAGTAAGTAGGCCTATTGAGTGACCCATATATTATTACGTATGAGTATGTGCTCGTAGGTAGATATATATGTGCTTATATGTAAGTAGTTATGTTTCGTTGCATGAGTATATAGGTGATATATTTATAGGTAGTAGGGTTATAATTTTGATTGATATTGCTAGCCCTTGCGGGATGTTGCATGTGTGCATACCGTGAGGTATACACGACTATTGCACATCCTAATTATGTATGTGTGGATGTGTTAGTATACTAATTATAGGTAGTAGGCTATGGTGTGAATATATATGTTACATGTGTGTGATTATACGATGTATACGTATGCATGTAAGAAGGAGTGTATTATAAATATACGTGTGCTAATGTCTGTATTATTATTATGGTATATAGAATGATTGAACTACGTGAGTATTGACTGACTAATATTAAGTGTGATTGACTATGTTATGTATATGGTTGTATTGGTAGACATATATATATTGGAGTGATATTGGTATAGGTATGAATGCCGTGTTACGTATATAGAATAGTCTGATATGTGTATTGAGTCTCACTCAAGCTTGAGTGGGTATACTCTAAGTATATTGAATGTATGTTTGTAGTTTGAATATAACGATGTTTGATGTATGTATAGTGATAGGCGTGTTTGTGCCTGGTTGTGCTACGCACATGATTGTGGGTCGCTACGCCGGTATATAGTTATAGGTGTTGGTCTTGTAGTATAGCTAATTACTGAGGACCTGTTACGTGAACATATGTGTACTAGCTAAAACTAGGTATGAATGTGTGCTAGTTATATAATGGTATGATTGGCGTATGAAAATGGAATGTTAGCGTGTATGGGAGTGCACCATGCACGGGTAAGTATGTGTTTAGTTATAGGTATGGATGACTATGGTATATGTGGCGTGTCGTAAATATAGTTATAGGACCGTACGTGATGTGAATATTTGGTGAACTATTTGCATGTATTTGAATGACTATATATCGTGAAACTATAGTGGTGGTGAATATATATATATATATATATATATATATATATATATATATATATATATATATATATATATATATATATACTAAAATTTGACTTAATAATGGTATGGTGTGACTATATGTGTTGAGATGCTTGGTATTGGATGAATATTAGAGGGTAGTATACCCTTGATGTTTGTGTATAGGTAGCTACATATAGGTAGAGCGATGATTGTATTGGCTAAGTGTGAGACTATCCTATATAAGTATCTGAACTACTGTTTGTGAGTAGCAGTTATATAAGGGATGCATGCTTATATATATGATTGAAATACGTGTATGAGTTTGACTGGCTATAATAGGTATAAGTGTATATGTGTTGGTAGTGTGAATGTTTGACTACCTAGTGCATATATGAGCACTTGTAATGACTATACTTGGTTTGAAATATAATACGACTTGATTTGGGGTAGTTATTAAGAGCGACTAGATGTATTAGAAAGTCCGAGGACAGACTTTATTCTAAGGTGGGGAGGATGTAACGACCACTTTTCGTCGTACGTTTTTCGTGCACGTGCTTTTGGCAGTGCACGTGGTTGTTTTAGACTTTGTTCGTTTGTGAACACTTTCGTGTGATATGCCGTTGTGAACGTCTCTGAGAGTATTAAATAGTGGCACTATCTTGGAACGACACTTCTCGAGTTGTTTTCCCACAATTTAAACTTACTCGATGAGACGTGACGATTTTCACTTTGACGGGAGACGTTTCTATTTTTGGTTTCGTCATCCGACGTCGAATCTGAGGTCCGTCTTCTAAGTTAGCTCACATTCATCGCCACAAACACCACGATATTTATTTCATAATTTTTGGAGTTTATTTGACCACTTTCATATTTTTATCAAGTTTTATATTATTTTTAATAATTTATTTTTAAATTAATTTCGGCCAAAGAAAATTTATTTGAGTTTAAAACGTTTTAAAGAATTTTTGAGCCAATTTCCAGCTCATTTGGACCAAGTCAAATCCTTGGGTGAGTTGGAGAAGTTGAGATTTAAATTTTAAATTATTTTAAACTCCTAATCTCATTAGGATTAGCCCTAGACCTAGTCAACCCATCTACACTATATAAACAACCTCTAGGAAGACCTATTTTCGCAAGAAATTAACCCTAGCCTCTTCCAAAACCCAAATTTGACGTTGCGACGTTTCGTCGCAACGTTGCGACAAGCTGCTGCCGCACGACCGAAGAAACGGGCCCAAATCCCCCGCTCAGACCGAGAGCCCCCGCCGCTCATCCGCTTCGCCCGCTTGCACAGCCGCCGCTCCGCTTTGCTCCGTGCCCGACCGAGAGAAACTCTCGGTCAGACCGGTCGTCCGCTCCGCTATCGCCCGTTCCCCCGCTCCGCTGCAGCCCAAGCGCCCGACCGGGCCGCCCGCTGTGTCTGACCGATGCTCTCGCCCGCATCGCCCCGCGTTGCAACATTGCAACGTTGCAACGCCCGCCAAGCACTGTGACCGAGCCGCCCCAAGCGCCCGACCGACAAACCCCTCCGCACCAAGCCCGCACCGACCCGCTGCGCTGCACCAAGCCGTTCCCCCGCAACGACCGATGGAGATCCCCGCATTTGGCTGAGTACGACCGATGGCCATACGTCGCAACCCCGCACCCGTCGCATCGCTTGCCACCGTGGGCCCCCCAAGTTCTCCAGAGTTATTGTGGGACCCCCAAAGGCCCCTAGGACTACTGTGGGCCCCACCTAGGTGCTTGCTCTTCGAGGATCCGTCGCGTACGACGTCGTCGCACGTCGTAGCCCGTCGTCGCACGTGCTAGCTTTGGAATCTGGAACCGTCGCCCCGGTTGAAGCTCTGAATTTTCCAGCGAGGAATATATATTAGAATCAGGACTTGGAGCGCGATCTATTATTCCAACCCCCGGTGTCGCTACCCGACGCCGGTGTAGCTTTCGCGTCGTGTTGAGGTAACGCTTTGCACCCCTAGGACCCCCAACCCAATTGCATGCTAATCAAGACTAAAAATCAGTATTTTAAAGTATTTTAAATGTTTTAGAAATCACTAATCAAGATTAATAATATGGACTTTAGGCCGGTGGACTTGTGCACGTAGGATAATTGTGATCTTTGGACTCATTGGACGGTGTGCTCAGACGTCGTGCTTGCAGGCAAGTGAAACTTGCCAACTCTTGTGTAGGGCCATGTTTTTAGGCCACTTTCTTGTTCCTAGCGCAAAAGAGACTAGTCAGTGAAATGATAGCTGGCTAGACGCCTACTTGATCTAGTTTGACAACGAAACTAGATCCGTCACCTAATTGATCTAGCTTGACAACGAAGCTAGATCCAACTCTTTAAACTTGTCATTCATGCATGCTAAACTGTCACGTTTACTTTCCTTATCTGTACGCACTTTTAACTGCCATGCATTGCATCTTACATGTCATCCAAATTAATTGTTGCATCGTAGCACACGCTACAAAATACTTGTACAATCCGTGTTTCCGTGTTTCCGGCTAGGTGCACCCCTACGCCATACTTGTTTACACACTTCCTGGCTCGTGGTCCAGAAGCGGGCCTCATGTGTTGGCCAGAAACCAATGCCCGATACACGTGGAGGGGTAGGGATAAACGGTTACTTGAGCTTAGGAGTGGCCTGATCCGCCCTCTAGCCAAAGGACGGAATCTCTGTGCACGAGGTGCTTACTTTCCTTGTCTTGTACTTGTCTTGCGAATGCCATGCCATGCTCGTACTGTACTTTACTTTACTTTACCTGTTGCACTCATACTTTAAACTGCCATGGCATCGCATTCATGCTAGAACTGCTAGGTTGTTCACTTTACTTTCAGTTTCCTTGCACAAGTCTCTTGTAGACTTGCTGACATGTGCCCCTTGCTCTTTTGGGTGTCACATGTTAGACCTGAGCCAGAGATCGTTGCTGAGTACGTGATGTGTTGCTGACGCTGAGTCTGAGTCCATGATTGCCCAAGAGGATTTTGGTGGACACCGGTGACCATTCTTTGAGTCCTTGTTGAGCTTTATTTTGTTTTAGGCCTTTTGTTAGTTGTTGGTGCGTAGCACCGTTGTTTTGTACTTTGTACTTTTGTTGGCCATGTTTGGGCCTTTAAACTCTTTTCTTTTTAGCCTGGTGGCTTTTTCTGTGATGTTGAAACTTATTTTATGGATATTCCGAGATATCTCTTTTGTCTCATTTAATTATTATTATCTTTGTTTCGTTCGTGTTGCAAGGACCTGCAGTTTTAGATTTGATCGACGCTTATCGGACTTGCAGCTTTGTAGCTTCAAGTCTGAGCGGACCTTCTCACGATTCGTCTCCATATTTTTGGGAAGCGGGGCGTGACAGTGAAGGCATGGCGAAAGCACTTTGTGATGATTGGCTTACAAAAGGTGGTATAGTCCCACCACCTTGTTGCATTTGCATGAAGCACGGAGGATGCGGCATGGGCATGGGCATTGGAATGTTATATTTTGGATATTGTGAAAACAGCATAGATGATCCAACTCCTTGGTAGCTATTGATGGGTTTTTTTGGTCCTTATGGCCATAAAATTGACGTCCGGCCCAAGTCGGTCGGACGACGAAATCAAAATTGCAGCAGAAAAACAGATTTAAAACTATTTTAAATCTAGCCCTAAAGAGAACAATCCCAGCCAAGATCTCTACTATCACGGGGTTGGGTCCGAGCAATCCCTAAGGTATCAACCTATTTGCAAATATAAACGCATGCTAATTATTAAACTACACACCTTTCACTTTGTTTCCGCAGAATACGAAGCGTCGTTTTTAGCAACATTTATTTGGCCTCGCGTCGCTTCTCCCAAGCTGAACCACGTCCCGAGATGCACCTCGTCCGAGCCGAACCGCTTTTCAAACTGCACCGCGTCCCGAGGCGAGTAACACTCGTGTTGTCGAGTCAACCACGCGTCGAAGAAGATTTCACCTTGAGTGGATCATCCGTCAAGATTTCGGATCCGATCCGAACTCCTTCATAGCTTTGCTAGAGCCCGATCAGGAGTAAGGAAGAATTTTAGGGAGAGAGGGAATAATTAATTTAAGTCTTAATCCGAGCGTGCTCCAAAATTTTGGGAGCTTCTCGGATTTTGAGACTTGGTGCGAGTTTTCAAGGAGAGTGTTGGCCTCTATTTATATAGGCGGCTGATCCCTCCCCTTTTCATCATATCTGACGTGGGACTAAAAGTTTTAGAAGAAAAATTAATTAAAGTTTACCTTTCACAAAGGCCAATATTTTGCGAATTTTTCCTCCATCACCGTTAAGCTTCGTAATTGACACAACCTATCAAATCGAAGAGCACTGAACGGTGAACGCATAGAAACAAACGGTGCTCCATTTCGACTTCGTTTGACCCCTCAAACTTTGTCACAAATTTTAGCAAAACCCCATTTTTACTGAAATTCCAACCGCCAAAGAAAATCTAGGGTTTCTCAAACTTATGGGCCCTACAATGGGCCCACCCGCATTCTCTTCCAACTGGGCAGGGCCCAGCCAGTCTGGGCTGGTTGTACAGGCCCCAGTCCGGGCTGGTCGCCCAGGCCCAGGCAGGCGCTGGGCGTGCCAGTCCCAGTGCCTGGGCCTGGTGCCCAGGCGCTTGGGCCTGGCGTCTGGCCTGGGCGCCCTACGCACGGGCGCCTGGGCCTAGGGGCACAGGTCTGGGCGCCCAGGCCCAGTTTGGCATGGGCTGGACCCATGCCCAATTTGGGCATGGTTATGAGGCTCTTTTTTTCTTCTTTAAAAAATTGTTGGGCTTTATCTCTTTGGCTATTTAAAACACCTTTTAAATAGACTTATTGGGCCCGTTTGGACTTCGATTTGAGCGCGGTTTTCTCCCCGACTTTCGTGGAAAAAAACTCTTTCATTTCTATGCATTTATTGTCAAATATATTTGTAAACAATTTACAATATATTTTGTATACCTATTGCATCATATGCAATATCCCACATCCTAAATATTAAAATCCATTTGCATCAAATACAAATGAACTAAGGGCATACATCCCTCAACAGCTATGTGTAGGATATTGAACATCACTCGTCCTACGAGGCAATGGCCTACCAAGCAATGGATCATTCCTTCTTGCTTCATCTGCCCACTATGTACAATATGCAGGGTCATAGTATGGTGGCATAAGATCACTCCCTTGCCCTTGATGCGATGACCCGTCCATGCCTACAAAAGCATTATTTCTATAACAAAGCAATATTGGCCATAATGACTTGAACCCACGTAAAGTAAAGTTAATAAAATGCAATGAACGTAATATTTACTACCATCCATATCATCAGAATCCAAGACAATAGAAATAAATTAATCAGATAAAGGCATTATATTGTCACCACATCTCATGCATCACCTAGCATAATCAACATATAGATCACATTGTTATACAATTCATTCAACTTAACAGATACCATTAAACTTGTTCATTTAACTCTTCCCTCATAGCACATGTTCATTGGTGTTCCCATGGTTATGTACGTTACAATAGTCCACCAACATTTCCCATGCTAACTGATCCCTGCGATGTTTCCACTGATCCCTTTGTGATGTTTGTTCACGTATGTGCAACTGTTATAAAGATCCCCAATCGAGTCATCCAGCTCATCCATCACATCCCCATCCTCCTCAATCACAGCCTCATCCTCATTTAAATGGGGATCATGCGAAACTGCTATTTGGATATAATTATTCAACACTGTGCAAGCAAGGACGATATCGACATGAGATTTGAATGGATAGTGAGGCTTTGAAGTCAAAATTTTAAACTTGCTCTTTAGTATTCCAAACGTCGACTCGATCTTTGTTCTTAATGAAGAATTTCTTAGGTTGAAGAGCTCTCTGCGATTTTGAGCCACTCGATCAGGATGGTCCTTCAGATGGTATCTAACGCTCCAATATGGAGATATGAAACCAGGCATTGATGTATATCCAGCATCGCATAGGTAATATTTCCCTACAAATGAAAAATGAAACCCTATTTATAATCACATGGTTTCATACAGACGTATACATGCTATTTACGAAATAGTTTGCATATTACCATCATACACACGCAGCCCATGGGATGGGGGTAATGACGACACATCTTTCAGGACCGTGAAATCATTCGCTGATCCTTCCCACCCGGCCATTACGTAAGTGAATCTTTTGTTTGGCGTTACAGCTGCAAGCACATTTTGCGTAACCCCTTTACGTCCCCTAAATCGTGGTACAAGTTTGGCAGGAAGTATGGCATCGATGTGTGTCCCATCAATTAGACCAATGCAATCCTACACCATAATCAATAACGGTCACGTTGAAATCACCATAAATCATTTAACTATAATGCCAGCTATTCATAAAAACACTTACCTTGAAATATGGGAACCAATTTGGATTATTGATTATCTCTGGTGGTGTTTCATTGGGGCTTGCTTCATGAACCTATCACGAAGGGTACATACTGCATACATCACTTTGTTAAAGTAATTGCTAACTGTCGCTCCGGCCCTTATAAAATCAACTTGCATCACTCTGTTCTTTGACTTGGGCCCTACGATATGTAGAAACATTGCGACCTGCTCCTTGATTGATGCGTAATAAGTGTCTTCGAGAATACCACTTTCTAGCATTAAAGTTGAAAGATTCATAAAAGCATGTCAGCGCATTCTTAAGTAGTGTAAACAACTACTATCAGAACCACATAAAATTCTTAAGCAGTGTAAACAACCACTTCCACTACCACACCCTCCACCACAGCTCCGGCTGTCTCCACCACCATTCCCACCACCACACTTGCCACCACAGCCCCATCTACCGTCGCTCACTCTTCCCCTCCACACCCCACACCCCCACTCGATGACCCCACCGCTCACATCCCTACACACGACATCACTTTTCGCGATGGCGCTCACAGAGCACGATACTCTAGGATCCAACAGCATCGCCTCGTGCCTACCGTCTTCATTGACGTGCCGGCCCTTAGGTCACTAGGCATCCGCCAGGGAGTGCACCGCCTCTACCAAGCGATAGGTTTCGACCGGTTCCTCGATGTTCATGCCTCCACTTACACCCGCCTATCCCTCGAGGGTCTTAGCTCCCTTGCTTTCACCGCAGCAGGTGACGTCATCACCTTTTGACTCCTGGATCAGGATTATGCTGTCACTTTCGATATGCTCCAGGATTATTTTCACTTTCCCGTCATCCCTGATCCTAGGTTTACTTTTTCACTGACCGTTAACCTCACCTATTTTGCTGCGCGCACCTTTTGGGAGCGCATTTTTGGCCTACACGAGTACTGCCCCAGCCGGGTGAAGGCATCGTGCATAGTGCACCCTTGCCTTCGCTACGCCCAGAGACACCTAGCATGCACACTCTTCTATAGACCAGTGGTCGGGACTATGTCCCTCCCTGAGTTTACCCATCTATGGGGTATGACCCGACCTCTCAGATTCCACCCGAATGGCTCTGTCAGACCATTCATGCTCTCTGACGCAGCCCACTGGCTGTGTCAGCGCCTATACCAGACAGCCACCATATACCATGCCACGGATATTTACTACGGTGGTTTCTTTACTATCTTCTCTAGGATGCTAGGTATCCCCTCCATGCTGACTTGCACTACCCTCCTTACCATTGGCGTGCTCGAGCACATGCATATCCTCCGTCCTTACGGTGCTCGTCACTGGCATTACCTAGTAGGTACCGACTACGACCCCCACTTGGTCCTCCCAGCCCCTCACCTGACATATATCCCTGTCGTCCAGCTTGACTGGATGATTCCTCCTGTTTTCCCACTTCCCCCCATTCACGATCTCGAGCCCCCTGGAGCTCCGGTTGAGGCACCTGTCGATCACCCGGGCCCACTCTCCTTGAAGTTCGAGATGCTTGATATAGCTGCTCTTGTCACCGGCCTCCCTGTCCCTCCAGCTCACCCATCTTCAGGCGTCACCCCTTCCACCGTTGTATCTTCCATATCTCCCGTCGTCGAGTCTTCGGGGACTGTCCTCACTTCCCCGAGACTCAGATCTCTTCTGCTGTTGTATCGGTGTCGGAGGGCACCGATCTACCTTCTCTGACTACATTATAGATTTAGATGCTCCATCACTCGACCCTATCCCCACCCTCCCCCCTCTCTCAGAGCTTATTGCTTCAGCTCCTCCAGCTGGCACCACATCCTCCTCACCCGCGGCCATATTCACAGAGTCTGTCTCGACGTCTGTCCACACCTCTGTGTCGACGACAGCTCTATTTTCTGCCACCCCAGATTTGCTGACATGCTCACCCTCGCCTACCTTCCGCGTGTGGCACGGTGCCCCAGTTGCACCGGGCCACTTCTCGCGAGTGGTGACTTATCGACATCCCTACCGTCCCCCACCCGACTCTAGCAATTCCTCCTCTCGCTTGACCGCTCTTGAGGAGTTGACTTCCCGCTTACAGCGGGATTTCGATGCCTTTCTAGTCGAGACTAGGACACATAGATCGAGAGTTGAGTCGGATCTTGTTTCCATTCTAGACTTGTTGCGACAGCGGGGCCCGACCACTGGCATTCTTGCTCACGCTCCTCCCCCCAGGTCGGACACTGTGACCAGCACCGCATCTCTTAGTTCTTCACTGACTCAGGCTTCTGCAGAGCCTGTTTCTAATACCTCTGATTCATCGGTCACGGTCGATCCACTCTCTTCCCTTGTATTATTTACGGCTGAGCTCTCCACCTCCTCCGTAGACCTCACCACCAGCTCTCCTCCACCGTCCCAGCCAGACCTGCCACCACCCACCTCCCCGGGTCCTCAGCAGAGGGACCCATCACCACCCCCAGAGGGTGGTGCCTCTGCCTGAGGTAGTCCATCCCGTCTTTTGCCTCCCCCATATATTTAGTGCACAACTGTCTTTTCGGGGCCCTGCTTTCACCTTGCTTGGGGGAGGATACACTCATGCATCATTTCATACTGCATTACATCATATCATATTTTTTATTTTTTATTTTTTATTTTTATTTTTATTTTATTACATAGATTTTTACCTTATTTCCCCTCCAACACCACCCCTTCAGCATCATCTCCCGCTGACGAGCGTTTTCTTAGCAGTGAGGACACTGCTAGGTTAAGCTTGGGGGATGAGCGCTCCCGCTTTATTTTTATTTTTACTTTTATTTTCACATTTCCTCCCTTATTTTCAGTATTTATTTTACTTTTTCACCATTTTTCCGTCTCATTTTATTTTTTCTCATTTTGCATCATATTTTCTGTTTTTCTCCAAGCATGCATCTCTTTTATTTTATTTTCCTTTTCTTTTTCCTCTGTTTCTTTTTATTTTTTGCTGAGGATGGTCCGCATGATGATATCTCTCTAGGCTTTATTAGTTTTCGCGATGCTCATCTCTTTGGCATGCTATTAGAGTTAATTTTAGTTTTATTATCTATATGCTTGCTATTCTATTGATGATCTGTCTGAATTAATACCTGAAATGAATTGAAAGTCAATTGCATGAACTAGTATTTAGTATGATTTATGGTGGGAAACGCACCCAGGTTCACGCATCACTAGAACACTTGGAGCACCTGCTTTTCCTATCTTATTCACTTCTACTTGCTTGCCTGATGATATTGTGATTATTACCGCATGCCATTTTCAGTATTCATTTAGAGAAGTGAAAAATTTTCATACTTTATATGAGTTTAGTTAGGGTTTTATTTTATCAAACTGATGTGCACCCTCTTATGAGTGAACCAAGAGTCCCATTATCTTCCTTCTCCACATATCTGTTTTATCTCTACATATCAGTTGGTTACACCCCCATAGCTACTTTACCGCATCCTACTTCCTAATCCCAAAAAGAAAAAGAATAGCTTCTAAATGAAAATGAAAAAAACAAAAAAGAAAAGAAAAAAGGAAGAGAAAGTGAATAAATACTGATTTGTATTATTTCATTAGAAGCTATTAATTATTCTGGGAAGAAAAATTTAAATTCAATATCATTTCCATTTGAAGCGACGCCTCAAGCTAAGCTTGGGGGGGTAAACCAACTGATCATACGAGTGAGCTTGACATTAGAGTGGATACGGTACACATTAGGGAGATTTTATAAAACCCAAACTTTACGAACTACTTTAGTTTTGGAGATTTTTCATGTATCTAATTGAATATCTGAATGGCATGATCTTTCCTATCCTTTATTGCATGTTGTGTGAATCTTTTGTGCTCCTTGTGTATCTGTGATTGAAAGGGCGTTACCAACTCTTTTATACTAGACTCTAGGGATTGCATGAGGTTGATATGGTTTGACGGTGTTATTTCAGTAGATCCTTGTTCTTTGCCTTTATTGCATGTCATATGATATATAAAGCTAGAAATTACAAATAGCATGTATATTTAGCACTTAGAGCATCGTGATAAACTTTTTAAGCCTGAGATCTGACCGACTATCCTTAGCACTTTTCTCTTACTTCTCTCTTTTTATTTTTCATTTCTCTTTATTTTCATTTTCTTATTTGCATTTTATTTTCCTCCCGGCGTACCGATTATTCGTCTTCCTCGAGGACGAGTATGAGGTAATCTTGGGGGATTTTGATGTTTCCATATTTTATATCATTTCCAAATCATTATCCCATCGCATTGCATAGCATTTCCACGTCCAAATCCCACTTTTCACTGCGATTTTGGTATTTCTGACGATATTTCGAGTTTTGTAGTATATTTTGAGTTTTCAGGGATTTTGGAGCGATTTGGACCCCCGCTTGGGTATGGACACATCCAACGCGCTCATGAGCTTGTTGGCAGAGCTCTGGAGGAGTTCGCCATGTTCTCGTAGCTGTTGGAGGAGAGAATGAGAGAAGAAAAAGAGAGAGCAGAGAGAGAGAAGCCCCTGTTGCTGCAGATGAGTTTCCCAGAAAATGCTCGGCCCGAGCAACTTGCTGCTCGGACCAAGTCATATCAGTTTGATGAAGCAGCAGATACGGGCTGATCCGGACCGAGCAGCTCATCTGCTCGATCAGATAGCCCCAGATTTCACAGCCCGAGCAGCACCTGAGCAGCTGACCGAGTAGGTCCTACTCGGTCCGGATCAACTTCTCCAAGCAGCCGACCAGCATGCTACACGGGGCAGATTACTGACCGAGCAGCATCTGCTCGGGCCGAGTAGCCTACTCGGTCGGCACTTTCCAGGGCATTTTTGGAAAGATTTTGAAACGCGTGATGCACGCGATCTGTGCAGCAGCTGAAGCTCGCGATTGCGGGCTCGGCTGAGGGGGTTTCATCTAGCTTTTGTTTTGAATTTTTGGGGAGGAGTTTTGAGCGATTTCTTGTAGGAACTTTTGGGGATTAATTCTTGTAGCTAATTTCTGGATCGATAATTGAAGATTGGTGTTTATTACTCTTTTTTGGATCTGTTCTTCGTTCGTTCTCGCTGTAAGTTATTTTAGCCCTAATTTCTTTATTGCTAAAATGTTTTCCTCTGTAAAATTGATATTTTTATGTGTCCCTATCATCATGAGTGAGTAGATCCATTCTAGGGCTGATGGATTACCCCTAGGATTTTCGGGGAAAATGTAGATCTGGATCCTCACGTTGAATTAGGGATTTAGGGTTGTATTTCGGTAGATCCTACCGAATCCGTAGATAACCCGTACTGAGATCATGCCCACGGTCTGTGAAATTGATGTGCTTAAGGTGTATCTAGGGATTCGAATAGTGAAATCGGTGGATCCAAACAAGGTACATGACCATGCCCAGCTCGCACCTTGAGGGGATCCATCGACGACCTATACCGCTACATTGACGGCTACCGCCATTTCGTCAACGAGAGCCACCAAAATACCCCGCAATTCTAACCCACGAGAGTGGTACGAATTGGTGGATTAATTCCCTAGCCCTAATGCAACATGAGGAACCTATCCAACATCAACCCCCCAACGATCCTAGCGGTGATCCCTAAAGCCCTAGTCCTTTTTATTATATTACACAACAACAACAATCAACCCAAACCTTTCACTCCGACCGCTACACTACTTCTAGATTTAGAAATAGACTGAGATTATCACAGACACTATCACCATCCTTGTGGGATTCGACTATCTTTTATACTATAATTCGACACCGTCCGCTTGCGGATTGAGCCCGAAGTCGTAGCCTAGGAGCCATATTACGCCTGGCGATCGTGACACCGCCAGGTGGATCCTAGGTGTAGATTGCGGGTGCGTCAAGTTTTTGGCGCCGTTGCCGGGGACGGCAATAGTGAGCTTATCTCAGTTTGTTTTTTATCTTTACGAAGTTCGCTAGCATTCTTACCATTTCTCACCTTGCCATCAATTTTTATTCTTTTTATTATTATTGCGGTGCTACTGACGGTGTTCTTCTGAGTTTTGTTGGTGCATGAACACCCGCCACAAAGGGTATACTAGAGAGTTATTGTTCGATCCTGAGATCTAAAAGATAGCCCGGGCTTTAAGAGCCTCTAGCAGAAGTTCATCTCCATCTGCTCAGATGGGAGAGAACCCTCCTCCTCCTCCTCCTTGCACTGGGTCCATCAGGGACCACATGGAACCGACCTTTGGGAACAACTCCTCGATTCTGAGACCGTAGCTGACGGCGGCAACCTTCGAGCTTAAGACGGGGTTGATAAATCTGATGCAGCAGGACCCCTTCCACGGGCATCCTCATGAGAATCCCAACCATCACATCGACTCCTTCTTGGCCAAGTGCGATACTTTCAAGGTGAAGGATGTCAGTGATGATGCGGTGAAGATGCGGTTCTTCCCTTTCACCTTGAGGGACAAGCCTCCTATTGGCTTCGGCCTCATCCTCCCAACCACTTCACCACATGGTAGAAGCTCGCACTTGCTTTTGTGGATTAATTTTATCCACCCTCAAAGTCGGTCCGGATCTATGGGGCCATATCCAATTTCAAGCAGCTCCTGCAGGAGTCGCTTTACTAGGCTTGGGAGAGGTTCAAGGACCTCCAGCACCAGTGCCCACACCACGGAATCCAACCCTGGGATTTGGTGCAGAGCTTCTACAACAGGCTCCAACCTAGCACCAAAATGATTATCGATGCTATGATGCAAGGCGCCCTATTGGATAAGTCTCCTGAGGAGGCTATAGATCTGTTAGAGCACATGGCGGCCAACACCCAGCAGTGGACCGATGAGCGGACCGTTGTGACCCGGACTCCTAAGGTTAAGGTCGCCACTCACTTGGATTCTCACATTGAGACCTTGTGCAAGCAAGTGGCCCGGATCGAGCAGCGCTTGGACTCCATCCCAGCGGCACCCAGCACCTCCTATCATCCTACGGAAGAATATGTGGATCCGGGATATATTCCCATTGAGGGTCATTACGAAGGTGCTGAGACATCCGAGACTGTTCAGTACGTCCAGGGAGAGGGACAGAACCAGTGGCAGCATCTTGCTGTGTAATGACCCGCTCTCGGGGGCCAGTTACTTATTTGATATTTGCGCAGGTCCTGCAGTTAACCAGTGAAACCAAAATAGCCACGATGCAGAGATGTACAAAAATACCCAAATAGTGTCCATTATTACAATCCATCCTATACAAATGTTCCAACAATGATACACGAAAGAAAAGAAAGTACATAGCGAAAATAAAACTGAAAGCTGCGGTCTCAGGGTCGAACTTTGGCGCTATCAACTCAAGAGCATCTGCCTCCGTATGTATGTCGTCTACGGTGCCACGGAGATGGAATCGTAGGTAAGTCACAACAATTCTAAATAAAGAAAAGAAGTACTGTACAAGTATGACAAAGGTAACTACGTACAAGCAGACCAAAGTAAAGAACTGTACACAACTGAGTAGTAAAAGTAAACAGAACTGAAAGGGGAGAACAACTGTAATGTAGTAGTGCAAGTGTAAAGCCGGCTAAGCAAGTGAAACATGCTACTGCTGTAGCTAAAAGTACGACAAGTAAAGTACTGTGACTGTACAAGTGTAGTAAGTAAAGTGCATGCAATGTGTAAAGTAAAGGTGACTGTAATACGTAAAGTAAAGTGACTGTGCAAAAGTAACTACACTACGTGACTCATGTAGGAGAGTATGATATGCAATTATTGAGTTCATCTATTGCCAGGGACCGTTTTGCCGACGCAGGCAGACCTTGTAGTTTTGCCTACGCAGGCAGACCTTGTAATTTTGCCGACGCAGGCAGACCTTGTAATTTTGCCGACGCAGGCAGACCTTGTAATTTTGCCAAAGCAGACAGGCAAGTAGATGAACCCCCGGTCATAGCTCCTACACACTCTCTACAATGAGTTACCCTAAACCCCACTGATGTGTATCTATTACGAGATGTTCCACAAGATGTTTCACGAGATGTTCCACCAGATATTCCACACATGATGTTCCACATGATGTTCCACATGTTACTAGTCAAACCAAGCCAATTGGTTGACTTCCTCTTTGAAAACCAGAAAGTAGGATAAAGACAAGTCCAACACAAAAGATGTTACTTCCGTGCTTTGAGCACGTGGTAGTGTGGTTTAGCACACAATTTACCCAAGTTGGTAATTGCGTGCTACAACCACCAAATTTGAAAGTTGGCAAAGTAATCTTTGGTTGATTACTTTCCTATTAGGTTAGGTCTCTTGTTCGGTTCAATTTGAATAGCCGTTCTGAGGCTATAGGTGAAGTGTCACAAGTTCATACAAGCACAGTAGACTAGTTTTCTAAGTTTAGAATATGTCATGACTTAATATATTCAAGCTCATCGTGGCAAGACGAGGTTGGAGCTAGAAGAGCTTGTGCACAAGGATTGGTACCTGCAATCACAAAAATACTTGGTTAAAAACGCTACATTTCTATTTAAATAATTTGAACGTTTTGATTTTTAAACTATTTGAAACGGTGCTGAAAAAGGTACAAAATTTTTATATAAGCTATATATGATAAAAATAGTTTTACTGCAAGAGGGAATAATTTTACAAAGCTTATAGTAATTTTTAGAATTTTTAAAAGATCAAAACCAATTTAAAAACTATTTTTCAATTAGTAACGTATTTATTCAAACATTTCTTCTGGATGGAATCTGCATCGGAAAGTTGCGAATGAGCTGTCAAAATGACTGTCTCAGAGAGTACTATTACTTATAATTTTTATCACATATTAGTGTACTAGTCATAACCCGTGCCCTTAGGGCACGGTTCATTTAAATTATTCCCCACTCAAAATCGTGGATCTCATAATTTTAAACAAAAATCAATAATTAAAGTATAATAATTGCTATTGAGTTCACCAAAAATTGTAGGTTCCCACAAAATGTAGGTCAGAAAATTTAGTCGTCCCAAGAATTTTGGTTCTCCATAAAATTTAGTTCACTCCAGATATAACACGTGCCATAAGGACATGATTCATTTAAAATATTCACCCCCTCAAAATCTTGGATCCCCTAATTTTAAACGAACAACAATAATTAAAACACAATAATTGTTATTTAGTTCCCCCAAAAATTTTAGTTCTCTCAAAATTTAGTTCTCATGTTCATTTAAAATATTTCTCCATTAAAATCTTGGATCCCCTAATTTTAAACGAAAAACAATAATTAAAACGCAATAGTTGTTATTTAGTTCCACCAAGAAAATTTAGTTTCACCCAAAATTTAGTTTCCTCTAGAAAATTTAGTTCTTCTTAAAAAATTTAGTTTCCCTCAAAATTTAGTTCCCACCAAAATTTTAAGATTTCCACCCCTAAAAATTTTCACGAAGTCTCATTCTAACCATTGGTTCCTTAAAATTCAAACCCAACCGTCCTTCTAACAATATTGTTGTCCTAATCTGCAAATCGATTTAAAAACATCCCTTAAATATATAATAGTTTTTAACACTTTTTTCAATGCAAAAATGTGGATATATGTTGGAGCTTTTAGGCTGTACTTAATGCAAAAAATGCAAAAATCTCGGTATGCAGCAATGCTTGTTACCCATCAAGTAAAATATACGGGAGCTCCACTTAATTTTAGATCACAAATATTCTTTTTTGATATAAAGAATGGAATAGCATGGAAAACAATTTCTAAGTAACATGATACTAACGACCTACCCTTCTTTATCATAAATGGACGATAATGATATTAAACTCAAATTCCATAGAGAATTATTGAAAGCAAAATTCATAGGGCACGGTTCATTTAAGATATACCACACAAAAACTTAGTTCGCCAAAATTAAGCACAATAATTATTATTTAGTTCCCTCAAAAATTTTAGTTCCCCCAAAATTTACTTACCACATAGAATTTAGTTCCACAGAGATGGATTTCTACCAAATAGGGCAAACACATACATTAGCCATAAGAGCCAGGAAGGTGTAAATCCAACTACCTCCTTCACGCTAAAAAAGAGTACCTAATTGTCTACATATAGAAAATCACAAATGAATTTTATGTAATGATTTTGCAATTAAAGGAATTTAGCTTCATGGCATGGTTTCAATAATAAATAGGGGTGTGCACAGGCACTTGGTACCCAGATACCCAATTGGAACCTGCCTGAATGGGTAGGTTTCAGGTAGTTACCTGTTATTTCCGAGTATGTTCTTAGTAGGAAAATTAAAAACCAGTGTCCATCGGTTCAGTTTCCATTGTACATGGAACCGATAACCGATACCCCGACCCGGACCCGATACCCATAACCATTTTCAATTGTAAGAATAAAATCTCTACACATGACATAATGTCCGGGTGCAATTGGGTTTAATCTTTTTTTTTTGGATAAGGATGTAGGCTTTTGTTGCTAGAACAATTTCACGTTCAAAATACTTCATTTATCGATTTGTTTTAATGTTTTGATTTTATTCATCATTCTTCCTAAATGGTCCTACATATCTCACTTAATTTTCAATATACATTCACAGTTCTTTCGCATGGTACCAATTGACAGTAAATCCGTGGAAACTCAAAGAGAATGACGAACTTGCAAGCTACAGATGATGCTGCAGTCAATAAAAATATTGTCACACCAAGACAAAGTCAGCTTTCAGTGATGTCTTGCAAGAGTAACGTGCTACAACTTGCAACTACTGCTTTGAGTTCAAATTTGGTTGATAACGATGTACCCATTATAGTTAATTGTATTGTTACCAAGATACAATTTATATGTACAATTTTTTTGCTTCATATGTGAAAAACCTCTTTCAAAAATACACATTTTCCAGTACAAAGCTCAAGCATGACAATTATGTAGTTACACAATAATTTTGAGGGCATATGTAAAAATAAACCATTATGAACTATAGAAACATCTCAAGAACAAAGTTTGAATTTCAGAATATAAAGAACCAAAACATTTCATCAATAACACTCAAAAATACAGTACAATGAGTGTAGCATTGCTCTAATGAACATGAAAACAGGACAATGGAATGCAAAGATTCCAACTTTACACACTCGGTGCAAGTTCTTTTATAATAATACAGACATTCAACTATATACATAATGGGTGTTAAAATGATCTACATAATAATAAAGCATTAGTGCCTGAGAGCAACCTGGATTGTTTTCATTCATTCACGCAAATGCAGCTTGATCCATGGTCCTGTATCAGCTTCAGTTTATTTAAACAATTCCTCCTACATTTGATGTTGGTATTGATCATAAAACATTCATTGATGCAAGGATCCAAATTGCTGAACTACATCGGACCACTGTTGCACAAAGTAAAGAGACGAAATGAAAAATGTTGCATCATCCATCTCAGTCAACATGTAAAATTTCGGCCTTTGAACAATAATTTGAACCTCCATTATTCCCTTCAATCATGCAGAAGTTAAAATAACCAATAGTGAATACCTCAATTTTTGCCAATTGTTTAGAAACATAACATGAATAACCTATATTCACTATTGTAGCTGCTATGAATTGAGGTATGAATAATGAGCAATGGCTATGAATTGAGGTATTCACTATTGTTGGCAGTTTGTATAGGCTATGAATTGAGGTATCCACTATTGTTGGCATATATGTTTCACTCTTGGTGGCAGTTTGCATATAGGGTATTCATACCTCAATTTATGCCAGTGTGCATAGAAACACAACAGGAAACCTATGTGCCAGTTTGTCTGAATAACCTAAATGCATAGAAACACTACATGAAACGTACAACAGGAAACCCCCTATTTGTTTCAAACACATCATCATGAGCATCTGATGATTCATTTCCAACATGCATTATCTGAATAACCTATATGCCAGTTTGTTGGGTAATTGTTCTAGATGTAGATCCAGTTCAACATTCATTAGTAGAAACTCATTTAGAATTCATCAATAATCTTACTCCTGAATTAAAAAAGTACCATAAATGTTATCAACACTCTGAATTTTGCTATCACGTCCAGCTAGTTTGATCTTACCAATTGGCATGAAGCTTGTGATGAAGAATGTAAATAGTTTCCAGCACATTTTCCTAACTTGGGAACAAAATGGCAATAATTTGGTTTTGATCAATCTACTGGACATTTAGATTCTTTCCATCCAGTCCTTAGCCAGGGAAATATATTTCATGGAATTAACCAAGGTCACTGGGCAACTTAGAAAGAAGACATGTTAAATTGAAACAATCAGCAGGGCAAGTTGAAAAGAAGAAAACACATGTTTTAATGTAAAGACAATGAAATTGGGGTAATCTTTAACTTGCTAACTGAAGATGTGTAGAATGTCTTTTTGGATGGAATATCAGAACAGGGGAAGTTTCAGCAATTTACCATAAAAATATCATGTTCTTTAATTCATCCACTTGCATACTTCCAAGGTTGATTCCATACCACATAATACTATGACAAAATCAGATAACTGGAAACACAACACTAAGAGACATCAACTATATCTGAGCTCGCATAGAAACACAACAGAAACTCAAATCTTAGAAATTAATCATTAATTGCTTACAGTACTTGTGCCTTCTCACTAAGATTGAATGTTTTTTCAAGAACTTTTGCACTGTGAAGTAAAGAATGAAGATTAATTTTACCTCAACCATCCCTGGGCTCGCATACACCTGAATGATCCCAGCTAGCTATGTGTTGTTGCAATTGTATAGCAAATTTCTAAACTAAATCTTTATGTTCTGCACTGTCAGCAGCGCTGTGGCTATTGCATCCTCATCTACCGCATTCTCCTCCTCCTGAACCTTCTCCTCAACGGTCACAATGGCTTCTTCCTGAGCAATCGCATCATGATACACAAACCAAAGAGACATCTTTTAGATACCCAAAACACAATTTATTTTTTAAAGAGAAAGGAGTAGCTTTTCCCAGAACTTTGCATAACAAAAAAAGAAGCAACATTAGGGGTTTCAGAGATCAAAAATGAAAACAATTTCATAGATTTGAAGGCTCTTTCATATGGCTGAATACATTATTTCTTTCAGATGAACTATTTAGCATATCTTGTATAGTGAAATTTCTGGCAGATTAGCAAGGGAATGGGCATTGTGTTCAATCCTGAGATCATGCAATTGTTTGTTATGAGCAAGGCCTTCACTGTTTATTCATGGTTGAAGCAACAACACGTCCCAAAGTCAAAATTAAAGACGAAAGACATGGCCAGGATTCTTGGTTTTGGCTTGTGAGATGAATTGTTCAGCTTGATTGAAAAGCAAAGTGTGAATCCTTCATAATAGCCTAACATGAGGAGAAAGTGGATCTTCTGGCGTTTTAAGATGGCATCGACATTTTTTGGCATTTGGTCTCTGATCACTATGGATTTCATTTTGAGATCATGTGAGTTTGCAAACTGGGATGATACATTCTCTACAGGAAATCTGGGTTGTCTTTACTGCAAAATGTACTCAAGGGTTCTAGGTCCTTTAGTCTTGATTATATCTAGGCACCAAACATGCAAACCCTGAAGATACACTTGGTATTTGTTGGAAAAATGGAGAAAAAGAGTAGTTTTTCATAAACATTGTAGAGTAATAATAAATTGTCGACACATGAAAACTTTCTCCTTTGGTATCGATTTGTTTTGTATTTTGTGTTATTTCCACGGTTTTTGTTGTTCATGTCCTTACTAATTAAAATAAATGGTTGCATTAAGCTAGATTTTGGATTATGCTGACATAAAGTATTCAAAGATCTCATTTACTCTTATTATTTCTTCTGTTTGGAAAGGCCAAAAAGAAAAAAGTTGTTAGTAAGCCATTTTTTTATCAATGTTAATATTTTTATTGCCTTAAATTTCATACATCGTTTAACCCTTGCTTTTTATAATCCGTTGTATGATGAAGAACAATATTATGGAAGGAATTGTCATTAAAATGAAAGTATTTTCAATTTCATGGTACTGTTATCAGTAACATGTTATCAGTATCCTGTATGCTATAACATTATCATGAAATAAATGATTTATCATAAAACTAACCTACAATCAACCTCCTGGGAAATGTCTACACCTAAAAACTATCAGTAACATGTCACCTAATAATCAAATCTTATGGGATTGGCACATTGACACCCAAAGCTGGCATAATCAATAGACTACAAAGAGGAAGCTTGGGGACAGTTTTGTGGGAGGGGAAGATTAAATCTTTCTTCTCTCAGTCGTATAACAACAATACCCCCATAAAGAAAACAAATCTAAACCAAGATCTAATCTTTCTTCTCTCAACAGTAAAACAACAAAAACCCCACGAATAAAACACAGGAAATAATAACATTGGCCATGGAGACGACCTTGAAGAGGTAACCGTCGTCGTCGTCTGATCTATACACCATTAATCATATAGAGCTCTATTGAATGAGGAGTTAACTTGATGCCAGCGTGTTATATTCAGTCATGTTAGTTTGTTTAAGGATTCTACTTCACATTTCCAAGTTTATCATGAGAGTTTGTAAATAAAGAACTTGTCTTTAAAGCTGTTCAAATCACATATATCTTAGCAATACTGTTCGAATATGTAAAGCTGGACTCAACTTGTCTTTAAGAATATGAAGGTACATTCTTCCAAGCTGCATGCATCAAAATTAAAACTTGAGAAGGAATAATTTTGATGAAGCAATACTAAAAAGGATAGACAAAGTACTTGAGAAACAAAACTTGTTTAAGTGTATAATAAAAAGGACAAATCAATTGCAATGTAAAAAAAAGTTGAGCACCAGAAGGGACCAAAGCAAGTCAAAAGTTCATTGCATAGCTAAGAATGATAACAAATACAAATGAAATAAAATAATTAGGATAATAGTGACACTTTTTATTCAAATATGCAAAAGAAAAACCAAATTATAAAAGGCATAGCAACATAAATCAATAACACATGAATAAAAACACAATATTAGTGAAATACCAACTGCAGTTTCGATTAATTCAGTAACAAATCAGTAACACACCAAAATTCAATATCCCAAATATGCATCAGAAATCAATAGTGCATAGAGAATTAAGTATATATTAGTGATCTACAATTAAACATTTAATCCCTTAAGCATGAAAAATGCCACACTCTCACATTTGCTTCATAAATGAAAGACTACCATGATCTCGAGCTTCCCAATTTTGGAGCTGACCACATTCAAACCCACCAGCAGCTCCATGCTTGCGTGCAAAGCATCTTTGTTCAAATCTACAAAATTTCAATCAAAAAACAAAATTAGTTTATAACCCGCGAAAAGAGCAGAATTTTTATAGAATTGCATATATGTACATGAAGCATTTGTGAACTAATTAGAGGATACATGAAACTAAGGACATGTTTACAATTGTTTGTCAATATGTCTTGAAATTCATTAACTTCAACAGTAACACTTTATTAAATGATTTAACAAAATCGGGTTTGTTGCTATACACTTCATGCTAAAGAATCCTTCCTCTTTCACTAATACATTGGATGTAGAATAGAAAAAAACATATATATCACCTTAACAATTTTGTTCGAATCTGCAAAGCTGGACTCAACTTGTCTTTAAGAATCTCAAGGCATATTCTTCAAAGCTGCACACATCATAATTAAAACTTGAGAAGGAATAATTTCTATGAAGTAATACTGAAAAAAATAATTTCTAGGACAAATGGAATGAGAATAGAGACTTGTTAGTGAAAAAGAGATGAAAAGCATTTTTTCTGCACACAAAGGAAAAGTTGAGCCATGATTTCTCTACTTGCATTGCGACAGAGACCCTCCTCCCATTGTCAAATTCAAGCAAGTTACGCATTCATTTACACCACGAATCACCACTGGTATCTACAAATTAGATCAACAGTTTTAAAATTTTGAATGAAAATTATAATGTCGAATTGGCACTTCTACTAACATACCTTATAAAGTGTTGGATATGAATTTTGTATAGGCATACTGCTATGAAGTCTGGGCGGTAACCATATGCTGGATTAAGGTAATATGCTGCAACATAGAGTGGGTGGAGAAAAAGAGAGCCCCAGTGACTATCAATCACACTCCAATATGGACCATACATCTCCTTATCATCACCGTGGACATCTTTTATCGACAGCATAGCCCGGTACATGTCCTGGTAAATAGATGAGATAGGTAAACCATCATCGTTGTCTACCTTTTTAAGCACATCAACAATTGGGCACACAGATTTATTTACAAACGGTATCTTCTTCCAGAATGTAGCGTTCAAAATAATCATTTCAGAGTCTTTGCCTCATCTGGCTTCGCTAGCTGCGAAGTATGTCATTTGCTTGATTGGAGCATTTTCCAAAGAACATTCATGTGATCTATCAAGCTCTATAAAGTGCGAAATTTTGAAAATTTTGAAAATTTTGATTTGAAAAGCTAGACCATTTGCTCATCAGGAGGAATGGAAAAACCAGACATTTTGCTCATCAAGAGGAAAGGAAGTTAGTGAAAAGATCTGGAATTTGAGCCCAAAATGATTGTCTAACTAAACAAATTAGCAAGTTTTTAGATAAAAAAGAAAGAAAAATTCTAACCTGTGGTGAGATCGAGCATTTTTTTCACTTGAGAAAATTTCCCTCAAAAAATTTCCAAACTTTGACCATCTCGTGAAGATTTCAGCTGAAAAAATTTCCCTCTTTAAAATATCCACTCAAAAATCTTGGATCCCCTAATCATTTTACCCCAAAATACTACATAATCTTCCCAATTCTAAAATCATTTATCTACTACCAGTTTAACTTTAAAATTTGGCAGTTTAGCAGAAATTTAAGCGCAAAGATTGAAAAAAAAAATCCCAACTTCTTTTGTTTCCTTTGACAACTAAAAAGAAATTCCCTTTAAAATATTCCAAACCTTCAACATTTTAATTTTTAAAACATATAGCTGGGGAATATAAGTTTTATAGCTAATTTCCAAAAGGGCGAAATGCTTTGGATTATAGAAGGTCCAATTTTAAAATCAAAATTAGAAGACTAAGAATGTAAAGATCAAATCTTTAGCAATTAGGCTGGAAAATTTAATTATTTGTGTCCATGACAATTCTCCAAATGACCCCAGCAATTCCAGCTGATAACAAACCCCAATTTCCCAACAAAAGAACTTCATATTCTGATGTAAAAATGCAATCCTTAACATAAAAATCCCCATTTTTACAACTAAATCAAGTTTTTAGGCTAAAAAATATATGGACTCTATATGGTAACATGCTAACATCAATGTCAACATGATATCAGGTGTAGAAATAATAAGTGGATTGTACAACACCACCAACTATAGGTAGTCAAACGTCATAATAGATGGACCTCATGTTGATTATAAAAACTTAAAATAACAGAACACAAAAGTACCAGCCTCCTTTTTATTTAGGGAAGGCCCATGTTGATCTTCTCATTTATGGATAGCCACACGTCCTTTTCTCAAAATGACATAAAAAAACAACAAATCCATGAGAGGAAAAATATTTCTCTAGTATCTAAGCATGCAAACAACAACAATAAATTCTATAGAAGAACCAGCATTTTATTCTTCTTTCAGAACATTAAAAACAGAACTTTTTTGTTTAAACGTGCAACCTTTATGCTTGTTCTTGTAGTATGCTACTTATGGACCTAACAACCAATAACAAACAGAAATTTTTGCCCCTTGTTATTATTCTATCTATCATTTCAATTTCATTTAACTGGCTTAATAATTATTCACGATTATTTCTACATCTAAAACAATTTTATCTGCATCATAACCTTCCCCATCTTTACCCTATCAAAAACGTCATATGGCATCATCATCACCTCCTAACAACCCATCATCTCTAGAACACTTTTAGAGAATATTGTAGGAAGAAGTTGTAGCGTGGCCTCGGATGAAGTTAGAGCATCAATTGTGCTAAAGATTCGATTTTTCCTCAAAAAAGCCCCTTAAAAAGGATAAAGATTTCCCTGAATGAAAAGCCACTCAAAAAAAATCTAAAGATTCATTTTTTCCCTCTTTGGTTGGAGGATTTGAACCGAAATATGAATTGGGTCTTCAAAAATTAAGAAAGAGAACTATAAATAAATCTTAAAATGGAATAATTCAATCAAGTTAATATTAGTTCCTCTAAATAATTAAAGATGTCTAAATGTCCAAAGAAAAAATCCTCAGCATATAACCAATGAAATGATAAATAGATGTTTAAGCATTTGAATTTTTTAGAATTCAAAGCATGAATTAAATTCATCAGAAGTTAAAAGCCAATTATTTTCATGACCACACAATTGCAATGCGTCCAAGTTAACAATTTGAAATTGGATAATGCAAACCTAGGATCATAATCGAAGCTAATAAATACAAAATACTTAAAAACAACGTCTTTAGAGAAATTCACTTATCATAAAAACAAACAATAAAACCCAAAGCAAGGCGGATTCTTCACTCTAAAATTCAATATTTCAGTAATTTCTGACCAAAAACCCATATGATCTGGACACTATTCACCTTGCTAACTTGTAGATTCAACTATAACAATTTTTGGCGACAGACACTATTCACATTGCTAACTTGTAGATTCACCTATAATATTTTTTGGCGACGTTTAGAATTTCTCTTGTATCATTTTGCCAATGTAAGTTTGTGTTTTCACCTCAAAGTAATTTCTTCCCTGGAAATAGTTGAGTTTCAGTGCCTGACCCATCAAACACGCATTTTTCCCCACACTTTGTTGCACTATCCATGATCCCTACGGAAAGAAACAGATCGAATTATAAAATAAAATAAAATACTATGATTCAACACGTAATGGCAAAAATTGGTGCAAAAAATAGATAAGATGCCAACCGGCATATATGAACATATTACCAACCTTAGATATAAACAGGATGAGCTTAAATCATGAATTCCTATATGTATCGTCTCTTTTTATGAAGCTTTGTAGTAGGGTGACATTCTCCAATGGTGAATCCATTATATAGTATAAAGCAAGGGTGTACAAACTTGAACCAGAACTAGTGACCTGGTTAAGAACTTGCAATTAGATATTCAGAACTCGAAGGTGCACTAAGAATTTGAGAATTAGGTATTCACAGTTAAGAATGTAGGAAACAAAGCATCTGTATGTTCACAATAAAGAAGAATTTGCTGGGGTCTTGGAGTGCAGAATTCTGCAAAGTTCAAGGGTTTTGCGTGAATCAAAACAAAATTTAATTCTAAATGTAAAGAGTTACACAACTGATAAGAACCTGAACGATACCCCCAGGTCGACCACCAACATCATATTCAATATTTCAGTAATTATTCAGCTATTCTTCCTTGTGTAACGACTTAACATGTATTCAAAAAAAATATGGAGACATGTAAGGTCGCAATAGATGGAAAACTGAACGGAATGGATCATTGATAAAGTTGGTTTATGGTGTGATTTATGGCAACAATTGTGATACAGGGAAAATGAATGATCATTGAGAAACCTTAGTTCTCCAATTAATACAAAGGCAACATTATATTAAAGCCATCAAATAGTGAAATTATTTTGAAGCTTAAAGGTGAGTAGTTCTATTTTCAACAAAACAACAGGGAAAATGAATGGTCAGAAAGTGAAGAAAGATCATCATGTATTGGTTAGCATGAGATGTACAACTAAAAGGCATGCAACCATCATATATTTTCACATTACATTTACAAACTTCACCAAGCAAAATTTAATATGATTACAGATAAAGAAGACATGTTTCAATCTAAAAAACAAACACTACACCATTTAACCAAAATTTTATGCAACCTCACGAAATAAGCTAAAGCACGCCAAAGATTCAAAAAATTCAAAAATCCTTCTCTCGGGCATATGAGCATTCACAGTATGTAACAACCTTCAAAATTCAAAAATAATCATGAAAAATTTAAAATAAAACTGCACAAAATTCACAGAAAAGGAAAAATTATACCTTGTGGTAGCTGATCGAATCGGGGGGTTTTTTGGGTTTCTTCGTAGCCTCGTAGCAGATCTGGGGGTGGTTCTCATGCGGGCGATCTTGGGCGAGAGTATGTCTTTGGATCGTGGCCAAACGCGAAGAAGTTTGAAAAAAAGTTAGGATTTCATCAATTAAGCGAAAAGGATATTTAATCGAGATCTGCGATCAAGACATGGACTCACTTCTTGAGATCCGGAGGCTGACCAGATCTGCTCATGGTGTTGACGATAGGGAAGAACGAAGCTACTGTTTCGACATGGACTCACTTCTTGAGATCCGGAGGCTGACCAGATCTGCTCATGGGGTTGACGATAGGGAAGAACAAAGCTAGGGTTTCGATGTCGCTGGGCATGGATGGTAGAGGAAAAAGGTTGGAAAGCTTGGAAAGCTTCAAACGTGAAGCAAATTTGAAGGGAGATCAGAAGTTTTACTCCTGAGAGCATAGAGAGAGAGAGAGGGAGGGGGAGAGAGGGAGACGACCGATGGGCTTCGAAATCTATGCTTCTGTGCTTGCGTAGAGAGAGAGATTTCCCCCCAATATGTTTCCGCCCAAACGTTTCCCCAAACGTTTCAAAAAAATTTATCTCCCTCTGTTGCATGCGGGACCCACTCTTTTGGTGACTGGGACAAAATTTTGGTGACTGTGACAAAGTCTTGCTGACTGGGACAAAATTAAAAAAAGGTTGTGTTTTATAGAATAGATGTGAAAATAACAAGTTATGTATTTTTAAATGAAAATAACGTATTTAAGTTTTTGGCTTAAAAATTAATTCTAGAAAAACTAGGCATCTGATTAAGATGAAACTAGTGCCATTGGGTCCAGAATATTATTTCTGATTTTCTGGAGCTAGTTTAATATTTTTCTGGGGCTTATATTTTTAGTTATAGATTAAAAACCATAAAATCCAATTTATTATTTAATAAAATACGAAAATACGAATTAATATTCATATTTACAAGTTTGCCATCGAGAATTAACCTCTGCTCCTCGTC
Source organism: Scilla litardierei (assembly GCA_030789695.1). Lineage (NCBI taxonomy): Eukaryota > Viridiplantae > Streptophyta > Magnoliopsida > Asparagales > Asparagaceae > Scilla > Scilla litardierei. The sequence continues at coordinate 77,726,623 of CM061132.1, read as the reverse complement.
TTCGAGCGTGCATGGATGAGGGGGGAGGGATCTCGACGACGACGGCGAGGGGCTCGAAGGCTGCGGACACGGTCGACGAGCGGCGGCGATGCTCGGCGACCCGGTGGAGCGGCGCAGGCGGCGCTGTGGCATCGGGGTGACTTCGAGCACCGGAGGATGGCGGGGAAGCTGCTCGTCGACGATCCTGAGGGTGGAGGCGGTGGCTCGGAGGTGGATGAGCTTCGTGGTGAGCTCGGGGTGGCGCTCGCTTCACCGGAGGGGCGGTGGGTGCACGGTTTCAAGGCGGAGGCGGGAGCGGCTCTCGGGGTGTTGTGGTGGCAAAGGCGGGGAGGCGTCATTGTACAACGTCTCGTCAGAGCTCCAGCTGAGGTGGCGGTAGGTGGTGGAGTCGGAGAGCGGCGGTCAAGGCCTGCCGAAGGTGAGTACGAGAGAGGAGGGAGAGAGAGCGGGAGAGGAGAGGGAAAGCGTGTGAAAATGAGGGTGCGGCTGACTTTTTTTTTGAAGGCCTGGGTTGGGTTTCTCGAAAACGAAGGGGGAGAGAGAGACTGAGAGAAAGAGAGTGTTAGGGAGAGTGTGTTACGGCCTTGGTTGCATTTATAGGTTAGGTGCTGAGCAAGAGAGGAGGTGAGAGATGGATAGTTGTGGGGGGGAATTCTTAGTTAGCTGAGAGAGAGAGAGAGACGGGGATGTGGGTAGCTGAGCACGGGTAGGTTAGGTGGTTAATTTAGTAAGTAGGTTAGGTAATAACACATTAATGAAAGTCATTAGTGTAACGAAATTACGATTTTGCCCCTACTAGTAAACGTGTCGGTTTACGAAAACATACCTACGGGATCGTATCGTCACGAGGATCGTGAATATAAAGATCGTTTCAGGGTTTGAGCTACGGAGATACTAGTTTTGGGCCAAAACGTTTAGAAAGCGGGTTTGCGGGTTCTAGGTTGAAATGATATCAGAAAATTACTAAATTAATGTGGAGAGCCCTAAATGTTCATAGTATGCTACTGCAGAAGTTTGAAAACGTTTTGAAGATGTTTGAATAGAAAATAAATTCATTAAGCCAAAACAGCAATATTTGAAAATGAATATTTTATCAGATCTTTTAGAGGTATTTGATGAAATCCGATCTTACTAAAATACTCCATAACTAGTCTGGTACTTCAAAATATTTTTATAAGAAATTTTTGAAATCAGTTTTGTTATAAAACTCTTATAAAGAAATTTTGAATTGTTAAAAATACGTTAAGTACGTAAATTGAAGTGTTGAAAAATATAGGTTGTTACATTCTACCCTCCTTAAAAATAATTCCGTCCTCGGAATTTAAAAATCTTTTGAAACAAATAATTGATATTATGTAGAAGCTCAAGCAAATAAGTAATAGAAAAGATAGTAATCTTTGTAATTCAGGTTGTCAATAACATGAAATGTGATAAGAAAATAAGGGATGTTACTAATAAATATTATCACCATAGCTACTTTCGATTTATCAAGTAGCCAAAATATAAGTAATGGCATTACATGAAAAGGATGGTTATTATGATGACGACATCGGTTCGAACTTGGAATCTAAGGTGATAAGTCAATAGCAAGCTATTTAAAACTCACCGAAAAGATGAACATAACGTATAAAATTTTCAACTCATATAAATGATGACTACATGGTCTTAATCATGTAAATTATCGCCATAGCATACATAAACGTAAGGGCTAAACCTAGTGCATCAGCGCTGTAACAACTTAACCAGCCGAACACAAAGGACTTCATCTGCCACGCTACCAAATTACAAGCCAATATCCAGATCAACACTAATAGGCAAATATAAGGCCAATTCTCGAGGGTCAAGATCATCGCTACCACTTCTTCCAGCAATCTCCATGACATCCAACAAGAAACCAATATCCTAGCCGTCTCCCAAATCAGAGTACAAGACTGACATCCAACTTCAACACCTAAGCCCAAAAGCATACCAATACTCATCCCCAATGATACTCCCTGCCAATACCATTGGTCGACATCTACGGTTATCACCATCAGCCATAAGCAATTCAACGACCAAAACCCTACGAACCCACAAACACGAAGGAGCAGCCATAAGAAGGAATCGAAGCGGGGCAGCTCAAGGGGGAAGAACCAGAAAAAGGAGCTCCAAAGAATACCAAGAACGACGAATTCCTAAGAACTCAACCACACGGCAACAACGAGGCGAGGGCTGTCGCTAAGCCCAACAATCCTCAAAGTCGTTGATGGGCCATCGGCGGCTGTCGATCCGTGGCAGCGAGAGCTGCGACTGGCTGTCGATCCATGGCGGGGGCCTCCGGCATGGGGTGGAGTTGGCGGAGATTCAGGTGAGGCCGGAGGAACTGGAGGTGAGATGGGTCGAGCTCGCTTGGGGGAGAGGCCGGGAGGAGGAGTGGTGATGCCGGGGCGAAGGGGAAGCCACGGGGTGGCTTGGGGAGGAAGGAGAGGGGTTTTAAAAAAGAGGGGAGGGGCACCAAAAGTGGTGTTAGGGTAGGGTAGGGTTAGGCGGGAACGGAACTCGAGGAGGGGAAGCGGACAAAGGAAATAAAGGGGGGAAAAGATGGTCGGTTGGAAAGGAAATTAAACACTTGGGAAAAAAATCGGGTACAGGATAGAAGTAGGGGCTAGAAGAGAACCACGGGCTCAATAAGGATGAAAAGACGTAAACAGCCTACACTTGCACGTCAGTTTTGTTCATCTCAAATTCTTCAGCACCATCCTCCAATACTTCGGAGCGTCCTTTGATTCGCTTCCTTGTCGAACTCGAACTTCTGGTGATCAAAAATCGAATGCTACCCTCCTTAAAATAAACGTGGCTAGAGTTCAGGTGAACTAAAAGCGATTAGGAAGAATAGTAGAATGATCAGAAGGCCATCATTAGCTAAAGAAAGGGGTGCTAGTAATGAAGATCGATGGCGTTACATAATCATGATTCACGTCCTTGCGGTCCAGCGGACACGGCCAGGAAAGTGACTAAGCCAGGATCACTTACCCCCAGTCTAGCTAGGGTGATCCAACAAACTTAGCCAAGCACATTGACCGGATCATGGTCCATTGAAGGAAGCTTATCATTCATATGCGTGCCATCATCAACTGAAGGGAAGGTGATGAAGTGGGTAGATAGTTCAACCTATGAAAAATCATTATAACTGCTAGCAAAAGGTGTTACTAGGGAGGGTATAACCAAGAATGGAACAGAGTTTCTAAGCAAGGGTTAAGAGTTCAAACGAAGTGATGAGGATCAAGGAGGACCTAATGAAGATGGTAATAAGGACGCTTCACCCGTATATCCAATACAGGTGAACACTCGAGACAACCAGTACTCTAGTGTTCAATTTGAGTATTTTATATTGCACATCCTGATCTTGCTATAATGTTCACGAGATAGTTAGTGAGGACCTGCGTGGGCCACCAAACTTGTAACGACCCGCTCTCGGGGGACAGTTACTTATTTGATATTTGCGCAGGTCCTGCAGTTAACCAGTGAAACCAAAATAGTCACGATGCAGAGATGTACAAAAATACCTAAATAGTTTCCATTATTACAATCCATCTTGTACAAATGTTCCAACAATGATACATGAAAGAAAAGAAAGTACATAGAGAAAAAAAAACTGAAAGCTGCGGTCTCAGGGTCGAGCTTTGGCGCTATCAACTCAAGAGCATCTGCCTCCATATGTACGTCGTCTGCGGTGCCACGGAGATGGAACCGTATGTAAGTCATAACAATTCTAAATAAAGAAAAGAAGTACTGTACAAGTATGACAAAGGTAACTACGTACAAGCAGACCAAAGTAAAGAACTGTACACAGTTGAATAGTAAAGTAAACAGAACTGAAAGGAGAGAACAACTTTAATGTGGTAGTGCAAGTGTAAAGCCGGCTAAGCAAGTGAAACATGCTACTGCTGTAGCTAAAAGTATGACAAGTAAAGTACTGTGACTGTACAAGTGTAGTAAGTAAAGTGCATGCAATGTGTAAAGTAAAGGTGATGGTAATGCCTAAAGTAAAGTGACTGTGCAAAAGTAACTACACTACGTGACTCAGTAGGAGAGTATGATATGCAACCATTGAGTTCATCTATTGCCAGGGACCGTTTTGCCGACGCAGTCAGACCTTGTAGTTTTGCCGAAGCCGACAGACCTTGTAATTTTACCGACGCAGGTAGACCTTGTAATTTTGCCGACGCAGGCAGACCTTGTAATTTAGCCGACGCACACAGACCTTGTAATTTTGCCGACGCAGGCAGGTAAGTAAATGAACCCCCGGTCATAGCTCCCACACTCTCTCTACAATGAGTTACCCCAAATCCCAGTGATGTGTATCTATTACGAGATGTTCCACAAGATGTTCCACGAGATGTTCCACCAGATATTCCACACATGATGTTCTACACGATGTTCCACATGTTACTAGTCAAACCAAGCCAACTGGTTGACTTCCTCATTGAAAACCAAAAAGTAGGATAAAGACAAGTCCAACACAAAAGATGTTACTTCCGTGCTTTGAGCACGTGGTAGTGTGGTTTAGCACACAATTTACCCAAGTTGGTAGTTGCCGCTACAACCACAAAGTTAAAAGTTGGCAAAGTAATCTTTGGTTTATTACTTTCCTATTAGGTTAGGTCTCTTGTTCGGTTCAACTTGAATAGCCGTTCTGAGGCTATATGTGAAGTGTCATAAGTTCATACAAGCACAGTAGACTAGTTTTCTAAGTTTAGAATATGTCGTGACTTACTATATTCGAGTTCGTCGTGGCAAGACGAGATTGGAGCTAGAAGAGCTTGTGCACAAGGATTGGTACCTGCAATCACAAAAATACTTGGTTAAAAAACGCTACATTTCTATTTAAATAATTTGAACGTTTTGATTTTTAAACTGATTGAAACGGTGCTGAAAAAGGTTCTAAATTTTTATATATGCTATATATGATAAAAATAGTTTACTGCAAGAGGGAATATATTTCCAAAGCTTATAGTAATTTTTAGAATTTTTAAAAGACCAAAACAATTTAAAAACTATTTTTCAATTAGTAACGTATTTATTGAAACATTTCTTTTGGATGCAATCTGCATCGGAAAGTTGCGAATGAGCTGTCAAAATGACCGTCTCGGAGAGTACTATTACATATATTTTTATCACATATCAGTGTATATGAAAATAACAAGTTATGTATTTTTAAATGAAAATAATGTATTTATGTTTTTGGCTAAAAAATTAATTCTGGAAAAACTAGGCCTCTGATTGAGATGAAACTAGTGCCATTGGGTCTAGAATATTATTTCTGATTTTCCAGAGCTAGTTTAATATTTTTCTGGGGCTTATATTTTTAGTTATGGATTAAAAACCATTAAATCCAATTTATTAATTAATAAAATACAAATATACGAATTAATATTCGTATTTACAAGTTTGCCATCGAGAATTAACCTCTGCTCCTCGTCTTCGAGCGTGCATGGCTAAGGGGGGAGGGATCTCGACGACGATGGCGAGGGGCTCAACGGCGGCGGACACGGTCGACGAGCGGCAGCGATGCTCGGCGACCCGGTGGAGCGGCGTAGGCGGCACTGTGGCATCGGGGCGACTTCGAGCACCGGAGGATGGCGGGGAAGCTGCTCGTTGACGATCCTGAGGGTGGAGGCGGTGGCTCGGAGGTGGAGGAGCTTCGTGGTGAGCTCGGGGTGGCGCTTGCTTCACCGGAGGGGCGGTGCATGCACGGTTTCAAGGCGGAGGTGGGAGCAGCTCTCGGGGTGTTGCGGTGGCGAAGGCAGGGCGGCGTCATCGTACGGCGGCTCGTCGAAGCTCCAGCAGAGGGCGGCGGTAGGCGATGGAGTCGGAAAGCGACGGTCGAGGCCCGCCGGAGGTGAGTACGAGAGAGGAGGGAGAGAGAGCGGGAGAGGAGAGGGAGAGCGTGCGAAAATGAGGGAGCGGCTGAGTTTTTTTTTGAAGGCCTGGGTTGGGTTTCTCGGAAACGAAGGGGGAGAGAGAGACTGAGAGAAAGAGAGTGTTAGGGAGAGTGTGTTACGGCCTTGGTTGCATTTATAGGTTAGGTGCTGAGCAAGAGAGGAAGTGAGAGATGGGTAGTTGGGGGGGAATTCTTAGTTAGCTGGGAGAGAGAGAGACGGGGATGTGGGTAGCTGAGAACGGGTAGGTTAGGTGGTTAATTAAGTAATTAGGTTAGCTAATAACCCATTAATGAAAGTCATTAGTGTAACGAAATTACGATTTTGCCTCTACTAGTAAACGTGTCAGAAAAATTACGAAAACATACCCACGGGATCGTATCATCACAAGGATCGTGAATACGAAGATCGTTTCAGGGTTTGAGCTACAAAGATACTAGTTTTGAGCCAAAACGTTTAGAAAGCGGGTTTGCAGGTTCTATGTTGAAATGATATCAGAAAATTACGAAATTAATGTGGGGTTTCCTAAATATTCATAGGATGCTACTGCAGAAGTTTGAAAATGTTTTGAAGATGTTTGAATAGAAAATAAATTTATTAAGCCAAAAAATCAATATTTGAAAATGAATTTTTTATCAGATCTTTTAGAGGTATTTGATGAAATCCGATCTACTAAAATACTCCATAACTAGTCTGGTACTTCAAAATATTTTTATAAGAAATTTTTGAAATCAGTTTTGTTATAAAACCCTTGACTACATTTATAAAGAAATTTTGAATCGTTAAAAATACGTTAAGTACGTAAATTTAAGTGTTGAAAAATACAGGTCGTTACATGCTGCTAGAAATCACCCGGGATTTTTCTATGGAAATCCAAGCGGAGGGCTGCAAACTCCGTAGTTTCAGAGACCACCTCCTCCTCCTCAGCAGTAGCAGAGCCAGCAGCAAGGCGGCTAGGCCAGCTGGGCCCTTTAGGCCACCGGGATATCAGTACAACCAGCCACCTCAGCAGAATTTTGCGCCGGCTCCTCCAAAGTCAAATCTTGAATCTACATTGGAGACCTTTATGAGCGGCCAGATTCGGTTCAATCAGGATACGTCGAACCAATTTAAGAGTATAAATTCTTCGCTCGACGAACTGAGAGGGCAGATGTCTTAGTTGCTGAAGAACCAGGGGAGATTACCCTCCCAGCCAGAAACCAACCCCAGAGCTCAAGCAAACGCCGTGCTTTCAGTGACCATGCGAGGAGGACGGGTTACTGACCCAGTTATAGTTTCGGTGTTTAGCAAGGAGAAGGCTCCCACTGAAGAAGCTGCTGACGACAGGGCCAGAGTTGAGGCCACTAAAGGGCCTATTACTATTGAAGAGAAGATGGATACACCTCCCGTCATGCCTGCTGCTACTACGCCGACACCCATTGATGCATCTAAGGGCAAAGCCTCCGACCTCCTCCTCCGTATCCTCAGAGGCTAGCCCAAGTCAAATTGGAGAAGAAGTACTCCAAGTTTATGGAGTTACTGAAAGGGATTCAACTGAATATCACGTTTCTTGATGCCATCACCGAGATCCCGACGTATGCCAAATTCCTGAAGGATCTCATCACAGGAAAGAGGAAGCTAGAAGAGATCAAGATGTTGGAGGATTCTACCTCCATTATCAAAAATCACCTTCCCCAGAAGCTACCAGATCCGGGGAGCTTCACCGTGCCATGCTCCATTGAAGGAATGCCGATCAGCAGAGCGCTAATTGATTTAGGGGCTAGCATCAGCCTGATGCCCCTTTCTATCTTCAAAAGACTCCAGACGGGAAGCAAGCTGGAACCTACTAGCATCTCAATCCAGCTTGCTGATCACTCTATCACCTATCCAGTGGGGATAGCGAGGGAGGTCATCCTCCAGATACCTCCAGGACTATGTGTCCCAGTCGATTTTGTCATCATGGACATGCCGGAGGGGAAAAGCTCTCAACTCATAGTCGGCCGCCCCTTCATGGCGACGGCCAGAGTTCTTATAGACGTCCGGGAAGGGACCCTTTCCCTTAATGTGGGGCATATTGAAGCCGAGTTCCTGCTACAAAGGCCGATGAAGGAGAAAGCCTATGAAGAAGAGGCCAGTTATTTGGAGCTTCTTGAAGAGGAAGCGATTGAAGAATTCACAGCTGAAGGGATCATGAAGGACCCGGTTAAAGCAAGCATCGACGACGACGGTGACCCAACCTACAATAAAGCGGTCGCCGCGTACATCCAAGTATAGAATGAGGAGTTCTTACGCCGTTCGACAAATCATCATGCATCAGAGGTCACATCTTACGTGGAGGAGAGTGTTGGAGTAAGCGGAAGTCAAACGCCGCCGAATTGCACCGCCCCGAAGGGTGACGCGCGATCACCGTGCTACCAAATGAACATTGATATATCAAAGGGAGTCGAGCTCATGACTGAAAACGAGCGCTTATTGGGAGGCAACCCAATCACGTAGATTTTGAAATTTCTTTCCTATTTTCTTATTTTTCTATTTTTATTTCGATTTTTTAGGAAAAATCGCAAACATCATAAAAATTTGACGAGCTTGCGTTTTGTGTAGAACGGACAATTGGGTGTATACATATGGACATTATAAATGTAAGGAAGTCGGAGGAAATCAAAGATTTGAGAAGGAAAACAAGGAAAAGAAGGGGAAAAGAGACACAGGAAATCCGGACCGAGCAGCTCAGCTGCTCGGTCGAGTCAGGCAGATACGGAAAAAGGCAATACTTAAGCTTGGCCCGAGTAGGTTCCTACTCGGTCCGAGTAGAAATTGACACGGACCGAGCATGGCGCTACTCGATCGAGTCATACAGGGAAGAGATTTGAGCGAAAAAATGTCACTCTGTCGACCTGGGCAGAACATTACTGGCTCGGCCCGAGCAGGACATGACATAGACCGAGCATCTATCTGCTCGATCGAGTCGTACAGGGAAGTAAATGTAGGAATATGATGCCCTCAAAGCCATTTATTCCTGTGTGAATAGCACAAACATCTTGTTCGAAATAACAGTAAGCTGTTTGGTAATAATTTATCTAAGTTATATTGTAATGTAGTTAACATTAGATATCAACTTAGGTAAAGTCCTGACACTTTATGCAAGGTCAAACGGGTATCGAGATGAGTATCTCAATCATGGAGAAACGTTTGACCGTCTGTAGCATAAGTCTGAAATGGTTCGTGGTCGTAGATATTCCGAGACAAGGATATCGAAACATCGGATAGACCATTGTGTCTTAGTCTTCACCGTTTAACGGTGGCGATGATCTCATGATCGCTTGACTTGGCGAAGTCGAAGACGAGACGCAGGTGCTCATTAGAATGAGTTCACTGAACGATCCACTAGAGTTGTCATATGGTTATATTGACCAATCTGTCAGTGATAACTTTGAGTGATGATATGATAGTTGGTCTTTTGACTTGAGGTCATTTTGACGGACCTGTGCGTGAACGGTGCCACTTAGATCAACTGACCTAGCTTCGAGGCAAGGCCTGTCGAAAGGTCTTTTGATTGGGTGTCACTTGAAACGTACGAGGCGAGTAATGACCAAGAGAGGATTCGTCTCTCCCGGTCAATGGGAGTTAGTGTCGTAGAGTTAGTTCGGTCTTTAGTAAAAACTATGCGCAGAGTATGTTGGAAGAAGTCCAACATTTATTGTCTAAAGATCGATAGAAACTAACCGGAGTCAAGTTATTGGGGTTGACAGTTTGACCGTACCCCAGACTTGATCTACACGACATATTTAAGACGAAGAGACTATAACTGCGGAATTCATCACGGAAACAGTCAGGTGGTCCCGACAATACTCATGTCAATGAGGTAACCACATAATTATGATTCCTGAAGCAGGGACGGCAACCGCTGCTCGTGGTCACTGCCGTATAGGGCTTCGAGCCCAACCTATTGTAAGGGTCAGGCTGTAGGGTCTCACACAGAGTGCAACGCTTCGTCTAGTAATAGGTAGAAATTAGTTAGGGAGAATATTTTGCATTTTTGATGCAAGGGATGAAACAATTGCATTTGATGCAATATGGTAATTTAAGCTTAGATAGGGACTATTTTGCATTTGATGCAAAAGCGATTAAATGTGTATTAAATTGTTTAATACAATATTTAATAATATAAACGCAAGGAAAAGTTCACGGGTAAGACGGGAATGTCCCGGTCTAGACCCAGGTTCGAACGGCGTCCAAATCGGACGCCAAATGCTCAACTTATGCCCAAAACAGCCAAATGGCTCAGTCTGATTCAGACCAGGTTAACCCAGGCCAGACCAGGATCTGACCTGGGCACCTGGCCCATCAGACTGGGCGCCAGGCCACTGGGCCTGGGCCCGCGCCCAGGCCCAGGCGCCTGGGCGCCTGCCCAGGCACCCAGGGCGGGCGCCTAGGAGCCCAGGTGCCCTGGGCCGGGCGCCTTGAGCGCCAGGCCCAGGCACCCGCCTGGGCGCCTGGCGCCTGGGCGCCTGGGCGCCCACGCCCAGACTTGGGTGCCCGTGCCCAGGTCTGGGCCTGGGCGCCCAGTCAGCAATTTTAGGCTGTGGGGCCCACAGGCTGGGCCCCACCTAAGGGTGCAGAACCCTAGGTTTGATGGCAGATTTTGACGGCTCAGTTTTGCGAAAAACTAGCCGTGGGCTGATCTTTGGACGATCAATTGGAGGGTCAAACGAACTCCGATTGATGAACGGTTTTTTCCTATGCGTTCACCGTTGAACGCTTGTCGTATTGATAGGTTGTATCAATCCTGAAGCTCAACGGTGAGTGAGTTAAAATTCACGGAAGTTTACACTTTGTGAAGTGCAAACTAACTTGATTTTAAATTAACTCATTGTTTAGTCCCACATCGGATTTTGAGAAAAGGGGAGAGTCTGCCGCCTATATAAATAGGGGTCTCCCCCCTTTCTCAAAACTCATCCCAAGCTCTAGATCTGAGCGGCTCTCGTAAATGTTGGAGCACGCTCGGATCTAGGCTTAAATTAATATTTCTCTTCTCCCTAAATTTCTGCCCTACTCCTGCGGGCTCTGGCAAAGCCACAAAGGAGTTTGGATTCTGAATCTGAAATCTTGGCGGAGGTTTCACTCGCGTGAAACTTTCTTCGGCGCGTGGTTGGCTCGGCGGCACGGGGATTGATCGCCTCGGGATGCGGAGCGGTTCGAGGAGCGGTTCGGGGAGCGGTTCAAAGGAGCGGCTCGGCGTGGGACGGGAGCAGCTCAGAAGACGGCGCGGAACATCTCGCCTGCTCCAGGGCTGAGATTCCGGGTATGTGGTTAAAGTAGTTTATTAGCACTAGTTTAGTTTAATCGCAGTAGGCTAGATCCTTCTTGGGATGGTCAGACCCATCCCAAGTCGGCATAGATCTTGGCATAGTGTCTTGGACCTTAGGGCTAAGTTAAAAATGTTTTAACTGCATGTTAATTTAGATTAACATAGGTTTTTCTTCCGCTGCTTTTGCTTTTTCTGTCTATGTTCCGTCCGACTTAGGACGGGACTAGAGTTTTTGTGCCCTAAGGGACCGCGAATTTCCCTACAGTAAATTGGGGAGAAAACGTCACTCTGTCGACCCGGACAGAACATTATTGGCTCGGCCCGAGTAGCATACGACTCGGAGTGAGTATTTCATTCGAAATTTTAACGTTGACCAGGTCAAGCAGCCAAGCTGCTCAGACCGAGTCATGTCATTTTGATTAAAATTTTATTTACTTCGACCCGGTCGAGCAGCTAAGCTGCTCGGTTCGAGTCGAATCTGGTTTTTAAACTACCGCCCGTCTCTTTTAATCTCTTTGTTAAACTTTTTTACCCTAAAATTTTTACCCACTCCCCAAAATCCCCCCCCCCCCCCCCCCCTGAGCGACCAAAACCCCCCCGACTCGTTTGCCTTCCCGTCACCCGCTCCGCCGCCGCCGCCGACCGCTCCTTCGCTCTCCGGTCAGTCGGCCTCCTCTCTTCCCCCCTTTCTCTCTCTATCTCTCCCATCCCCCTCTCCTTCCCCCCCCCCCATCCGCCCTATACATCGGCGGTCGCCGCCGTCGACAACGCCGCCGTCGACGGCGCCGCCGCCAACTCAGCATAAAACCCCCCTCTCCCTCCTATTTGTCGACAGCGCCGTCGACGACGACACCGTCGCCGACGATGCATCCGTTTGCCGATTCGCTCCCGCCCCAACTTGTGCCGTAGGGCACTGAACGAGCAGCCAAGCTGCTCATTCAAGACCCCCCTCTCACTGTGCCCTAGAGCACAGACCGAGCACTTAGGTGCTCAGTCTCACCCACCCCCGAGTCGTGCCCTAGGGCACCGCTCATTCAGCGACCCGCCCCGAGTCGCACAGCTCGTTCACAAGACCCGCACCGAGTCACCCCTACCCCTGAGTGCACAACTTGGACCGAGCAGCACTCTGCTCGGCCTGAGTCATAGTATATCTGCTTTAAACGCATTTTTATCGATTATCTGACTGTTTTGCCCATTTCGAATTGCAGGTCCTCTACGCGGACGTCAGTGGCAGTAGTGGGTACTAACTTGGGGGATATTTTGCGCGTCCGCAACACCCGCTCCTACGGTACACTCGTTCCCTGCTCTCTTTTTATACCGTAGCTTTATACTACGTGTGCTTAACAATGGTCCGCACACGCGGATCGATGACCCCTCCCATACGTGGGAAGCGGCCGTTTTCTGGCGCCTCCTCTTCCCATCCACAGCGCCATGCACGCACCACTTCCACTACCACTTCCACTACCACAACCTCCACCACAGCTCTAGATGTCTCCACCACCATTCCCACCACCACACTTGTCACCACAGCCCCATCTACCGTCGTCCACTCTTTCCCTCCACACCCCGCACCCCCACTCAATGACCCCATCGCTCACATCCCTACACACGGCATCACTTTCCGCGATGGCGCTCACAGAACGTGATACTCTAGGATCCACCAGCTCCGCCTCGTGCCTACTGTCTTCATAGACGTGCCGGCCCTTAGGTCACTAGGCATCCTCCAGGGAGTGCACCGCCTCTACCGAGCGATCGGTTTCTACCGGTTCCTCGGTGTCCATGCCTCCACTTACACCCGCCTATCCCTCGAGGGTCTTAGCTCCCTTGCTTTCACCGCAGCAGGTGAAGGCATCACCTTTCAACTCCTGGATCATGATTACACTGTCACTTTCGATATGATCCAGGATTATTTTCACTTTTCCACAGTCCCTGATCCTAGGGTTGTTTTTTAACCGACCGTTGACCTCACCGATTTTGCTGTGCGCACCTTTTGGGCGCGCATTTCTGGCCTACCCAAGAACCGCCCCAGCCGGGCGAAGGCATCGTGCATAGTACACCCTTGCCTTCGCTACGCCCAGAGACACCTAGCATGCACACTCTTCTGTAGACCAGAGGTCGGGACTATGTCCCTCCCTGAGCTTACCCATCTATGGGTATGACCCGACCTCTCAGATTCTACATGGATGGCTCTGTCAGACCATTCATGCTCTCTGACGCAGCCCACTGGCTGTGTCAGCGCCTATACCAGACAGCCACCACATACCATGCCACGGATATTTGCTACGGTGGTTTCTTTACCATCTTCGCTAGGATGCTAGGTATCCCCATCCCTGCTGACTTGCACCGCCATCCTGGCCCGACACGCCTTACCATTGGTGTGCTCGAGCAGATGCATATCCTCCACCCTTACGGTGATCGTCACTGGTGTTACCTAGTAGGTACCGGCCACGACCCCCACTTGGTCCTCCCAGCCCCTCACCTGACACATATCCATGCCGTCCAGCTTAACTGGATGATTCCTCCTGTTTCCCCACTTCTCCCCATTCACGATCTCAAGCCCCCTAGAACTCCGGTTAAGGCACCTACCGATGACCCGGACCCACTCTCCTCGGAGTTCGAGATGCTTGATATAGCTGCTCTTGTCACCGGCCTCCATGTCCCTCCAGCTCACCCATCTTCAGGTGCCGCCCCTTCCACCGTTGTATCTTCCGTATCTCCCATCGTCGAGTCTTCGGGGACTGTCCTCACTTCCTTGCCCGAGACTCAGATCTCTTCTGCTGTTGTATCGGTGCCGAAGGGCACCGATCTACCTTTCTCTAACGACATTATAAATTTAGATGCTCCGTCGCTCGACCCTGTCCCCGCCCTCCCCCCCCCCCTCTCTCGGAGCTTATTGCTTCAGCTCATCCTGCTGGCACCACCTCCTCCTCACCCGTGGCCATATTCACGGAGTCTGTCTCGACGTTTGTCCACACCTCTGTGTCGACGACAGCTCTGTTTTTTGCCACCCCAGATTTGCTGACGAGCTCACCCTCGCCTACCTTCCACGCGCGGAACGTTGCCTCAGTTGCACCGGGCCTCTTCTCACGAGTGGTGACTTACCGACATCCCTACCGTCCCCCACCCGACTCTAGCACTTCCTCCTCTCACCTGACCGCTCTTGAGGAGTTGAATTCCTGCTTACAGCAGGATTTCGACGCATTTCTAGTCGAGACTAGAACACATAGATCTAGAGTTGAGTCGGATCTTGTTTCCATTCTAGACTTGCTGCGACAGCGGGGCCCGCCCACTGTCATTCTTGCTCATGCTCCTCCCCCCAGGTCGGACACTGTGACCAGCACCGCATCTCTTAGTTCTTCACTGCCTCAGGCTTCTGCAGAGACTGTTTCTACTACCTCTGATTCATCGATCACAGTCGATCCACTCTCTTCCCTTGTATTATTTACTGCTGAGCCCTCCACCTCCTCCGTAGACCTCACCACCAGCTCTCCTCCACCGTCCCAGCCAGACCTGCCACCACCCACCTCCCCAGGTCCTCAGCAGAGGGACCCATCACCACCCCCAGAGGGTGGTGCCTCTGCCTGATGTAGTCCATCCCGTCTTTTGCCTCCCCCATATATTTAGTGCCCATCTGTCTTTTCGAGGCCCTGCTTTCACCTAGCTTGGGGGAGGATACACTCATGCATCATTTCATACTGCATTGCATCATATCATATTTTTTATTTTTTATTTTTTATTTTTATTTTTCTTTTATTATATAGCTTTTTACCTTATTTCCCCTCCCACACACACCCCCCTTCAGCATCGTCTCCCGCTGACGAGCGTTTTCTTAGCAGTGAGGACACTGCTAGGTTAAGCTTGGAGGATGAGCGCTCCCGCTTTATTTTTATTTTTATTTTCACATTTCCTCCCTTATTTTCTGTTTTTATTTTACTTTTTCACCATTTTCCCGCCTCATTTTATTTTTTCTCATTTTGCATCATATTTTCAATTTTTCTCCATGCATGCATCTCTTTTTATTTTATTTTCCTTTTCTTTTTTTCTCTATTTCTTTTTATTTTTTGCTGAGGATGGTCCGCATGATGATATCTCTCTAAGCTTTATTAGATTTCGTGATGCTCATCTCTTTGGCATGCTATTAGAGTTAATTTCAGTTTTAGTATCTATATGCATGCTATTTTATTGATGATCTGTCTAAATTAATACCTGAAATGAATTGAAAGTCAATTGCATGAACTAGTATTTAGTATGATTTATGGTGAGAAACGCACCCAGGTTCACGCATCACTAGAACACTTGGAGCACCTGCTTTTCCTATCTTATTCACTTCTGCTTGCATGCCTGATGATATTGTGATTATTACCGCATTCCATTTTCAGTATTCATTTAGAGAAGTGAAAAATTTTCATACTTTATATGAGTTTAGTTAGGGTTTTATTTTATCAAACTGATGTGCACCCTCTTATGAGTGAATCGAGAGTCCCATTATCTTCCTTCTCCACATATCTATTTTATCTCTACATATCAGTTGGTTACACCCCATAGCTACTTTACCGCATCGTACTTCCCAATCCCAAAAAGAAAAAGAATAGCTTCTAAATGAAAATGAAAAAAAAAAGAAATGAAAAAAAGGAAGAGAATGTGACTAAATACTGATTTGTATTATTTCAGTAGAAGCTACTAATTATTCTGGGAAGAAAAATTTAAATTCCATATCATTTCCATTTGATGCGACGCCTCAAGCTAAGCTTGGGGGGGGTAAACCAACTGTATACGAGTGAGCTTGACATTAGAGTGGAGACGGTGCACATTAGGGAGATTTTATAAAACCCAAACTATTACGAACTACTTTAGTTTTGGAGATTTTTCATGTATCTAATTGAATATCTGAATGGCATGATCTTTACTATCCTTTATTGCATGTTGTGTGAATCTTTTGTGCTCCTTGTGTATCTGTGATTGAAAGGGCGTTACCAACTCTTTTATACTAGACTCTAGGGATTGCATGAGGTTGATATGATTTGACGGTGTTATTTCAGTAGATCCCTATTCTTTGCCTTTATTGCATGTCATATGATATATAAAGCTAGAAATTACAAATAGCATGTATATTTAGCACTTAGAGCATCGTGATAAACTTTTTAAGCCTGAGATCTGACCGACTATCCTTAGCACTTTTCTCTTACTTCTCTCTTTTTATTCTTCATTTCTCTTTATTTTCATTTTCTTATTTACATTTTATTTTCCTCCCGGTGTACCGATTATTCGTCTTCCTCGAGGACGAGTAAAAGGTAAGCTTGGAGGATTTTGATGTGTCCATATTTTATATCATTTCCATATCATTATCCCATCGCATTGCATAGCATTTCCACGTCCAAATCCCACTTTTCACTGCGATTTTGGTATTTCTGACGATATTTCGAGTTTTGTAGTATATTTTGAGTTTTCAGGGATTTTGGAGCGATTTGGACCCCCGCTTGGGTATGGACACATCCGACGTGCTCATGAGCTTGTTGGCAGGGCTCTGGAGGAGTTCGCCGTGTTCTCGGAGCTGTTGGAGGAGAGAAGGAAGAGAAGAAAGAGAGAGAGCAGAGAGAGAAGCCCATGTTGCTGCAGATGAGTTTCCCAGAAAATGCTCGACCCGAGCAGCTTTCTGCTCGGATCGAGTCATATCAGTTTGATGAAGCAGCAGATACGGGCTGATCCGGACCGAGTAGCTCATCTGCTCGGTCAGATAGGCCCAGATTTCACAGCCCGAGCTGCACCCGAGTAGCTGACCGAGTAGGTCCTAATCGGTCCAGATCAACTTCTCTAAGCAGCCGACCAGCTTGCTACACAGGGCAGATACTGACCGAGCAGCATCTGCTCGGGCCGAGTAGCCTACTCAGTCGGCACTTCCCAGGGCATTTTTGGAAAGATTTTGAAACGCGTGATGCGCGCGATCTGTGCAGCAGCTGAAGCTCGCGATTGCGGGCTCGGCTGAGGGGGCTTCATTCTAGCTTTTGTTTTGAATTTTTGGCGAGGAGTTTTGAGCGATTTCTTGTAGGAACTTTTGGGGATTAATTCTTGTAGCTAATTTCTGGATCGATAATTGAAGATTGGTGTTTATTACTCTTTTCTGGATCTGTTCTTCGTTCGTTCTCACTATAAGTTATTTTAGCCCTAATTTCTTTATTGCTAAAATGTTTTCCTCTGCGAAATTGATATTTTTGTGTGTTCCTATCATCATGAGTGAGTAGATCCATTCTAGGGCTGATGGGTTAGCCCTAGGATTTTAGGGGGAAAATATAGATCTGGATCCCCACGTTGAATTAGGGATTTAGGGTTGTATTTCGGTAGATCCTACCGAATCCGTAGATAACCCGTACTGAGATCATGCCCACGGTCTGTGGAATTGATGTGCTTAAGGGATATCTAAGGATTCGAATAGGGAAATCGGTGGATCCAATCAAGGTACGTGACCATGCCTGGCTCACGCCTTGAGGGGATCCATCGACGAACTATACCGCTACGTTGACGGCTACCGCCATTGTGTCAATGAGAGCCACCAAAATACCCCGCAATTCTAACCCATGAGAGTGGTACGAATTGGGGGATTAATTCCCTAGCCCTAATACAACGTGAGGAACCTATCCAACATCAACCCCCCAACAATCCTAGCAGTGATCCCTAAAGCCCTAGTCCTTTTTATTATATTACACAACAACAACAATCAACCCAAACCTTTCACTCCGACCGCTACACTACTTCTAGATTTAGAAATAGACAGAGATTATCACAGACACTATCACCGTCCATGTGGGATTCGACTATGTTTTATACTATAACTCTACACCGTCCGCTTGCGGATTGAGCCCGAAGTCGTAGCCTAGGAGCCATATTACGCCTGGCGATCGTGGCACCGCCAGGTGGATCCTAGGTGTAGATTGCGGGTGCGTCAAATATCACGCATCTCTGACGGCTCCCTAGGTATAGGGAGAGCCCTATCGTCTTCGTATAGCTCCATGAATATGATGGTAAAACTGATAGCCGCCACGGCCGATGTACACGTTGAACAACCCGAACTTTCTCCACTTTTATCCATCTAACCCTTATTTGCATCAAACATATATTGCAAGACATTTTCTTTTATCATAAAATCGTGCAATGGACATATAAACATAAAAACGTTCAAAGTGATATGGCATCACTAAATTCAGAAAATATTAATGCTTCATACATAGTAAAAAATATTTATCGGGGAAATCACAACTTTTATATTACATTTAAACATATACACTCAGTTTTAAATTCCTTTATTTCACGCCAATACATTTCATTGCATACCACATGAAACATCAACCCACCAATCATGTCCAAACCAATCATGAATCGATATCGAATTGCCCTCAGATTATTAATCATTTAATTATTATTGTTGGTTTCTTAACATACTTCAAGCATACCCTAGCAATGTACCAATGTTGCATTATCAATCCAAATCCCACACACCATATAGTCACTGTACATGTCTCATCATTGGGCTCTATTATGTAGGGGTCATATAATTAGGGACATCGTACTACTGATGCGACGTTAGGAAAAGTCACCCAACATAAAGTGAAGCATATAATTTATCCTCCTCATTCATACAGCTTTCAAACATTTCATGACTCCTTGCACACGAGCCTTCCAAAGTCCAAAATACAAATTGCATTTTTTTTAAAAGCCAACATATCAACAACACGGTGGGTGTATCATCATGGGGAAATAATAGTAATGTACCCGAAATATTTACGGATTCATGGGTCTTGAAATTGATTGGTGAGTTGTATTCAACCGATGCAATGAATTTCATTCGACATACACAAATGATATCTATGATTTATTTGGTGTAACATCATTGGGCTTTTGAAAATTGAGTTGGAATTGGGCAATCTGATGCATGCATGCCTTGGAATTATGTAAACCGGGGTGCTTTTGAACAAGCACAAATTTTTAATTCATGCCTTCCATTATAGGATGGGGCGAAAAAATTCTCTCACCCAACGGTCACAAGAAACCTTTATCATTCAAAATAAACCCTCATATTATCGAAACCCATGCATGGACATTTAGATGATCTCATGGTCATAGATGTGTCGAGAATAGGATATCGACACGTCGGTTAGGCCATTGTGTCTTTGTCTTACCTTAGGGTAATGATGATCTCATAATCATTCGGCTTAGCGAAGTCGGAGACGAGACACATGTGCTCATTAGAGAATGAGTTCATTGAACGAAGAACTTAGAGTTATTAAATGGTTAAGCTTTAACTAGACTGTCAATAATAACTTTAGAGTGATGATAGGCAAGCTAGTCCTTAAGACCTAAAGTCATCAGTACGAACCTGTGAATAGATAGTGTCACTTAGATCTATGATCTAGCTTCGAGGCTCGGCCTGCTGAAAGGTCTTAGGTTGGGTGACACCTGAAGCTCACGATGGAAGTAGATGACTAAGATGGGATTCGTCTCTTCCGTTAAAGGAAAGTTAGTGTCACTAGATCAGTATGGTCTTTGTGTTAATCCTCGACCGGGGTATGTTGTAGGATGTACAACGTGAATACTGTTGCGAGATGTATGCCCTCGAGGCAATTTATCTCCGTGTATCTATACAAACATCTTGTTCAAAATTACAGTAAGCTGTATGGTAAGAATTTATCTAAGTTAAATTATAATGTAGTTATCATTAGGAAATAACTTAGGTAAAGTCCTGAGACTTAATGCGAGGTCAAATATATATCGAGATGAATATCTCGATCATGGAGAAATGTTTGACCGTCTGTAGCATAAGTCTAAAAGGGTTCGTGGTCATAGATGTTTCGAGAAAAGGATATCGAAACATCGGATAGATCATTATGTCTTAGTCTTCACCGTATAGCGGTGACGATGATCTCATGATCATTTGACTTGGCGAAGTCGAAGACGAGACACAGGTGCTCATTGGAGAATGAGTTCACTGAACGACCCATAAGAGTTATCATATGGTTATATTGACCAACCTGTCAATGATAACTCTTGGTGATGATAGGCAAGTTGGTCTTTGACTTGAGGTCATTGAAGGAACCTATGCGTGAATGGTGTCACTTAGATCACTGACCTAGCTTTGAGACAAGGCCTGTCGAAAGGTCTTTGGTCGGGTGATATTTGAAGCGTACGAAGAGAGTAATGACTGAGATATGATTCGTCTCTCCCGGTCAATGGGAGTTAGTGTCGTAGTGTTGGTTCGGTCTTTAGTGAAAACTCTGGCCAGAGTATGTTGAAATTTGTCTAACATTATTTGACTAAAGATCGATGTAAACTAACCATATTCGAGTTATTGGGGTTGACAGTTTGACCGTACCCTAGACTTGAATTAAACGACATAGTTTAGACGAAGAGACTAAAACTGTGGAATTCATCATGGACACAGTCAGGGTGGTCCCAATAATACTCATGTCGATGAGTTAACCACATAATTAAGATACTGAAACAGGGACGGCAACTGCTGCTCGTGGTCACTGCTGAATGGGACTTCGAGCCCAACCTGTAGTAGGGTCAGGCTGTAGGGACTCACACAGAGTGCGACCTTCATCTAGTAATAGGTAGAATCATTAGGGAGAATATGCATTTGATGCAAGGAATAGAAAATTTCATTTGATGCAAATGATAATTTTAAGCTTAAATATGGACTATTTTGTATGTGATACAAAATGAGTTAAATGTGTCGTAAATTGTTTACGACAATATTTAATGAGATAGACGCAAGGAAAAGTTTACCTGTAATACGGGACTGTCCTGCTCTTAACACAGGTGTGAACGACATCCAAATCGGACGCCAAATGCAAAAGATATGCCCAAAACCGTCAAAATAGCACAAATTGGTCAGACCACAGCTGCCTAGGCACCGGGCTCGCCTGGCTCAGGCAGCCTGGGCCTGGGCACCCAGGGCACTAGGCCCAGATGACCTGGGCATGGGTACCCGGCCCAGGACCTAGGCGACTGGCCGTAGGCGCCCGGCCCACCTGGGCCTGGGCGCCCGGGCGTGGGCGCCCAGGCGCCTGGGCCCTGCCCGGGCCCAGGTGTTGGGTGCCTGGCCCAGGCACCCAGGCCAGGCGCCTAGCCTGTCCTGGGCTCGCCCAGCTGGCACAGTGGGCCCCCAGTCAGCCCCCGGGCGCCCAGGCCCGGGCGCCCAGGCCAGGCGCCTAGCCTGTCCTGGGCTCGCCCAGCTGGCGCAGTGGGCAGCATGGGTGCAGAACCCTAGGGCAGAGTGCAGATTTTGACGGCTGAATTTTGGACGAAAATCATGTCTGGGCTGATCTTTGGGCGATCAATTGAGGGGGTCAAACGAACTCCGATTGACTCGCCATTTTTTCCTACGCGTTCACCGTTGAACGCCCTTCAATTTGATAGGTTGTATCAATCATGAAGCTCGACGGTGAGGGAGTTATTTATAGAAGTTTGGCCTTTATGAAAGGCAAGCTAACTTGAATTTAGTAATTCCAAAACAATAGTCCCACATCGGAAGTTGAGTAAAGGGGAGGGGTCAGTCGCTTATATAAATAGGGGTATGCTCCCCTCCTCAAAACTCGTCCCAAGCTCAAGATCTGAGCGTCTCCCAAAAACGTTGGAGCACACTCGGATCCATGCTTAAATTAATATTTCTCTTCTCCCTAAATTTCTGCCTTACTCCTGAAAGGCTCTAGCAAAGCCTGGCGAAGGTTCATACTCGAGTGAAACTTTCTTCGTGTGGTTGGCTCGGCGACAAGAGCATTGCTCGCCTCAGGACGCGGAGTAGTTCGAGGAGCGGTTTGGTGCGGGATAGGGAGCGGCTTGAAAGACAGTGTAGTACACCTTGCCTGTACCAAGGTAAGGTTCCGGGTATGTGAATTTAATTAGCTTTCTTTTACTTTAATCGCAGTAGCTTAGCTCCCTCTTGGGATGGTCGAACCCATCCCAAGTTGGCAGAGATCCTGGCTAAATGGTCTTGAACCTTAGGGCCTCGTTAAATAGTTTAATGAATCTAATTTTTTCCGCTTCATTCTTTTGCATCTGTGGTCCGTCCGACTTAGGATGGGCACAGATTATGCCCTAAGGGTCCATCAAAACCCAACAGTGGTATCAGAGCTTAGTCTGTATCTTGATCTAAGGACTGTGATTTTAATTAATTGAAATCTTTAAATTCCTTTTAAAATGTTTTAAATTTATGTGATAATTTTAAAATGATTTTAAATGCTTTAAAATTTAATGCGATAAAAATTTTAGTAGCATGCAAATTTTATGATAATTTTAAAACAAGTTTTTTTATAAGATAAAATTAAAAAGTTTTAAAATCATAATTTTAAATTTAAGTGTTAAATTTAAGAATGCATGGTTATTGTTTATTAGATAAAACCTTTTCTATTTAATTGTTAAATAGTTAGACACTCATTTTCTGCGTTTAAATTAGTGTAGTTTATGCTTAATGGCTATGTTATTCTTGTCCCTTATTTGAAAACACAAGACAACCCTTTTAGGTTAGCCATTAAGAACTCGTTAAAATTTATGAAATGAATTTTAATGACATGTTATGTTTTAATACATCATTAACAACCTTTTGAGACCTAATTCATGATTAGGGTAGTCTCTTTAACGACGATTATTATTTTAATCGTTATAATAATTATTCTCATTAAAAGACTACGCTTAAAGCGTTGTAAATGAATTTATTAAAATCCTAATAACGATTAGGATAGCACGTGAACCTTATCGTTGATAAGGATTTAATAAAAGTTAAAATTTTGAATTTAAGGATTCAACTAGTTGATAAGATTAATTAGTTATTAATAAAAGCCTTTTAGTCTATAGCATGCATATAAAAATGACAAGGTTCATTCAATAGACGATGATCTGGTCAATGTGCTTGGCTAAGTTTGTTGGATCACACTAGCTAGCCTAAGGGATAGTGATCCTGGCTTAGTCAATTCCCTGGTCGTGTTCCGCTGGACTACAATGACGCGAATCATGACTATATGACACCCTGGACTATATCTAAGTCAAATTCGTTAGTAATCCTCTTCAAGATTAGCCGTAGCCCTCCTTGTTTTATGGGTTGGCAACTACATGACCCGTGTTCTAGTTGTTAAGCTACACTCAAGCTGAGACATGGCAACCTTGTAGAAACCAACTTCTCTATACATAAGATGAAATCTTGACTTGACCCAAACCGTCGTGTCCTGAATACATCGAGCGCCGGTGTAAGTTAAGCTAATGATGTAGTCTGGCTAGACTTGACCCAACCTATCGTGTAGTGAATACACCGAGCGCTGGGGTAAGTTGAGTCTCTGATGTAGTCTAGTCCTGACCTAAACCGCATTGTCGTGAATACACCGAGCGTCGGTGTAAGTTAGGTTAGACAGGAAAACAAGGGTCCGACTAGACTGGTCATTGTTATTTGGATGAGCACACTCATGATCACAAATGGCTAGGGGTAAAAACCGATAAGAGAGTCATATATGATATGATTGATGAAGAGTCATCTGCCAATCGCAGAGTCAAGCAACTTGTTGAGCTACACTCAAGGTTGTAAGACTCGGGGTGGTTGGATCTCTTTCCCATTAATTTAATTTAATTTAAATCATTCATTATTAAGGCTTAAAATGATCGCAAAAATAGTGGGAGGATAAAGATAGATAAAAGCCATTCTACCTATATTTAATATTGAACATATGCTAAACTAGGGTAAGTTCTAAGTTTACCAATGGAATCAAAATGTACTAGTCTAATGGAATAAGTTAACTGGTCAAATAGGTTGGTTAATTGAATATCAAGTTGAATTCTAATTGATAAGACTAAACTTTATTCTCATTGACATTAAAATGACCTTCTTAAGGACAGACTTAAGGAATATGATTTCATTAAGTTCTGAGTCTAACAAAATAAATGCACGCTACATGTCACTCGCCTTTATATGAGGCAGCTGGAACATATTGATGTTCAAAAGCATGTTTCTCTATACAATTTGTTGAGCTACACTCAAGGTTGTATGGAAAGCAGCTTCGATCCGTAAGGTTCGAAAATTCGATCATACTGTTTGAATCGAATATGAGTGCATGAGCGGTGCAAGACTATGTATCCCAACCGAATCTTGAGACGAGCAACTTGTTGAGCTACACTCAAGGTTGCGAAGCTCAGGCGTTTGGATACATCAGATGCTTGCATAGCTATTTAAATTTTTGTTGAGACGTTTAATATCTAAATGAGATTTAGAAAAGGAAGAAGGCACTAAGGAAAAGTCAAATTGAGAAAGATAGTTTTATTTATCATTAGTAAAGGCGTAAGTAGGGGGGAACTGAAGGTGTGACATAATTGATGTCACGATTTCAGAGTAATTGTTATACAAAAGACGTCTAACACATTTTTGACAAATGTCGTCGCCTTGCTTCTGAAGCAATGTTTTGTGTTAGGGATTTGTAATTACTATAATATATTAAATGTTAATATATGAATATGCAAGATAGTAATAAACTTATATGGAAAAATAGAATAGGCCGTATCAAAGAGACTAAGCTTCACAAGTCACATAAAGATGGGTCTGACCTCTCGTATTATGAGGTCTACGGACACTTGTGAATCTTATTCTCAAAAGTATGGTGTCCGAAACTCCTTCTGTAAGACAGTGGGAGAATGAGTTGTTGAACTCAGTCTCGTACATGCTGATGTACTCAAGTCTAGATTAGCCAGAATAAGTTATTCTTATTTTATTAAGACACGGGTTCTTGATGAAACACAAGTCTGATAAAATAGAGAACAAAACACAGAAGTATTTGAACCGATTTGATTAGATCAAAAAGTCGAATACTTAGCTGTATAAATCTTGCATAAATAAGCGAAAATGTGATTTCTTTCCTCAGGTCAAGTATCTTAACATATTGGATGTGTTAGAGAGCATGAATCGTACTTTGTTAGATACAGTGCGACTCATGACAAAGTGACTGAGTTACGATCCTCCCTCTGGGTTAAGTCCCAGATAGAAATGCCTAGGTTTTGATAAGGTTCTATGAGGACCTTATCAGTAAGATATTCACTAAATCAATCGTTAGGAAGTTAAAGGATTACTTGAGTCTCGTGAGACGAAGAGTCGAGTTAGACATCGTAATCGATGATGGTCTAAAATAACTTCCAGGATGAAATTCAGAGTATAGACTCTAATTAATAACTTGATGCAATCAGAATAGGTCCATGCATGTGAATAAAGTATAGACTTCCGTTTACGTGCCCAAAGAAATTGTTTCTTAATGTCTGCAAGTAAATTTTTGAGTTTAGAAGATTGATGCAGAAAGAAAGTAGTGAAGTACAGCTAACGTTGATTGAGAACATTTTCATCCTAATTCCTATTAACAGATTATAATGAAACTGTCTCGCCAGTAGATGTGTACAGATCTACTCGGACCAAACTCGATGTAAACACTCCTGATAACCATGAAAACTGGAGCATTCATTTATAGCTCGTTTTCTAAATCTGATTTAGAAAAAAACATATATGAATTAGCCAGAGAGTTTTCAAGGTCAGTGGGAGCGAATAAAACACATGCGAGGCATCAAGGGAATGGAACATATTTTGATAAAGTGGTCAAAAGAGTTTGACACTTTTAAATATGAACCGTCTAAAATGACCAATAACTTATTAAAAATTATTGTCGTAAGGTACGATGAGCTGGATGAGATCCAAAAAATTAAATGGATTCCGTAGGACCAAAGTAAATTATTTGGATGAGATTCAAATGAATGGTCTAAGATAAACATCGAAAACCCCCTTAAGTCTAATCAGTAGACGGTTTAGCAGATCCACTCACGAAGGCTCTACGATGTGAAGTCTGGAAAAACTTATGTGTAAATGCGATATGATATATCGGGATAAATGGGCCAGAGTGCAAGTGGGAGATATTGCGAGATGTATGCCCTCGAGGCAATTTATCTCTGTGTATCTATAAAACATCTTGTTCAAAATTATAGTAAGCTGTTCGGTAAGAATTTATGTAAGTTAAATTATAATGTAGTTATCATTAGGAAATAACTTAGGTAAAGTCTTGAGACTTAATGCGAGGTCAAATATATATCGAGATGAGTATCTCGATCCTGGAGAAATGTTTGACCGTTTGTAGCATAAGTCTAAAAGGGTTCGTGGTCATATATGTTTCGAGAAAAGGATATCGAAACATCGGATAAACCATTGTATCTTAGTCTTCACTGTATAACGGTGACGATGATCTCATGATTGTTTGATTTGGCGAAGTCGAAGACGAGACACAGGTGCTCATTAGAGAATGAGTTCACTAAACGATCCACAAGAGTTATCATATGGTTATATTGACCAACCTGACAATGATAACTCTTAGTGATGATAGGCAAGTTGGTCTTTGACTTGAGGTCATTGAAGGAACCTGTGCGTGAACGGTGTCACTTATATCACTGATCTAGCTTCGAGGCAAGGCCTGTCGAAAGGTCTTTGGTCGGGTGAAATTTGAAGCATACGAGGAGAGTAATGACCGAGATAGGATTCGTCTCTCCCGTTCAATAAGAGTTAGTGTCGTAGTGTTGGTTCGGTCTTTAGTGAAAACTCTGGCCAGAGTATGTTGGAAGTTGTCTAACATTATTTGACTAAAGATCGATGTAAACTAACCAGATTCGAGTTATTGGGGTTGACAGTTTGACCGTACCCTAGACTTGAATTAAACGACATAGTTTAGACGAAGAGACTAAAACTGTGGAATTCATCATGGACACAGTCAGGGTGGTCCTGACAATACTCATGTCGATAAGCTAACCACATAATAATGATACTTAAATAGGGACGGCAACTGCTGCTAGTGGTCACTGACGTATGGGGCTTCGAGCCCAACCTGTCGTAGGGTAAGGCTGTAGGGTCTCACACAGAGTGCGACCTTCATCTAGTAATAGATAGAATCATTAGGGAGAATATGCATTTGATGCAAGGGATAGAAATTGCATTTGATGCAAAGGATAATTTTAAGCTTAGATAGGGACTATTTTGTATGTGATACAAAATGAGTTAAATGTGTCGTAAATCGTTTACAACAATATTTAATGAGATAAATGTAATGCACTGCTAAGCTACTACGGAAATGCGGAATAGTAAATAATCGACAACAAATAAACAATCGCAAACAAACGATATTACTGGGTTCGAATCCACCCAAGTCTCTCCGACTTGTTCCCGGTGATCCTACGTCCCAACCACCTGGATCACTTCCGGATACTTGAGTTAGAAACCCTAACTCAAGATTTCCACTATGAAATACTTGTGAAAAACCTTCACAAGTCAAATCATACACAAATGAACTTGTGACTCCCACACCCCGGGATCACAAACACACTCTCACAACCGAGAGCGAATCACTTACAATATCAAAGTAAATTGAAATGAAATGCTTACCACAAAATTACCTATGCCTTGAGTAAACTTACGAATTAGGGCAAAGATGATTTTAAGGAAGATGAAGAGGCACCAAACCCTACCTCCAAGATGTAGACCAGCTACGGAGAGATATGAGGTTGATGGTGACCTAGGATCAAGCACTTGGCTTGGAAGGCTCACAATCAATGAATCTCTCTTTTGAAATAAGAGTGAGAAGAGATTCAAGATTAGAATGAAAGAGCTTTGAATGAGAGGGAATGATTTCTCTTTGATCTCTAAACTTGTAATAATATCAGCCTTGAGTGCAATGAATGCAGCTCAATAAGTATATATAGGTTAGAGGAAAGGGAGAGAGAAAAACGTTTCAATTAAAGCTCCAACGGCTCTATTCTGAACCAAACTAGTCGGTCAAAAAACAACCACTGACCGACTAGTTCATCAACTAGTCGGTCGGTCAATCAACATGAACCGACTAAGTGGTGAACAGGGAATAGATCAAGTTCAGACTGAAGGGAACTAGTCGGTCAAAGAAGAGTTGCTGACCGACTAGTTTCACAACTAGTCGGTCGGTCACTCAACTCAGACCGACTAAGAGATAAAACTAATAGTCTGAGTACAAATTGAATTAGTCGGTCCAAGAACAAATGTTGACCGACTAGTTCATCAACTAGTCGGTCGCCAAATGTGCATAGACCGACTAACGATAAACAGTAAGTCAGGTGAAAATTCGCATGTACAGGAAAGCTAAACTAGTCGGTCCAAGAAGGAAAGTTAACCGACTAGTTCATCAACTAGTCGGTCGATCAATGAACACATACCGACTAATTATAAACAGTAAAGAGCATGGATTTGACTGACGCAAACTAGTCGGTCAAAGAAGGATTGCAGACTGACTAGATCACCATCTAGTCGGTTGGTTCTTCTTCTTGAACCAGCTAACATGCACAAGAAGTCGTGAATCGAAGCGCGATGCTTCGGGAAAGTTAGTATGGACTTCTACTAAGATCCTATGTCTAAGATAGGAGCGTTATGAAGATTTAAAATGTAAGACCTACTCAAGGCTTAACATTCTACGAAAGAAGCTAAAAGACAATAAATAAAACTTGACGATACCGTCTTCAAAAGCTTCAATCGAATCTTCATGACTTCTAAAATGGTCCATAAGCTTCAACGAAGCTTTAGGCATATGATCACGTGCTTTGAGAAGTCTCGAGACGTCGCTTTGGATGTTCAAATGAATTTGGCGACGATCTCCATAACTGCGCTCACAAATTGTTAGTTCATAATATATTTATGTTTGTTCATCATCCAAAACCAAATCCGGGGAGTCCAATATCCAACATTCTCCCCCTTTTTGGTGATGACAAACCAACATAAATAATAATCAAAAATAATGATTCAAATGTAATTTACTTACTCCCCCTGCATTGATGACACGTTAATTCCAAAATGAATAATAATAGTACGCATCAAGCAGACGAGTAAAGTATAAAATGAGAATCAAATATTGAAATTTAGGATTTGAAATCCAATTTTTATATCTTAACTCCCCCTGAATCTAACATATCAAATTAGATTCTTGGAATAATGCGCTTTAAATTATCATTTAGCCATGTCATTATTATATCTCTCCCCCTTTGGCATTAGCAAAAAGAGTGGGAGGAGATCAACGACAACAACAATGGCTTCAAATGTAAGCACGGGAGTCGTAGAATACGACCACGGTCCAAATGACACCAAAGAAAATACGAATGAAATCAAGGCATGTCAATGAGACCAAAGTCGAAAATCGATAAATAAAATCATCAAAACTCAAATTAATTTTACGAATTGAGTTATGGAATATACTCTCCAATATCAACATTCTTGGTTAATTCAGTGCATGTAAAACAATTCTATGTTTTCATAAAGTGAATTCTATTTAACCAAGTATTTTCGTCGAGCGACGAAATCAAAACATCAGAGACATATAAAAGAATAAAATGTGCACAAGAGAATACATGTCAACATCGATGTATATATATATGAAAAGCATGATTACATCAAAATGGTACATCGACATCATATAAAAGCGATCCAACGATCGGGGCACAAAAGTACAACATCATAACATATATCAGAGTATCACAAAAACATACAACATCATCAGGGATACGTCGGCATACATCCAAAAATCTCAAAAATCATAACCACAAAGCCACCCAAAATATCCTAACCCACACTCTCTCACTATAATATATCTCATCTAAAGTGCATCGGGAGAGGCCTCAAAGAAGCTCAAGAGGTAGTGGCAGGATCTGCAGCAGCAGCAGGCTCTGCAGCAGGAGTGGTGGTCACCGGGTCTGCAATAGTGTCCACGGGAGCGAAGGGAGTGGAAATCTCTGGAGCAGCAACAGTAGTGGCCTCGGGAGCACCAGTCGTAGCATCCACCGCAGGAACGGTGGCAACAGGAGTACTCTCGGGGTCACCAGCAGAAGAAGCAACAGCAGCACCAGAAGTGCCCTCGGGGGCACGAGTAGAAACACGCACAAGCTCCTCAATCTCCTCCTCATCCATCTCTTCCTCGTTAGAGACTGACGGAGGGATGTCAATACCAAGGTGGCGAGCAATGCGAGCAAGAATCTCCTCGGTACGAGCATAACGAGACTCTACACGTCTCACTGAATGTGCAAGCTCGTGAAGAGTGGTAGAGGGAGCAGCTGAGGCAGAAGCAGAAGCAGAAGCAGATGCTGAAGGTGTCATCCTCTAAACGTGACGAAGCGCCGCAAGAGACTTCTTGACGGCCGTCGCGTTTAGAGGAAGACCAAGAGGGCGCTATCGTCACGAGGCAAAGTGACACGAAAGTGACGGAATACGAGAGTCAGGAGGCACGGGAATGGGATATGAGCCGACTTCGTGGACTTGCAGATACACTCGAAAGAATCCATCTTATCGAGTATAATTCAAGCCCAGTTAATTGAGCTCCCCATAAAGATGGCATAGATCAACTTCAAGAAAGGCTGGGACGGCAAAGAGGAGGAGCCGTACTTAGGAAGTAAGCACGACTTCAGAATTAGGTTTAGGACCCAGGCATTAGGCTTGAAGGACTTAGAGGGGACGCCAATCATGGCGGGAGGAATCTCATGGAAGATCTCAGAAAGTACGACCTGATCAAGTGAAGTGATATCATCAACAAAAATGTCAGACGGAAGAAGGCCAGACGAGGAGATACCCAAAACCTCTCCTAAGATTTCTGCCTTGAGGACTATCGGAGTCCCCAAGACAGTCGTCTCAATCGAGTGGGTCTCGTCGTACTGACCACGAACCCTATTGGCATAGAAGAGCTTCACGAGACGAGGGTAAGGGTGTGGGTTCGCCTTCGGGTCATATCGAAGGTAATCGAGAAGACCGGAAGACGAAAGAAGATCTGCGAGGCCAAGGAAGTCACTAAACTGAACGAAATGCTCCAGAAGCAGCGGACAATGTTCGATACGGTTGTAAGCTGCGAGACACATAGGGTCATCATGACACAACGAGATATCGACACCGCCAACCGGCATCGGAGCCTTTCCCTTAGGCTGACGGGTACGGGGTCGATAGCTAGACTCAGGCTGCCTAGGAGGAGGTGAGGGATCCCTATGGGTCTCAGTCTCGGGTCTATACTCTGTATCGAAATCCGTAGGAGTATGGAAAGAGGAGGGAGATGCAAGTTCCTTGGGCTTGGGCTTGGGCTGAGATTGGGCTCTAGGCTTCGCTGTCGTCGTCCTCTTCCGCTTGAGAGGAGGCGACGACGACGAGGGTTGGGTAGTCTTAGAACGGCGTCTAGGTTGCGAGGGTTGAACGGGATCCGTAGGGGATGGCTCTACGGTCATAGGCGATGGGCTCGTAGGACGGATCGGAATGCGTGTACGGGCCATAAGCGCGGTACGACACGACGCAATCAACACAAGAAAATGAGATCAAGAACCCTAGATATAGAAACCCTAACAGAGATTGAAACCCTAGCCGAAATAGATTCAAACCCTAAGCAAGGAGCTAAGAAAATAACCCTAGATAGCTAGGAGAGGAGAGAGGATCACCTAGGAGGAGAGGTCGATGGTCGGCGACGGAGGGTTTGGCCAAAAATTGATCGGGCACGGCGGAGGAAGTCGAAGGGGCGGGGGTTTTTCGAGCTGGAGAGTGAAAGAAACCGACTAAAAAGGAAATAAGTCGGATAGAATGGAGTTTTAATCGATCGGAATGCGAAAAGACAAGTCAGTCCCCGTCACAACTAGTCGGTCACAGTTCAAGCACTGACCGACTAGATCACGATCTAGTCGGTCGGCCAATGAACTTGGACCGACTAAGAGAGTCCAAAAATTGAAAAATTTTGAAATTTGATTTCTCTCCTAATCGCACTTCGACGAAACATCAAAATACTCTCATTAATCATTAAACTACCCCATTAAACATCGAAAATCTGAAATTTGACGATTATGCACAAATCGAGCGAAAAATCCGAAAAATCAACAAAAATCCAGAAAATTCAATTAATCTAGCATGTGCAAATATAAAGAATTGAATATCATGCAAGATTATTGAAAACATATGAATCCTAATTCTCGGATTCACCCATAATCCCCAATTCTCGACGTAACCGCACAAAGGAGTCTTCCTTTAGGGGTTTCGTGAAAATATCGGCGATTTGCTTCTGGGTTTCAACGTACACTAAAATGATGTCCTTTTTAGCAACATGATCATCTAAGAAATGGTGTCGGACATCTATGTGTTTCGAACGGGAATGGTGTACCGGGTTCTTAGAGAGACAAATTGCACTTTGGTTGTCAACCATGATATGGCAAGTATCACAGTTTATACCAAAGTCCTTAAGTGTGTGTCTCATCCAAAGAACTTGAGCACACGCGGCACCGGCGGCAATATATTCCGCCTCGGTGGTTGAAAGTGATACGGAATTCTGCTTCTTGGAAAACCAAGAGACAAGAGAATTTCCTATAAAATGGCAAGTGCCACTAGTACTTTTCCTGTCGGATTTGCATCCCGCATAATCTGCGTCACTATATGAGATTAACTTATACGTGCTAGATTTTGGATAAAGTAATCCAAAATCAAGTGTATAGCTTAAATAACGGAAAATACGCTTTACAACTACTAAGTGTGACTCCTTAGGTTGAGACCGATAACGAGCACATACACATACGGCAAACATAATATCGGGCCTACTTGCGGTAAGATAAAGTAAACTACCTATCATACCTCGATATAGACGAATGTCTACATCTTTTCCACCCGCATCTTTATCAAGATGTGTAGTCGTGCTCAATGGAGTCTTTTTCCCGGAGGCATTCTCCATTCCAAATCGCTTTAGCAACTCCACCGTGTACTTCATTTGGTGGATGAAGATTGCATCGTTCATTTGACGAATTTGGAGACCTAAGAAATATTTGAGCTCACCCATGTGGCTCATCTCAAATTGATCCTTCATCACATTTGAAAACTCTTCGCAAAGAGCAAAGTTAGTAGCACCGAAAATGATATCATCAACATAAATTTGAACTAAAATTATATCATTGTTCGAATACTTAAGAAATAATGTGGAATCAACTTCTCTCATTTTAAAACCTAAATCCAAAAGAAAATTCTTTAAACGGTCATACTAAGATCGAGGAGCTTGTCTCAAACCGTAAAGTGCTTTCTTAAGTTTGAAAACATGATTTGGAAATTTTTCATTTATAAAACCCGGAGGTTGAGAAACATAAACTTCCTCAACAACATCTCCGTTTAAAAACGCACTTTTTACATCCATTTGAAATAATTTAAAATCCTTATGGCATGCAAAAGATAATAGTAACCTAATTGATTCTAATCTAGCTACCGGAGCAAATGATTCTTCGAAATCAATACCTTCCTCTTGCCGATAGCCTTGAGCTACTAACCGAGCTTTGTTCCGGACGACGACTTGGTTTTCGTCGGTCTTGTTCTTGAAGATCCACTTTGTCCCTATGACGGTGTGGTTCTTCGATGGCAATGGAACAAGCTCCCAAACTTCATTCCTCTCGAATTGAATGAGTTCCTCCTCCATGGCAAGGATCCAAGCGCTATCTTCGCATGCTTCATTAACATTCTTTGGCTCTATTGAGGAGGCAAAGGCACAATGAGCGAAGTGGTTGACTTGAGATCTCGTCTTGACACTATCATGGATATTGCCAATGACTTGCTCATGAGGATGGTCACGAACGGTATGAAGCCGTTTGGGAATTCCTTGATCACTAGGAACATTCTCAACAACTTCATTAGTCGGGTTAGTATCAATAGAATCAATAGAATTAATAGAGTTAGAATTACCAATTGAATCACATAAGACATCCATAGAGTCATCATCATTAGTTATTCTCGTTGGAACAAATCCTTCATTAAATGAAACACGAAGCGATTCCTCGATCGTTGAGGTTCGTTTGTTGTATATCCGGTAGACTTTGCTACGTGAGGAATACTCAACAAAAATCCGCTCATCAGATCTTGGATCGAATTTGTCCAAACTACCATACGTGTTCTTAATAAAACATTTTGAACCAAAAACACGAAAATGTTTAACTTGAGGCAACCTACCAAACAACAATTCATAACAAGTTTGTTTAGTTCCGGGCCTCAAAAGTATTCTATTAAACATATAGCAAGCGGTGTGTACCGCTTCCGCCCAAAATTGATGGCCAAGTTGGCTATCATCAAGCATAGTGCGAGCACACTCCACTAGTGTCCTATTCTTTCTCTCAACAACACCATTTTTAGGAGGTGCGCGAGGGAATGAAAAGGTGTGTGTAATACCAACTTCATCACAAAATGTCTCAAAAGACTCATTCTCAAATTCACCTCCTTGATCACTACGAATAGTGACAATGGTGGTTCCTAAGAGATTTTGTACTTTCTTAACAAAAATTGTGAAGTTTTCAAACGCTTCATTTTTATTACATAATGAAAATACCCAAGTAAACCTAGAAAATTCATCAACGATGACAAGTCCATATCGTGCATTTCCTAATGAAGAAACTCTAGTTGGCCCAAATAAATCTAGATGTAATAGCTCTAGTGGCCGCTTAGAAGAAATGCTTTTCTTAGGTTTAAACGACGATTTTGGAAGCTTGCCTCGTTGACACAAGTCACAAAAGCTTTTCTTTTGAAAGACAAGCTTAGAGAAGCCTCTAATAGAATTTAACTTGGAAAGCTTAAATGGTGTTCCAAAGTTCACATGACCAAAACGTCGATGTCATAAGTGTTGTTCACTCGTGTTGGTAATGAGACATTGTTCATGTGATCTTGGAAGATCTAGGATGTATATATCCTTATGGCGTGTGCCGGAAAACAATAATTCATTATTATCTTTTCTTAAAATATGGCACATTCCTTTTGCAAAGCTAACGTTTTAACCTTTGTCACAAAGTTGACTTATTGAAATAAGATTGTGGTTTAATCCTTTAACAAGGTAAGCATCATTTATAATGGGTTTAGAAGGATTACCCACTTTACCAACACCTATGATGGTTCCGCTCTCGTTGCCTCCAAAGACGATGCGGTTCCCATTTGCAATGGGAACCACTCCAGAGAGCAATTGAGCGTCACCCGTCATGTGTTTTGAACACCCGCTATCGAGTATCCAATTCCCCTTGGAGCTAAATTTAAATTTGTTGCTCCTTTTCTTTTTCTTTTACTTGAGTACCTAAAGATAGAAAATATCGTATCATGGTACCCAAGGTCATTGGGTCCAAAAGGTTAGACCTTTGGAAGCCAAGTCCAATTGGACTTAGACTTCCCCACATAATTACTACTATGCACAACATTCGAAAAATAAGCATTCATGTAAATTTGTTTTTCATCCATGCGTGTGTCCTTTGGGCTCCAAATTGTGAATATTTTGGGAGCCCTCATCCTATTGGGTGCATGCATGCGTTGTTGGTTTCTACGTGATGCATGTCGTGGATAGGCATAAGGAACATGATGAAATGGTGCATGTGGATAATTATTCATACGATGATGTGGGTGAACATATGCATGTGGAGGAACACGTGTTTGAGGGTGTCTCACTTGGTGTGCACGTGCCCGTGAACGTGTAGCATAAAAATCATCATATGTGTGAGCCGGTGGAGTAGGACATGTATTCCTACGTGGCATAGTATTCGTGTACATGTAAGCATGACCCTTCTTTGGAGGTCCACCCAAAGTGGGTTTCTTTCCGAAAGAGGGTGTGAACGAGGTGGAAGCACCATTGGTAGATGAACTACCAATAGAGTGTTTGCTACCACTCATTGAGTCACCGGAAGTTGACCTAACAAAAGTAGTGGCCGATTTGGATGAACTTCCCATCATATACCCCAAGCCAATATGGTGATTGGCCGGAAGTAAGTCACTTAGGATTTTATCCAAATGGTCCTTACCCTTATTGAATTTATTAATTCGGCCTAATGTGCTCCCATATTTCTCGGTGAGAGAACGCATAGAAGCATCCAAAGTGGATACTTGCGATGTGAGCACATAAACACGAGATTTGAGATTTTCATTCTCAATATTCAAAGTCGAGTTTTGAGAGGTCAAATCTGCAATCTTGTGTTCCTCCGGATCCTCAATGCTAACATGTTCAAGTTGAGTCTTGAGATTAACAATCTCATTCTTCAACCCTTCAACAACGGTGTCGTTGTTGGTGATGATAGTTTTAGTGTTCCTCCGGATCCTCAATGCTAACATGTTCAAGTTGAGTCTTGAGATTAACAATCTCATTCTTCAACCCTTCAACAATGGTGTCGTTGTTGGTGATGATAGTTTTAGACGAGGTTTGGATGCTAGCTAAGTCATCTTTTACTTTAGTATACCTATTTACTAATTTAGTATACTTAGACCACAATTGAGAATTAGCATTCCTAAGGTCATCCATTGTTACCTCATCGCCTTCGTTGTCGCTATCATCGGAGGAGGAATCTTTATCTTGCTCCTCTATAGCCATGAAGCACATGTGTGCTTGCTCCACTTTCTCATCATCCGCCCCTCCGCTAGATGAATCATCGGAGTCGGTGAATGTTTCGACAAGCCCCTTTTTGTTCCCTTTCTTGTACTTCTTGGACTTGTCGTACTTTGGCGCCTTCCACTTCTCCTTGTGCTTGTTTTGAGGACACTCCGCTTTCATGTGTCCGGGCTTGTTGCATTGAAAACACAAAGGAGAGGAGGCGTTAGAAGAATTAAACTTTGACTTGTTTTTGAAGTTACCTTTCCGGAAGAACCGGTTGAACTTCTTGGCCATGAGAGCCATGGACTCCAATTCCAACTCGTCTTCCGAGTTTTCATCATCGGTCGATGTGGAAGTAGATGGAGCGGCCTTGAAAGCAATAGCCTTCTTCTTTGGCTCGTCTTGCTTTAGATAGGACTTCATCTTCTCTTGCAAATTCAACTTGCTATCCTTGCATACCTCATAAGACATCAAGGTACCCATTAGTTGAACAACGGTATAAGTTTTCATATCATTACCTTCCTCGATGGCAAAGGTCCGTGTCTCCCAGCTAGAAGGAAGTCCATCGATAATCTTCGAGACTTTCTCCTTTTGGGTGTAGGTCTTACCGAGAGCCTCCAACTCGTTTGTGATGTCGACGAAGCAAGCATAATACTCCTTCATCTTCTCACCCTGTAGCATATGAAATAACTCGTAATCTTTATTTACTACAACGAGTTTAGATTCTCTTCCCTACTTGTCCCTTCATGCAAGATGAGGAGGGAGTTCCATATTTGATATGCACTCTTACATGTGCATATCTTATTAAAATCCTCGGGCTCCAAAGCACATTGCAAGGCGTTCATTGCCTTGACATTGCTTACCTCCGCGGCGATCTCCGCGGGAGTCCACTTCTCGAAATCTTCTTCGGCAGGCTCGACATACTCCTTCATTGTGGCCCTCCATAATGAAGCACTCAGGAGGAAAGTTTCCATCCGGCATTTCCAGTACCCGTAGTTGGTACCGTTGAAGAATGGAGGCCTCGTTGAGGAATGCCCTTCCATCACCGAAGACGCTACTTCACGATTCTTGAAGGTGCTATAGTCGGAAGGTAGACGAACGGCCTTGTTGTCGTTGGCAGACATAGCTATAGACTTGGCTCTGATACCAAATGTAATGCCCTGCTAAGCTACTGCACAAGTACTAGAGGGGGGTGAATAGTACTTTAAAATAATTAAGAGGCTAATTTCTAATTACCTTGCAAACTCTACCAATTAATGCGGAAATGCGGAATAGTAAATAATCGACAACAAATAAACAATCGCAAACAAACGATATTACTGGGTTCGGATCCACCCAAGTCTCCCCGACTTGTTCCCGGTGATCCTACGTCCCAACCACCGGGATCACTTCCGGATACTTGAGTTAGAAACCCTAACTCAAGATTTCCACTATGAAATACTTGTGAAAAACCTTCACAAGTCAAATCATACACAAATGAACTTGTGACTCCCACACCCTGGGATCACAAACACACAATCACAACCAAGAGCGAATCACTTACAATATCAAAGTAAATTGAAATGAAATGCTTACCAAAAAATTATCTATGCCTTGAGTAAACTTACGAATTAGGGCAAAGATGATTTTGAGGAAGATGAAGAGGCACCAAACCCTAGCTCCAAGATGTAGACCAGCTATGGAGAGATATGAGGTTGATGGTGACCTAGGATCAAGCACTTGGCTTGGCAGGCTCACAATCAATGAATCTCTCTTTTGAAATAAGAGTGAGAAGAGATTCAAGATTGGAATGAAAGAGCTTTGAATGAGAGGGAATGATTTCTCTTTGATCTCTAAACTTGTAATAATATCAGCCTTGAGTGCAATGAATGCAGCTCAATAAGTATATATAGGTTAGCGGAAAGGGAGAGAGAAAACAGTTTCAATTAAAGCTCCAACGGCTCTATTCTGAACCAAACTAGTCGGTCAAAGAACAACCACTGACCGACTAGTTCATCAACTAGTCGGTCGGTCAATCAACATGAACCGACTAAGTGATGAACAGGGAATAGATCAAGTTCAGACTGAAGGGAACTAGTCGGTCAAAGAAGAGTTGCTGACCGACTTGTTTCACAACTAGTCGGTCGGTCACTCAACTCAGACCGACTAAGAGGTAAAACTAATAGTCTGAGTACAAATTGAATTAGTCAGTCCAAGAACAAATGTTGACCGACTAGTTCATCAACTAGTCGGTCGCCAAATGTGCATAGACCGACTAACGATAAACAGTAAGTCAGGTGAAATTCGCATGTACAGGAAAGCTAAACTAGTCGGTCCAAGAAGGAAAGTTGACGACTAGTTCA
Source organism: Scilla litardierei (assembly GCA_030789695.1). Taxonomy (NCBI): domain Eukaryota; kingdom Viridiplantae; phylum Streptophyta; class Magnoliopsida; order Asparagales; family Asparagaceae; genus Scilla; species Scilla litardierei. Next base: position 77,687,691 of record CM061132.1, on the reverse strand, counting down.
TCAACTAGTCGGTCGATCAATGAACACATACCGACTAATTATAAACAGTAAAGAGCATGGATTTGACTGACGTAAACTAGTCGGTCAAAGAAGGATTACCGACCGACTAGATCACCATCTAGTCGGTTGGTTCTTCTTCTTGAACCAACTAACTTGCACAAGAAGTCGCGAATCGAAGCGCGATGCTTCGGGAAAGTTAGTATGGACTTCTACTAAGATCCTATGTCTAAGATAGGAGTGTTATGAAGATTTAAAACGTAAGACCTACTCAAGGCTTAACATTCTACGAAAGAAGCTAAAAGACAATAAATAAAACTTGACGATACCGTCTTCAAAAGCGTCAATCGAATCTTCATGACTTCTAAAATGGTCCATAAGCTTCAAAGAAGCTTTAGGCATATGATCACATGCTTTGATAAGTCTCGAGACGTCGCTTTGGATGTTCAAATGAATTTGGCGACGATCTCCATAACTGCGCTCACAAATTGTTAGTTCATAATATATTTATGTTTGTTCATCATCCAAAACCAAATCCAGGGAGTCCAATATCCAACAATAAACACAAGGAAAATTTTACCTGTAAGACGGGAATGTCCTGCTCTTAACACAGGTTCGAACGGCGTCAAAATCGGACGCCAAATGCGAAAGATATGCCCAAAACCGTCTAAATAGCACAAATTGGTCAGTCCAGAGCTGCCTAGGCACTTGGCCTGCATGGCCCAGGCAGCTTGGGCCTGGGCACCCTGGGCACCCGACCAAGGCGGCTTGGGCCTGGGCGCCTAGCCCAGGACCTGGGCGCCCGGCCTGCCTGGGCTTGGGTGCCCCGCCCTGGGCGCCCGGGCCGCCTGGGCCTGGGCGCCCAGGCGCCTGGGTGTAGGCCCATGCGCTGAGCACCTGGGCCTGGGCCCAGGCGGGCCTGGGCGCCCTGGGTGCCTGGGCGCTTGGCCCAGGCCTAGGTCGGGTGCCTGGGCGCCCTGGGCGCCTGGGCGCTCTGGGTGCCTGGGCGCCTGGCCCAGGCTAGGTGCACCCAGGCCAGGCGCCTAGCCTGGCCTGGGATCGCCCAGCTGGCACAGTAGGCCCCCAGTCTTGGGTGCAGAACCCTATGGCACAGTTCAGATTTTGACGACTGAATTTTGCACGAAAATCATGTTTGGGCTGATCTTTGGGCGATCAATTGAGGGGTCAAACGGACTCCGATTGACTCGTCATTTTTTCCTATGTGTTCATCGTTGAACGACGTTCGATTTGATAGGTTGTATCAATCATGAAGCTCAACAGTGAGAGAGTTAAAATTCATAGAAGTTTGGCCTTTATGAAAGGCAAACTAATTTGAATTTATTAATTCCAAAACAATAGTCCCACATCGAAAGTTGAGTAAAGGGGAGGGGTCAGCCGCCTATATAAATAGGGGTCCGCTTCCTTCCTCAAAAATCGTCCCAAGCTCAAGATCTGAGCGTCTCCCTAAATTTCTCGAATCTAAGCTTAAATTAATATTTCTCTTCTCCCTAAATTTTTGCCTTACTCCTGAAGGGCTCTAGTAATGCCACGAAGGGGTTCAGATCCGATCCAAAATCTTGGCGAAGGTTCACACTTGGGTGAAACTTTCTTCAGCGTGTGGTTAGTCGACAAGAGGATTGATCGCCTCAGGACGCTGTGCGGTTCGAGGAGCGGTTCGGTGCAGGATGGGGATCAGCTTGGAAGACGGTGTGGTACACCTTGCATGTACCAAGGCAAGATTTAGGGTATGTGAAATTAATTAGCTTTCTTTTAATTTAATCACAGTAGCTTAGCTCCCCCTTGGGATGGTCGAACACATCCCAAGTTGGCAGAGATCCTGGCTAAAGGGTCTTGAACCTTAAGGCCTCGTTAAATAGTTTATCAAATCTAATTTTTTTCTGCTGCATTCTTTTGCGTTTGTGGTCCGTCTGACTTAGGATGGGCACAAATTGTGCCCTAAGAGTCCATCAAAACCCAACAAATACAATAAAGACCGCTGTATACTGACCTATGCTAGCTATTGGGGTTGACGGTAAACCATACCCTAGGCCATGCAGAGACAAAGTCTTGACGAAGGGACTAAAACTATGGAATTCACCACTGACACAGTCAGAGTGATCCCAACGACACGTTCGTCATTGGGTCGACCACGTAAGTATGACTCTGAAACAGGGATGGCGCATGCTGCTCGTGGTTACCGTCGTCTAGGGGTTTGAAGCCCCAACCTTTAGTAGGGTCAGGCTGTAGGGTCTCACACCGAGTAGTATCCTTGTCTTAGTAATATGAAGAACGTTAAGAGGAATTCATTCGAAGAAATGGAATATTTAAGTTGACAAGTTAGTTGTGAGTTCAAATTTAATAGGGGACAATTTTTGCATGTGATGAGTGGGTTAGACCTACTTGGGCAAGTGGGTTCACCCGCAAGAAGAATGGGCATGACCCGCTATGTTCAGCAGGCACGGCCTGCTGAACCAGCGGGCCACGTGCCCACTGTGTTCAGCAGGCACGGCCCGCTGGACCAGCGGACGCGCCCGCTGTTCAGTGGGATGTACGCCCGCCCCGGGCGCGCCCAATGTGGGCGCACCGATAGGCCTTGGCGGGCGAACCCCCTAAGCTTAGCGGGCACACCCGTAACTTAAGTTAAATTAGGGTTTTTTGAAACCCTTTTGACGGCTATGAAAGTGTGACTTTTTGCCCATATTTGGGCAATTGTTTGAGAGGTCAAACGAAGTCGGAATTCGTCGTTGTTCGTTCATACGTTTTCACCATTCGAAGCCCTTCGAAATGATAACTTGTATCGTCTCTAAAGCTCAATGGTGAGGGAGAATTAATTGGTTGAAGTTGACCTTTGTGAAAGGCTTACTAACTTCATTAACTCAAATTAAAATCTCTTTTATTTTAGTTTTGTCCCACATTGCTCGTGACGAAAAGGGAGGAGCCGCCTCCATATATAAATAGGGGTGCCCTCTCTTAGTTGAAATACACACCAAGCGATCGATTCGAGAAGCTCCTGATTTTTGAGTACGCTCGATCGTGAACTTAAATTCCTCTCATCTTTCTCTTCCTACCCTCCCGTCGGGTCCTGGCAAGACTACGAGGAGGTTTGGATTGGATCCAGACGTCTAAGACGCGGGTCTGCTCAAGTGAAACTTTCTTCGAGAAGTGATCGGCTCGGAGGCGGCTCGGGTTGATCAATTCGAAGGCGCGAGGCAGCTCGGCTATAAGGAGCACAAGAAGGTGGTGCAGAACATCTTGCCTGACCCAAGGCCAAGATTCCGGGTATGTTATTTAGTAGCTTTTTAGAATAATTTTATAATGTCGCAGTAGGCTAGATCCCTCTTGGGGTCGTCAGATCCACTCCAAGTTGGCATTGTTCTAGGCGAGGTTCTGGCTCGCCTTAGGGCTCGCTAAAATGTTTAGCATGTTTATGTTTTTTCGATGTGCATGTTTTCACTCTGTTGTCCGTCCGACGTAGGACGGGCACAGATCTGAGCCTTAAGTATCTGCCAAAACCCTTCAGTGGTATCAGAGCCATTGGTTTGATAGATCTTTAGCCTGCGACGATATTTTAAAGTTATTAAATTGCTTACTTTTAAACGTATAGATTTTTAATGTTAAAAAATTAGTTTCAACATTTTTTAAAATTGTTTTAAAAATGTTTTAAAGCGTATGTAACTTTAAGAAATTTTTTTAATTTCATGAGATGTTATTAAAATTTGATTTCTTATGATTACATAAAGTTTTAAAGATTGTTTTATGTGATAATATAATCTTAAAACTGTTTTAATGATTTTAAATGCTTAGGTTTATAATTAAAAATTATTTGATAATCTTTATGAAACCTATTTTTTATTAGATAAAAAGTTTCAAGTTTTTTAAAATAATATCTTTCAATTTAAATGTTAAATTTTAAGATTGGCAAGTTAATTATTTATTTGGTTGATATTTTAGCTTGCATATTCTCTTCATATGTCACATAGTTGTACCTTTAATTTTATGCGATAAAACTAGTTGGTTGTTATAAATGGCCATGATGTATAATTCTAATTATTCATGAACCCCTTTAAGTTAGCCATTAATTCATTAAAAATTTATAAGATGAATTTTTAAATTGTGACATGCTATGTTTTAATAAACACTTACAACATTTAAACCTAATTCCTGATTGGGGTAGTCCTCTTTAATAGACGATTATTATTTTAATCGTTTCAATAATAATTCTGATTAAATGACTACATATAAAATGTTGTAATTGATTTATTAAAATCCTAATAAAGATTAGGGTAGCACGATGAACAGACAAACCTTATAGTTGATAAGGATCTAATAAAAGTTATTGAACAAATCCATAAAATTTCGAATTTTAAGGATCCACTAGTTGATAAGGATTAATTAGTGTTAATAAAAGACTTTTTAGTTGATGGACGAACATAAGATTGACTAGACTCCTTCAATGGATCATGATGTCGGTCAATGTGCTTGGCTAAGTTTGCTGGATCACCCTAGCTAGACTAGGGGTTAAGTGGTCCTGGCTTAGTCAATTCCCTGGCCGCGTCCGCTGGACCGCAAGGAGTCGAATCATGACTGTGTAAGTCCATCGACTATACCTAAGTCAAATACGATAATAATCTTGTTCAAGATAAATTATACCCCTCATTGTTTTAGGAGTTGGTAACTGTAGGACCCATGTTCCAGTTGTTGAGCTACACTCAAGCTGTGACATGGCAACCTTATAGAAACCGACTTCTTAAATACATATGACGAGATCTTGACTTGACCCAAACCGTCGTGTCGTAAATACACCGAGCGCGAAGTTGAGCCAATTATGTAGTCTAGACTTAAACCCAAACCGTCGCGTCGTGCATACGCCGAGCGCCGGCGTAAGTTGAGTCATTAATGTAAGTTTAGTCCTGACCCAAACCGACGTGTCGTGAATACACCGAGCGGCGGCGTAAGTCAGGCTGGACGCAAAAACAAGGGTCTGAATAGGCTAGTCATTGTGATTTGGATGAGCACACTCATGATCACAAATGACTAGGGGTAAAACTCATAGGGAATCATATTTTATATGATTGATGAAGAGTTCGTCTACCAACTGCAGAATCGGACAACTTGTTGAGCTACACTCAAGGTTGTCTGACTTGGAGTAGTCGGATCCCTCTCCCACAAATATTTTAATATAATAAATTGTTTATTATTGTGGCTATAATTCTTAAAATTAGTGGGAGTATATAGTTTAATAAAAACCATTTAAACTATACAACGAACACATGCTAATTAAATATCTATTTAAATACAGAATGGATTCGGGTCTTAAATACATGATTGAAAAGAACGTGCTTGACGGGACCAACTATAAAAATTGGCTAAGGAATATTAAGTTAGTCCTCTCACTAGCTGGGATAGGATACATGCTGTTCGAGGATGCTCCGAAGAAGCCTGACGAAGATGCAACCCACGAACAAAAGGAAGCCTATAAGTTGTACCAGAGCGATGCCAAGAAGGCCAAGTGCCTTACTCTGGCTTCAATGAACAACGACCTGTAAAGGAAGCACGAACATTTGGATGTTCAAAGCATGCTTCTGAATGCAGAGGAGTTGTACGGCAAGCGGTCAAAAGCTGCCAAGTTTGAAGCCACGAGAAACATCTGGGGCACGAAGATGGAGACGGGCCACGTACAAGATCATGTCATTAAGATGATCGGGTACGTGGAAGATGCTGCCCAATTGGGTTTTGTCCTCGACAATGAGATGGTCGTGGACATCATCCTGAAATCTTTAACCCCAGCCTTCAAACAATTCAGTACTAGTTTCATCATGAACAGTATTGAAACGGATCTTCCTGGTCTCCTCAACATGCTTAGGCAGTTTGAGGAGATCGAGAAGAAACCGACTGTGTTGGTTGTTGGCTCTGCTTCTTTAGACCAGCCGAAAGGCAAAGGTAAGAAGAGGCAGGTCCCACAACCAGCCAAGGTGAAGAAGGGGAAGAAGACGAAGGGGGCTCCGTCAAAATCCGAGTGCTTTCACTGCCACAAGACAGGCCACTGAAAGAGGAACTGCAAGGTGTACCTTGCAGAAAAGAAAAAGGGGCATACCGATGCCTCTACCTCAGGTACAAAATTCTTTTTTAATAAAATCATAAAATTTCCACAAATGCTTTGTTACATGGTATAAGATACTAAGACATCTGTGTATTGTATACAGGTGGCTGATAGCGAAGCAGAGGATGGAAGAAGTTCCATGGACGGTCGGCATTGGAGTAATCGTTGCTGATGGGACCGTACAAGGACTTCGGAAGATATGAAGATGAAGCGATCGATATTTTTCTTATTTTGAATAAAATGTATCGATGATTGAGTGTTAATCGCTCAAAGTTTATATTTTGATAAACAAGTCTGATTCATTTTAATGAATCCATTGTTGAATGATATCTTTGAAATGTGCTTTGTTAAAATTGAGATTTATTTTTGAATGGCTGATTGTTGTGGATAAGACTGTCTGTGTTAGTGTGCATAAATTCTTAAGTTGTCATATAGAGCTTCTGACTCAATTTGATTGTTTTGGAGTTGACGATATATTATAGCTAATCGATAGTTACATATACGTTCCAGGAGCATATAATTGGATATGATCCAAATTACATGCAAGGTAAGATTAATTCTTAATCAAACTACATTTGATACTTTATGAGAAAAAGATTAAATGTAGTAGAAGGAAAGTGAAGTGTAGGATGTTTGACTGAGTAAGTCAGCATCAAGACTCCTATAAACGGGTCTTGATATGACTCATTCGTCAAACCCACCTGACACGGGTATGTTCTCATTCAGCACTTCTAAAAGGTTATACTTAATAAATATTCTAAATATGATTTAGAGATTCAAGTCGAACTGTTTAACCAGATAGTTCTCAAAGTCAGTGGGAGCTGGCAATATAACTTAGCTCCGTCTCGGACTAAGTAAAAAGGTTTCCAACTTATTGAATCGTCTATATGCGACATTAAATCAAAATAGTTTTGATCATGTCTAGCAGATAGAGACTTAGGGTGTCACTTATGTACCAGACATAATTGACACAAAAATAATTGGAATGAGACATGACTGACTTGTAGAAACGACTAAGACTACATCATATTGTATGAGCTAAATTGTTAGCCGTATAAAAGGGAAAATTGTTGGATAGGATCCAAATGCAATTTCAAAGGATCAACCTGGTGTGATCAAGTGATGTATATTTTAGACTCCATTAAAAAGCAAAATAGATACACGTTAGCGGATCCATTCTTAGGTTTGACATATGAATGTCCAGTGTGACTGATATGCTATAGCGGTATGAGATACCGAGATAAATAGCCTAAGTGCAAGTGGGAGATGTAGGTAGACGTATGCCCTTGAGGCATTTATCCTAAGATAATCATCTCGTTCAGATAATTATATGGTATCAATTATCCTAAGTGTAAATTCGTAGAGTCTAATACTTAGATAATTTTCTTAGACTTATAATCAGGTCACTACGTATCCAGATGTAGATCTCGATTATGAGAATTTAGTGAACGATTAGATACTTAAGTCTTAAACGGTTCATGGTCATAGATGTGTCGAGAATAGGATATCGACACATCGGTTAGGCCATTGTGTCTTTGTCTTACCTTAGGGTAATGATGATCTCATAATCATTCGACTTAGCGAAGTCGGAGACGAGACACAGCTGCTCATTAGAGAATGAGTTCACTGAACGACCAACTTAGTGTTATTAAATGGTTAAGCTTTAACTAGACTGTCAATAATAACTCTAGAGTGATGATAGGCAAGGTAGTACTTAAGACCTGAAGTCATCAGTACGAACTTGTGAATGGATAGTGTCACTTAGATCTATTATCTAGCTTCAAGGCTCGGCCTACTGAAAGATCTTAGGTTGGGTGACACCTAAAGCTCACGAGGGAAGTAGATGACTAAGATAGGATCCGTCTCTTCCGTTAAAGAGAAGTTAGTGTCACTGAATCAATACGGTCTTTGTGTTAATCCTCGACCGGGGTACGTTGTAGGATCTACAACGTGAATACAATAAAGACCGTTGTATACTGACATATGCTGGCTATTGGGGTTGCGGTAAACCATACCCTATGCCATGCAAAGACACAGTCTTGACGAAGGGAATAAAACTACAAAATTCATCACTGACACAGTCAGAATGATCCCAACGACACGTTCGTCATTGGGTCGACCACGTAAGTATGATTTTGAAACAGAGACAGCGCCTGCTGCTCGTGATTACCGTCGTCTAGGGGTTTTGAGCCCTAACCTGTAGTAGGGTCAGGCTGTAGGGTCTCACATCGAGTAGTATACACGTCTTAGTAATAGGAAGAATGTTAAAAGGAATTCATTCGATGAAAAGGAATATTTAAGTTCACAAGTTAGTTGTGAGTTGTGAGTTCAAATTTAATAGGGGACAATTTTTGCATGTGATGCAAACCAGATTAAATGTTTCATAAATTTTTTACGACTATATTTAATAGGAATAAACGCATCGGAAAGGTTACCTGGATGACGGGATCGTTTCGGTCTAATTGCAGGTTCAAACCGCGTCGAAAACAGAGCTCAAACGAGCCCAGGAATGCAAAACCAGTCAAAGGCAAGAGTGGGTTAGACCCACTTGGGCAAGTGGGTTCACCCGTAAGAAGAATGGGCACGACCCGCTGTGTTCAGCGGACGCGGCCCGCTGGACCAACTGGCGCCCCCGTTGTTCAGCGGGCCGTGCGCCCGCCCCGGTCGTGCCCAATGTGGGCGCGCCCATAGGCCTTGGTGTTGAGTATTGGTGTTTCATACCAATCTTATTTTGATTATGATCACAACATTATATTGTTGCTAATGACTCTCAAGTTTTAGTCTCTCGGTTTATTTCAAGAATATCTTTCATGGAGACTAATCACTTGGTGTAAAGATGGACATCATGTGAAGAAGGACCAAAGCTTGGACTCAATGAGTGCCAAAGCTTGGAGTTGATGGAGAGCAATCAAGGCATCAAGAGTGAAGACTTAGACTCTAAGGAAAGCATTGTAATCCATGTAATTTACTTTATTTCTTTCTCTCTCTTTTGAGTCTAGGATTAATGTAATGCCTTGTTAGATGGTTTACTCATTCATGCATATGAATTTAACCATCTTAGTGACCCTCAGGATTATCTTAGAATCCAACCCAATAGGTTCACTCTGTACAAAGACTCATTTGGAGTCTCTGGCTTTCCATCAGTCGCCTGATGAAGGAAACACAGTCGACTGGGTGATTTCCAGTCGCCTGTAGATCCTTCTACAGTCTCCTGATATGCACAGCTCAAGTCAACATTTCAATTGACTCAAACTTGAGCTTTACACACAGTCGACTACTGGTCAGTTTACAGTCGCCTGTATAAGTACAGTCGCCTGTAGGTGTTGAGTATTGGACTCCCCGTATTTGGTTTTGGATGATGAGCAAACATAAATAAATCGTGAACTAACAATTTATGAGCGCAGTTATGGAGATCGTCACCAAATTCACGAGAACACTCAAAGCGACATCTTAAGACTTCTCAAAGCTCGAATTCAATGCCTAAAGCTACGTTGAAGCTTTTGGACCTTTCTGGAAGTCATGAAGATTTGATCGAAGCTTTCGAAGACCGTTCCTTAAGCTAGGATTATCTTAAGGAATTCAATGTTTTATTCATAGTCTTTTTGCTTCGATTTATAGAATGTTAAGCCTTGAGTAATCCTTACATGTCTATCTTCATATCGCTCATATCTTAGAGCTAGGATTATCTTAGAAGCCATTAGAAACTTTCCCAAAGCCTATCACGTCTTCCCTCGGCTTCTAGTGCATCTTAGTTGGTTCAAGTAGAGTCACCAACCGAATAGATGACGATCTAGTCGGTCGGCAACTCTTCATGAACCGACTAGATGTCCTAACTCATTTCAGCTCAGCCATGTAGATCAATTAGTCGGTCAAAGAAGGTTCACCGACCGACTAGATGACGATCTAGTCGGTTAGGAATCCTTCTCAGACCGACTAGTTGAGCTTGCCTCTGTACAGCCTGAGTTACTGTTTACAGTTAGTCGGTCCAAGAACATTCATCGACCGACTAGTTGTGAAACTAGTCGGTCAGCATTTGTTCTTGGACCGACTAGTGTAACTTGTATTCAGCTTCGTGCATTTCACTCTTAGTCGGTCAAAGAACACTCACCGACCGACTAGTTGGCAAACTAGTCGGTTGGCAAGTCTTCTTAGACCGACTAGTTCATGTTGCCTGGAAATCTCTCTTTTGGCTGTCGAGCTGTTAGTCGGTCCATGTTGAATCACCGACTGACTAGTTGATGAACTAGTCGGTCAGTGATCCTTCTTAGACCGACTAGTCTGCTTCAGATTTAGATCCGTTGGAGTTTTGAAAGCGACGTTTCTCTCTCTCTCTTTTCCCTTGATCCTTTAAATACCTGGAGGGGTTATTTCATAGGATCCAAGGCTGCTATTTCCAGAGATCTATTGATTCAAAGAGAAGCTTTCAACTCTCATCTTCAAGCTCTCCCATTCTCAAGAATCTCTCCCTCACTCTTATTCCTCAAGAGAGATTCATTGATTGTGAGCCTTCCAAGCCAAGGGCTTGATTCTAGGTCACCCATCTCATCCCTAGGCTTCCATTGCTGGTCATCTTCTTGAAGCTAGGGTTTGGTGACTCTTCCTCCATCAAAATCCTCTTTGCCCTAATTTGGTAAGAAATCTCAAGGCATAGGTATTTTGTTGGTAAGCATTTCATTTCAGTTATATTTGAATTGTATACTCTCGGTTGTGTGAGGTTTTGTGTGATCCCGGGTTGTGGGATTCACGGTCATCGATTGTAGGTCGTTTGCACTTGTGAGGTTTTCGCAAGTGGTCATATTGGAAATCTTGAGTTAGGGTTTCTAACTCAAGTATCCGGAAGGGATCCGGGTGGTTGGGACGTAGGATCACCAGGAACAAGTCGGGGAGACTTGGGTGGATCCGAACCCATTAAACCATTTGTTTGCGTTTGCATTTATTCTTGTTGATCGTTGTTATTCCGCATTGTTGTTTGTTAATTGCACGATAATTAGGAATAACTCTCCCTATTATTTAAAAGTACTATTCACCCCCCCCCCCCCCCCCCGCCCTCTAGTACATGTGCAGTGGCTTCCCAGGACACTACAATTGGTATCAGAGCCAAGTTCAAAGCTACACATAGCCAAAGTTGAGAGCTATGACGAACAACGACTACAACGTCTTCAAGAACCGTGATGGAGCTTCTTCTGTTATAGAAGGACTATCCTCCATTAGGCCTCCACACTTCAACGGTACCAACTACGGGTACTGGAAATGCCGGATGCAAATTTTCCTCCGGAGCGCTTCACTATGGAGAGCCACCATGACGGAGTATGTCGAGCCTTCCGAAGAAGATTTTGCGAAGTGGACTCCCGCGGAGGTCGCCGCGGAAGTAGCCAATGCCAAGGCAATGAATGCCTTGAATTGTGCGTTGGAGCCCGAGGACTTCAACAAGATATGCACATGTAAGAGTGCATATCAAATATGGAACCAACTCCTCATATTGCACGAAGGATCGAGTACGGTAAAAGATTCTAAACTCGTCGTTGCTAATAAAGAATTTGAGTTGTTTCATATGGAGCAGGTCGAAACCATGAAGGAATATTACGCTCGCTTCGTGGATATATCAAACGACTTGGAAGCTCTTGGGAAGGTCTATACCCAAAAGGAGAAAGTCGCGAAGATTATCGACGGTCTTCCATCATGTTGGGAAAAGCGTACCTTCGCCATCGAGGAAGGTAATGACATGAATAAATATACCGTCGTACAACTAATGGGTACCTTGTTGTCTTACGAGGTACGCAAGGATAGTAAGATCCGAATGAAGGAAAAGATGAAAGCGTACTTGAAGCAAGATGAGCCAAAGAAAAAGGCGATTGCCTTCAAGGCCGCTCCATCTACCGATGATGAAGAATCAGAAGACGAATTGGACATGGAATCCATTGCCCGTATGGCAAGGAAGTTCGATCGATTCCTCCGAGAAGGTATATCTTTGAATAAATCTAAAGTTAGTTCGACTAATGCTTCTACTCCCGTGTGTTATAAATGCAACAAGCCAGGACACATCAAACCGGATTGTCCTCTCTACAAACACAAGGAGAAGGGGAAAGCATCGAAGTACGACAAGTCGAGAAAGTACAAGAAAGGACTTGTTGGCACATTCACCGACTCCGAAGAGGATTCCTCAAGTGGAGAGTCGGATGATGGAAGAGTGGAGAAAGCAAAACTTTGCTTCATGGCTAATGAGGCAAATGATCGAAAGTCCTCCTTCGATGATAGCGAGGATGAAAGCGAGGATGGTAGCGAGGATGAAAGCGGAGAACCTACTATTGATGAAATGAGGTTAGCAAACCAAGAAATTTGGTCTAAATTTACTAAATTAGTAGATAGATATAATAAGACCAAAGATGAACTTGTTAGCCTCCAAACCTCTCCTAAGTCTACCATCACCAACAATGACACCATTGTTGAGACACTTGCCAATGAGAAAGCAAGTTTGCTTACTCATAATGGCTTGTTGAGAAATGAGGTGAAGTCCCTCAAATCTCAACTTGAGCATGTTCTTGTTGAGGATTCGGATGAACATGTGATAGCGGATTTGACGTCTCAAAACTCAACTTTGAGTATTGAGAATAAGAATCTTAAATCACGTGTTTATGCACTCACATCGCAAGTATCCACTTTGGATGCTTCTTTGCATTCTCTCAAAGAGAAGTATGAGTGCACGTTAGGCCGTATCAATGATTTCAATAAAGGTAAGGGCCATTTGGATAATATCCTAAATGACTTACTTCCGGCCAAACACCACATTGGCTTGGGGTATAAGATGGGAGACTCATCCAAATCGCCTACCACCTTTTTAGGCCAACATCCGATGCCTCGACGAGTGGGAGCAAACATCCCATTGGTAGTTCTCCTACCAATAGTGCTTCCACTTCGTACACACTCCCGATTGGAAAGAAACCCACTTTGGGTAGACCTCCAAAGAGGGGTCATGCATTTTTGTACTCTCATGCTATGCCACGTAGGAACACACATCCTACTCCACCGGTGCATGAAAATAATGATTTTTATGCTCCGCACCCACGAGCACGTGCTAACACGCATATGAGACACCCACATGCACGTAATCATGTTCATGCACATCCTAATGCTTATGTTCACACATCTCATCCACATGTGAATGCCTACTCTCATAATCATCCTCATGCATACACACCTCATGCTTATCCATGTATGTATGCTACACCACATCATGGATCTCATGCTCATCATAATGCTATTGCTAGATCTCATGCTCCTAGGCCACATGCACCACATAGAAATCAACCTTTTTTGCATGCAACCACTAGGAAGAGGATTCTCAAAATTTACACTATTTGGGGTCCCAAGAACACTAGCAATCATGATATGAATGTTTATGTGCAATCCTATATTAATGATGTTATTTTGAATGATGATTATGTTGGGAAGTCAAGTTCCTCTTGGACTTGGTTTCCGAAGGGTTAGTTCCTTTAACCCTTCAATGCTTGGTACCATGAGTTTATGATCATGTTATGGGTACCAAGGCATATGTTTATAAAATTGATTTTGATTATATTAATTTATGGGTTACAATAATTTTTATTTCGTATTTCAAATTTGTTGTCTAACCCATTGGATCCAAAAGGATTTTTGGATACCAAAATGAAGTTTTCTAGGTTCAATCCACCGTGGGATACCAACCCTACCAACTCCTCGATTTGCGAAGACTTTCATTCAAACGGAGTTGATGGTGCTTAGGTATGCACCAATGTAGGGGTAGCTTAATGTTGTAAGTATGATATTACATTTGGTATCCATGAGGGTTGAATGCATGCTTGGTTAGAATCTATTTCTTTACATTGGTATCATTTTGTTTCTCCTAGCATGATAGAATTGTGAATGCCATAAATGCTTTGAAATTCATATCTATTTTTGGCATGACATGTTTTTAAAAGTTATTATGATGATTTTTGTATTACTTTTATCACTTGTCACTTCTCATCGCACACTTCACTTAGTTTTGATGTGCTTTTACTTTATGTTCATTTTCGATCGATATTGTGACATTTGATATTCTATGATGTGCACCACTCTTCTGATGGTTCATTCCTTTGTGCACATTTTATGTATGTCTCTGATATTGATTTTGTCGCTCGACGATTTATTTTGATTCAATAGCTTTAGTTGTATGAAAACATAGAATTGTTTTCCATGCACTAAAATAGCTATAAATGTTGATATTGGAGAATAAATTCCTTTCATCAATACGTGAATTTACAATTGGTATTTTGATGACTTCATTTTTCGTTTTTTCGACTAAAGTCTCTTTGGCACACCTTTAATATGTTTTGGTATTTTACTTTGGTGTCATTGGACCGAGGTCGTATTCTTCGACTCCCGTTTTTCATGTATTATTTGGCCATGATTTGTTATCATTGACTTCCTCCCGCACTTTTTGGATTATGCCAAAGGGGGAGAGATATAATAATGGCATGTGCTAAATGATAGTTTAGCATGAATCTAATTTGATATGTTAGATTCATGGGGAGTTAAGAAAATATAAATGTACTTCAAATTCGATAAATGGATTTGTATTTTTATTATTCTCGCCTGATTGATGCATATGTTTATTATTTCATATGGAACTAATGTGTCATCAATGCAGGGGGAGTAAGTAAATTTCATTTAGTACATTATTATTGATTATTATTTATGTTGGTTTGTCATCACCAAAAAGGGGGAGAATGTTGAGTATTGGACTCCCCGTATTTGGTTTTGGATGATGAGCAAATATAAATAAATCGTGAACTAACAATTTGTGAGCGCAGTTATGGAGATCGTCGCCAAATTCACGAGAACACTCAAAGCGACATCTTAAGACTTCTCAAAGCTCGAATTCAATGCCTAAAGCTACGTTGAAGCTTTTGGACCTTTCTGGAAGTCATGAAGATTTGATCGAAACTTTCGAAGACCGTTCCTTAAGGTTTTATTCATAGTCTTTTTGCTTCGATTTATAGAATGTTAAGCCTTGAGTAATCCTTACATGTCTATCTTCATATCGCTCATATCTTAGAGCTAGGATTATCTTAGAAGCCATTAGAAACTTTCCCAAAGCCTATCACGTCTTCCCTCGGCTTCTAGTGCATCTTAGTTGGTTCAAGTAGAGTCACCAACCGACTAGATGACGATCTAGTCGGTCGGTAACTCTTCATGAACCGACTAGATGTCCTAACTCATTTCAGCTCAGCCATGTCGATCAATTAGTCGGTCAAAGAAGGTTCACCGAACGACTAGATGACGATCTAGTCGGTTAGGAATCCTTCTCAGACCGACTAGTTGAGCTTGCCTCTGTACAGCCTGAGTTACTGTTTACAGTTAGTCGGTCCAAGAACATTCATCGACCGACTAGTTGTGAAACTAGTCGGTCAGCATTTGTTCTTGGACCGACTAGTGTAACTTGTATTCAGCTTCGTGCATTTCACTCTTAGTCGGTCAAAGAACACTCACCGACCGACTAGTTGGCAAACTAGTTGCTTGGCAAGTCTTCTTAGACCGACTAGTTCATGTTGCCTGAAAATCTCTCTTTTGGCTGTCGAGCTGTTAGTCGGTCCATGTTGAATCACCGACCGACTAGTTGATGAACTAGTCGGTCAGTGATCCTTCTTAGACCGACTAGTCTGCTTCAGATTTAGATCTGTTGGAGTTTTGAAAGCGACGTTTCTCTCTCTCTTTTCCCTTGATCCTTTAAATACCTGGATGGGTTATTTCATAGGATCCAAGGCTGCTATTTCCAGAGATCTATTGATTCAAAGAGAAGCTTTCAACTCTCATCTTCAAGCTCTCCCATTCTCAAGAATCTCTCCCTCACTCTTATTCCTCAAGAGAGATTCATTGATTGTGAGCCTTCCAAGCCAAGGGCTTGATTCTAGGTCACCCATCTCATCCCTAGGCTTCCATTGCTGGTCATCTTCTTGAAGCTAGGGTTTGGTGACTCTTCCTCCATCAAAATCCTCTTTGCCCTAATTTGGTAAGAAATCTCAAGGCATAGGTATTTTGTTGGTAAGCATTTCATTTCAGTTATATTTGAATTGTATACTCTCGGTTGTGTGAGGTTTTGTGTGATCCCGGGTTGTGGGATTCACGGTCATCGATTGTAGGTCGTTTGCACTTGTGAGGGTCTTGGAGGGCGGATAGAACTTGTCAATGAATGCACTCGCCAACTCGTCCCAAGTGGTGAAGACACCCTCAGCTTGCGTCCTCAACCAGTATAGTGCCTTGTCCTTTAGCGTGAAAGGGAAGAGACGCAGTCTGATGGCATCGATGGAGACCCCCGGCATCTGGAATGTGGCGCACTTCGACAAGAACAATTGGATGTGGTAGTGGGGATTTTCATGGGCATTCCCATGAAATGGATCCTGCTGCATCAGAACCACTAGTCCAGTCTTTAGCTCGAAGTTCTTGTCAGCCGCCAACTGAGGCATGGCAATGGATGAGGTAGTAGAAGAGGTCTTAGGCCGAAGCCTATCTCGAATAGAAATTATCCTAGCCATCCTTGCCGCCAATTGTTCAGCAGTTTCCGGGTTGGTCATAAACCGCCCTTCCGGATTTTGTCTCCTTTCCGCTCTAAGTCTCCGCGCGGTACGTTCGATCTCTGGATCAAATAATATAGCTTCAGGGTCCGCCGTAGATCTCGTGTACATGCACAGAGAAAACAGAGTTTCAAAGAGATGATTAGTACCGTGGAAGGGTTAGGTAAAAATAAAAAAAATGGAAATAATAATGATAATAATAAAAAATAATAATAAAGGAAGTAGCTAGGGGTGGTAAGATCAAACGCAATCGCCTCCCCGGCAACGGCGCCAAAAACTTAATCGCTCCGGGACGTAACCCTAAAGAACGGTTGTAGTTTTACCGCAAGTGCACGGTGTAGCAGCGAGCGGGATATCGAACACATGGAGGACGAATGACTGTGCTTGTTCCAACCAACCTGGCTATTCAAGAAGAGAGATTTGCCTTTGGCGATCCTGTCACAATCGTCAGACAAAGTGCAGAAATATCAAATCAAATAAAGAACGTCTAGGGAATGGGGAATCCCCGCTACTCACCGTATCTCATAAATGTGGTTCATCGGTATCAAAATTGCTAGATTAGGATTTTGGATGAACTAGTTGCAACTGAATGTAGAACCAAGCTCACGCTCTCGCGCTGTTACCGGTCTATAGCTATCCTAGGTTTGGGTCCAATCTCTTGCAAACCCTATCCTAGGAAAGCTAGCATTAGGATCAACATCATCGTCCAATCGCGCACTGAGCCCAATCTCTTGCAAACTCGGCTCGTGATCTAGATTGGGATAGTTCTTACCCGTCCAATCTCTTGCAAACGGGTATTGGCACGGAATTGCAACCGGAAACCCTAGTATCGGTCCAATCTCTTGCAAACCGATACTACAGAAATTCGATTCCAACCCAATTCGGATTTCTAGGGTTTCCTATCGAATCGGGATCCAATCTCTTGCAAATCCTGATCGGTATGAACTCCTAGCTAACCGTAGTAAATTGATCCCAATCTAATCCCTAGATATCAATTCTAGCAAAATTTCTACTAATTCATCACAAATATGAAGTTGGGCTCGTAGGGTTCATCCCCACGCCCCAAGACGTGGCGACTACTCACAATTCATAGCAAGATCACAAAAATAATCAATGAAATAAGCAATAGAATTCATCACAATATTGAGATATGCAATAAAAATAGAATTTTTAGAGACGAGAAAGACAAACCAATGGAGTTCTTCAATTGTTCCAACAAAAATCAAAAATTGTCTTCTCTCCAATCTCTAGAAATAAAGCTAAAAGCTAAATCTAAAAAGCTGCAAAAATCTAAGGAGAAGCTCTCTAAAACTAGGGTAAAAACAGGGGTTAAATAGCCCCCAAAATCGTCCAAAAACTGTGACCAAAATACCCCTGCGCAGCCTGTTTTCCGCAACTTTCGCTACAGGCAGCGCGTCGCACTCGGCCGAGTGACAAAAGTCGCTCGGCCGAGTGAGAAACCCTGTAATTTTCCAGTAAGTCGGGGCCTTCAAGGGTCTCTACTTCGGGGGCGGCTCGGCCGAGTGAGTTGTCGTCACTCGGCCGATGGCTTCATGGTACTCGGGCGGACGGGATTATCCACTCGGCCGAGTGGGTCTTCTGAAGCTCAGGCAGCCGAAAAACAGAAACTTGGAGATTCTAGCACGGCTTCGTCTGGGCGCCACTCGGGCGGACGTGATGTTGTCACTCGGCCGATGTGGTCTCCGTCGCTCGGCCGATGTGGTCTCCGTCGCTCGGCCGAGTGCACATAGGAATCGTGTCTGATCTGGTCAGCTGAGCGGTGTCTCGCTGGTCGGCCGAGTGGATCCTCCACTCGGCCGAGTGAGACACAAAAAATGCCCAATCTGCTTATTTTGGCCTCCTCGTCGCTCCTGCGACGTCCATTCTTCTTCCGCTCCTCTCCAACATCAAAATACCCCTCGAGGAGGTCGTCGGGGACCGTCTAGAGTAAGCGCATCTCGAGATCACTCCAAATCACGCCAAATCACCTGAAATGCGACAAAAACAACAAATCGTGAAAAGCATCGCAATATCGTCGATATATCGTGAAAAACATGATTTGGGCGATCTAAATGGCATGCAAACATGCGGAAAAAAGGTGTAAAATAAGGAGTGATCACCGGGCATGGTCACGTGCCTTGGTTGGATCCATCGATTTCCATATTCGAATCCCTTGATACCCCTTAAGAACATCAATTCCACAGACTGTGGGCATGATCTCAGTACGGGTTATCTACGGATTCGGTAGGATCTACCGAAATACAACCCTTAATCCCCAATTCAACTTAGAGATCCAGATCTACATCTTCCCCTAGGATCCTAGGGATAACCCATCAACACTAGAAAGAATCTACTCACACATCGCAATAGTAACAGATGAAATCATTGTTTGCAGATACGAAAACATTATAACAATCAGAGAAATATGAATAAAAGACTTACCACGAAGAACTGATAAAGATTACAATTTTATAGATCCAGGAAATTCCAAGATTCCAATACGCAAGAGTAATCAAGAACAAACTCAATAGTCACCAAATATTTGATCCAAAATCCTATTACAAAAATAAATCTCAGAATTCCTACAAAAATCGCCTGAGCTCTCCTTCTAAAACTCTCAAAAAATTTCCTAATGGCCGTCCTCTTCAGTCGCCCGCACAGCTCCTCCCTTCAGTCGCTCCTGATCACGTGCATCACGGCCGTTTCAAAATATTCCAAAAATGGCCTTGAGTTACCGACCGAGTAGGTGACTCGGTCGAGCAATAGGCTGCTCGTTCAGTGGCTCAGCCCGAGTAGAGAAGCTACTCGACCGCACACTATAGAAAATCAAAGTCACTGCTCAGCCTACCCGGACCGAGTAGGCTCTACTCGGCCCGAGTAGGGGTCGACTCAGTCGGCTGCTCGGGTCGCAACGTGGCTTGATTTGGCTTGTGGAAATTGAGGCTACTCGACCGAGCAGATGAGCTGCTCGGTCCGAGTCAGCCCGTGTCAGCTCTCTTCACAATCTGATATGGCTCGGTCGAGCAGCTGAGCTGCTCGGACCGAGCATTTTCTGGGAAAATGCTGCAGAGGCTCCTGGGGGATGTCTCTCTCTCTCTCTCTGCTCTCTCTCTTCTCCTCTGATGGCTCCAGAAGTGTGGCGAACTCCTCCATAGCCCCGCCAATAAGCTCACGAACACGTCGGATGTGTCCATACCTAAGTGGGGTCCCAAATTGCTCCAAAATCCCTGAAAACTGACAAAACACTACGAAACTCGAAAAGATCGTCAGAAATGCAATATCGTAGTAAAATGAGGGATTCGGATGCG
Source organism: Scilla litardierei (assembly GCA_030789695.1). Lineage (NCBI taxonomy): Eukaryota > Viridiplantae > Streptophyta > Magnoliopsida > Asparagales > Asparagaceae > Scilla > Scilla litardierei. The sequence goes on along the minus strand of CM061132.1, from coordinate 77,667,697 downwards.
AAAATGTCATGAGATGCAATGGAATAATGATATAAAAATAGTATAAAATGTGGACACATCAGACCTACAATTTTGAGATTCCAGGCCGCAATCACCAGAAAAGCGGAGAATCCGCAATCAAGAATTCGCTTGTCACGACGGCAACTTTGTCAGCCAACGCAACGAACACGCGAGGAGAAAGTGATGAGAGAAAGTGGTGAACAGTTGTGAAATATAGGGCTGACAGTGGAAACCCACCACTTTCTCTCACACATTCACAAAAAAGAACATGCCCTGAATCCCAAGAGTGAATGCAAATTTTATAAGCTAATTTATCAAAAAAAAACTATGGCAATCAATCGACCCCTCAACAAAGACAATACCAACGAGTGTACTCCAAGCTCACTTCCGGCCACAAACAAGTAAAGCCCAATAGGAGAAAAAACTGACTTTAAGAATTTTATGTTGGATAGAACTTAGATATTTCATGTTAGTAGATGTCTTTTAAAATGAGCATGTAGCTGCTCCATAGCTGACTTAATCTAGCTTCGGGCCTCAAGTTAAGGGTCATTTAGTTTACCAGCCCCTTATAAAATGCCTAACATATCTGCTGAAAAGGTTGGTCCTTTCACTCTACAAAAACTATGGCATGATCTTAGATTTTCTATATTATACTCTTATATTTTCTACATTACATCTCTCCTAGATCTAGATGGATCTAACGGACAAGGGGTGTTAAGGAAGAACCATGACTCCTCTAACATGTGTTCATATATGCAAATTATTGGGACGTCAGCCATTGAAGAAATGTCCATCTTCATCGTGGACTACAATATTATGTACGCATGTATTAAATAGTTTAAGATCCCATTCAATGTGATTACTAGTCATAATCCATGCCAGTGGGCACGATTTGTTTACGATTTTCCCCCGCGAAATCTTTGTTTCCCAAAAAAGTATTTCTACAGCCAACATTGCACGGAACAACAAATTAGCGTAGAAATATTTAGCGGCACGGGCGCCTTTGACACGGAACAACAGATTCAGAGTGGGCACATTCGACACGGAACAACAAATTCAATGTGAAACAACAAATTCGGCGCGGAACAACAAATTAGAGTTAAAAATTTAGCAAATCAACGCGGGCGCCTTAGGTGCAAAACAACAAATTCGGGGCGGGCGCCTTTAGCACGAAACAACAAATTCGACGTAGAATAACAAATTCGACACGGGAAATTATTCTCATCTTGTTGCACCATGCATCGAAGAGATGGTGGGCCCCGCGTTGAGGGCGAGATCATTCGATTTGCAGTAGTATTTGATCTGCATCATTAAATGCAAGTTAAAGTGTTTTTCCCAAATGCATTAATTGTGTGCACCTACTATTCCCCAAAAACTTTCATTTCTCCAGAAGCTTTCATTTCCCTAGAAATGTTTTTTCCTCCCAAAATTTTAACAAACTCTCATCTCAACCGTTGATTTACCAAGATTAAATCTCAACCATCCTTCTATCAACATACTTGTCCTAGTCAGCTTGTCCTAGTCAGCCCTAAAATTCAAAAACAGTTGTCAAATGTAATATAGATTTTTGGGGTTTTTCGCATATTCATCCCTTAAATCTTGCATATTTTGATATCTGTCCCGTATTTTGAGTTTAATCCCTCAAATCATTAACTATAACCAAAATAGTCAACCACTCTAATTTTCTGTTAAAAACTCCGTTAGTGCTGACGTGTCCAGCCTATTCGCGGCGACAGCGACGGTGATGAGGGGGAAGAGCAGGAGGGCAGCGTCGATGAGGAGGGGGATGAGGGGGATGAGGAGAAGGGGGGAGATCAGTGGCGGGGAGGTGGTGGATTTGGGGGGATTGTCGACTTGGAGGAGGGAGATCGGCGGCGTGGATGGGGGGATGAGGGGGAGAGCGGTGTCGGGGATGTGGGGGGAGAATAGGGAGGAGCCGCCCCTCCCCCTCCCCTGCCTCCCCCTCCCCCTCATAACTGCCGTCCTCTCCTCCCCCATCGTCTCCCCCTCCCACATCCTCCTCCCCGCCTCCCCCCACATCCCTCCCCCATTAGGGCTTAATTCTTAGTTAATTAACACTAATTGTTAATTAATCGTTAATTAATATAACTATTTAACAGAATATAGGATGAGGGACTATTTAGATTAACGGTTTAAGATTTGATGAATTAAACTCAAAATACGAAGAATTAAGGAACACATATCAAAATATGCAAGATAAAAGGGATGAATATGCAAAAAAAAAACCTTATTATTTATAATCAAATGTCAAAAAATATGTGTTGTAAGATTTATCAGTGATACTAGTCAAAACCCGTGACCGCGGGCACGATTCATTTAACAGTTTTTTCCGCGAAATCTTTATTCCCCCAAAAATTATTTTTACAGTCAAAATTGCACGAAACAACAAATTAGTGTAAAAATATTTAGCGGCACGGGCGCCTTCGGCACAAAACAACAAATTAGCATAAAAAATTTAGAGGGCACCTTCGGCATAGGAAATTATTCTTATCTTGTTGCACATGCGTCGAAGAGACGTTGGGCCCCGCGTTGAGGGAGAGATCATTCGATTTGCAGCAGCATTCGATCTGCAGCATTAAGTGCAAGTTAAAGTTTTTTTTTTCAAATGCATTAATTGCGTGCGTTCTGCTATTCCCCAGAAACTTTCATTCCATAAAAAGTTTTATTTCCCCAGAAACTTTCATTTCCCTAGAAATGTTTTTCCCTCCAAAACTTTCCACAAAATCTCATCTCAACCATTCATTCATCAAGATTAAATTCAACCCGTCTTTCTATCAATATGTTTGTCCTAGTCAGCTTCTCCTAATCAGCACTAGAATTCAAAAACAGTTAGCAAATGTAATATAGATATCGACATCAAATTTTAAATGTATACAGATGTGTGCAATTAAAATCAAGTATTGATTATACAAATAAAATCGAGATTTTGGTTATTTGGACCATTTGTTAGCGAGGCCTACGCAGCGCAATGTGGCGTACAGTTCTGGGCCTCTTCAGGAACATAACTTAGCCCGACCCCGACACGGCTTATTTACAAGTTGAAGGGCAAACGGGTAAAACGATTCAAACGGATGCACATATAAAATTCACTGCTTAATCTCATGCTTGTGTCTACAAAACCCTAGCCCGAGCTTTCACTTCTGATCTCCATCGAGTTCGAGCAATGGAGGCGGCTAGGACCGTGAAGGATGTCTCTCCCTATGACTTCGTCACCGCGTACTCTGCCCATCTCAAGAGATCCGACAAGGTCCGATCTTTTCTCCTCCCTAGATTTATATCGACTTCCATCCCTTGAAATTTTTGATTTTGTTTGATCTTTCTCACTATATTTTGTTTGCTAAATATAATGAAATCAGACGCATTCTATGTATCTTGGAATTTGGTGTTAGTGTTATTTAGACGTATAATGATATTAGTGGATCCATTGACGTGGTTGGGGTAAGGGGGTTTAGTTGATTACACTTGCAAGTCTGGATTTTTTTGATCGATTAGTTACTTTATAAAAAATATGATTTTTTGATTATTTGCATAACTTAATTGGTAGCAAAGTTAAGATCATGAACCATTTAAGTGTACACTTAATGTTAAATCGTATTAGACTTCATTGGATCACTTGCTTATGGTCATTGTATTAATTTAGTTTGAGTATTGGAGGATAATTGGGCAAACATTAGTGCATTATTCTATTATTGATTTCATCATATTTATTATGGAGCTAAGATATGATTTGCAAACCATTGTGTTTTGTTGATAGTTAGGTATGTTAGCAAACTGTTAGCAGACATTTTTAATCTGGTCATGCATATTTGTGGGTTCGTGGTTCTTTTTGAATGTTGATCTGAACGTTGAATACTCTGTGAGTAAGAGCATGCCAAATCATGCTTCAAAATGCAGTTTTGAAGCACGATGGAGCTCTAACCCCTCTTCCATTTGAAGCTAGTTTTGAAGGGGATGAATAGTTCCCCTTCAAATATAAATGGGATCTATCCACCCCTTCAAAATGAGCAGCCCATGAGAGCATCTCCAACTCGGGGTGGCCATCGGGCCAGCCTGACCTGGGCTCGGTCGGGCCTTAACCAGGCCACGGGCCAGCCTGGTTGAACAGAAGAGCCGGGCTGGGCTGGCCCGATGGCTGGCCGGGGGCTGGAAGCCCGGACCGAGGCACGGACTGGCCCGGGCCGACTGAAATTTTTTTAAAAAAATAAAAATTTAAAAAATAAACAAAAATTCTAAATAAGCCTTAAATAACTAAAAAAATCTTTAAAAACTTAAAATTTAAAAAAAATTTAAAAACATGTAAAAAAATCTTCACTTAATATATGTCGTATATACATAGTATTAGAAATTTTAAAGATATATACTTTTATAAAAACATAGTAATTTATTAATAGATAGTATTTTGTAAATTGTAAGTAAATAAAAATTTTAAAAACGATAAAAAATTGTACGTAGATAGATAAAGAAGTGAACTCATGACAAAATAATATTTAAGTCCGAAATTCTCGAAGGTCCCGGGTTGAACCAATAAATTTTATTAATTAAAATCTTTTTTTGACGGAGACACAAGCCAGCCAGCCATACCCCTCATACAATGGCCAAAATAGAAAACTAATACAAATAGGAAAATAATAATACATCACTCATCGTGTGTCACTTCTTCGAAATCTTCGGAAAGGTCCTTGTCATGCGAGCGGTTTTCAGCATGGAACCAATCCTTCGCACAAACCGCAACTTCAACTATGTCTTCCATATGTCGTGATCTCATGTTGCTCAGAACACGACCACCTGCACTAAAAGCATACTCTGAAACAATGGTAGATATAGGTACAACTCAAGATGGCCAAATAGCATGTCGGCCCGGCGTTCGTCCCGGGGCCGTTGACCGGGCCGAGCCCAGGGCCAGGCTTCTGGATCCCCCGGCCCGGCAGTGGGCCTGGGCCGGCCCGGGGCCCGGCCTGGTCCCTCCTGCTGCGTTGCAACATGTGCAGCCTGTTGCAGCAGGCAACAACGGTCTTATGTCTGTTGCTTTTTTTTTGTTTTTTTGCTGCAAAGGAGGGGGTATTTTGGTATTTTTTTGGTCTTTGACCAAAACCCCCTCCCAACAGTCATAAACGGCCATTTGGGAGGGGGTATTTTGGTCATTTTACACTCACAGAATCCCTATAAATTGCAGCCAACCCCACTCATTTTTTCACAATTCTCAAACCATTAAACTCTCTCATACTTTCTCATACGTTCAAGTAATCAAGCTCAAGACTCATCTCATCAACTTCGCGCTAAATCTCTGTCAAGTTCGTGCTCATCTCGTCGTCAAGCTCAAGGCTCAAATCGCTATCGCTCTCAACTTCATTCGCTATCAAGATCATCCCAGTTCTCTCTGCTATCACGATCGTTTGCTCTCTGCCCTACTCGCACGTTGCAACCCGGAAAATCAGTTTCCTATATTTTTAGCATAATGTCAACCGTAGGACTTTTACCTTCCACCTTGACAACACTGTGGAGTATGATAACTTTAATATGATTCGGATAACCCGATAGAAACACCAAATGTTGATATTGATTTTTCACAAACAGAAACGTAAGAGTACACGAATGTTATAGCTGCTTTTACTACTTCTGCACAAACATCTTCTGTACACGCTTCTACACCTGCACAACTAATTATTCATGATGTTTCAGCTACACAACAATCCCAATCCAGATCACAAAAACCTGTGATTTGGGAGAACTTTACTGTTGAATCGGTCGCTGGCAAAGGCCCGCGGGCAGTTTGCAGAAGTTTCCAGAATATGTAGAATTGATTTTACTTGCAAACCTTCTGATGACACAACACACCTAAATAGACATATAACATCTCACTAAAAAAGACCTTAAACAGACAACATTAAATTTATCTGGATCTTCTTCCTCTATCTAATTTCACATACTTCGCTGAGACTATGAGAAAAGAGATGGCAAGATTGGTTTTATGCCGAGAATTGTCATTTAGTTATGGAGAAGCCCCGAATTAGAAAGGTTTAAGCAAGTGGCCCTTAACCGAAGAGTACCTAGAAACACTCTTCGAAGAGATGCTTTGTCAGCTTTTCAAGCTGGAAAAGCTAAATTGATTGAAACTTTTGCTAGTGTAAAATCTAGACTATCTTTAACTTTCGTTATTTAGACAACAAAATGGGGTGCTTCCTATTTATGTGTTACATCGCATGTTGTAAATAATACTTACATGCTTAATAAGATGATTATAGGATTTAGAATGTTAGAACATTTTCATACTGATGGTGTAATTTCTAATGTAATAGTGTCTGTTATTCATGATTTTAATATTTCAGAAAAGATTTTTTTCAGTTACTTTTGATAATGCATCCAATAACAATAGTGCAATTAGTTGCTTAAAAAGAAATTTGACCCTCGATATGGAGGAGTTGTTCCATCAAAGATGTGCATGTCATGTCTTGAACTTGATGGTTAGCGATGGACTAGCAACTTGTTCAATTTATTTAGATAAAATTAGGAATCTCATGTGGTATATACATACTTGACTTCAAGACAAACAACTGTGTCGTACTAGCCAGAGACCATACATTGCATTTAAATTTGATGTTGCATTTAAACATGGAATTTTTCCATGATGGAAAGAACGTGATAAACTGATTCATATCATTTCCACTAACAAGAGGATCAAAATGCTCATCAACCATTTCTGACTCAGAAAATGGAAATGTATTTGTTAAATATTTAGATAGTTCACTCGAAGAACTATCTGACTCTACTGTTTTTTTTTTGTTTCTTCTTCCCTAACATATGTCGGATCCTACTAGAAGAAGTAGTAGCAGGCACAGAATAAGTATGTGAAACACGACCAAATCTAGCATCATAAGGAGCAAACATGGATCTTAAGCTATGTTTAACGGTAGCTGCTTGTTCAGCATGGGAAAATACCATGTTTTTAGAATACATTTCTAATAAACCTATTGCAGCATCCTCCTTATAACGAGGATCAAAAACTTTAGCTACGGAGTAAAGAAGAGGAACATGATGCCAATACTTAGCTAGTTTTACAGACATGTCTTTTGTCATAGGCATAGTAGCAGTGTTAGGTTGCGTATTGTCTATATGCTTAGATATCTAATCAGAAATGAAAACTAATTGTTATAATCCTAAAACAGATGTTGGATAGTAAACCCCAGATAGTTTTTTTGTAGCAGTAAAAAATACTTCAAAAAAATCATGCAGATGATCTACAGTTAACCACTTTAGTTCAGTAATGTCATAAGCAAGGTCATGTGAAAGATATTGAAGTGCAAACTATATTCTTAATCATAGATCGAAGCATTATGTAAGTTGAATTCCATCTATGTGCAACATCAAATTTAAATGCAAGGTATGGTCTCTGGCTAGTACAGAACAGTTATTTGTACTGAAGTCGCCTAGTGCCAGAAGTATGTATATACAACATGAGATTCCTAATTTTATCTAAATAAACTGAGCAAGTTGTAAGTCCATTGTGAACTATGAAGTTTAAGACGTGACATGCACATCTTTGATGGAACAATAACCCCTCTATATTGGGGGTCAAATTTCTTTTTAAGCAACTAAGTGCACTATTGTTATTGCATTCATTATCAAAAGTAACTGAAAAAATCTTTTCTGAAATATTAAAATCATGAATAACAGACATTATTACATTAGAAATTACACCTCCAATATGAGAATGCTTTCACATTCTAAATCCTATAATCTTCTTATTAAGCATGTAAGCATTATCTACAAAATGCGAGGTAACAAATGAATAGGGAGCACCCCATTTTGTTGTCCAAATATCAGAAGTTAAAGCTATTTTAGATTTTACACTCGCAAAAGTTTCAATCAATTTAGCTTTCACAGCTTGAAAAGCTGACAAAGCATCTCTTCAAAGAGTGTTTCTAGGCGGTCACTACTACAAAAGGGACCTTTAATAGCGCTTAAATAATGTCTTTAATAGCGCTTCTGTGTGTTGTCTATCTCGCCGCTGCTAAAGGGGGACTGGTTTTAATAACGATTTACAAGCGCTGTCAAAGGTCCAAATAGACAACGCTTTTTAGTACAAGAGCTGTTAAAGGTCCACCATAGACAGCACTTGTACTAAAGAAACGTTGTCTATTATTAGTACAAGCGTTGTTAAAGGTCCACCATAGACAGCGCTTGTACTAAACAAGCGCTGTCTATTGGAACCTTTAACAGCGCTTGTTTAGTACAAGTGCTGTCTAAGGTCCCAATAGACAGTGCTTCTTTAGTACAAGCGTTGTTAAAGGTCTACCATAGATAACGCTTGTAGTAAACAAGCGCTGTCTATCTGGGACATTAGACATCGCTTATTTAGTACAAGCGATGTCAAAGGTCCAAATAGACATCGCTTCTTTAGTACAAGCACTGTTAAAGGTCCACCATATACAGCGCTTGTACTAAACAAGCGCTGCCTCTCTAGGACCTTAGACAGCGCTTGTTTAGTACAACCGTTGGATAAGATTCCAATAGACAGCGCTTCTTTAGTACAACACGTCGAGCCAGTCGAGCCAAACACAGGCATCTTGTGTTTATAGTGTTCTTACTGAACCGTACCAAACACAGGCATCTTGTGTGGATCGTAAGAAAGGGCGAAATGAATCGAGTCAAGAATTCTGTGACGGGGAGCTCTGTTGAGGTAACAAATGTCATATCATTGTAAATTTATCTAAATACATTAATCTGTTGTGGATCTTGAGGTAACAAATGATGTGTCATATCATTGTAAATTTATCTAAATACATTAACCTGAGCCTCTAAAGCCCATTGAAACAAACACAGCATCAAACTGGAAATTCAACAAATTAGTTGGATTAATATTCCATGAAATAAACAGATTGATGATCAACTAATGCGAGTAATCCCACGAGGTCCAATCCGCCTAGCTTCTGACGCGAGGCATGGAGCTGATGAGCTTGGCGAAACTGTCAACCCTGAAGAAGGCGCCGCACATGGTGCCCTTGCTGTCCACCCTCGGCATCGCCTTCATCTTGTTCATCGACCGCTCAAAGCTCATCAGCCCTCCCTCACTGTGGAACATGCAGCCTGCACATTTGGATCCAACAAATAACAACAGAATATAATATGTAGCTGGATTCACCCAAAGTGGCATGCGGCTATGTGATCCAGCAGGGAAGTATGACGAATGGCACGTCTATTGACACATGCTGCCAAGGCTTCTGCCTTCTCAGACCTCTGCTTCAGCACCTCATTAAGGTCTCTCGAGTCACCGCCCACTGGAGGTTCAGAGCTATAAACGACGACAACCTTTTGAAAGATGCCCTCACCACTGGCTGTTTCGTCGTGCATGGGATCGTTCTTTAGGAGAACCCTGTCGCGAGCTAATGTGGCCTGTCAGATGGACATGAGATCGTTCTTCTTTAGGAGATTTCCGCCACCAGTTTCAATGAGATCCTCGAGACGGTTCCTGAAGCTCGGTTGCTGGAAACCATCGGTGATGTAGAAGCTGAATCCAGTAAATAGCTTCGGTGCTGCAGAACAAACCCCAATGGATATGTCATAACATCATAAGATATTATTCAATTCCCCGATCTATTTGTGTTAGTGAGAGACACGAAAGAGAACCTTTTCCAAAGCTCTAAGTCTCCCAATGTTAGGCCCATCAAAAACCCCATGAACATCATGAGAAACTTCATATGGCTCTTCAGCCACAGGATGCCACAGGATGCCCAGCTTTGGTGCAAGCTTTAACCCCTGCATAACGAAAACAAGGATGGTATTAGAGAACGCTACAAGGTCACAAGGTGACCATAACAAGCATACATACACAGAATCAAAAGTTTGTTTAGACAGCCAATGTATTTGCAGCTGTAAAAATGCTTACATTCTATGCTTAGTATCCATTTCCCAGTCAAAATAGCCATGAGAACCTTCAATGTTCTGCTGCTGCCACCATTCTCATCAACATAGGCAATGACAAGGGTCACATTCGGCTTCCATAAACTAGTTACGACAGCTTTAGTTATGCCGGCAAACTTTTCCAGGATACACTGTAAACCATATCATTCATGGACGATGCGACGAATAACAAAGTCTACTGGTATGCATGATGGCGATATGCCGATATGCATGATGGCATAAAATTAACACCGTTTGCTGGTGTGTATGGTGTAAAATTGAACAAATAACGAAGGCTGCTGGTATAGTCAAAAATGTCATATCGGATATTGAGTGTAAGAAACTACAACTGAAAATTTGTTTATGGTACTAAACTGTTGGTATAGTCAAAAACAAGGTTTTAGGTATCGGTTTCGGAGAGGGTATCGTTCGGCCCAAAATTTAGGTTTCGGTATCGGTATCGTCCGTTTCGGCGGTTTCAGAAGCAAGTTTCGGTATCGTCCGTATCGTCCGTAGTTTCGTTTCGGTATTGGTATCGGAGATATTTTCATGTATTTTCTTGTATTTTTCTGTATTTTTGTATTTTCAAGTATTTTATACTTTGTTGTATTTTACTGTACTTTCTTGTATTTAACAGTATTTTCCTGTATTTTATACTTTGTTGTATTTTCCTGTATTTCGGTACCGGAGATACTTTGCTGTATTTTTCTGTATTTTATGCATTTTATGCATTTTCTTTATTTTTCATGAATTTTCGGGTATTTTTCATGTATTTTTCTGTTCACATTACTCATTTGTAACAACAATTAACTAATTAATAGATATAAATGAATAATAAATATTGATGAACCATAAATCTGCCTTCATAATACAAAAGCTGAATAAAATACATCAAAAGATACAAAAATGAAGAAAATAAATAAAAAAATACAAAAATCTCATTCGTAGTTCTCATCATCCGGCTGATGTGCATGGTAGTATGGAGGATATGAATATTGCATCTGTTCCGGGCCTAAAAAGATATCATGTTATCATATGCTGAGGGCCGGCTCTGCTCGATGAAAGGCGTGTCATGACTGCCTTGACTGCTGGACTGCTCAGTCACGTTCAGACCGTACCTGTATTGACTATCATAATCAGCATAGACATCAGAGTGTCTGTACGGTGCGCAATAATCGCCTTGGCTTCCTGAGTATCCACCGGAATAAAATTCATAACCTACATAATAATCAGAAGCACGTTGATACCCTTGATATTCAGAGTGTCTACTGTAGGCATAGTCCCCCCGTTCTTCACTGTGCTGCCTATCATGCTCTCTATACCCATGTGTATCATAAGTATGGTCTCCACGTTTCTCAGCAGGGCAAACGGATGCCGACGCACCACAACCTCCGTCCGTAGGACCTTGGTCATCGGGAGACGAACCATCATCGCTATCGTGCCGAGCCCAAGTGGCTGCCTTCTTTCGCTTGTACGTGATATTCGCAGGGGCGTGACTTGGCCGCGGCTGGTTGCTTCGTGTACGTTCTGCTTCCGCAAGCGCCTCGTCCAAGCAAGGATTGTCTCTGTCATCGAGCACCATGTCTTCTGTCTCCCTGGTCCATTCTTCCAATGGATCATCCTCGTGAAAAATCTGATCCAAATCGATCAGCTGGTGATCGGCCTTCTCGCTTCTTCTCGCATGTTTATGTCGCAGCCTCATATTATAATGCACATAGACCAGCCTTTTAAGGTGTTCCATTGTTAACCTGTTCATGGTCTTTGTGTGAATGAGTGAGAAGGTGGTCCAGTTTCGTTCACAGTTGGACGAAGAGACAGTTTGGCTCAACACACGCACAGCTAATCATGTAAGCGTTGGAGCTTGCTCTAACCCAATGCTTCTCCACCATTGAGCTGCAACAAGTTCCAGTGGTCAAAAAAGATGGACCGTTTTATGGGAACATATAGAAATCTAAGATCCATATAGATACCTGGAGTGACCATTGTTATCACCATTTCCGCCTTAGCGGAGCCGAAATAACCAACTCGCATCTTATAGGCCTCCAGCTACAATTATCAATCATAATTTTAGAATGTGAACTGCTACATCAAATCATATATCAAAATAGGGATATCCGAATTTCATTTACCTCTCTGTCAATGTCAATTTGCTTCGAGATGTCTAGTTCAAGCCTCTCGATCACGCGTCTGAGTCCAACCAGCACCTCGTTGTCGATTGTTGCATTGGAGGAGTATTGAAAGCGAGGATTCAGAAAATAGCCTGCAGCATAAATATCTTGATGTAGCTGCCTATCCCATCTCTTGTCTATCATGTCTCACCATTTTCTGTATCCCCTACCAACATTCTTCCGAATTTCCTCTTTTACACGGTCCATGGCCTCGTAGAGATACCCCATCTCAGTCTTATCATCGCTGTCGACCATTCGAAGAACCTTCACCAGGGGCTCAAATACGGCGATGACATTAGAGATTGTCTACCAGAATTCATCGCCGTGAATCAGATCGTACACGTTGTTTCCAACCTCTCTATCTTTTGGTTTAAGCCTTGGAAAGTTATCGGACCAGTCCCTGGATGTGATCATTCTCCGCAGGTCATCTCGATGCGCGTACAGAGAGTCCAAAGCAATGAAGTGGGTCGCAAATATTGTTATCGCGGGCCGGATCAACTCTTTTACATCTGTCTCTCTTCTCATCAAGCTGAGCACACATCCTTTGTTGTATAAGAATCATGTTACCCTCTGACTTTGTGCGACGATATTTTTGACTACTTTTTTGCCATGTCAGAAAATATCAAGTCGATACAATGCGCCACACACGGGGTCCAATACAGATGCTGTCACTTTCGTATCAGCAGCTACCCAGCTGACTTGTAGTTTGCCCCGTTGTCGGTAACTACCTGGACTACTCTATGCTCCCTAATTAGTTCTACATATTTGTCCATAAGATCAAATATGTAAGGACCGTTTTAGAATTGGTCGGTTGCATCCACAGAGTCCAGAAACACCGTCTCGTGGGTCGAATACACAAGGAAGTTAATTATCTTCCTTCTGTTTTGTGTTGTCCAACCATCGCACATCAGTGTGCAACCGTACTCATCCCACTGAACACGAAAAGTTTCTACATAATGTTTGATCTCTTCATACTCCATGTCTAAGTATGTGTGTGTCAGCTCCCAAACAGTGGGTGGAGCAACGCCACGTCCCGATTCCGCAATAGCATCCACCATGGGCCTGTAATATGGGCTATTGCTCACATTGTATGGAATGTGGTTGAAGTAGAAAATTTTGGACATAGCTCGGCCGACATAGGCCTTGGCATTCTTCATGAAGGTATTCTTTATGGTTGATTGGGATTTACCCTTCTTCGTCTGAGAAAAAGGGTCGGCACCGGGTCTGAGAGCGTCGGCTGGTCTACCGGTTGGCTGAATATCGCGAGCAGAACCGCACGCGAACATACCGGCCATTCGGTCGGCACGACTACCCGATCTGGCTAGCCCAGGGGCTCCAGACCCAGACGATCCTGCTCTCATCCTTCTGCCCTCACTTCGAATCTCTTCTTCGACAAGTTCTTGCCCTACTTCTTCTAAGAGCTCTTCTAAGATCCCTCGCCTCCTCGGTGTCATCCTCATCCTCATCTGAGTCATCTGATTCTGCCTCCGTCTGCTTTGCCCTTATCTCCTCCTCTATCCTCTTCTTCACAAATCTGGCATATACCTTTTCGGCCTTCTTCTGAAATACGTGCGCTCTCATCTCTTCACGCACTTCTTTAGGTGCCTCGGGGCATGTCAGCACATCCCGGCAATTCCCGCCAAGTGTTCCTTAAGGCGAGACATGCCTCCATGCATTTCTTTCCGACAATAGTTTCACCTTACTTGTCTATGGTTTTCTGCGATCATTTTACAGTAAGCCCACCCAATATCCACCGTCTTCTCCTTTGGCGTTCTTCGAGACATGTTAATTACTTCACCATAAACCAATGGTTACAATTAATCTTGAAAAGATTATTAACGTATTAGACTTAGATATAGTCGACGGTGTCACATAATCATGATTTGCGTCCTTGCGGTCCAGCGGAACAGGTCAGGAAATTGACTAAGCCAGGATCACTTATACCCAGTCTAGCTAGGTTGATCCAGCAAACTTAGCCAAGCACATTGAGCCGGATCATGGTCTATTGAAGGAAACTTATCAATCATATGTTTGCCATCAACTAAAAGGCTTTTATTAAAACTAGTTAATCGTATCAACTAGTTGAATCCTAAAATTCGAATTTATTAGGATTCGTTAATAACTTTTATTAGAGTCCTTATCAACTATAAGGTTTTATTTGTTTCAACGTGTCATCCTAATCATGTATTTGGATTTTAATAGATTCACATTACAACAATTTAAAGTGTACACTTTTATCAAAATTATTATTAAAACGTTTAAAATAATAATCGTTGGAAAAGGACTACCCTAATCAGGAATTAGGTATTTAATAGTTGTAACAATTTACTAAAAATAGCATGTCAATCTAAAATACGTCTCATAAGTTTTAGAAGAATTTTAATGGCTAACCTAAGAGGCTTTCTTGAATTATCATATAATATGCAAGAAAATAGAATTACCATTAAAACATGTCATCTAAATTTTATCTCATAAAATTTAGCATGCCGATAAGCAACTTAAATATCGCACAAAATCAAGTTTCTAACCTTTAAATAATTATCGCATAATTATTTACATGAACAGTTTAACAAATTATCCCTTAAATAATAACATGCAACTTAAAAATTTATCCCGTAAATAATAACATGCAACTTAAAATTATTAGTATTTTATGTATTATTGTAATATATCTTTAATATTACTTTAATTATAAATGTTATTTATATTTTTGTTATAATTTATATTTTTCTATTACTAGAAATATTTACTAATATTTATTCGGTCTCGATTTACTATCAAATTTCTTGTAAATACTGGTAAATATGAAATATAAAAAAATTTAGTTCTACTTCTATAATTTGTTAAAATTATTAATATTTTTAGCATTCCTTTAGTATACATTACTTAGCATTTATTAGTATTATACTACATTTATTACTCTATACCATTATTAGTATTATAATTTTTAAGTATTGCTATTGTAAATTTCCAATCCCTTTTTAAAATTTATAACCTATTTTTACTGGAAATTTTAGTATTTAACATTTCCTTAATTGCTTATATATTTTTTTATTATTTTTATTATTTTTAAGAAATAATTATAATTTCGAAAGTATTTGTTAGGGTATAATACTAAAGTAATTAAACTTAAATTATTTAAGAAATAATTATAATTTCGAAAGTAGTTATTTCTTTAGTATTCATTAGTATTTCTAAAGTATTTGTTAGAGTATAATACTAAATTAATTAAACTTAAATTATTTAAGAAATAATTATAATTTCTAAAGCATTTAAGTTTAATTATTTCTTTAGTATTCATTAGTATTTCTAAAGTATTTGTTATATATAATACTAAAGTAATTAAACTTAAATTATTTAAGAATTAATCCATATCTGTATTTAATGGCTTTCGAAGTCTCAATGTCAAAAATTTTGAATTTGAAATCAACATGTAACATAATTTGTCTACTTAATTAGAATTAATGGTCCCAATACCTAAGCTTTGAATTTTTAGCATATCAAAATTTGGAACAGCAAAGGGCGCAGACCCTAGGGTATTTAAATTTTAAACTTTTAAATGGCATTTCTTTTCATCCCCTAGCAAATAAGGAGTATTTACAAGTTTGCCATTCAGTCCAATTAATGGGTTTTAAGTGCGATGGCATTAATGTAAATAAACGAAACATTATGGTAAGTTTGCTCAAAATGTTCAATTTATTTACTCTATTGCCATTAGTTTATTATTAATAGGATCTGTTTAATGGCACTACTGTAAATCTTTGATAAATCAATGGGCAGCTACGTAACTAATCACAGGGGGATTAAATACCTCTTTAAGGCGTGTTGATGTGTTGTTTACGCCTTCGACTCTCGAAGCGACGCGCTGGGTTCGAAGCGACGCGCTGGGTTCGAAGCGACGGCGACTATGCACTCCGTTCGACGAGACGACGTCCTCCAGCGATGGCGAGAGCTCCAACGGCTTCGACAAGCGTCGACGATCTCCGGTGGCTTCCACCAGCGTCGACGAGCTCCAGCGCTTCCACCAGCGTCGACGAGCTCCAACAGCTTCGAACAGCGATGCGGCGACCTCCAGCGGCTTCGACTCGATGCGGCGAGCTCCTCAGATGAATTAAGGCTCCCAATTTTGGAGATTTCTCGAGAGAGAGGTATGTTACTTTGAGATTTTTCGCCTTCAATTCCCTTTTTTAATAACTTTTTCACTTTATTTTCTGTTCACTCACGTTCATTTCTGTTCACTCACGGGGTTTTGCTTTTTGTATGCTTCGTCGTCTTCCTCAGTCGTCGTCTTTCAATTTCTGTACACCCGTGATTTTTTCTCTTCAATTTCTGTTCAATCGTGCTTTTCTATGTCAATTTCTGTTCAATTTCTATTCAATTGTTGTTGTCTTCTCAATTCCTTTTCATTTTTCCCCATAGGGTTGTCGGAACCCTAGGGTTCCGGCCAGTATCGCCCGATTAATTGGGTGGGTTTTGTACCGTTGGGGGGCGGTACCGGTACGAAACGGCCGATACCAACTGGTATCGGCCGATACCTTGAACCTTGGTCAAAAATGTGTCTCCCAATGTTCTTCCATATTTTGCCTCGGTTATATCTCTAAATTACAAGGATTACCAAATCATAAATTATTAGTAAATTATGAAGATGGTTTAATGTGTTGCATGTTCAAAAACGCGACCAATTAGGGGAAAATTATATGTTCTGCATTTAAAATATTATAACTTCTGCATTTCCTACCTTTGAATCAACAAGCCATATCTTCTTGCGACACTCGTCCACTGGGGCCTTTGTCTGCAGCAGTTTTATTAAAGATAATGAAATAAAACTCAACTGCATGTTTACTCCAAATAATCATTTAACTTACATTCCAAAGAGCATATATACATTTGAGCTATCAAGAAGTAAACTTTGAGCATCCATACCTGCTTTGACATCTCAAGAGCTATGAGTTCCGCAGTACCCGTACCAGCCTGCAAGAACCAAAGAAATATAGTTTGCAATTCATCTTTAGCTCCCTATCCGAAATTTTAATGGAAAGAAGCATGGACCTGTAGGTAGTAAAACTAAAGGCTGTATAAAAAAGCTTATGAACTTGGGTCAATAATATATTACAAAGTTAAGCACCATACCTGCAAGCAAAAGTACGAATGCCATTATGCAGCAAGTATTCACCAGACGTCATCTCTATCTCTGGAGGAGAAACAAGATACTGGCTTGGAAGCTTCAATTCACCATCATATTGAAGCATTCCAGCATATCAAATCTTTGGAAATCTCTCACGGTTAAATTTATCAAAATCTTTATATTCTAGAGCTTTTGCTAGCATAACCATGCGATCTGCTCGGAAATTGAATGTTACAACATCATCACCATCTACTATATGACCAACTGCACTGCCACTCTCATCAACGATCACAAAGGGGGGCAAATACTGATCGTTGGCTTTGGGTTCCTCCCTAAGTTTTTTGACAGCTTCAATAGCACAACGGAAGCTGTGTGGTGCTTTACCAAGAACTTGAGTGTCCCAACCACGCTTAACAACTTCCCGGTCATTCTATGAAACACATACAAGAATTAGATTGAGAAATAGAAATAGAAACCGATGTCATACAACACGACCAAAGAGACATCATATATTGTGTAATCAATCAACCAGCCTTGCATGGTGAGTATCCGCAGCAAGTACGTTGATTATGTTAGAAAAGAAATCATTAAACACCATAATCTCAGACATAAGGAGAAATCAAAAAAGATTTAGCACAATGTTTGATAACTGGCTTCAAGAAAACATCACACGAGAGCCATTGGGATTAGCAATTTATCAGTTCATATAAAAGTAGAGAAGTGGAAACAAAAACATGATTAAGATCCATTTCCACTAAATATTTTAAAAAATTGTTTGGAGATTGCCAGAAAAAAACTTCACTCAAAAACTTAAGCTGATGAGTTGTGCTTTAATAAATTATATCAAGCAACCCTACATTTTTTTTCACATGTGCTTTTAGCCAAATAGAAAGTCTAACATGTACTTGTCTATCTTTCCTGGCAAGACAACAGGCAAACCAACATTTTGGTAAAACAACAGTTGTAATGTGGATGCAACCTCATTACCTAACTCTTCATGATGCAAACTGATGCTTAAACATATTTTAATGCTTCAGGTGCTTGCATTACCCACAAAAAAATACAGTTTTCTAGAGTAGACATTTTTTTTGTTAAAAAAAATGTTAACAGATATTGTATTGAGTTTTATCATTTCTATGGAGGGTAGCTTACAGTTAGATTGAAGAGAACCAGTAGCTGTCAAGTAAAGACAACCTTTTGAGTGTCTATGAATTAAAATATCACATACATTCAGTTTTATCTCACCAGATGGCGCCATGTTTCAGCCCACAAACAGCTGTAAAAGAGAGATTTTCAGATCAACACATAATAATTTGAAGAGTAGAACACAAGCATCCATCATCACACTGATGAATTCAACAAGAGGAAAAGAGACACATCTGACTCCTAGAAAGGTTGTTATTAAACTCCATGAAAACTGCGATCTTAGTAAGAACTAGTAGCTTAAATGACATTTTAATCAGCCATATCTCCTACTACATAACTAAATTATGAAAGAAACATGAACTATAATGAAATTCGGCAAAATCATATAATGCGTGTAATGAAAGGATATATCCCAAATCGTAGATAAATTAAAAGGATACTGAATATGCGTGTAATGATATATCCCAAATCATATATCCCACCAATGCTATATCCCAAATCCAATTAATGCTGGTTGATAACCATCCATTAAAATGACAGTTTGATCATCATCCCATCTAACCCGCAACCAAGATCTGAATGAAATGCGAAATATAATGAAATTCAGCTTAACGTCCTATGTTGAGAATTGTGTATAACAAACTTCTTCCCATCTATAGCTGACATATTCAGTGAGTGCTTCCTCAAGCGCTTCAAATATGATGCTCCAAATGTATTCTCATTAGGTATAAACTTAATTCTCATTGGGAACTACATTTTACTTTTCCTTCAAATGACCGTCTATTTTTAAGGATGCCACTTCTCAACATAAATGCATGTTTATCCAGAGAAGATCCAAGTGATCTCCATTTGCAACAGGTAAATAAATAGACTATCCAAGTCAACTTATTTTACCAATAACCTTTAGCACAAACAAAAGGGAGACGAAAATCTGCAACAAACTTCAGATGTATACTAGGGTTTAGTACACCTTATTCCTACTCTTACATCTTCGTCCAGTAAGGGTGTGTTTGGTTTGAAGGAAAAGGAAAGAAAAGGAAAGAAAGTTAGAAGGAAAACTATTTTTCATTGTTTGGTTGAAAAGAAAAAACAAAGAAAAATGAAAATGAAAAAAAGCAAAGGAAAATTCATGTTAAAACGTTTTCTTGAGATTTTCCTCTTCTTGGCCCAAGGAAAATGAGGGAAAAAGAGAGCTAAATTAATTTCTCACACTTTCATGTATTTATATTTTTAGCAAACATAATTAGTTGTTATTTTTAATGAATTCAAGAATTATTCATAAGTTTGTATCAAAAAATCGTTAATAATTCGTGAATTTTTCAAAAAATTAAGAACATTAGTAACTTTCTATTCGCGAATTATTCGAAAATTCCGCAAATTATTCACGAATTTTAAAATAAGTCGCAAATAATTGACTAATTTTTCAAAAAAATACATTCAATATATATTCATTCGTGAATAGTTCAAAAAAGTAGCGAATAATATATGAATTTTTAAAAATTCATGAATAATTGATGTTAGTGCACGGGTACGAATCCATTTTGGATATCCGCATATCCGACCCGTTTAGCACCCACAACCCAATACCACCGCGCTCTAAGCGGGGTACAGCTGAGTCAGACGAATGGGTCATTCGACCGTTAGTCTGGCACCGACATTCAACAAGTAAATGGACAGCTGTTAACTCGAATCCCGGAGAAAATCGTGCACCAATCAATGAGGGACGGTTACGCGTCATCAAGGAGGAATTACCTATAAATAGACTAGAGAACGAAGGAAAAAGGGCTCCAATCTCCAAGGTACAAGGTCTAAAACATAGAACTCTACTTTCTCGGCTTACATTTCTTATATTCGAGCTTGCGCCGCCAGTCTTGGGACGAACCTCCGTGGATCGATCTCAGCTGCACCAAGCTCCCTCTCTTTCTTAAGTTCCCTATTAACTTAAGCATCGGAGGGAATTTGGGTGGAACCCAGATCTGACCCCCCCTAACGAGTCCATGTGGTGCAGATCAACGGTCGATATCCGACATCGAATGTCAACGTCGAGCTTTCCAACCTCGAACGATCGATGCAACGGCCGTCCGAAGGTCGTATCATCTCCAACTACCATCACTCGACCCTGATTCCTCTAACCAAGGGTCCCATTACATCTGTTGAGGCTCCGACTCATCACCTTGAGTCTACATCAGCTTGACAACGGTCTCGGTCAATTTTGGCCTTAACAATTGATCTTTTAGAAATTCATGAATTATCCACGAATTTTCAAATAGCTCGCGAATGATTCGCTAATTTTCCAAATAAATTCCGACTCTTTAATGTATTTTCATGCATGCATGAATTATGCAAATAATTCACGAATTTTAAAATAATTCGCAGTTACTACACATTATGCACGAATTTTAGCTTGCGAATTATTTCAAACTTTTCAACAAAATTTGTAATTTATTCGTGTACTATTTAATAACATATTATCTACGAATCATAATATTTATAGTGCTAGCGAATTATTCGTTACAATTTGCAAATTATTTGCTAACTTAATGAATTTTTCAAAATAACTAACAAGTTTTTAATTTAAAAATAAAAATTTAATTTGCTATGATGATAGAATGATTTGAATTCACATCATAACCAGTTAAATTATTTTTTATTCATTTTCAACGAGTAAACTAATAAAATTAATTTCTATATTTTCCTTTTAACTCTCTTTCCAATTTTCTTTGGTAACCAAACATGAGAAAGAATCTCATTTCATTTTCCCTTCCTTTCTTTTTCTATTTCCTTTTCATTTCACTTTTCTTTCTTTCCTTCCTTTTTTTTCTTAATCCAAACACACCCTAAGTGACGAGTCTACTGACTACATTCATTCGTATATTAATTTGCTAAAATTATTAGTTTCAAAACAAGCTTGTCAGTTTTATATGGAGCATTAGTCCATGGGATTTGAACTATAAACTCCTTCGATTCCAAAAAAACAATAGGTCTAAATATCAATAATTGCATATGCCTTGAGGAGCCCATTCATATCAAAAGCAGTTTTAAAGTGGAAAATGCCAAATTGCTTATCAAAAAATGTCAATTTGCAGAAAACAAAAACAACATAAAGGTTTTAAGAAGGTAGAATACCTCAGTTCTAAGCTTGAAGGGCTGAGCTTCTTGTTCCAACTCCTCCTCGAAGAATCCAAGCTCTAGGCGACAAAAACGAATCCATAAAACCCCACCAGAAGGTTCTCATGCCAATTAACTGTATAGCGAAAAAGGAAAACATTGAATCAAATCTTACATTGAGCCGGCTTCTTCGACTACCAGAGGATGTCCTACTCCCCAAGCTCAATCTATCAAATAGCCCAACAGATCAAAACCATAGTATAAAGAGAGAGAGAAATTTTGTTGCAGAAAATGCGACCATCACCCACCTATCTCCTTTACCGTCCAATGAAGAATACAACCTAGAATCCCTCCTCTCAAACTCGGCCGAAGATAAAACCAAGCAAGAACCATCATCCTCCTCCTTCACACTCTCCAGCCTATCCATCATCACCGGCTCTCGCAAGCCTAGCAATCCCCGATCCATCATCACCCAACAGAACCCAGATCGGGTAGAGTGAAGCATATGGTTAATGCTTTTGAGAACCTGCTTTCGATTTCCGATGAGAATGAGGTCAGCAGGAGTGAGGGGAGGAATGGTTGGGTGTACCGTCAACAAGGCCAAACACGATAGGCCCAATGGGCATGCCCAAAGCCCAATGGGCAGGCCCAAAGCCCGCGAAAGCCCATTTGGGTATTCTTAAAAAAAGTCCGTATGGGCTTTGGGCCGGCCCGAAAGCCCGCCCATTTAAATGGGCATCTATTTGGCCTGGCCCGGCCTAAATGGGCATCTATTTGGCCCGGCCCGGCTCATTCTCATCCCTAGTTCTGGTATCCCTAGTTCTGGTATACAACTCGGAGCCTCTTCCATCACCAAACTCCTCCCCTCACTCCTGCTTGCCCTCGTTCTCATCGGAAATCGAAAGCCTCAAAAGCATTCACCAGATGCTTCACTCTACCCGATCAGGGTTCTGGTATACAATTCAGAGCCTCCTCCATCACCAAACTCCTCTTCTCCGCTTCTTTAACCTCCAACAATTTCTCTCCTTTCTCTTTTCTCCCACTTCCATCATTCGCCCCAATGCCAAAATCTTTCCTGAAGAAGTTCTCTTGTGCCGCTCTGAGGTCCTCGAAAGCCGCTTGCCAGCGTTTATCGAATTCTTTGGTTGCTTCGCCATTTGCTGGGTTCTTGTTTTTCTTCTTCTTCGCGATGATGAACTTCCTCTGCTGCTGCTGCTGTTGAGGAGGTGGGGGAGGCGGCGATCGGAGACGGGCAGGGGTCTGAAGGGCCGAGAAGATGGGTTTCTTGGGCTTTGACGAGGATTTGGCCAATGGGATCTTTGTGGGCTTTTGAGATGAGGTCGTTGGGATCGGGAGATTGGGGTCTGTGTTCTCTGAATTGGGGAGGGCTTTTGAGGGTTTTGATGGGTTTGTTGATGTAGCCATGGCAAGGGTCTTGGGATAAGAAAGGAGGAACCTTCATGTTGATTCTGGCCTCGATTTAGGGTTTTTTTTTCCCTACTTTTCTGACGGTGAGTTCTTGAAGAGACGATAGCGGAGTTTAAGGGGGGGAAAAGAGAAACGTTGGGTTTGTTTTGTTTGAGGGGAACGGGCGAATTCCCTAATGGCTAGTTTTTGATGCGGGGCCCACCACGGAGGGGTTTTTTATTTTTATTTTTTTTTAAAATGTTGATTAGTGTTATGAATCAACTACTGAGGGGAGAGCCCTCAGGTCTATATTTATAGCCAAAGGAGAGAATACAAGTGGGCTTATACAGATATGGGCCCAAACACTTGGGTTGGCCCAATAACTCATCCAACCCAGTAAATACCCATTCACAACACTCCCCCTTATCCAGCCATAGTTGTGGACCATGCTCATGAATACTTCAGGATTCTGAGCCTGTATGGGTCTCACATGGGGTGGATACTTCAGGATCCTGAGTTGGTGAGATTTGCCTCGTTAAAACCTTTGGCTATGAAAAACCCAGTGGGAAAAACCATAGTTAAGGAAATAGAGTACAAACTCTGCCAAACTCCCCCTGATCTGTACAAGCTCTCAAGCTTTCAGATCTCTTAGGCGTCTCATTCCAATCCTATGTACAAGTTTTCTAAAGTTAGCAGTAGGAAGGGCTTTAGTGAACAAATCTGCCAAATTGTCACATGACTGCACTTGTCTGATGTCGATCTTGCCATCTCTTTGTAGCTCATGCGTCCAGAAGAACTTTGGTGAAATGTGTTTCGTTCTGTCGCCTTTGATAAAGCCACCTCGTAGCTGAGCTATACAAGCAGCATTGTCCTCGAACATGGTAGTGGGCTCGAGGTCTCCAGTCTTCAGTCCGGTCGTAGACAAGATGTGGTGGATGACTGAGCGTAGCCATACGCATTCTCTGCTTGCTTCATGGATGGCAATGATCTCTGAGTGATTGGATGAGGTCGCCGTCAAGGTTTGCTTGATGGATCTCCAGGAAATGGCTGTCCATCCGTAGGTAAACACGTACCCAGTCTGTGATTTTGCTTTGTGGGGATCAGTCAAGTACCATGCATCAGCATAACCTGCAAGTGTAGAGGATGTTCCATTTTTGTAGAAGAGTCCCAAATCTGCAGACCCTTGGAGGTAGCGCAGAAGGTGCTTTACCCCGGTCCAGTGGCGCTGTGTAGGTGCTGCACTGTATCTGGCAAGCAAATTTACTGCGAACGCTATATCGGGACGCGTGCAGTTTGCCAGATATAGTAGTGCTCCGATGGCACTCAGATAGGGAACTTCTGGACCAAGTATATCCTCCCCCTCTTCCAGCGGCCGGAAGGGGTCTTTATGTGCATCCAGGGATCGTACCACCATAGGTGTACTCAATGGATGTCAATGGTCCATATGGAATCTGTGTAACATTTTCTTCGTATATGTGGTTTGGTGTAATAGGATTCCGTCTTTTTGATGTTCAATCTGTAAGCCAAGGCAGAATTTGGTTTTGTCTAGGTCTTTCATTTCGAATTCTTTAGTTAGGCTTACAGATATCTCAGTGATCTCTTCGGGAGATCCTATGAGATTCAGATCTTCTACGTAGACAGCTATTATCACGAATCCTTTTCCCTTTGTTCTTATGAAGATACAAGGGCAGACTTCATTGTTCGTGAATCCTTGTTGAACAAGGAACTCATTGAGTCTGTTATACCACATTCTTCCTGATTGTTTGAGACTATACAATGATCTTTGTAGCTTAACAGAATAGACGTCCCGAGGTCTATCTTTCAGTTCAGCAGGCATTGAGAAGCCATCAGGAAGTTTCATGTAGATCTCCTTGTCGAGATTGCCGTATAGATACGCAGTCACAACATCCATTAGCTGCATATCTAGGCCTTCCTTTGCTGTTAAGCTTATCAGGAATCTGAACGTGATCGCATCCATGACCGGGGAGTATGTTTCGTCATAGTCTATACCCGGTCTTTGGGAAAATCCCTGTGCTACAAGTCTAGCTTTGTAGCGTGCGATCTCATTATTTTCGTTTCTTTTTCTGACGAATACCCATTTGTATCCCACAGGTTTGACACCGGTAGGTGTCTGGACTATTTGCCCAAAGACTTTTCGTTTCTGAAGCGAGTCCAGCTCGGCTTCTATTGCCTGATTCCACTTTGGCCAATCGTCTCTACGTTTGCATTCAGCAACGGAGTGTGGTTCATAATCATCATCGCTTCCGGCGACGTGAATGGCAATGTGAAACGCGAAGTCATCGTCGACGACTGTACTCTTTCTGTCCAATACCTCCCCTGTACGTACATAATTTAGTGATATTTCTGTTTCTCCCGGCAGTTCCTCTGCAGTGGATTCCGGGAGGGGAGAGGGTATGGACACGAGCTCGTTTCTTTGTGGGGGTATCGTCCCAAGGTCTCTGGATATTTTTCTTTTTCTTGGATTTTTATCCTTGGAGCCTGGTGGTCTGCCTCTTTTCTGTTGAGGTGCAGCCACTTCTGCTGCGGGTGGATTGCATCCATCCTTCGGGATGTCAATCCTAGCTGGAGTATTCGCATCAGGGATGTGTGATCTGACAATCTTCTGGTTGTCAGTGAACGAGTCCGGTAATCTATGGACTGTGTCCTGGATGTGTAAGATCTTCCGGATCTCATCATCACATTGTTTTGTTACCGGATCATAGTGGGTCAAGCTTCTTGTATCCCACGTTAACATTTGCTTTGCACTAGACTTTTCGATGTCTATGCCCATTTTGGGGAAATACGTCTCATCAAAATTGCAGTCTTCAAGGCGTGCCTTGAAAGCGTCCCCCGTTTGGGGTTCTAGGTATCTTATAATGGAGGGTGAGTCAAACCCTACGTAGATACCTAGGAGACGTTGAGGACCCATCTTGGTCCTCTGTGGTGGTGCAATGGGGATATAAACTGCGCAGTCGAAGATTCTCAAGTGAGAGATGTTTGGCGGCGTTCCATATGCGAGTTGCATTGGAGATAGACTCTGACCTCCTGAGGGTCTAATTTTTATTAGTGATGCAGTATGCAAAATTGCATGTCCCCATGCATCCACCGGCAACTGGGATTTCATCAGCAATGGTCGTGTGATCCATTGGAGTCTTTTAATTAGCGACTCAGCTAACCCATTCTGGGTGTGAACATGCGGCACCAGATGTTCAATTTCTATTCCCGTTGCCTGGCAATATTCTTGGAATGACTGAGAGGTAAATTCCCCCGCATTATCCAGACGTATTTTCTTTATTTGGTTGTCTGGGAAATGCGCCCGCAACTTTATTATTTGTGCCAAAAGCTTTGCAAAAGCTAAGTTGCGGGTTGAAAGTAGACACACATACGAGTATTTCGAAGATGCATCAATCAGTACCATGAAGTACCGAAAAGGCCCGCTAGGGGGGTGGATATGTCCACATATGTCTCCGTGTATTCTTTCAAGGAAGCTAGGAGACTCAATATCCACTTTAAGTGGTGATGGCCTTGTTATTAATTTACCCTTAAAGCAGGGTACACAAGGGAATTCTCCCTTCTGAAGAATCTTCTGGTTCTTCAGGTTATGCCCATGGGATTGTGCTAGGATGCGGTGCATCATCACAGATCCGGGGTGGCCAAGTCTATCGTGCCAAAGTAAGAATTTGGCCGATGTCGGGCACTTCAGGTGCTCCGTCAGGTTTGCTTCCTCTCTCCGAATTTTTGTATGGTAGAGGCCTGATGAGAGGCTCTCAAAACGTTCAAGTATGGTTTTAACTCCATTTTCTTGAGACGTTACATACAGTAATTCATTTTCTTTGACATTTGCTGTTTCCAAGTGGAATCCGTTAAGACGGATATCTTTGAAACTTAGTAAGTTTCTCTTGGAATTCGGAGAGTAAAGTGCATCTTTTATTTTTATTTCTGTTCCATTGGGGAGCAACAAGGTTGCATTCCCAGAACCTTCAATTATGTCCGATGGCCCTGAAATTGTGTTTACAGGGCTCTTATACGGGATAATGCTATGAAAATAGCATTTGTGTTGAAGGATCGTATGTGTTGACGCGCTGTCTACTAAGCAGTCATGAGAGCATTCCATCTAAAAAAGATGAGTAAACATTTGCATTTAGAAAGGCTAAATTTTATTCAGCAGAATTGAAGATACATAAAAGCTCTCATGAAATAAGATGTTCATACAATAAAATGCTAAGATAAATGATAACGGGCTAATCAAGCAGATTATCTGACTCGAAGTCTTTTGCTGTAAATTTGACTGCATTATTCGCAGCCACCAGGTTTGATTCAGCATTCTTTTTCTTGCTTTGTTTATAAAGCTCCTGGAGATGCACTGGGGTCCTGCACACTCTAGACCAGTGGCATGTCATGCCACAGCTGTGGCACTGGTCTTCCCAGTCCCTCTTGGGCGGGGGTGCATTGTTTTTCTTGTTATCATTCCTGCGCCAGGTGAACTTGCGCTTCCCTTCATTCTTGCGCTGTTGTGGTGGGCCCTTGGCTTTTTTCTGTTGTCCCCCTTTCTGTGGTCTTTCTTTTCTTTTATTGTCCCTCTTCTTTTTGAAGGAAGAGGTATGGTGAGCTTCTGGTAGGGGGACAATGCCGGGAGGGCGCATATTGTGAGTGGCGAGAAGAATCTCTCTGTTTTGCTCGGCCATGAGAAGACATAATAGCAGCTCTGAATACTTGGTGAACTTACGTTCACGGTATTGCTGCATAAGTATCGCATCCTTTTCATGGAAAGACGTATACGTCTTTTCCAGCATGCGATCTTCTGAGACTTTTTCACCACACAACTTCAGGCGTGAGGTGATGCTAAAAAGTGCTGAGTTGTACTCAGCAATGGACTTAAAGTCCTGCAGTCTCAGGTTCTCCCACTCATATCTCGCCCTTGGGAGTATAAATCTCTCTGATGTTTATACCTGTCCTCAAGGGCGGTCCATAGCTCAAGTGGATCTTCGACCGTAAGGTACTCAGCCTTTAAGGTCTTGTCCACATGGCGGCGAATATAGTTGATGGCTTGCGCCTTCTCTATATCGCTAACATTTTCTTTTTCAGTCACAGCAGTGATGAGGGACTTGGCCCGCAGGTGAAACTTAACATCTAGCTGCCAGCTTAGATAGTTTCTGCCTGATGCATCCAGCACTTCAAAGTCAACGCTTGCAATTTTAGCCATTTATTTAGCAGAGCACAAACATGCATGAATTAATAATCAATCAGAAAGAACATTTTCATGCGGAAGCAATATTTAATGAAAAGCTAAACGTGTGGATCGGCCAGTCCCACAAGAAAGAGTCTAAGAGTCCACAGTCCAAATTATACAAATTTGCAGCTTGAATAAAATAAAAATACAACTTTGGAAACCCCGTGGGTCCCATTTAATATTTTCGTCTTCAAGCGTAGCTTCCGACTCCATGGAAGTTGGTCTTCTTTCTTTGACATTTACATAAATTCCTCACTACAATTTCTCTCAAAAATAAAAGAAAAGTGCGGGAAATAAACTGTGGGACTAAACGGCCGATCCAAAAACCACATTTAGCAATTCATGCAAGAATATTGTGCTCATCAACATTTTCATCCACAGACATCACATGCAGTTTATTCATATGAGGATAAAGCGATATTTAATCACTTAATAATTATTGGACCACTGGGCAACGTCATACACCGTTAGGTTAGGTAACTAACGGCAGAGCGGTCGCAGGATCTTCCTAATTATTAAGTTTTTAAATAAAATGTACAACCACGCAAATAATATCCACATAATTTTGCCAGAGATGTAAAGCATGTAAAAGAAATTACTATGCATAGGTTGTAAATGGATTTAATCAATTAAATTGATTAAGAGCCCAAAATTAACATTTTCTTTTGTATGAGGAAAAAGGTTCCCTCATCATCCCAAAAAGCCCCCCAAAAAATCCCCAAAATGCCCTTGTCTGCCCGATATTCGTCCCGTAATTTACCGTGATTTTTCACGAATATTTTGCTTTTGAATCCCCATTTTAAATTAATTTTTGGGCTAATAAGTTGCCTTTTGAGGCGAGTTTATAGCCCTTTGCCTCCCCAAATTTTTTTTTCAGATAAACCGGCCTGTGGGCCTGAAGCCCGCAGTCGACCTATGGGCTTCAGGCCCATAGGGTTGGTTTTTTTGGGAAATCTGTGGGCCTGAAGCCCACAGATCTGCAGTGGGCTTCAGGCCCACAGATCCTTTTTTTGTGTGAAAATCTGTGGGCCTGAAGCCCACAGATATCTCAGTTTCAGTTTTTTTTCGAATTAGGGTTTTGCACAGAGGGGGGGCGCCGCCGCCGCCCCCCGAACTGGAGGCGCGGCGGAGGCCGCCGCCCCCCACTGCGGGGGGAGCGACGGAGGCCCCCCCCGCAGCGGGGGGGGGGGGAGGCCAGGGGGCCGCCGCCCCCCGCTGCGGGGGGGGGGGAGCGGCGGGGGCCGCAACCCCCCCCCCCCCCCCCCCCGCAGAGGGGGGCGCGGCCAGGGGGCCGCCCCCCGCAGAGGGGGAAGCGGCCAGGGGGCCGCCGCCCCCCCCTCTGCGGGGGGGACGGCGGGCGCGGGGGCCGCCGCCCCCCTCTGCGGGGGGGAGCGGCGGGGGCCGCCCCCCTGCAGAGGGAGGGGGCGGCCTCGGGGGCCGCCGCCCCCCCTGCAGTGGGGGGTGCGGCGGCTGTTGCCCCCCTATGGGGGACGGCGTGGCCGGGGAGGGGGGCCGGCGGCGAGGCCGCCGGCGAGGGTTGATTTAGGGTTTGAGAAAAAAAAATCCAAAATCCCTAAAAAAATTTGATTTTTGGGATGAATAATCCGTCGTTTTCAAGGCGACGATGGATCCCCATGACGATCTTGCGAGATCTAGGGGAGGGGCATTCATACATATGATTAAAAGTATCGTTTTTAGTATTTTTACCTCTATATCCGTCCTCCGGATATAGCGACGGTTGCTCGAAGCCCTACGCGGATGACGACTTTCGATGGAGGAAGCCTTGCACCGCGCTCGTGGATCTCCCGTCTCGCCTTCGCCTTCGCCTTCGCAACGAACGGAAAAAAAAATTTGTGGAAAGGAAAAAATTTAGAGGCTCGTGCTGATAACGTGTTATGAATCAACTACTGAGGGGAGAGCCCTCAGGTCTATATTTATAGCCAAAGGAGAGAATAGAAGTGGGCTTATACAGATATGGGCCCAAACACTTGGGTTGGCCCAATAACTCATCCAACCCAGTAAATACCCATTCACAACAATTAGGTTATTGTCTAATTTAAATTAATTTGATTTGGTCAGGCAAGTAAAGTTTTCAGGGCTGTATTAAATGAGTCCAGTTTGCACATACCAGTGATTTGATCAAGCCATCCTTTTGGGTTTTGAAAATATGTCAAACTTGAAGAAGAAGGGGATAAAATAAGAAAATTAGAGTGGACTTGGTAATCTCAAAAGAAAAAAAAGGATGATATACAAATCTTCTTCCTAGATACGTAATTAGGGGAAATCACACAAAAATATCCCAACGTTTGGGGCGTCTTTCATATTAATACCCTGAACTTTTAAGTCATACACAACAGTACCTTTTTTGGTTTTTTGTTTAATTTATACCCGTTTTGCCCTTTACCCCATTCAGAAAAATAATACCCTAACGTTTGTGGTATCTTTCAAAAAAACACCCAAATCCCACTAAAACCCAAATCACATGGGTATTTTTTTGAAAGATACCCCAAACGTTCGGGTATTATTTTTCTGAATGTGGTAAAGGGCAAAACGGGTATAAATTAAACAAAAAACCAAAAAAGGTACGGTTGTGTATGACTTAAAAGTTCAGTGGTATTAATATGAAAGAGGCCCCAAACGTTGGGGTATTTTTGTGTGATTTCACCTACGTAATTAATTTAGCAAAATTGGGCGGGGTGGGATTATAATTTAGTTACCATTTACCAACTTTGTTAAACAACTAGTCACGGTGAAGGTCGACTCCCGGCTGCAAAACCGAGGAGGACAGTCAGTTAACGGGTGAAATGACGACATGGTAGTCGTCTCTCGGGCGATAGAATGACGTGGAAGTCGTCTCCCGGGGGCAACTTTGATGTGCGAAAGAAAACCTGGGTCAGTCGTAGCATAGGAACAATAGTAGTGAATAAAGCACAAAAAACGTCGGTGCAGAGCGGAAAAAGAGCGATGAAAAACTCGTAAGTAGGGGAAGATGAGTGGTCTTTCAGGTGTAGGAAAAAATAATGGCGAACCTGCAAATAAGGGGAATGTGGTGGCCATTTTTGTTTGGGTTCCACAAAAACAATCAACTCCACACCCAACCACTCGACCGCACTCCATAGGGCTCGCCACTCTCCCAAACACTTTGTCCTAGTCATAATTTGATGCCACGTAGGACAAAGAAGCATTTACGATACAAATTAATTTACGATACAAAGAAATTTAATTCCTTCCAAAATTCTTCCTTAAAAAATTTAGTATCCTTCAAATTTAGTTTCATATGAAATTTAGTACCCTCCAAATTTAGAACTCATAAAATTGCTAATTATCTCAGTACATCATACAAAGCATATAATGTATAATCTGCAAATATGGGAAAGGTCCAAAGGAATAGACGATGAAAATATACGAAAAGGCACAATTTGAATTACAGAAGTTTCCATTTACATTCAATTTATTTACGCAAATATTGAATTTTTCTGAAAGACGACCATTATAAGTTGCAATCAACAAGAAAATTAGTCAAAAGCATCAACATTTCAGACAAAGGGTAATTTACTTTGCAAATATGCTCATTCAAATGTATGATACTACTATTTTACATGATAGCATAATATCAAAATGCTATAAATTTTTAGGTCTGGGAATGTTGTATGTTCCAATGCAATACAAAAGGTAAGTAAAAATCGACATTGCTGTTAGTATAGAAATATTAATTTAGTACGGAAATGTAGTACAGAAATAGCATTTCTTGTGCAATATAGTTATGTGCAATTAGTTCGAAGATATCGAAGACTACATTGGGAAGATATGCACCAAGATCTATATTTATGTACAAAAGACCCGTCATTGTCTGCAACACACTGGAAGGATTCAAATTTCAAAAGTTTTGAAGTATCTTGCTGATAGATTACATGCGATGATTTTCTTTTGGATCGTAAAAAACTCTGTCATTCTGCAGTAGAAAACTTCCTCATGACAACATTGTAAAGAGAAAAAGTATCAATCGTAAGCCATAATGGAGTGTTATGTGGATGCGCAATAACCTGGGGAATTTACAAACATAATTTTTTTAGAGAAACGAATATATATTTGATAATATCTCTTATACAAAATTAAGACTTTATTTACCGTATTCAGTTGGAGGGTTGATGATCGTGGTGTGTGTAACCGAGCAAGCTCAGCAAGAACCATCTTCCAATTCTGTAACAAAAATGTTATTATGATGTTCAATGAAAACAATGTATTTGGAGAAAAAATTCTGTTTTTATATGTTACCTCAGAAAAACATGTTTCTTTAGCATCAATATTAGACGTCGCAGTTGCTTCTACCGTTCTTTTTGCAACTTTCTGAAGATAATAATAATAAATAGTTTTGATTTAAGTAATCTTAATATGAAAATGATTAATTATGTAATGTCAAGCATACCTTATCAAACTAAATTCTCTTATAATCCCGTAGTGTGACATCTATATTATTGTTTTGAAGCAAGGTAACCAGCAAGCAAAAAATGATTAATAAAAAATACAATCGAATAAATAGGAAAAAAGATTAATTAGTGCCTTACAGTTTTCCGCAAATAAGGATCCTTAACAGCATTCATCTGTACAAAAATACAAATCAATATTTCAGAAGAAAATATGAACATCATAAATGACATGCTATATAATTTAAATTTTAGTACATGTACATAAATAGCAGTGCTTGTCCACATTATGCAGATCGGTATCATATGATAATGGTATACTTGCATGATAGACACAAATTGATAACAAAATTATTTTGAAGAATGACTAAATGAATAAAATAAACAGAAAGATATAAACGAAAATTTTAAAAACTTACATATAACAGACATTATTGAAAGTCACAGCAGGATTTCTGGATAAACAATGTTAACTGTGTTATTTGAACCAGACAGGAGCAGAACACTAACACGGTCAAAAGACGTGCATCTAGAAAGTGCCACATAAAGATATCCATGACTGAAAACTGGGTTACGCAAGTCTAATCCAACAAACTTCACGGATTGTTCTTGAGATTTATTAATTGTCATGGCATAAGTTACACGAACAGGAAATTATCGTCTTGTCATATGAATAGGTAATTCTGTAGATGATGGTGACAAAGATATTCTTGGAATAAAAACCAAACTAACGGCTCTATCACCATTCAAAATTTGAGCTTCAGTCACACGGGATGCGCATCTTACAACCATTAGTCGAGTGACATTACATAGCCCATCTTTTGGTGCAATATTTCGAAGTAAAATAATTGGACAACCAACCTTAAGGTCAAGTTTAAATGGGGGCAACCCGGGAGGATCCAAATAGTTTATGTATCCATTAGGATACCGGTTTATAATGGAAGGATCAGTATATTCAGTTTCAGCCAGTTTGTCTACAGCCAGATATGTTATCTGTTGACCAGGATAAATTTGCAATGCAGTAGAATTTATATAATTAACATCATCATTACGCGCAGAAAGAATTATTCGTTCAGTAAGGAATGTCGGAGTCACCGTACCCTCAACATATAGCTGCGGATAAATTCTTAATAATAACTCATTTAAATCCTTGCACCTGAAAATGTGGGAGGGAAGCTCAACCACTTCTGCATGGTTTGTCCCAACCTAATGCATAATTAGAAATTAATTAAGTCAATGGTAAGTCTTAGATGATGAATCTAAGGACTTGGAGGAAGATGTTCTTAGACCGACTAAGAGTAAACAGTAACTGACACTAAAATTAGATGATGTGTTAGTTGGTTAAAGAAGCATTGCCGACCGACTAGTTTGCAACCTAGTCGGTCAACCAACGTTCTTAGACCGACTAACGATAAACAGTAACTCCTGAGAAATTTAGAAAGCCAACTAGTCGGTCCAAGAAGGATTGCCGACCGACTGGATCGTAATCTAGTCGGTCGGTGCCCCTTCTTATACCGGCTAACAAGCACAAAAAGTTCCGATACGGAGCGCGGGGCCCCGGGATCGATTCCTAAGACTCCTAGGCTTGATCTAATAGTAAGATACGACCGTTATGAAGTCCGTCACGAATGACATACTTCGAAATCGACAATCCTAAGGAAGAAACGAGAAAATACGACGAATCGATCGAAAATGAAAGCTGCGGAGACGAAAACCACACATGAGGAGAAAATCCACCAAAACATATATTATATTATAATAAATCCAGATACATGACAAGCAGTCGTTACAGTAAGTTAAGAGAAAAACTAAATTTTGCAACGGTAAGTTAAATTAATTAAGTCTATGGTAAGTTAAGAGAAATTAATAAAGTATTCAAATAAATACCTCCAAAATAAATTTTGCAAAATTATTATTTTCAATGAATGAGTTGTACAAACACATATTCTGATCCAAGATCAAAATTTGTATAGCGCACCATAATGCAGATCGTCTTAATGAGGCTCCAACAATTTCTTCTCGAACCCCCTTTGGTATGACGGGCAAGATTTGTCGGAAGTCCCCACCAAGAACAACAGTAATACCCCGAATGCTTTAGTGTTATCACAAATATCCTTCAACTCGATCAACTGACTCAACACAATGCCGGTGTTGCATAGAAACTTCGTCCCATATTATCAATTTTGCTTTTCTGAATAGTTGTGCATGTATGGATTGTTTACTAAAATTACAAATTGAATTATCATGCACATCTAAAGGGATGCGAAATGTTGAATGCGCAGTCCGACCTCCGATGAGCAACAATGATGCAATACCAGATGATGCAACAGTGATAACTATATTTCCTAGACTACGCAACATTGTTGCTATAGCATTGTACAGAAAAGTCTTTCCCGTTCCAGCACCGTCGCTTAAGAAAAATGTAGTACCTTTATTTTCAAAAACAGACGAAGTAATTGCTGAATAAGCATTACGTTGTGCATCATTAAGGCAATCAACATTTTTCACTGCATCCAATTGTTTCGCGGTATTTATAAGTTCCTGATGTTCATGCAACAATCGATTGCCAACAATTGCATTCCAATTTCTAGTAGGAAGTGGCATCGGTGGAAAGTCAGATAGACACTTACCAGACTCCTCAAGCAATTCATTAATTAGAAATAAGCCATAATTTCAATTTGGCATTGAGATGGTGTAGAAATTGAAAACATGATATTAATTTTATATTGAAGATCGTCACAAATTTGCATTGAGAATTGATTCCATAATGCAAGTGGGTCGATCGGTGAACATTCGATAAGAATAATACTAAACAGTCGTCTTAATTGATAACA
The DNA here is from genome assembly GCA_030789695.1 of Scilla litardierei. Classification (NCBI taxonomy): domain Eukaryota; kingdom Viridiplantae; phylum Streptophyta; class Magnoliopsida; order Asparagales; family Asparagaceae; genus Scilla; species Scilla litardierei. The sequence continues at coordinate 77,632,337 of CM061132.1, read as the reverse complement.
TGTTTTCATAATTGAAGCTTCGTGAAGACACTGTTTCCATTCTGAATCATCTTCAAGAAGACCTCTTGCAACGCATGTTGCTTTGAATGTAGAGTACTCTACATTATTGACAGTGTGTATATTTTTCCCATGATGTTGGTCCTCTAACAACTGTTAGTAACAACCGTCAATAGAAGCGTTCACCAGAGTTTGGAGATGCAAAATACATTTTACCAATTGAATATCTAGATTTTCTTGGAGTCCAGACCTTTGTGGATTTATTCCAAACAAACTTTTGAGGAAATTCTTGGTAAGAGATCAAGTGCTGACTCATGTAAAGCACAACATGTAAAAAATTCAGTCAAAGTTGTCTTCTCATTTTCAGCTCTAGACCATATTGTAGCATGGTCTTCATCTGGATCAAAAATAACACGGTGTTGCCCTGGCAAATGAAGCATCAATCGTTGTACTGATGATATCTCCTGATGTAAAGGATGTTCAAATAATCGCCAAGCTGCCTCTGGGGGTCCAATATATCTTGCATCAAGGTATTGCTGGATCTCATCTACTGCACCCAACACCATTGTGGTTTGATCATGACCTTTATAAATGTACTTATGAATGTATTTGACACATCTTATCCCGACACAAACTTCGACATTAATATGACAGTTAAAGCGTCTAGAAATATACATATTGTATGGAACAACATCTCGGTTATCAAACTGAAGACCCCTTACAGTATAAATATGTCCATTATTACAACGACGATATATAGGATAGCCATCCTACTTTTAAAGATAGTTTCAGGGTATGTGTTGGACATATACGTCTGTAATTTACGCTCATTTCTTCTTACAATCTTCATGGAGAGCTACTTCGGGAATTATTCTTTAGTCTCAGTCACTAATAGTATATCGTTAGACAACGACGTGTAACTATGAACGTTCATCCTGAATATTAAATTATTCTCTAGTCTAACCATCTAATATTGTATCTTTTGCAAACAACATGTATCATGAGAGTTCATTATGATTATGTGAAGTTCATCTACAGCTAATGCATAGAAAGAAGACTTGATCCTCTGTATAAGCATATAGTATATAAACAGTTTGTCACTCCTTCAACTATTTTATCATACATACTATCAATCACATCAATGCATGTACTAAATATCTAAACCACCACATCATCTCCGAAGGAATTCTATCGTAACTCTTAAAATTATTATTTTTAGATCAATGGAAACCACATGAAGTTCTCTTTTATGCTCCAAGTATCTGTCCATAAATCATCTTCATAAATACCTGACTTCGATATTTAAAATTACACACATGTATCTGAACTTTTTCATAAATACCTGACTTCGAATCATCTTCAGTCTGGTTCAGATACTTATTCATAAATACCTGAAAAATTACACACATGTATCTCATTGCCGCACAACATTTAAAATTTGTAAACTATTAGTCAACACAAAGATACATAGTAACTAATATTCCACATAGACAACCCTATGTTTTCTGTAAATTATTTATAGAAGATGAGAGTGACGCTAAACCGTGATGGAGTGATGGACTGATGCTAAATAATCCTAAATAATTTGAGATTGAGAGTGATGCTAAATAAGTATCCTAATGCTAAATAATCATACATAATATGAGATTGAAAGTGATGCTAAATAATCCTAATGCAACAGAACAGAATAATCCTAAAGCTAAACCGTGCAAGTACGTGAGGCGGTGATGGACTGGTAATGTGGCGGGGATTTTTTTACATAGACAGTCAAATGATAAATTCATCTTTTACATAGGAAAATTATGTAAAAAAATCAGGCGATTATGGAAATAGGGGGTCACCAACAATTTTGAAATTCATCTCCTATCATAGCAAATCCTGGTCGATTTACCCTTTTACATAGGGGTTCAGCGACAATCCAATGAAACCATATCTGTTCAATTTCTATGTGTTTAATAACGATGTCAATTTCTATCTGTTCAATTCATATGTCAATAACGACGTTGAATGCTAACATCAGCTTATCGCAAAAGTAAGAAAATTAATGGGAAACATGAAATCCAAGCATAAGTTACAATTAATGGGGAATTCCCATTAAAGCAGATAAGAACACGGGCAGCAGATACATCTCCTTCATTAAAGCCTTTCTTTTTAACTCAAAAACACGGGCAACTAAATCGGGGCGATCGATAGACTTTTGATAAGGTAGCAGAGCATTAGATATTTCAGGCCAATTTGGATTTGCAGTCATGGTTAGAAATATATCTGGGTGCTAATTATATCTTGTGATAGCCATTGAGTCTTGAAAAATTTCAAACATGTGGCGTGCACTTCCAGTGAAAGATGAAGGAAGTATCATCTGCTGGCCAATTTGGTCACAACTGACATATGCATCGATATCTGCAAGACCCTGATAGAGTTCAGAACGGATTTTTTGCTGATTAAGTTTGATAAACGTCAAACGATTTTGCTCAATTGCTGCCCAAGCATCAACTATGAACTCTTGGAACAATTTGCCAGCTCGCAAAATTGACGAATACTCAGTATGTCTTTCAAACAGACGGTAGCTATAAAACTCACACATGGTAAGGCGTCTATGTGAGGATTGATTACGCTATGGATCCTATTGCTTCAACTCCGGTTCCCATCCAAGCTGACCATGAGGAAATAATAAGACATAATGCAATGGCAAATATGCAGGATGAGCCTCATTAATTTGCATGAATTGATTATTTCCTCGTAGATGTAAAACAATATCTCGCATCCATGTAGGTCGATAGCCATCTCCAGGTAAAATAACTGTGATCTCATATATAGTTGGGAGGTTATAGCGACGTCGATCTTTTGTCGAATTATAATGCAGATATAGAGGGAGATCACGACCAGATACATTTGCTTGAATTAAGACAGAATAATCTTGATGATATAGATGGATAAATGGGTTTATGCCTGATAGACAATTTTGAATGATAAGTAAGACATCCGTTCTCAAATGAGGATTTCTATTACTTCGTAACTCTATAGCAGAAGCAGGATCATATATGTAAAGTTGACAATAACTTGCTGTTTGATTCAGTTGTGGTAGAAGTGATCCTGTTCGATGACGTAATTCTCCATGAATAGTAAAAGATTTACGACCTCTACTCGGAATCAATCTTTGATCCAATGTAGCACCAAGACTGGTAAATGCGTTAGCTGCGTTATACTCCTGAGCATATTTTCGAAATAATTTTGATTGCTCATTGTTACCATCATATAATTCACGAATTGCTGTAGGGGGTTCAATAATTGTATCTAATTTTACCTTTCTTTGCAAACAGCAGGTTCCAAAAAGATGAGTTGTCAAAGTTGACCTCGACAATTGTTCAACCAACCAATGTAAAGCTGAGCAATGAGGGCATTGAATGTTTATTAAGACAAGAGAATGCCGAACAGAATCCACAGTTGTTGGGGGACAAAGTATATTTGGAATTGACCTACATAATGTAGTTTATTGTCAAATTACATTAGTTTAGATTAAGTCTTATGTCCGATAAATATGATAATAACATGGCAGGAGGTTCAGTAACTTGTGCAAGAATAAAACCAGATATGTTTATTTGTTCTTTTTCTCGTTCTCTCCTTCTGCGTTGAGCAAAGGACCTATCCATAGTAAAACCAAAATTAAGTACAATTAGACTAATGTAGAGTACGTAGAAAAGATTTTATGTTCATGGAAGCAGAGACTAAGGTAGATAACTTAGCAGAAGGTCCATCGCCTTGTTCAAAAACATTATCAGTGCGGGAGGCTGAGCCCTCATGCAACTCATCAAGTAGGGAAGTTGATAATAAAGTTGTTAATTGAGGTATATCGAGTATGCTGTTAGGATGCATAAATCGAGAAATGCCTCTTTGGTCTTTATCTTGTTTTTCCCTTCTGCGTTGAGCTAACCAACAACCCAAACTAAACCCAAAAATAAATAAAATTACAGTACAATATATCAAGAATAGTTGATTTTATGTACAGGCAAGTGGATAATAACATAAATAACCTGGCAGAAGGTTCAGCATCTTGTTCAGAAATAGTATCATTGCGCGAGTCTGAGCCCTCATGCACATCTTCAATTAGGGAAGTTGATGATGAAGGTGGTAATTGAGGTATATCGAGAAAGTTGTTAGGAGTGATAAATCGAGAAATGTTCAATTGTTCTTTCTCTAGTTCTCTCCTTCTACGTTGAGCTAAGGAACTGCCCAAAGTAAAACCAAAAATGAATACAATTAAATTACAATATCTCAAGAAAAGTAGATTTTATGTACATGCACAGGGATAATAACATAGAAAACCTGGCAGAAGGTGGAACATCTTGTTCAGAAATAGTATTAATTTGCGAGGTTGAGCCCTCATGCACGTCTTCAATTAGGGAAGTTGATGATGAAGGTGTTACTTGACGTATATCGATTATGCTGTTAGGACTGATAAATCAAGTAATGTTTCTTTGTTCTTTCTCTCGTTCTCTCCTTCTACGTTGAGCTAAGGATCTAACCAAAGTAAAACCAATAAATGAATAAAATTAAATTGCAATATCTCAAGAATATTAGATTTTATGTACATGCAAGTGGAAAATAACTTAGATTGCATAGCATAAGGTGGAGCATCTTGTTCAGGAATAGTATCATTTCGAGAGGATGAACCCTCATACACCTCTTCAATTAGGGAAGTTGATGATGAAGCTGTTACTCTAGGTATATCGATTATGATGTTAGGAGGCCTAAATCGAGAAATGTTTCTTTGTTCTTTCTCTCGTGCTCTCCTTCTGCGATGAGCTAAGGAACTAACCAAAGTACACCCAGAACTAAATACAATTAAAATACAGTAGGGCAGCATAGAATGTATGTACATGTAAGTGGAAAAAACCTGGCAAATGGTTGACCATCATGTTCAGAAATCATATCAATGTGTGAGTAGTCCCGACCGCGGTTCGGTTCCGGTTCGGTTCCGGTTCCGAACCGCCGGTTCCGGTTCTGGCAAAACCCGGAACCGAAACCGAACTGCTTCTAAGCGGTTCGGTTCCGGTTCCGGTTCTCGGCCAGTTCCGGTTCCGGTTCTCGGCCGGTTCCGGTTCCGGTTCCGGTTTGGGGTCGGTTCCGGTTCGGTTGTGGTGAAAAATATATGAAAAGTAAACAAAATTTAAATGCTATAACTTAAAAAAGAAATATATCTTGTCACTAATCAACTTAATGCAAGTTACATATGAGAAAATTGAGGATGTGACAAACCAAACCGGGGAATGTGAGAAAACTTTGTGAGAAAATTGAGAATGTGAGCAAATTGGACAAAACTGAATCGGTTCTCCGGTTTCGGAACCGGGGAACCGAACCGGGGAACCGGTGAACCGGAACCGCCGATTCCGGTTCGGTTCCACAAAAGGGCAAACCGGAACCGAACCGGCTTGGCCCGGTTCCGGTTCCGGTTCTCGGAACCGGCCGGCCGGTTCCGGTTCGGTTCGGTTCCAAATCGGTTCGGTTCCGGTCGGTTCCACGGTTCGAACCGAACCGTGGTCGGGTCTATGTGTGAGGCTGAGCCATCGGCACCTTGAGATATTTTTCTATGGTCATGTTCACGATGTCTCCTTTTGCATTGAGCTAATATGCTTTTTGCTACGAAACTATCATCGTATGCCTAAATTAACTGTATAGTGTAAGGCTGAGTAATAATAGTACATAAAGTATGTAAGACAGTGATTTATATTAGCAAATGCCATACCGGACGCATGTTGGTCTAAAGAAAGTCGAAATGCAAAAGTCTTTCGGCTGTTCAAATTACGATAGCGTACAACTGATTCAGCTAAAATAAACGTTAAAAAATAAATATTGTAATTGCTAAGTACAAATTCTCATAAACTGATAAGGATGTCAAGCACAATTATTTTTCTTATGGAACGGTTGTTCTGGTAGGGTTTACTAAACTGTGCACACACAGTTCATCATGTAATTACAACAATCACTCGTCTAAAAATTAATTGTTAGAACCATGTGCATAGGATATGTAATCAGAAGTAATTACATGGTTCAAAACAATATTATTTGGATGTAAACAGTAAAATTGAAAATTGATATATGTAAGCGGTAGAGAAGTGCATGCATATTAAAACTGAAAATTGATTTACTTGATTATCAAATATGAAGTTGTTTATGTGTAATTAGTAATAGGAATTTGAATTTTTTGTGAACAACAATCAATATTCAGTGGTAATTTACATATGAGAATCAAACAAATACATTAGCAAACATAAACAGTTATATAACCATAATCTAAATTCAAATGACAGAGCATGTTTGACGTGCGTTTATATTTCATATATTTGCGCACGTTTTATTCCTTGTTTTTCCGTTATTTTCTGCCGTCTTGTATTCGTTTTCTCGTGTTTTCTTATTTTCTTTCACTTTTCCGTGTTTTTTGTATTTTGCAGGAGTTTACCGGCGTAGGGGACATAAAACGACGATATCATGAGTCCCCGGAGCAATGGGAGGAGTCACGCGTGATCCAGGGGGTCAAACGACGAAGATCGCATCTTTCAGCCCCTCACCCGACCGGTTGGTCACTTCCAACCGATCGGGTGATGCACGCGTGCACCACCTGGACACAAGTTTGAGCGGCCAAGAAGTCACTCGGTCGGTTCAGAGACCGGTTCAAACGCCCCAACTCTCTGGAATTCTGACGTTGAATGCCAACCGATCGGGTGACCTTCACCCGACCGGTTCACCTGTAGCCGATTCTCCGAAGCCAAGACACGGAGAGATCAACCGACCGGTTCACCCGACGGCACGAAGATCCAACCGATCAGCTTCAAGCCTCAACCGACCGTGCCATGGTGACCGGGTGAAGTCCTATTCTGAGCTGCCGAAGAAACGAAGCAGGTCACCCGATCGGGTGACTTTTCACCCGATCGGGTGATATCGTATTCTATATATAGGACCCCTAGGTTTTCCAGAAACGAGGGTGGTTATTTTTTGCTGTTTTTTCTCTCTCTTGACGGCTGTAATTTTTCAGATATTTGTAAGTTTTCCGATCTTTGTTAAATTTTAATATAGTGTTATTAGCATTGCTCGTAATGCTTTTCAATCGCCTGATCATGATTTTTACGGTCGATTTTGCTTTAGATCGCTTTTTACTAAATATGTGTGAGTAGTTCCCAAATCTGGGATTTTGGTGGAAACCCCTTCGTGGGTTCTTCCCGATGCGTCCATAGGACTAGGAAATCGATAGGGATTAGGAATCTAACGTTTACGCGGGGTGTTTTATTGTCATCGGCGGGAAAAAGACCGCCTTTGACCGTCGGGCCAAGGGGGAATAAACTTGGCGGTTGACTCCCTAACCGTAGCTCACGCCCTTAGCATAGACGTCGAATCCTAGCGCGTGGGAGCGGCAGGACGAGACGTTGGGAGTTATCATTGCAAGCTTAGTGCTCCCGGAGTCGGTCAGTGTTAATGGACACGGGAGTGCCCACTGACCAAACCCGGGAAGTCCGACATATCATCCTGGGCACCGGCCAGAATATCGGGCCCATGGGACGTTGGTACCACTCTTAGAGGCAACGTCTCACCATTAGACCCTAATTCCGATCGTTATCCTACCCGTAGGCCGTATCGGCGAGAATCGCACGATAGGGTGGAAACCAAAGTCCCGGGTTTTCCCTTTATATTGTTTATCCCTTGCATTCCATTTACTGTGACAACCCATTATCCGATTCGGGCTAGCTCGCCCACGGGGTGAATTTGATCCTTCTTGACACAAGCACATCCACGTCTCCCTGAGTTCGACCTCCAAGCCACACTACAACACCGTGCGCTTGCGGTTACAAATATTTAAATCTCACGCCCCCAATCATATTATTGCACACATCAAACACGCACAACGTGGGGACGTCAATCTTTATGGCGCCATTGCCGGGGAGGCAACGTGCTTGTTATTTTAGGATTTCATGAACCCTTGTGTCTAGCTCTCATCCCTACCTCGCGATAATTTTCACATTCTTCTTTTCCCTTTTTATTTTCTTATTTTTATTTTTATTTTTTATCTTATCTGTTTCTTTCCCACTTTTCGCTTCACGGGTGTTTGTTGTTTTTCATGCGCAGGAGTTCAAGAAGTCTCGACGACTTGATTCCCGTTGATCCAGAGATAAACACCACCCTAAGGTGTTTGGCCGCCGAGAAGCGAAGAAGAGAGGATCCTGAAACCATGGGGGAGAACACCCCACCTCACAAGTCCCTGCTGGAGTACTCGATGCCATCCATCGAGTCCACCTCCTCCATCCGTCCTCCTGCTATTACGGCCCAAAGCTTCGAGCTTAAGCCGTCTTTAGTGACGTGGATCCAGCATGATCAATTTTCGGGTGCACCCATGGAGAGCCCCATTGAACATTTGGACTCCTTCTTGGAGAAATGTGACACCTTCCGGATAAACGGTGTCACAACTGAGACGATCCTTATGAAGCTATTCCCCTTCTCTTTGCGAGATAAGACCAAGCTGTGGCTTATGGGGAAGGACCCAAATACATTCAACACCTGGGAGAAGCTCTCAAATGCTTTCCTGACGAAGTTCTTTCCTCCGGGGAAGACCATGAAGCTGAGGAGTGAGATCTCCTCCTTGTCCCAGGCCAGCCACGAGTCTCTGCACGAAGCCTGGACCAGATACAAGGAGATGCAGCGGAGATGTCCCCACCATAAGCTCCCCAAGTGGCAGATCATAAATCTGTTCTGTAATGGGTTGAGGGACGATTTGAAATCTTCCATGGACGCCGCGGCTGGAGGGTCTTTTATGTCAAGAAGCGAAGAAGATGCCGGACAGATTCTGGAAAATATGGCATCTAACAATGAGCGGTGGTGTGACGAGAGAGCCACACCTAGATCTGGGGGCATCCACAGGGTCGAGGACGTCGACAAATTATCCAGCAAGTTTGACTTGCTGTCGACCCAGATCTCCGCATTGATGGTAGGCGCCGGTGGCGTCGGTACACAACAGATTGCTGCGGTGGAATCCGAAGTCTTTGGAGAATTCGACGGTGGTGACATCTCACCACCGTTGGATCAAGCGAGCGCATTATTTTACAATCCTACGGGGAATGCGCCTTTTCCACCAGAACCAACTCCAACCCGGTCTACTCTCCAAACAACCGGAATCATCCCAACCTTAGTTACCGTGCACCGTATCAACAGCCGACTCAGCAGCAACAACAATAGATATATCAGCCGGCTAGGCCTCAGCAGCAGCAGTTTCAGCAGCAGCAATTCAGCAGCAACAACCTCCACAACAGTATCAGCGGTATGCTCCAAGGAATCAGCAGCCCATCCAGCAGCAATATGGCCAGCAGAGGGCCATCTCTCCGGTTGAGTCCCTCTTGACTCAATACATCGCCAACCAGGAGAAGATAAATCTGAAGCTGGAGATGGGACAGAGAGTTCTCACTGATCAGGTGACCCAGCTGGGGTTGCAAGTGGCGAACCTTCAGAGGCCGCAGAATCTGTTACCGCCACAGCCTGAGGTGAACCCGAGGGGGGCTAATCAAACCTTGGCACTCACGCATGAGCATGCGAACGTGTCCGCTATCGTCTTGAGGAGCGGAACGCAAATCCCCACGAGAGTGCCCTCCAAGGAACCGGAAGCACCGTTGGTCGTGGAACGACCAATTGAAAAATTAAATGACGACGGTGCTTCGTCGCCAAAGCCAACTACTCCGGAGGGAGTCCATGGAGAGGAGAAGAAAAAGGATGAGGAAGGGAGCCTCAGAGTATTCAAGCCCGTTGTGCCTTTTCCACAACGGCTTGCCCAAGCCAAAATAGATGAGAAGTATGGCAAATTCTTTGCCATGGTCAAAGATCTGAGCTTGCAAATCCCCTTCCTCGAAGCTATCGAGACGATTCCCTCCTATGCCAAATTTCTAAAGGACTTGGTGACACGAGGATCCAGAAAGGCGAAGGTCGTATTAACGGCGGAGTGCAGTGCCCTCATTCAGCGCGCAAATCCGCCCAAGCTTAAAGACCCAGGAAGTTTCTCCATCCCTTGTTCGATTGGGGAAGTGCGAATCTAGAGGGCGCTCATCGATCTAGGAGCGAGCGTCAGTCTAATGCCCATGTCGCTATACAAGAGAATATGGATGGGAGACTTGGAGCCCACCGGCATGACATTACAGCTTGCTGACCGTTCGGTCAAATACCTGGTGGGAGTAGTAGACGACCTCCCCGTTGATGTGAGTGGAGTACAAGTATCGGTGGATTTTGTGGTTATGGACATGCCGGAAGATAAGCACACCCCTATTATCCTTGGACGGCCCTTTATGGCAACCGCCGGTGTTTTGATAGACGTGAAGAATGGGAAGCTTTCCCTCAACGTCGGCCAAGAAAAAGTCGAATTTGACTTAGGGTTGTCAATGAGGCAACCCGATCCTCCGGACGATCAAAGATGCAATGTGCTGGAGTTGGAAGAAGAGAGAGCTGTGGAGGCAGGCTCCTGGAAAATTCTCTCGAGAAATCCCCGCGACCACTTGGGAGATCTTGGAGAGCAAGTTGGCTCACCAAAGAAAGAAGTTGCTGATGAGGCGGTCGCCCGACATGTGATCCCTCCCGGATTCCCAAAAGCTCCTCCTACGAGGAGAAAAGGCAAAGAGCCCATGGGGCTCACCGGGGATGAGATCCGGATCCTTAAACGAGTGGCGGTGGACGCCAATATGAAGGAGAAGCCCCCGGACCCCGTCAACAAGGGGAGGGTGGTCGAGCAAGTTTTCTTGGCGCCACCGGCTACACCAAAAGCTACCAGCCCTAGAGATGAAGCGATGCCAGACTTTGGGCATCACCCGTATTGTAACGCCACATTTCTGTCATACGTATTTTCGTACGTATCTCTGCGTGGCATTGGATTGCGTGTATTTTGCACTTTGATTTTTAATATTTTATCCGTAGTCCGGACTCGTGACCTGACCCCGTATTTGCGACCGTCTCGGAGGCGCGATCACACCGGTATCTTCTTTTTAATCTTTGGGCGTCGAGATACCTATGTGCTGATAACTCATTATGAGTAATTAAATTTTTATTAACCTTTTTGAATTTCTAGGATCAGAATCTGTTCGTTTTCTTTTATTTTTAAAACAAAACTTTATACTCCTAATACCTTAAGCCTAAAACTACTTAATATTGCAAGCTTTTTTTTATTTTAAGGATATCAAACCGAATCTTTTAAATCATAACCTATTTGATTTCATCACCAAACAAAGCTCAGTTCAAATATATATATATATCTTAACAACTGCCCCCCGTGAACCACTTCTTTCCCTTCCCCACGTCACGTTCATGCGGGTACTTTGCCCCGCAAAATCCGATGCATCTGATTTTAACACCCTGATTCACGCAACCGCCCTTCTTCACGTTCTTCGTCTCTCTTCTTTTAAAGCCCAACCTCTCACCGTTGCGCCTTCGCCCAGTCCCCGCTCCTCCTCGCTGCTCGCATTCCCCGACGGCAGCCGAACCCCGTTTCAAAGCCGATCCTCCCTCAGCCCCGGAAGCCCAGCACCCTCATCTTCAGTCCGGCATCTCCACGCTCCGACTTCTCTCCGGCCATTTCCCAACGCCGAAGACTTCGCCGTCGACTTCTCTTCTACACATCCGCCGGACCACCCCACCTCCACGTCGACCCATCGGAGACATCGTCGCAGTATTTCCCGCGCCGTCCGATCTCCTCCGAGGCTCTTCCTTCGGTGACAGCACCTTCCGGCAACCCTCCCGCAACAACCGCCGAAGCCCTCCGCCCTCCTCCCCTCTCCTTGCCACCGCCGACGACCCGAGAGCCAAGCGCCTCCGTTCGAGTCCACCGCCGCTCGCCTAGCCCAGCAGCGCCGTCTCCGTTCGAGGCCCACGTCGCAGCCATCCGACAGTCATCTCAGAAGCCCGACGCCTCCACGTCCACCTACGAGAACGACGCCGGCGCCTCCTGCCCTCTCTCACCGCTGTCGCTCGAGTTCCGGCGAACTCGCCACAAGGCCAACGCCGCAGGCCCTCCACCCAGACGACGTCCGGCGGCCTCTCCCTTCAGCACGACACCGCCTCCGACCACACCGCCTCCTCGACCTCCCTCGCCTTCGAGCACACCTCCGACGAACTTCTCCGCCTTGCCGACAGCAGCCATAGACCACCGGAAGTCGCCGCCGCTTCATCTGCCAAACACGCGAAGAGGAGAAAACGCGGAACAACAAGAAACCACGTAAGCTCTTAATACCAGCATGCATGCGAGTTATTTATAATATATTAGTTGTTATATGTTTGATAATGAATACTTATAACAGTACGTATAATGGCAAATTAGTTAATATTTCCTAATCAGTAATTTTTAATTATAGCAGCATAATAATAATATATGTTGCATGTGGAGTAAGCTATATATAAAACAATATATATGCATGAATAACCAGTGTGATATAAGTTAGGTTAATGGCATTTTGATTGATTAATAATTCCTCGATTTGTTATTAGCATCCATGGAGCAGATAGAAATGTGCCCCACGCTACGATCGTCTGGTCACCCAACATCGCCCTGAGGCAAGTATTTACTCCTTGCAAGTATACTATTTTTCTACAAGGTTTCAAAGGTTAAAGTATTTATCCCCTACCAATTTTAAAGTATAAGAATGCTCCGTCATCTTTAAAACGCACATTGCTCTTATTGCTTGTAGTACTACTATTTACGTCGCCAGATATATTTTGAAGTGTCCACCCCTATTGAATGTGAACATTGGGCCTTCGGGCAATTACGGATTATTGGGCCTTCGGGCAATTACGGATTATTGGGCCTTCGGGCAATACGGATATGGGCCCGCGGGGCATTTACGGAATGTTAGCCATACGGCTAACATTGAACTACGGTTTGTCTTATGGACACTTGGGTGGGGTAGTCTAGTGTAGTAGAGGCTGGAAAGCTGGATTGCACTCTATTGGTGAACTTGACCGACACCTGGCCAGGTCGGTGAGTATAGAGTCACGGGTAGCTCCCGTTGACTTGGGTGTGATGCTGGTCACCTCCCCCTCAGACACTGGGCTTTGTCACTAGATAGGAGATTGATTGACTGATTGATGCACCCCTTTTTACCTCTGTTGATGCTATAGAGTAACCTGCTAAAATTATTGCCACGATTAATTATTGCTGTACACACTACACTGTCACGACTATTGCTGTGCACACTACACTTGCTATACATATTGCTGTACGCACTACACCTGTTATACTTATTGCTGTGCACACCACACTACTCATGCTCACTGCTTGCACACTACACATTGTTATGCCCCTTGTTTCCACATGCTACTATGTATCATCTTCTTGAAATCATAATGTGCATCTCCTCCCTAAACTTTGTGAACTATATTAAATCTTGCCGAGGGTCATTTTATTTCTAACGTTTTTAAATCTTACCGAGGGTCATTTTAGTTTTAACGTTTTTAAATCTTGCTGAGCGACCCTCGCTGACGTATATTTCCTTGTTTGTGAAATATACGTTAGGTTTTGAGCAGAGTTCACCGAAGAGTTCTTTTGGAGATTGAGCAGGAAGACCAAAAGAGCTAAGAGCACGAGATCCACTACTGAAGACGACGGACACTGCGCAGCTTGCTGAAGCTTTAATAATTGTTGTTGTAATTTCTTTGTAACTGTTGTAATGGCCATGCTAGGCCTTTTAATTTTTGTGTACATGTAATCTGGAGGTCAAAGTTTTAATGATGACACCATATTTGTGTTGTTCCGAATATTCGCAAGCAAGAACCTGACAAGTAGTCATACACAGACGCTTATTGGGTTGGGGCTTCACCGCTCCAGCCCAAGCGGGCCCGCTCGTGTCCTCGCTCCCAAGTATAATGGGAAGTGGGGCGTGACACGTATCGCCCACCTTGAACATCATCAACGGGCGTCGAGCTAACGACGTTAAACAAAAGCGCTTCATGGGAGGCAACCCATGCTCTAAACCATTGCTTCAAATTTTTAGGACTATTTTTAACTTTATTTTATCTATTTTAATAAATAAATCCAGCCGCGAGAACTTCCGTTGAGGGACTTAGGCAATTTGTGGACTTTTGCAGAAAACAAGGCCCCAACCGATCGGTTGATAACTCAACCGATAGGGTGGGATGTATCAGCTGCTGGCCGTATCAGTCGCTTAACGAACCGATCGGGTGAAGATATGCGAGACCGGTTGGCAGACCGGGTGAACTGGGCTGAATTCTCGGGAATTTTTGGGAAATGATCAACCGATCGGTTGATACGCAGAGCGATCGGGTGACAGACCGGGTGAGCTGTACCAAACTTTCGGGAAAATTTGTGGAGCGGCCAACCGATCGGGTGAGTTATCAACCGACCGGTTCGCCTGTAGCGTTTCTTCAGCTGAAAATCTCGACCTAATATTCAACCGATCGGGTGACAACTCACCCGATTGGTTCGACTTAAACCCTATAAATAACCCCCCCGTTCGTTTTTCTCGCCCGATCTCGTCAAATCCGCCGTCGTTTCGTCTCCTCCGCGCTCCCAACGGCCGAAAATCTTCTCCCACGATTTCCACTCCCCCTCTAGCCTCTCTCTCCACCTACCCCTTCCATCTCTCCATCGTTTTCTCTCCCTCTCTTTCCCCCATTTCGATTTTTCAAACCCTAATCCCCCCATTTTCGGATTTTTCGCTGAAGAGAAGTGTCGCGGCTCCACACTCTGTCCGATTGCACGGTATTGGGGTCAATTTCAAGCAAGGAACTCCAACCTCTGCTGGGTAACTTCGCTCCACTGCTCAAGTTTACTTTTTACCCTAGAATTTCTACTCGCTTAATTGTTTGTGTGTGCGTGATTTTAGCGTGTTCTACACTCATTTGCATCACACTCACTATGGCCCGGGATCGTGATAATGGGAAGGGTATCATGCGGGAGGAGGAACCGTCTCGAAAGAGACGTAAACAAACACGTCCTCCTCCCAATACACCACGTGCACTATCACTAGCCCCTACCCCACCTGTTATCCCCCCTGAGGACCCAATGTTGGGCCCGCATGGGTATCGATTTAGGAACCAAGAGCATAAGGACTTCTACCTTAGGCTGGATTCTCGGGGGCATCTGTCGACCAAGTTTGCACACACCCAATCGCTTATCGATCTCGGTGTCTTCACCGAGGTCGAGACTCTTTTCACAAACCTAGGTTGGTTAGCCTTCCTGAACACCATTGCGATGTCCTACCCGTCCCTCACGCTAGAATTTCTTTCCTCACTCGTTTGTGAGTCGGGGTCAATCGTCATTTTCCGGGTGCGTAACAAAACCATCCGCACTCACCTGAACACGATTAATGATATATTTGGTTTCCCCATCCTTGGGGACAATGCCATCCGACACTACGGATATCCACCCGAATTCGATGTCAATAACTTTTGGTTCCGCCTCACCATACTCCCTCGCTATCCCCGAGGTAAGGCCAAGGCCTCCTCAATCATCCATCCTATATTCCGTCTGGCCCATCGGATCATATCCTCCGCATTTTTCCCCAGGGATGAGTCAGGCATCGTGACCATCCCTGATCTTTTCATTCTATGGGCCATGACTTTCCCTTTCGTTCGAGACGATGATGTGATTAGCTTTAGGGCCCATACTGTCCCCGTCCATGCCGGCGACTGGCTTATTTACAAGCTCCTCAAGATTAGTCGGGCCGGCAAGGGCAAGATTTGCTGTGGGGGAATAATTACTATCATTGCTTCTTATCCCCAATTTAATATCCCCATCCACCGAGATCTTCCAACTGCCGCAGGACCCTCACGTCTAGATCTTGATGTCCTGCGGCATATTCATATGATTAAGCCCCGCCTTGCTCGTCGATTTGATTTCAACTACGGCCACGCCCCAGCCCCCTACACCATTCTCCCCAACCCCGCTCGCATGACTATTGCTGTAGTGGGAGATTGGAATTTTCCGCCCGATCCCGAGTTTCTAGCGCGGTTGCGCCTTCCTTTCCTTCCCCCGAACGCACGCAGACCACCTTCCCCTGCCGCCCGCTTAGGCGACCAGGATATCCCTGCGTCCCATGGAGATATCGGGGCTGGCCCGAGTCACACCACCCGTGCTCCTGGCCCTATCACTGCTGAGGATCTTTCTGCGGCCATCTCCGGCCTTGTGTCCAGTGTCGGCATGACCACTGCCGCCGGCACTACTTCCGCATCACTTCCCGACACCACTTCTGCTTCACGTCAGTCCACTTCTTTTGGTCGCCGCCAGGCCTCAGCTCGTCTTGCTCTCGAGGCTGAGGTCGCAGCTCTCCGTGATCTTGCCACGTCCTCTGTCCCCTCAGACCCATCACCGTCCTCCTTTCTCACTCACCCACGTTTCCTCGCACTTGAGAGGAACGTGGCCGCCATCCTCCGCCTTCTCACTCACGTCCACGGACCACCACCACCCACACCACACCCCTCACCACCACCTTCACCACCTCGACGATCGTCACCTCCCCCATCACACTCTTCTCCTCCACCATCCCACCCATCCCCACCTCCTTCACCCCCACCTAGGCGATCATCCCCCCTCCCCCATCTATTCCCATCCCCGTATCCACTTCTCCTCTCATGACCACTTCTGTCGCCCCCACACCACCTCCTCCCTCCTCCACCGTCACTTCATATGTGCGCCGCAAGAAATTGCAGGTGCGCTCCAGATCTCTCCCACCGCCACCCACTACCATCACCATCACGCCTTCTCTCCCCATTTCTATCCCTTCTACCACTGCCTTGATCGCCGTACTTCCACCACCACCCACCTCCACCGACACTTTACCCATCATTCACACCCCCACTGCACCTATTCCTCCACCTCTTTCCCCACTTCTCCGCACACCTCCAGCCTCCCCCGACCACCCATCCACACCCTCTTCCGAGGAGGGCGAGGACTCCCCATCTCTTGCTTTTTGATTTCATTTTGTTTTCTGACCTCCCCCTTGCATATCTCTGCATCTTCACGTTCACATCTTATCGCTAGCACTGTCATGTCTAGCTTGGGGGAAGCCAAATTTTTTGGGTGTGCTGTCGTGTTTCGTTTTTCTTTGTGTGTTTGTTTATTTGTCGTGTCGTGTGATTTTCTTTCTTTCATTTATTTTTATTTTCTGTTTATATGTCGTGTGGTGTGCTTTTTATTTTTATTTCTTATTTTCAGTTTCGTTTGTATGATTTTCTTATCTTTCGTGTGTTTTTGTGTCTGTACGATTCCCCCCTTATTCATTGCCATCCCGTATTTAATTCTATTGCATTGAGGGCAATGCAAGTTTCAGCTTGGGGGAGTCTCACTTCGTGCGTCATTTGTGTCGTTTTTCTTCGTTTTTGAGTCGTTTTCCATCGTGTTTTTCTTTTTCTTCTCATCTTTTGTTCTCTCTCTCCTAGAGATGAACCCTATGATGAATTGCCACAAAATCACACACACCTAGCATGGCATCGATATTCACATTCACTAGCCCTAGGATATCAAGTCCTCTTGCATTTCATGCATCGTGGATCCACTTAGCTTTTTGTGAGTCGTGCGTCGTGCCCAGCTGTGTGGTGTACTTCTACTTTGTGATTTTACTTTATATACATGTCCAGGAATGACCCCTAGATTATCATGCTTCGATTTGAATATGCGGTGTTTGTTTCTACTGTCTGCTTCTTCTGCATGCTATATATATATATCGTACGCTTCATTTCGCATGTGTCGGGATTCCACAATTAAGGACTAGGATAACCCATTTAGCCCATGCTCTAATTAGCGAGAATAGTTTCCTTTGCCCAAGTGTTTAGATTCCGATTTCTTTTTTGTTTTACTTGGTGCAAATCCCCTCGTCGTGTACCGTTCTCCCACTTGGGAGAGTACACATGTGTAAAGACAAAAAACCCCAAAAAATCCAAAAAAAAAAGAATATATTCATACCACCCTCATAAATGACGCAGTGGAACTTATTCATCGGGATTAACCATCCTGGATGAATATATTCTGAGATCCCCAAACGGGGGAGGCATTACTGCACATCTTATAGATTGTGCCTTGGCGGGTTCATATCCCCAGTTCTATGCTCAACTTCGTTGAAGTCGAGCTTATTGCGGATTTTTTGTAGATAACACTGGGAAATCAATTATATTTAACAACTGGAAGAAAATTGAACACCCTGAAGTTTTGTGTTCACACCCAGAAATGGGTTATATATAAATCATCAAAATGATTCAAACGGATTACTTATCCAAAAAATCCAGTTGTAGGTGACCGTGTGGGAACATGCAAACCATCACAACGCCTCCTTAGAACCTATTTATATGAGCCTGATCACCTCATATAAGCAGTTTCTGAGAACCCCTAACGGGGGAAGCGTTTAGAGCACATCTTATCGATGGCGCCATGATGAGTATACATCCCTATATCACCACTATGGACCATCATAATACAGAACTATTTATCGAAAGTAATTACCCCAGATAAATAGATTCTGAGCACTCTAAACAGGGGAAGCATTTAAAATCACTTCTCCTAAGACGTGCATTAATGGGCCCTCTTTTAAAGACTTGATGTGATCCTGAAGATCCTTCATAACCTTAATTCCCCAGTATTAGGTTTAACAAAAATACTATAATCATCCATGAGCCTGAAGCTCAATTTGACCATTTAAAATATTAATACCTATGATCTGATTATCATGAATAGTGATGAGATCCTGAAGATCCACACTTATGAAACTGTTAAACAGTTATCAGACATAGCTACTAACAATATAAATATTGTCAAATTCACACATCCCTGCTACTAAAAATCCAGCTAGGATTGACATACCAAATATAATGGATCCAATCCACCAGTAGCAGAAGTGGATATCCTCAACGGATGAGAGGACATACCACGAGGCTCCAAAACGAGAAATAACTCCTAGAGACCCTAAAACAATACCACCACAGAAAAGTGAGCTCATCTCCATATCCTCTTCCTTTCCAGAACCTCCAGAAGAGATGAATCTGGAATAAATTGAATAATGTATGTATACGGAGAGGTATTTGGATAAAACACACTTGTCGACAATTACTCACATTTCATTTTGCCATTGATACCGTTCCCAATCTCCGTTTCCTGAAGCAAACGCAGAAATTTGGCCAAATTATGTGGAACGAGGCAATAATAAGTTGAGCTGGACTCACTTATGAAATGTGAAGTGTTTGGACCTAAAGTCCTGATATCAAAAGATATCAAACCTGTGGGTTACCGAGTATTGTATAAATAAATAAAATCGTATGCTATAAGAAAAACGCTATAGCTTAAAGGTTTATTTCGCAGAAACCAGGAAGTAACCATGTAAGATGAGCTTAACTCACTTACAAAATTATTTAAACTGATGCATCAGGCTCTCTGGTCATATGGCGAAAACCACACGATTGGCAAAGAAAATTTTAGGCTATGTTGCTATGGATGTTGTGACAACATACCCTTACGAATTACCATCCTGAAGATGAAATCATCACCTTAAAGATGAGACTATCATCCTGAAGATGAAACCATCATCCCGAAGATGAATAATCATCCCGAAGATGAAACCATCATCCTGAAGATGAGACCATCATACTGAAGATGAGACTATCATCCTGAAGATGAATTATCATCCCGAAGATGAAACCATCATCCCGAAGATGAAACCGTCATCCTGAAGATGATACCATCATCCTGAAGATGAAATACTCATTCTGTAGATGATACCATCATCCCTGAAGATGAATGTACATCCTGAAGATGATACCATCATCCTGAAGATGAAACTATCATCCTAAAGATGAAATACACATTCTGTACACATCCTGAAGATGATACCATCATCCTGAAGATGAAACTATCATCCTAAAGATGAAATACTCATTCTGTACACGATAACATCATCCTGAAGATGACTGTACATCTCGAATGTGAAAATATCATCCTTATGATTATACCATCATACTGAAGATGAAATAATCATCCAGAAGATGAATAATCAACCAGAAGATGAAAACATCATCCTGAAGATGACTCATCATCCTGCAGATGAGAACTTCATTAACCCGAAGTTGATGAAGAAACATGGACAATTGCATTCCACTATATACACCAACTGGGTGTCTGGATGCATATTAAAGACCTTTTCCCCTAGCTGGAAGAGGGGGAGAATATCCTAGGTCCTGAAGTACCCAACTCCTTTATCTGGCCAACTACACGTGTCTTTATAGACTGTTTGCGGTAAAGCTGTTAGCCAGATACAGTGCAGTGCCTGTAGCGCAACACTGGACCATGGATACATATCTTCTGCGCTCTCCAAGGGTCAAGGATCAGAAACCATGGAAATATATTTGCATATGCAGGTTAAAGATCATTGCGATGACTACGCACAAAATGAACAGCCATTTCCTGAAGATATACACAGCATCATCCTAAGTCTACATCAAATTTCTATTCCGAGAAGCTCATCATCCAAAGAATCAAATCGAATATATGCACAACCAGGTCCTACAGTACCTTGCAGGTACAGTGACGACTGGGTCAAAGTCTACAGACATGTAGCCATCTGCCAAGTTTCGTAGAGCATACCACGTCCGAGCCCCCTTTTGTTTCAGCGGCTTCCAGATATGAGTGCAACTTGTATAGATGAGTGATTATTGTATTTTGTTTTTCTTTTTGGAATTTTGTGGAAGATGTATAGATACTTAGGATATTGGTGTATAGATACATAGGATATCTACAAGCCTGAAGCTTGTATGGTTCAGGGGGAGTAACCTGTGGGTTGTACTCTTTTTCCCTTAAGCTGTTGGTTTTTCCCACTGGGTTTTCCATAGCTAAGGTTTTAACGAGGCAAACACGATTACTCTGGATCCAGAAGTATCCACCCACTTAGCTTTATACGCTAAGACCAAAGAAATGGATGGATAAGGGGGAGTGTTATGAGTGAGAGGGGGGCTTTTGGCCTCCCCACCTCTCTATCCCTCCATTACTCCCCACTACTAAGTAGTGGGGAGTAATGGAGGGATAGAGAGGTGGGGAGGCCAAAAGCCCCCCTCTCACTCATAACAAGAAGAGAAAAGAAAAGAAAAACCCAAAAAAGAAAAGAAAAGAAATAAATTGTATAGCCAAAAAGCCAAAAAAATACATATATCCAAAACCCAAAAAAAAATTCCAGTGTGAATATTTTTCCTACTTGCTGTGAATAAAGGGAAGGCGAGAGTTTGCACCGAGTGTTCTACTCCACATCATCTCAACCCCCATCGTTTTCGAAAACACTTGGCTTAGGAACTTTTTAGCTATTATCTAGGCTATAGTGTGGTGATTTCTTTAACCCTAGTTGTGGAGTCCATGACGCATGATATGTTTCGATTCTCGCTCTATTCTCATGCATGCTTGAGCTATATATTCACCGCTTAATTCGAATCGAATCGATATTTGGGTCAATTCTTGGATTTGTGTATATCGAGCACTATTGCACATCGTAGATGGTGACACCGACTGCTAGCGCACGACCACACTCACTCGCACTTCACCGCGTGGGCCCACGGCACTTGTTTGGACTCGTATTCCTTGGTTTAGTGATGTGATTTGGCGTTTGCTTGCTTGGTGTGTCGTTTTTGATTTTGTTGGCCATGACGGGCGATCTAGGATATAGAGTTCCCTTTTTCTCTCTTTCTCTCTATTTTCTCCCTCCGAGCTCCGACTCTCACTCGTCTTCCTCGAGGACAAGGAAGAGTTCAGCTTGGGGGATTTTGACGTGTGTTTATATTTCATATATTTGCGCACGTTTTCTTTCGTGTTTTTTCGTTATTTTCTGCCGTCTTGTATTCGTTTTCTCGTGTTTTCTTGTTTTCTTTCACTTTTCCGTGTTTTTTGTATTTTGCAGGAGTTTACCGGCGTAGGGGACATAAAACGACGATATCATGAGTCCCCGGAGCAACGGGAGGAGTCACGCGTGATCCAGGGGGGGGTCAAATAACGAAGATCGCATCTTTCAGCCCCTCACCCGACCGGTTGGTCACTTCCAACCGATCGGGTGATGCACGCGTGCACCACCCGGACATAAGTTGGAGCGGCCAAGAAGTCACCCGGTCGGTTCAGAGACTGGTTCAAATGCCCCAACTCTCTGGAATCCTAACGCTGAATGCCAACCGATCGGGTGACCTTCACCCGACCGGTTCACCTGTAGACGATTCTCCGAAGCCAAGACACGGAGAGATCAACCGACCGGTTCACCCGACGGCGCGAAGATCCAACCGATCAGCTTCAAGCCTCAACCGACCGTGCCGTGGTGACCGGGTGAAGTCCTATTCTAAGCTGCCGAAGAAACGAAGTAGGTCACCCGATCGGGTGACTTTTCACCCGATCGGGTGATATCGTATTCTATATATATGACCCCTAGGTTTTCCAGAAACGAGGGTGGTTATTTTTTGCTGTTTTCTCTCTCTCTCTTGACGGCTATAATTTTTCAGATATTTGTAAGTTTTTCGATCTTTGTTAAATTTTAATATAGTGTTATTAGCATTGCTCTTACTGCTTTTCAATCACCTGATCATGATTTTTATGGTCGATTTTGCTTTAGATCGCTTTTTACTAAATATGTGTGAGTAGTTCCCAAATCTGGGATTTTAGTGGAAACCCCTTCGTGGGTTCTTCCCGATGCGTCCATAGGACTAGGAAATCGATAGGGATTAGGAATCTAACGGTTACACGGGGTGTTTTATTGTCATCGGCGGGAAAAAGACCGCCTTTGACCATCGGGCCAAGGGGGAATAAACTTGGCGGTTGACTCCCTAGCCGTAGCTCACGCCCTTAGCGTAGACGTCGAATCCTAGCGTGCGGGAGCGGCAGGACGAGACGTTGGGAGTTATCGTTGCAAGCTTAGTGCTCCCGGAGTCGGTCAGTGTTAATGGACACGGGAGTGCCCACTGACTGAACCCGGGAAGTCCGGCGTATCATCCTGGGCACCGACCGGAATATTGTGCCCAAGGGACACTGGTACCACTCTTAGAGGCAACATCTCACCATTAGACCCTAATTCTGATCGTTATCCTACCCGTAGGCCGTATCGAAGAGAATCGCACGATAGGGTGGAAACCAAAGTCCCGGGTTTTTCCTTTATATTGTTTATCCCTTGCATTCCATTTACTGTGATAACCCATTATCTGATTCGGGCTAGCTCGCCCACGGGGTGAATTTGATCCTTCTTGACACAAGCACATCCACGCCTCTCTGAGTTCGACCCCCAAGCCACACTACAATACCGTGCGCTTGCGGTTACAAATATTTAAATCTCACGCCCCCAATCATATTATTGCACACATCAAACATGCACAACGTGGGGACGTCAATGTTCATCCAAAACTTTGGAAGATCAATATAAATTTCATTTGCATGAAGTGTGTATCATCTTCGTACAGGTACTAATCATGTCATATCAAATGAACATGATAAATATAAGACAGGCTGTCAAGAGATGATGGTTATAAATCATGCGCCACATTGGTACAAAGTGTTCATTGGTAAAAAGATAAATTGTCGTCTTTTAACTAATAAACCAAGTGAGATTTAGATTATATCCTCGACTTAATCCAAGCTTATACAAATAAGTCATAATCTAATTTGTCAAAAGTTCCAAGACTGGACTGAAAACATTTAACTCAGCCTAACAATTATTAATTTGTAAAAAATAATAAATATAATAAATAAGTCAGAAGCTAATTTGTCAGAAGCTCCAAGACTGGACTTTATTTCAGTATATAAAGTAGACACAAGGGGCTCACCACATAACTCATTACTTTGATGGCCTTTTGACCACTACGTATATATACTTCAACTAATTTTCTAGACTGAAAAGGAGTCTACAGATGCCCGGTTTCCAAATTTTCCTTAGATTGAAAAGGAGTATAAAGATAGAAGATGTAAAATGACGGGCATGGCTGGCCATATACTAACCACAAAAAGAATAATCAGAAATCCACCAAAACTATTGGTACATAAAGGGGATGGTCACAATTTGACAACCATAGGGTGAATTCAGAAAATGTTACAACAGAATCGACAATTTAACAGTAATGAGGCGC
Organism: Scilla litardierei; assembly: GCA_030789695.1. NCBI lineage: Eukaryota > Viridiplantae > Streptophyta > Magnoliopsida > Asparagales > Asparagaceae > Scilla > Scilla litardierei. Next base: position 77,608,253 of record CM061132.1, on the reverse strand, counting down.
CTAGATATTAATATTGTCAAAAGGGGACCCAAAATACAATTCTTCAGTATTCATGTTCCTTAAAACAGACATGAATATGTTACAGATGCTCCGCACAAAAATATTGATAACACAATATTCCGTTCAAGATGGAAAATGAGAAACACCTGGACAACAAAAAAACAGTAATTTGGAGGGCAACACATAGGTAAAAATAAGGCGACAAAATTGTACCTTATGGTATTCTTATCAAGCCTCTTCAATTATCAATCTGCATAATAAAATAGGCACACGTGAGCATAAAAATTGTTTCTGCTAGCGTTTCAGTGCATGTGCATGTTAAAAAAACCAGCTGATTTTTAAAAGTGTTAACAAAAAACGGCCATGCTTAAAAGTGTGATTTTTAAAAGGCATGTGCACTTCATATGTTAAAAGTGTGTATGGGTTAGAATGTCCTATTAATATTTTTGGGATACACGTAGAACAAATTTGAGACACGTAGGACAAAGATTTAAAATAGTTTGTGAATTGTGTCATTTGATCAAGGTCTCAATTGAACGATTGATTAGCAGGGAAGGCTATCTAATGGTGTCATTTGATCAAGGTGTTATAGCAGTATGTCAATCGCTATAGTTGCCTTGGACGTAGTTGCCTCATTAGGCCATTGAGTTATGTTTTGTTGAAATGCCCAAAGTTACCTTGGCAATGTATCTGCCACAAATTGGCTGCTACGTCATGCAAGTCAATAACTGATTATAAAGTGTAGATTAAATTTTTTTTGGAGCTTTCTTGACTTGTTCCATAACTGACCCTTTTTTGTGGAAAAATGCTGCATTATGCAAAAGCAGGAGGAAAATAACAAATGCTCGCAGTGTGGACAAAAAAGTAAAACGTTGTAGACATTCTCGAGAGTTTATGGAAATTCCATGTAGCACAAATGATTTATGAATAAATTACTAATAATTTCAGCAATAGGTCAGTTATAAGAACGTATTGGACTATGAAAGCCGTATAAGAATATGAAGAATTTTATTCACGGTAACATAATCATGTTCAAAAATCAACCGGTTTTTTTAAGACAGGTACGGGTCCAATACAACCGCTTTTCAAAATTTAATAGGTCGTTAACCATCCTACTTTTATGTGATGAACCACGTCTTCATCAACCTCACCATTAACGAAGTTCATACAAGGAACCATCCTACTTTTAAAGATAGTTTCAGGGTATGTGTTGGACATATACGTCTGTAATTTACGCTCATTTCTTTTTACAATCTTCATGGAGAGCTACTTCGGGAATTATTCTTTGGTCTCAGTAACTAATAGTATATCATTAGACAACAGCGTATAACCATGAACGTTCATCCTGAATATTAAATTATTCTCTAGTCTAACCACCTAATATTGTATCTTTTGCAAACAACATGTATCATGAGAGTTCATTATGATTTTGTGAAGTTCATCTATAGCTAATGCATAGAAAGAAGACTTGATCCTCTGTATAAGCCTATAGTATATAAACAGTTTGTCACTCCTTCAACTATTTTATCATACATACTATCAATTACATCAATGCATGTACTAAATATCTAAACCACCACATCATCTCCGGAGGAATTCTATCGTAACTCTTAAAATTATTATTTTTAGATCAATGGAAACCACATGAAGTTCTCTTTTATGCTCCAAGTATCTGTCCATAAATCATCTTCATAAATACCTGACTTCGATATTTAAAATTACACACATGTATCTGAACTTTTTCATAAATACCTGACTTCGAATCATCTTCAGTCTGGTTCAGATACTTATTCATAAATACCTGACAAATTACACACATGTATCTCATTGCCGCACAACATTTAAAATTTGTAAACTATTAGTCAACACAAAGATACGTAGTAACTAATATAATGTTCTCCACATAGACAACCCTATGTTTTCTGTAAATTATTTATAGAAGATGAGAGTGATGCTAAACCGTGATGGAGTGATGGACTGATGCTAAATAACCCTAATTCTAAATAATCCTAAATAATTTGAGATTGAGAGTGATGCTAAATAATCCTGATGCTAAATAATCCTAATGCTAAATAATCATAAATAATTTGAGATTGAAAGTGATGCTAAATAATCCAAATGCAACAGAACAGAATAATCCTAAAGCTAAACCATGCAAGTACGTGAGGCGGTGATGGACTGGTAATGTGGCGGGGATTTTTTTACATAGACAGTCAAATGATAAATTCATCTTTTACATAGGAAAATTATGTAAAAAAATTAGGCGGTTATGGAAATAGGGGGTCACCAACAATTTTGAAATTCATCTCCTATCATAGCAAATCCTGGTCGTTTTACCCTTTTACATAGGGGTTCAGCGACAATCCAATGAAACCATATCTGTTCAATTTCTATGTGTTTAACAATGATGTCAATTTCTATCTGTTCAATTCATATGTCAATAACGATGTTGAATGCTAACATCAGCTTATCGCAAAAGTAAGAAAATTAATGGGAAACATGAAATCCAAGCATAAGTTACTATTAATGGGGAATTCCCAGGTGATCACTGAATATTTGATTACTTCCTACATCGTTTACTGGGAATTCCTAGTAATGTTACTGGGAATTTCTATTAAGGTTACTCAAGCAATCACATGTTACTGGGAATTCGTATTGTTGTTACATTAGCACTACTTCAAGTAATTTCTATAAAACCAATACTAAGGTGATGTTTGAAAAACTGATATAACAAATGTAGGTAGTCTTTCGAGGTGCATGAAGCTAGAATAGAGATAGATTTATAAGGGTATTTCTAAACATATTTCATGTCCCAGATTTTATATGAAAAATGTCTAGATTTTATATGAAAAATTATGGCCCAAATGAGTACTCATCATGTTAAATAACTCCTTATGGGCTATTCATATTTTTAAGTTAAAGTCATCCTGCAGGTAGTCTTCCAAATATAATGCATTGTGTATTTAACATTGACAGGCGGGATCTATAAGAATTCCTTAGAGATGGGCAACAATCAGCAAATAACAGGATCGTTTGTACAAAAAGGATCTACAAACAGGATCATGCAACGATCGATCAACAAACAACAATAATCAGCAAAAGTTTAAGAATAATGGAACTGGTGTGAATGTTTTGGCATTTTTTTAACAGCATTTCTCCATTTCCAGGTTAAATATCTAGGTAAACCATCACCTAAGCAGAATATATCATTTATTTGTTGATTTCATATTTTGAATTGCGAAGGTTTCACATTCTCATTCAGCCACGACTAAAGCAAATACACCCGAACCAAGTGCGAAATCATGGCAGATGGTAAAAAGTGGCCGGATATCAGCTTAGAGCTCAGTGTGTGTGCGCGTGTGTTTGGAAATTTTAACGCATCTGAAAATATTAACGATGTGGTCTGTTTTACAGCTTACTCAAGTATCTGATGCATATGATGATCATCCAATGTGGTCAGTTTTACAGTTTACTCAAGTATCTGATGCATATGAGGATCATCTAATATATATGCAACAAATGCAACAAAATAACTGGGTAGAAAAGTGGATTTTTTGGGAAATTCAAGTATGCAACTATCATCAAGATGGAATTTGACCATTTGGCTACCAGTTATTGAGCGAATGAACAGAAACGTGGGTTGTAGATCAGAATCTCTCCTATGTTCTTGTCTATCGATCCTATATGTAGTTAAAGTTAACATATTCATGTATCGTTAACCTTTTTTAATATTTCTTTCAAATAACTTCACTTTTGCGTGTGCATGTTAAACAGATGCTTCTGGGGCTTAATCTGCAACAAACTACAAAATTCTAAATATTTTGCATGGCAAAAGATTATACGCCTGATGTCACAAACTGAACACACAATAATCAATGACAGATTATGGTTGTAGAATCTACTACCATAACCATAATCCAAGCACAAACCGAACACACAATAATCAATGACACACATGAGCAGCTAACCTTCTCCTTAAGTTGATTGCTTTCAGAATTAGAAATAAAATATGTAATAGTGGCAATCTGGAAATATATATAGAAAGAGAACTGCTGATCATAACACACATGCTTGGATAGTTAAGGCAACTGTTGGTATCTCCTCCAGAATATGGCCACTAACAACGTCAAGAAAGGCTAACCATTCTAGGCTCATAGTATTAGAGTATTTCTGGAGAATGGTCGAATTCTACAACCATTCTGTTCATTCTCCTTAACTCAAATAGTCAAATGGTAGCCAAATCAGCAAAATTTTAAGAATAATGGAACATGTGTGTATATTTTGGCTTTTTTTACAGCATTTCTCTGTTGGAATTATGGACTTCATGTCATTGTATATAACTCGTATTTGCATTTAGACGTGTGGACGCACACGTGATGCATTATTTATCACATATATATTACTAAAGAATTAATTTAGGACTTAATTGTAATGATCAAATTAAGTTTTATGGTCCTATTTAATTAATAAAAAGTGTGGGGACTTATTTGTAAATGTGTGGAATTCCTGATGCAATTACTAATTTGTGATGGGCTAATTAGTAAAATACAACGTCTATAAATAAGGGGGTGTGGTCCCTTGTTGACGTACGCTATATTTTTTACGCTCCCATTTAGAAAAGAGCATAAGGCAAAAGAGAGAAGAAAAGGGCTGCTCATCTCCCTCTCTCCATTCGTACGATTAATAAGAAGATCTACATCCAGATTTCTTCTTCTTCATCATGGATTCTGGTAATGTTTTGCACTCAATTCAAACAATTTCTAGACAAGATTCTTCATGAATTTCAAGTTTTTTACAATTGGTATCGAAGCCACCTTGTTCTAGAATTGTTTGGATAACAATCAATAATGATTTTCGAAATTTTAATCTATGTTATGAATAGGACCCATTGGGCCTATTGGGTATCCACCCACATGAGTACCCATTATGAATACTATATAAAGGAGGCTAGGGGTTTCCTAGCCTCAACCCTTCTCCAAATCTGTTTCTCGTTCATAACACGTTATCAGCATGATCACGCTCGTTGGAGGAGACGGCGGCTCGCGGGAAAGGAGATCCACAAATCGCTCAGATTCAAGAAGATCGTAATCTTCTCAACGGGGAGCGAAAAGGGCATCCTTCACCAACCGTCGCCTAGATTCCTCGTCGAATCTAGAGGTAAAAATCCAAACTTTTAGATCTAAACTTGCTTTTCTCATTAGATCTGCATGTTTTAGGATCAAAAAGTTTATAAACTCGGTGAAATTCAACCTTTTTAAATAGATCTGCATGTTTAAAACAATAAAAACTTGTTTTTAGCGATCAAAATTGTTGAAAAATCCGATTTTTACCTCCCCGCCTTTGATCCAAAAATCCACACGCCCGTAGGGCGGAACGACGGCGCGCCCTTTGCGCCGCCGGCGGAAAACGAACGCCGCGGCCCCAGGCCGCGGCACGGCGCCGCGGCCTGAAGCCGCGGCGGCCGCGGCCTCAGGCCACGGCCAACTGCCGCGGCCTTGTGCCGCGGCCTGCAGGCCGCGGCCCGCAGCCGCGGCCCGCAGCCGCCACGGCGGCCGCGCCCTACGCGGCCAGCCGTCGCGGCGACACGCCGCGTGCCCCCCTAGGGTTTCCTGAAACCCTAACCCTAACGGGCTATTTTTCGGGGGAGGCCCAATATTAACCCTAATGGGTTGTTTTCATGGCCCAAAAGGCCAGAAAATTAGCACATTCACATAAATTATTTTTCTTTTATTTATTTTTGGCCCTAAAAAGCCCAAAATAGTTAAAAGAAATTTTGAAAGGGTTTAAAGCGGTAAAATAAAACATTAAAATATGGATCAAAAGGCAAAAAGTTTTTCAAAAAAAAGGTTTTTTTGCACGTCGCACACAAATTTAAATTATTTTAAATGCCTGTGTTTTTTGATTATCTGCGTGGTTGTATGTCTCGAATATATTATCTGCGTGGATGTGCAATATTAGGCTATGTTTTTAGGGATCAGCCAGGTTTCCGACACCGTTTTAAATTCCTGCAATTTTTCTTTTGAGAGAAATTTTGTATGTGAGGATGAAAATGTAAAAAGAAGACCGAAGGACAACAAAAAGAAGCTGAAGGCATTCGCTCAATGAAGATAGGGGCTTCTCTATGAAGTTCCCGAGTTGTACTTTATTTTTCATGCATTTATTTTGATGTAACTTCGGACTGTGCTTCTTTCTCTCGGTGTCGGCTGGCTGATCCCCATAGTCCTAAGTCATTTTAGTTTTCATTGCTTATGCATTAATTGCGTGGATGTTAATACCATGTTAATGTTACAATGAAACTGTCAAAAAGCATGCTAAAATCACTTTAATATAGTTCAACGCCTATTGCTAGACTATATACCTGTGATAAGTTTTTAAAAAATGCCTGCAGCATATAAATAGCATGTGTACATCATACTTATTTCATTTCAATTGATCATAATCTTTAGTTTAAAAGGCTTTACATTATATGTATGATGGGTTCACGGTATGACGATATTTATGACAATAAGACAATAATGATTTCAAAAAGTTTAATATCATATCCTCTTTGACAAAATGAACCTGAAGTTTCAAAATCAAATCAGAAGTCAACACTCTCTCTCCCTAATAAAATAAATACGATGGTTTATGCGAAAATTATAATTGCTATCTTTATAAAAGATGCACACTTTGCGGTAAACAGATATATAAGATCTATGATCTATATAATCCAATATGGACACCAGAAGTTTTCCATAATACCGCTAAACTCTTTAAAAGAGTTCTCTCCTTTATTCTTACAAGGAAAGATTTTTTTCTAGCCTTGAATATAAGCATACGCCTGAAGTCGTGGCTTAATGAATAAGTGAGAAATATATTACGCACCCACGTATTTGTTCCCCTCTGAGCATGGTAAACTATCCACATAAAATTTGAACGACTCAAGTAAAAGGCCTGAAGCTATACTCGAGCATTCAAATAGACTTTTTAAAAGTCCCTTATTAAAGTGGAAGTATAAATAATTTGCTCAAACCCCTGCTTATGTCTCCTTAGCAAGACTAATTATCATTGTCCTTTATAAATAAGGAATATTGAAATCAGAGGAAGTTCAGGATCAAACATGACCTGAAATAAAAATAAGGAAAACTCAAAACAGGGGAAGTCTTGGATTAAATGGGAAAGTGAAGATACGATATACCTCGACATGGAGTAAGCAATGGCAAGCCAAAATCAGACCGGAAGTTCTGATAAGAGAAATAATGTTTTTGCAAACATGAATGTGCATTAACTTAAGCCATATAAAAATACATACATATCTAGTCAAAACGACGAAAGTCTAATTGACCTTATGTATATTTGGCTACTCCCCGAGGACAAATAAACTTTGAAATCAAAAATTATCTGTTGTCATAACATAAGTCTTAAATGAGCATAATTATTGTTGTATGTTTTCAAGAGCACACATCACACTATGTCACTTGTTGACTTATCATCAGTATTATTCTCTTGTTGTTTTAATACATTTTATTTTACTGCATATGTTTTGCTATCTTGAATACCCCTAAAAAAATAAAAAAAATAAAAAAAATAAAAATAAAATGAGGATGCCATATACTCTCTGAAACTTATACAGTTTCAAAAAGGATATTCGTCAAAACGAAATCCCTAATGACTCAAGAAATAAATGAAGCCTGAAGCTTTGCCCCAAAATGATCCGCACAATAGTCAAAGTGAAGATGTAATCCTTCACACTATGAACACAGTTCAACTATTACCGGACAAAAAAATTAACTTGAGCATTTTAATGGACTTTTCAAAAGTGCCACATAAATTCAAAAGAGGAATTATTTTGGAACACCAGAAGTGTCCAGAATCGACCAAAATTTGAATCGATATCACCCTGAATTGATGATGCAAGACATCATCAACCAGACGAACCCGAAGATTCTTCAAAAAGGGTGAAACTTTCATTGTCCTATTCAAAAGGGAAAAATGATAATGAGATCATCTCCATTCACATGGACATTGACTCTCCCCACTTCCTCAAATGAATTTAAGATGATATACTATCATCATTAACGATAATGAAGACCTTTAGGTCTCTTGAGAGTATTTAAGGGATATAAATAGGCTTCGTCCACTCCCTTAACCGGACTGATGATGTACCCTTGGTGTACTCATCAATATATCCTCTAAATAAATGGTCATTATCCAACCACATTCTTTTATAAAAAAAGAAAAAAAAAGTGGTAACTTTGGATAACACTGGGAAATTTAAATGTTTTACAACTGGAAAAATAACGAACACCCTGAAGCCTGTGTTCACACCCAAAGATGGGTACGATAAATCATTAAAATGATTTAAATGGATTTCTTATCCATTAAAAATACAGTTGTAGGTGACCACATGGGAACATGCAATTACATTGCAAACCATCAAAACGCATCCTTAGAACCTATTTATATGAGTCTGATCACCTCATATAAACGTTTTTCGAAAACCCCTGACGGGGGAAGCGTTTAGAGAACATCTTATAGATTGTACCATGATGAGTAGACCCCCCCATATCACCACTATAGACCATCAAAATGCAGAACTATTTATCGGAAGTAAATATCCCAGATAAATAGAGTCTGAGCACGCTGAACAGGGGAAGCATTCAAATTCACTTCTCCTAAGCCGTGCATCGATGATCCTATTTTAAGATTTGATGCGATCCTGAAGATCCCTCAAAACTTTAATGTCCCAGAATCAGTTTCAACAGAAATACTACAATCATCCATGAGCCTAAAGCTCAAATGACCATTTAAATCATTAATACCTATGATCTGATTATCATGAAATGTGATGAGATCCTGAAGATCCACACTTATGAAACTGTTAAAACAGTTATCAGACATAGTTACTGACAATATAGATATTGTCAAAACTTTCACATCCCTGCTACTAAAAATCCAGCTAGGATTGACATACCAAATATATTGGATGCAATCCACCAGTAGCAGAAGTGGATATCCTCAATGGATGAGAGGACATACCACTAGGCTCCAAAAAGAGAGATCTACTCCTGGAGACCGAAAAAACAATACCACCACATGAAAGTGAGCTCAAATCCAGAACCTTATTGCAACTTGGTTGCTAAGGACCAATTCTGGATCTGTCCATATTCTTTACCCGTCCCAGAACCTTCACTTCTTTAACGCGTCGTGAAGGAGACACCTCTGGGAGAAATCAAATGATTATAGTACGTACGGGGTGAGTTTTGGACAAGAAAGAACACCTTTTGTCGACAAATTCTCTCATATTTCATTTTGCCAGTTAAATATAAAATATCGTTTCCACAACTCTGCTTTGCATGAAGCAAAGATAGAGATTTGGCCAAATTATAATAATGTGGAATGAGGCAATAATAAGGTGAGCTGGACTCACTTATGAAATATGAGGTGTTGGACCTGAAGTCCTGGTATCAAAAATGATATCAAATCCTGTGGGATAACTGAGTATTGAAGGAGAATTAAAATAAAATCGTTAGCTATAAGCATTTTAATTTGCTATAGTTTTTAGAGGTATAAATCGCTCAAACCAGGAAGTAATCAAGTAAGATGAGCTGAACTCACTTACAAGATGAATCTGATGCATCGACTGGTTTATGTCAAGGCGTAACCCAACGAATGGCAAAACGAGGGAATTTTTGGTTGATGTTGATTTTGGATGTGACAACATCACCGATATAAAATTTCTTCAACTGCATGTACAAATTTTTTCTTTACTTTCCTTTCTTTTTGGGACACATATTAATAATATGATTAAAGAAAAGACAACCTAGACAAAGATCCTCAAAGGACTCATACTAAAAGGTTGTTGTTTGCACCTCTTAAAAACAATATTGTTCTTAAGAGAGCAAATTAAAAGAATTGAGATTATTTTAATGACTCAAAATATTATCGGATCTCCTGAAGAGAAATTACTGAAATATCTGTTAAAGCCTATCTATCAGATATGATATGATATGAAAGCCCTAGCTAGGCATAAATTCTAGGCTTACAGAACATTAATCATCCTGAAGATGAACTATTATCCTGGAAATGAACTATCATCCTGAAGATGACGTTAATTAATCATCCCGAAGATGTAAACTTCATACAATGATGATTGATGAAGAAACATTAATTTCGTTCTCCACCAAATACACCTATTTGGTTGTATGGATATACATTAAAAGACCCCTTTCCGTCAGCTGGAAGAGGGAAAGAATATATATGGTCCAGAAGTACCTTAAGTGTCTTTGAAACACTCTTTTACCTGGCCAACTGCATGCGTCTCTTTTGAGCGTTAGCAGTATAGCTATTAGCCAGGTACAGTGCAGCGCCTGCAGCGCGCCACTGGACCAGAGATATGTAGCTTCGGCGCTATCTCCAAGGGTCAAGGAAAAATCCTCTATGTTAAATGTATTTGCATATGCAGGTTACAGATCATCGCGATGAATGGCATAAAAGGGACGTCCACCTCCCGAAGATCTACACAGAATCCTTCCAAGTCTACATCCTTCCACCATCCCGAGAAGCTCATCACCCAAGGTACAGTTCAAGAACATACAAAGCCAGGTCCTGAAGTACCTCGTAGACAATGACGATTGAGACATGGAGCTGTCTACCAAGTTTGCTAGCGCTCCTTTAGTTTCAGCTAATGCCTTATATGAGTGAAACTTGTATAGATGAGTGATGCTTGTACTTTACTTTTGCTTTCGGAATGTTGCAGATGAGATGGATGTATAGACACATAGGAGATAAATGTATAGATATATAGGAGATCTGCAAGCCTGAAGCTTGATCAGATTAGGGGGAGTCAACTGTTGAGTTGTACTCTTTTTCCTTGGCTAGTGGTTTTTCCCACAGGGTTTTCCATAGTCAAGGTTTTAATGAGGCAACCACATTGACTCTGGATCCAGAAGTATCCACCCCTCGACACATCCCCAAATCAGGGGAAGTTATGGAGTGCTGTACTCTTTTCCCTTCGCTATTGGTTTGTCCCACAGGGTTTTCCATAGCTAAGGGTTTTTAACGAGGCAGTTACCCTTAACTTGGATCCAGAAGTATCCACCCTTTAAGATACTCAGTAGTACTAATGAATCATTCAGTATTCATAAAGTCGAGTATACCACGTTGGTTGGATAAGGGGAAGTGTTATGAATAGGACCCATTGGGCCTATTGGGTATCCACCCACATGAGTACCCATTATGAATACTATATAAAGGAGGCTAGGGGTTTCCTAGCCTCAACCCTTCTCCAAATCTATTTCTCGTTCATAACAATCTATGAATTCAAGTCAAAATGGGGAATTTTTTGATTAAAATTGCGTTTTCCCCTTGCTGTTTTGCGTGTATTGGGGGCGCTGTTTCGCGTGTTGGTGCGCTGTTTCGCTCTGCCGTTTCGGCATAAGTTATTAAATTTTTTTTAAATAAAGAAGGGTATGGGCTTGAACCCGCGACCATGTTGACGCATGCCTAATGATTTACCGCTGAGATAATTTTAACTACTGAATATCTCATTAATTAATTTAACTTCATTTCAGTGCTGATATTAAAAGAAATTGGCTTGCGGTTGTCGGGCTTCGATCCAACGACCTCAGGTTACTTGAATTTTTAGGCAACCGCTGGGGCAATCTTTCCTTAATGCTACAGGCATGTAATTATTTTAGTTGAAGTAATATTTTGTTCATTATAACTTCCGAAGAACTAAAATTTTGTTGAACTTTTCGGGGTGCCGTGACTCTTTGGTTGCGTGGACTAGTCCTTAACGATTGGGCTAATGATTCTATATGATATTTTTCAAAACAATTTCTGCTTATGTATAATTTATGTTGGTTTTAATTCATATAAAAAATAAAGCAAGTGGTTGCATTCGTTGGGATTTGACCTTGCAACCATTGGTTAGCAAGGAGAGAAGTCAACCACTAGGCTATATTAATTCTAATGTTATAATCATGTAATTATTTTATTTATTTGAATTACTTTAGCAAGTAATTATTATTATTTTTAATTACATTTTATTTAGTTTTAATTATTGTGCTCTACTCTATACGAGATTGGCTTTCATGCCCTACTCTATAGAGATCAGCCTTAATATTGTGCTCTACCCTATATGAGGTTGGCTTTATGGCTCTACTCTATAGAGATTAGCATTATACTTATAATTATACTCTACCTTATATATATATGATATTACTTTTAATGTATAATAGGTAGAGATGTATGTTTTTGAATTCAAAAATCATATTTTGCTTTGACTTCAGTCAACTAATCTGTATGTGAAGACGATGTTCCATGGTCTTTGCAATTATCATTCTTACAACTATGTGATTATATGAGTAATAACATAAAGTTGCTTGCATAAGCATTCTTAGTTTTTCACTTTAATTAGCAAAACAGTATTGCCACCCAAGTGACCTCTGTTGTGGAAACTTTTTAATTTGTGATTAACTAAGTTAATTTTGTTTGCATTATTTCATGCGAGCAACATGTTGGCCTAAAGGAAAACTGTTGTTTGACAAAAATTAATGTGTACATGTGGTAATGAATATTGATAACTATTAGATGTACCTTGTGAATACTTAACTGGACCAAAGAAAGGTTGAGTATTTGGATGTACAATGTTATCTTTCTCGATTACTACAACAAGTTGATTGCTAGCGAATCGAATTTTAGTCCAAAGACTATATTTGATGTTGCATTAATCAACTTGCAGATGGGTTATTATTATTCATTTAGTTAATCACTAATTTTTAATAATTAATTGTCAGCTAACTTGCATTTTTTGTTCTCTATACAGCTGATATTATAAATACAAGTTCGGTTTCCGCTTCCATCAACAGCATTCACATGTTGAATGGAACTAATTTTAAAACTTGGAAAAATAAGGTGAAAAAGGTTTTGGGCTGCATGGATATTGATTATGCATTAAGGGTTGATAAGCCAGCACCACTTACTGCAGAAAGTACTTCTCAAGAGGAGAAAACTTTCGAAAGGTGGGAACGGTCCAATCGCATAGGTCTAATGATCATGCGAAATGTAGTGGCCGAAGCTTTTCTGGACACTATGAATGAGAATATGGATGCTAAGAATTTCCTTCAGACCCTTGAAGAACGCTTTGCAAAAAGCGATAAAGCGGAGACAAGCGCTGCACTTAGAAAGCTTGTCTCCATAAGGTATAAGGGAAATGGAAGCATTAGGGAGCACATTCTAGAAATATATAATCTCTCTGGGAAACGTAAATCACTTAAAATTGAGTTACCAGAAGATTTTCTTGTTCATTTGGTGCTAACATCCCTTCCTCCTCAATTTAGTCAATTTGAAGTAAGCTATAATTGTCAGAAGGACAAATGGACATTGCATGAGCTCATTTCTCATTTGGTGCAAGAGGAAGATAGGATGAAGCAACAAAAGACAAGTAATGCTCACTTAGCTTCAGAATCTTCTTTTGATAAAAAGAAGAGGAAAGGCAAAATGACCGTGGCATCAGGATCGGAGAAAAAGCAAAAGGTCCCCAATAAGGAGGAAAAGGAAATGAAGTGCTTTTTCTGCAAAGATGATTCTCATGTTAAGAAAGATTGTGTGAAATATCACGCATGGCGCGTGAAGAAGGGTAAGTCTTTCTCTCTTGTTTGCACTCATATTGCAATGGTTTCAGTTCATAGATATACTTGGTGGTTTGATTCGGGTGCCACAACTCACGTAAGTATATCTATGCAGGGTTGCCTGAACTACCGAAGGCCCAGTGAAGATGAAAAACACATCTATATGGGAGCTGGAGACCCAGAGGAAGTTGTAGGCATATGGACTTTTAGATTGTTATTGTGTACTGGTTTTTATTTAGAATTAAAGAATACTTTGATTGTACCGTCATTTAGACGGAATTTAGTTTCAGTTCTTATTCTCGACAATGAAGGTTATATTTTGTCTTTTGGAAACAGGAAAGGAAATTTGTTTCTTAATTCTAAATGTGTTGGAACTAGTACTTTATATTATAATGATAATCTACATATGCTTGATATGGTTGGTACAAACCATGAGTCCCAAACAACTGAAACTAGATGCATAAAACGTAAATTGCCAAATGAGAATTCTTATTCATTATGGCACAGGCGTTTGGGTCATATATCCAAAAGGAGAATTGATAGACTTGTGATTGATGGAATTCTCGATAAACTTGATACAACAAATAATATGAAAATATGTGTTGAGTGCATAAAGGGCAAATTAACAAACAAGAGATATATTGGGGCTGAGAAAGCTAAAGATGTCTTAGAACTAATACATACTGATATTTTTGGACCATTTCCTACAGCTGCTTGGAAGGTCAACGGTATTTTATTACGTTTATTGACGACTTCTCTCGCTATTGTTACCTCTATTTAATAAATGAGAAGTCACATGCTCTGGATGTTTTTAGGTCTTTTAAAATCGAAGTTGAAAATCAACTTGTAAAGACTATTAAGTCTGTCAGATCAGACCGTGGTGGTGAATACTATGGTCGATATGATGGATCAGGTGAACAACGTCCAGGTCCGTTTGCGTAATACTTAGATGATTGTGGGATCGTCCCTCAGTATACCATGCCGGGCTCTCCTAGCATGAATGGTGTAGCCGAGAGACGAAATAGAACCCTTAAGGATATGGTAAGGAGTATGATTTCTCATACAACCTTACCTCAATCACTTTAGGGTGATGTGCTAAAAACTGCAGTCTATATCCTCAACCGTGTGCCAACTAAAGCTACAAACAATACCCCTTATGAGTTATGGACATGTAGAAAACCTGTCTTGAAGCATTTACGAGTTTGGGGTTGTCCAGCTGAGGCTAGACCTTATAGGCCAAACGAGAAAAAGCTGGAATCAAGAACAGTTATTAGCTATTTTGTGGCATACGCTGAAAGATCATGGGGTTATAAATTCTACGATCCCAAGAGAAGAACATTCTTTGAGACGAGAAATGCTCGGTTCCTTGAGGATGTTGAGTTTGGGGGGAAGATAAGGATAATAACTTCACTTTTGAGGTGGATTAAGTAATACCTTCTCCCTTAGCTGTTGCAAATTATGACCAGGTTTTCATTCCTGGTGTAATTTTTCAACAATATCCAGTAAGTGAAGTTGGCGAACCTTCCACCCATCAAAATGAAGTTCCTCAAACAGTGACTCAAGAGGAACCTCAAAATCAAACTCAACCTCAAGATCAAACTCAACACCCTCAAATTCAAGAAGAACCAGTGCCTTTACGGAGATCCACAAGAGAAAAGAGAAGTGCAATATCAAGTGACTATATTGTATTTCCCAATGAGCATGAAGTAAATGATGGTCCAGTGGGAGATGACCCGGTCACCTTTCACGAAGCGATCGAATGTTCAAACTCTCAGAAATGGATCAATGCCATGAATGAGGAAATTCAATCCATGAAAGACAATGACGTTTGGGACCTTGTCCCATTACCTAAAGGTGTAAAATCAATTGGTTGTAAATGGGTTTACAAAACCAAAAGAGATTCACAAGGTAATGTGGAAAGATATATAGCACGTCTTGTCGCAAAAGGATTTACTCAAAGAGAAGGTATTGATTATAAAGATACTTTCTCTCATGTTTCATCGAAAGACTCTTTTAGGACCATAATGGCACTTGTGGCATATTTTGACTTAGAGTTACATCAGATAGATGTAAATACGGCTTTTCTCAATGGTGACATTGAGGGAAACCATCTATATGGTGCAACCAGACAGGTTATCTCCAAAAGAAGATAACGGTTTGGTATGCAAACAAAAAAAGTCTATCTATGGGCTCAAGCAGGCAGCTCGTCAATGGTACCTTAAATTTCATCAAATTGTTCTCTCATTTGGTTTTGAGACCAACATTGTTGAAGATTGTGTGTACCATAAGTTTAGTGGGAGTAAGTTTATATTTCTGGTATTATATATCGATGATATTTTGCTTGCCAGCAATGATGTAAAGCTTCTTCATGATACCAAGAAATTTCTATCACAACATTTCGATATGAAAGATCTTCGAGAAGCATCATATGTGTTAGAAATCCAAATTCATCGTGATCGTTCACGAGGAATTCTTGGATTATCACAAAAGAGTTGCATCGAAAAGATACTGCAACGGTTTGTCATGCAAAATTGTAGACCACATGACACATCCGTATCAAAAGGAGACAAATTTAGTCTTAAGCAGTGTCCAAATAATAATATTGAAGCTAAGTATATGGAAAATATCCCATATGCATCTGTAATGGGAAGTTTTATGTATGCACAAGTATGCACTTGACCAGATCTTGCATTTATAGTGGAAATGCTAGGCAGATACCAAAGCAATACATGAAGAGAACATTGGGTAGCAGCTAAAAGAGTCTTTAGATACTTACATAAGACAAAAGGTTATATGCTCACATATAGGAGGCCGGATAATCTTGAGATCGTTGGGTATTCTGACTCCGACCTTGCTGGATGTCAAGATAGTAGAAATCCACATCTGGCTATATTTTTCTACTAGTCGAAGGTGCGATTTCATGGAGAAGCACTAAGCAAACTCTCATTGCTTCCTCTACTATGGAGACAGAGTTTGTTGCATGCTACGGGGCATCAAATCATGCAAAATGGCTGCAAAACTTCATTTCAGAACTGCAAATTATCAACGGCATTGAAAGGCCGCTCAAATTATATTGTGACAATAGAGCAGCAGTCCTATATTCCAATAACAACATGAGTTCGTCTAAATCTAGGCATATAGACATCAAATTCCTAGTTGTGAAAGAAAGAGTTCAGAATGGTTTAATAAGTATTGAGCATATAAGGACAAACTATATGGTTGTGGATCCGCTCACTAAGGCATTAGCGCCTTCAGCTTTTCATGAGCATGTAACTCATATGGGTGTTATAGATTTAGATGCCATTTGAAAAGTGGAAGTATATTATGTTTGTCCAGCTTAATACATATTGTAATGTCATGACATCATTCGACTATTTATATAGTATTCAGTTCATTCAGTTATTATTATGATCTGAACTTTGATCTCATAAGTTTACTTTTAGTTGGACCAGTTGGAAATAGGCATGCATAGATCACTTAGCATGTAATTTTCATGCCACACATCCACACTATCTATGTCATTTAGTTGAATTGATACTTGTAATAATGCGAGTTTAGTTGCATGAAATTTGGCAACAACTGCTCCTTTGGTTCCTGTATCGGTGAGACTAATGGACGAGATGTTTTAAATTCACTTGTGTACACACATTCAGTTTTATAGAGTAATTTATGTGTGATCAAGATGAGTTATTTATACACATGGATATGTAGTCCAAGTGGGAGATTATTGGAATTATGGACTTCATGTCATTGTATATAACTCGTATTTGCATTTAGACATGTGGACGCACACGTGATGCATTATTTATCACACACATATATTACTAAAGAATTAATTTTGGACTTAATTGTAATGATCAAAGTAAGTTTTATGGTCCTATTTAATTAATAAAAAGTGTGGGGACTTATTTGTAAATATGTGGAATTCCTGATGCAATTACTAATTTGTGATTGGCTAATTAGTAAAATGCAACATCTATAAATAAGGGGGTGTGGTCCTTGTTGACGTACGCTATATTTTTTTACGCTCCCATTTAGAAAAGAGCGTAAGGCAAAAGAGAGAAGAAAAGGGCTTCTCATCTCCCTCTCTCCATTCGTACGATCAATAAGAAGATCTACATCCAGATCTCTTGTTCTTCATCATGGATTCTGGTAATGTTTCGCACTCAATTCAAACAATTTCTAGACAAGATTCTTCATGAATTTCAAGTTTTTTACATTCTCCATTTCCAGGTTAAATATCTAGGTAATATTTGGCTAGTCAAAATATTTCTCCATTCTGTTCATTCTCCTTAAGTCAAATAGTCAAATGATAGCCAAATAGCCAAATATTACAGATTATGGTTGTAGCCGATTGGTCAAATTCTACAACCACTCTAGGCTAACCATTCTAGGCTAATCAACTTAAGGAGAAGGCTAACCATAGAATCTACAACCATAATCTGTCATTTGCACAATGTTCCTTTTATAGTCTAGATCTAACGATATAATGAAGTACCTACAAAAGCAAAATGGATGCACTCAAGTTTTCAAATAAAAATGATCACATGACAGTGGGCAAGTGGAGTTTTCAAATAAAAAGATACAGGGGCCCAAATTCACCACACTTATATGTTTTGTGACCCACAGAAGCTACAACCGTTTCCAGAGGCACATTGTGATTCAGGCATAGAAAGAACAACAATTTATCCTCCCATATGAGATCGGGCCCGGGAGAAGTAGGATTTTGTTCTCCTTTGTGGGAGCTTCTTTCCCACATTCTCAGAATAAAAAAGAAAAGAAAACCCCTGTGTTTTTATGGATTTAAGAGTATAACCTTCAGCCGAAAAAAAATTAATTCTCCACTGTATTTCCTACCTAGAATTTGCCTTAGTTCATTCCAATCATTTCCATGATGATCCTTCTTCGATTGTGACGTGGAGAACAAAATCAAATTAAAAGTACGTATATAAATCAGATGAAAAGATTGTGACCTCATAACACCCAGAAATTTTCTGTTGATTCATGAAAAAGGGGAATTAACCTCATAACACCTAATCCTATAAATACTTGAGATAAAATAAAGAAGTGAAAATTTTATCAGTTTATGGATATCATGTTTGAGCCGTTTGTGATAAATATTTCCATAAACTGATAAAATTTTATCAATGATATCCATAAACTTCCTTTTACATCATCCTATAAATTTATGAAATTCATAAACTGATAAGCAGTTTATGATATCCATGATATCCATGATATCCTTAAATTTTATCAATGATATCCATACACGTTGGACAAACTTGCGAAATATAAACCATGTCACAAAACACAAATATAGAAGGAAATTGAAATGTTAATAGAAAAAACGCAAATATCTAATTCGTTCGAAGCTTGCGTACCACAAATGGGTAAGACAGGCACGGTTCATAAACCATGTCACAAAACAATAAAGACAAAATGCTTCATTTAGTTCCAAATTATTGAAAAACTAAAGACAAAATGATTCGTTTAGTTCCAAATTAGCACCAGGTTTGTTAATGCTTGGATTTTAATGTGTATTTTCAAAAAAGAATCTTGTCTTATATTAGACGGTTGGTCAAAAATCGTTATTTCCCCATAATCAAGGCTTATAATTTAAAGATGTTGTGAATAGGCCCGTGAGGCCCATTGGGTATCCGGGCCACCATTGAAAGCTATAAATATGAGGGTAGAGGGGCTCTTAACCCCCTACACCTATTTCCCTACTTTTTCCTTCACAACACGTTATCAGCACGATCACGCTCATTGGAAAAGATGGTGGCGCGCGAGGAAGGAGATCCATCAACCGCCCAGTCTAAGAAGATCTAATCTTCTCAACGGGGAGCGAAAAGGTCATCCTTCACAAACCGTCGTCTAGATTCCCTCGTCGAATCTAGAGGTAAATCCCAAAACTTTTAGATCTAAACTTGCATTTCACGTAGATCTGCATGATTTAAGATCAAAAAGTTTGAAAACATGGTAAAAATCACATTTTTATTTAGATCCGCATGTCTAAAAACAATAAAAATCGTTTTTAAGATCTAAATGTTTGAAAAATCAATTTTTTACCACCTCTCAACCTTGATCCATACCCCACACGCCTGAAGGGCAAAACGGCGGCGCTCCACAAGCGCCACTGGCGGCCGCGGCGGCCGCGGCTTGAAGCCTCAGGCCGCGGCCCAGCAGCCGCGGCCCCACGCCGCGGCCCCCCTGTCGCAGCCTGCATGCCACGACCATCCGTCGTAGCGGCGCGCCGCGGGCCCCCTAGGGGTTTTTGGAAACCCTAGCCCTAAACGGGCCAATTTTTTTAGGGGATGCCCAATTAACCCTAATGGGTTGTTTTCATGGCCCAAAGCCTGAAAATTAGCCCATTTACACAATAATTTTTCCTTTTTTATTTTTGGCCCCAAAAGCCCAAAATAATTAAAGAAATTTTTATTTTTTCAAATAAGGGTTAAAGCGGAAAAGAAAACATTAAAAATATGGATCAAAGGTAAAAAGTTTTTCAAAAATAATTTTTAGCACGTCACACACTATTTAGATTATTTTTTAATCTTTACATGCCTGTGACATGATTATCTGCGTGGTTGTATATTTTTCATATATTATCTGCATGGATGTGCGATTAGGCTATGTTTTTAGGGATCAGCCAGGTTTCAGACATCTTTACTTTTCTGCAATTTTTCTTTTTGAGAGAAATTTGTAAGTGAGGAATTATATGTAAAAAGAAGACCGAAGGATACCAAAAAGGAGCTGAAGGCATATGCACATAGAAGATAGGGGCTTCTCTTTGAAGTTCTCGATTTGTATTTACTTTTCATGCAACTTTTGATGTAACTTTCGGACTGTCTTTCTCTGTTGATGTCGGCTGGCTGATCCCCATAGTTCTAAGTTATTTTCATTAAATGCGTGGATATTAATTTCATTTAATAATTCACGTTATGAAAATGTTAAAAAGCATGCGTGGATGTTAATTTCATTTAATAGTTCACGTTATGAAAATGTTAAAAAGCATGCATGGATGTTAATTTTCTTTAATAATTCATGTTATGAAAATACATGCGTGGATGTCTACTTTTTACAGTTTAATAATCCATGCTACTTTTTATATTGCTAGCTCTTTCAATGGCCAGACTTGAGAATGTCGATTTCTCGGTCCTGAAGGCTGATGGGTCGAACTACTTGAGTTGGCAGTTGGACCTGAAGTTCCATCTGCAATCTCATGGGTTCAGTCTGACACCCACTGAGAAGGTAACAACAAGTACTGCCACAGCTCAAAAGGATGCTTCCAAAGAAGCACCTCAGACAGAAGAAGTTTCCGATATACTAAAGGCAAAAGCCATTATCTATATCAGGAAACATTTAGACTCGACCCTGAAGGACGAGTATCTTACTGTCGAGGATCCTTACGAACTGTGGGACACACTTGAGGAGAGGTACATGCATCAGAGGGATGTCATACTCCCTCGTGCACAGTACGAGTGGACTCACCTCCGCATACAGGATTACAAATCCGTAGCAGAGTACAACTCAGCACTATTTCGTATCACCTCACGCCTGAAGTTGTGCGATGAGACTGTGACTGAGAAAATGTTGCTGGAAAAGACGTTCACGTCTTTCCACGAGAAGGACATAATCCTTATGCAACAATACCGTGAGAGGAAGTTCACGAAGTACTCTGATCTGCTTTCATGCCTGCTAATGGCTGAACAGAACAGAGATTTGTTGGTTGCCACTCACAGCCTGCGCCCTCCTGGCTCCGCTCCACTGCCACCTCCTGCAGAGGCACACTTCCAGTCTTCCCAGAAGAAGAAGATGGACAAGAAGGCTAAATTCCAGAAATGGAAAGAACAGAAGAAGCGGAAGAAGGCCACTCCTCAAGCTCCTCCTCAGAACCAGAAGTTCGTGGAAAAGAAGCAAAAGTGGACGTCCAAAGGTGGTACTCCCAAGAAAGACTGGGAGGATAAGTGCTCCAAATGCGGAATGACGGGCCACTGGTCCAGAATCTGCCGCACCCAGAAACACCTACAGGACCTTTACCATGCAAGCCTCAAGCCTCGAGCTGAGACAAACCTGATAGAGAGCGCAGCGTTGCCAGAGACCTCATGGACTCCTGAAGATTTCATGGGAGACGACACTCTCTAGTTCTGGACCATGAACATTTTTAATTGTTATCAATGTATCTTCCATTTTTATGCATCAATCTAGCTTTTATTCCATGTTGAACATTTGTTTGAGCAACTTAAATGAAAGTAGATCTTTTCTTTTTCATATTATTAACTGCTTAAATGTCTTTCTTAATATAGATATGGAATCAATTTGCCTAGTGGACAGTGCATCGATGCACTCGATCCTTCAAAACATAGACTACTTCACGAGCATAAGTAGCTACTTTGGTCCACTGAGAACAATCTCAGGACCAGCTAACATAATCGAAGGATCAAGGGAAGCAATCATATTGCTCCCCGGTAAAACACAAATCACACTTAGGAATGCGTTATACTCCCCTAAATCCATCCGAAACCTCCTAAGCTTTAAAGATATCTGTTTAAACGGATATCACTTAGAGACGGTCGAGGAAAAAAAAAGGGAATACTTGCTTGTAATGTCTCTTACAAATGGTTCAAAAACCATTGTAGAATATTTCAAGGGACTCCCCTCGGGACTCTACCAAACAAGTATACAAACTCCAGAAACATCAATGGCGGAGCACCTGCAGTGCCCCCAAACACCAGAATTCCAACTCTGGCATAGTAGACTGGGACACCCTGGATCTGTTATGATGTACCGCATCATAAAAAGCTCCAGGGGTATAGACTTGAAGAACCTGAAGATTCTTCAAAAAGGTAAATTTCCATGTCCACCGTGTTACAAGGGTAAACTGATTACGAGACCCTCTCCACTGAAAGTGGACCTGGAGTCTCCAAGTTTTCTAGAAAGAATCCACGGAGACATTTGTGGGCCTATACACCCATCAAGTGGTCCGTTCAGGTACTTTATGGTCCTGATTGACGCATCTACTAAGTGGTCACATGTGTGTCTACTGTCCACCCGAAACCTTGCACTGTCTAAGCTTTTAGCTCAGATAATCAGGTTACGGGCCCACTTCCCTGACTACCAGATAAAGAAACTTTGTCTGGACAATGCGGGGGAGTTTACATCATAAGTCTTTCTAGACTATTGCCAAGCATATGGAATTGAAGTCGAATATTCTGTAGCGCATGTTCACACCCAAAATGGCTTAGCAGAATCTCTAATTAAGAGACTGCAATGGATTGCTCGTCTATTATTAATTATTACTTCAATTCCAGCTGCCAGTGAATGCATGGGGTCATGCAATTTTGCATGCTGCATCTTTAATAAAATTAAGACCTTCTGGAGGTCAGTCATCTTCTCCAATGCAACTAGCACTTGGAGCCCCACCAATTGTCTCACACTTGAGAATATTTGGTTGTGCAGTATACGTCCCCATAGCACCACCACAAAGGACAAAGATGGGTCCACAACGTCGCCTAGGCATTTATGTTGGGTTTGACACCCCCTCCATAATAAGATTCCTTGAACCCCTTACGGGAGATGTTTTTAAGGCACGTCTAGAAGACTGTGAATTTGATGAAACATCATTTCCAAGACTAGGCTCACAGACAAAGAAGCCCGAAGCCTCAGACTGTATCACTTGGGATACAAAGACATTATGTCACTTTGATCCGCCCACAAGCCAGTGTGAGGAGGAGGTCCTGAAGATTCTCCATATCCAAAACACTGTCCATCTCTTGCCGGAAAAATTTACTGACAACCAGAAGATTGTCAGATCACACGTCCCTGCTGCTAACACTCCAGCTAGGATTGACATACCGTAAAATGGATGCAATCCGCCTGCAGCAGAAATGGTTGGACCTCTCAAAAAGAGAGGACGAACACCAGGATCCAAGGACCAAGTCCCTCGAAAGAGTAGGACCCTTGGCAATGGTAAACAAATACTACCACATGATGCTACTATAAGCCCTACTACCCCATCTCTCCCAAACTCTCAAACAGAGGAAAAACCGGGAGAAAATGAAGTTTCGATACACTATGTACGAACTGGGGAGTATTGGGACAGAAAGAGCACAACCATAGATGACACATTTGCGTGTAATATTTCCATCAACGTCGCGTACTGCGACGATGATATTGAACCACGCTCTCTGACAGAATGTCAAAGCAGAGATGATTGGCCAAAGTGGGAAGCGGCAATAGGAGTGGAGTTGGATTCACTCACCAAACGCAAGGTCTTCTGATCTATAGTCCATACACCAAAAGGTGTAAAACCTGTGGGTTATAAATGGGTATTTGTTAGAAAACGAAATGAATAGAATGAGATCGTTCGCTACAAAGCAAGGCTTGTAGCGCAGGGTTTTACCCAACGTCCAGGGGTGGATTTTGAAGCCATATACTCCCCGGTCATGGACACGATCACCTTCCGATTCCTCATTGGCTTAACAGCCCAAGAGGGTTTAGATATGCATCTTATGGACGTCGTGACTGCATACCTATATGGCAACTTAGACCGAGACATCTATATGAGATTGCCTGACGGTTATTCCTTGCCTGCAGCACTAAAAGAGAGACAACATGACATCTACTCAGTGAAACTGCAAAGATCATTGTATGGTCTAAAACAATCCAGAAGGATGTGGTATAACAGACTGAGCGACTTCCTTGCAAAACAAGGATTTACTAATGACCCAGTTTGTCCTTACATCTTCATAAGAGCAAAGGCAACAGGATTTGTCATTATAGCCGTCTATGTAGACGACTTGAACCTCATCGGATCTCCTGAAGAGATCGTCGAGATTTCTAGAAGGCTGACAGAAACATTCGAGATGAAAGACCTCAGAAAGTCAAAATTCTGTTTAGGTCTCCAAATAGAACATCTTAACGATGGTATCCTGTTACATCAGTCAACTTACACATCGAACTTATTGAAAAAGTTTCAGATGGATAAGTGCCACCACCTCAGCACCCCAATGGTCGTCAGATTATTGGATGTGCACAAAGACCCCTTCCGGCCACTGGAAGAGGGGGAGGAAGTACTAGGCCCTGAAGTGCCTTATCTAAGTGCTATCGGTGCACTCCTTTACCTGACTAACTGCACTCGCCCTGACATAGCATTTGCAGTCAACTTACTAGCCAGATATAGTGCTGTACCTACACAGTGGCACTGGACCGGAGTTAAGCATCTTCTGCGCTACCTCCAAGGGTCCATAGCTTAGGTCTATTCTACAGGAAAGGGGCATCAACCGGTTTAGTTGGTTATGCTGATGCAGGATACAGGTCCAATCCTCATATAGAGAAGTCTCAGACCGGATATATATTTGCCTATGGCGGCACTGCCATATCCTGGAGATTCGTAAAGCAGACCACGAAAACCGTCTCATCCACTTACTCAGAACTTCTAGCGATCCATGAAGCAAGCAAGGAGAGTTTCTGGCTACGCTCTGTGATCCAGCATATTCTCACCTCCACCGGCCTGATGACCGGCGTACTTGCACCTACTCTTCTCCATGAAGACAATGCAGCATGTATAGCCCAGCTACAGGACAACGACATTAAAGGCGACAAGACAAAGCATATCTCCCCTAAGTTCTTCTGGACGCACGACCTTCAGAAACAAAAGCAGACTGAGGTACAGAAGATCCAATCATGTAATAACTTGGCAGATTTGCTTACCAAATCCCTGCCTACTAGTATCTTTGAGAAATTTGTATACGAGATTGGGATGAGGAGAGTGAGAAAATGTAAACTGGGTCAAGATGAGAGGACTATGAACTCATAGATACATAGGAGACTGATGTATAGATTCATAGGAAATCTGCAAGCCTGAAGCTTGGTCAGATGAGGGGGAGTCAACTGCAGAGTTGTACTCTTTTCCCTTGGCTATTGGTTTTTTACCACAGGGTTTTCCGTAGTCAAGGTTTTGACGAGGCAACCTCGTTGACTCTGGATCCAGAAGTATCCACCCCTAAACACATCCCTAAAACAGGGAAAGTTATGGATTAACTGTTCTTTATTTAATAAGGCAGTTATCCTAACTCGGAACTGAAGAATCAACCTCTTATTCAATGTTGGTTGGATAAGAGGAAGTGTTATGAATAGGCCCATGAGGCCCATTGAGTATCCGTCCCACCATTGAAAGCTATAAATATGAGGGTAGAGGGGCTCTTAACCCCATATACTTATTTCCCTACTTTTCCCTTCACAACAAAAGAATACTTCTCTAAAGAGGGTTAATTATATTTTCTCCAATAATCAAAATTATATGTTATCAAATGGGCTGGGCGTAGAGTACACTTAGTCGAATCAAACCAAGATTAAAGCTTTTCGATTTTATCCTGGGCATAAATCCTGGGCATAAATCGTAATTAACCCATAATCTAGCCTTATAATTTTGTTAGTAAGCAAACAGCCTGCCTTATAATGAGGATTTTAATGCTTAGTTTGTTAACTAAATATTCATAAACCTTGTAGGGCATTCCAAATTAAAAAAAATTCTTAATGCAGGATTTTAATGCTTGAGAATTTTTGCCCAGGATGGTAGCCAAATAGTCAAATGGTAGGCAATGATGGACTGAAAAATTCTTAATTCCAAATTAAAAAATTCCAAAATACATAAACACTTTCCAAACAGGAAAATCACATTCTCCTGTAGGGCATTCCAAAATTCGTAATTCCAAATTTCTAAAACAAAATATACCTTCCAAATTGTGCACGTACAGGAGGGGGTGAGTTATAATACCTTCCAAATGCGGAAATCGGGGGGGGGGGGGGGGGGGGGGGGGGGGGGGGTGGGGGTAGTGCTCAGAGCTGAGCACGTCGAAACGTTAGGGTATGAAGATGAAGCGTCGGAATGTCGGGGTATGAAGATGGAAAGTCGGAATGTCGGAACATCGGAACGTCGAGTAGCGCACCGAATGGTTCGCCGTGGACTAATTTAAGGTTGAAGGATGAAGATGAAAGTAGATTTTGAGGGAATGACAAAGACAGTCGGTTGCTGCCATTAAAACCTGAGGAACATAGAACGTGAAAAGAAGGGAGCGGGAAGTGTGGCAGTAGTTTTTAAAACCGTTTGTTTTCAAACCGTAGTTTTTTAAAACTGGGTAGTAGCAGATTATCCTAGTCATATTTTAAGAGACACGTAGGACAAACTTGCGACACATAGGACAGAAGCGACACGTAGGATACAGGTCTGTAATAGGTCCTAAATTGTATAAGAGATAATATTTTGGGAGATTTAACTTGTAGTTTGCCATGAGTATGAGTGAGAAGCAGGGGCGGACCCACGTTGGACATAGGGGGGCCAGGCCCCCCCCCCCCCCCAAATTTTTTTAGTCTATACATATGGCAGCTGCAGAAGCAAGGGTTAAGTAAATTAATTAAATGTTCAGTTCCATGGTTATTTCCTCGGCAAGTTGGTGGTCTGTTCCTTCCTCAAGTAGCAGGTCAGGCGTTCAATCCTTGAGCCATGCAAAAAATTTAAGATTTTTCTTTTTACGTTAATTAATTAACTCTCTCATAACATGGTGGTTTCGTTCACATGGGGTTCAATCCCTGAGCCATGCAAAAAATTTAAGATTTTACTTTTAAGTTAATTAATTAACTCTCCCATCACATGGCTGTTTCGTTCACATGGTTGTTCGTTGGAAAACCGTCCCCTCCCCAAGCAAAATCTCACGGCTTCAAGTGGTGCAAAACATTTTAGATTTTCGTTTTTGTTCATGTTTTTAATTATAACTTAGCGGAGTCCGTATCTAATTGAGAACAGATATGCCCATTTTCTTCATGTTTTTAATTATAACATAGTTGAGTCCACATCTAATTGAGAAAAGAAAAACGTCTAAACAAAAATATATATTAGTTTAAGCTTAAAATTCACAAGTCATCGTAAAACATACAATTGTCGAATCACACAATGTTGTAATTTTTAATTAGCATTTTTAAATTGTCATAGTTAACTTAATCTATCTAAAATATTTAGTGACTGACTTCTCACATTTCCTTAAATTTAAAAGATTAATTAATTCTTGGATAGTTCCAATGATTATATTTTTAAAATTTCCCTTTTTTGCAAATTAACGATATAATCAGCGTCGGTTTCTTGTTAATATTTTCGTTAATATATGAACGATTTTATGTTTAATAAATGCACGAGACAATTTGCTGATTGTTTAAAGTAATTCAGTTTTAATCTTCGTACTTTATTTCTGTTCTCATGCAAGTAAAATTTGTTTTTTGTTTTCGACTTTCTTACTCAACCCTAGCACATATGTTACATGTGGTCTGAGCAATGAATTTCATATCTACTTTGTTGTTCATTTCGTCACCTCAAATATACTTAAACGTATAGGAAAAACAACTCCTTCGTCTATTTGGACTCGTCGACTTAAACAACACCGCATCTATGTACTTTACGAATGCAGTTTGTATGCATTCTTGCAACGTCGCCCGGCCCCCCCGAACATCTAATCCTAGTTTCGCCCCCGGTGAGAAGCATATATGTGAGACTTCTATCAATAGAAACATTGTAACTAGTGTCGCTCAACATGTCAAAACGGCCCATCCGGGCTAGCCCGGCCCGGGCCCTCCCGAGCCCGGCCGGGCCGGGCCGGCCCTGGCGGGATGAGACCCCCGCACAGCCCTGCCCGCCGGCCCGGCCATTTTTTGATTTTTTAAAATAATATTTTAAAAAATCTCAAAAAATCTGAAAAAATTCTTTAAAATGTAAAATGTAAAATATTAAATAGTGTAAAAGTATAAGTAAATAAAAAAATTATATGTAAAATAGTAGTAACTTATATATAAAATATTAGTAACTTATACGTAAAATATTAGTAACTTAGATGTAAAAAAATTATATGCAAAATATTAGTAACTTAAACGTAAAATATTAATAATTTAGATGTAAAAAATTATATGTAAATTATTAGTACCTTATATGTAAAATATTAGTACCTTATATGTAAAATATTAGTAACTTAATGTTATGTGTGAGAAAAATATAAGTAACAAATAAAATAAAAATGTTAGAAAAATTTTTAATCCCGAAATTCTCGGAGGTTCCGGGTTGAACCTTTAAATTTTATTAATTGAAATCTTCTTGAGGGGGACATACGTTGGCCAGCCTTACACCTCTCACATTGACCAAAAAAGCAATCTAATACATGTAATAAAATGCTGATACAAGTAAAGAAATGTAGCATTAAGTCTCTCCTTCTTCTTCTTTAGAATCTTCCGAAATGTCAGTTTGATGTTGAGTCCTCACTTCAGCTTTGAACCAATCATTTGCACAAACCGCCGCTTCGACTATATCTGGCTTCAGCCGTGACATCTTGTTGCTAAAAATACAACCACCTGTACTAAAAGCCGACTCCGAAGCAACAATAGATATGAGTACAAATAATACATCACGAGCCATGATGGAAAGAAATGGATAACTAATTTTATATCGTTTCCACCGTGACAGAACATCAAAATTTTCACTATTCAAGTCTTCTTCAGTAAAATGACAAAATGTTGACAAATACCTAGACACTAGAAGAACTATCTGTGACAACTGTTCTTTACTTCTTCTTCCCCATAAGCAGGCGGAGCCTGCTTGGAGCAGAAAAAGAAGCTTGAACAGCAGATGTGTGTGCAGAAGTACCAAATCGTGTCTCATATACATCAAAAAGAGATTTCAAGCTACTTTTAAACCTAGTTTTGTGTTCTTCTGCATTATGTTCATGTTTTCATAATAAATATCTAATAAGTCAAGTACACCTTCCTCCTTAACACGGGGATCAAAAACCTTCACTAAAGAGTATAGTAAAGGCACTAGATTCTAATACTTACGGAGTTTACTCTTCATTTGGCCAATCATTGCTCTAAGGTTAGGAATACTAGAGGTCTCATTATCTCTATGTTTTTGTATAACACCCGAAATCAACACTAATTGGTCTAAGCCTAGAACTGATGTAGGGGTGTGAACTCTAGAAAATTTGTTTGTTGACAAGTAGAAAATTTCAAAAAAATATTAAAGTTCATATATAATAAGCCACTCATAATCACTAATGTCATAATCATTATTATTTACAAGGTGTGTACTTGCAAACTCACTAAGTTGGGCTCTAATCAATTTCATGCGACACATCATTAGATACGATGAATTTCACCTATGTGGAACACTAAATTTAAATGCTCTATATGGCAGAAGGTTACTACGAAAAACCTGTTTGTATTCCCTTTTTTTGTGAATTAGTTGTAATTAATAACATAAGGTTTCTTGCATTTTCAAGATAAATAGAAGCAATTTTCAGACCATCCTGCACTACTAAATTTAAAACATGATATACACAATATTAATGAAAAAATTAACCCATTTAGATCAGGGTTTAATTGACGTTTTAAATAAGTAATGCCAATATTATTTTAGAAGCATTATAAAAAGTAAATGTGAGAATTTTTTCTGCTATATCATAATCACGACAAATAGATAGCAAAATCCTACCAATAACCCCACCTGCGTGTACAAGCTCTAACACTTTAAATTCTATAATTCTTTTCTGAATTAGGAATTCGTGATCTACAAAATGGGCCGTAAGACATTGTAAGATCCACCCTATTTTGTAGACCATCTATCAGAAGTTAAAGAAATCCTAGATTCTAGATTAATAAAAAGTTGGTGCCTATTAGCTTTTCCTTCGTGAAAAGCACTTATACAATCTTTTCTAATAGTGTTCCTAGACACTCTTCTAAATGCAGGATTAAGTTCCCTTTGGTGGAATCGCTCTAATTCGGAGCTTTCACCATAATTTAATAGCAGTTCTTTGCTTAACACTAATATAGCCATCTCTTTTCTCATATTTTCAGCAGAATATGAAAAACCATTAAGAGAGGTAGATGATGTAGTTAGATTTAAAGTGGTTTGTCTAGCATCTTTTTTAGCATAAGATTTAATGTGTCTTAATAGATGTGAAGTGCACGCAGTGTGTGCGACAACAAAACTAGTTCTACATATTTCGCAAAAGGCATGAAGTTGTTCGATGCCATCTTTGTCTTTAACCATTTCATGGGAAAAGTGATCCCAAACACTAGACTTTGGTCCTTTTTGGGTTGTTTGTGTAGGCATATGTGAAGCAAGAGAAGATGTTTGTGTTGGTTGATCAGTCCATATTTTACACCTTTTTCTGTATGTTTGCATATCATTTTGATCGCCCATATCGCGTTTTTCACGATTATTCGACTATATTGCGTTGCTTTTCACTATTTCTTATTTTTGTCAGATTTCAGGACATATGGATCGATCAGAAGCATAAATGAGATCAAGGGACTTGCACGCATACCGGAGCATCGCCCATGGCCTTATCGAGGAACTAGCAGTGCTAGATGATGAGCGGAAGAAGAAAAAGATCGATAGAATCGACAAAGAGGCGAGGAGGAGAAGATTCTACTCCAGAAACAGGCCAATCGGCCGAGTCCGCAGTTCACCCGGTCGAGTGAAGGAGCGTGCTCGGTCGAGTACGACTGATACGAGAGAGCCCTATGTCGCAATGCACTCGGCCGAGTGGATAATACCACTCGACCGAGTAGAGAACTCCACTCGACCGAGTGAGTCAGTATTTCTAAAGGACGAAGCCAACTCTATGAAATTTTGGGGAGCAGAGCAGAAAATCTACTCGACCGAGTAGAAAGTCCACTCGACCAAGTGAGAAATCGTCACTCGGCCGAGTGACGCAGAGCACCAGAATCCCAAAACCACATATCTTCTCTGTTTTTATTTGGGTCTGTCACTCGGCTGAGTGAGACAGTCACTCGGTCGAGTGAGACTTTCACTCGGCCGAGTAGTGTCGCCAGCCTGTATCGTAAACTAGGGTTCTGGGCAGCGCCAGGGGCAAATCTGTCAATGTTTTTGGCCGTTTTGGGCATGTATTTAAGCCCAGTTTTCATTCTAGTTTAGGGAGGGACCAGAAATTAGGTTTTAGCTTAATTCTAATTGTAATTCCCTTTTGGAAAATTGAAGAACTCAGATCAAGTTTGTTATTCTTATTGAAATTTCCCATTTTCATGATTTGCTTTCTTCCAAATCTTCATTGCTATATGTTTTTATTCATTGATTGTGCTATTGCTATGATGAA
Organism: Scilla litardierei; assembly: GCA_030789695.1. Lineage (NCBI taxonomy): Eukaryota > Viridiplantae > Streptophyta > Magnoliopsida > Asparagales > Asparagaceae > Scilla > Scilla litardierei. The sequence goes on along the minus strand of CM061132.1, from coordinate 77,576,488 downwards.
TTGTGAGTAGTTTCGTTGTTCTAGGGCATAGGGATGAACCCTATGGATCCGATTTTAGAATTGTGATGAATGAATTTTTGTGTTGCTAGAATTGTTAGAAGGTTAGGTTGTGATTGATTTATCACGGATAGCTAGGAATTTCCATCGATTTGGGGTTTGCATGAGATTAGATTTCAATCGATGGAAAGGCCTAGATATTCAATTTAGGTTTATAATCGAAATTCACTAGACTTGGTTTACAAGAGATTGGACCAAAGCTATCATTTTTATTATAAAACTATACCCATATTCGTTTGCAAGAGATTGGACGAATACGAGCTATCACAACCTAGATCGTAACTCGAGTTTGCACGAGAGTGGGCTCGAGGAGTGATTGAACGATGATGTTGATCCTCATGCTAGTGGCATATGTTGGGGTTTGCATGAGAGTGTGCCCTAATCTAGGTCGCTATAGACCGGCAATAGCGCGAGAGCGTGAGCTTGGTTCTCTATTTAGTTACGACTAGTTCACCTCAACCCAAGACTTGCAGCATTGAGATTCACGATTCACAGAGATAAATGACGATCCGTAGTGGGAATTCCCTAGCCCTAGACGCTTTTTATAATATTGAATTTGAATTGTTAATTGAACGACTGTGACAACAACATTCTTAAAACCATACTTCCACCAATAGCTTAGTGATCAAAATAGAGTACCGTCATTAGTCCCTCCTCGTATTCGATACCCGCTCGTCGCAACACCGTGTGCTTGCGGTAAACCTACGACTGTCTCCCGGGTGTGTATCCGGAGGCCGATCAAGTTTTTGGCGCTGTTGCCGGGGAGGCGAAGATATTTTATTTTCTTTACTTAGCTATTTCTTTTTTTATTTTATTCCATTATTTTCACTTTTTTATTCCTCTATTGTGCTAACAATTCTATCTAGACTCTCTTTTTCTGTACATGTACACGAGATCAAAGGCTTCCCAAGGAGACATATTATTTGACCCTGAGATCGAGCGTACGGCAAGTAGGCTTAAAGCTGAGAGGATATCAGGAAAATCAAATGGCCGCGCTGGAAACACCAGAGGAGCTAGCACAACGTATGGTTAGGCTTGTCTCCATCCGAGATAGGCTAGAGCCCAAGACCACGTCCACCACCTCTTCTATAGTCATGCCGGAGTTGGCGGCAGACAAGAACTTTGAGTTGAAGACAGGACTCGTAGTGTTGATGCAACAAGACCCATTCCATGGAAATCCTCAAGAAAACCCACACTACCATTTACAATTGTTCTTGGCGAAGTGTGCTACTTTCCAGATGCCTGGCATGCCGGCAGATGCTATTCGACTGCGCCTTTTCCAATTTACTCTTCGTGATAAGTCTTTGTATTGGCTGATGACGTAAGCCAATGGGATCTTCACCACTTGGGATGAGCTAGCGAGCGCATTTGTCAACAAGTTTTATCCGCCATCCAAGACTATAAAGATACGAAGCGTCTTGATGTCCTTCAAGCAAGGCCCTCAGGAGACTTTATATGAGCGTGGGAGTGTTTTAAAGAGCTTCAACACCAATGCCCCCACCATAGCATCGAACCGTGGGAGCTAGTGCATAGTTTCTACAATGGATTGCAACCGAGCACGAAGCAAATAATTGATGCAACCGCTAATGGAGCCATCTTGGCAAAGACAACGAATGACGCTACGGCCTTACTTGAGGATATGGCCTTGAATAATCAGCAGTGGACCGACGAAAGGGGAAATTCTTCGTCATCTTTGAAGCCGACGAGCATCTATGAAGCGAAAGCGGTGGCAGAGCTATCTACAAAATTTGATTCCCTTCATAAAGCCGTGGAGAGATTGGAAAAGTTGATGAGCGAGCCACATGGAGCTTCCAACGCATCTTCATCCGGAGGAAGCATGAGCGACTGGCAGGATCAAAGCCAGATTATCTCGTTGGAGGGGAGCAAGGAGACGGAGCTATGGAGCAAGCTCAATATGTTGCCAGTAGTAGCAATTATTGGGTGACCCTGGCTACCAGGGATCACCCCGGATTTTCATACGCCAACAATGATGGAGCCTTGACTCCACCACAGCTGCAACCACCGTCGCAACAACCACATGCCCGGCCTCTGCAACAACCATAGTATCAACAAAGGCCACCCCAACAACAAAATTACCCACCGAGGCAACAAGCAGGGTCCTATAGACCCCCGGGATACAATCATGGATGGAGGGCACTGTAACGGTCACTTTTCGACCGTATGTATTTTAGCGCGTAGCTATGTTTCGTGTGCGTTTTGTGTATTTGATTTTTATTATTATTCTCCGTAGCTCAGGCGCGATCGAACCCCGTATTCTCGACCCTCTCGGAGGCGCGAGCGCCCCGGCACTTTCCTTGTAATTTTTGGACTTCGAGGGACCTACTTACATATCCCATATTAATCACTTTACAACATTCATTTATTTTTTTAATCCAGAGAGGTCTGTGCGTTTATTTTTAAAACCAACTTTTAATTATTATAAACTTTAAACCCTAACCTATGGATTATCTAAAAATCTTAACCCTTTGATATAATCTTAACCAAATCAAAATCTTTAATAATTTTTAAAACAAATCAAAAACGAATCATATGATGTATACGTTTTTTTGAAAAAGAAATCAAATCCTTTTCTCTTTCAACCCGGTTAGCTTTTTTGGAGTATTAAAATCAAATCTTTGAAATCTAAACCTGTTGCGGGGTAGAACTCACGTACAATGAATCTATATTAGGGGGAACTAAGGGCACGGTGGTTATGTTAATGAAGGGGATAAGGTAGGCTATTTGGCAGGTGATTAGAGGGGTGATGAGGCTAAGTTTATCGTTGAAGCAGACCACGGGATCGAATGCGGCAGGATGCGGTAGTGGAAGATTAGGCGACTGCAGCTGAAGGCGAGCACAAGCCGAGGGTTGAGCTATCCTGTGCAAGGAACAACTCGTCAGAAAGGCCGGGTTGGGGTCCAACCCTTAGCCTCTCCGATGCCTAAGTCAGTTATAGGACTTAAAGCAGGGGCTAGGCATGCAGGTCGGACTGAGGGTGAGTCGTCCGTACGTGACGAGCTATGTGTGGGAGAACAAAGATATGGACGACCTTTGCTCTCGTGTGTGAATATGAGATTGAGAGTAAATTTTCCAACCACTTCACCGTCGGAGGCGAAGGGGTATTTATACCTGGCGGTCGGTGGGTAGATGAGGCTGGCCTGGCGTGCTGACTCACCGTGCTGAGCTGGCCCCGCTGTCAGTGGAAGCTTCGAACGAGGATGTTAGGAACAGGAGTGTCTGCTATGCTTTTGTCAGACGACACAGTGGACATGGGCGCTTTTGTCAGGGTGTCAGGGCCGAAAACATTAAGTGTCAAGGGGCGTGGCAGCCAGGGGGTTCTTTGTCAGGTGGTCGGGCGACGTTAGTGTCAGTTATGTCCTTGTACTAGGTTGTTTGTCATGTCCGATGAGCCAAGGGTCCGGTGAAGTGTTTCCCCATGGCTGGGTCCGAGAGGGGCTACCGGGCCAGCCTGATCGGGGAGGGTCCTAGGCCGCCGAGGAGAACGGGTGTGCCTCCGTCGGTAACCGAGGCGGAAGGGCGGGCCTCTGAAGCCCGGGCGTGGGGCGCCCTGACTTCGGGTCGGCCGCCCAATCGGGAAGGGTGAGCCAGTGAGGTACGTTAGTGGTTCTGGGAGAAAGGTCGGACTCCTACGATCTTTAGGTCGTAATAATTGCCCCCGGCATTCGAGTTTGAGGCGGGAGCCCGATTCGGCTCAGATGATGTAACATTTCCCCGCTTTGAGGCGGTGGTTTGGACTTTGGTTCGTGTTCGGGCGTTGCGGCTCGTCTCACAGAATATCGCTCGATGCGACGGGACCGTGGGTCCTTGACCCGCATAGGGGCAGAGCGATTGTGCGGCTCTGCTAGGCGGCATGTCCTATAAGCAGGCCGACTTCCTCGACTCGCCCCCTCCCTTTCTTTATCCGTGCCTGACCGGCCCCTGTCTTTTTGTCGATGGTCATGGCTGTGGTAGCCCTGCCGCGCCGCACTCTGGTGGCCATCGGTCCTCGATAAAGCGAGGGCCAGCCTCAGCGAGGTCAGGGAGAGGCCCGGGGGAAACGGGAGCGAAGGTGGAAAGGGTTGAGGCGGTCTGCGAGGCCGAGAAAGGATGGGCCGTGTAGTTTGACTCGTCGAAGGCTACGGTCGAGTGCCGACTCTCGGGGTAAAGCGAGAGGTAGCTAACAAGGTGAGGGCGGTCGAGTTGCAGAAGGGGTAGATAGCCAGCCACACAGGGACCGTCGGCATGGAGTAAAAGGGGGAGAGGGGGATGTTGAATCGCTGTATGTTGGCGGTATGCACATGAGGTCGGTGTACTTGGGGATCTGTGGGTCCAGGGCGAGGCGAGGTGGACTGACCCGGCGGTTTATGGAGGGGCGTTGCCGCTCTCTGATCTTTAGTTGCACGTGGCAGCCGGGTCGGACCGAGGGGGACCCTGTTTTATCGGGATGGCTCTGGTTCTCGTTATAAAGTGCCTAGTCAGAGTGTGCTTGGGCTATGATTAGGAGTCCGCATGGAGCAATCTTTTTCATTAGCTATTACAAGAGATCTCAATAATATTTACAATAGTAGGGCAGGTGTGACCCAACCCATGGTCGGGTCGGGAAGTTGTTTTAACCTGTTGCCCATTGCGTCGAGATGATAGGGCTCCTGTTTGCAGGGCAGCTTTCCTTCTTTTCCGTTGATCGCTGCACTCCTTCAGCCTTTCTGTCTGCGAAGGGTTGGGAGTGGGATATTGGTCTTGATCGTCCGTGGGCAAGCTGACACGCCATGACTCGCCGTTTGGACTCATCAGCGATGCAGCCTTGCTGAGATCCGCATCGGGGTGATCGATCCTCTGTCTGCCGGACGGACCTCCTTCCCCTCCATTGCTTTGTCATATCCCGCCTCGCCTTCGTCGTGCCGAATGGTTGCAAGGCCTCTCCGGGGAACCCGTACATCGAAGGGGACCCCTGGAGGAGGCGGCGGACGAGGTGAGGGTGGAGGCATCGCCTTCTCGGGGGTGATGTCTGGCGGGCCGGCCTCGAGTGGAAGGTCGAGGGCGGGCAGGTGGGTCGTTGGAGGCCCGACGGGGGCTTCCACCCTCGCATCTGGTGGGGATCGGGGTGGCGCGGATGCTGATTGGGGGATGGCAACCCGCCGTGAGTCTTCCGAACTGGCTGCTTCATCTGGTTCAGAGCAGGTGGAAGACCGGCAGGCGGGGCTCCCCGTGTGTAAGGGGAATACCCTATTGGCTATCCGCTTGTAAGGGGAATACCCTATCGACGTGGCAGGCCGTTGGGAGGTGGGCCTGCTGTGGCCGGTCTACCTGGGCGGAGGCTGGTATGCCTAGTGTTGAGGCCAGAGTGTCAATGGGGAGATCCGGCCGGGGCCCCCTCCCTTCCCTTGGGCCCACACCGTGTGTGATGCCGAAAGGGGGGGCGGGGTCCGCCACAGGTGCTCCAACTCCACTGTCGCAAGTTGTCTGAAGGAAGTGGGAGACTGGCGGTCGGGCTGTTCTCTAGGTAAGGGGAGTAGCCTATCAGTGATCGTCGAGTGGAAGCGATCGCTGGTAGAGGAAGTGCGATCCGTCGGTGGATATCGGCCTCCTTCATGGTTGGACGGGGCGTCCCTGGCTTTCTCATACTCGGTCTAAGGGATTGTGATTCATTCTCATATATTTTTAATTCCCCTAAACTCCAAAGGGGTGTGGGGGGTATTTATAGATGGATTCTGCTGACGGTTTCGCCCTAATTAATGCGATGAGCTGGTACCATTAATGGGCTCCTCAGAATCACGCTCTTTGGGAACCGCTTTTGCCAGGCGGCACCTGACGCGGTTCGTCAGCCCTGGACTCTCGGGGGGCGTGTCGTTATTGATGGCGTATTTTTTGAGCGTCCTTTCATTTTGACGAGTCGCATCGGGGGGCTGCTTTATCGGGACCCGGCGTTTATCCGGCGAGCATTGTTCAGCGGTTCATGGTTTGTGCCAGGTCTGCCCCGGTTTGCGTGCCCTTGTCCTCTTCCCAAGGTTCGAGTTTTCGAGGATCACATGTCTAACGGGGCGGGGTGTGGCTGCATGGCTAGGCCATGCCCCAGAGGTCTGGATGGGGGGGGAGCGAGCGCGTAGCTCGGCCCGTGCCCTTCTCTGGTTTGGGTGGCGAGGGTTGGCCCTGCCCCCGAAGTCTGGAGGGGGGAGCGAGCGCATAGCTCGGCCCGTGCCCTTCTCTGGTTTGGGTGGCGAGGGTATAATTGCCCCCAACATTACCTTGTCCGAGAGTGCTAGGTCTGGGGGAGGGGGATGTTGATGGCCGATGTGTAAGCTTCGGGTGGACCAGGGGGCCACTGGTTCGGGTTGGGCTGAGGCATGCCGCCCTGTCATGGCTTGTCAGGTTGGGGGGTCGTTGTCACAGTCTGATCCCGAGCAGGTGAAGCCTAATGACCCTAGCCGCCATGAAGATGGTGGGGTTCTTCTTGGACCCGGGTGGGTGACGAGGCTGGGTGTGAAGTTGTTTTGGCTTGGCGCGATCATTTCGATGAAAAAGAGGGCAGAATTCGGAGAGTGTCGGGCTCTATTGCATGGATAGGGGCTACCGATAGTGCGGTCGACCCCTCGGTTTTCGCACCGAGCGGTGGAGCTTCAGGCGGAAGTGGCCCGACAAGATAGGTCTTATCTCAAAACCCCCCCTTTTGTTGAAAGGTAACGGCGGGTTCGGTTCGAGGGAGGTCTCGTTTTGAAACGTCGGCCCTTGCTACTATCGTAGGGTTCGAACTATGTATATGTAATTTCTATTGGTTGCGCCATCTTTTGTTTGGTGATGTCCCGAGTTATTCCTGTGGGGGGAGTGCGTCGCTCGGCCCCTCTTTTCTCCACCGTGACGGGTGGCCCAGTTTCGTGAGCTCACCCCGCAATTTGTCGGGGGACCGTTTCCAAGTTAGAGCATGCTCCGATAGCTATGTGAATTCGCTTGTGATAGTCTTTTTCATTTAAATTTACAGGAATTCAACTTTGGTTTGTACATGAGGTGTTGGCAAGGTCTTCGGTAGTTAGGTGAGTACGACCCGATCCGTAGGCGGGCTGTGGAGCTGTTCCCTCATGCTGTAAACTACATCAGGATGGGCGGATTACCATCTAGGGGGTGGGCCTCTTTGTCTTCCGTTGCTCGTGACGTCCCGGTGCGCGCCCTCCGTGCTGAAGGGTTGTAAGGTCTCTTCGGCTGGTTGGATTCACCAGGGAAGCTGTCTCGCTGTGACCTTTGTCCGGGTGAGCGAATCCCTGTCCGCCGGACAGCCCTCCCTCTCCTCCATTGCTTTGTCATATCCCGCCATGCCTTGCGATTTGGGTTCGAGGGGAAGGTCGACGACGAGCAGGTGTGTCGTTAGGAAGCGCGTCGGTGTAGACCTGCAAGCATGGGGGGCTTTTGCCTTTCCCGTCGGCGGGGATCGATGGGGAATGGTTGCCAACCTTCCCCCATTTCATCTGGTTTAGAGCAGACGGAGGGGTGGAAGGTGGGGTTCCCCTTGTGTAAGGGGAATAGCCTATTGACGATCCGTTTGTAAGAGGAATAGCCTAACAGTGGTCGTCGCGTGGAAGCGATTGCCGATCGGGGAGGCGGGAACCATTGGTGGCCAGTGGCCTCCCTTTTGTTCGGGCAAGGCGTCTCAGCCCTTTTCCTAGTTGGTGGAGGGTGCTGGGATCGGTTTCTCATATTTTTCTAAATCTTTATCTTTTTCTCCTTCGGGAGGGTGAGGGGGTCATTTATAGGGGGATTTTGTTGACGGTTTCCCCCTAATTAATGCGATGAGCCGGCATTATTAATGGTCCTCAGAATCACGCCCTTTGGAAACCGCTTTTGCCCGGTGGCACCTTTGGCAATTCGTCAGCCCTAGTCTCTTCGGGGGGCGTATCATTATTGATGGTGCATTTCCCGAGCGTCCTTTCGTTTCGTCAAGTCGCATCGGGGGGTTGCTTATCGGGATCCGGCGTTTATCCAGCGAGCATTGTTCAGCGGTTCTGGGTTTGCGCCAGGTCTGCCCCGGTTTACGTGCCCTTGTCCTCTTCCCAAGGTTCGGGTTTTCGAGGATCACGGGTCTAACAGGGCAGGGGTGTGGCTACGTGGCTAGGCCCTGCCCCAGAGGTCTGGAGGGGGGGAGTGAGCGCGTAGCTCGGCCCGTGCCCTTCTCTGGTCTGGGTGAAGAGGGTCGGACCTACCCCAGAGGTCTGGAGGGAGGGAGGGAGCGCGTAGCTCGGCCCGTGCCCTTCTCTGGTTTGGGTGGCGAGGGTTGGCCCTGCCCTAGAGGTCTGGAGGGGGGAGTGAGCGCGTAGCTCGGCCCGTACCCTTCTCTGGTTTGGGTGACGAGGGTGGCCCTACCCCAGAGGTCTGGAGGGGGGAGCGAGCGTGTAGCTCGGGCCGTGCCCTTCTCTGGTTTGGGTGGCGAGGGTTGGCCCTGCCCCAGAGGTCTGGAGGGGGGAGCGAGCGCGTAGCTCGGCCCGTGCCCTTCTCTGGTTTGGGTGGCGAGGGTTGGTCCTGCCCCAGAGGTCTGGAGGGGGGAGCAAGCGCGTAGCTCGGCCCGTGCCCTTCTCTGGTTTGGGTGGTGAGGGTTGGCCCTGCCCCAGAGGTCTAGAGGGGGGAGCGAGCGCGTAGCTCGGCCCGTGCCCTTCTCTGGTTTAGGTGGCGAGGGTTGGCCTTACCCCAGATGTCTGGAGGGGGGAGCGAGCGCGTAGCTCGGCCCGTGCCCTTCTCTGGTTTGGGTGGCGAGGGTTGGCCCTGCCCCAGAGGTCTGGAGGGGGGAGCGAGCACGTAGCTCGGCCCGTGCCCTTCTCTGGTTTGGGTGGCGAGGGTTGGCCCTGCCCCAGAGGTTTGGAGGGGGGAGCGAGCGCGTAGCTCGGCCCGTGCCCTTCTCTGGTTTGGGTGGCGAGGGTTGGCCTTGTCCCAGAGGTCTGGAGGGGGGGAGCGAGCGCGTAGCTCGGCCCGTGCCCTTCTCTGGTTTGGGTGGCGAGGGTTGGCCCTGTCCCAGAGGTCTGGTGGTGGGAGCGAGCGCGTAGCTCGGCCGGTGCCCTTCTCTGGTTTGGGTGGCGAGGGTTGGCCCTGCCCCAGAGGTCTGGAGGGGGGAGCGAGTGCGTATCTCGGCCCGTGCCCTTCTCTGGTTTGGGTGGTGAGGGTTGGCCCTGCCCTAGAGGTCTGGAGGGCGGAGCGAGCGCGTAGCTCGACCCGTGCCCTTCTATGGTTTGGGTGGCGAGGGTTGGCACTGCCCCCGAAGTCTGGAGGGGGGAGCGAGCGCTTAGCTCGGCCCGTGCCCTTCTCTGGTTTGGGTGACGAGGGTCGGACCTGCCCCGGAGGTCTGGAGGGAGGGAGAGAGCGCGTAGCTCGGGACGTGCCCTTCTCTGGTTTGGGTGGCGAGGGTTGGCCCTGCCCCAGAGGTCTGGAGGAGGGAGCGAGCACGTAGCTCGGCCCGTGCCCTTCTCTGGTTTGGGTGGCGAGGGTTGGCCCTGCCCTAGAGGTCTGGAGGGGGGAGCGAGCGCGTAGCTCGGCCCGTGCCCTTCTCTGGTTTAGGTGGTGAGGGTTGGCTCTGCCCCAGAGGTCTGGAGGGGGGAGCGAGCGCGTAGCTCGGCCCGTGCCCTTCTCTGGTTTCGGTGGCGAGGGTTGGCCCTGCCCCAGAGGTCTGGAGGGTTCAGACTGAAACACTCACGTGGAGACAACAAAGTTTGGAAAAGTGCGTAAATGAAGATTTTTCATTAAAATGACTCACAATTATTGGAAAAACTTTAGCAGGTGCTCTGCATTCCAAGGGTGGGCTAGCTCGCTTCCGTCCGGGGTCGTCAGGATGTATGTGGCCGGTCCGATGATGTCGATGACCTTGTAGATGTAGGAAGATATGTGCCCATGAGGCAATTTATCTTGATTATACGTCTTGTTCATACCGTATATGGTACGTATTATTCTAAGTGTAAAGGATTTGTATTAATATACTTAGATAATATCCATAGACTTATAGTTAGGTCCTTACATATCTAGATGAGATCTCGATTATGAGTAAGTAAGTGACCGAATAGAAACGTAAGTCTTAAACGGTTCGTGATCATAGATGTGTCGAGAACTGGATATCGACACATCGGATAGATCACTGTGTCTTCGTCTTGCCTTCGGGTAATGATGATCTCATAGTCATTCGACTTAGCGAAGTCGGAGACGAGACACAGGTGCTCATTGGAGAATGAGTTCACTGAACGACCAAGTTAGAGTTATTAAATGGTTAACTTTAATGATCTGTCTTTAATAACTCTAGGGTGATGATAGGTTAGTTGATCCTTAAGACCTGAAGTCATCTGTACCAACCTGTGAGCGGACGGTGTAGCTTAGACCCATGATCTAGCTTCGAGGACCAGTCCTGATGAAAGATCTTAGGTTGGGTTGCACCTGAAGCTCTCAAGGTGAGTAAGTGACTAAGATGGGATTCGTCACTTCCATTAAAGGGAAGTTAGTGTTATAGGCTCAGTACGGTCTTTATGTTAATCCTCGGCCGGGGTACGTTGCAAGTTGTACAACGTGTATACAATAAAGACCGCCGTATACTGACCAATGTTGTCTAATAGGGTTGACAGAAAACCATACCCTAGGCCAACATCAAACACAGTCTTGACGAAGGGATTTTAGCTAACGGAATTCATCTCTGACACAGCCAATGCAAACCCTATGACACTTTTGTCAAAGGGTCGATCACGTTATGATGACTCTGAAACAGGGACGACAGCTACTGCTCGTAGTGACCGTCGTCTAGGGGTTTCGAGCCCCAACCTGTAGTAAGGTCAGGCTGTAGGGTCTCACACCGAGTAGTATTCGTGTCTTAGTAATAGGAATATAGAATAGAGAGAAATATCATTTGATGATATTCACAAGCTGAGTTGTGAAAGTTAGTCGCATTAGCAATAGGGACACAACGTTGCATTAGATGCTAACTTTGACTAAACGTGTTGTAAATTAGTTACAACGAATTTAGTAGGAACAAACTTGTTGGAAAAGGTTACCTGGATGACGGGATCGTCCCGGTCTAAACACAGGTTCAAACCGCGTCCAAATCGGAGCTCAAACGAGCCCAGAAACGCAGAAAGAGTCCAAGGGGAAGTGGGTTAGACCCACTGGGCCAAAGGGCCCATGTGCAAAGGCAAACGGGCGTGACCCGCTGCAGCAGCGGGCATGGCCCGCTGTGTGCAGCGGGCGGGCACCCGCTGCACAGCGGGCGTGGCCCGCTGCTGCAGCGGGCCAGCGCCCGCTGCAGCAGCGGGCACGGCCCGCTGCAGCAGCGGGCGGGCGGCCCGGCCCTTGTCCCCCTTGGCGCGGGCGCGCCCCGCTAAGTCTAGCGGGCGCGCCCGCAACTTAAGTCAAATTAGGTTTTTTGAAAACCCAAATGACGGCTACGAATTTTGTGAAAATTGCTAAACTTTGAGCAATTGTTTGAGGGGTCAAACAAAGTCGAAATTCGTCACCGTCAGTTCCTACGCGTTCACCATTCCAAGCTTTTCTGATTGATAGCTTGTTTGGTGTCTGAAGTTTAGTATGTGAGGAGAATTAATTCGTTAAAGTTTGACTTTGTGAAAGGCTAACTTTAAAATTGAAATTAAGCCAAATGACTTAATTCAATTTTTTCTCTTCATGTGGATTGTCCCACATTGCCCGCAACAAGAGGGTGAGTGCTCACTCCCTATATAAATAGGGGTGCACTCTCCTCGTTGAAACACACACCAGTCAACGATCGAGTAGCTCCAGAATTTTAGAGCAGGCTCGATCGGCGACTAAATCTCTCTCTCTAATTTTACTATTCTCCGGAGTAGTCCTAGCACGACTACGAAGGGGGTTTGGATCTGATCCGGACGTCTAAGACGCGGGTTCTTCTCAAGTGAAACTTTCTACCGCGTGTGATCGGCTCGGAGGCGAAAGCGGCTCGGGCGGATCGGTGCGAGGGTGCGAGGCGGCTCAGGGAGATCGGGTCAACGCGGCTCGGCTACGAGGAGCTTCTCAAGACGGTGCGGTACATCTTGCCTGCTCCAGGGCCAAGATTCCGGGTATGTGGTTAAGCGTTTTTAGCGTAATTTTTAATTAGTCGCTTAGTGTAGATCCTTCTTGGAGTGGTCAGACCCACTCCAAGTCGGCATAGATCGGGCTAGGTTCTGGCTCCCCAGAGCCTAGCTAAATAGTTTAGCTAGTGTAGAAATTTCGATTTCTAGTTTTTCCGCTGCGCTTTTGTGCCTCCGTGGTCCGTCCGACTAAGGACGGATACGGATCCGAGCTCTGGGGGTCCGCCAAAACCCCAACAGTGGTATCAGAGCCACGGTTATGCTATAGATCTACTATAGCGACTTTTTAAATAGTTAAAAATGCTTAGCTTTCATATGCAAAACTTTTTTTTATGTTAAATTTGTTTTGAAAATATTTTGTGTTTCAAAAAATAAATTTTTTTTTTTTGCAACACTGATATTTATTTTAATTTTGGAGCAAAATTATTTTTATGCGATAAATCTAAAAAGTAGTCTCCTTTATTCTAAATACTTTATAAAATTTTTATGAGCCATTAAAAATTTTAAAAGGGTATTTAATGTTTATGTAATCTTTAGAAAAATTTTATTTTTGAAATTTAAGAATTTTTTCTTTAGTTACATAAAGTTAGAAATCTTTAAACTTTACTTGAATGCTTGTAAAAAGGATTTCTAAAAGATTTTAAAAGAGTTTTAAAATTGTTTAAATATGTTAATAATAGAAATAATTTTATTTCATGAGATGTAATATAAAATTAATTTCTTTTACTACATAGATGTTTCTAAAATTTTTATGTGATATTTTAATTTTAGAAATGAGGTTAAAATTTTTTAAGGCCTAAGTTTAAAATTATTAGATAATTTTGTACGACTTAGTTTTATGCGATAAAATTTTATGAAGGCTTTAAAATTTTAATCTTTAATTTTAAGTGTTAAAATTTAGATTTGCATGTTTGTATTATATAGATAATTTTTTTAAAAAAACTTGCAAATACCTTTTATATGTCACTAAAAATGAAACTTTCTTTTATGCGGATAAAGTTAGTTGCTTCATTTCATGTTGTATATTGTATACACAAACCTTGTTAGGTTAGTCATTAAAACATGATAGTGACATGCTACGATCAATAAAACAAAACAACATTTGAACCTAATACCTGATTAGGGTAGTCCACTTGTTTGTAAATCATTTCATTAAATCGTTTAATTAATGATTTTCATAAAAGGCAAAATGTTGAATTGTTTTATAAATCCTAATAAGATTGGGGTAGTAAGTTGAACGTAGAACCTTATAGTTGATAAGGACTTAATAAAAGATGTTCAACCAATCTGAAAAATTTTGAATTTTAGGATCCACTAGTTGATAAGGATTAACTAGTTGTTTTTTTATTAAAAGCCATTTAGTTGTTTGGAAAACATAAGATTGATGACAACTCCTTCAATGGATCATGATGTCGGTCAATGTGCTTGGCTAAAGTTTTTGGACCAACCTAGCTAGACTGGGTAACAAGTGGTCCTGGCTTAGTCAATTCCCTGGCCGCGTCCGCTGGACCGCAAGGAGTCGATTCATGACTATGTAAGTCCATCGACTATACCTAAGTCAATACGATAATAATCTTGTTCAAGATAAATCGTAGCCCTCCTTGTTTTAGGAGTTGGCAACTGTAAGAAACATGTTCCGGTTGTTGAGCTACACTCAAGCCGTGACATGTCAATCTTATAGAAACCGATTTCTTGATTGACATCTTAACCTGACTGAAACTGTTGTCTCATCCCTCGAGCTTCGGCGTAAGTCTAACCAAGAATGTAGTCTAAGACCTGACCCAAACCGGCGCGTCGTGCATACACCGAGCAAAGGGGCAAGTCAGACTAGACACGAAAACAAGGGTCCGACTAGGCTAGCCATTGTGATCCGGTTGAGCACACTCATGATCACAAATGACTAGGGGTAAAAATCGATAAGGAATCATAGTAAATATGATTGACGACGAGTTCGTCTACCGACTGCAGAGTCGGACAACTTGTTGAGATACACTCAAGGTTGTCAGACTCAGGGTAGTCGGATCCCTCTCTCACAAATATTATTTTATAATAAATTGTTTATTATTATGGCTTTAAATAAATTTAGTGGGAGAATATAGTTTTATTAAAACCATTAAAACTATACTACGAACATTTACTAACTATAGTATCTATAAAATACAGAATGGATTCGGGACTTAGATACATGGTTGAGAAGAACGTGCTGGATGGAACGAACTACAAAGACTGGCTTAGGAACATCAAGTTGGTCCTTTCCCTAGCCGGAATAGGATACGTACTGTTCGAGGACGCTCCAGATAAGCCGGATGAAGATTCGACCCACGAGGAAAAGGAAGCCTACAAATTGTACCAGAGGGATGCAGAGAAGGCCAGGTGCCTTACTCTGGCTTCGATGACCAACGAGTTGCAGAGGAAGCATGAACATATGGATGTTCAAAGCATGCTCCTCAACACACAAGAGTTGTATGGCAAGCGATCAAGAGCTGCCAAGTTCGAGGCCACTAGCAACCTCTGGGGCACCAAGATGGGGACGGAACCCGTACAAGATCATGTTATCAAGATGATCGGGTACGTGGAGGACGCCGCCCAGTTAGGATTTGTCCTGGACAATGAGATGTCCACGGACATTATCCTAAAGTCTTTGACTCCCGATTTCAAGCCTTTTATAACTGGCTTTATAATGAACAGCCTTGAGACGGATCTTCCGGGTCTCCTCAATATGCTCCGGCAGTTTGAGGAGATTCATAAGAAGCCGGCTGCACTGGTTGTTGGCTCTACTACTTCCGACCAGCCGAAAGGCAAAGGAAAGAAGAGGCAGGTCCCACAACCTGCGAAGGCTAAGAATGGGAAGAAGAAGAACAAAGGGGCCCCGTCGAAATCTGAGTGCTTCCATTGCCACAAGATTGGCCACTGGAAGAGGAACTGCAAGATCTATCTTGCAGAGAAGAAGAAGGGGCATACTGATGCCTCTACCTCAGGTACAAATTAAAATTCAATTAAATGCAATTATTTCCATTCATATAGTATGAGATACTTATAGACATCTGTGTACTGTATACAGGTGGCTGATAAGAACTGGAGATTGGAGAAGTACGGAGATCGGTCGGCAATCAAAGCAACAGTTGCTGCTGGGACCGCTCAAAGACTTCTGGAGACGATGATCGTGATGGAGATGATATTTTTCTTATTTGAATAAAATGTATCATCTTTAAGGATCGAAAACAATGAATGAGTGCTTTGCACTCAAGGTTTATTTTGATAAACAAATTAAGGTTCCTTTTATGAACCCGTTGTTTTGGAATGGATGTCTCGAATGTTGCAATTGAAATTGAATTGGCTTAAAATTCTGTGGATGTGGCTTTTCTGTAATGGTTGCGTATATTTTCGAATAATGGTGTTGAGCTTCGATAATATTGATTTTGAAGCTGACTAAATGTCTGAAGTCAATCAGTAGTTAAGTATAGGTTCCAGGGGGCGTATAAATTGTGTGCAATCACAGTAAATACGCATATCAAGTTTAACTCGTGATTATCTGCATTTAGTTATCAAAAGAGTTAATACTAAATGTGGTTAAGGGAATTAGTACAGTGTAGAACGTTTTGATTGAACGAGTCAATGTCAAGATTCCTTAAAACGATCTTGACTTGACTCATTCGTCAAACCGAATCTGACACTTGTACATTCCATCTAAGGCACTTACCAAAAGGTTATTTTTGCACATAAATCTAAATATGATTTAGTTATTATGTTGAAGTAATTTAACCAGGTAATTCTCAAAGTCAGTGGGAGCAAGTAAGTATGCTTAGTTCCGTTTTTCCGGACTAAGTAAAAAGGATTTTTCACTTTAATGAATCTTCTATATAAATCATTAAGTCAAAATTGTTTTGATTTAATCATATATATATATAGAGACTTAGGGTGTCAAATATGTACCTGACATATTGACACAATAAAGTGAAGTGTGCTAAAACTGACTTACGAAAATGTTAGACCCCACATCTAAATCGTATACGCTGACTGTTAGCTATACGAAGTTAGGAAAATTGATCCAGATCATTTTTCAAAGGATCAACCCTGTGTGATCAAGAGATGTAATTTCAATCCATTAAAATTCGTTGTAGATACTTATTAGTAGAACCACTCTTAGGTTTGCCATATCAAATGTCAAAGTGACTGATATGCTATAACGGCATGCGATACCGAGATAAATAGCCTAAGTGCAAGTGGGAGATGTAGGAAGATATGTGCCCATAAGGCAATTTATCTTGATTATACGTCTTGTTCATACCGTATATGGTACGTATTATTCTAACTGTAAAGGATTTGTATTAATATACTTAGATAATATCCATAGACTTATAGTTAGGTCCTTACATATCTAGATGAGATCTCGATTATGAGTAAGTAAGTGACCGAATAGAAACGTAAGTCTTAAACGGTTCGTGATCATAGATGTGTCGAGAACTGGATATCGACACATCGGATAGATCACTGTGTCTTCGTCTTGCCTTCGGGTAATGATGATCTCATAGTCATTCGACTTAGCGAAGTCGGAGACGAGACACAGGTGCTCATTGGAGAATGAGTTCACTGAACGACCAAGTTAGAGTTATTAAATGGTTAACTTTAATGATCTGTCTTTAATAACTCTAGGGTGATGATAGGTTAGTTGATCCTTAAGACCTGAAGTCATCTGTACCAACCTGTGAGCGGACGGTGTAGCTTAGACCCATGATCTAGCTTCGAGGACCAGTCCTGATGAAAGATCTTAGGTTGGGTTGCACCTGAAGCTCTCAAGGTGAGTAAGTGACTAAGATGGGATTCGTCACTTCCATTAAAGGGAAGTTAGTGTTATAGGCTCAGTACGGTCTTTATGTTAATCCTCGGCCGGGGTACGTTGCAAGTTGTACAACGTGTATACAATAAAGACCGCCGTATACTGACCAATGTTGTCTAATAGGGTTGACAGAAAACCATACCCTAGGCCAACATCAAACACAGTCTTGACGAAGGGATTTTAGCTAACGGAATTCATCTCTGACACAGCCAATGCAAACCCTATGACACTTTTGTCAAAGGGTCGATCACGTTATGATGACTCTGAAACAGGGACGACAGCTACTGCTCGTAGTGACCGTCGTCTAGGGGTTTCGAGCCCCAACCTGTAGTAAGGTCAGGCTGTAGGGTCTCACACCGAGTAGTATTCGTGTCTTAGTAATAGGAATATAGAATAGAGAGAAATATCATTTGATGATATTCACAAGCTGAGTTGTGAAAGTTAGTCGCATTAGCAATAGGGACACAACGTTGCATTAGATGCTAACTTTGACTAAACGTGTTGTAAATTAGTTACAACGAATTTAGTAGGAACAAACTTGTTGGAAAAGGTTACCTGGATGACGGGATCGTCCCGGTCTAAACACAGGTTCAAACCGCGTCCAAATCGGAGCTCAAACGAGCCCAGAAACGCAGAAAGAGTCCAAGGGGAAGTGGGTTAGACCCACTGGGCCAAAGGGCCCATGTGCAAAGGCAAACGGGCGTGACCCGCTGCAGCAGCGGGCATGGCCCGCTGTGTGCAGCGGGCGGGCACCCGCTGCACAGCGGGCGTGGCCCGCTGCAGCAGCGGGCCAGCGCCCGCTGCAGCAGCGGGCACGGCCCGCTGCAGCAGCGGGCGGGCGGCCCGCCCTTGTCCCCCTTGGGCGGGCGCGCCCGCTAAGTCTAGCGGGCGCGCCCGCAACTTAAGTCAAATTAGGTTTTTTGAAAACCCAAATGACGGCTACGAATTTTGTGAAAATTGCTAAACTTTGAGCAATTGTTTGAGGGGTCAAACAAAGTCGAAATTCGTCACCGTCAGTTCCTACGCGTTCACCATTCCAAGCTTTTCTGATTGATAGCTTGTTTGGTGTCTGAAGTTTAGTATGTGAGGAGAATTAATTCGTTAAAGTTTGACTTTGTGAAAGGCTAACTTTAAAATTGAAATTAAGCCAAATGACTTAATTCAATTTTTTCTCTTCATGTGGATTGTCCCACATTGCCCGCAACAAGAGGGTGAGTGCTCACTCCCTATATAAATAGGGGTGCACTCTCCTCGTTGAAACACACACCAGTCAACGATCGAGTAGCTCCAGAATTTTAGAGCAGGCTCGATCGGCGACTAAATCTCTCTCTCTCTAATTTTCCTATTCTCCGGAGTAGTCCTAGCACGACTACGAAGGGGGTTTGGATCTGATACGGACGTCTAAGACGCGGGTTCTTCTCAAGTGAAACTTTCTACCGCGTGTGATCGGCTCGGAGGCGAAAGCGGCTCGGGCGGATCGGTGCGAGGGTGCGAGGCGGCTCAGGGAGATCGGGTCAACGCGGCTCGGCTACGAGGAGCTTCTCAAGACGGTGCGGTACATCTTGCCTGCTCCAGGGCCAAGATTCCGGGTATGTGGTTAAGCGTTTTTAGCGTAATTTTTAATTAGTCGCTTAGTGTAGATCCTTCTTGGAGTGGTCAGACCCACTCCAAGTCGGCATAGATCGGGCTAGGTTCTGGCTCCCCAGAGCCTAGCTAAATAGTTTAGCTAGTGTAGAAATTTCGATTTCTAGTTTTTCCGCTGCGCTTTTGTGCCTCCGTGGTCCGTCCGACTAAGGACGGATACGGATCCGAGCTCTGGGGGTCCGCCAAAACCCCAACAGTAGAGCCCTTCCCATTTGGCGGCCAACTTCCCTCGGCAGGCGGTCTCGGGTCTGAAGGTGGCGTCTCTGAGGACCAGGTCGCCGATTCTGAAGGTCCGCTTCTTCACCCGGGAGTCGTAATGTCGGGCCATCCTCTGGCTGTGCCGGATGAGGTTCGTCAGGGCTCGGTCCCTTACCTCGTCCACCAGTTTGAGACTGAGGCCGAGCCCCTCCCTATTGATATCCTCATCGAAGAGTTTCCGCCGGAGTGTCTCTTCTCCAATTTCCACAAGAACGACCGCTTCCGATCCGTATGCCAGCATGAATGGGCTCTCTCCAGTCGAGGCCTCGTGGGTGGTACGGTAGGACCAGAGGATTTCTGGTAGCTCGTCGAACCATGCCCCGAGAGCGGCATCTACCTTCTTCTTCATAGGACTCAAGATGCATTTATTCGCGGCCTCCGTCATTTCGTTGCACTGCGAGTGGGCAACCATGCGAAATGGAGCTTGATCCCCCAGCCCAAACAGAAGTCACAGAAGCCTTCGCAATCGAACTGTCTTCTGTTATCCGTGACTATAGAGCGGGGTATCCCGAAGCGACATATAACGTACTGCCAGATAAAACCATTCATGTCGGTCCACGTGATGCGTGCCAACGGCTCGGCCTCCACCCACTTTGTGAAATAGTCCACGGTGACGACTAGATATTTCCTTCCACCGGAGGCCTGTGGGAAAGGCCCTAGGATGTCGAGCCCCCATTTGGTGAACGGGATCAAGCTCACGATGGGCACCAAGTTGGCCGGAGGTGCTGCCGTATGTCGGCTGAATTTTTGGCACGCCTCGCACCTTTTGACATATTGAGCCGCGTCCTGGATCATTGTCGGCCAATAATACCCCTGGCGCATTATTTTGTGGGCGATGGTGCGACTGCCGTGGTGGTTCCCGTAGAAGCCTTCGTGCACTTCGTGGATGACTTGCTCAGCCTGCTCTGGCTCCAGGCACTTCAGATACGGCAGGACGTCGAAGTTGGCGTGGCGCCGGTGGTATAATACTCCATCGAGGAGTACGAATGATAGTGCCCGCCTCTCCACCTTCTTAGCCAGCATCTGCTCCTCGGGTAGGGCCCCTGTCTCCAGGTACTTCACAATGGGGGTCATCCATGTCGTCATCGAGCCGACACACATTAGTTCTTCTTCGTCAATAGTGGGTGTCAGCAGGGTCTCGACGTAGATGGCCTTCCCGATCTCGGCCGCGGAGGAAGAGGCCAGCTTCGACAGGGCATCCGCCCGGAGGTTGTTAGAACGGGGCAGGTGCCGGACCTCCGCTCTCTTGAACTTCCGGAGCTCGGCTTGGATGCGATTAAGGTAGTGCTTCATCGTTTCTTCTCGGGCCTCGAAGCTCCCTTGGATCTGTTGGATGACGAGCCGTGAGTTGCTGAGGAGCAACACGTTCGTCGCCCCCACCGCCCTACTGAGCTTCAGCCCGTTGACCGCGGCCTCGTACTCTGCGACATTGTTGGTCGCTGGGAAGTTGAAGCGCAAGGCGTATTCCAACGAGCATCAGTCAGGGGTTTGAATGACGATACCCACCCCCGTCCCGAATCCCGTCGCTGAGCCATCGACGTGGATGGTCCATAATTCGTCCATGTCTCCCTAGGAGGGCTCTGTAGGTTCCGCCACCCCCATCACTTGTGGGGATGCGGTCGCCGATGGTGCGTCTGGTTGATCCCCCGGGGCATCCTCAGTGGTGCATTCTACCACGAAGTCTGCCAATGCCTGGCCCTTGATCACCGTCCAGGCCTTGTATGTTATGTCGAGCTCGCTAAGCTTGACGCTCCAGTTGAGCATCCTTCCTGATCGCTCCAACCTCTTCAGGTTCTTTTCGAGGGGTAGGCCGGTGTGGTCGGCGATGGGATGGGCCTGGAAGTATGGTCGACGCTTCCTTGCCGTTGTGACCAGGTAGTAGGCAGCCCTCTCGATGGGACTGTAGCGAGTCTCTGCCTCCCGGAGAATCCGGCTGGCATAATATACAGGGCGGTGCACGTCCCCTTCCTCTTTGATTAGGACGGAGCTGACGGCCTCTTCATTGGTCGCCAAGTACAACCCTAGCAGTTCTCCTTCTTCCGGCCTGGCGAGGAGCGACGGGCTTTGCAGGTAAGCCCTCAGCTCTGCGAATGCTCGAACGCAGTTGTCATCCCATGGGATCGCCTTCCTTTTATCCTTTGCTTCGTCGAAGGTAATGCGCAAGACCCTGAAGAAGGGGAGCGATCTCTCCTCGGATTTTGACAGGAACCACCCCAGAGCGGTGATCCGACCATTCAGGCGTTGCAAATCCCGGATCATCCGTGGTTTTTCCATATTGACGAGGGCCATCACCTTATCGAGGTTCGCCTCAATCCCTTGCTTCGTTATCATGAAGCCTAGGAATTTACCTGACTGCACGTCGAAGATGCACTTCGCCGGGTTCAGCCTTAAGCCGTATTGGCGAAAGCTTCGGAACGTCTCCTGTAAGTCGGCAAGGTTGTCTGGGGCTCTCCTACTCTTTACCAACATGTCGTCGATGTAGACCTCCAAGTTTCACCCGACCTGCGGGCTGAATATCCGGTCCACCATCAGCTGATAGGTCGCCCCGACGTTCTTCAATCCGAAGGGCATCTTTGTGTAACAGAAGGTGCCTCTATCGGTGACGAAGGACGTTTTCTCTTCGTCCTCCTCCGCCATCGGGATCTGGTTGTAGCCCGAGAAGGCGTCCATAAAGCTTAACAACTCGTAGCCAGACGCCTGGTCTACCAAGTGGTCGATTCGCGGGAGGGAGAAACTGTCCTTCGGACACACCTTGTTAAGGTCGGTGAAGTCGACGCACATGCGCCATTTTCCAATGGCCTTCTTCACCAAGACGACGTTGGCGAGCCAGACCGGGTAGTCCACCGGCCTGATAAACTGGCCTCGAGAAACCGCTCCACCTCATCCTCGGCTGCCCTCTTCTTTTTGCCCCCTGCGCTCCTCTTCTTCTGCCGAACCGGTCGAGCTCCTGGGTCCACATTCAACCTATGGGAGATCACCGTCGGGTCGACCCCTGGCATGTCCGCGGGTGACCAGGCGAATATGTCCATGTTTTCCTGGAGCAAGCTGACGAGGGCCGCCCTTAGAGTGGCCAGGAGCTTCGTCCCGATGGAGACAATTTTGCCCTCCTCCACGGCCACGGGTACCTCTTCGACCTCCTCGGCAGGGGTCAGCCGTTGGTCGTAGAAGTCCTCCCTTTTGTCAGGAATGTGGACTAATAAGGCATGCTTCGGGCTCTGGTGCCTGGTCGACCCTTCGTTGCAGCTTCTGGACAGCACCTGGTTTCCCCGTACCAGCCCCACCCCTCGCGGAGTCCAGAATTTCACCATCTGGTGTAGCAGGCTAGGGAGCGCCTCTATAGCCGTCATGTATGGGCGCCCAATGATCCCGTTGTACGTCGACGCGATGTCGATGACGACGAATTGCGTCCCCCGGGTGACGACCCTCGGTTCCTCTCCTAGAGTCATCGGCATGGTGATCACCCCTACAATGGGGATCGTATGGCCGGTGAAGCCGACGATGGGCCCCGTGCAAGGCCTTAAGTCCACCCGCTTCCACCCCATCTTCTCGACCGTTGACAAAAACAGGATGTCGCAGGAGCTTCCGGTGTCGATCAGGAGCTGGCTGATGATGACCGTTCCGACCTGAGCCTCGATGACGATGGCGTCATCATGCGGATACTCGAATTCCCCCAGATCTTCATCGATGAACGTGATGAGGGGTCGATTTACCCTTCTCCGCTTCGACTTGCTGCTGGCGCCCGCCACCATCACCTGCCGGACACATTCCTCCATGCTTGCGGGCGACGCCCCACCTGGGGGCGGCCCCCCTTATCACGTCTATGCGCATGATCGTCCTAGGGGGCGCGGCTCCTCCTGACCATGGTCTGCCGGTGGCTCTGGCCTTCATGCTTCTCGTGGGGCCCTTTCTTCTTGGATTGCCTGCATGTTTCCTACGAAGCCTCCCAAGTGGCCCGCCTGAATCAACCGCTCGATCTCCCTCTTGAGAGTGTAGCAATTGTCGGTGTCGTGACCGTGGTCCCGGTGATACAGGCAGTACTTCTGGAGATCCCGCTTTGCTGGGTCTGACCTCATCTCCTGGGGCGGCTCCAGCAGCAGTCTGGCCCTTGTCGCCGCGGCCAAGACCTCTAACATGGGGGCGTTGAGCTGCGTGTAATGGGCCCGCGGGGGTCCCTCCCGCATCAGGACGGCTTGGGTGGGTTCTTGGGCTGGGGCGAACTCTCGGGCCGGGCCAGGGTGATCTTGCGGGCGACGCCCTGTCGGGTCGTGCCTTGGTTGGGCCAACTGGTCACGCCCCCGATGCCCGTCTTCTTTCCTTGGTCGAGGGTGCGATCGAGGCTCTCCTTGGAGCAGCTTCACCGGGGGAAACAGTGCCTTCGTGCCGAGAGTCTCCTCGACCAACGCATGCCTCTCTGCCATAGCGACCAGTGCTTCGTAGTCAGCCGACGGATCTCGGAGCAGGGATTTATGGAGGCTCCGAGTCCGTAGCCCCATCTTGAAGGCCAGCATGAGCACCTCAATGCCGCAGGTGACCACCGCCCGTCTCTCATCCTGGAAACGACGCAGGTACTTCCCTGTCGTCTCTCCTTCCCCTTGGACTATCGTGCTTAAGTAATCCAGGGGCTTCTTCTTCGTTTGCCCGGCCCGGAACTCCTGGCAGAACTTGTGAGACAGTTTGCCAAAGCTCCCAATGGATCTCGTGGGTAGGCTGAAGTACCAATCTAACGCTGTGTCCCTCAGACTTTGAGAGAAAAGCCGGCATAGGAACGCCTCATCCACATCCTGCGCCTCCATTGCCCCCGGTATTGTTGCACGTGCGTGAGGGGGTCGCCTCTTCCATTGTAGGTGGCCAGGTGGGGGGGGGGGGCTTGAACCTTACAGGCCTCGGGGTGGACGTGATCCACCGCGCTAGCGACGTGGCCTCCTCCGGGTAGGCAGAGCGCTCGGGCGCGTGCCCTCTTCGCCATTCCGAGGTTTGGCTCCGGTCGCGCCTTGGTTGCCGATGGTCGTCGTGCCCTGGGGAGTAACGAAACGATCGCTTGGGGGGACTCCTTCCACGGGTAGAGGATTCGACGGGCGACGGGCTACGGTCATCCTAGTACCACCGCCCTCCAGCTGTCTCCTTCCGGATCTCTCTCCGCTCCTGATTCTCCCTCAGGAACCTTTCGCGTTCGGCGGTGAGGAAGCGGAGTTGTCGACGAATGGCTTCCTCGTTCAAACGATCGGGGGAGAGATGTTGACAAGGCAAACTTCACCCCCACGGTGGAGACTTAGCGAGCGGCAGGCCGCGCCCGTCCAGGTGTCGCCGGCCCATCGCCGACACCTCCGGGATCCCCGGGTTCTCTTCGTTCTCCCTCCGGAGCCTTTCGCGTTCCGCGATAATGAAGCGGAGCTGGCGTCGGGCAGTCTCGTCGTCCAGGTGGGCCTGTCGGGCGGTCTTGACCGCTTCACCCAAATGCCTTTGCGCGACGGCCACCTCCTCCCAGCGCCTCCGCAACCACGCGACCTCCATTTCCTCCTCTAGGAGCTTCCGCTGGGCCGCAATCTCCTTGGCGAGCCCCTGGTCTCCCCCTCCTCCTCGAACTGAGGGTGAAGATTCCGTCTCATGTTCGAGGGCTCGGAGGGGCTGGGAGGTGCCTCCGTCCCTGTTGCTGCGAAGCCCGCCATCACCTTAGTGAAGGCCTCAAAGCTTTGTTGTATCGCGCGGGCAGAGGCCTGGACTGTCTCGACCTCTACCCCAGGGGGAGGGTCAGTCACGGGAGTCATTGGTTGAGAGAGTGGTTCTTGATCCATGGGATCCTTGCCGTGGTCAGGGTTTTGGGTGATTGGTATGGGGTCTGACATGGGTGTGACCCTTCGTTCCCACAGACGACGCCAATTGTTGCAGGGTAGAACTCGCGTACAATGAATTTATATTAGGGTGAACCAAGGGCATGGTGGTTATGTTAATGAAGGGGCTAAGGTAGGCTATTTGGCAGGTGATTAGAGGGGTGATGAGGCTAAGCTTGTCGTTGAAGCAGACCACGGGGTCGAATCCGGCAGGATGCGGTGGTGGAAGATTGGGCGACTGGAGCTGAAGGCGAGCACAAGCCGAGGGTTGAGCTATCCTGTGCAAGGAACAAATCGTCAGAAAGGCCGGGTTGGGATCCAACCCTTAGCCTCTCCGATGCCTAAGTCAGTTATAGGACTTAAAGTGGGGGCTAGGCACGCAGGTTGGACTGAGGGTGAGTTGACCGTACGTGACGAGCTATGTGTGGGAGAACAAAGATATGGAGGACCTTTGCTCTCATGTGTGAATAATGAGATTGAGAGTAAATTTTCCAACCACTTCACCGTCAGAGGCGAAGGGGTATTTATACCTGGCGGTCGGTGGGTAGATGAGGCTGACCTGGCGTGCTGACTCGCCGTGCTGAGCTGGCCCCACTGTCAGCGGAAGCTTCGGACGAGGATGTAAGGAACAGGAGTGTCGGCTATGCTTTTGTCAGACGGTGCAGTGGACAGGGGCACTTTTGTCAGGGTGTCAGGGCCGAAAGCAATAAGTGTCAGGGGGCGCAACAGCCAGGGGGTGCTTTGTCAGGTGGTCGGGCGGCGTTATTGTCAGTTATGTCCTTGTACTAGGTTGTTTGTCGTGTTTGATGAGCCAAGGGTCCGGCAAAGCGTTTCCCCATGGCTGGGTCCTAGAGGGGTTGCCAGGCCGGCCTGATCGGGGAGGGTCCTAGGCTGCCGAGGAGAACGGGTGTGCCTCCGTCGGTAGCCAAGGCGGAAGGGCGGGCCTCTGAAGCCCGGGCGTGGGGTGCCCTGACTTCGGGTCGGCAGCCCGTTCGGGAAGGGTGAGCCAGTGAGGTACGTTAGTGGTTCTGGGAGAAAGGTCGGACTCCCACAATCTTTAGGTCGTAACAAAACCTATTAAAAAAATCTTACTGACCCTATACCTATCCTAACAGGCCCCACGTACACCTCCCTCTCCTCTCAAACTGTTCCCTACAAAAGCTAACAGTAACCTATGCCAGCTTCACGTGGGCACTTCTTCTCTCAGCCGCAAACAAACCCAACAGCTCCACCTATTTTAAACCCTAGAGGCCGAAGCTACTGCTCCCCAAAACCTAGCCTCTTCTCTTCTCTTTCAACCCCAAGGCGCCGGCCATCAACTCCAGCTCCTCTCAGCCCT
Organism: Scilla litardierei; assembly: GCA_030789695.1. Classification (NCBI taxonomy): domain Eukaryota; kingdom Viridiplantae; phylum Streptophyta; class Magnoliopsida; order Asparagales; family Asparagaceae; genus Scilla; species Scilla litardierei. The sequence continues at coordinate 77,550,478 of CM061132.1, read as the reverse complement.
TTCCCGTGCACAACCACCTCCGTCCCCGTGCAATGCAGGCGCCTAGTCCGGCCAACCCCCACACACAGCCGACGGCGCCCCCCTCTCTGCCATCCTCCAGGCCGCGTGCCACTCCTGACTACTCCGAGCAACTCACCGCGCGTGCCCAGCCCCCTCTTTTCCCAGGCCGCACAAACCCCTCTGCCCCGAGCAACCCCTAGCATGCCGTTCATCCACCGTGCACAGCCCGCCTACTCTCGTCTCTCCATTTCCCTTAAGTTTTGACCAACTCCGACGTTACGAACCATCACTCTGCCGTCCTCTCGTCGCTCGGGTCTGGCCGCCTCTCCAAACCGCGATGCCCTCTCTTCCCAGTGTTGGATCTGGATCGTAGCCTGAGGGGGTGAATATGCTAATAAAAAAATTCTCGTTCAATCCACGAGAAATCACACGCAGTTATAAGCACATGCAGGGTAATAAATTACAATCACAGAATACACACAGATATACACTGGTTCGGTCGTCCCCACGACCTACTCTAGCCCCCGAAAGCAAATACTAGATAGATATGTAATCCTGTACAGCTACAATGAGTCAAGATCCCAAATCTACTCTCACCTAGCTCGTACACACACCACGTGCTCTACACTCTCAATCTAGTCATATGCTCTCCCTCCATGACGACTCCCAAAGTCGTCAGGTCCCCAAAAAGTAACACAGAAGGTAAAGTTTCCCCTACGGAGATCTAACACAATACTACACAATATAATAAACAAGAGAGTTTAGAATGCTCAGATCGTGTAGCGATGTCGTCTTCGTCAATTAGCACGTGGTAAGATCAATCTGACAAATAGTAGTCCCCTCTGAAATCTCTAGTCTCAAATCCCCAACCGCTTGCGCTCTTGATTTTATTCTTCAAACTCACAGCTTGGTGTGATTGGCTTCATGGCTTGCAAACCTTCAAAAGGAATTCGGCCTGGATATTTGCGCACAGCTTTTGAAAAAAAACGTGGCCTCCTCTCAAAAATTCGGCTCCTTGTGCACGTGATAGCATTTGTTGCATGCACATGTGGACATTTATTTCGGCCATCGTGTCCCTTTTGTTTCTTTGTGCCTGCAAAACAAAAAATGGCACAAGGAGAGTATTGAAACTAATTAAATAATATGAAGTTGATTACCTTTTGCTCATGGGAATTCGAATTTTCGGCAGGCACTCTTTTTAGGGGATGATGCGTCAGTTTCCTTTTTTTAGCTTGGCATCCTTTTTGTTTTTCGGTCGGTTTTCTCTGTCCCCTCTTTTTGAACCCTAGATGATGAATGCTTAAAATAGGTTATAGGCTAGGGTTTGCAATGGAGAAGTGCAATGTGCAGCTTGTGTTTATTTTTATCTTAGCCGAAAAATTCTTTTGGTGCCGTCAGGATTTTTTTACCCCTTTGATGAAAGGGTTTTTATATCACGGGCTAGTGCAAGGTGAGTTTTAGGTCGGTATTGGCTAGGAGATTGGAATGAAGGATGCTGCTAGGATTAATTGCAATCCAATAGTATTCCTATAATGTAGAAGATTGAGATTTGCACCCAACTAGTTGATTTGATCTAATCCTCCTTGATAATTAATTTGCTCCATCTCTTTCCACGTTGACCAAGTCCACTTTGCTTTGTGCATGGCCATTCCTCCCCTTCCATATTGCTATATGATTCACAATTCCTCCAACGGTTTGACCAAGTCACGAATTACGTCCTTGCCATCACTGAAACACACTTATCACACACGTTAGAGAGCAACACACGTTTGTCATCATCAAACTCAAGATCTTAGATCGTTGCTTCCAACACCCAGGCCGTGTCACGCCCCGCTTCCCAAAAATGTGGAGGCGAGACGTGAGAAGGTCCGCACAAACTTGAAGCTGTGAAGCTCCAAGTCTGATAAGCGTAAGAATTATCATATGGCAGGTCCTTGCAACGCAAACGAAACAACAATAATAATAAAGGAAAGAGACAAAAGAGAAATCTCTGAATATCCATTGAATGAATTACAATATCACAGAAAAGCCACCAGGCTAAAGGAAAAAGAGTCTAAGGCCCAAACATGGCCAACAAGGTATAACATACATACAAAGGTGCCACGCACCAACAACTAACAGCAAACCTAAACAAAGAAGTGAACACGAGCGGTCTTCAAGACAGGCCCCTGGTGTCCACTCACCACCACAGCAAACAGTAGCATCAGCAACACCATATCCCCTGCAACAAAGCTCTGGCTCTGGGTCTAACATGTGACACCCAAAAGAGAGAGGGGCACATGTCAGCAAGTCTGGAAAGACTTGTGCAAGGAAACTGAAAGTGAACTAGCAACCTAGCAGTTATAGTATGCATGACATGGCAATTATAACATGAGTGCACAATTTAAATCATGGCAAGACAATTTGTACAAGGGAACAATTTATCGGGACAAGACAAGAGTAGCCAAGCTACTGTCAATTCAATCAATTCACATTTTGTAGGTGCTTACGCCATTCGCTGAATGGCATAGCATTTCAGACCGATCGGCACTAAACACTACTCGGTACCCACAAGATATGGAGCCTGGGGTCCCCGCACATGGAACTCAGCTAGTGAGCCTGGGGTTGCCCCGCACATTGAGCTCGCATTCTTAGTTCACAATTCAATATATCGAGCGTTGGGGTTAGCAACTCATTATGCTCGCTTCTGGTCATGAGCCAGGAACACAAGTAGCGTTGTTCACAATTCAATATATCGAGCGTTGGGGTTAGCAACTCATTATGCTCGCTTCTGGTCACGAGCCAGGAACACAAGTAGCGTTGTTCACAATTCAATATATCGAGCGTTGGGGTTAGCAACTCATTATGCTCGCTTCTGGTCACGAGCCAGGAACACAAGTATGGCGTAGGGAACACCTAGCCGGAACACGCAATTCGGGCATTGGCTATCAACTAACACATGGCCCGCTTCTGGAACACGAGCCAGGAATACAACATTGTAGCGAAGCTACGCAATCACAGCAATACCTAAAGAATGCGAGGTCATGACAATTTATTTGCGTACCGTTAATTAATTTAAACGTGACAGGCGAGATGCAATGACATGAACATATTCGCGTACCGTTAATCGAAAGTAAACATGACATGGTAATTGTGCAACATGCTAAAAGTCGGAACTAGCTTCGTTGTCAAGCCAGTTCCCCAATTTGCGCCTAGGCGAGTATCATTTCGTCGCCTAGCCTCTTTTACGTCTACAACAAGCAAATGGCCTAAAACATGGCCTAAACCCTAAGTGGCAAGTTTCACTTGCCTAGCACCGGGGATGACGACTACTTCGTCACACGGACGCCAATCTACGAGGAAATCGCTGTTATGGGGGAAACAAACACCAAACACATGAAATTAATTAGGGTTTTCATAAAATATAAATAGGTTGAGAAAACAACGGTAGATCGATTTCTTACCAAGAGAAGGCGGAAGAAACACTCCGGGGAACCCTAGGATCAAATCTGGAGAAGATTGGAGGGGTTTGGGGAAACTAGGGTTTTGGGGGATTTGGGGATTTTGATGGATTTTGATGGAGATTTGGGGAAGATGAGGGGTAGATGGAGTGAATGGATGGATTGGATGGTGGATTTAGGGCTTGGAATGGAGAAATGGAGCTTGGAGGAAGATGGGGCTGAAGGGGGAAGTTTTTAGGGTTTTGGGTCGTGTTGGAGAAGAAGAAGTCGAATGGGTTGGGTTTAAATAGGCTAGGCTGGCGGCTGCCCAGAAATTAGGGTTTTAACACTGGTTAGTCGGTCAAAGAGCAACCACTGACCGACTAGTTTGGCAACTAGTCGGTCGGTCGACCAACGCAGACCGACTAAGTGCAAACAGTAACTCCTGAACGAAAATATGATTTAGAGTTAGTCGGTCCATGAACAAATACTGACCGACTAGTTTTGAATCTAGTCGGTCGATGGACGTTCTTAGACCGACTAAGAGTAAACAGTAACTCCTGAATTATTGATTGAATGAACTAGTCGGTTCCAGTTGATTTCCTGACCGACTAAATTGGAATCTAGTCGGTCGGTTGATCTTCTTGAACCAACTAACTTGCACGAAAAGTGCCGATTCGAAGCGCGAAGCTTCGGGAAGATTTCTATGGCTTCTAGGATCGATTTATACTCTAAGATATGATCGATATGAAGCTCGTCACGAGTGACTTACTCCGAGTTCAATGATTCTAAGGAAGGACCTAGAAGATCACATCAAAAGGAACGAAAACGAAAGCTAGGAATTCTCAACGAGATAAATGAAAGCGAGAACTATGGAAATGGAAACCACACAAGGAGAGAACCCACCATCGCAAGCAAAACACACTGATAATCCAATCATACAAAAACCAGTCGTTACATCCTACCCACCTTAGAATAAAGTCCGTCCTCGGACTTTCTAACATACATATAGTCGCTCTGGTAACTACCCTCAACCAATTTCACATCATAAATTCAACCAAGTACTTTCATTTCGAGTGCTTATATATATGCACTAGAAATCCAATATTACTACCACTACACACATATTTTCAAGCACATAGTACACTCATACTTATTATAGTCAATCAATTTCATACACGTATTTCAATCACATATATATAGTCAATATATTTATACAACAATAAACACTTATTACTTACTATAAGAAAATAACCAAGCCTCTCTTATTTGAAAATAATTTCACATTTTTAGTCATTCAAGTACATGCAAATATTTCACCATATTTTCACCTCACATATAGTCCTATAACCATATATTGGTATAGCCACCCACAATCGTGTGCGTAACACAACCAAGCACAAACAACTCAAACACCATACATACATCATCCATCACTATTCATCACCACATACAATTTATACCAAGGTACATAGAGTATACCCACTCAAGCTTGAGTGAGACTCAAATCATAGCAGGACATTTATATGCGTAACACAGTATCATACTCATACCAATACCACTCCAAGGCATACACATCCACGTAACACATATTTTCACACCATATCCACCCATTTATAATTACCATATCAACACATCAACTACATACAAGTTTAAGAGATGCAATAGTCGGGTATACCTCTTGATTTACACACATACGACATCTCATAAAACAAGTAGTACCAATCAAAATTATCATTCTGTTATCATACGTATATCACATCACACTCAAGCAGAAAATTACCTATACACATCATACAAATGCCAACACCCATACCACTATATACACACCACGAAATCAACACTACGACGACATAACCACTTAACTAATGGGCCCACCAAACTATAACAAGGTTGACACATGCAACGACAAGCTCTAGGGGCTAGACAATAGGAAAGAAATTGAAATCAAAAGCGTAACGAATAGAAGGATCGTAAAGCATGAAAACGGTCGTGCAATGATGTAATGATGCTCCATTAGGACACATGGAAAATAGTGTAATTAACATATTCTAAAATACGAAAAGTTTGAAAACCGTTATACTTCCAAAGTTGGAGTCCCTTTTCGTATAAAAACATTTAGAGGTCGATAAAACAAATCGTTTGAAAACGAGTTTGAGACTAATATACGTAATAAGAGGAAAAGTGGTTTATTGGCTTATATAAAATCATCATGAGGAAAAAGGAAATCATTTACTCGAACATTAAAACATAGGTCAGACCTGTTATGCAGTAGCAATCTAAAAATTTTGGAAAAGTTTTGAGATTCGAAGATTGAAATCAGATCGAGTATATTGTGGAGAATTTAAGCGCATGCTAAAGGTTTTCCAAATCTTAAAACTGAAGAGAAATCCCAAATAAACCATATCGAAAATACTTTAGAGAAATCCGGATTTGCCAACAAAAATTGATTTATACCAGATCTTAAGGTACGAGCAAAACGAACGTGGTACCGATATATATAAAAAAAATAATTGAAGTCACATTTTAGAAATTATCTCAAAAGTGTGCATGGTGATTGGAAAGATAAAATATTAGTAGTATGGAAAGAGAAAAGGATATTCAAACTCATCAAGTTAGCGTTAAAACTTTTAAACCGTTCTATGAAGGGTCTAAGTCAGGAACGATTTTGAAATAGTAATATTTTTTTTAAACAAAAATCTGAAATATGGAAAATGTTGAGCATAAAATCGACTTGCTAAAAGCCGAAGTCCAAAGGGACTTGAAAAGTTTATTAAGAGTAAGCACGAGGGGTTTTCGAATAGAATTTTAATGGCACGAGTAAGAAAAGAAATTATGGATCGAGTTAGGAAAATAGAAATACGGTTCAAAATGAAATTGGTATATGAAAAGGGACAAGACATTTATATCGATACGAAGGTATATGCAGAAAATATTATAAACTTCTAATCTAAAAATCTCAACACCATTTTTGATATTTTAAAACATAAATAATTTAAGTCGGCGAAGGAGCATGAAGCCTTACATATATCAAAAGCGTTTCGAACAAATTTAAACTTAACGAGTACGACGAACCTATAATTGATATATACAAAAATTAGTTGAAGCCCATTCAGTTTGGAAAAATACCCCTAAAGGCATGTAAGATAAGTGGTTAAAATAGATTTTTGTAGTTAGAAAAAAAGGACGGCATATCGAACCACCAGGATAGTAATAAAGTTTAAAAATCAAAATGCGAAAGGTACATCGTTAGAAGATAGTAATTTTAAAATTACGACCAAAAGTCTTCAAAATTCAAGAACGACTTTTAACTCCATCGAAATTTAGGGAGACATATTTGAAGAAGTTTAGAACAAAATTTAAATTGAGTGAAACTTCAAATAAGGAAAGCATTCGAAAATAACTTTGGAAGAATCAAGATTTGCAACGGAAAACATTTGAAAGATCAAGGATAATTGTAATGAGGTGGTCATGTGAATTGAGGTCAAGGGAGTGATTACGGAAACGTAATTTTCCAAAAATCTGTCGTCGGGAAAATGTTTGAACATAACTTGATTTGTTGAAAGCTGAAATCATCTGTGACTTGAAAAGTATATTAAGGGAGTGCGATGAGACATTCGAATAGCATAACTAAAAGGAAAATTCATAAATCGAATTTGGAAAATAGAATTGCAGCTCAGAATTAAATCGATTTATGAAAAGGGACAAGATATTCGAATAGGTATGAAAGGTATAGGCTGTAAAACATTATAAAACAGTAATCAAAATCTCGTCAAAACTTTCGAATTCTGAAAATTAATTTAAGTCAACGAAAGAGTACAAGATATGAGTATACATATAACAATTGAAATTCCATTTAGCTTGGAAAAGATTTTAAAGTATGTATGCTATGCGATTAAAATGGATCTCATAGTTAGAAAATGGTATATCAAATTTCCTTTTTTTTTCCCAAAATAGTATTGGAGTCTTTAAACCAAAATGCGAAAATATAGACAAGAAAATGGTTACGAGATAGCAATTATAATTACAACCATTAGACTCCGAAATCTACAAGGAATTTTGACTCAATCGAAAAGTGAGAAATTCAAGTATATACGTAGCGGGTTTAAAACAAAATTTAAACTTAGCGAAAACTATAATAAGGGAAATAGAAAAACAACTTTTTAAAAGAAATTAAGCCTTGCAAACGGGGACATTCGAAGGATCAATGATTATCGAAACATGGTGGTCATGGGAATCGAGGCAAGGGATTTGGTCGGATGATCAAAGCATAAATACGCCTAGGTTATGACTTAGGAAAATCTATGAAAACTCTTACGGTCAACCAACTAAAGATTATGGAACTAAGCGCTAAGACTTCCATAAGGGCTAGACAGCGATGAAATGAGTTCAGCTTGGTCCGAAACCGATGAACCCAAGCGAGAGACCAAGAATTATAGAAGTCTATCCTAGTCAAAGCTAGACAGGAACCACTAAGGTAACTCTTAAGGCTATCAAATCAATCACTAACATGGAGTCTAACTAACAATCAAGGATCCCTAACTAGCAAGCACAAACTTCTAACTAAGTCTCACTATGGTTCTGATCTAATGGATTTCCTATCAAGCTGGGACAGGTGCTCTAACACGCCTACTAGCCACCTAAGACATAGGAACGCTAAAAACCTAGACTCCGGGCTTATAACGTGGATATTCTAATTTATTTAATGGACATTCTATAATTATTATTGTTGTTCCGATAGTTCGCATTTGCAAATGGACTTGCATGGGCCACCACTAAAACCTGTCACGCCCCGCTTCCCAAAAATGTGGAGGCGAGACGTGAGAAGGTCCGCACAAACTTGAAGCTGTGAAGCTCCAAGTCTGATAAGCGTAAGAATTATCATATGGCAGGTCCTTACAACGCAAACGAAACAACAATAATAATAAAGGAAAGAGACAAAAGAGAAATCTCTGAATATCCATTGAATGAATTACAATATCACAGAAAAGCCACCAGGCTAAAGGAAAAAGAGTCTAAGGCCCAAACATGGCCAACAAGGTATAACATACATACAAAGGTGCCACGCACCAACAACTAACAGCAAACCTAAACAAAGAAGTGAACACGAGCGGTCTTCAAGACAGGCCCCTGGTGTCCACTCACCACCACAGCAAACAGTAGCATCAGCAACACCATATCCCCTGCAACAAAGCTCTGGCTCTGGGTCTAACATGTGACACCCAAAAGAGAGGGGCACATGTCAGCAAGTCTGGAAAGACTTGTGCAAGGAAACTGAAAGTGAACTAGCAACCTAGCAGTTATAGTATGCATGACATGGCAGTTATAACATGAGTGCACAATTTAAATCATGGCAAGACAATTTGTACAAGGGAACAATTTATCGGGACAAGACAAGAGTAGCCAAGCTACTGTCAATTCAATCAATTCACATTTTGTAGGTGCTTACGCCATTCGCTGAATGGCATAGCATTTCAGACCGATCGGCACTAAACACTACTCGGTACCCACAAGATATGGAGCCTGGGGTCCCCGCACATGGAACTCAGCTAGTGAGCCTGGGGTTGCCCCGCACATTGAGCTCGCATTCTTAGTTCACAATTCAATATATCGAGCGTTGGGGTTAGCAACTCATTATGCTCGCTTCTGGTCACGAGCCAGGAACACAAGTAGCGTTGTTCACAATTCAATATATCGAGCGTTGGGGTTAGCAACTTATTATGCTCGCTTCTGGTCACGAGCCAGGAACACAAGTAGCGTTGTTCACAATTCAATATATCGAGCGTTGGGGTTAGCAACTCATTATGCTCGCTTCTGGTCACGAGCCAGGAACACAAGTATGGCGTAGGGAACACCTAGCCGGAACACGTAATTCGGGCATTGGCTATCAACTAACACATGGCCCGCTTCTGGAACACGAGCCAGGAATACAACATTGTAGCGAAGCTACGCAATCACAGCAATACCTAAAGAATGCGAGGTCATGACAATTTATTTGCGTACCGTTAATTAATTTAAACGTGACAGGCGAGATGCAATGACATGAACATATTCGCGTACCGTTAATCAAAAGTAAACATGACATGGTAATTGTGCAACATGCTAAAAGTCGGAACTAGCTTCGTTGTCAAGCCAGTTCCCCAATTTGCGCCTAGGCGAGTATCATTTTGTCGCCTAGCCTCTTTTACGCCTACACCAAGCAAATGGCCTAAAACATGGCCTAAACCCTAAGTGGCAAGTTTCACTTGCCTAGCACCGGGGATGACGACTACTTCGTCACACGGACGCCAATCTACGAGGAAATCGCTGTTATGGGGGAAACAAACACCAAACACATGAAATTAATTAGGGTTTTCATAAAATATAAATAGGTTGAGAAAACAACGGTAGATCGATTTCTTACCAAGAGAAGGCGGAAGAAACACTCCGGGGAACCCTAGGATCAAATTTGGAGAAGATTGGAGGAGTTTGGGGAAACTAGGGTTTTGGGGGATTTGGGGATTTTGATGGATTTTGATGGAGATTTGGGGAAGATGAGGGGTGGATGGAGTGAATGGATGGATTGGATGGTGGATTTAGGGCTTGGAATGGAGAAATGGAGCTTGGAGGAAGATAGGGCTGAAGGGGGAAGTTTTTAGGGTTTTGGGTCGTGTTGGAGAAGAAGAAGTCGAATGGGTTGGGTTTAAATAGGCTAGGCTGGCGGCTGCCCAGAAATTAGGGTTTTAACACTGGTTAGTCGGTCAAAGAGCAACCACTGACCGACTAGTTTGGCAACTAGTCGGTCGGTCGACCAACACAGACCGACTAAGTGCAAACAGTAACTCCTGAACGAAAATAGGATTTAGAGTTAGTCGGTCCATGAACAAATACTGACCAACTAGTTTTGAATCTAGTCGGTCGATGAACGTTCTTAGACCGACTAAGAGTAAACAGTAACTCCTGAATTATTGATTGAATGAACTAGTCGGTTCCAGTTGATTTCCTGACCGACTAAATTGGAATCTAGTCGGTCGGTTGATCTTCTTGAACCAACTAACTTGCACGAAAAGTGCCGATTCGAAGCGCGAAGCTTCGGGAAGATTTCTATGGCTTCTAGGATCGATTTATACTCTAAGATATGATCGATATGAAGCTCGTCACGAGTGACTTACTCCGAGTTCAATGATTCTAAGGAAGGACCTAGAAGGTCACATCAAAAGGAACGAAAACGAAAGCTAGGAATTCTCAACGAGATAAATGAAAGCGAGAACTATGGAAATGGAAACCACACAAGGAGAGAACCCACCATCGCAAGCAAAACACACTGATAATCCAATCATACAAAAACCAGTCGTTACAGGCCGCCTGAGAACCCCCTGAACTACCGACCTCATTCGCTGCCGCCACCCAAGTCCTCTGCCCACACCTTCAACACAACGGCATAAAACGCGTAAGTCTGGTTAAAACAACATGCCAGTTGTAAATTATATTAGTATAATATTAGGTGGTGATGTATGTTAGTTTGTTAAATAAATCTGTAGGTTAGTTTTCAGTATGTATGTGTATGTATGTTAGTTTATAGTACGTAAGTTAGCAAATGTTATGATAATAAGCCAGTTATTATAATGTTAATTGACATTTTAGTTTATTATGTGAACACTGTTAGGAATAAGTACATTACTTTAGGATGTTAGTTCTATTAATACAGATTAAAATATATTGGTTTATAAATTGTCTTGTATATATATAGATTAGTCCTATAATGGTATTAGTTGTGACATTAGTTTATCATCTGGGGTAAACCCTTCTGCTTAGCATCATGAACCTAATGACGCATATAGATCTGCGCTACCCGCAGTCGAGGAAACTGAGTACCGCCACTGTTTCCAGATCCGACGTCAGATATCGCTCTAGCGTCATTCTAGGTTGGTCCTCTCGCTCGTAGAAACCCAAAAAATACGTCATTGAATCCTAAATAAAAATCGACAACTTAAATAACTAAATTTACTTTTTCCGGTGAGCATCATATCTGACAAAGACTCGAGATTTACATCTCAGCTCTGGAAAAGTCTGTAGTAGAACCTTGGAACGAGTCTGAGTTTCAGCACGACGTACCACCCATAGACCGATGGCCAGTCAGAGATGACGATTCAGATTCTGGAGGATTTGCTGAGAGCTTGTACGCTCGATCTGAAGGGTTCATGGGAGGATCATCTCCATCTAGTGGAATTCTCATACAATAACAGCTAACAGGTGAGCATTGCCATAGCGCCATTTGCTGCCATATATGGAAGGAAATATCGATCGCCACTGAGCTGGGATGACATCGTAGACCGAGAGTTGTTGGGTCCAGAGATGATTGTAGAAGCTGTGGATGTCGTGAGAGACATCAGGGATAAGCTCCGGATTGCGCAAGATTGTTTCAAGCATTGGGCAGACACCAAGAGGCGACCTTAGGAGTTTCAGCCAGGAGATCATGTCTTCCTGAAGATTTCTTCGAACCGCGGAGTCATTCGTTTTGGGAAGAAGGGAAAGCTGAGTCTGAGGTTTATTGGACTGTTTGATGTGCTGGAGCGTGTGGGAGCAGTGGCTTATCGCCTTGCTCTGCCACCATCTTTGGAGGGAGTCCACGATGTTTTCTACGTATCTCAGCTACGTCAATACGTCAGTGACCCATCGCACACTGTGGATTTTTCAGAGATCACGGTTCGACCGGACCTGACTTATGATTAGCAGCCAGTGCAGATTTTGGACCGTCGACAGAAATAGTTGAGGAACAAGGTAGTCGACCTGGTGAGAGTGATGTGGCGTCACAGATCACCTGGAGAGTGACTCTCCCAGAAAGGAGATACTCGCAAGTGTACGAGGTCGGTAAATAATATACCTGGTAAGTACGAGATCGTATCCACAGAGACAGAACTAATCTGAAAATTCACACAAATAGTTAGAGCATGTAAATAATGGTTGAGGGTTCTTACCACCCTATGGGGGTGAATGGTTGTTTGGATAATTGGTTTATCTAAATACCCTAGAGTTAGGATAATGTCCTAAGGTTTGGATGCAAGGGAGAGAAAGAGTGCGGGTGTTGAGGATATCAATAGGATTATTCAATTGCTCTGCTAAATATTATTCCATTATAACTCGATTACTCATATATTTCAAGGTATGAGAATCGGGAAATAATCAATTAAGCACATATGGGGTGTACCAAGGGTAATTGCTAACTGGGTTCTTCTCCTCATTAAAACTCATGAATCACTCTCACACCCATTTCAAGGTATGTGAGAGTAGTGCATGTAGGCTGTGGTGCACCGCGCACAACCACCGTTCTACGGCCTCTTTCGGGTAATGCACGATTCGATAGACGAGTCATAACCCAATTAACAGATTGAATTGATGGATGAATTAAACTTATAAACCACGAAATATGGATTGAAGGGGTCTTGCATTCATTTCAAGACATGCAATACCCATTGTATACATAGATGCAACAATTACGAAGCACCACCGTTCTTCGGCTCCACCATGGATAGTATCAAACCCAATTACTCATAAGTTTAATTCACCCAAAAACATGGATTAACAAGGAGTGCTGGAAATTAACATTAGCATGGCAATCGATACATCCTACAACAATCCAAAACACCCACACAATGAATCTAGCCTAGCATATCAAAAACAGAATCAGCATTCATAAAAATGGACATAGTTCAATGCAAAGGATGAAAGAAAATATGTATTAGAAAGAGGGTTGGAGATTTGTCACCAAATACAAGCTTCTTCAAACAGCAATCAATCTCAGTAATGGCAAAAAGGAAATCAGAAAGCTCAAAACTCTCCAAAACCCTAATCCCCTTCTAAAGGAAGAAGATGACCTAAAATAGCAAAAGATTAAGTTCTATTTCGTTCTCCCTTCACTACATCTAAATAGTAGAGTTTTATACCCTCTAGTGGTTACATCTCATCCGTTCGAATCCTCATCCAACGATTCACAGCAACTGGAGAGAAATCGGGTTAAGAAAAACCCGTTTCTCGTAACCTAGACTGCGGCCGAAAAACCTCGATCAGTCGACTGTCGAACAAACGACAGTCGACTGATGACATGAAACTCATATTGCTTCCAAAGGGGGATAGTCAATTGTCTTAAAATATCACAGTCGACTGTGTGAGCCACATGCGACTGTTTTCTGTTCTTCAGTCGCCTGCTGTAGAAATATCAAAATAACAGAGAGTTGGCTCTTTTTGCTCCCTCGGGAATCTGAAATTTCTGTCCACTGATGCGAAAATGATAGGCAACTGTAGAATATTACAGTCGACTGTCAATCCTCTTACAGGCGACTGTCGTTGGGCTTCAGCTTCTGCAGTTCCAGTTCTTTTAGGGCAGGCGGTTGCCGTTGTTTGGGCAGTCGACTGTTGTTCCATCCACATGCGACTGTTTTGTACTCCTCCTATTGAGTTGGCTTAATCCCCTTAGGTACACCTGAAAAATCCAGAAAAAATTCCTACAAATATAATATACATTTATAATGTTTTGGGAAGTGAAATTGTGCCAGAATAAAATCATAAACTCACAAATGATGAATTAGCGTAAATGTAGTTAATAGAGCATGATTCCATGGGTTATATGCACAAGAGGAGACGATTATGAGGTTAGAATATGCAATATTTATTCATAATCACACCCCAACTAACGTTTTGCTAGTCCCTAACAAAATAAGTGATCAAATCCCAAAATACAATGTTGACCCCATCCATGAATTATTGGCAATACTAAAGGGTGTTGAAATCATATATATATAGTCTCGCCCACGAGAGGGTGTCCTAGTGGTAAGTCATTCCGCTACAAAGCCAAGGGGTGCGGGGTTCGAGGCCTATGGCCGCCGTGACTTGGTAATTATTGTGGAATTGGTTGTGGAATTATTTACCCTGGGGCTACATCTCCCTTCTCGGACTTACCCGGGGGCCGTTGGGGGCACGTCGGTTTCCCCCCAGTTTGCATAGTCTCGGCCGGGCTCTCGCCTTACCCTCCTAAAAATCCTAAAAAAGCCAAAGGCTGGGGGAGGGGGTTGGGGATTTTTCTGGGTTGTCTATATATATATATATATATATATATATATATATATATATATATATATATATATATATATATATATATATATATATATATAAGGGCAAAGTTCTCAAGTCTATACACTCTTCCCTAAGACTATAACCTCATTCCTCTTACACACTCCACCATCAACAGCTAAGCTTAGTATACCCCTTAATATGTCACAATCTCATGATGTAAGATCCTTAAGGAACTCTCAAGCTTATGAGATATAACACTTGCTCCCTCAAAAGATCATGGAAATGAGTTGTGGTTTAAATTTCATGCATTTACTCAAATTTCATGGCAATTTTTTTGCATTATTCCAAGTACCATGGCAAAAGTTGATGCCTTATTCAAATGTGCACAGGTGCACTTATTATTGTAGCATTTGATAGCATTCATTTGAGCAACTCCAACTTCCAATTCACTATCTTAGGATCCATGAATATAGACCTAGCCGAATTTTTAAAAATTTCAAGGCTTAATCAATTGATCATTGATACTTAGATCTCTACATCACTATAGGGTTTCAAATGGGTGGTAATTGCCATGAGCTTCAAGTTAAAGGGCCAAGTGTAAGCATGAAGAGAGACAATTAATTGCCCCTAGTACATAAAGATACAACACACCCTAATTTGCCAAAATCCACTCCAAGAATACATTTTTACCAAAGTTGGGAAGGATCACCACATTTAATCAATTGGTCTAACAAAAATTTATGGGTTGCAGAAATGTTGGTGATGGATGGAAATTTTTTTATTTCATTCAATTTATTCACAAAAAGGATGAAAATAAAAAAAAGATGCTCAAGAAGATTCTACATCCTAGTCCACACCCCCAACTAAAAATAAACATGGTCCTCAACGTTTGAAGGGTGGATTAAAAATATGCGTAAAGATGGATAGACTAGGATAAGAAAGCTTGATTAAGAGTTATTCATTACTACATATTACTATATAGGAAAGTTTTGGAACGAACACACATAGTTGGTTCCCCCCGGCGGTGGTTCTGTAAGCTCCATTGTGACCTCGTCCCTACTCTACGGCTCTTGGTAATGCTTTAAGCGTTGGCCGTTCACCTTGATTCATTGCCGTCTTGTGGGTTGGCAATGGTCACCGTGCTAGGTGGAAACACCTCCCGAACAATGAAAGGCCCAATCCTGTAACGCCCCGCTTCCCAAAAATGTGGAGGCGAGACGTGAGAAGGTCCGCTCAGACGTGGAGCTGTGAAGCTGCATTCTGATAAGCGCATACAATTCAATTGGCAGGTCCTTGCAACGCAATACGAAACAACGATAATAATAATGAAGTGAGACAATAAGCAATTTATTGAATCTCTGAATATCCATAAAATAAATTACAATATCACAGAAAAGCCACCAGGCTCAAAAGGAAAATCTAAGGCCCAAACATGGCCAACAAAGTACAACATACAAGCAAAAGTACCACGCACCGACAACTAACAGCAAGCCTAAACAAAGGAAGAGAACACAAGCAGTCTCTAAGACTGGTCGCCAAAGACCACAAACTCCTCCTTGGCAACCATTGGCTCAGTGCCAGCAAACACTACGCCCTCTCCAACGAACTCTGGCTCAGGATCTAACATGTGTCACCCAAAAGAGTAAAGGGGCACATGTCAGCAAGTCTAACAAGACTTGAGCAAGGAAACGAAAGTGAAGGCAAACTAGCAACCTAGCAGTTATAGTATGAAGCATAACATGGCAAGTATAGTATGAAGGTGACAAGTAAAGGAAAGTACAAGTAGCAAGTGGCAAGTAAGGCATGGATAACAAGTTTTACAAGTAAAACACAGACAAGTACAAGTCAAGTAGTTCACGTCAAGTGAACACATCAAGTAAACAAGTCAAGTAAACAAGTTGTGCACAGAGATTCCGCCTGTTGGCTAGAGTGGCTGATCGGGCCAACTCCTAAGCTCAAGTGACCGTTTATCTCTACCCCTCCACGTGTATCGAGCCAGGGCGTTACCCCGAACACGGAATGCTCGCTTCTGGAACACGCGCCAGGAAATGTGCTTAACACGTATATCGAGCCAGGGCATTACCCCGAACACGGAATGCTCGCTTATGGAACACGAGCCAGGAAGTGTATTTAACACGTATGGCGTAGGGTTATGCCTGCAACGCAGGTGCCTAGCCAGAAACAAGTAGATCGGGCATTGGCTATGAACCAACTCACGTAGCCCGCTACTGGAACACGAGCCATGAAACACAAGTATGGTAGCGTGTGCTACAAATGCGACATTCAACATGGATAGCATGGCATGGCATGTAGTAAGGCGTACAGGTAAGGAATTAAACATGGCAGTTTAATATGCATGAACAACAAGTTAAAAAGGGTTGGACCTAGCTTCGTTGTCAAGCTAGATCAATTGAGGTGACAGATCTAGTTTCGTTGTCAAACTAGATCAAATAGGCGTCTAGTCAGCTATCATTTCACTGTCTAGTCTCTTTTACGCTACAACAAGCAAATGGCCTAAGACATGGCCTAAAACCCTAAGTGGTAAGTTTCACTTGCCTGGCACCAAGGATAACGATCAACGAGGCACGTCGCACAAAAAGCTAATCTACGGGAATGGAATCGCTGCCATGGCAAAACAACATTAGAACATCATCTCTAACATCCATTTTTATTAGGGTTTCAATATAATTACAAAGAGGGTTATGTGAATATTAAAGGATCGAACACTACCGTATAGAAGTATAAGATCGATGCCGAACAAGCACGGCGACGGAAGAACGATCCGGGAAACTAGGGTTCAGATCTGGAAATGGGGAGAAATTCTGGAGAAATGGGGTTTTGGGGATTTTGGGGGTTTTCCGGCGACCTAGAGGTGGTGGCCGGCCTAAATAGAGAGGGAAGCTCCAAGGGAGGAAGGAATGGCTTGGGGAAATGTTGGAGGGTGATTTGGGGGAGAAAATGGCTCAGTAGAACGAAATAGGGATGAAAGAAATCGGGGGTGGGGTTAAAATAGGAGGAGCTGGCGGCTGGGCAAACCCTAGGTTTACGACAGCGATTAGTCGGTCAAAGAAGGGTTGTTGACCGACTAGTTTAACAACTAGTCGGTCGGTCGACCAACTGTGACCGACTAAAATCAAACAGCGAAGAAGGAATAAATCTGGGAAGTGAATTAGTCGGTCTGTGAAGGCCCGTCGACCGACTAGTTTGTAATCTAGTCGGTCGGTGAGTGTTCATGGACCGACTAATGATAAACAATAACTCGACTGTACAGAAGAACTCAAAATTAGTCGGTCTGAGTACAAAACTTAACCGACTAGTTTAACAACTAGTCGATTGAAAGATGAACTTAGACCGACTAAACAGAAACAGTAACTTAGGTAAAATGTATCAAGGAACTAGTCGGTCTGAGAGCAAGTTCTGACCGACTAGTTTCACATCTAGTCGGTCGGTGGTTGTTCTTAGACCGACTAAAAGTAAACAGTAACTCCTGTACAATTGATTCAATGAACTAGTCGGTTCCAGTAGAGTTCCTGACCGACTAGATCTCAATCTAGTCGGTTGGTCCCCCTTCTTGAACCAACTAAAGTGCACTAAAAGTGCCGAATTGAAGCGCGAAGTTCTAGGAAGATTCCTACGGCTTCTAGGATCACTCTAACTCTAAAATATAAGCGACTTGAAGTTCGTCATGAGTGACTTACTCCAAGATCAACGATTCTAAGGAAGAAGCTAGAAAATCACGACGAAACGATCGAAATGAAAGCTACGGAGACGAAAACCACACATGAGGAGAAAATCCACCAAAACATATATATATAATATAGTTAATATATATATATATATATATATATATATATATATATATATATAATATATAATCCAGATACATGAAAACCAGTCGTTACATTCTACCCACCTTAGAATAAAGTCCGTCCTCGGACTTTCTAACATATCTAGTCGCTCTGGTAACTACCCTCAATCAATATCACATTAACATTTCAACTCGATATATATTCCTTACAAGTGCTTATATATGCACTAGGTAATCAAACATTAACACTACCAACCTGTATATATATATATTCATGCACATCATACACTTATTCCTATCATAATCAGTCAGATGCATACACATATTTCCATCACATACACATATCCCTTATGTAGCTATTACTTACCTAGCACAAAACAATAGTCCATATACTCACAACCAATTAAATAGTTCACCCAGTAAATACCATCGAAATACTCTACGTTAGGTAGCTACCTATGAACAAGGCAATAAGAATACACTACTCCCTTATCTCCTAGTATACATCCAATACCAAACACGTCAACACACGTAATCACACCACACCATCTAAACTCAAGTTATTATATTTAATATACTTCCACCATCATTATAATTTCACAATTTATAGCCATTCAAATACATGCAAATATTTCACTATAACTTCACATCACATACGGCCCTATAATTATACCCACGACACGCCACACATATTATAGTCACCAAAACTTATAACTAAGTACATACTTACCTGTGCATGGTGCACACCCACACACGCTAACATTTCATTCATATTTACCAATCATACGATTATAAACTCAGTACATCGACACACTTAGTTTTAGCTAGCACGTATACATATTCACGCAGGCAAGCCCCCTAATAAATAACTATACCACAAGACCAACACCTATAACTATACACTGGTTTAGTGTCCCACAATCATGTGTGTAACACAACCGGACACAAACAATCCAAACATTATACATACATCATCCATCACCATACACCAACGTACATAGAGTATACCCACTCAAGCTTGAGTGAGACTCAAAATCATAGCAGAATAATTCCATATACATAACACAGCATCCATACATATACCAATACTATCTAATGCATACACATCTACCAACATAACCATATACATATCAAAATGTCAAACACCCTTAATATCTAATCAGGTAATATCACATATTTCAATCACTTCATATACCATAATAATATTACAAACATCAGCACACTTATAATTTCAATACTCTCCCTAATAAATGCAGTCATCGTATAGTCACGTACAAGTATCATATATTCATACCATATCCATCCATCCATAATTGGTACATCAATACATTTACTTCATCCATTAGTTAAGATGTGCAGTAGTCGGGTATACCTCATGGTATACACGCATACGACATCTAATAAAAACAAGTAATACCAATCAAACAATTATAATCCTACTATCATATATATATATATATATATATCACACTTACACTCATGCAGCTAATACATAACTACCTACACACAATATACCAATACCAACACACATACAACTTCATATGCACCATGAAATTTAATACACTATGACGACACATCAAATTACACTAATGGGGCCCACCAAACTATATTAAGGTTGACACGGCGACGACAAGCTCTATTGGTTAGACAAAAGGAAAGAAATTGAAATCAAAAGCGTAACGAGTAGAAGGATCGAAAAGCATGAGAACGGTCGTGTAATGATGTAATGATGCTCCATTAGGATACAGGGGAAATAGTGTAAAAAGATATAAGTTAAAACGAAGAGTACGAAACCGGTCGATAAAATGAGTCGTTCGAAATAAGTTTGAGTCGTATATACATAATAAGAAGAATGGTTTATTTAGCTTATATAAAGCTATCACGAGTAAAAGTAAATCATTTACACGAACATTAAGGACATAGGCTAGAAAAATATTATGCGGCAGTAGTTTAAAAATTTTGGAAAAGTTTCGAGATTTAAGGAATGAAATCAAATCAAATATAGTGTAGAGGGTTTATGCTCATGCCAAATGTTTTTTCCAAGTTTTAAAACTGAAGAGAAATTCCAAATGAACCGTATAGAAAGTACTTTTTAGAGAATCCGGATTCGCCAGCTGAAACTGATTTATACAAAGGTCTTAAAGCACGAGCACAACAAACATAGTACTGATATATAAAAATAATTGAAGTTCTATTCTAGAAATCATCTTTAGAAATATGTATGATGAATGGAAAGATAATAATATCTTAGTTGTATGGAAGTAAGTGGAAGGATATATATAGAATTATTAAATTGGTAATAAAGCTTTAAAACCGAATTATGGATGTCTAAATCAGGAAATGGTGTCGAAAAGTGATTTTACGAAAATCTGAACTAGGGAAAACGTTGAGCATAAAATCGACTTGCTGAAAGCTGAAGTCCCATGTGACTTGAAAGGTATATAAGAAGTAAACACGATGCGGTATCTGAATAAGTTTTAATGGCATAAGTAAGAAAAGAAAATTATAATTCGGGTTAGGAAAAACAGAAGTGCGGTTCAGAATAAAATTGGTATATGAAAAGGGACAAGACATTTATATCGATACGAAAGTATAGGCTGGAAAATATTATAACCCTTAATCAAAAATCTCGACAAAAGCTTCAATATTTAGAAAAGAACAAATAAATTTAAGTCGGCGAAAGAGTATGAAATCTAATATATATATTAAGAGTTTTTGAACAAATTTAAACTTATCGAAAGAGGACCATCGAAAATACTTTTAGGGAAAACAAGGATTTGTCACAAGAACGGGTTGGTATAAAGACTTGAAGTACGGGTACGACAACTTGTAATTAGTATATATTCATAAATTAATTGGAGTTCTATTTATCTTGAAAGAAGTATTTTAAGTACGTATGGCAAATAGCTAAAATGAATTTCGCAATTTAGAAAAGGCGGTATATCGAATTATCGAAATAGTACTAAAGTTTAAAATCAAGTGCGGACGATATATGTTAGAAAAATAGTTACAAGATAGTAATTTAAAATTACGACCAAATAGTCTTCAAAATCTAAGAATGACTTTTAGCTCAAACGGAAGTAATGGAAATATACAGAAAGAAGGTTTTTAAACAAAATTTAAATCGAGTGGAAACTTTTAATAAGGAAAAATTTGAAAACGACTTTGGGAGAATCAAGATTTGCAACAGAAAAGATTAGAAAGGTCAACGATAATAGTAATGAGGGGGTCATGTGAATCGAGGGCAATGAATGTGGTTGTGTGATGAATGCACCTAAATTACGATTCAAGAAAACTACGACAAAAACCTACGGTCAGTAACACGGGAGTGTAGTGACCAAGAAAAGATTGAATCAGAGGGTCCTACTCATTGGTTGACTAAAGGTCAAGAAAAACTTAACACTAAGGCTTCCTAATGGCTAGAGTATATTAGAGGCCTCAGGGAAGGTTCTAAGAGAATCGAGATCATGTTCTGTCGGGCCCGAAATCGATGAACCCAAGCAAACGGCTAAAGAAATCCAAGGAATCTATCATGGTCAGAGCTAGACAGGAACCACTAAGGTAACTCTTAAGACTATCATATCAATCACTAGCATGGAGTCTAACAAACAATCAGTGGCCTCTAACTAGCAAGCACAAACTTCTAACTAAGTCTCACTATAGCCCTGACCTAATGGATTTCCTACCAAGCTGGGACAGGTGCTCTAACACGTCTACTAGCCACCTAAGGCATAGGAACGCTAAAAACCTAGACTCCGGGCTTATAGTTTGGATGTTCTAATTCATTTAATGGACATTCTATAATTATTATCGTTGTTCCGATAGTTCGCATTTGCAAATGGACCTGCATGGGCCACCAATAAAACCAGTCACGTCCCGCTTCCCAAAAATGTGGAGGCGAGACGTGAGAAGGTCCGCTCAGACGTGGAGCTGTGAAGCTGCAGTCTGATAAGCGTATAAAATTCAATTGGCAGGTCCTTGCAACGCAATTCGAAACAACGATAATAATAATGAAGTGAGACAATAAGCAATTTATTGAATCTCTGAATATCCATAAAATAAATTACAATATCACAGAAAAGCCACCAGGCTCAAAAGGAAAATCTAAGGCCCAAACATGGCCAACAAAGTACAACATACAAGCAAAAGTGCCACGCACCGACAACTAACAGCAAGCCTAAACAAAGGAAGAGAACACAAGCAGTCTCTAAGACTGGTCGCCAAAGACCACAAACTCCTCCTCGGCAACCATTGGCTCAGCGCCAGCAAACACTACGCCCTCTCCAACGAACTCTGGCTCAGGATCCAACATGTGTCACCCAAAAGAGTAAAGGGGCACATGTCAGCAAGTCTAACAAGACTTGAGCAAGGAAACGAAAGTGAAGGCAAACTAGCAACCTAGCAGTTATAGTATGAAGCATAACATGGCAAGTATAGTATGAAGGTGACAAGTAAAGGAAAGTACAAGTAGCAAGTGGCAAGTAAGGCATGGATAACAAGTTTTACAAGTAAAACACGGACAAGTACAAGTCAAGTAGTTCACGTCAAGTGAACACGTCAAGTAAACAAGTTGTGCACAGAGATTCCGCCTGTTGGCTAGAGTGGCTGATCGGGCCAACTCCTAAGCTCAAGTGACCGTTTATCTCTACCCCTCCACGTGTATCGAGTCAGGGCATTACCCCGAACACGGAATGCTCGCTTCTGAAACACGCACCAGGAAATGTGCTTAACACGTATATCGAGCCAGGGCATTACCCCGAACACGGAATGCTCGCTTATGGAACACGAGCCAGGAAGTGTATTTAACACGTATAGCGTAGGGTTATGCCTGCAATGCAGGTGCCTAGCCGGAAACAAGTAGATCGGGCATTGGCTATGAACCAACTCACGTAGCCCGCTACTGGAACACGAGCCAGGAAACACAAGTATGGTAGCGTGTGCTACAAATGCGATATTCAACATGGATAGCATGGCATGGCATGTAGTAAGGCGTACAGGTAAGGAATTAAACATGGCAGTTTAATATGCATGAACAACAAGTTAAAAAGGGTTGGACCTAGCTTCGTTGTCAAGCTAGATCAATTGAGGTGACGGATCTAGTTTCGTTGTCAAACTAGATCAAATAGGCGTCTAGGCAGCTATCATTTCACTGTCTAGTCTCTTTTATGCTACAACAAGCAAATTTCCTAAGACATGGCCTAAAACCCTAAGTGGTAAGTTTCACTTGCCTGGCACCAAGGATGACGATCAACGAGGCACGTCGCACAAAAAGCTAATCTACGGGAATGGAATCACTGCCATGGCAAAACAACATTAGAACATCATCTCTAACATCCATTTTTATTAGGGTTTCAATATAATTACAAAGAGGGTTATGAGAATATTAAAGGATCGAACACTACCGTATAGAAGTAGAAGATCGATGCCGAACAAGCACGGCGACGGAAGAACGATCCGGGAAACTAGGGTTCAGATCTGGAAATGGGGAGAAATTCTGGAGAAATGGGGTTTTGGGGATTTTTGGGGGTTTTCCGACGACCTAGAGGTGGTGGCTAGCCTAAATGGAGAGGGAAGCTCCAAGGGAGGAAGGAATGGCTTGGGAAAATGTTGGAGGGTGATTTGGGGGAGAAAACGGCTCAGGAGAATGAAATAGGGATGAAAGAAATCGGGGGTGGGGTTTAAATAGGAGGAGCTGGCGGCTGGGCAAACCCTAGGTTTACGACAGCGATTAGTCGGTCAAAGAAGGGTTGTTGACCGACTAGTTTAACAACTAGTCGGTCGGTTCGACCAACTGTGACCGACTAAAATCAAACAGCGAAGAAGGAATAAATCTGGGAATTGAATTAGTCGGTCTGTGAAGGCCCGTCGACCGACTAGTTTGTAATCTAGTCGGTCGGTGAGTGTTCATGGACCGACTAACGATAAACAGTAACTCGACTGTACAGAAGAACTCAAAATTAGTCGGTCTGAGTACAAAATTTAACCGACTAGTTTAACAACTAGTCGGTTGAAAGATGAACTTAGACCGACTAAACAGAAACAGTAACTTAGGTAAAATGTATCAAGGAACTAGTCGGTCTGAGAGCAAGTTCTGACCGACTAGTTTCACATCTAGTCGGTCGGTGGTTGTTCTTAGACCGACTAAAAGTAAACAGTAACTCCTGTACAATTGATTCAATGAACTAGTCGGTTCCAGTAGAGTTCCTGACCGACTAGATCTCAATCTAGTCGGTTGGTCCCCCTTCTTGAACCAACTAAAGTGTACTAAAAGTGCCGAATTGAAGCGCAAAGTTCTAGGAAGATTCCTATGGCTTCTAGGATCACTCTAACTCTAAAATATGAGCGACTTGAAGTTCGTCATGAGTGACTTACTCCAAGATCAACGATTCTAAGGAAGAAGCTAGAAAATCACGACGAAACGATCGAAATGAAAGCTACGGAGACGAAAACCACACATGAAGAGAAAATCCACCAAAACATATATATATAATATAGATAATCCAGATACATGAAAACCAGTCGTTACAAATCCACTTTGAACGAAGCTTTTGGGGAAGAGATGAAGTCTTGAGTTGTAGAGTAGCACTTTCTCCCCGGGTGAATTCTCTCCTTAAAATGATTCGATCATGGGCACATTTAAGCCTCTCCTTCACAAGCTTGGAATTGTTGTATGCCTCCCTCCTTATCTCTTCGAGCTCCACTAACTGCAATTTACGAGAAGAGGGGTCAATTTCACAATTAAACTTTTTAATTGCCCAAAAGGATTTGTGTTCAAGTTCAATGGCCAAGTGGCACAATTTTCCAAAAACTAAGCGATATGTGGACATCCCTAAAACCGTTTTGTAGGCAGTATGGTATGCCCACAATGCCTCGGAAAGACGCATGCTCCAATCCTTCCTTGATGGATTCACCATCTTTTGGAGTATGTTCTTGATCTCCCAATTCTCCAACTCCACTTGTCCATTGGTTTGGGGGTGGTATGGTGTGGAAACCTTGTGTTTCACCCCAAACTTCTTCATTAAGCTTGCAAAGAAGCGGTTGCAGAAATGTGACCCTCCGTGCTTATCATAGCCTTTGGCATTCCAAATCGTGCGAAAATGCTTTCTTTCATGAATTTAAGCACGATAGCCGCATCATTAGTCCTACAAGGAATATCCTCAACCCATTTAAATACATAATCTATATCAAGCAAAATATATGTGTACCCAACGAATGGGGGAAATGGCCCCATAAAATCAATGCCCCAACAATCGAAAATTTCTAATTCAAGAATGGGGTTTAGCGGCATCATATTTCTTTTAGTAATTCCCCCCCCAACTTTTGGCAAGCTAAGCTTGATTTACAGTATGTATAAGTGTCCTTAAATATGATAGGCCAATAAAAACCACATTGTAGAATTTTTGCTACAGTCTTTTGGGCGGAAAAGTGACCACCACACACGTTCTCAGGGCAAAAATGTAAAACACTATCAAACTCATGGTCGGGTATGCATCTCCTTACTATTTGGTCATTACAATACTTGTAAAGGTAAGGGTCATCAAAAAAGAAATATTTTACCTCAAAGATGAACCTTTTGTAATCTTGGCGAGACAAAGTAGAAGGAGTCTTACCGATGACCAAGTAGTTTATTATGTCGGCATACCATGGGAGTGTATGGGAGACCGCAAAAAGATGTTCGTCAGGAAACGAATCATTCAATGGGATGGTTACCGGCTCCATGCTCATCGTTAACCGTGAAAGGTGATCGGCAACATGATTTTCCGCTCCCTTCTTGTCCTTGACGGCGATGTTGAATTCCTGCAATAGCAAAATCCAACGGATTAGTCTAGGCTTAGCGTCTTTCTTGGAAAGGAGATATTTAAGAGCGCAATGGTCGGTGAAGATTGTAATTGGGAATCCCAATATGTAGCTCCTAAATTTCTCCAACGTGAAGACAACGGCTAAAAGCTCCTTCTCCGTGGTGGTGTAGTTTCGTTGAGGCTCATTCATGCTCTTGCTTGCATAGTAAATCACCACGGGGACGTTGTCCTTGCGTTGTCCAAACATGGCACCAACCTCATAGTCACTAGTGTCGTACATGATTTCGAAGGGTGATGTCCAATCTGGCACCTGAAGAATATGTGAACATGTGAGCAAATTTTTCAACTTCTCAAAAGCAAGTTGATAATCATTTTTCAAAAGCATGCAAAGAGGCAGAGATATAGAACTAAAATCTTTTATGAACCTCCTATAAAAACCTGCATGCCCGAGAAATGATCGAATATCTCTTACACAACGAGGAGTGGGTAGCTTTTCTATTATCTCGATCTTGGCTTTATCGACGTGCATACCTTCCTTGGATACAATATGACCGAGGACTAAGCCTTCGGTGGTCATGAAATGGCATTTCTCCCTATTCAAGAGAAGGTTTTTCTCGATGCACCGATCTAACACCAAAGCCAAGTTACATAAACGATTATTAAATGAGCTACCATACATAGAGAAATCATCCATGAATACCTTCACAATCTTTTCAACCATATCATGGAAAATGCTAAGCATACAACGTTGAAAGGTTGCGGGGGCATTACATAGGCCAAATGGCATCCTCCGGAATGCAAAAGTGCCAAAAGGACAAGTGAAGGTGGTCCTCTCTTATTCTTCGGGTGCTATTTCAATTTGATTATAACCAGAGTAGCCATCAAGGAAGCAATAATATTCGTGTCCGACCACTCTCTCTAGGATTTGATCAAGAAATGGGAGAGGGAAGTGGTCTTTACGGGTCTTAGAATTAAGCTTCATGTAGTCAATGCACATGCGCCATCCCGTGGTGGCTCGCATGTGGACTAGCTAATTGTTTTCATTTTTAATAACTGTTAGCCCCGATTTCTTAGGTACAACTTGAATGGGGCTAACCCATCTACTATCGGTAATGAGGTATATAATATCCGCATCAAGAAGCTTAAGGATGTCACCCTTTACCACTTCCTTTATGTTAGGATTTAACCTACGTTGCATTTCTCTAGTGGGTTTGGTGTCATCCTCTAAGTAGATATGATGCTTACAAATGAGGGGGTCAATACCTTTAATGTCGGAAATTTTCCAACCAATTTCCCCCTTGTGAGTTTTAAGCACATCTAGCAATTGCATTTCTTGCTCATTAGAAAGTTTAGACAATATTACCACGGGGAATGTGCCGGATTCCCCAAGAAATGCAAACTTCAAATATGGCGTCAACGACTTCAAATTCAAGGATGGGTGCTCTAGCTTTGATGGCCTTTGGTAAGGCGTGTCCAACGGTAGCAACTCAAAAGATGGCATCCACTTAGTGACCGCGCCAACTTCCTACGAAAAACACTCGGTGTCAATATTTTCACAAAATGATCAACAAAATTAAGCGCTTCAACAAATTCCGCATCAAAATGCTCTTCAACTAAAGTCTCAATCATGCAAGCATCCTCAAATTCACCATCCCCCGATGGCAACTTACAAGCATTACAAATGTTTAAGTCGAGTGTCATGTTGCCAAACGAGATTTTAAGTTGACCATCCCTACAATTGATTATAGCATTGCTTGTGGCGAGGAATGGTCTACCTAAGATGATAGGGGTTGGTGTTTTGGTTTGAGGCCCAAGGATATCCAATACGACAAAGTCCACCGGGTAGTAAAATTTGTCCACTTGGACAAGTACATCCTCTATGCTACCCTTGAGGACCTTAATGGATCTATCGGCCAATTGGAGAATAATGGATGTAGATTTTAATTCTCCAAGCCCTAATTGCATATACAAGTTATATGGCAAAATGTTAACACTCGAACCTAAATCAAGGAGGGCTTGCCCTATTTTTTGGGTTCCTATGATGCATGGGATTATAAGTGAGCTGAGATCCTTGTATTTGAGGGGTGTTATGTTGGACAATAGCACTAACTTGTTGCGTTAGGAAGGCTTTCTTCTTAACACTAACATTCCTCTTAACGGTGCATAAATATTTTAAAAATTTAGCGTTTGCAGGAATTTGATTTATTGCATGAAGAAGAGGAATATTAATTTGGCATTTTTTAAATATTTTGCGGATTTCGGATTAAAACTTATCTTTCCGTGGAGTTTGAAGCCTCTGAGGGAATGGTGCAGGAGGGATGTACGGCTCGGGCTCTTCAATAACGATCTCTTCGGAATGGTTACCTTTGTCTGATCTTCCTTCGTGCACCTCTTCATTTGTGGTGGCTTCGTTCTCCATAACTATCTCCGCCTCGACTCTCGGTGGCTCCGGCTTCTTAATTTCTCGACCACTCCTCAAAGTTGTCACCGCTTGACAAGACTTGACGTTGGATCCTCCCAATGATGAATTCATATTAGGGTTGGGGAGTGGTTGTGCAGGAAGCTTGTCCTTCTCTAGAGTTGTCGCAAGCTTCGCCATGTTCTTGTTGAGTTGTTGAAATTCTTGTTGATGTTGCGCTTAGTTTTGTTGTAATTGTTGCCACTGTTGGAAGATGGCTTGATTTTGCGTTGTTTGCATTTGGATGAATTGTTGCAATGTGTCGCTCAGAGATTGCACTTGTGACTCATTTGTTTCATCTCTCATCCTTTGGATGCCTTGTTGATTGTTGTTGTTATGGAAGGGTGGACGATATGATGGTTGAGCTTGTTGTTGCCTTTGGGGTCCCCAATTCAAACTCGGACTATTCCTCCAACTTGGGCCTTGATTGTTGGAATTGTTGAATCCTTGCCCTTGGTTGGAATTCACTACGTAATTCACTTGTGTGGGGTCTTGAAGCACTTCCTTCTCTATCGGTAGGTTGTGGACATTGGTTAATGCTATGGTCTACGCTACTGCAAAGATTGCATAGCCCTTCATTACCAACTGTCACGGCCTTCACTCCTTTCAACTGTAACCCTTCAAGTCTCTTGCACATGATGGCCTCTATTCTTGCCTATAAGGCTTCCTCTTGGGTCAATGTAAAGAGACCTCCATGAGCCAAAGGTTGAGGTAATTCTCTTCTCTCATAATCGTGAGTTGCCTCCTAACTTCGTGCATTCTCCGCTATGGACTCTAAGTAGTCCCATGCCTCCTCCGATGTTTTATCCAAAAATTCCCGTTGCACATCATTCCCACGAATTGTTTCATGGGTGGGATGAGTCCGTCGTAAAAGAAACCGATGAGACGGTATTCATCAAATCCATGGTGTGGACATGCTAGTAGCAGCTCCTTGAACCTTAGTGATGTCAAAGCTTTCATTTGGCTTCTGAGAAAAGTTTTCCATTTGCCGCTTTAATCTATGAGTCATGTGTAAAGGAAAAAACTTTTTCAGAAATTCAGTTTGCATTGCTAACCAGCAGTTAATAGTATGAGGATGTATAGCATTAAACAAATTTCTAGCTTTATCCTTTAAAGAAAAAGGAAACAGTTTAAGATAAATTGTTTCATTGCTAGCCTTCCCATCAGAACATGTGAGGCAGACATCTTCGGAATCCTTTATATGTCAATAAGGGTTCTCCTTCTCCACACCATGAAAAGTGGGAAAAATTTGAAATATCCCAGGTCTTGGGCTAAAGGAATTCACGTCGGTTGGAAGCACAATGCATGAGCCGGTAGCAGACCTACTCGGTCTCAACACATATCTCAAACTTCGATCACCCTCATGTTGAGAGTGATCGTCCTCACTATGATTGGTGTTGTCATTATCGTTGGTGTTGTTATCGGCCATGTTTATGTTTCTTACTAGTCTTTGTGTTCGAGGAGTTCTTAACCACATAAACTAGACAACTGAGTTCAAACCAAAACTTTCCAAGATTAGCCTAATTTTTTATGGTTTTGATGATTATAAAAATTTAAAAACAAACTCGGATGAATATAAATAGTAGGATGGAAAGATCTCACCAGATTTTCACGAGAAAAACCAAAGTGTGAAGTGAAGATACGCCGTCTCCGGCAACGACGCCAATTTGCTTGACTCTCCCTGAAAGGTGATACTCGCAAGTGTACAAGGTCGGCAAATACTATACCCAGTAAGTACGGGATCGTGTCCACAGAGATGGAACTAATCTGCAAATTCACACAAATAGTTAGAGCATGTAAAGAATGGTTGAGGGTTCTTACCACCCTATGGGGGTGAATGGTTGTTTGGATAATTGGTTTATCTAAATACCCTAGAGTTAGGGTAATGTCCTAAGGTTTGGATGCAAGGGAGAGAAAGAGTGCAGGTGTTGAGGATATCAGTAGGATTATTCAATTGCTCTGCTAAATATTAATTCCATTATAACTCGATTACTCATCCATTTCAAGGTATGAGAATCGGGAAATAATCAACTAAGCACATATAGGGTGCGCCAAGGGTAATTGCTAACTGGGTTAATTCTCCTCATTAAAGCTCAGGAATCACTCTCACACCCATTTCAAGGTATGCGAGATTAGTTCATGTAGGTTGTGGTGCGCCGCGCACAACCACCGTTCTACGGCCCCTTTCGGGTAATGAATGATTCGATAGACGAGTCACAACCCAATTAACAGTTTGAATTGAAGGATGAATTAAACTTCTAAACCACGAAATATGGATTGAAGGGGTCTTGCATTCATTTCAAGACATGCAATACCCATTGGATACATAGATGCAACAATTACAAAGCAACATCATTCTTCGGCTCCTCCATGGATAGTATCAAACCCAATTACTCATAAGTTTAATTCACCCAACAACATAGATTAACAAGGAGTGCTGAAAATTAACATTAGCAAGGCAATCAATACATAATACATCAATCCAAAACACCCACACAATGAATCTAGCTTAGCATATCAAAAATAGAATCAGCATTCATAAAAATGGACATAGTTCAATGCAAAGGATGAAAGAAAATATGTATTAGAAAGAGGGTTGGAGATTTGTCACCAAATACAAGCTTCTTCAAACAGTAATCAATCTCAGTAATGGAAAAAACAAAATCAGAAAGCTTAAAACTCTCCAAAACCTTAATCCCCTTCTCAAGGAAGAAGATGACCTAAAAATAGCAAAAGATTAAGTTCTATTTCGTTCTCCATTCACTACATCTGAATAGTAGTGTTTTATACCCCCCCTCAGCCATCCAAATCCTCATTCACAACGACTGGAGAGAAATCGGGTTAAGAAAAACCCGTTTCTCGTAACCCAGACTGCGGCCGAAAACCCCCGATCAGTCGAATGTCGAACAAACGACAGTGGACTGATGACATGCAACTCCTATTGCTTCCAAAGGGGGACATGCGTCTGTCTTAAAATATCACAGTCGACTGTGTGATCCACAGGCGACTGTTTTCTGTTTTTCAGTCGCCTGCTGCAGAAATATCAAAATAACAGAGAGTTGGCTCTTTTTGCTCACTCAGGAATCTGAAATTTCAGGCGACTGATGCAAAGATGACAGGCGACTGTAGAATATTACAGTCAACTGTCAATCCTCTTACAGGCGACTGTCGTTGGGCTTTAGCTTCTGCAGTTCCAGTTCTTTAAGGGCAAGCGGCTGCCGTTGTTTGGGCAGTCGACTATTGTTCCATCCACAGGCGACTGTTTTATACTCCTTCTCTTGAGTTGGTTTATTCCCATTAGGTACACCTGAAAAATCCAGAAAAAATCCCTACAAATATAATAGACATTTATAATGTTTTGGGAAGTGAAATTGTGCCAGAATAAAATCATAAGCTCACAAATGATGAATTAGCGTAAATGTAGTTAAGAGAGCATGACTCCATGGGTTATATGCACAAGAGGAGACGATTATGAGGTTAGAATATGCAATATTTATTCATAATCAGAGAGTCCACTTGGGAGCGTGAAGAAGAGATGAGAGAGCACTACTCGCATTTATTTCTTGAGCAGTAGTTGATGTAGATTCCGAGGGCGGAA
The DNA here is from genome assembly GCA_030789695.1 of Scilla litardierei. Taxonomy (NCBI): domain Eukaryota; kingdom Viridiplantae; phylum Streptophyta; class Magnoliopsida; order Asparagales; family Asparagaceae; genus Scilla; species Scilla litardierei. The sequence goes on along the minus strand of CM061132.1, from coordinate 77,518,347 downwards.
TCTTCTTTAAGGTGGGTAGGATGTAACGGTCAATTTTTGACCGTACGTATTTTAGCGCGTAGCTGTGTTTCGTGTGCGTTTTGTGCATTTGATTTTTATTATTATTCTCAGTTGCTCGGACGCGTAATCGAAATCAGTATTCTCGACACTCTCTGAGGCGCGAGCGCCCCGGTACTTTCCTTGTAATTTTTGGACTTCGAGGGACCTAATGACATATCACATATTAATCATTTTACAACATTCATTTATTTTTTTAATTTAGAGATGTCTGTGCATTTCTTTTTTAAAACCAACTTTTAATTATTATAAACTTTAAACCCTAACCTATGGATTATCTAAAAATCTTAACCCTTTGATATAATCTTAACCAAATCAAAATCTATTTTACAATTCACGGCTGTTTTTGAATCTTTGTCCTATGTGGTGTCAAAAATATGACTAGGACAAAAAATATGACTAAGATTGGTGACTAGGACAAGGACAAGGCCTTAAGAATTTTCACTTTTGCATTTTTTAAACCAATAAAACAAAAAATCTTGGGGTAAAGCTCAAAAAACAAAAAATAATTTCATGTTATAACCCACGTTTGCTTTTTCAAACCCACGTAGTGTTTTTGAACCAAAAACAAAAATAACCGCTCCTTGAGCAAGTTTCCAATTAACAAGGGAAGTTGCAAAATTGAACAGAGCAGTGATGCACTATTCATGCAAATGAATAGTTGCCTAACGATAATTCAATTCAAACATTATTAAGTTACAAGGCTTCGAACTTTTGCGTTTTTGAAATCACGTTGGATCTCACGTTGTAACAACCGCACGTTTCCGAACCCAGGTTTCCAAAACCATCTCACATTTTCGAACCTGCATTGGAATAACGTAGGGTTTCAAACCCAGCTCACGTTTGCAAAAAAAACAAAAACCTCAGCTCACGTTATAGAAACCCACGTTGGGATAACCCGTGCACAGCTCACGTTATCAAAAATTCTTTGGGGGAAGTAGCTTTTGGAGGGATATAAATTTTTTGAGTGACCTAAAGAACAATTATTGTGCTTCAATTTTGGAGGTAAAGATGTTGAGGGTGGAATATCATAAATGAACAGTGCCCTATAGGCACGGGTTATGATTAGTCTTTAATAATTTTTAAAACAAATAAAAAACGAATCCTATGTTGTATGCGTTTTTTTGAAAAAGAAATCAAATCCTTTTCTCTTTCAACCCTTAAGGCTTCATATGGTTAGCTTTTTGGAGTATTAAAATCAAATCTTTGAAACTAAACCTATTAAAAAAATGTTACTGACCCTATACATATCCTAATGGACCCCACGCACACCTTTCTCTCCTCTCAAACTGTTCCCTACACAAGCTAAAAGTAACATATGCCAGCTTCATGTGGGCACTTCTTCTCTCAGTCCTATAATGGTATTAGTTGTGACATTAGTTTATCATCTGGGTTAAACCCTTCTGCTTAACATTATGAACCTAATGACACAGATAGATCTGCGCTACCATAGTCAAGGAAACTGATTAAAGCCAATGTTTCCAGATCCGACGTCAGATATCGCTCGAGCGTCATTCTAGGTTGGTCCTCTCGCACGTAGTAACCCAAACAATACATCATTGAACTCTAAATAAAAATCGACAACTTAAATAACTAAATTTACGTTTTTGCTCCTTTAAAATGTTGTGCTAATCTAGAATCGACGATCGGACTTTTTAACTGTGCACATAGGGTAGAATCGTCGGATAGGCTGAACATTCAAATTTGACTTGAAACTGATAGGATAGCCCCGATCAATTTAGAAACAACTTAATACGATTTTCTAAACTGGTCCTGACACCTGCCCATTGACCTGTGACAGCATACGTTGACCGACACGCCGCCAGAGACGACACGCTTCAGACGGACGTTCTTCTTGTCACCGCAGGCAAGTGTACCCACTTGCGTAGTTACGGCCACGTCTAGGCCACTTCATTCTTAAAATTGTAAATTGTTAGAAAAGAGAACCTGACGTGAAATGATAGCGTCCGGGACCCCCTCACGATAACCTAGACTTGACAACGAAGTCTAGGTATAAATTGCTATAACTATCATGTTAGGAACTATCTGTGTGTATGCGTGTGGACCCCCTAGAACAAACTATACTTATGTCATGACATGTCACATCATTCACAACTTGTCTTGCATAGCCTGCGGGCAATAGGACACTCTTCGAGACAGAGAGAGTGATCCACTGTATAGATATATAACTTGCGGGAAGCCCAGCACTCATCGAGTGAGTGAGTGACCCTTGGCAACCTACGGGGATTGAGACACCCACCTAGCAGAGTAGGTGATCCTTGTTATAGAACACCCTACGGGACGCTCGGCACTCATCGAGTGAGTGAGTGGCCCCTGCAACCTGTAGGGATTTTGAGGCACTCACCTAGTAGAGTGAGTGGTCCTTGTCCAGTCTTGTCTTGAGTTCTTGGGGTGGGGTAGGGTTGAGCGGCCACCAGGTTAGAGAGTTTGGCCACTTTCTAAGCTGAAGGCGTGAACCTTCTTGGTGTCGAGTCGCTTGGTGTCACACGGTCTTGGTGTCGAGTCGCTTGGTGTCACACGGTCTTGGTGTCGAGTCGCTTGGTGTCACACAGTCTTGTCTAGTCTTGTTTAGCCTACACTTGGAGGAGTCCCCCTTCAGAAAGCTATAGTGGATTTGGGAGCAAGCATGAACCTCATGCCCCACACGATGTTCAAGAAACTGAATATGGGGACCGACCTCAAGGCCACGGACATGAAGATACAACTCGTCGATGGGCGAATCACTAGGCCGATGGGGATTGCTGAAAACGTACAACTGCAAGTACAAGGTGGACTTTGCTTGCCATGCGACTTCATGGTGATGGACATTAAGGAAGAATGTGATACGTCGATGATACTTGGGTGCCCTTTCCTAGCCACAGTCGGAGTAATTGTAGATGTGAGGAAAGGAACCTTGTCCCTGAACGTCGGCAACATTGAGGTCGAGCTCCATATTTCGAAGGCGATGAAGCATATGCCTTGGCCGGAGGAAGTGGACTACGTGGACCTCCTCGACGAGGTCATAGATGACGACATGCCATTTACAATTGGAGCCAAGCACGATGACGACATTGAAGAGGTCCAAATTGCCAAGGATGGCGAAATGATGGGAGACCCACTGGATCCTCTTACAGATTGTCATGCCCTATTTAGCACTATACGTGTATTCTACTGAACGCACATGGTATTTCTACTTACGATACATGGGTAGGCATGAAATAAACGTAGATATCGATGTATGTGATGTAGTGTAAGGGGGATTGGGCTGTAATGTGTGGCTAAGAGACGAGAAATTGAGATTGAGTGCGAAAGAAGTGTGAAAGGCGTCGTGGGTGCAAAACAACAGGAATGTGTTGGACGTGTGTGCATGGTGCATGTATGCATGTGTAAGCATGCATGTGTGTGTGTAGGGAATCCATGCAAGTGTGAAAGTGGTTAGGAGTCAATGGCAATCCCCGTAAATTTTTAGAAAGGTGAGGGGCAAAACGGTCATTTGGACTAAAGCTGTTGTGCGTACATACTAAAGTTGTTTATGCATAAAGTAATGGAAAATTTTGTAAATACCTAGAATATGGAGGGGTATTTTGGTCATTTAACTAAGTGCATGCTTAAACTAGAGAGGTTTCTAGTAATAGATATTTTAGGAGAATTCTCTCCTTTCTTCTTTACTTTTCTTTTCTTTTCTCCTTTCACTTTTCCTTTCCCATTTTCTCTCCAACATGGCCGGCCACCCTTCCCCTTCTGTCCCCCTCCATCATCAAATGAAAACCCTAAATTCCATTCACAAAGCCCAAGTTTGCTTGAAGAGAGAAGAAGGTGGGGAAGAAAGATAGAGAAGGAGAGGGGGAAAACCAAGATTTTGATGTAGGAATTTACTTGGATTTGGAATTCTATAAATTGGTTCTTGTGATCATGATTTTATAGCATGTTTTTACTCAATGCATGATAAGGATAGTTCAATTTATATTCTATGGCTCAATTTTACAAATTTCCCCTTGAAATTCCTAGCAAAATCATCTCCTTTGAAATCCTGAAATTATGATGTCTGTTGTAGCTTCCATTGCAGTTACTATAGCTTGAATCATGTTTCAAAAAAATTATATACATGTAGATCTTGAAGTTATACCCCAAAAGCATATAAATTTTGATATATGTTCAATTCAGAAATTAGGAGCAAAAATTCCAACTTTACAACATGTCTGTTTGATCTTCAATCTGAACACAGTTTGGTAAAATTGACCTCAGTACCTGCACACACAATGAAATTTGATGTTCTTGGTCTCGTTGGAAAGTTAAGAAGGTTTTCTCCAACTTCATCACAGTGCATGTATTTTGAAATTCTGGCTAGAACATGCCCAAAAACAGAAATCTTTATAGCCTCTGAAATCTGTCTGAAAAACAGATTTGACAGACCTCACCAAATAATTCACCATAAATCAGTTATTTAATAATTTTGCATGAAATGTTATCTGTGAATCCAGGACTAATATATCTATAACTTTAATTTGGGAGAATTTGTCAAATTCTCAATGCAAACTGATGTTATATGTCCATGTATTGTCACTTCCTGCAATTTCAGCAAGCTGAATTCATTAAGTGCTGTTCCTACTCATTAATTGTGGTTAGTTGGCCATCATTATTCTTGTTTAATATGGTTGTGTGGTGAAATGAATGTTCATGCCATTGGCACATGTAAATGATATTGTGTTGCTTTGATATGAATGACGCCCGTCATGTGTTCGATGAAATGCCTCAATGAAGGAAATATTCGGTAATTTGAGGAATGTGCATGTGTTAATGTTGGCCTTGAGCCACAGTGATGATTGATGAAGTTAGAGGCTTGAATGGCAAGGGTACACCGTATTTGTGAGTGGATGATGTGTTGTGATAGAGGGCATGTCACGTGAGTGCATGACCCTATGTCTAATGATGGACATCTGAGGTCATATGCGCATACACATGCCATCATGACCCCTAACGTGTCACTTATGATGTTAACTTATAAAATTGAATAAGTCTCGATCCTTTTTAATGAGGGTGAGTTAGCAAAACCCGAGTTTTAGGGGAGATTTGAGTAAATTGTGGATATGAGGGCAGGACTGAGAAGTTGGGGGAAATGATTATGTGATATGTGAAAGTTATACCCACTCGCCTTTACCAGGAGTGGAGGGGATATTTATACCCACTCGCCTTTACCAGGAGTGGAGGGGACATACGGAGGTTGTGTTATTATGTGGAGATCCTCACTCCTGCCATGAACGGGTGAACTGAGAGGCCATGTGTCGTACAGTGCTCGTGTCCACTGCGCCGAGTGCTATATTCACCCCAAATTTGGGGTGAGGTCTAGGTCCTGGTATCACACAGTTTACTCAAGTTTTCAACTAATACAATTATAAAATAAGAATTTTACATGTTACTTCTCATGTTGGCAGCACTTCCCCTTCCCTTTGCCTGCTTCTTTGTGACTCTGTGTCATACCTTAGGCACTTATACTTATCTTATTAGATAATGTTTGCATGAACACTTGTGTTATTATTATTATTATTCGTGCTAACCCGTTTCTTGCAGTCACTCGACATCGAACCACATGTATGACTCCTTAATTGTCTAATTACTTTCTGCCATATTATTCAGTTTATACGTCTTATTTCTCATGTCTTGCTTAGTGTTTGATAACTTTAAAATGGTGTTCCAAATCCAAGTGGATTCCTACTAGGGCACGAATTGACGTGCTCCTCCCTATTTTTCAGGTAGTAGTCAGTTGGGGAGCCTGGGAGACTTGAGAGTCTGGAGCTGGGGGTGTGGGATAATTCAGGGAGTTGCGTTGTACTCTGGGGTAGTGGAGCTGGTAGTGCCTTTTGGGAGGTGTAACCTGAGTTGAAGTTTATTGGTGCACACTGGTATCAGATATTGTATTGGCCTTATGTTAGGAATGTGAGAATTCTACGTGTACTCCTTGTGATGTTGTATAAAATGGCTTGTGATCCTTGTTGTTATACGTGGAGCAGTACAGGTACTATCCCAGCATGTGCGCAGTGGCATGCATGTTCTATTTCTCCTTTCTCTCTCTTTTCCCCTCTCATCACCCTCATCCTTCAGAATACTTGGAAAAAAATACTTTAGGTGTCGGTATTCTGGGGATTGGGGCGTGACAGTTTTTGGTGGCCCATGCAGGTCGCCGCACTGCAATGTGCGTAAGGATAGTACATGTAATGCTCCAGTATATGATTAGGATAGACTAGCCCTAAGGTGGGTAGTGACCTTAGAGTCTTAAGTGATCCACCCTTAAACCCCTAGCTTACGAAGTCATGGGATGAACTTCCTACAGTATAGTATACTATAGATGTATATTTGTTGGTATCAGTGTATACATATAGAATAATGAGAATTCGTGTATATAAATGCAGTATTTGTCCTTGGATATTTGAATTATATACGTCGCATGTATTCTTGTATTCAGTATATATATTTGTATTAGTTGCAAGTATGGATAGGTGTGGGCGTATATACTAGGTGTACGAGTGCTTGAGTATATGTATATGTTATTTCTCTATATAGATACAAGATACAGATATGTGAGTAGGTATGTGTTATACTTGTGTGACTCTAGACGTAGGTGATACGTATATATATATATATATATATATATATGGATCTTCAAATGCGAAAAAAGGGCTTTTCGCACCGTGCGAAAACAATTTTTTTATTTTTTTGAAATTTTTTTTTCAAAAATTCTTTTTTTGATGTTTAATCCATACAATTATATACCCCAGGGAAAATAATGGGTGAACCCGTTGGGCATTAGAGCACCCATCCACCCGTTACAAATTTAACGGTCTCAAAACGTGCGAATTTGATGAAATGCCTTGATCGAAGGCCAAATGGCATTATTTCTCAACCATTATTTTTTGAGGGGGGGTATAACAACATATAATGAGGGTGGAAAAAAGAATTTTTGAAAAAAAAAATTTCAAAAAAAACTAAAAACATTTTCGCACGGTGCGAAATGTTTGCATTTGAAAATTTTCCTATATATATATATATATATATATATATATATATATATATATATATATATATATATGCGTGGATGTATATTGGTGGGTACATATAAGTTATTGGGAACGTATGAGTTGTAATGGTGTGAGTGAGGATATGCACGTATGATATGAGTGCATGTAAGTGTTTTCCTATGCGTGTGTATCTATCCTTGTATGGATAGAGTATTGGAGCGTCCATATTGTCTTTAGACATATGGGGAAAAGTGTATGTATGTGAGTATATGTGTATTTGTATGGACAGGTGGTGTATATATAGGTATGGAATACTGGTGCATATATATCGCTAGTGTTGCATTGCTAGGGTATAAATTCCTAATGCGTTAAAATTTAAATAACTATGAGTATGTCTATATACTGCCTATGTGTTTATATGAATTGGTATATTGTCTTAATTTGGTATATGGTTGTGGGATGTATTATTGCGTGCAGATAGGTGTTGTGATATGGCCATACATAGCGTGTATGTAGCAATATAGATAAGTGATGGATGCACAGGTAGTATGAGTAATGCTCCAGGGTGTTTGGAGTAGATGTATCCTAAGGTGGGTAGGGGTGCTTTAGACCCATCCACCCTAAGTTTAGTCCCTTAGCCCTATACCTTGTCTATTATGAGATAAGGATACATGTATGACGTGTAACACATGTAGGAGGTGAAGGATATAAGGATTTGAGACCATAAAGTGCAAATATACATAGAATGATTGTGGGTTTGCATGGTTAGTGGAGTTATGGTCTGTATATGTGTGTATGCATGCCATGTCGAATGGCGTCTATTAGACCATTTGGATGTATATGTAGTGTACGTATTTTTCTATATGTGGTGGCATGAAGAGGATTGTGTATTAGTATATGAGATACATGTATGTATGTAGGTTTAGCTAGTGTGGTGTGACTGTGTATATGTGTTATTGAACGTGTATTGGTGTATGCCTTATGAGTGGTTATATGTATATGTATGTGAATGATCCTTATTCTGATACACATGTATCAGTATATGGATGTGTACGTATATTGGATGTGGCTATCTACCGAATGTGTATGAAAATTGAAATGCCCTTATTTGTGTGTATACTAGCATGCTAGTAAAAGTGTGGATATATTGGATGTTATGTATATAATGGTATGGGTAGCTACCGACTACCTGCTAGTGTAGTTTGAGTAGCTTGGCTATATGGGTGTGTAATAGCAGTATGTGTTTAATATTTGTGTATGGATGTAAGTGTCCATACATGGGAATGTATGTGCATGGTTGCATGGAACCTAATAAGTATATATACATGTCTGTGTGTGTATCTACTATTACTATAATAGTCTTGTGTGTATGTGTGTATATGTATTTGGCTCAGAAATTTATGTATGGTATTGATACTTGTACATCTGTGGTGTATAATGAGTATGTGCTTGTGAAATATCTATGTGGGGTAGTGCTTATTGCGTATACGTGAATATGTACCATAGTTGTATGGATTTCTATTATACATGTCACAATGGAGTGTAGGGCGATGTTCATGTATGTGTAGAGTGCAGTAGGAAAATATGTAATGATGTATATTGGGTGAATATATATATACACACACTAGTACATATCTTTGTTTGTTTACCTGCTGATCTATCCTATAGGGTTGTCTATCCAGGTGTATCTCGGCGTGCCTTGGATAAATGTATTCTTGTTTGTATACGAGAATATAGAGGTATGTACCAGAGCATGTGTGTATGTATATACATGTACAATGTGGATGTAAATGTGATGGATATAGAATATAGGTATATATATTTGATGAATGTGAATGCGTGAAACTGTTTGATATGTGAGTATTGGAATGTGTGTTTTGTTGTATATTTATATGTATACGCGTGTGTGGAATGTAGTTGGATATTTGTGTTATTTGACTATAATGGCAGTATGTGCATGTGAAATGTCAATTTAGTTAGATATGGCATATAAGGAGACATATTATGTTGTGCACTCATGTGTGTATTGTGTGTGGTACATGTACCTATCTATGTGAGGCAGTAGGTGCACTGCTATGGATGTGAGGTTATGTGTATATTTATTTATAGTTATGATTATGAACCTTATATGACTTGATCATGCATATATTAGTACGTGCACGTGAATGTATGTATGGATGTGACTAAATATTGTGTGTGTGTGTATAGATATTTATGTGCCTATGAATGCGAGTGAACTCATATGACTAAGTATTGAGTGCATAGAGATCTGGTGTACCTACGGTTTGACATATAAATAGGCAGGATGAAAGTCGTTTATACCTGAATGTATTATGGTTTATATGAAAGCGTCCATGTGTGAGTGCCTTATGGATCATGATATGGATATGATGTGATGTCATATCACATATGTATGAGTAGTGGTCTGGATACATATAATGACGCGTATAGAGATTTATTTGTGGTATGTGTATGCGTTGTATCTGTTAGTGTGTATATACGTGCTTAGATATTCATGTGAGTGATGCCTATGTGTATATATATATATGTAGTGAATGCATATAGTGATGTGAATGTGATACTAGTGAATAATAGGATGTATCTGCGATATGTGTGCGATGTAGATGTGTATGGATGATAGTAAAGTATATAGTGTATATAAGTGTGGTGTAGATATGTATTCCAGTTTGTACTTCATGGGTAGAAAGACATTCATATCTAGCTGAACTTTGGTAGGGTTCATACCCTAGAAAGTCCGAGGACGGACTTTATTTTTAAGGTGGATAGGATGTCATGCCCTATTTAGCACTATACATGTATTCTACTGAACACACATGATATTTCTACTTACGATACGTGGGTAGGCATGAAATAAACATAGATATCGATGTATGTGATGTAGTGCAAGGGGGATTGGGCCGTAATGTGTGGCTAAGAGACGAGAAAGCGAGATTGAGTGCGAGAGAAGTGTGAAAGGCGTCGTGGGTGCAAAACAACAGGAATGTGTTGGACGTGTGTGCATGGTGAATGTATGCATGTGTAGGCATGCATGGGTGTGTGTAGGGAAGCCATGCAAGTGTAAAAGGGGTTAGGGTCAATGGCAACCACCGTAAATTTTTAGAAAGGTGAGGGGCAAAACGGTCATTTGGACTAAAGCTGCTGTGCGTACATACTAAAGTTGTTTGTGCATAAAGTAATGGAAAATTTGTAAATACCTAGAATATGGAGGGGTATTTTGGTCATTTAACTAAGTGCATGCTTATCCTAGAGAGGTTTCTAGTAATAGATATTTTAGGAGAATTCTCTCCTTTCTTCTTTACTTTTCTTTTCTTTTCTCCTTTCACTTTTCCTTTCCCATTTTCTCCCCAACATGGCCGGCCACACTTCCCCTTCTTTCCCCCCTCCATCATCAAATGAAAACCCTAAATTCCATTCACAAATAGAAGGAGCCCAAGTTTGCTTAAAGAGAGAAGAAGGTGGAGAAGAAAGATAGAGGAGAGGAGGAAAACCAAGATTTTGAGGTAGGAATTTACTTGGATTTGGAATCCTATAAATTGGTTCTTGTGATCATGATTTTATAGCATGTTTTTACTCAATACATGATAAGGATAGTTAAATTTATATGCTATGGCTCAATTTTACAAATTTCACTTGAAATTCCTAGCAAAATCATCTCCTTTGATATCTTGAAATTATGATGTCTGTTGTAACTTCCATTGCAGTTACTGTAACTTAAATCATGTTTCGAAAAAATTATATACATGTAGATCTTGAAGTTCTACCCCAAAAGCATATAAATTTTGATATATGTTCAATTCAGAAATTAGGAGCAAAAATTCCAACTTTACAACATGTCTGTTTGATCTTCAATCTGAACATAGCTTCGTAAAATTGACCTCAGTACCTGCACACACAATGGAATTTGATGTTCTTGGTCTCGCTGGAAAGTTAAGAAGTTTTCTCCAACTAATCTCAGTGCATGTATTTTGAAATTCTGGCTAGAACATACCCAAAAACAGAAATCTTTATAGACTCTGAAATCTGTCTGAAAAATTGATTTGACAGACCTCACCAAATAATTCACCATAAATCAGTTACTTAATATTTTTGCATGAAATGTTATCTGTGAATCCAGGACTAATATATCTATAACTTTAATTTGGGACAATTTGTCAAATTCTCAATGCAAATTGATGTTATATGGCCATGTATTGTCACTTCCTGCAATTTCAGCAAGCTGAATTCATTAAGTGCTGTTCCTACCATTAATTGTGGTTAGTTGGCCATCATTATTCTTGTTTAATATGGTTGTGTGGTGAAATGAATGTTCATGCCCTTGGCACATGTAATTGATATTGTGTTGCTTTGATATGAATGACGCCCGTCATGTGTTCGATGAAATGCCTCAATGAAGGAAATATCCGGTAATTTGAGGAATGTGCATGTGTTAATGTTGGCCTTGAGCCACAGTGATGATTGGTGAAGTTAGAGGCTTGAATGGCACGGGTACACCGTATTTGTGAGTGGATGATGTGTTGTGATAGAGGGCATGTCACGTGAGTGCATGACCCTATGTCTAATGATGGACAGCTGAGGTCATATGCGCATACACATGCCATCATGACCCCTAACGTGCCACTTATGATGTTAACTTATAAAATTGAATAAGTCTCGATCCTCTCTAATGAGGGTGTGTTAGCAAAACCTGGGTTTTAGGGGTAATTTGAGTAAATTGTGGATTTGAGGCCTGGACTGAGAAGTTGGGGGAAATGATTATGTGATATGTGAAAGTTATACCCACTCGCCTTTACCAGGAGTGGAGGGGATATTTATACCCACTCGCCTTTACCAGGAGTGGAGGGGACATACGGAGGTTGTGTTATTATGTGGAGATCCTCACTCCTACTATGGACATGTGAACTGAGAGGCCCGGTGTCGTACAGTGCCCGTGTCCACTGCGTCGAGTGCTATATTCACCCCAAATTTGGGGTGAGGTCCAGGTCCTGGTATCACATAGTTTACTCCAATTAATACAATTATAAAATAAGAATTTTACATGTTACTTCTCCTGTTGGCAGCACTTCCCTTTCCATTTGCCTGCTTCTTTGTGACTCTGTGTCATACCTTAGGCATTTGTACTTATCTTATTAGATAATGTTTGCTTGAACACTTGTGTTATTATTATTATTGGTATTCATGCTAACCCTTTTCTTGCAGTCGCTCGGCATCGAACCACAGGTATGACTCATTACTTGGTTAATTACTTGCTGCCATATTATTCAGTTTATATGTCTTATTTCTCATGTCTTGCTTAGTGTTTGATAACTTTAAAATGGTGTTCCAAATCCAAGTGGATTCCTACTAGGGCATGCATTAACGTGCTCCTCCCTATTTTTCAGGTAGCAGTTAGTTGGGGAGCCTGGGTGACTTGAGAGTCTGGAGCTGGGGGTGTGGGATAATTCAGGGAGTTGCGTTGTACTCTGGGGTAGTGGAGCTGGTAGTGACTTTTGGGAGGTGTAACCTGAGTTGAAGTTTATTGGTGCACACTGGTATCAGATGTTGTGTTGGCCTTATGTTAGGAATGTAAGAATTCTACGGGTACTCCTTGTGATGTTGTGGCTTGTGATCCTTGTTGTTATACGTGGAGCAGTACAGGTACTATCCCAGCATGTGCGCAGTGGCATGCATGTTCTATTTCTCCTTTCTCTCTCTTTTCCCCTCTCATCACCCTCATCCTTCAGAATACTTGGAAAAAAAATACTTTAAATGTCGATATTCTGGAGATTGGGGCGTGACACGGATGAAGAGAAGGAAGACGTTGATATCGTTAGGATTAGAGAGCTACACAAGCTCTTTACGGTGAATTACGTAAAAAAAGTGCCACCGACGAACAAATTCTCACCGCCGGCCAAGAAGAAGGATGTCAAGAGCGCAAGCTTGGGGGAGTCTGATCACCCACCCTGAACACACACCCGGGGCGGGAGACTCGCTAGTCTTACCGCAAGCGCACGGTGTAGCGACGAGCGGGTATCGAACACGAGGAGGGCAAATGACGGTGTCTTCTTCAATTCACCTGGCTATAAGAACAAGTCGAGAAATATTCGCAATAAAGCAGTCATAGTCGTTCAATTGTATAAAGAAAATATCAAATTAATAAAAACACCTAGGGATAGGGAATTCCCGCTACAAACCGTATCTCGTCATTGTGATTCGTAGGTTTCACAATTGCTAGACTTAAAATTCAGGTGAAATAGTTGCAACTAAATGTGGAACCAAGCTCACGCTCTCGCGCTATTACCGGTCTATAGCAAACCTAGGGTAGGGTCCAATCTCTTGCAAACCCTAACCTAGGCAAGCTAGCGTGAAGAACAACATCATCGTTCAATCGTATCTCGAGCCCACTCTCGTGCAAACTCGAGCTACGACCTAGGTTGGGATAGTTCCTACCCGCCCAATCTCTTGCAAACAAGTATTGGTATAGAATTGCAATCGAAAAAAATCCTAGTTTCGGTCCAATCTCTTGCAAACCGATTCCAGAGAAACCCAATTGTAACCCAATTCGAATTTCTAGGACTTCCTATCGAGTTGGGATCCAATCTCTTGCAAATCCCAATCGGTATGAATCCTTAGCTATTCGTACTAAATCAATCCCAAACTAACCCTAATCAATTCTAGCAAGAATTTCACCAATTCATCACAAATTAGAAATAGGGTTCGTAGGGTTCATCCCTACGCCCTAAGACGATAAAACTACTCATAATTCATAATGCGAATCATTAGAAAGACAATAATAAAAACAATAGAATTCATTGCAATAGACAATATATCAATAAAAATGAGGTTTTTGATAGAAAGAGAGATAAACCAATGAAGATTCAATAGCATCCAACAAAATAGAACTTTTTATCTCTCTCCAAAGAACTAAATCTAATCTCCTAAAAAGTAATCAAAAAGGGCTGCCAAAAGTATGAGAAAATCCCCCTAAACTAGGTTAAAAACTGGGGTTAAATACCCCCCAAAATCGCCCAAAAAACTGTGACAAAATTGCCCCTGCGCAGCTTGAAAATCGTACTTTATGCTACAGGCAGCGCGGCTCACTCGGCCGAGTGACAAATGTCACTCGGCCGAGTGACGGACCCTGACGGATTCCAGTAAGTCTGGACTTTTGGGGGTCGTCTCCTCGGGAGTCACTTGGGCTAGCGTCTTTCCTCACTCGGCTGGTGGGATTTCTTCACTCGGCCGAGTCGGAACATGGGGCCGACTGACGGATTACAGTAAGTTCGTGTTTTCTTCTGCCGTCGTTCTGATGCCACTCGGGCGAGTGGTGTCTCCGTGGTCAGCCGAGTGGGATGGCGATGGTCGGCCGAGTGCACGCTGATACTCAATCTGTTGCGTGTCCGATCTGGCCGGCTGAGCGGGCTGTCGATGGTCGGCCGACTGACTCCTTCACTCGGCCGAGTGGCATGCTGAAAATGCACAATCTTCGTATTTTTGCTTCCTCGTCGCTCCTACGACGTTCTTTCTTCTTCCACTCCTCTCCAATCACAGAATTCCCCTCAAAAGAGTCACGGGTGACACTCCGGAGTGGGTGCATCTCAGAATCGCTCCAAATCGCTCCAAATCTCATGAAATATGACAAAAACAAGAAATCGTGAAAAGCATCGCAATATTGTCGAATAATCGTGAAAAACGCGATATGGGCGATCTAAATGGCATGCAAACAAGCATAAAAAAGGTTTAAAATATGGAGTGATCAAAATCCCCCAAGCTTATCTCTTACTCGTCCTCGAGGAAGATGAGTAGAAAGCGAACCCGGTGGATAAAGATAATGGAAACGATGGAAAAAATGGAAAATGAAAAATGAAAAACAAAATAGAAAACGAAGAAGGAAGTTGCTAGATCATTTTTCTCAGGACGTGGGTTTTGCTTACTCATATAGCACGCATCGAATATAAAGCACATGTCAAAGACTTTTATCTCGATATCATAGTATAATGGTGCATTTGAAATAGAAAACCCAAGAATATCAATATAGCATGAAAAATGGAATAATTCTAGAATTAACATCGTCTGAAGCATCTAAAGCGGTATACAAAATCGTAGATCACACACTTTTTCAATTGAATGCTTTCTATAAGGAGTATAAGAGATATCACACAATAGAGTAGTAAGAATAGAAAAGTGTGGTTTTCATGATATGAATGCTAAGCGTAGATTTTTGGATTTCGTGAAACTTTTAGCAATCTCACTGAGTATAAAATATTACTTAGCTTAGGTTGTCATGCACCGTCAAGTAGTCACTCTCTCACACATCATTGGATCCTCTCCCCCAAGCTTATCCATAAGCGTGGTGGCATAAACAAATCAATATTTAGATTCCCCATTTCTTTTGAAGCTCCGAAGGTAATAAAAAAATAAAAAATAAAAAGAGGGAAGAAAGAGAGAAAGGGTATGAGAAGGGATCATTTTTGAACTTCTTTTCTCTTTTCTTTTCTTTTTCTCAAATCTTTTTCTTTTCTTTTCTTTTTTGTTTTTTTTTGTTTTTTTCAAATAGCATATATACACAAATGATCCCAAATCAAAAGAGAAGGATATACAAGTATTTTTTTCTTTTTGGTTTTGGGGAATTTGGAGCATGGGATATAATAACGGGGGAATGCCAATAATAGAATTGCTAAGGGGAGATTCACCAATGAATTGAAAATAGAGAAATAATGTCCAAGATACGTGGAGAAAGAAATAAATGTATCTCTCGGTTCACTCTATAGGACGTGCATGAAAACTTCAGCCGGGTAATTTAATCCACTCAGTTTAATCTCAAAAAGCAAACTAGTCCAGATATATCAATGCTAGCAAACATCCAATCAACCTGAAGTGAAGCGTCCAAATCATGCAATAAGAAGTGATATGAGAAAAGAAAGCGGTACTCCAGATATAAGCAAACAATGCATGAATCTTGGTGTGTTTTCTACGATAGCATACATATGAATTATCAGACATCAGCTAATAATAGAATTTCATCCATTTTCATACGGAAAAAGAGTGGGTTACTATTTCTAAATGCAAAGCAGAACATAGCATATGATATCAGAAACAAAAGCTATGACATGACAAAATTAGCATGCATATAGAGAAAAGCTAACACCACGTCATCGTCATCACAGAAAAATCATCTCTAGCAAAAGATGAAAGAAATAAAGATAAAAGAAAATAGAACTCTTTACAATGCAGCACACAAGGAAAATAAGAAAAATGTGATGCATAAATGAAAAAGTGATGAAAAATGGGTGCAAAAGCGGAAAAAACGTGAAAAAACTAAAAATAAAGGTGATAAAAGCAAAAAGTGTGGGAACTCACTCCCCCATGCTAAAGTGCACAGTGTCCTCAATGTGCAAAGTGTGGCACACCGAGAGACGTGAAATGGGTGGGGTGGGTGAGGATGCATGCATGATAAAAATAAAAGAAAAATAAACAGAAAATATGATTCGGATGTGATGCATGTAAAGATCAGAGTGATACAGATATGTGTCACCAAAAATACTCTCCCTCTCTCCCAAAAAAGATATAAAATGATGTGATCAGAACATGGACCAAAATAGTGAGGGGAGGAGGTGGGGGCAAAATATTCCAGGACCAGCAGAAAATGGGCAGCATAGCGACAAAAAGGATCAATGGCATCAAGAGTGTGCCTAAGCTGGTGGTGCTGCACCATCTCCGTCATGTGGCAGAGGAGGAGGAGGAGGTGGTGGTGGTCGGGGTGTCTGCTGGGTGGGTGGGTGTAGTGGAGGTAGTCGCGCCAGGATCTGATTCAGGCAAGCCTGAATATCGGGAAGCATAGCGACGCGGGACTCCATGGAACTGACCGTGGCAGAGAGAGCCCTAAAGTCGCCTCTGAGCCCACTCACCGCCCCCTCAAGAGCACGAATGCTCTGAAGTAGAGTGTCAGGGGGTGGTGGAGCCGAGGGGCGCATAGGTCTTGGCTGTGAAGGACGGGGCTGTCTCTGGCGGGAAGTGTATAGGATGGGGCCAGCAGGGTAGTGTGGAAAGGGTACTGTGCTCACTAGTGGATGCCCAGCCTCAGTGTGGGGCTGGGACGCAGGCTGGGTCGAAGCGGCAGCAGCAGCAGCAGAAGTGGAGGGTAAAATGTGCGAAGAGGAAGCAGGAGAGGTCAGTGACACAGAAGCGGGGACAGACGTCACGACACTCTCGGAAAGGACAGCTGCGGTGGAGACAGAAGGGTCGACCACTGGGGAGGAAGTGTAGGTCCCAAAAGGTGATACCCCAGCAGACAGTAAACTAGACAGGGTCTCCACAACAACAGAGAAGGAAGGCTCGCCGCTCTCTAGTATGGTGGGTGGACGCTCGGGAAGAAGTGAGGAAATAGGCTCAACCGAGATAGGCACAGCAGTGGTGGGGGTGGTGGTAGATGTGGTAGACGTGGTGGACGACTCAGCAAGGGTACTCCCGACACCGACAGAAGTGTGGACAGAGGTGCCGGGAGGTGCAGACAGTGCAGGCTCAGGCTGAGGGATCACGGGGTCGACGGGTGCAGGGGGTGCCTACTCAGCTCCCTCGGCCTCTAGCATGTAGGCAACGGGGATCAGGAGATCCATCGCCGGAAGCCAGTCCCCGTGTGCCGGTCCTATATGTGTCCGAGCGGGGCTCGGGAGGATCATGTAATCGGCACTAAAGGGACCGTGCAACCATACCTAGTGTCGCTGGCCGTGGGGACGAAGCATCTTCATCCAGGCCATAACGTCTATCGAAAGTGCAGTGGGGCCCGGGGCTCGACACAAGTCGTCAGGTAGGTCCACGCCGGTCATAAGGGCTAGAAGCGTGATCAGACCGCCGCAGCAAATAGGTGAGCGAGGGCCCACCGAAATGATGATGCGGTCCAGAAACCAACTAGTGATATCAATCTCAACGGCTGGGACCAGGTCGTCGCTACCCCTATCCAGAACTCTAGGGCGAGTCATCGCGTAGAGCATGTAGAGCTCAGGCGTAGACATCGTCCCAGGCTCGTACCTCGCAAGGAAGGTGGTCGCCATAAGGCGCTGTGCTATGCGGAGGCAGGGGTGTAGGATAGCTGAGGCCTTGGCCCTGCTAGGGTCAAAGCCAAGATGGGATCCCGTGATCCGTGTCCAGAAGGTAGAAGTGTCGAACGACGGTGGTGGGATGTGCATGGGTGCGTAGACACGGTCGGGGACAGGGACAAGAGGCCACTGGAAGAATGCACGAAGCATGTCGAGAGTGATCTCGCACTCCCGATCCATCAGGCAGAATGTGCAGCCTCCAGGGGTCCGGTCAATCGAGCTCAGGACCTCAAGTGTCGGACGGATGTAAGTATCCACTGACACAGCAAGAAAATCACGCCATCCCACATTTTCGTACAACGTGAGAAGCCCCTCTAGTACCCCTAGGCGGTCAAGGTCTGCTAAGTGTGCTAACCTAGTGGGTACTATCGAGCGATGGTGAATACGCTCAAAACAGGCGCGGTGTGCGTCGTTTCGAAACGTGATCCCCATCGGCCCGACGGCGGAGCTGGTGGAGGGACAGGGTCGGCAGGAATCGGCTGTGTGGGTGGTGGTGACGGTGGCAGGCTAGGTGGAGGGGAGTCCTCCCTAGCGTGAGAGGGACTGGGGTCATCGGTCTGCCTCCGCTTGGGGGCGGATCCCCGCGTGATCGGCCCCGGATATACACCCAGAGAACGATTGTTGTTTTACCGCAAGCGCACGGTCAAGTGGCGAGCGGGTATCGAACACGAGGAGGTGGTGTTGGCTCCAATCTATCCTAAGTTGGTTTGACTACGAATGTTTTATTGGTGGAGATGGTTATGGAATGATATAATGGAAATGGTGGTGGATGTCGGTGTCGGTGATAAAGAAGTCGGATAAAGTATCGATTCAAATTTAATACAATAAAAGTGTCTAGGGCTAGGAAATCCCCACTACGGATCGTCATACATCATTGTAAATAGTGAATCTCAATATTACTAGACTTGTGTTGAGGTGAACTAGTCATAACTGAATAGAGAACCAAGCTCACGCTCTCACGCTATTGCCGGTCTATAGCAACATAGGATAGGGCCCAATCTCTTGCAAACCCTAACCTAAGCCGCTAGCGTTAGGATCGACATCATCGTTCAATCGCTCCTCGAGCCCACTCTCGTGCAAACTCGAGCTACGACCTAGGTTGTGATAGTTCGTATTCATCCAATCTCTTGCAAACGAATATGAGTATAGATTTATAATAAAAATCCTAGCTTTGGTCCAATCTCTTGCAAACCAAGTCTAGAGAATCTCGATTATAAACTGATCGCACCCTGGATACACGTCCCGGAGCGATGGTTGTAGTTTTACCGCAAGCGCACAGTGTAGCGGCGAGCGAGTTATCGAACACAGGGAGGACGAATGAAAGTGCCTGCTCCAGACAACCTGGCTATAAGAACAGAAAAGAGGGAATTTGCCTTTGGCGATCCTGTCACAATCGTCAGACAAAGTATGGAGATATAAAATCAAATAAAGACGCCTAGGGAATGGGGAGTCCCCGCTACTCACCGTATCTCGTCAATGTGATTCTTTGGTATCAAAATTGCTAGGGTTGAATTTCGGATGAACTAGTTGCAACTGAATGTAAAACCTAGCTCACGCTCTCGCGCTGTTGCCGGTCTATAGCCATCCTAGGTTTGGTTCCAATCTCTTGCAAACCCTAGCCTAGGCAAGCTAGCATTAGGATCAACATCATCGTTCAATCGCGTCCCGAGTCCACTCTCGTTCAAACTCGGGCGACGACCTAGGTTGGGATAGTTCCTACCCGTCCAATCTCTTGCAAACGGGTATCGGCATGGAATTGCAACCGAGAACCCTAGTATCGGTCCAATCTCTTGCAAACCGATACTACGGAAACTTGATTTCAACCCAATTCGGATTTCTAGGGTTTCCTAACGAATTGGGATCCAATCTCTTGCAAATCCCAATCGATATGAACACCTAGCCATCCGTAATAAATCGATCCCAAACTAACCCTAATAGTAATTCAAGCAATATTTCTACTAAATCATCACAAATCAGAAATTGGGCTCGTACGGTTCATCCCCACGCCCCAAGACGTATAGACTACTCACAATTCATATCACAAACGCAAGAATAAACAATTGAAATAGCAAGAGAATTCAGCACAATATTCAAATAAGCAATAAAAATGAGATTTTTAATGGAGAGGGAGACAAACCAATAGAGTTCTCCAAGAATCCAACAAAAATAAACTTTCCTCTACTCTCCAATCACAAGAATCAAAAGCTAAAAAGTTTAATCTAAAAAGCTGCAAAAAGTAAAGGAAAAAAATCTCTAACCTAGGTTAAAAACTGGGGTTAAATACCCCCCAAAATCGTCCAAAAAACTGAAACCAAAATGCCCCTGCGCAGCCTGAAAATCGCAATTTACGCTACAGGCAGCGCGTCGCACTCGGCCGAGTGAAAAAAGTCGCTCGGCCGAGTGACAAACCCTGAGAATTTCCAGTAAGTCTGGGTCTTCGGGGGTCTTCACTTCGGGGGTCTGACGTGCGTCTATATTTCATATATTCACGCACGTTTTCTTTTGTGTTTCTCCGTGTTTTTCGCCGTCTCTTATTCGTTTTCGTATGTTTTCCCGTTTTCTTTCACTTTTCTTTGTTTGTCCATGATTGCAGGAGTTCGACCACATAGGGGACCTTTTACGATGATATCCCAAGTCCCCGAAGCAACGGGAGAAGTCACGCGTGATCCAGGGGGTCAAACGGTGAAGTATTCATCTTTCTGCCCCTCACCCGGTCGGTTGGTCATCTCCAACCGATCGGGTGATGCACGCGTGCACCAACCGGTCGCTACCGCAGCTCACGAAGAAGTCACCCGACCGGTTCACAGACCGGTTCTGCGGGCGGCTGTTCTCTGTCTTTTCGAGCAGAATTCCAACCGATCGGGTGACTCTCACCTGATCGGTTCATCTGTAGCTGAGAAAAAGAGCTGAAGACACGGGCGTCGAACCGACTGGTTCACCCGACTCCTCCAAGATCCAACCGGTCGCTCAAGAACTCACCCGATCGGTTCATGAGATCGGGTGAAAACTCGCCGTTTTCTGTGATTTATCTGTAACGGATCAACCGATCGGTTGACTTGTCACCCGATCGGTTGATCCGAAAATCTATATATAGGACCCCTAGGGTTCCAGAAACGGGAGAGTTGTATTTTTTTACTGTTTTATTTCCTTGTGACGGCTGTAATTGTTACTCTTAAGTAAGTTTTCAGATCTTTCTAAGTTTTTAGTATTGTCTTTACTACTCCTTTACTTCCGCATTGCAATTGTCGGATTATGATTCTAACGGTTAAATTTCATTTAGATTGCTTTTTCATGAATTTTTGTGAGTAGTTCCCAAATCTGAGATTTTGGTGAAAGCCCCTTCGGGGGCTCTTCCCGATGCGTCCATAGGGGTTAGGGAATCGATAGGGAGTAGAAATCTAACGGTTACGCGGGGCGTTTCATTGTCATCGGCGGGAAAAAGACCGCCTTTGACCGTCTGGCCAAGGGGGAATAAACTTGGCGGTTGACTCCCTAGCCAAAGCTCACGCCCTTAGCGTCGACGCCGAATCCTAGCACGCGGGAGCGGTAGGATGAGACGTCGGGAGATATCGTTGCGGACTTAGTGCTCCCGGGATCGATCAGTGTTTATGGACACGGGAGTGCCCACTGATCGAATCCGGGAAGTCCGGTGTATCATCCTGGGCACCGACCGGAATATCGGGTCCATGGGACGCCGGTACCACTTTCAGAGGCAACGTCTCACCATTAGACCCTAATCCCGATCGCTATCCATACCCGTAGGCCGTAGCGGCGAGAGCCTCTCGTCGGGTCGGAAACCAAAGTCCCGGGTTTACTTTCTTTTTGTTCATACGCTTTCATTTCCTTTCGTGACAACCAACCACCGATTCGGGCTAGCTCGCCCCTCGGGGTGATTTAGGTCCTACCTGACCCAAGCACAACCTCGCCTCCCTGAGTTCGATATTCCCGCACCCTACACTAATCGTGAAACTTGCGGTAAACGACACCGTGCCGCCGCGCATATCACGCGGGGCGCCGGTCAAGTTTATGGCGCCATTGCCGGGGAGGCAACGTGCTTGATATCTTAGGATCTCTTGAACCCTCGTGTCTAGCTCACATCCCTACCTCGCGATAATTTTCGCATTCTTGTTTTTCTTTTTCTTATTTGTTTTTCTTATTTGTTTTTCTTATTTTATATGTTTCCTTCCCACTTGTCGCTTCACGGGTGTTTGTTGTTTTTCATGCGCAGGAGTTCAAGGAGTCTTGGCGACTTGATTCCCCCCGATCCAGAGATTAACGCCACCCTTAGGCGTTTGGCCGCCGAGAAGTGGAGTGAAGAAGATGCTGCACGCAGTTTCAGGAGACATCTGGGATCACTCTCACCATGTCCGCTGCTTGGCACGGAGCTTAGCAGAATCACTGAATACTTCAAATATACTATCCCTCCTGACTGCCGCTGTGGAATGCCAAAGATATCGAGATGTGCAGGAGTACCTTGCCATGGCAGCTCCCTCTCCCCACGGAGAAATGGCGTGTATCGACAACCATAGTCTCGAATGTAGTGAAGAAGAGTCAGCCGCAGAGTTGTGTCAGGAGAACCACCCGACCAGATTTGGAGGCGACGCTGAACAGGAACCAATCTACCCCTTGCAGACTTCTATTGAGTGTCCCCGGTCTTTGAACGATGGAGAAGCTGGAAACGGTTGTGGAGAATCATCGATGATTGAAACCTGTTTTCACCTGCAAGCTTTCTTCCCGGATAATTATGGTGAGCTCGGAAGAGACCCGGTGCATCTCTCGACCGTCCCCACTGTACACTGCAAAATTTCACCGCTAGGAGCCACGGCCGAGGTGGAGATTCCGGATTCTGGCTTCAGTGAAATCCACGAAGAAATCTGTTCCCTTGAGGATGCTCAGCTCGAAAAGTATGCGTCAGGGCCCCAAGAAGTAGAGATGAAAGAATTACCGCCGGGACTTAAGTATGAATATTTGGGAGCAGGGTCGACTCTTCCGGTTATAATTAACTCTTCGCTACCTGAGGACCAAATGACCAAACTTCTTGGAGTTCTAAAAAGGTTTAAAGGAGTTTTCGGATATGCAATTGAGGATTTAAAAGGGGTTAGCTTGGGCCTCTGCTCACATAGAATTCTTCTTGAAGATGAGCAAGCCTCCTCGATTGAGCCGCAGCGGAGGTTGAATCCCGTAATGATGGAAGTTGTGAAGAAAGAGATTGTAAGGCTTCTACATGCCGGTATTATATACCCTATCTCCGATAGTCACTGGGTTAGCCCGGTACACGTTGTACCCAAGAAGGGAGGAATGACGGTGGTTCGCAATGAAAAGAACGAGCTTATACCAACGAGGACCGTTACAGGGTACAGGATGTGCATTGACTATAGGAAGCTGAACAAGGCAACAAGGAAGGATCATTACCCCCTCCCCTTTATTGACCAGATGCTCGAGAGGCTGGTGAAGCATAATTATTTCTGTTTTATGGACGGGTATTCTGGATTTCTTCAAATCCCTATTCATAATGATGACCAGGAGAAAACGACTTTCACCTGCCCGTTCGGGACGTACACCTACAGAAGAATGCCGTTCGGGCTTTGTAACGCCCCTGCTACGTTCCAGAGACTCATGTCCGCTGTCTTCTCCGACTACTCCCAAGACATCATGGAAGTTTTCATGGACGACTTCTCAGTCTACGGAACTGAATTTGACTCGTGCCTCAATAATCTCACTAAGGTCCTGGAGAGATGTCAGGAAAAGGGACTAGTCCTAAACTGGGAGAAGTGTCACTTCATGGTCCAAGAGGGAGTTGTGCTGGGACACATCATCTCTTTGAGGGGAATCGAAGTTGATAAGGCTAAAATCGAAGTGATTGAAAAGCTTCCGCCACCGCACAATCTTTGAGGAGTCCGTGGTTTCTTAGGACATGCGGGATTTTATCGCCGCTTTATCAAAGACTTCTCGAAGATTTCCAGGCCTCTGACCCAACTCCTCGTGAAGGACGCACCTTTCGTCTTCGGCGAGGAGTGTGTGGAGGCCTTCCGCACTTTGAAGCTAGCCTTGATTTCCGCACCCATAATACAACCACCAGACTGGGAACTCCCCTTCGAGCTGATGTGTGACGCTAGTGATTATGTGGTTGGTGCCGTCCTAGGGCAGAGGAAAGATAAAAACCTCCATGTCATATATTATACGAGCAAAACCCTTGATGCCGCCCAAAGAAATTATACTACCACGGAGAAGGAATTGCTCGCGGTAATCTACGCCATGGATAAGTTCCGACAATATCTTGTTGGCGCCAAGGTGATCGTACACACGGATCACGCGGCCCTTAAATATCTATTGAACAAGAAGGAAGCCAAGCCGCGACTAATCAGATGGATCCTCCTCCTCCAGGAGTTTGACCTGGAAATCAGAGACAAAAAGGGGGCGGAGAATGTCGTTGCCGATCACCTGTCCCGGATGCCCACTCTCGATTTGAATGCTACACCAATCGATGATTCACTCCCTGACGAGCATCTCTTCTCTGTATCTTCCTCCTGGACCCCCTGGTACGCCGACATCGCAAATTATCTGGCGTGTGCCATCGTTCCTCACAATGTGAGCTTACAGCAGAAGAAGAAATTTTTCCATGAGGTCCGCAAATTCTATTGGGATGACCCCCACCTATACAAAACCTGCAATGATGGGGTGATACAAAGATGCATCCCTGAAACTGAAGCGACTTCCATCATTTCCCACTGCCACGGACAGCAATGTGGAGGGCACGCGAGCACCTACAAGACCACTGCAAAAATCCTCCAAAGTGGATTTTACTGGCCTACACTCTTCAAAGACACACATGTTTATGTACAAGCCTGCGATAGATGCCAAAGAGCCGGGAATATCTCCAAAAGAAATGAGATGCCTCAACACTACATCCTAGAGATAGAAATCTTCGATGTGTGGGGAGTGGACTTCATGGGGCCGTTCCCTTCTTCCTCGGGGAACCAGTACATCTTGGTGGCCGTTGACTATGTATCGAAATGGGTTGAAGCGGTGGCCAGCCCAACCAATGACTCTAAAGTGGTGGCTAAGTTCTTTAAAAACAACATCTTCCCGCGGTTTGGTGTGCCTCGGGTCCTGATCAGTGACGGAGGAAGCCACTTTGTAGAAAAGAAATTTGAGGCCCTCCTAAGAAAATACGGGGTGCAACACCGGGTGGGGCGTGCCTACCACCCGCAGACCAGCGGTCAGGCGGAAGTCTCTAACCGGGAGATTAAAATCATACTAGAAAAGACTGTGGCCAACTCCAGGAAGGACTGGTCATCAAAACTCCCTGACGCGCTTTGGGCCTACAGGACGGCATTTAAAACTCCCATCGGCACAACTCCCTACCGGCTCGTCTACGGGAAAGCTTGCCATCTTCCTGTGGAATTGGAACATAAGGCATATTGGGCGGTTAAGAATCTGAATTTCGACACCGAGAAGGTGGGAGTGCACCGGCATCTTCAACTCAACGAACTTGACGAAATCCGGCTCAATGCTTATGAGAACGCCAAGATCTACAAGGAGAAACTGAAGCGGTGGCACGATAAGCGAATCTTAAGGAGGGAATGCAAGGAAGGGGACTTAGTTCTCCTGTTCAACTCACGGCTGAAGCTCTTTCCTGGGAAACTCAAGTCAAGATGGTCAGGACCGTTCCGCATCACCAAGGTTTTCCCGCACGGGGCCATCGAGATAATGGGAAGGGATGAGCCGTTTAAAGTAAACGGGCAGCGTCTGAAACACTACGCAGTAGGAGAACCTGGATTCTCTCCGGTCGGACCCCCCACGAGCGACAACTCTTCTTCCAACCCTCCGGATGTAACTTGACCATCTCTTGCGGGTGTCGAGCCAACAACGTTAAACAAGTGCGCTTCATGGGAGGCAACCCATGTTCTAAACTTTTTCTCAAATTTTTAGCGTTATTTTTTACTCTATTTTCTCTATTTTTATAAATAAAATCAGCCGCGAGGACATCCGTTCGGGGACTTAATCAAATTTCTTGGTTTTTGCAGGAAACAAGCCCCAACCGATCGGGTGATAACTTACCCGATCGGTTGGGATGTATCAGATACATGCCGAGATCTGTCCCCGAATGAACCGATCGGTTGAGTGTTGAAGAGACCGGGTGGAAGACCGGGTGAGCTGGGGAGAACTTTCGGAAATTTTTGGGAAATATCAACCGATCGATTGAGATCATGCACGATCGGTTGACACGACCGGGTGAGCTGGGGAGAAGTTTCGGAAACTTTTGGGGGATATCGACCGATCGGTTGAGTTCATGCACGGTCGGTTTACACGACCGGGTGAGCAGCCCTAAGTTCTCGGGAAAAACTTGGTAAGCGGCCAACCGATTGGTTGACTTACCACCCGACCGGTTCGCCTGTAGCTGTTGACTGACGAGAACTTTCAAATTTTGGCTACCCGATCGGGTGGGTTTCCACACGATCGGTTCATTTTCGACCCTATAAATAAGCCTTAGCACACGGCGACCGCCACCCGACCCCAGAAAACCCCCTTCATGCGATTTCACATCTCCAGCTGTAGAATCGATCTTCTCGACCCTACATACTGTGCCTAAACCCTCATCCCCAATCACTCCCATACTTCCCCACCTCCGCCACCTCGCCATCAAGGACATTCCATCATCAAAACCCCCAAACCCTAACCCTAGCCCCAAAATTCTCAAAATTCTGTTCTCGTCGGATCAGCGGGCTGCGGCTTCCCGAGTTGTTCCCTCCTGCTACGCAAGACCCCCAGGCGCTTGATCTTGCTACATCGAAGGGTAACATTCTTCCACTCTGCACATCTTCAACTTTACCTGTAATATCGTAAGTTGGTGTGATAACTGTTTCACTTGCCCTTTATTCATCTCAAGTTCGCCACCCTATTAGCGGCCATGTCTAAGAAAGGGAAGGACATTGCATCATCTTCGCGCCGTGATCCAATCCACGGCCCCTTTTCCCCCTCTTTCCTTGGCATTAACCCTTCCACGGATGAGCAGTCTGACCGGTTGCGAGCACTGCTTCATTGTCCGATGAGACCTACACTCTTCGCCGATCGCCCCACACTCGAAGCTCTAGGGCTTTCGAACGGCGTCGGCAGGATTTTCGACTGTATCGGGTGCCATACCCTCTCTCACATCCACGCTCACACGCACAGAAATCTCACGCTTGAATTCCTTAGTTCCCTCGAGTTGTGTGACGGAGGTTTCTCCTTCCGAGCTTTCAATTGTGACTTTTCTCTGGGTTTCATCGAGCTGAACAATATCCTTAATCTACGTCACCCGGATCTTAACGCTGAACATTCCACCCACGATCGAACTGACATTTACTCTCGATTTCGGGCTGATGGTGTTTGGCAACGATTTACACGGCACACCACCTTTCCACCTGAGGCTCCTGCCTCTTACATTATCCACCCGTGTTACCGCCTCGCCCATTGCATCCTTGCCAACACTGTTTTCGCTCGCGTGGATGTGTCCACTGTATCTAGGGACGAGCTCTTCTTTCTCTATGCCATGTCCGATGACAGAATCCTCGGGCACGTCCCTATGCCCATAAACACCGCTCATTGGATCATCCACGAAATTTTCGCTGTTAGCCACGCCACTTCTGGTTCCATCTGTTGTGGCGGGATGGTCACTCTTATTGTCATCTGTGTTTTGAGGGTACCCCCCGACCTCCCTATTCTACCTGGTCGTAGCCGTATTGATCGCGATTACTTGATCGACATCAATTTGCTCACTCCCTTCGGTGAAGACCGTGCTGTCTACCTTTACAGCCCCGCCTGCGAGCCTTTCGCAATCCTGCCACCTTTGGCCCCTTTGCGGGTACCCTATACCCCATCTCACCTTCCTTGGGAGTTTTACCCCGATCCTTGGTATTCTCCACTAGTGCATCTACCACCCCTGGATCCTCCCGATTGGCACCCAATTGTCGGCCCACCTAGTACGGTCTTCTTCCACCACAGCCCTCCGGTGCACATCGATCCTCCCATGCTTCAGCCTGTCGCCCCTCCTTCGCCCATAGGCACACCCTCCTCTTCCTCTGAAGAGTCTTTCATTCACTATTCCCCTCCCTCCTCCCCCTCCCCCTACCATTCCAGTACCAGTGAATCTGACTGATTACCCCTTGCATATATCTAGATTTCATTGATCATATCATTTCGCTAGCACTTTCTGGTCTAGCTTGGGGGACGTCTGTTTTGGTGTGCTGTCGTGTTTTGTTTGTTTTTCTCATTTTTGTGTGTGTGCTTGTTTTTCACTTTTTGAGTGTCGTGTCGTGTGATTTTATCTTTACTTTTCTTTTCGTATTGTTTGATTTTGTTCTCAATCTTTCTCTCTTTTTCATTTTCATCTATGTGTTTTCCTCGTTTTCATTTCTTTTCGTGTCTGTGCTTATTTCCCCCCCATTTTCATTGCCCTCCCGTACTCACTCATATTGCATTGAGGGCAATGCAAACTTCAGCTTGGGGGAGTCGCACTGTGTGCGTCGTTTGTGTCCTTCTTTTTCGTTTTTTGTGTCGTCTTCCATCGTGTTTTTCTTTTTTTTCTTTTCTTCTTTTTTCTAGAGATGAATCCTATGATGAATCGCCACAAAGTCACACACACCTAGCATTGCATCGATAATCACACTCACTAACCTTAGGATTCCGAGTCCTCTTGCATTTCACGCATCGTGGGTCCACTTAGCTTTTTGTGAGTCGTGTGTCGTGACTAGCAATTGGTGTGCTTCTGCCTTGTGATTTTACTTTATATACCTGTCCAGGAATGACCCCTAGATTATCATGCTCCGATATTGAATATGCGGTATTTGCTTCTATATGCATGCTATATATATATATATCGTATACTTCATTTCACATGCGTCGGGATTCCACAACTAAGGACTAGGATAACCCAATTAGCCTGAGCTCTATTTAGCAAGAATAGCCGCCTTTGCCCGAGTGTTTAAATTTCGACTTCTTTTTTGTTTTACTTGGTGCAAATCCCCTCATCGTGTACCGTTCTCCCACTTGGGAGAGTACACATGTGTATAGCCAATATCCCAAAAATCAAAAAGAAAAGAAAAACCCAAAAAGAAAAGAAAAGAAAAAGATTGTATAGCCAAAAAAACCAAAAAAATATGCAAATACCCAAAACCCAAAAAATTCCCGTGTGAATATTTTCATACTTGCCAAGAATAAAGGGAATGCGAGAATTTGCACCGAGTGTTCTTCTCCACATCATCTCAACCCCCGTCGTTATCAAAGACACTTGGCTTAGGAGCTATTTAGCTAGTATCTAGGCTATAGTGGCGTGATTTCCTTAACCCTAATTGTGGAGTCCCCGATGCATGATACGCTCCTATTCTCTCTATTCTCATGCATGCTCGAACTTATATTCGCCGCTTAATTCAATTCGATTCGATATTTGGGTCATATCTTGGATTTGTGTATATCGAGCCTCGTAGCACATCGTAGAAAGCATCACCATTTGCTAGCACACGACCACGCTCACTCGCGCTTCACTGCGTGGACCCACGACACTTATTTGGACTCGCTTTCCTAGGTTTAGTGGTGTGATTTGGCGTTTGCTTGCTAGGTGTGTCGTTTTTGATTTTGATGGCTCTGATGGACGATCTAGGGCTTAGAGTTTTCTTTTTCTTTCTTCCTCTCTATTTTTCCCTTCCGAGCTCCCACTCTCACTCGTCTTCCTCGAGGACGAGGAAGAGTTCAGCTTGGGGGATTTTGACGTGCGTCTATATTTCATATATTCACGCACGTTTTCTTTTGTGTTTCTCCGTGTTTTCCGCCGTCTCTTATTCGTTTTCGTATGTTTTCCCGTTTTCTTTCACTTTTCTTTGTTTGTCCATGATTGCAGGAGTTCGACCACATAGGGGACCTTTTACGATGATATCCCAAGTCCCCGAAGCAACGGGAGAAGTCACGCATGATCCAGGGGGTCAAACGGCGAAGTATTCATCTTTCTGCCCCTCACCCGGTCGGTTGGTCATCTCCAACCGATCGGGAGATGCACGCGTGCACCAACTGGTCGCTACCGCAGCTCACGAAGAAGTCACCCGACCGGTTCACAGACCGGTTCTGCGGGCGAATGTTCTCTGTCTTTTCGAGCAGAATTCCAACCGATCGGGTGACTCTCACCCGATCGGTTCATCTGTAGCTGAGAAAAAGAGCTGAAGACACGGGCGTCGAACCGACCGGTTCACCCGACTCCTCCAAGATCCAACCGGTCGCTCAAGAACTCACCCGATCGGTTCATGAGATCGGGTGAAAACTCGCCGTTTTCTGTGATTTATCTGTAACGGATCAACCGATCGGTTGACTTGTCACCCGATCGGTTGATCCGAAAATCTATATATATGACCCCTAGGGTTCCAGAAACGGGAGAGTTGTATTTTTTTACTGTTTTATTTCCTTGTGACGGCTGTAATTGTTACTCTTAAGTAAGTTTTCAGATCTTTCTAATTTTTTAGTATTGTCTTTACTACTCCTTTACTTCCGCATTGCAATTGTCGGATTATGATTCTAACGGTTAAATTTCATTTAGATTGCTTTTTCATGAATTTTTGTGAGTAGTTCCCAAATCTGGGATTTTGGTGGAAGCCCCTTCGGGGGCTCTTCCCGATGCGTCCATAGGGGTTAGGGAATCGATAGGGAGTAGGAATCTAACGGTTACGCGGGGCGTTTCATTGTCATCGGCGGGAAAAAGACCGCCTTTGACCGTCGGGCCAAGGGGGAATAAACTTGGCGGTTGACTCCCTAGCCAAAGCTCACGCCCTTAGCGTGGACGCCGAATCCTAGCACGCGGGAGCGGCAGGATGAGACGTCGGGAGATATCGTTGCGGACTTAGTGCTCCCGGGATCGATCAGTGTTTATGGACACGGGAGTGCCCACTGATCGAATCCGGGAAGTCCGGTGTATCATCCTGGGCACCGACCGGAATATCGGGTCCATGGGACGCCGGTACCACTTTCAGAGGCAACGTCTCACCATTAGACCCTAATCCCGATCGCTATCCATACCCGTAGGCCGTAGCGGCGAGAGCCTCTCGTCGGGTCGGAAACCAAAGTCCCGGGTTTACTTTTTTTTTGTTCATACGCTTTCATTTCCTTTCGTGACAACCAACCACCGATTCGGGCTAGCTCGCCCCTTGGGGTGATTTAGGTCCTACCTGACCCAAGCACAACCTCGCCTCCCTGAGTTCGATATTCCCGCACCCTACACTAACCGTGAAACTTGCGGTAAACGACACCGCGCCGCCGTGCATATCACGCGGGGCGCCGGTCAGGGTCGCTCGGCCGAGTGAGTTGTCGTCACTCGGCCGATGGCTTCTCTTCACTCGGGCGGTCGGCAATTTCCACTCGGTCGAGTGGGTCTTCTGAAGCTCAGGCAGACGAAAAACAGTAAGTTGGCTCTTTTTGATGGGCGTCGTCTGAGTGCCACTCGGGCGGACGGGGTCTCGTCACTCGGCCGATGTGGCTTCCGATGCTCGGCCGAGTGCACACATGAAGCGTGTCCGATCTGGTCGGCCGAGCGGGGTCTCGCTGATCGACCGAGTGACTCCTTCACTCGGCCGAGTGAGACACCAAAAATGCCCAAACAGCTTGTTTCTGCCTCCTCGTCGCTCATACGACGTTCTTTCTTCTTCCGCTCCTCTCCAATAACAAAATACCCCTCGGGGAAGTCATCGGTGACACTCTGGAGTAGGCGTATCTCGGGATCACTCCAAATCGCTCCAAATCTCCTGAAATACGACAAAAACAACAAATCGTGAAAAGTATCGCAATATTGTCGATAAATCGTGAAAAGTGTGATTTGAGCGATCTAAATGGCATGCAATCATGCGGAAAAAAGGTGTAAAATGAGGAGTGATCAAAATCCCCCAAGCTTACCTCTTACTCGTCCTCGAGGAAGATAAGTAAAAGGCGAACCCGGTGGATTCAGAAAACGAAAACGACGAAAACGAAAAACGAAAACGAAGAAAAAAGAAGAAAGCGAAGAGGGAAGCTGCTAGATCATTTTCTCAGGACGTGGGTTTTGCTTAATCATATAGCATGCACCGAATGTAAAACACATGTCAAAGAATTTTATTTCGATATCATAGTATAATGGTGCAAATAGGAATAGAAAACCCAAGAATATTGATATAACATGAAAAACGGAATAATTTTAGAATTAACATCGTCTGAATCATTTAAAGCGGTATACAATATCGCAGATCACACACTTTTCAATTGAACGCTTTCTAAGAGGAGTATAAGAATACCACGCAATAGAATAGAAAGAATAGAGAAGTGTGGATTTCATGAAATGAGTGCTAGGCATAGATTTCTGGATTTCGTAAAGCTAAAACGATCTCACCGAGTATAGAATATTACTTAGCCTAGGTTGTCGTGCACCGTCAAGTAGTCACTCTCTCACACATCATTGGATTCCCTCCCCCAAGCTTATCTATAAGCGTGGTGGCACAAAAAAACAATATTTACATCCCCATTTTTTATGAAGCTCCAAAAGTAATGAAAATAAAAACAAAAAGAGAGAAGAAAGAGAGAACATGAGATGGGATCGTTTATTGAGATTATTTTCTCTTTTCTCTTCTTTTTTCTTTCCTTTTTTTTTCTTTTTTTTCTTTCAAATAGCATATACACAATGATCCCAACTCAAAGAGAAATAAGGATATACAAGAGTTTTTCTTTTTCTTTCTTTGGTTTTGGGAAATTTGGAGCTAGGAATTAATAGCGGGGGAAATGCCATACAATAGAATCGCTAAGGGGAGATTCACCAATGATTTTAAAATAGAGAATTGATGTTCAAGATATGTGGAGAAAGAAATAAATATGTCTCTCAGTTCACTCTATAGGACGTGCACGACAACTTCAGCAGGGTAATCTAACCTACTCAGTTTCAATCACAAAAAAGCTAAACTAATCCAGATTTATCATAGCTAACATCATTCAATCATCCTGAAGTGAAATGTACAAATCATGCATATAGAAGTGATATAGGAAAAGAAAACGGTACTCCATATATAAGCATTCAATGCGTGAATCTTGGTGTGTTTTCTGCGATAGCATACATATGAATATTCAGACTCAGCTAATAATAAAATTTCATCCATTTTCATGCGGAAAAAGTGTGGGTTACTATCTCTAAATGCAAGGCAATTCACAGCATATGATATCAGAAATAAAATCTAATACATGACAAATATAGCATGCGTATAGAGAAAGCTAACTCCACGTCATCATCATCACAGAAAAGTCATCTCTAGCATGAGATGAAAAAGAAATAAAAATAAAGAGAGAAAATAAAGCTATTTACAATGCAGCACACGAAGAAAATAAGAAAAACGTGATGCATGGTAAAGTAAAAGAAAAAGTGATGAAAATAAGTGCAAAAGCGGAAAATGGCGTGAAAAAACAAAAAATAAAGGTGGTAAATCGAAAAGAACATGAGAACTCACTCCCCCAAGCTAAAGTGCACAGTTTCCTCAATGTGCGAAGTGTGGAACACCGAGAGACGTGTAAAGTGAGGGGCAGATGAGGATGCATGCATGAGGAAAAAGAAAATAAAACAATGAAATGAAAAATATGATGCGGACATGATGCATGCAGATACAGGAGTGATACATATATAAAAGTGTGACAACAAAAACTCTCCCTCTCTCCCAAAAAAGATATATAAAGATATATAAAGACATGAACAAAATGTGTACCCAAAACAGTGAGGGGAGGGGGGGGGGTGGGCAAAATAATCAGGACCCAGCAGAGACGGGCAGCACAATGGCAAAAAGAATCAATGGCATCAAGGGTGCCTACGAGGGTGGTGCCGCGCCGTCTCCGTCCTGAGGCGGAGGAGGAGGAGGTGGTGGTACAGGCTGCTGAGCGGGTGTGGGTGTGGAAGCAGGCTGGGTGTGGGTAGGAGTGGGGGTGGGTACCTGCTGGGTGGGTGTGGGTACGCGAGGGAGCCGCTCGAGAACCTGGGTGAGGCAATAGTGAATGTGCGGAAGCAGGTCGAAGCGGCGAGCCATATCGGTGACGGTGGCGGACAGGGTCCTAAGGTCACCTCGGAGGCCACTCACCGCCCCCCTCGAGAGCACGAATGCTCTAAAGTACAGTGTCGGGGGGAGGTGGTGCAGAGGGACGCACCTGTCTGTGCTGTGTAGGACGAGGCTGACGTACTCAGGTGGCGTAGGTGATGGGCTCAGCAGGTAGGTGGAGGAAAGGTGATGTGCTCGCAAGAGTGGGCCTAGCCTCAGTGTGAGGCCGGGGCACAGGCTGGTAAGAAGTGGAGGCAACAGCAACAGAAGTGGAGTATAAAAGTGGCAACGAGGCGGCCAGAGAGGTCGGTGACACAAACGTGTGGACAGACACCGCGACACTCTCAAAAAAACGGCTGCGGTGGAGACAGAGGCGGAAACCACAGTCTCCACGGCGGCAGCAAAAGAGGGCTCTCCGCTCTCAACTACAGTCGGTGGGCGCTCGGGTAGGGCAGAGGAAACGGGCTCAACGGACAGAGGGCTAGCTGTGGTGGTGGGCGTGGAGGTAGTGGAGGTGGGCTCAGCGAGGGTACTCCTGACACCGACAGAAGTGTGGACAGAGGTGTCGGGAGCAGCAGAAATATCAGGCTGCTGAGGGGCCACGGGGTTAGCAGGAGCAGCAGGGTCAGCGGGTGCAGCGTGGGCAGCGTGGGCCTGCTCAGCCTCCTCGGCCTCGAGCACGTAGGCGGCGGGGATCAGGAGATCCATCGTCGGAAGCAGTCCACCTGTGCTGGTGCAATCTGAGTCCGAGCTGGGCTCGGAAGGATCATGTAATCCGCACCATATGGACCGTGCAACCCAACCCAGTGCCGCTGACCATGCGGACGTAGCATCTTCATCCGGGCCATAACATCTATGGACAGTGAAGTGGGGCCCGGGGCTCGTCACACGTCATCAGGAAAGTCCTCGCCGGTCATCATGGCGAGCAGGGTGATCAGACCGCCGCAGCATATCGGTGAGCGAGCACCCACCGATACGATGATATGATCCAAAAACCAGCTCGCGATATCAATCACGACGGCGGGGACCAACTCGTCACCCTCCCTAGATAGAGCTCTGGGGCGCGTCATCGCGTAGAGTATATAAAGCTCCGGTGTGGACATCGTCCTAGGCTCATATCTCGCCAAAAAGGTAGTCGCCATAAGGCGATGAGATATGCGGAGGCAAGGGTGGACGATGGCCGAGGCCTTGGCCCTACTAGGGTCGAAGGCAGCATGTAGACCCGTAATCCGGGCCCAGAAAGCGCCGGCATCGAAGGAAGGTGGGGGAATGTGAGTGGGGGCGTAACCACGGTCGGCCCCAGGGACATCGGGCCACGAGAAGAAGGCTCTCATCATACTGAGAGTGACCTGGCACTCTCGGTCCATGAACCTGAACGAGCATCCCTCGTCGGTCCGGGCGATGTAACTAAGCACCTCAAGTGTCGGACGGACGAACGTGTCCGCTGACACCTGGAAGAAATCTCGCCAACCCATGTTGTTATACAACGTGAGCATCCCCTCGAGTACCCCCAGGCGTCCTAGGTCTGCAAGGTGTGAGAACCTGGAGGGTACGATCGAGCGCTGGGAAATGCGCTCGAAGACGACGCGGTGTGCGTCGTCCCGGAATGTAATCCCCAGCGGCCCGATAAGTGGAGCCGGTGGTGGTGGCTGTGGGACGGCAGGGAGTGGCTGTGCGGGCTGTGCAGGCTCTGCAGGCTGTGCGGGGTGAACAGGGTGTGGCGGTGTAGGCGGAGGAGAGTCTTCCACCTCGTGGGAGGGGCCGGGCTCATCCGACCGCTTCCGCTTGGCGGAAGATCTCCGGGTGCGTGGCCGTGTCCGGGGCGGCATGTGGGCCCCGGGTGCTCACCAAAAGCAATAAAAATGCGGCGTGTGTAAAATAAAGGAAAGAGTATACCGCGACATGCCGCGAGAACAAAGTAATGGAAGCGTGCGAAGACGACGCCTCCACGTAGCCCAAAACGATCCTTGGAAGCTCCCCTGGGCTCCCCTAAGCTCCCCAATATACCCTGCACATCAAACGAAGATATCAACGAGTAATATTCAAAATGTATGGGCGGTTAGGGGTATAATAGATAGAAATTGAATTTAATTTGGGTTTGGGGTTCGTTGGACACATGGATCATCGAAAAATACGCAAAAGAGGAGAAAATTGGGCGATAAAGCGTTACCGGAGCTCGGCCGGTGAAGTGGTCGCCGGCGGCGACTCGGGCGGAGGCGCGGCGGGCTCGGCCGGTGATGGGTGGCCGTGCGGCGGCGGCGGGCGAGCGGTCGGGCGAGTGGGGGGAGTACAGCGGGCGAGGGAAGTCGAGCGGGCGCGATTTGGGATTTTTACTCGTTTCGAAAAACGCGCCCCCCTACGCCCCCCTTTTATAGAAAAAGTTACGACTCGGCCGAGTGACTACGTCGCTCGACCGAGTGAGCTCAACAGAATTACTTTAAAAAAAATTCCTCCCCGCTTACGATTCGGCCGAGTGGCCTTGCCACCCTCGGTCGAGTGGAGTAAGTCCATTCGGCCGAGTGGCTCAAGCTACTCGGCAAGACTCGCCCTAGGAGCGTATCAGTTTTACTCGGCCGAGTGAATATATATACTCGGGCGAGTAGCAATTATACTGAAATCAAGAAAAGAAACAGAGAGTTGGGTACAACAGACTTCCCTCGTTCGTGAGCCGCTCGGGCGGACGAACTTGTGTACTCGGCCGATTGAC
Organism: Scilla litardierei; assembly: GCA_030789695.1. Taxonomy (NCBI): domain Eukaryota; kingdom Viridiplantae; phylum Streptophyta; class Magnoliopsida; order Asparagales; family Asparagaceae; genus Scilla; species Scilla litardierei. The sequence continues at coordinate 77,481,422 of CM061132.1, read as the reverse complement.
TAGTATACTCGGCCGAGTGAACCATGTTTTCTGCTGTTTAGCTTCGTTTGGGCTCTAAACTGTGTTTTTCTTCCTCCAGTCGATTTCATCTTCCTCCTAAGCATCGAGCGCCTTCCTGGAGCGCTCCTCGTCGCCTTGTTCATCCTCCTAATGATAGGTACCTCGTTCTCCTCCCCTGTCAAAGAAAAATAGGACCCGTTATCACGAAATTTTTGGGCGAACGACTCAAAACACTAATAATTTCTAAAACAAAAATAAAATAAAAGTAAAAATAAAGCTATAACTGTCGGGTTGCCTCCCGACAAGCGCTCGTTTAAGGTCGTGAGCTCGACCCCCTATGATTTTCAATTAATGCGGGATATTTGGTGCATATGAGATGCACCCATCAAATTTTCCGGGGAGAACGCTTGGATTCGGAAGTTGCGGCGGCGTGTTCTCCCTCGGTGGTCTCTCGTCTCTAATAGTGTTGGGGGGTGGCTCCCCCAAGCTAGCACTTGCTCCGGTCCTCGGCTTCACCGGTGACACCGATTTTCGTATCGGCGGAGCTTTCTTTGGAGGCTTCAATTTTGAGAGCTTGCAGAGCTCTCGAATCCTTGCGACATCAGCGTCGCCTTCATCAACTTCGGTGGAGAAGTCGGGGGAATGCTCCATCTTCTCTTCTTGGCCTAAATCCGGCCCTTCCTTGAAATCATCATTGAATAGAGTGCCGATCGAATGAGGGATCGCCTCCTCAATTACCTCGTCAAGGAGGTCCATATAGTCCAGCTCCTCGTGATAAGGCATGTGTTTCATTGCCTTGGGAATATGAAGCTCCACCTCGATGTTGCCGACATTCAATGTTAGAGTTCCTTCACGTACGTCGACAATGACACCGGCGGTGGCGAGGAACGGGCGTCCAAGTATTAGCGACGTGTCTCCCTCCTCCTTAACATCCATGATCACGAAGTCACATGGCAAACATATGCCCCCTGGGACTTGTAGCGGGATGTCCTCTGCGATCCCTACCGGCCTTGTGATCCGACCATCGGCTAGTTGTATCCGCATGTCGGTAGGCTTCAATTTTGTGCCGGTATTTAGTCTTAGGAACATAGAGAGAGGCATGAGGCTAACACTAGCCCCTAAGTCCACCAACGCCTTTTGTAGAGGGACGCCGCCCAAGGTGCAAGGAATTCGAAAACTCCCCGGGTCTTTGAATTTGGCGGGCTCCTTCTCTCTCTTGGTGAACCAAGAGCCCTCCTCGGCGAGCATAATTTTCTTCTTCCTCTTTCTTTCCGTAATCAAATCTTTAAGGAACTTGGCGTATGTCGGGATTTCAACGATGGCGTCGAGGAAAGGAATGTTGAGTCTTACCCCTCTTAAATACTCGAGAAACTTTGCTAACCGTTTCTCCATTTTTGCTCTAGCAAGCCTCTGAGGGAATGGGACCGGTGGCATAAAACGCCTCTCTTCAATCAATTGCTCCGCTCTAGACTTTTCTTTTTCTTGCGGCTCTTTCTCCTTCTCAACTTCAATGACCGGCTCGATTGGCTCTACATTCTCCTCCACGGGCTCCTCGGTTGGAATCATGACGGGAGTGGTATCCTTCCCGCCCCTAGTTGTAACGGCAACTATGGCATTGATGTGGCCGGTGTTGCCCCGTGGGTTTTGCTCGGGTTGAGCCGGCAATTGTTGAGTATTTCGATTGAGCAACGCCAATTGCTCCGAGATTTGGGCTACAACGGTTGTAAGGGAGTCTTGGCCCGCCTTCAAGGAAGCATTGATCTTTTTCTACTCGACCATAAACTCCTCCACTCTAGCTTCAAAGTCGGAACGTTGTTGAGCTTGTGGGGGGTTTGGATTTCTCCACCCTTGATTGTATCCGGGCGGCCTATAGGGTCCAACTTGTTGCTTTGGCGGGAAATTTTGTTGTGGAGGCCCCCTCGGTGGATAATGTTGTTGTTGTTGCGGTGGTGGTCGAGCTTGTTGAGGTGGTTGTTGCGGCAGATTCAATGCTCCATCATTGTTTGCGTAGGAGAAACCGGGATGATTTCTTGTGGCCGGATTGGCCCAATATCCTTGGTTCCCCGCGACGTATTGAACTTGCTCCAAGGATCCCTCTCCTTGTTCTCCTCCCAAATACATAGCTTGGGATTGGTCTTGCCAATCACACATTTGATTCGTTGGTGCGGATATGGAAGGGGTTCCTTGGGGCTCCGTGATATACTTCTCCAGTCTCTCCACTACATGGTGGAGAGAATCAAACTTGTTTGTTAGCTCCGCTACGGCCTTTGCTTCATAGATGCTAGATGGCTTCAAGGAGGACGTAGAGTGTCCACGCTCATCGCCCCATTGTTGATTGTTTGATGCCATCTCCTCAATTAGGGCCGTAGCTTCGTCGGGAGTCTTCGATAAGATGGCACCATTCGCCGCGGCATCAATAATCTGCTTGGTCCCCGGTTGGAGACCATTATAGAAGCTATGGACGAGCTCCCAATCTTCGATGCTATGGTGGGGGCATTGATGCTGCAGATCTTTGAAGCGCTCCCAAGCCTCGTAGAGTGTCTCTTAGGGTCCTTGCTTGAAGGACATGAGAGCACTCCTAATCTTTACCGTCTTGGAGGGCGGATAGAACTTGTCAATGAACGCGCTCGCCAACTCGTCCCATGTGGTAAAGACTCCCTCAGCTTGCGTCCTCAACCAATAAAGAGCTTTATTCTTTAACGTGAAGGGGAAGAGGCGCAGTCTGATGGCATCGATGGAGACCCCCGTCATCTGAAATGTGGCGCACTTCGACAAAAATAGCTGGATGTGGTAGTGGGGATTTTCATGGGCATTCCCATGAAATGGATCCTGCTGCATCAGAACAACTAGTCCAGTCTTTAGCTCAAAATTCTTGTCAGCCGCCAACTCTGGCATGGCAATGGACGAGGTCGTAGAAGAGGTCTTAGGCCGAAGCCTATCACGAATGGAAATGATCCTCGCCATTCTTACCGCCAATTGTTCCGCAGTTTCCGGGTTGGTCATAAACCTCCCTTCCGGATCTTGTCTCCTCTCCGCTCTGATTCTCCGCACAGTACGTTCAATTTCGGGATCAAATAATATAGCTTCAGGGTCCGCAGTGGATCTCGTGTACATGCACGGGAAAACAAAGTTTCAAAGAAGTGATTAGCACAATGGAAGGGTTAGATAAAAAAAAGAAATAAAACAAAAAGAAAGAAATAGCTAGGGTGGTAGGGTCAAACGCAATCGCCTCCCCGGCAACGGCGCCAAAAACTTGATCGCACCCCAGATATACACCCGGGACGACGGTTGCAGTTTTACCGCAAGCGCACGGTGTAGCGGCGAGCGGGTTATCGAACACAGGGAGGACGAATGAAAGTGCCTACTCCAGACAACCTGGCTATAGGAACAGAAAAGAGGGAATTTGCCTTCGGCGATCCTGTCACAATCGTCAGACAAAGTATGGAGATATAAAATCAAATAAAGACGCCTAGGGAATGGGGAGTCCCCGCTACTCACCGTATCTCGTCAATGTGATTCATTGGTATCAAAATTGCTAGGGTAGAATTTCGGATGAACTAGTTGCAACTGAATGTAAAACCTAGCTCACGCTCTCGCGCTGTTGTCGGTCTATAGCCATCCTAGGTTTGGGTCCAATCTCTTGCAAACCCTAGCCTAGGCAAGCTAGCATTAGGATCAACATCATCGTTCAATCGCGTCCCGAGCCCACTCTCGTGCAAACTCGGGCCACAACCTAGGTTGGGATAGTTCCTACCCGTCCAATCTCTTGCAAACGGGTATCGGCATGGAATTGCAACCGAGAACCCTAGTATCGGTCCAATCTCTTGCAAACCGATACTACGGAAACTCGATTTCAACCCAATTCGGATTTCTAGGGTTTCCTATCGAATTGGGATCCAATCTCTTGCAAATCCCAATCGATATGAACACCTAGCCATCCATAATAAATCGATCCCAAACTAACCCTAATACCAATTCTAGCAATATTTCTACTAAATCATCACAAATCAGAAATTGGGCTCGTAGGGTTCATCCCTACGCCCCAAGACGTATAAACTACTCACAATTCATATCACAAATGCAAGAATAAACAATTGAAATAGCAAGAGAATTCATCACAATATTCAAATAAGCAATAAAAATGAGATTTTTAATGGAGAGGGAGACAAACCAATAGAGTTCTCCAAGAATCCAACAAAAATAAACTTTCCTCTCCTCTCCAATCACAAGAATCAAAAGCTAAAAAGTTTAATCTACAAAGCTGCAAAAAGTAAAGGAAAAAGCTCTCTAACCTAGGTTAAAAACTGGGGTTAAATACCCCCCAAAATCGTCCAAAAAACTGTGACCAAAATGCCCCTGCGCAGCCTGAAAATCGCAATTTACGCTACAGGCAGCGCGTCGCACTCGGCCGAGTGACAAAAGTCGCTCGGCCGAGTGACAAACCCTGAGAATTTCCAGTAAGTCTGGGTCTTCGAGGGTCTTCACTTCTGGGGTCGCTCGGCCGAGTGAGTTGATCACTCCTTATTTTACACCTTTTTCCCGCATGTTTGCATGCCATTTAGATCGCCCAAATCATGCTTTTCACGATATATCGACGATATTGCGATGCTTTTCACGATTTGTTGTTTTTCTCGCATTTCAGGTGATTTGGCATGATTTGGAGTGATCTCGAGATGCGCTTACTCCAGAGGGTCACCGACGACCTCCCCGAGGGGTATTTTGCTGTTGGAGAGGAGCGGAAGAAGAACGGACGTCGCAGGAGCGACGAGGAGGCCAAAATAAGCAGATTGGGCATGTTTAGTGTCCCACTCGGCCGAGTGGAGGACCCACTCGGCCGACCAGCGAGACACCGCTCGGCCGACCAGATCAGACACGATTCCTATGTGCACTCGGTCGAGCGACGGAGACCACATCGGCCGAGTGAAGAGACCACGTCCGCCCGAGTGGCACCCAGACGAAGCCCTTCAAAAATCTCCAAGTTACTGTTTTTCGGCTGCCTGAGCTTCAGAAGACCCACTCGGTCGAGTGGTTAATCCCGTCCGCCCGAGTACCATGAAGCCATCGGCCGAGTGACGACAACTCACTCGGCCGAGCCGCCCCCGAAGTAGAGAACCCTGAAGGCCCCGACTTACTGGAAAATTACAGGGTTTCTCACTCGGCCGAGCGACTTTTGTCACTCGGCCGAGTGCGACGTGCTGCCTGTAGCGAAAATTGCGGAAAACAGGCTGCGCAGGGGTATTTTGGTCACAGTTTTTGGACGATTTTGGGGGGTATTTAACCCCTGTTTTTACCCTAGTTTTAGAGAGCTTCTCCTTAGATTTTTTGCAGCTTTTTAGATTAGCTTTTTAGTTTTATTCTTGAGATTGGAGAGGAGGCAAAGTTTGATTTTTGTTGGATTAATTGAAGAACTCCATTGGTTTGTCTTCTCTTCCCCAAAAATTCTATTTTTATTGCATATCTCAATATTGTGATGAATTCTATTGCTTATTTCATTGATTATTTTTGTGATCTTGCTATGAATTGTGAGTAGTCGCCACGTCTTGGGGCGTGGGGATGAATCCTACAAGCCCAACTTCATATTTGTGATGAATTAGTAGAAATCTTGCTAGAATTGATGTCTAGGGATTAGATTGGGATCAATTTACTACGGTTAGCTAGGAGTTCATACCGATCGGGATTTGCAAGAGATTGGATCCCGATTCGATAGGAAACCCTAGAAATCCGAATTGGGTTGGAAGCGAATTTCTGTAGTATCGGTTTGCAAGAGATTGGACCGATACTAGGGTTTCCGGTTGCAATTCCGTGCCAATACCCGTTTGCAAGAGATTGGACGGGTAGGAACTATCCCAATCTAGATCGCGAGCCGAGTTTGCAAGAGATTGGGCTCGGTGCGCGATTGGACGATGATGTTGATCCTAATGCTAGCCTTCCTAGGCTAGGGTTTGCAAGAGATTGGACCCAAACCTAGGATAGCTATAGACCTGCAACAGCGCGAGAGCGTGAGCTTGGTTCTACATTCAGTTGCAACTAGTCCATTCAAAATCTCAATCTAGCAATTTTGATACCGACGACCCACATTTATGAGATACGGTGAGTAGCGGGGATTCCCCATTCCCTAGACGTTCTTTATTTGATTTGATATTTCCGCACTTTGTCTGACGATTGTGACAGGATCGCCAAAGGCAAATCTTTCTTCTTGAATAGCCAGGTTGATTGGAACAAGCACGGTCATTCGTCCTCCCTGTGTTCGATATCCCGCTCGCTGCTACACCGTGCACTTGTGGTAAAACTACAACCGTTCTTTAGGGTTACGTCCCGGAGCGATCAAGTTTTTGGCGCCGTTGCCGAGGAGGCATATCGCGTTTGATCTTACCACCCCTAGCTATTTCCTTTTTATTTTTTTTATTATTATCATTATTATTTCCATTTTTTTTTATTTTTACCTAACCCTTCCACGGTACTAATCATCTCTTTGAAACTCTGTTTTCTCTGTGCATGTACACGAGATCTACGGCGGACCCTGAAGCTATATTGTTTGATCCAGAGATCGAACGTACCGCGCGGAGACTTAGAGCGGAAAGGAGACAAAATCCGGAAGGGCGGTTTATGACCAACCCGGAAACTGCTGAACAATTGGCGGCAAGGATGGCAAGGATAATTTCTATTCGAGATAGGCTTCGGCCTAAGACCTCTTCTACTACCTCATCCATTGCCATGCCGGAGTTGGCGGCTAACAAGAACTTCGAGCTAAAGACTGGACTAGTGGTTCTAATGCAGCAGGATCCATTTCATGGGAATGCCCATGAAAATCCCCACTACCACATCCAATTGTTCTTGTCGAAGTGCGCCACATTCCAGATGCCGGGGGTCTGCATCGATGCCATCAGACTGCGTCTCTTCCCTTTCACGCTAAAGGACAAGGCACTATACTGGTTGAGGACGCAAGCTGAGGGTGTCTTCACCACTTGGGACGAGTTGGCGAGTGCATTCATTGACAAGTTCTATCCGCCATCCAAGACGGTGAAGATCTGGAGTGCTCTCTTGTCCTTCAAGCAAGGACCCCAAGAGACGCTCTATGAGGCTTGGGAGTGTTTTAAGGATCTGCAGCATCAATGCCCGCACCATAGCATAGAAGATTGGGAGCTAGTTCATAGCTTCTACAATGGTCTCCAACCGGGGACCAAACAAATTATTGATGTCACGGCGAATGGTGCTATCTTATCAAAAACTCCCGAGGAAGCTACGGCCCTAATTGAGGAGATTGCCTCAAACAATCAACAATGGGGCGATGAGTGAGGACACTCTACGTCCTCCTTAAAGCCGACTAGTATCTATGAAGCGAAGGCCGTAGCGGATCTTACAAGCAAGTTTGATTCTCTCCACAAAGTAGTGGAGAGATTGGAGAAGTTTATCACGGAGCCCCAAGGAGCCCCTTCCACCTCCGTACCAACCAACCAAATGTGTGATTGGCAAGACCAATCTCAAGCCATGTACGTGGGAGGAGAGCAAGGAGAAGGAGCCTTGGAGCAAGTACACTATGTCGCGGGGAACCAAGGATATTGGGCCAATCCGGCCGCAAGAAATCATCCCGGATTCTCTTACGCCAACAATGAAGGAGCTTTGAACCCGCCACAACCGCCACCTCAACAAGCTCGACCACCACTACCACCCCAACAACAACATTATCCACCGAGGGGGCCTACTCAACAAAATTTTCAACCGAAGCAACAAGTTCCACCATATAGGCCGCCCGGATATAATCAAGGGTGGAGGAATCAAAATCAAAACCCTCCACAAGCTCAACAACGATCCGACTTCGAAGCTAGGGTGGATGCGTTTATGGTCGAGCAAAATAAGGTCAATGCTAGCTTGAAGGCGGGGCAAGACTCTCTTAATACCGTTGTGGCTCAAATATCGGAGCAATTGGCGTTGCTCAATCGGAACACTCAACGATTGCCAGCGCAACCCGAGCAAAACCCACGGGGCAACACCGGCCACATCAATGCCGTAGTTGCCATTACCACTAGAGGCAGAAAGGATACCACCCCCGCCATGATTCCTACCGAGGAGCCCGTGGAGGAAAGTTTGCAGCCAATTGAGCCGGTTGTTGAAGTTGATAAGGAGAAGGAGCCACAAGAAAAGGAGAAATCTAGAGCGGAGCAATTGATCGAGGAAAGGCGCTTCTTGCCACCGGTCCCATTCCCCCAAAGGCTCGCTAGAGCGAAAATGGAGAAAAGGCTAGCGAAGTTTCTCGAGTATCTAAGAGGAGTTAGCCTCAATATTCCCTTCCTCGACGCCATCGTGGAGATCCCCACATATGCTAAATTCTTAAAGGACTTGATTTCGGGGAGAAAGAGGAAGGAGAAGATCATGCTAGCCGAGGAGGGCTCTTGGTTCACCAAGAGAGAGAAGGAGCCGGCGAAATTTAAAGATCCGGGGAGTTTTCGGATTCCTTGCACCTTGGGCGGCATTCCTCTTCAAAAGGCGTTGGTTGATCTAGGGGCTAGTGTGAGCCTCATGCCTCTCTCCATGTTCTTAAGGCTAAACACCGGGACAAAGTTGAAACCCACCGACATGCACATTCAATTAGCCGATGGACGGATAACAAGGCCGGTGGGGATCGCCGAAGACATCCCGCTACAAGTCCCGGGGGGAATATGCTTGCCATGTGACTTCGTGATCATGGACGTTAAGGAGGAGGGAGATACTTCGTTGATATTTGGACGCCCATTCCTCGCCACCGCCGGAGTCATTGTCGACGTGCGCGAAGGTACACTAACTTTAAACGTCGGCAACATCGAGGTGGAGCTTCACATTCCTAAGGCTATGAAGCACATGCCTTACCACGAGGAGCTTGATTACATGGACCTCCTTGATGAGGTAATTGAGGAGGCGATCCCCCACTCTATTGGCACTCTATTCGATGAAGATTTCGAGGAAGGCCCGGATTTAGGCCAAAATGAGAAGAAAGATGATTCCCCCGACCTCTCCGCTGCAGATGATGAAGGCGACGCTGATGTCGCAAGGATTCGAGAGCTCTGTAAGCTCTCGAAATTAAAGTCTCCAAAGAAAGCTCCGCCGGTACGGAAATCGGCATCACCGGTGAAGCCGTTGACCGGAGCAAATGCTAGCTTGGGGGAGCCTCCCCCTAACACTATTCGAGATGGGAGACCACCGAGGGAGAACACGCCGCCACGTCCAAATCCAAGCGCGCTCCCCGGAAAGTTTGATGGGTGCATCTCATATGCACCAAACATCCCACATTAATTGAAAATCATAGGGGGTCGAGCTCACGACCTTAAACGAGCGCTTGTCGGGAGGCAACCCGACGGTTTTTTCTTTATTTTTACTTTTTCTTTATTTTTGTTTTAGAAATTTTTAGTGTTTTGAGTCGTTCGCCCAAAAATTTTGTGATAACGGGTCCTATTTTTCTTGACAGGAGAGGAGATAGGTAGATCCATCATGAGGAGGATGAACGCGACGACGAGGAGTGCCCCAAGAAGGCACTCGATGCTTAGGAGGAAGATGGAATCGACTAGAGGAAGAAAGACGGAGTTTAGAGCCCAAACGAAGACAAACAGCAGAACACAAGGCTCACTCGGCCGAGCATACTAGTCACTCGGCTGAGTACACAAGTTCGTCCGGCCGAACCGCTCACGAATGAGGGAAGTCTGTTGTACCCAACTCTCTGTTTATTTTCCTGATTTCAATATAACTGCTACTCGGCCGAGTAAAACGGATACCCTCCTAGGGCGAGTCATGCCGAGTAGCTTGAGCCACTCGGCCGAATGGACTTACTCCACTCGGCCGAGGCTGGTAGGGCCACTCGGCCGAAGCGTAGGCGAGGAGGAAATTTCCATTGACCTCGCTCGGCCGAGTGACCACGGCACTCGGCCGAGTCGTAACTTTTATTATATAAGGGCCGAGGGGGGCGCGATTTTCGAAACGCAAAACCCAATCGCGCCCCGACTCTTCAGCTCCCCTCGCCCGATTCCCCTCGCTCGCGCCCCCACTCGCCCGACCGGCCACCTCGCGCCGCCGCTCGGCCCGCCACCGCCGGCCGAGCACCCGCCGACGCCTCGCCCGAGTTGCCGCCGGCGGCCGCCGCTCCGATCGCCTCCGGTACCCCCTATTTCGCCTCCTTCGCCTCTTTTTGTGTATTTTTCGAGGATCCATGTGCTTAACGAACCCCTAACCCAAATCAATTTCTATATTTATCTGTTATACCCCTAATGCTCCATACGTTTTGAATATTACCCGCTGATATCTCCATTTCACGCGCAGGTTGTTTTTGGGAAGCTTAGGGGAGCCCAGGGGAGCTTCTTGGGACTGATTCGGGCTTCACGGAGGCGCTGTCTTCGCACGCTTCCATTGCTTAGCACTCGAGGCATGTCGGGGTACACTCTTTCCATTATTTTGCACACGCCGCACTTTGCACGTTTTTCGGCGCGCGCTCGGGGCCGATATGCCGCCCCGGACACGGCCGAGGTCGAGGAGAGCTTCCGCCAAGCGAAAGCGGTCGGATGACGCCGGTCCCTCCCACGGGTTTGAGGACTCTCATCCGCCTTCTCCCACACACCCCGTACACCCAGCACAGCCTGCAGGCCCCGCACACCCCGCACAGCCTGCAGCGCCCGCACAGCCCGCACAGCCTCTCCCTGCCGCTCCACAGCCACCACCACCGGCTCCACTGGTCGGGCCGCTCGGGATTATGTTCCGAGACGACACACACCGCGCCGTCTTCGAGTGTATCTCCCAGTGCTCGATCGTACCCTCCAGGTTTGCACACCTTGCTGACCTAGGACGCCTGGGGGTACTAGAGGGGATGCTCACGTTGTACGACAACGTGGGCTGGCGAGATTTCTTTCAGGTGTCGGCGGATACGTTTATCTGCCCGACACTTGAGGTTCTTAGTTCGATCGCCCGGACCGACGAGGGATGCTCGTTTCGGTTCATGGACCGGGAGTGCCAGGTCACTCTCGATATGATGAGAGCGTTTTTCTCGTGGCCCGCTGTCCCTGGAGCCGATCGCGGTTACGGCCCCACCCATATCCCCCCACCTTCCTTCGATGCCGGTGCCTTCTGGGCCCGGATTACGGGTCTTCACGCTGCCTTTGACCCTAGTAGGGCCTAGGCCTCGGCCATTGTCCATCCCTGCCTCCGTATTGCTCAGCGCCTTATGGCGACGACCTTTTTGGCCAGATATGAGCCGGGCACGATGTCTACGCCAGAGCTCTACATGCTCTACACGATGACACGTTCCAGAGCTCTATCTAGGGATGGCGATGAGCTTGTCCCCGCCGTCATGATCGATATCGCGGCATGGTTTTTAGACCGCATCATTGTATCGGTGGGCGCTCGCTCACCGATATGCTGCGGCGGCCTGATCACCTTGCTTGCTCTTATGACCGGCGAGGACTTCCCTGACGACCTGCGACGAGTATCGGGCCCCACTTCTTTGTCGATCGATGTTATGGCTCGGATGAAGATGCTTCGTCCGCATGGTGAGCGTCACTGGGTCTGGTTGCACGGCCCTTACGGTGCCGATTACATGATTCTCCCGAGCCCTGCTCGGACTCAGATTGCACCAGCCCACTTTGACTGGCTCCCTGCGATGGATGTTCTTATCCCTGCTGCTTACGTGCTCGAGGCCGAGGAGGCCGAGCAGGCCCACGCTGCCCCTGTAGACCCTGTTGCCCCTGACGTGCCTGCCGCCGAGCCTGTTGACCATGTGGCCCCTCAGCCCATACCTGATGTTTCCGCTGCTCCTGACACCTCTGTCAGTGTCGGGAGTACCTTAGCTGAGACCACCCCCACTGCTTCCGAGGCTATCACCACCACTCCCACCGCCACCACCGGCCCTCTGTCCGTCGAGCCTCTTTGCTCCGTACTCCCCGAGCGCCCACCAACCTTTGTTGAGAGTGGAGAGCCCTCGTTTGCCGCGGTCGTGGAGACCATGGCTAGCATGGTCTCCGCTGGGGTTGCACCTTTTGGACCACACACTTCCACCCCAGAAGTAGTCACCTCTGTCTCCACCTCTGCTGTATTTTCCGAGAGTGTCGTGGCGTCTGTCCACACTTCTGTGCCACCGACCTCTCTGGCCGCCTCGCTGCCACTTTTGCACTCTTCTTTCGCTACTGCTGCCTCCACTTCTCACCAGCCTGTGCCCCGGCCTCGCACTAAGGCCAGGCCCACATTTGCGAGTACAGCACCTTTCGTTCCCTTCCCCGCTGAGCCAGTCACATACGCGACCCGAGTACGCCAGGCACACCCTGCACAGCCCCGCCCGGTGCGTCCCTCTGCACCACCTCCCCCTGACACTGCACTTCAGAGCATTTGTGCTCTAGAGGGGGCGGTGAGTGGTCTCAGAGGCGACCTTAGGACCCTGTCCTCCACCGTCTCTGCGATGGCTGGCCGCTTCGACCTGCTCCCGCAGATTCACTACTGTCTTACCCAGGTTCTGGAGCGTCTTCCGCGCGTACCCCCACCCACCCAGCAGGTTCCCACCCACACTTCCACACACACTCAGCCTGCTACCACTTCCACACCCACCCCCGCTCAGCAGCCTGTCCATCCACCACCACGACCTCCGCCTCAGGACGGAGACGGTGCAGCACCACCTTCTTAGGCACCCTTGATGCCGTCGTTTCTTTTTGCCGTTGTGCTGCCCGTTTCTGCTGGGTCCTGATGCCTTTTTGTCCACCCCCCTCCCCTCACTTGTTTTAGACAGACTCATTTTGATCGTATCCTTATATATCTTTTTGGGAGAGAGGGAGAGTTTTGGTGCCACATATATATCTGTATCACTCCTATCTTTGCATGCATCATGTCCGCATCATATTTTTCATTTCTTTATTTTTATCTTTTTATTTTCCTTTTTTTCATGCATGCATCCTCACTTGCCCCTCACATTTCTTGTCTCTCGGTGTGCCACACTTTGCACATTGAGGACACTGTGCCATTTAGCTTGGGGGAGTGAGTTCTCACGTTCTTTTTCGATTTGCCACCTTTATTTTTAGTTTTTCGCACCATTTTTCGCTTTTGCACTTATTTTTCATCAATTTTCTTTTATTTTGCCATGCATCACGTTTTTCTTATTTTTCTGTGTGCCGCATTGTAAATAGTTCTATTTTCCCTTTATCTTTATTTCTTTTTCATCTCATGCTAGAGATGACTTTTCTATGATGATGATGACGTTGGATTTAACTTACTCTATATGCATGCTATATTTGTCATGTCTTAGACTTTATTTCTGATATCATATGCTATGACTTGCCTTGCATCTAGAGATAGTAACCCACACTTTTGCCACATGAAAATGGATGAAATTTTATTATTAGCTGAGTCTGAATATTCATGTGTATGCTATCACAGAAAACACACCAAGATTCACGCATTGAATGCTTATATCTGGAGTACTGATTTCTTTTTCCTATATCACTTCTATATGCATGAATTGTACATTTCACTTCAGGATGATTGAACGATGTTAGCTATGATAAATCTGGATTAGTTAGCTTTTTTGTGATCGAAACTGAGTAGATTAGATTACCCTGCTGAAGTTGTCGTGCATGTCTTATAGAGTGAACTGAGGGATATATTTATTTCTTTCTCCATAAATCTTGAACATCATTTCTCTAATTTTAAAATCATTGGTGAATCTCCCCTTAGTGATTCTATTATATGGCATTTCCCCCACTATTCATTCCTAGCTCCAAATCTCTTATTCTCTAAAAAAAAGAGAAAAATATTCTTGTATATCATTATCTCTCTTTGAGTTGGGATCGTTGTGTATATATGCTATGTCAAAAAAAAACAAAACAAAAAAACAACAAAAAAAAACAAAAGAAAAAAAAAGAGAAAAGCGGAAAAATCCTCAATAAAAGATCCCATCTCACTTTCTTTCTTTCTTCTTTCTTTTCATTGCTTTTGGAGCTATATAAAATTGGGGATGTGAATATTTTTTGTGCCACCACGCTTATAGATAAGCTTGGGGGAGGGGATCCATTGATGTGTGAGAGAGTGACTACTTGACGTTGCACGACAACCTAGGCTAAGTAATATTCTATACTCAATGAGATTATTTTTAGCTTTACGAAATCCAGAAATCTAAGCCTAGCATTCATTTCATGAAATCCATACTTTTCTATTCTCCCTATTCTATAGTGTGATACTCCTATACTCCTGATAGAAAGCATTCAATTGAAAAGTGTGTGATCTGTGATTTGTATACCGCTTTAAATGATTCAGACGATGTTAATTTTAAAATTATTCCGTTTTTCATGATTATATCGTTGGTCGTGGGTTTTCTATTTCTATTTGCACTATTATACTATGATATCAAAATAAAATCTTTTGACATGTGTTTTTCATTCGGTGCATGCTATATGAGTAAGTGAAACCCCCGTCCTGAGAAAATGATCTAGTAGCTTACCTCTTCGCTTCTTTCTCTCTTCTTTATTTTCATTTCGTTTTCCATTCTTCTCCGTTTTTCATTTTTCATTTTTCACCGTTTTCGTTTTCCAATTCCACCGGGTTCGCCTTTTACTTATCTTCCTCGAGGACGAGTAAGAGGCAAGCTTGGGGGATTTTGATCACTCCTTATTTTACACCTTTTTCCCGCATGTTTGCATGCCATTTAGATCGCCCAAATCATGTTTTTCACGATATATCGACGATATTGCGATGCTTTTCACGATTTGTTATTTTTGTCGCATTTCAGGTGATTTGGCGCGATTTGGAGTGATCTCGAGATGCGCTTACTCCAGAGGGTCACCGACGACCTCCTCGAGGGGTATTTTGCTGTTGGAGAGGAGCGGCAGAAGAACGGACGTCGCAGGAGCGACGAGGAGGCCAAAATAAGCAGATTGGGCATGTTTAGTGTCCCACTCGGCCGAGTGGAGGACCCACTCGGCCGACCAGCGAGACACCGCTCGGCCGACCAGATCAGACACGATTCATATGTGCACTCGACCGAGCGACGGAGACCACATCGGCCGAGTGAAGAGACCACGTCCGCCCGAGTGGCGCCCAGACGAAGCCCTTCAAAAATCTCCAAGTTACTGTTTTTCGGCTGCCTGAGCTTCAGAAGACCCACTCAGCCGAGTGGTTAATCCCGTCCGCCCGAGTACCATGAAGCCATCGGCCGAGTGACGACAACTCACTCGGCCGAGCCGCCCCCGAAGTAGAGACCCCTGAAGGCCCCGACTTACTGGAAAATTACAGGGTTTCTCACTCGGCCGAGCGACTTTTGTCACTCGGCCGAGTGCGACGCGCTGCCTGTAGCGAAAATTGCGGAAAACAGGCTGCGCAGGGGTATTTTGGTCACAGTTTTTGGACGATTTTGGGGGGTATTTAACCCTTGTTTTTACCCTAGTTTTAGAGAGCTTCTCCTTAGATTTTTTGCAGCTTTTTAGATTAGCTTTTTAGTTTTATTCTTGAGATTGGAGAGGAGGCAAAGTTTGATTTTTGTTGGATTAATTGAAGAACTCCATTGGTTTGTCTTTCTCTTCCCCAAAAATTCTATTTTTATTGCATATCTCAATATTGTGATGAATTCTATTGCTTATTTCATTGATTATTTTTGTGATCTTGCTATGAATTGTGAGTAGTCGCCACGTCTTGGGGCGTGGGGATGAATCCTACAAGCCCAACTTCATATTTGTGATGAATTAGTAGAAATCTTGCTAGAATTGATATCTAGGGATTAGATTGGGATCAATTTACTACGGTTAGCTAGGAGTTCATACCGATCGGGATTTGCAAGAGATTGGATCCCGATTCGATAGGAAACCCTAGAAATCCGAATTGGGTTGGAATCGAATTTCCGTAGTATCGGTTTGTGTCACGCCCCGCTTCCCAAAATGGACGGAAGCGAAGCGTGACGAGGCCCGCTTAGGCCAGAGCTTTAGAAGCTCAGACCCAATAAGCGTCTGTAGGGGTACCATTTTTGAATTTTCCAGGTTCTTGCATTTAAAGTTTAGGAACAACAAAAGTACAGAAAGGAAATGGCATTCATTAATAAGTGATATAATATCCAACTGGTACAAAGTCTAAAAAGGAAGCCTAAGCATGGCAACAACCTAACTAAAAGCAAACTAAAAGCAGTAACCTCTGAAAGTGACGACTAAATAGACCTCAAGGTCTGGTCCTCGTCAGGCACGTACTCTGGGTCGACGTCCTCAGCTCCTCGTACTCCAGTGAGTCTACCTCGTCCACGAACTCTGGCTGAACACCTGACGTACATCACCCAAGAGAAAGGAACTGTACGTCAGGTAAAGTCTACAAGAAGGGTTAGACTTTACTGCAAGTGCACCAAACTTTAAACAACGGTTTACTGGTTGATTAGCATGCTGAGGTTCTCTTACACAATAGTTTACTGGTTGATTAGCATGCTGTGGTTATGACAGAGTAACACGAAAGGAAGTAACGTAGCAGGAAAGTAAAACGGGACAAGTAGTAGTCGTAGCGTGTGCTACCAACTACGGGACTAACCTACAGGTGTCAAGTCAAGACAGGATAAACAGGACGGAACAAGACGAAACGTGACAAGACAAGACAAGACAGGACAATTGTGACATGAAGGGTTCACACCTTACGGTCCGAGGGGGATCAGACCCTCTTGCCGTGCGCACGCTCAACCCTACCCCAAACCCCAGAACTCAGGAAAAGACAATATAGGGCCACTCACTCTGCTAGGTGAGTGCCTCTATCCCCACGGTCGGTAGCGTATCGCTCACTCTGCTAGGTGAGCGACGAACGCCTCGTAGGTCAAACCGTACAACTGTATAGGACTACTCACTCTGCTAGGTGAGCGTCTCTATCCTCTCGGTCTGCTGGGACACTCACTCTGCTAGGTGGGTGCCGAGCTTCCCGTAGGCTGTGAATCAGTACAAGGGATCACTCTCTCTAGCTTGGAGAGTGCCCTATTGCCCGCAGGCTGTGCAAGACGGGACGGGACGTGTCAAGACAGGAAGAGTTATTCTAGGGTGTCCACACACACACACACATGATAGCCCTACGATGTCAAAGTTGTTGTTGTCAGGCTCAGACTTCGTCGTCAAGTCTGAGCCGTCAGGGGTCGTCCCGGACGCTATCATTTCACGTCCGGTTCTATTTGTTCACAGTTATCAGTTCTAGCAATCTAAGACCAAAGCTCGGTCAAAAACGCAAGTGGGTACACTTGCCTGCGATGGCGAGTGTGTCGTCCGTCCGGTGTGTCTGGTCCAAGCGTCGCGTCCGCGGAAGTCCGTCTGAAATATCGCCACGGTGACATAGTCAGGTCGCGTTTTCAGTAAATCCTATTTAGGTTCATTTCTAGGTTGTCGGGACTACCCTAATTGTCAAAGTCACAATTTTGATATTTAGTCCTATTCGACGATTCTATCCTATGTGCACAGTTCAAAAGTCCAGTCGTCGAATCTACTGTTTCACAACGTTTTAAAGGCGCAGAAAATAAATTTAGTTACAGTGGTCCGATTTTAGTTAGGGTTCAGTTTGCTACGGTGTGGGTTTCGCTACTAGTTTAGGGCACTAACCTGGTTCGACGGTCGCGTGTAAGCTTTGACATCGGATCTAGCAACGGTCGCAGATCGTGTCGCGAATCCCATTTCCGGAACGTCCCGTCACTGGTCTCTGGTGATTGCGATGGAAAGCGTGGCTGCCTCTGTGTCATGAGATCTCAACGTCAGGCTATGCTAACTTAACTTGTGAGAATATGCTCTATACACATATAATAACTTACTATATCTATTAATATACTGCTTCAATAAATAACATACTGTCAAAAATTATAACATATATATGTAACATATGTAACAGTAAGTATATGTCTATTTAGCTACTGTACATCAACCTACTATATATATATCCATTGGATATACCAATTTCATACAATGAGTTACTGATCACGTATTGAAAACATGCTGACATTAAAAGACTGAGTTTCTATACATACCTATAAGTTTACTAATTCCTAGACTCAGCTCAGACATCTAGTTTATATACTACAGTCTACTCATCCTACTACATGATTCCTGTATGTTTTATTAATATTAGGCTCCTAAAGTCCAGTTGCATGGAGACTCTCATAAAAAGTTTGAGAAACTCCCAGCTTATCATCTGATAATATTCTGGTTACAAGCACCAACTGTTATTAATAGACTTAATATCATACTAACCCAACTAAGTACTGACATTGCAGAATCAAAAGATAAAACTAATTGCTAACTAATTAATAAACTCCATGCGGTTTGTTAAGTACTCACACGTTCTCGCAGGTCGGAGCCACGGTGGCCGAAAGATGCAGCCGGCTGAGGAGGAGGAGAGGGCTTGGCAGCGGGACAGTGCACGACACGGTGACGAGCAGTGGCAGGCGGCATGGAGGCGACGGCTGAAGTGTGGTCTGAGGCGAGCGACGGCTTGAGTTTGCTGCCGGCGTGGAGAGGAGGCGCCTGGCTAAGGGCGAGGTGGAGGAGTCGATGGTAACGTTGCCGGCATGGGGGCGTGCGGCGGTTCGGCTGCCGTGAGGTGGAGGATGGCCGGGGGTTGTGTGGGTTTGGTGTGGCGGAGGGGGCTGAGAGCACGGGAAGGCTGGAGGACGGTGGAAGGAGGGGGAGCAGGTCGCAGGCATCCGGAGTAGGGCGCTCGGCGGTTTGAGCGGCGGAAGAGGAGCAAGGGGGCATGGTGGTCTGGGCTCGGACATCGGAGGCTTGAGTTCCTTGCGTGCATGGAAAAGAACGGAAAGGCCTGGGGCTGTGCAGGTTGAGGGGGAAGAGTAAAAGAACAAAATATTTTAAAAATAGGGTGAGAGAAAATCTTCTGTTGGTGTTTTGCTTTTTTTTTTTTGTGTAGACTGACGCATTGCAAAGGGAAAGGGAGGCATGGGTTTTAAAAACATAGTAGGGCTCCTAGGGTCTGTACAAGATAGGTTTCAGTAGGATAAGGGTAGGCTTTATCTGTTGCTTACGTGTGGAACGGGTCAAAGGGAGAGATCATGTGGACGTGATGACGTGGGGAACGGTGGGATAGGTTCGGATGCTAACAGACGGGTTCTGGGTTCTACTTAAAACAAATTGATTTCCAAAATATTCCACTCCCTTATTCGTTCAACCATTTGGGTTATCAGTAAAGTCAGGCCCAAACAAAACTAATTAGTTATTAAGTTCGTTATAAAGACTAAGTCTTAATATCCCCCCCTTTTTACGTTAGGATATTCACAGTGTTTGTTTGGATTTGCTTGTAAAATTTAATTAATGTTTAAAAAAAACGTCCAGCCATTCTTAAAAAAATTCAAATTTTATAAATAAAATATTTTGTAAATTAGTAATGAGTTAAGCAGATTTGTCCGTCGACGCCCGAAAATTACAAGGAAAATACCAGGGCGAACGCGCCTCCCGGAGGATCGTGAAAATGGGGTCCGGTCGTGCATTAGAGCTACGGGGTACAATAATAAAAATCAAATACACAAATCACACACGAAAAACATCTACGCGCTAAAATACGTGCAGTCGAAAAGTGGCCGTTACATTCTACCCACCTTAGAAATGATTCCGCCCTCGGAATCGCTTATAATAATAATAATATATATAAACAGTTATGCCTACAACTCCCATATCTGCACATAATGATCGCTAATCTTGTAAATTCAAACAACGTTTCTCAATAAGACTACAATATCAACAACTATCTCGTCCCCAATATATTATCCATCATATTAACTCATAAATTAATCCTCCATAATCACTGAACCATCAAGCCACATCTATCCTTACCCCTATCATCTATCTCTTAATCCTATAAAATCCATCTTCCTAACTACCCATTCATCTCAACATGTCATATTACTTCCAATGTCTTCTCACCCCAACCTAAGTCAAATATTCATGCTATAAGTGCTCTTCTCATTCTCATGATCACCCTAAAACATACCATACCTCATAGATACTCCTATCTACCACTCGTCCAAGTTTCAGGTCTGGTAAATTCTCATCTTCACGCATATAATCTCGTTCAACCAGAATTCTCCATCGAGTCCGCCACATTTCGGTTTTATAAATAAGTCTTGGGCAGCCCATTCTTTTCATTCGAAAGAAATCTATTCCAATATCCTATTGTTCCAAAATCGGTCAATCATTGCTATAACAAATCTCATCTCTCCCTGAGCCTACCCGCAAACAAATCCTATAACAATAATGGCTAGTCCCAAAACTATAACAACCATAACATAACATTTCTAAATGGAGAGAAAGAGAAGAGAAAAGGGAAACTTAAAACCAGTGACACATTTTTTTTTAATCATTTGGAAAAAATGTGTGGAGTCGTGGTAATGGATGAGGGAGGATAATTGATCTGTGATCTTGTGAGCTAATTTCAAAAACTTTAAAGGGTTGGTTTAAAAGAAAAACAAAGTCTTGATACAATCACACGTAGTCAAAGATAAGCTATTCTATATTCGAGAAAAACTACGTCTAAGTAAATTGTCTGCCATGACCTTATTCATATACGTATGAATACCGTCTTTCAGACAATTTCAATCATATCATGGTTAACACCGAGTACACATTCAAGACACAAAAGGCAATTATTAGGATCCTAAAGATGACACACTCATACAGATCTACACACTATACCTATATATATACATCATGACATCACAAACTCAAGGGCCCACTACTAGCTAGGGATGACATAGACAACTACAGGGGCTAATGTCTACACAATAGAAAAGAAGCCGAAACCAAAAGTGTACCGAAAGAAGAGCGGAAGGAACGAGTTCAAATAAGGCGAGATAAAGAGGTAGCTGGTTGGGTGGGACAAAAATATTGCTCAAAATAATTAAATAGATGGAAAAAAAATTATATGCAAAATAGTGTATCATATACTTTTATACTTATAAAAAAATGAGCATATGTAGAAAATTACAACTCGGAAAAGAGCTAGACGAAGGAATAAAGAGTAGGGTGAGGTAGTGATTTGTTTCACATATGAAAATAGATTTATAAAAGGTCTTCGAAGTATGAGCACGATGAACATAGAACTGACATAAAAAAAATTTGAAGTTCTATTTAGCTTAGAAAATATTCTAAAAGTACGTACCGTAAATGGTTAAAACAAATTTCGTAGTTTAGAAAAAATAATAATATATTTATTGAATTATCAAAACGGTAACAATGTTTTAAAACTGAAATACAAAAGATACCGGTTAGAAATAATTACGAGATATTAACTTAAAAATTTCGATCACGAAGAAATCAAAATCCAAGAAAGAATTTTAACTCAACCGAAAAGCAAGGGGTTTTCAAAGAAATCAAGCCAGAGCGAAAACTTAATAAGGAAAGTCGAAAATAATTTTAGAGGAGGTAGAATTGGTCAAGGAATGGATTCGAAGGATCGATGATAATTGTCAGGAAACGATCACGAGAATCGAGAGAAAGGAAAAATGATCGCATGAAGAGTACGTGTAAGTTATGAATCGTGAAGAGCTACGATGGGACTCTATGGTCGATAGCACAAAATTTGCAAGGATCAGAGGGATGCTAGAGGATAAGGGTTCTAATCATCGGGTCGTCTAAAGATTAGGATAACTCAGCTCAAAGGCTTCCTATGAGCTAGACTATACCCAGGATATAAAGAGAAAGTTCCTAAGAGAAACAAGGTTACGTTCTGCTGGGCCCGAAGTCGATGGATCCGAGCGAAAGACAAAAAGAGAAGGACTCTAGAAATTCTAGCATGATCGGAGTCAAATGGGGATGCTAAGGTAGTCTGGGACGAGGACGACTCGATATTAACCAAGGCGTCAGACTATCAACCTGGGCGTCTATCTAAGTCTTCCTACCATCTAAGACAAGGAAACCTATATTTAGACTTGTACATGGATATTAAATGAATGCGGTACTCTTATTGTTCCGAACTTTTGCAAGACCTGCATGGGCCACCACTAAAACCTGTCACGCCCCGCTTCCCAAAATGGACGGAAGCGAAGCGTGACGAGGCCCGCTTAGGCCAGAGCTTTAGAAGCTCGGACCCAATAAGCGTCTGTAGGGGTACCATTTTTGAATTTTCCAGGTTCTTGCATTTAAAGTTTAGGAACAACAAAAGTACAAAAAGGAAATGGCATTCATTAATAAGTGATATAATATCCAACTGGTACAAAGTCTAAAAAGGAAGCCTAAGCATGGCAACAACCTAACTAAAAGCAAACTAAAAGCAGTAACCTCTGAAAGTGACGACTAAAAAGACCTCAAGGTCTGGTCCTCGTCAGGCACGTACTCTGGGTCGACGTCCTCGGCTCCTCGTACTCCAGTGAGTCTGCCTCGTCCACGAACTCTGGCTGAACACCTGACGTACAGCACCCAAGAAAAAGGAACTGTACGTCAGGTAAAGTCTACAAGAAGGGTTAGACTTTACTGCAAGTGCACCAAACTTTAAACAACGATTTACTGGTTGATTAGCATGCTGAGGTTCTTTTACACAACAGTTTACTGGTTGATTAGCATGATGTGGTTATGACAGAGTAACACGAAAGGAAGTACCGTAGCAGGAAAGTAAAACGGGACAAGTAGTAGTCGTAGCGTGTGCTACCAACTACGGGACTAACCTACAGGTGTCAAGTCAAGACAGGATAAACAGGACGGAACAAGACGAAACGTGGCAAGACAAGACAAGACAGGACAATTGTGACATGAAGGGTTCACGCCTTACGGTTCGAGGGGGATCCGACCCTCTTGCCGTGCGCACGCTCAACCCTACCCCAAACCCCAGAACTCAGGACAAGACAATATAGGGCCACTCACTCTGCTAGGTGAGTGCCTCTATCCCCACGGTCGGTAGCGTATCGCTCACTCTGCTAGGTGAGCGAAGAACGCCTCGTAGGTCAAACCGTACAACTGTATAGGACTACTCACCCTGCTAGGTGAGCGTCTCTATCCTCTCGGTCTGCTGGGACACTCACTCTGCTAGGTGGGTGCCGAGCTTCCCGTAGGCTGTGAATCAGTACAAGGGATCACTCTCTCTAGCTTGGAGAGTGCCCTATTGCCCGTAGGCTGTGCAAGACGAGACGGGACGTGTCAAGACGGGAAGAGTTATTCTAGGGTGTCCACACTCACGCACACACATGATAGCCCTACAGCATTAAAAAGTTGTTGTTGTCAGGCTCAGACTTCGTCGTCAAGTCTGAGCCGTCAGGAGTCGTTCCGGACGCTATCATTTCACGTCCGGTTCTATACATTCACAGTCTAACAGTTCTAGCAATCTAAGACCAAAGCTCGGTCAAAAACGCAAGTGGGTACACTTGCCTGCGATGGCAAGTGTGTCGTCCGTCCGGTGTGTCTGGTCCAAGCGTCGCGTCCGCGGAAGTCCGTCTGAAATATCGCCACGGTGACATAGTCAGGTCGCGTTTTCAGTAAATCCTATTTAGGTTCATTTCTAGGTTGTCGGGACTACCCTAATTGTCAAAGTCACAATTTTGATATTTAGTCCTATTCGACGATTCTATCCTATGTGCACAGTTCAAAAGTCCAGTCGTCGAATCTACTGTTTCACAACGTTTTAAAGGCGTAGAAAATAAATTTAGTTACAGTGGTCCGATTTTAGTTAGGGTTCAGTTTGCTACGGTGTGGGTTTCGCTACTAGTTTAGGGCACTAACCTGGTTCGACGGTCGCGTGTAAGCTTTGACATCGGATCTAGCAACGGTCGCAGATCGTGTCGCGAATCCCATTTCCGGAACGTCCCGTCACTGGTCTCTGGTGATTGCGATGGAAAGCGTGGCTGCCTCTGTGTCATGAGATCTCAACGTCAGGCTATGCTAACTTAACTTGTGAGAATATGCTCTATACACATATAATAACTTACTATATCTATTAATATACTGCTTCAATAAATAACATACTGTCAAAACTTATAACATATATATGTAACATATGTAACAGTAAGTATATGTCTATTTAGCTACTGTACATCAACCTACTATATATATATCCATTGGATATACCAATTTCATACAATGAGTTACTGATCACGTATTGAAAACATGCTGACATTAAAAGACTGAGTTTCTATACATACCTATAAGTTTACTAATTCCTAGACTCAGCTCAGACATCTAGTTTATATACTACAGTCTACTCATCCTACTACATGATTCCTGTATGTTTTATTAATATTAGGCTCCTAAAGTCCAGTTGCATGGAGACTCTCATAAAAAGTTTGAGAAACTCCCAGCTTATCATCTGATAATATTCTGGTTACAAGCACCAACTGTTATTAATAGACTTAATATCATACTAACCCAACTAAGTACTGACATTGCAGAATCAAAAGATAAAACTAATTGCTAACTAATTAATAAACTCCATGCGGTTTGTTAAGTACTCACACGTTCTCGCAGGTCGGAGCCACGGTGGCCGAAAGATGCAGCCGGCTGAGGAGGAGGAGAGGGCTTGGCAGCGGGACAGTGCACGACACGGTGACGAGCAGTGGCAGGCGGCATGGAGGCGACGGCTGAAGTGTGGTCTGAGGCGAGCGACGGCTTGAGTTTGCTGCCGGCGTGGAGAGGAGGCGCCTGGCTAAGGGCGAGGTGGAGGAGTCGATGGTAACGTTGCCGGCATGGGGGCGTGCGGCGGTTCGGCTGCCGTGAGGTGGAGGATGGCCGGGGGTTGTGTGGGTTTGGTGTGGCGGAGGGGGCTGAGAGCACGGGAAGGCTGGAGGACGGTGGAAGGAGGGGGAGCAGGTCGCAGGCATCCGGAGTAGGGCGCTCGGCGGTTTGAGCGGCGGAAGAGGAGCAAGGGGGCATGGTGGTCTGGGCTCGGACATCGGAGGCTTGAGTTCCTTGCGTGCATGGAAAAGAACGGAAAGGCCTGGGGCTGTGCAGGTTGAGGGGGAAGAGTAAAAGAACAAAATATTTTAAAAATAGGGTGAGAGAAAATCTTCTGTTGGTGTTTTGCTTTTTTTTTGTGTAGACTGACGCATTGCAAAGGGAAAGGGAGGCATGGGTTTTAAAAACATAGTAGGGCTCCTAGGGTCTGTACAAGATAGGTTTCAGTAGGATGAGGGTAGGCTTTATCTGTTGCTTACGTGTGGAACGGGTCAAAGGGAGAGATCATGGGGACGTGATGACGTGGGGAACGGTGGGATAGGTTCGGATGCTAACAGACGGGTTCTGGGTTCTACTTAAAACAAATTGATTTCCAAAATATTCCACTCCCTTATTCGTTCAACCATTTGGGTTATCAGTAAAGTCAGGCCCAAACAAAACTAATTAGTTATTAAGTTCGTTATAAAGACTAAGTCTTAATATCCCCCCCTTTTTACGTTAGGATATTCACAGTGTTTGTTTGGATTTGCTTGTAAAATTTAATTAATGTTTACAAAAAAACGTCCAGCCATTCTTAAAAATTCAAATTTTATAAATAAAATATTTTGTAAATTAGTAATGAGTTAAGCAGATTTGTCCGTCGACGCCCGAAAATTACAAGGAAAATACTGGGGCGAACACGCCTCCCGGAGGATCGTGAAAATGGGGTCCGGTCGTGCATTAGAGCTACGGGGTACAATAATAAAAATCAAATACACAAATCACACACGAAACACATCTACGCGCTAAAATACGTGCAGTCGAAAAGTGGCCGTTACAGTTTGCAAGAGATTGGACCGATACTAGGGTTTCTGGTTGCAATTCCGTGCCAATACCCGTTTGCAAGAGATTGGACGGGTAGGAACTATCCCAATCTAGATCGCGAGCCGAGTTTGCAAGAGATTGGGCTCGGTGCGCGATTGGACGATGATGTTGATCCTAATGCTAGCCTTCCTAGGCTAGGGTTTGCAAGAGATTGGACCCAAACCTAGGATAGCTATAGACCGGCAACAGCGCGAGAGCGTGAGCTTGGTTCTACATTCAGTTGCAACTAGTCCATTCAAAATCTCAATCTAGCAATTTTGATACCGACGACCCACATTTATGAGATACGGTGAGTAGCGGGGATTCCCCATTCCCTAGACGTTCTTTATTTGATTTGATATTTCCGCACTTTGTCTGACGATTGTGACAGGATCGCCAAAGGCAAATCTTTCTTCTTGAATAGCCAGGTTGATTGGAACAAGCACGGTCATTCGTCCTCCCTGTGTTCGATATCCCGCTCGCTGCTACACCGTGCACTTGCGGTAAAACTACAACCGTTCTTTAGGGTTACGTCCCGGAGCGATCATGAGTTGTCGTCACTCGGCCGATGGCTTCTCTTCACTCGGGCGGTCGGCAATTTCCACTCGGTCGAGTGGGTCTTCTGAAGCTCAGGCAGATGAAAAACAATAAGTTGTCTCTTTTTGATGGGCGTCGTCTGAGTGCCACTCGGGCGGACGGGGTCTCGTCACTCGGCCGATGTGGCTTCCGATGCTCGGCCGAGTGCACACATGAAGCGTGTCCGATCTGGTCGGCCGAGCGGGGTCTCGCTGATCGGCCGAGTGACTCCTTCACTCGGCCGAGTGAGACACCAAAAATGCCCAAACAGCTTGTTTCTGCCTCCTCGTCGCTCCTACGACGTTCTTTCTTCTTCCGCTCCTCTCCAATAACAAAATACCCCTCGGAGAAGTCATCGGTGACACTCTGGAGTAGGCGTATCTCGGGATCGCTCCAAATCGCTCCAAATCTCCTGAAATACGACAAAAACAACAAATCGTGAAAAGTATCGCAATATTGTCGATAAATCGTGAAAAGCGTGATTTGAGCGATCTATATGGCATGCAATCATGCGGAAAAAAGGTGTAAAATGAGGAGTGATCATAAACCTAAATCGAATATCTAGGCCTTCCCATCGATTAGAATCCAATCTCTTGCAAACCCCAAATCGATGAAAATCCCTAGCTATCCGTAATAAATCAATCACAACCTAACCCCTTTAGCAATTCTAGTAATTTAGAAATTCATTCATCAGAAATCTGAAATTAGATCCATATGGTTCATCCCCAAACCCTAGAACAATCAAATCTACTCAAGCATAGCAATAACGATATGAGAATCAATAAAAATCATTGCTTGCATACAAAAAGATAGAAAATACAAAGATTCAAATAACAAGAACAAAATACTTAGCTTTGATGAAGATCTTCAATCCAAAAACAAGCTTTTAGATCCAAGAGGGGGCCTAGGGCATGGCCTAACCTCTAAAAAAGAGTCTAAGAAAACAACATGGGAACCCCCCTCTAATGATGGCTACAACCCTCTTAAATAACCCCCAAAAAAACCCTAGCAAAACTGCCTAAAAACCCCCTGAAACCCGCGCCCAAAATAAATTCTGCGCGTGACTTAAGTTCTGTGCCAGTCGCGACTCGGCCGAGTGGAAAGCTCACTGGGCCGAGTGGGAATTCCTGCAGAAATTCCAGAAAACAGCACTCTGTCAAAAACTGGCAAAAACTGGTCACTCGGCCGAGTGGGAATCTCACTCGGCCGAGTGGAAATGTCACTCGGCCGAGTGACACTGACATGCAAATTCCAGCACTATAGCATCGACTTGCAGAAATTCCCCAGATTTCATCCGACCTCCGATTGGCGCGTTCTTGGCGGCGTTGGAACCTTCATAAAGTCTACTATCTATAACAAATATGGGAAAAATATTTTGATTGCTAGAATGATAGCAGGTTTCAAAATAGTGGAAGGTTGTCTGAAAATCTGGGCGTGTGTGTCATCGGCGTCACTCGGTCGAGTGGACTTCTCCACTCGGTCGAGTGGGCTTCTCTACTCGACCGAGTAGGTCTCCAAAGGATCTCTGAAAATTCCAGTAACTTCGACCTTTCTCTGGACAATTTCCCTGCACCACTCGGGCGAGTGAGATTTCTCACTCGGCCGAGTAGGGTTTCTTCGTTTGGCCGAGTATACGCTGAAATTGACTCTGTGTGCATATCCGTTCTCCTCGACCGAGTGGGGCTTCTTGTTCGGCCGAGTGAGTGATCCACTCGGCCGAGTGGCATGCTGTAAATGCCCAATCTTCTCAGTTTCTCCTCCTTGTCGCTCTTACGAAGTTCCTTCTTCTTCCACCCATCTTCCATCGCTGAGTGGCCCTCAAATGAGCCGTGGGTGACTCTCCTTAGCGCTTGCAAACCACTTGATCTCAAAATCGCTTTGAATCGCTCCATATTTCCTGAAATACGACAAAAACAAGAAATAGTGAAAAGCATTGCAATATTGTCAAATAATCATGAAAAATGCGATATGGGCGGTCAAAACGGCATGCAAACATGCAGAAAAAAGTTGTAAAATATGGAGTGATCAAAATCCCCCAAGCTTACCTCTTACTCGTCCTCGAGGAAGATAAGTAGAGAGACGAACTCGGGAGATGAAGACAAAGAAAATGAAATGAAAAAGAAAGAACACGAGGTGGAAGGGGTTGCTAGATTATTCTCTCAGATCTCAAGCCATAAGCTACACATCATGATAACTTGGAAAATACGAATCACATGCTATAAGGATTTCATATCTTACTTAGACATGATACTTGCAAGCTTTTAAGAACAACAAAAGGGACGCTCTAAATTCATACAATCAATCCATATCCACATCACGCATTTCATAGAATTTAATATACAAATATTGGCGATGCATTTTTCAATCAAAAGTTATAAATGAAGCATATAAGATACACACCAAGAATGCAATAGAGAGTAGAATAAGAGTCATGGCATTCACATATTTATTTCAAATCATGAAAAATCTCCATATCTAGTATATTTTGCAAAGTCTAAGCATTATCGAATATTCCCATTCATGCACGTCTCCACTCTAATGTCATACTCACTCATATGGTCAAATGAATTCACCCCCCCCAAGCTTAGCTTGAGGCATCACATCTAAAGGAATATGATAGTGGAAATGTGATTTTTGGCTTGGTTTTCCCAAGTATTTTGTGGCTCCAATAATGAGATAGAGAAATATCTTTCCTTTTCTTTTTTTTGAACATTTTGTTTCTCATTTTTCTTCTAGGATTTTTGTAGGAGCAATTTGATTTGTATTTTTTGATTTTTGGCTCCTTTTTGGCTTTTTGAACTTTTTGGAGCAACCTTTTTCTTTTGTAGGGATTTTTGGGAAATAGATGCGATATAAGTAGCCTTAGGAGGTGAACTCAAGTGACATGTAGAGAATAAAAAGATATATGTGGAGAAAGAAATAATGTAGCACTCGGTTCACTCTAAGATGTGCACGAATGGTTCAATAAAATAATACTTCAACTAAAACTCATATGTAAGCATGGATATTCTCAATCATTTCAATAAATAGTGAAGTCAAGCAGTAAAGTTTACAACCATATCAGGCATGCAACAGAAGGTGAAGAATAAAACTGATGCTTCAGATATACTAATGATGCGTGAATCTTGGTGCATTTCCAACAAAAGCATACTAAACACTAATCAATACATTCAGCTTCAATTATTATCATGCATTCATATAGAGGAATCATCAAAAGAATATATAAGCAAGCATATGGATAGCAAGACTATGGAATACTCAAAGTAGCATGGCAAGGAATAATAAGCATTGTGATGGTTGGTAAAGCAATAAGAGATATCATCATACAAAATTCATCTAGCGGAAGAAGAGAAAGGAAAATAAAGAAAATAAAAAAAATAAAAGAGATGAAAGAAAAGAAAAACAAGCACACAACATGATGCATGAACACACATAAAAGGAAAATAAGATGGAAAAATAAAAAAGATGATGCAAAAATTTTGAAAAATTTTAAAAACCCTAAAATAAAGTAAAAATGCAAATAATGCATCTAAATGGCATGGAAATGCACTCCCCCAAGCTTGAACTTCACATTGTCCTTAATGTGATCATAGTGGAAGAATATGAGGAACAACGATAATAATAAGGGGGGTGAATGGAAAATGATGAAATGAATGACATGAAATCCTAATGCAACTACATGCCCATGCAATGATGCATGAGAGCACTTTCCCCCAAGCTTATACCAAACAAACCTATTCAAATGACTTGACCAAAAATGTCATTGGTTTGTAGAGCGTGATCAAGTCAAATGAATAAGAAAGTAATTTTTCACTTGAAAGAAATGCTCAATGGTGGTGAGCAAAAGGATGTGGCGTATCAAAATATGAAGAGGGCAATTAATATATATAATGGGTTTGGGGTGTAAAAATTTTTGTTGCCGTCATATGAGGTGATATTTATTCAAGCAAATCTATACTGGCCTCTTGCTGTCGAGAGGATTCGTGTTTATTGAAAGCATAAAATTTTCTACACTACTGGATTGATATCACCTCTAGCAAAAGGCGGATCCAGTATCCTTGCCGGTGCAGGCAACTGCTCCAACTACTCTTTTCGTGGCTCCGCCAGATGCGTGTGTCCACGGACTCCAACAAACTCCAGTAATGCATCCTCCAGCATTCCCACAAGGACTCCACATTTACCCTACAGAGAATAGGATGCATCAGTTCGCTGCAAAAATTTCACCCTCGTGATAAAAGTATCCCAAAGAGGATCGTCTATAGAAATATATGGAATAAATAATGGTGGACGATACTTCCCTGGAAATAATCCAATATCCTCATGTGCCGTGATAGCTGTCTCCATGGTGTCTTCTCTATGCTGCTCAGGTAAATCTAGATCATAGGTGTGGGCCTCATCAAGATGCTCTTCATCATCGTCGGACTCATCCCAGTGCACCTCTTTATCATATTCATATGCGTCCATGGGTGCTAACTCCTCGCTCTCCTCCTCGTATTCATCCCATTGTACCTTTTGTTCATATGTATGTGTATCCTGTAAAAGGCACGATGAGTCGTCAAAATCTGAATCACAAAAAACATCATACACTAGAGGGGAATCAAATGTAGGAGATGAGGGGGTGAAGAGATCTCCCTGAAAGGGAGCCATAAGCTCTGTGGGATAGTCCTCGGCGTCAATGGAAGGATGAGGTGGCTGCGGAAGCTCTAATGGAGGAGGGTAGTGCTCGGGATCCTCATGAATGGCTATGTCCTCGTCCTGATGCACGACCTCCTCGGCGATAAACTCTGGCTCCATGTGTAATGCCTCCTCAAAAGCATGCTCTGGCTCGACAGTGTGCTCATTTGCCTTCTCATCAACTATCAATGTAGGCTCTCTCTGGAATGGTGATGCTGGCTGCTCAGGTATGTCAACTTGTGGGGATGTATCATGTGGAGGGGAATGCCCGAAAGCAATCCGAAAATATAGTCTATCCCCCTCAAGACTGACATGGATGTCCTCCTCAATTGTTCCTGCAGTTGAAACACGGTTCATAACAAAATCTGCAAATCGTAGCTCAAATGCATCACCTATGGTAATGCTCTCTAAACCGGTGAACCTCACTGACTCCAAGAGGCCATCCAATAATATCTGAAATGCGTCCTCCTCTGGCTGCGCATATGACTCAGTTTCTGCTTCCTCCGCGGCCTCCCATCCATTCTTTATATGCAATAGTTGTATCGTAGGATGTGGGATCGATGACGGCACATTCTGGCTCTGGTAATATGACCGGTGATGCTTCTTGCTCATAAAATGAAGAAGCGGAACTGATATCTTTGGAAATCCCTGCAACCTTAAGCATGAGCGCATTCATTTAAAGTTCCCTCTTCACGCATTCCAATTGAAGGGCGCTCTTATCAAGCCCGGCTTGTATTTCAACTTGGTGTGCATGCATCTCATCAAAAAAATCCTTTGTTTCTCATCAAGCTCGGGCCAGTGCGTTTCCTCAAAAAAGTATTCTCCCATCTGAGCACTCTGATCATAATATTATTCTCCCATCTGAGCACTCTGATCAAAATCTATGGTCCACGTAGTATAATCCATAGCACCTGATCAACAAAGATAAATACCTGGAGGAAAATATCAGTGGCACAAAAGAATATAGAAATGATAATAATGATGGCGGGGGTGAAAATCCCCTTTTGTTAAAAAAAATTTTTAGTCTAATCAACCTATTTGTGACAAATTGGCACCCAACGGGAAACACCTCCCCGGCAACGGCGTCAAAAACTTGATCGCTTCAAAAATGTAACCGAAGAGCACAACCTAGTATGACACAAATGCACGAAGATAAATCCCCGGCAACGGTGCCAAAAACTTGATCGCTTCCAAAATGTAACCCAAGAGCACAACCTAGTATGGCGCAAATGCACGAAGATAAATCCCCGGCAACGGTGCCAAAAACTTGATCGGCCCCGGATATACACCCGGAGAACGATTGTAGTTTTACCGCAAGCGCACGGTCAAGTGGCGAGCGGGTATCGAACACGAGGAGGTGGTGTTGGCTCCAATCTATCCTAGGTTGGTTTGACTACGAATGTTTTATTGGTGGAGATGGTTATGGAATGATGTAATGGAAATGGTGGTGGATGTCGGTGTCGGTGAAAAAGAAGTCAGATAAAGTATCGATTCAAATTTAATACAATAAAAGTGTCTAGGGCTAGGAAATCCCCACTACGGATCGTCATGCATCATTGTGAATAGTGAATCTCAATATTACTAGACTTGTGTTGAGGTGAACTAGTCGTAACTGAATAGAGAACCAAGCTCACGCTCTCGCGCTATTGTCGGTCTATAGCAACCTAGGATAGGGCCCACTCTCGTGCAAACCCTAACCTAAGCCGCTAGCATGAAGATAGACATCATTGTTCAATCGCCCCTCGAGCCCACTCTCGTGCAAACTCGAGTTACGATCTAGGTTGTGATAGTTCGTATTCGTTCAATCTCTTGCAAACGAATATGGGTATAGATTTATAATAAAAATCCTAGCTTTGGTCCAATCTCTTGCAAACCAAGTCTAGAGAATCTCGATTATAAACCTAAATCGAATATCTAGGCCTTCCCATCGATTAGAATCCAATCTCTTGTAAACCCCAATCGATGGAAATCCCTAGCTATCCGTAATAAATCGATCACAACCTAACCTCCTAGCAATTCTAGCAATTTAGAAATTCATTCATCACAAATCTGAAATTAGATCCATAGGGTTCATCCCCATGCCCTAGAACAACAAATCTACTCAAGCATAGCAATAACGATATGAGAATCAATAAAAATCATTGCTTGCATACAAAAACATAGAAAATACAAAGATTCAAATAACAAGAACAAAATACTTAGCATTGATGAAGATCTTCAATCCAAAAACAAGCTTTTAGATCCAAGAGGGGGCCTAGGGCATGGCCTAACCTCTAAAAAAGAGTCTAAGAAAACAACATGGGAACCCTCCCTAATGATGGCTACAACCCTCTTAAATAGCCCCCAAAAAACCCTAGCAAAACTGCCTAAAACCCCCTGAAATCCGCGCCCAAAATAAATTCTGCGCGTGAATTAAGTTCTGCGCCAGTCGCGACTCGGCCGAGTGGAAAGCTCACTCGGCCGAGTGGGAATTCCTGCAGAAATTCCAGAAAACAGCACTCTGTCAAAAACTGGAAAAAACTGGTCACTCGGCCGAGTGTGAATCTCACTTGACCGAGTGGAAATGTCACTCGGCCGAGTGACACTGACATGCAAATTCCAGCACTACAGCATCGACTTGCAGAAATTCCCCAGATTTCATCCGACCTCCGATTGGTGCGTTCTTGGCGGTGTTGGAACCTTCATGAAGTCTACTATCCATAAAAAATATGAGAAAAATAATTTTATTGCTAGAATGATAGAAGATTTCAAAATAGTAGAAGGTTGTCTGAAAATCTGGGCGTGTGCGTCATCGGCGTCACTCGGTCAAGTGGACTTCTCCACTCGGTCGAGTGGGCTTCTCTACTCAGCTGAGTAGGTCTCCAAAGGATCTCTGAAAATTCCAGTAACTTCGGCCTTTCTCTAGACAATTTTCCTGTACCACTCGGGCGAGTGAGATTTCTCACTCGGCCGAGTAGGCTTTCTTCGTTCGGCCGAGTATACGCTGAAATTGACTCTGTGTGCATATCCATTCTCCTCGGCCGAGTTGGACTTCTTGTTCGTCCGAGTGAGTGATCCACTTGGTCCGAGTGGCATGCTGTAAATGCCCAATCTTCTCCGTTTCTCCTCCTCGTCACTCTTACGAAGTTCCTTCTTCTTCCACCCATCTTCCATCGCTGAGTGGCCCTCAAATGAGCTGTGGGTGACTCTCCTTAGCGCTTGCGAACCACTTGATCTCAAAATCGCTCTGAATCACTCCATATTTCCAGAAATACGACAAAAACAAGAAATAGTGAAAAGCATTGCAATATTGTCAAATAATCGTGAAAAACACGATATGGGCGGTCAAAACGGCATGCAAACATGCATAAAAAAAGGTGTAAAATATGGAGTGGTCAGCGGACTAGGTGGAGGGGAGTCCTCCCTAGGTGAGAGGGACCAGGGTCATCGGTCTGCCTCCGCTTGGGGGCGGATCCCCGCGTGCGTGGTCTAGTGCGGGGCGGCATGTGTGCCGCGAGTGCTCACCCAACTAAGATATAATGCGGCGTGCGAAAAAAATATGGAATGAGGGTACCTGAACACGCCGTGAGAGCAAATCAGCCAACGGGTCTACGGATCGAGAGAAACAATGAGAAAATGGGATTTCGGGGCAAACCAAGGCGATAGGGGGAGGGGGAGGGGTAGCGCCGACGAGATGGACGGTGGCCGGTAGTCGGCGCGACTCGGGGAGTTCGGTCGCCGGTCGAAGGGGGTTGATTCGGGCGCGGGAGCTCTTGCAGCGGGCGAGGGAGACGAAGCAGTGGAAACTCGGGCGAAACGGGGTAAAATTTGGGGTTTTAGAAAATCGCGCCTGCCTCCACGCTTATATATAAATTGTTACGACTCGGCCGAGTGACAATGTCACTCGGCCGAGTGCGTAAACGGAAAAATTTTGAAAAAAAATCTCGTTCCCACTTACGACTCGGTCGAGTGGCTTTTGTTCACTCGGCCGAAGGGAGAAAACTCCTTCAGCCGAATGGCAGAGCCGAGTGGCTCTGCCACTCGGCAATTTTTAGGATTGGAGGGTATCTGTTTCACTCGGCCGAGTGACTAAACGTACTCGGCCGAGTGGCTGTTAATACTGAAATGCACAAAAAAGACAGAGAGTTGGTTCCACAGACTTCCCTGGTTGGTGCTCCTTTGCTCGACCGAGGCGCAATGATACTCGGCCGAGTGACGTGCTGTTTTCTGCTTCGGGGCTCCGTTTTCGCTCTACTCTCTGTTTTTCTTCCTCCAGTTGGTTTCTTCCTCCTCCTAAGGCCTGAACGCATTTCTGGAGCACTCTTCCTTGCCTCTATCTTCCTCTTATGATTGATCTCCTTTTCTCCTTCTCCTGTCATGAAAAATAGGACCCATTGTCACGATTTTTATGGGCAAAAAGACTCTAAAAACTAACATAAGTCTAAACCAAAAATGAAAATCAAATAAAAATAATGCAAAAACCATCGGGTTGCCTCCCGACAAATGCTCGTTTAAGGTCTTGAGCTCAACCCCTTTGGATTTTCAATTTAGCGCGGGATGTTGGGTGCATATGAGATGCACCCGTCGAATTTGCCGGGAAGACCGCTCGGATTTGGATCGTGGTGGTGTGTGGCCTTCCTCAGCGACCCTTCGTCATGGGCAATATTGGGGGATGGCTCCCTCAAGCTTGAGCTTGTTCCGGTCTTTGACTTCGCCGGTGACACCGATCTTCGAATCGATAGAGCTTTCCTTGGATTCTTCAATGTCGAGAGCTTGCAAAGCTCTCGTATCCTTGCGACTTCAGCGTCGCCATCATCATTCGCCATGAAGCTAATGGGAGAGTCCTCCAACGTCTCTTCTTCGCTCAAATCTTGGCTTTCTTCAAAGCTATCGTCATGGAGTGCACCGATGGAGTGGGGGATAGCCTCTTCTATAACATCGTCAAGGAGGTCCACATAATCTAGCTCCTCATGATACGACATGTGCTTCATAGCCTTTGGTATATGGAGCTCGACTTCAATGTTGCCGACATTCAAGGTAAGAGTCCCTTCCCGCACATCGACGATTACACCGGCCTAGTGATCCCAGTATGATCGATGTGTCACCCTCCTCCTTGATATCCATGATCACAAAATCACAAGGCAAGCATATGCCTCCCGGAACTTGGAGTGAGATGTTCTCCGTGATCCCAACCAGCCTAGTAATCCGACCGTCTGTGAGTTGAATCCTCATGTCGGTCGGCTTTAAATCGGTGCCGGTGTTCAACTTTCGAAACATGGTGAGAGGCATGAGGCTCACACTAGCGCCCAAATCAACCAATGCTTTTGTAAGGGGACGCCTCCTAGCGTGCAAGGAATTCGAAAACTCCCGGGATCTTTAAATTTGGCGGGCTCCTTTTCCTTCCTAGTGAACCAAGTTCCTTGTTCCGCGAGCATGATCTTCTCTTTCCTTTTCCTTCCCGTAATCAAGTCATTTAAGAACTTCGTGTAGGATGGTATTTCCACTATGGCATCAAGGAAAGGGATATTGAGGTGCACCCCTCTCAAGTATTCGAGGAACTTGGCTAGCCTCTTCTCAATCTTGGCTCTTACTAGCCATTGTGGGAAGGGCACCGGTGGCATGAATCGGCGCTCATCAATAGGCTCCTCCACTCTAGATTTTGCTCCTTCTTGTGGCTCCTTCTCTTTTTCGACCTCAATTGCCGGCTCGCTCTCTTCTAGAATTTCCACTATGGGTTCCTTGGCTTGAGTCATGACGGGAGTGGTATCTTTCCCGCCTCTTATCGTAACCGCAACCACCGCATTGATATGGCCGGTGTTGCCCAGTGGATTTGGCTCGGGTTGAGCCGGAAATTGTTGGTTGTTTCTATTGAGCAACGCAAGTTGCTCCCCAAGTTGAGCGATGACGGTGGTAAGTGAATCTTGACCCGCCTTCAAAGTGGCGTTAATCTTTCTCTGCTCCACCATAAACTCCTCCACCTTAGCTTCAAAATCCGAACGTGGTTGAGCTTGCGGAGGGTTGGGATTTCTCCAACCTTGATTATACACGGGTGGCCTATAAGGTCCCACTTGTTTCCTAGGTGGGAAGTTATGTTGCGGTGGCCCCCTTGGTTGATAATTCGGTTGTGGTGGTGGAGCCCGAGATTGAGGAGGTTGTTGTGACGGGAGGTTCAAGGCACCATCATTATTAGCATAGGAAAAACCCGGATGGTTTCTAGCGGCCGGGTTGGCCCAATATCCGGAATTCCCCGCAACATACTGAATTTGCTCCAAAGCTCCTTCTCCATGCTCTCCTCCTACAAACATGGCTTGGGATTGGTCTTGCCAATCACTCATATAGTTTTTCGGTGCGGATGTAGAAGGAGCTCCATGCGGCTCGGTAATGTATTTTTCCAATCTCTCCACTACCTTGTGGAGAGAGTCAAATTTGCTAGCAAGCTCCACCACGGCCTTGGCCTCATAAATACTTGTGGGCTTCAAGGAGGACGAAGAATGTCCTCGCTCGTCGCCCCACTGTTGGTTGTTGGAGGTCATCTCCTCTAGCAAGGCCGTAGCTTCATCAGGGGTCTTGGACAAAATGGCCCCGTTGGCGGTAGCATTAATAATCTGTTTCGTGCCCGGTTGGAGTCCATTGTAGAAACTGTGGACAAGCTCCCAATCCTCTATGCTGTGATGGGGGCATTGATGCTGCAAGTCCTTGAAGCGCTTCCATGCCTCATAGAGAGTCTCTTGTGGTCCTTGCTTGAAGGACATGAGAGCACTTCTTATCTTCACCGTTGGCCACCACTAAAACCTGTCACGCCCTGCTTTCCAAAACAGCATAGGCGAAGCGTGACTAGGCCCGCTTAGGCCAGAACTAAGGAGCCCTGACCCAATAAGCGTCTGTGTGGTACAAGACGAAGGTACAAGTCCCTGCATGTTAGTACAGAACAATAAGAGTACAAGAAAGGGGAAGACAAATCATTTTATTATTCCAACATATCAAAAGTACCAAGTCTCATCGCCCAAAGGGCTACAACAGCAGAAAAGGAAATCTAACGGTGCAAGTACCCGACCTAAATAAGGAAACAAAAGGTGCTACACACCCAACTAAAATAAATGAAAATCTCTGGAAACTGCAATGAGAAGTCTCTAGCTCTGGTCCTCCTCAGGATCGTACTCCGGATCAACACTCTCTGGCTCCACGTCGGCTGGCAAGTCAGTCTCCTCGACGTACTCTGGCTCGATCCCTGACGTACAACACCAAAAGAAGGAACTGTACGTCAGGTAAGGTCTACAAGAAGAGGTTAGACCAAACTGCAAGTGCACCAATTATTTAACAACGTTTTACTGGTTGATTAACATGCTGAGGTTATAACAGGCGAACAAACGAAAGTACACGCAACAGGAAAAGTAAACACGACAAGTAGTAGTCGTAGTGAGTGCTACCGACTACGGGACTAGCCTACAGGTGTCAAGACAAGACGGAACAAGGAGAGCCAGATAGGAAAAGGCAAGACACGAAAAGGGTTCACACCTTTACGGTTCGAGGGGGATCAGACCCTCTTGCCACGTGCACGCTCAACCCTACCCCAAAACCCCAAGAATCGTGACAGGACAAGGGATCACTTGCTCTAGCTTGACAAGTGCCATATTGATCTCTGAGCTGTGTATCAGTACAAGGGATCACCTGCTCTAGCTTGACAGGTGCCCTATTGCTCATCGGGCTGTGAATCGGTACAAGGGATCACTCGCTCTGGCTTGGCGAGTGCCATATTGCCCAGCGGGCTGTGCAAGACAGAACGGGACATGTCAAGACGGAAAGGACATGACACAACAAACAGGAAGGGTTGTACTAGGGTGTCCACAACTCACACACACGCATGTCAATCCTATGATGTCAAACTTGTTGTTGTTGGACTCAGACTTCGTTGTCAAGTCTGAGCCATCAAGGGCATCCCGGACGCTATCATTTCACGTCCGGTTCTCATCGTTCCAAAATTTCAGTTCTAACAAGACTAAGGCCTAAACATGGCCAAGAACGCAAGTGGTACACTTGCCTGCGGTGGCAAGTGCGTCGTCTTCCTGGAACGTCTCGTCCAAACGTCTCGTCGGCGAAAGAGCGTCTGAAAATCGTGACACGGCGACGGTGTCAGATCACGGTTCATTAATTCCTATTAGGGTTGTGTCTAGGTTATGGAACTACCCTATTCGTCAAAAAATCACATTTTTAATGTATTAGCCTAATCGACGGTCTACCCTATGTGCATATGCGAGAAGTCCATTTGTCGATTTATCTACGGTTGCACAACGTTTTAAAGAGAAGCAGAAAGTAATTTTAATTTGATTATGTTGCTGATTTTATTTAGGGTTTGATTATCTATTGTGTGGATTTCTACGAATTTAGGGGACCAACTTGATTTGACGATTGAGCGGAGATCCGGCGTCAGATCTGGAAAAGGTGGAAGCTTTGCGTCGTCCGGAAGTTCCTAGGACGCGGGTAGCGCAGCGAGGAACGTTGATCATTGGTGGTGTCGTCGGCCTCCGAAAGTGGTGACGAAGATCTCGGCGTCTCCCGGGGTCATTGTCGCTAGATCTAAGATTGGATCGCCAAGAAGGATCTCGTAAAGGGAAACGAGATGGCGGCCTGAGCTTGGCCGCAAGGTTCAGATCCGGGGAGATGGGGTGGTCGGCTGATTTGTGGGGAAAATAGGAGGAGAAGAAGAAACAAGAGAAAGAAGAGAAAGGAGAAAGAGGGAAAGAGAAAGGAAGAGGAGAGGGATCTTGAAGAAGATGGAGGCGCAAGGGAGAAGGAGGGAGAGGTGGCGCAAGGGAGAAGGAGGGAGAGGTAGGGGAATCGAAAGAGATGGGTTGGGGAAGAAGATGGCTCAAAATAATGAGAAGGAAAAGAAAGAAGGTCGTGCGTTTAAATAAGAAAACGAACGCGGCTAGGTCAGAACTTAAGGTTTCAGGGTCAATTAGTCGGTCAGTGAAGGGCGGTCGACCGACTAGTTTGAGAACTAGTCGGTCGGTCGTCCAACTGAGACTGACTAAAAGCTAAACAGAGAACAGTGTCGATACAGGGTTGATAGATTTAGTCGGTCTGTGAAGGCTCGTCGACCGACTAGTTTGCAACCTAGTCGGTCGGCCAGTGTTCATTGACCGACTAAAGGATAAAAGTGGTCGACAAGAAGTTTTGAAAGTTAGTCGGTCTGAGAAGAAAGCCTAACCGACTAGTTCGTCAACTAGTCGGTCGGTGTTCGTTCTTTGACCAACTAAAGGTAAACAGTAACTCGACTGCATGAAATGATCTATAACTTAGTCGGTCTGCGAAGAAGTGTTGACCGACTAGTTCGACAACTAGTCGGTCGGTGGATGAACTTAGACCGACTAAGCGTAAACAGTAACTTAGTGGAAAAATCTGACGGAAACTAGTCGGTCCATGAAGAGTTTCTGACCGACTAGATTGACATCTAGTCGGTCGGTCCTTGTTCTTGAACCGACTAAAGTGCACACAAAGTCTCCAAATGAAGCGTGAAGCTTTGGGATGGGTTCTAAGGACTTCTAAGATGTGTCTGGCTCTAAGATAAGAGTGCCATGAAGCACGCTCAGCTCCAGTTAGGGGAAAAGAGATACGGAAAAGAAGAAGAGAGAAGACAAACAGTCTTTTATATATATATATATATATCATCATACAAAAACCAGCCGTTACATCCTACCCACCTTAAGAAAATTCCGCCCTCGGAATTTCTATCAGAATAGGTGAGGGTAACGCTCTCTCATCTCATCCCCTCTCTCCAAGTGGACTCTCCAGGTGATCCGTGACGCCACATCACTCTCACCAGGTCGACTACCTTATTCATCAACTGCTTCTGTCGACGGTCCAAAATCTGCACGGGCTGCTGGTCATAGGTCAGATCCGGACAGACCGTGATCTCAGAGAAATCCACCATGTGTGACGGATCACTGACGTACCGACGCAACTGAGATACGTGAAATACGTCGTGAACTCCCACCAAAGATGGTGGCAGAGCAAGGCGGTAGGCCACTGCTCCCACACGTTCCAGCACATCGAAAGGTCCGATGCACCTCGCACTCAGCTTCCCCTTCTTCCCGAATCGGATAACTCCACGGTTCGGAGAAATCTTCAAGAAGACGTGGTCTCCAGGCTGAAACTCCAAGGGTCTCCTCTTGGCATCCACCCAATGCTTGAATCGAACCTGTGCAACTCTGAGCTTCTCCCTGATGTCTCTCACGACATCCACAGCTTCTACTATCATCTCCGGACCCAACAGCTCCCGATCGCCAATGTCATCCCAGCTCAGTGGCGATCGACATTTCCTCCCATATAAGGCAGCAAATGGTGCCATGCCAATGCTCGCCTGGTAGCTGTTGTTATAAGAAAACTCCACCAAATGGAGATGGTCCTCCCAAGATCCCTTCAAATCGAGTGTACAAGCTCGCAGCATATCCTCTAGTATCTGAATAGTCCTCTCGGACTGGCCGTCGGTCTGCGGGTGGTACGCCGTGCTGAAAATCAGACTCGTACCCAAATTCTCCTGCAGACTTCTCCAGAACTGAGATGTGAACCTCGAGTCTCTGTCAGACACGATGCTCACGGGGACTCCGTGTAAGCGTACAATCTCCTGCACATACACGGCCTACGTCACAATTAACTCAAAGAGGAAAATTAAAGAGAAGTATAAATGAAATTTAACCTCTAGATATTTCCTCGCCAAATCTTCCATATACTGGCCCACTCGGAAGGGGATGAAATGCGCAGACTTAGTCAACTGATCAACGATCACCGAGACTGCGTTGTTTTGTTTCGGGGTCCGTGGTAAACCAGTCACGAAATCCATCGTAATATGTTGCAACTTCCACTCCGGAATAGGAAGCGGTTGTAGCAAACCAGCCGTACGATGGTGCTCAGTCTTCACTTGTTGGCATACCAAACATTTGGCAATGCTCCGTGCCACACTCCTCTTCATGCCAATCCACCAGTAATTCAGTCGAAGGTCCTTATACATCTTGGTACCACCAGGATGTATAGAATAAGGTAAGCTATGAGCCTCGCTCAAAATCTCCTCCCGAACATCACCCGCAGGTACGCAGAGTCTGCTACCATACCGCAGCGAACCATCCTCATAAATCACAAACTCCGCTCGTAGCCCAGCTTCAACCTGCCTCCTGATCCTCTGCAACTTCGGATCTCCTGCCTGTGTTGCCTTGATCCGATCCACGATCGTGGACTGAATCTGCAAATTCATGAATGAAAGAACCACACCAGGTAGAACGACCTCCATATCCATATCCTACAGCTCCTGCTGAATCCTCCAATCAGCAGTATGCATCATAGCAGTAGGAAGTCTACTCAAGGTATCCGGCACCACGTTCACCTTCCCCGGATGATACTGCAAATCTATCTCATAGTCAGCCATGAGCTCCAACCATCGTCTCTGACGTATGTTAAGCTCCTTCTGCGTGAATATGTACTTCAAACTTTTGTGCTCGGTGAAAATCTTCACGCTCTCACTCAGTAAGAAGTGCCTCTAAATCTTCAATGCAAAGATCATCGCTGCCAACTCCAGATCGTGTGTCGGGTAATTCTTCTCGTGCGTCCTCAGCTGGCGAGAAGCATACACGACCACATGGCCATGCTGATGCAGAACGCATCCTAGGCCCTTCCCTGATGCATCACAATACACTTTGAAGCCTCCGCTCCGATCCGGTACTACCAAAACTAGTGTCGTGGTCAACCTTGCCTTCAAGATACTGAAAGCCTCCTCACAAGCATCAGACCACAGAAACTCCATATCCTTCCTCGTTAGCTTCGTCATCGGCTCAGCAATCTTCGAGAAATCCTTGATGAACCGCCGGTAATAGCCTGCTAAACCAAGGATTTCCGAAGACAGCTTTCCGGACGAAGTACGGGCACTATGAGTTTGTGGTGATGCCCTTCGGCGTGACCAATGCTCCAGCTGTGTTCATGAACCTTATGAACTTGATTTTCTATGACTTCTTGGATAAGTTTGTTGTGATTTTCATCGACGACATTCTTATTTATTCGAAGTCTGAGGAGGAGCACAGATATCACCTGAGGACAGTGCTGGAGATGCTAAGGCGACACAAGTTGTATGCCAAGTATGGAAAGTGCGAGTTCTGGCTGGATAGAGTCACATTCCTGGGACACGTGGTGTCTGGTGATGGCATATCTATAGATCCGGAGAAGGTCAGAGCAGTTCGAGATTGGCCGACTCCGCAGTCAGCGTCCGAAATCAAGAGCTTCCTTGGTTTAGCAGGCTATTACCGGCAGTTCATCAAGGATTTCTCGAAGATTGCTGAGCCGATGAAGAAGCTGACGAGGAAGGATGTGGAGTTTCTGTGGTCTGATGCTTGTGAGGAGGCTTTCAGTATCTTGAAGGCAAGGTTGACCACGGCACCAGTTTTTGCAGTACCGGATCGGAGCGGAGGCTTCGAAGTGTATTGTGATGCATCAGGGAAGGGCCTATGATGCGTTCTGCATCCGCATGGCCATGTGGTCGTGTATGCTTCTTGCCAGCTGAGGACACACGAGAAGAATTACCCGACGCACGATCTGGAGTTGGCAGCAGTGATCTTTGCATTGAAGATTTGGAGGCACTTCTTACTGAGTGAGAGCGTGAAGATTTTCACCGATCACAAAAGTTTGAAGTACATATTCACGCAGAAGGAGCTCAACATGCGTCAGAGACGATGGTTGGAGCTCATGGCTGACTATGAGATTGATTTGCAGTATCATCCGGGGTAGGTGAATATAGTGCCGGATGCTTTAAGTAGACCTCCTACTGCTATGATGCATACTGCTGACTGGAGGATTCAGCAGGAGCTGACGGAGATGGATATGGAGGTCGTCCTACCTGGTGTGGTTCTTTCATTCATGAATTTGCAGATTCAGTCCATGATCATGGATCGGATCAAGGCAACACAAGCAGGAGATCCGAAGTTGCAGAGGATCAGGAGGCAGGTTGAAGCTGGGCTATGAGCGGAGTTTGCGATTCATGAGGATGGTTCGCTGCGGTACGGCAGCAGACTCTGCGTACCTGCAGGTGATGTTCGGGAGGAGCTTTTGAGCGAGGCTCATAGCTCACCATATTCAATACATCCTGGTGGTACCAAGATGTATAAG
Source organism: Scilla litardierei (assembly GCA_030789695.1). Taxonomy (NCBI): domain Eukaryota; kingdom Viridiplantae; phylum Streptophyta; class Magnoliopsida; order Asparagales; family Asparagaceae; genus Scilla; species Scilla litardierei. The sequence goes on along the minus strand of CM061132.1, from coordinate 77,437,392 downwards.
GACCTTCGACTGAATTACTGGTGGATTGGAATGAAGAGGAGTGTGGCACGGAGCGTTGCCGAGTATTTGATATGCCAACAAGTGAAGGCTAAGCACCATCGTACTGCTGGATTGCTACAACCGCTCCCTATTCCAGAGTGGAAGTGGCAACATATTACGATGGATTTCGTGACTGGTTTACCTCGGACCTCGAAACAGAATGACACAGTCTGGGTGATCGTTGATCGGTTGACTAAGTCTGTGCATTTCATTCCTTTCTGAGTGGGCCAGTCTACGGAAGTTTTGGCGAGGAAATATCTAGAGGTAAAATCTACTTCTCTTTAATTTTTCCTCTTTGAGTTAGTTGTAACGTGGACCGTGTACGTGCATGAGATTGTACGCTTACACGGAGTCCCCATGAGCATCGTGTCTGACAGAGACTCAAGGTTCACATCTCAGTTCTGGAGAAGTCTACAGGAGAATTGGGGTACAAGTCTGAGTTTCAGCACGACGTACCACCCGCAGACCAACGGCCAGTCCGAGAGGACTATTCAGATACTAGAGGATATGCTGCGAGCTTGTACACTCGATTTGAAGGGATCTTGGGAGGACTATCTCCATTTGGTGGAGTTTTCTTATAACAACATCTACCAGGCGAGCATTGGCATGGCGTCGTTTGTTGCCTTATATGGGAGGAAATGTCGATCGCCACTGAGCTGGGATGACATTGGCGATCGGGAGCTGTTGGATCCGAAGATGATAGTAGAAGTTGTGGATGTTGTGAGAGACATCAGGGAGAAGCTCAGAGTTACACAGGATCGATTCAAGCATTGGGCGGATGCCAAGATGAGACCCTTGGAGTTTCAGCCTGGAGACCACGTCTTCTTGAAGATTTCTCCGAACCGTGGAGTTATTCGATTCGGGAAGAAGGGGAAGCTGAGTCCGAGGTGCATCGGACCTTTCGATGTGCTGGAACGTGTGGGAGCAGTGGCCTACCGCCTTGCTCTGTCACCATCTTTGGTGGGAGTTCACGACGTATTTCACGTATCTCAGTTGTGTCGGTACGTCAGTGATCTGTCACACACTGTAGATTTCTCTGAGATCACGGTCCGTCTGGATCTGACCTATGACCAGCAGCCCGTGCAGATTTTGGACCGTCGATAGAAGCAGTTGAGGAATAAGGTAGTCGACCTGGTGAGAGTGATGTGGTGTCATGGATCACCTGGAGAGTCAACTTGGGAGAGAGGGGATGAGATGAGAGAGCGTTACCCTCACCTATTCTGATAGAAATTCCGAGGGCGGAATTTTCTTAAGGTGGGTAGGATGTAACGGCTGGTTTTTGTATGATGATATTTATATATATATATAAGACTGTTTGTCTTCTCTCTTCTTCTTTTCCGTATCTCTTTTCCCCTAACTGGAGCTAAGCATGCTTCATAGCGCTCTTATCTTAGAGCCAGACTCATCTTAGAAGTCCCTAGAACCCATCCCGAAGCTTCGTGCTTCATTTGGAGACTTTTTGTGCACTTTAGTCGGTTCAAGAACAAGGACCGACCGACTAGATGTCAATCTAGTCGGTCAGAAACTCTTCATGGACCGACTAGTTTTCGCCAGATTTTTCCACTAAGTTACTGTTTACGCTTAGTCGGTCTAAGTTCATCCACAGACCGACTAGTTGTGGAACTAGTCGGTCAACACTTCTTCGCAGACCGACTAAGTTAGAGATCATTTCATGCAGTCGAGTTACTGTTTACCTTTAGTTGGTCAAAGAACGAACACCGACCGACTAGTTGACGAACTAGTCGGTTAGGCTTTCTTCTCAGACTGACTAACTTTCAAAACTTCTTGTCGACCACTTTTATCCTTTAGTCAGTCAATGAACACTGGCCGACCGACTAGGTTGTAAACTAGTCGGTCGACGAGCCTTCACAGACCGACTAAATCTATCAACCCTGTACCGACACTGTTCTCTGTTTAGCTTTTAGTCAGTCTCAGTTGGACGACTGACCGACTAGTTCTCAAACTAGTCGGTCGACCGCCCTTCACTGACCGACTAATTGACCCCGAAACCCTAAGTTCTGACCTAGCCGCCGTTCGTTTTCTTATTTAAACGCGTAGCCTTCTTTCTTTTCCTTCTCATTATTTTGAGCCATCTTCTTCCCCAACCCATCTCTTTCCCTTCCCCTACCTCTCCCTCCTTCTCCCTTGCGCCTCCATCTTCTTCAAGATCCCTCTCCTCTTCCTTTCTCTTTCCCTCTTTCTCCTTTCTCTTCTTTCTCCTGTTTCTTCTTCTCCTCCTATTTTCCCCACAAATCAGCCAACCACACCATCTCCCCAGATCTGAACCTTGCGGCCAAGCTCCGGCCGCCATCTCGTTTCCCTTTACGAGATCCTTCTTGGCGAACCAATCTTAGATCTAGCGACAACGACCCCAGGAGATGCCGAGATCTTCGTCACCACTTTCGGAGGCCGACAACACCACCAATGATCAACGTTCCTCGCTGCACTACCCGCGGCCTAGGAACTTCCGGACGATGCAAAGCTTCCACCTTTTCCAGATCTGACGCCGGATCTCCGCTCAATCGTCAAATCAGGTTGGTCCCCTAAATTCGTAGAAATCCACACAATAGATAATCAAACCCTAATTAAAATCAGCAACATAATCAAATTAAAATTACTTTCCGCTTCTCTTTAAAACGTTATGCAACCGTAGATAAATCGACGAATGGACTTCTCGCATATGCACATAGGGTAGACCGTCGATTAGGCTAATACATTAAAAATGTGATTTTTAACGAATAGGGTAGTTCCATAACCTACACACAACCCTAATAGGAATTATTGAACCATGATCTGACACCATCGCCGTGTCAAGATTTTCAGATGCTCTTTCACCGACGAGACGTTTGGACGAGACGTTCCAGGAAGACGACGCACTCGCCACCGCAAGCAAGTGTACCACTTGCGTTCTTGGCCATGTTTAGGCCTTAGTCTTGTTAGAACTGAAATTTTGGAACGATGAGAACCGGACGTGAAATGATAGTGTCCGGGACGCCCTTGATGGCTCAGACTTGACAACGAAGTCTGAGTCCAACAACAACAATTTTGACATCATAGGATTGACATGCATGTGTGTGAGTTGTGGACACCCTAGTACAACCCCTCCTGTTTGTTGTGTCTTGTCCCTTTCGTCTTGACATGTCCCGTTCCATCTTGCACAGCCCGCTGGGCAATAGGGCACTCGCCAAGCCAGAGCGAGTGATCCCTTGTACCGATTCACAGCCCGATGGGCAATAGGGCACCTGTCAAGCTAGAGCAGGTGATCCCTTGTACTGATACACATCTCAGAGAGCTATAGGGCACTTGTCAAGCTAGAGCAAGTGATCCATTGTCCTGTCACGATTCTTGGGGTTTTGGGGTAGGGTTGAGCATGCACGCGGCAAGAGGGTCTGATCCCCCTCGAACCGTAAAGGCGTGAACCCTTTTCGTGTCTTGTCTTGTCCTGTCTGGCTCTCCTTGTTTCGTCTTGTCTTGACACATGTAGGCTAGTCCCGTAGTCGGTAGCACTCGCTACGACTACTACTTGTCGTGTTTACTTTTCCTGCTGCGTGTACTTTCGTTTGTTCGCCTGTTATAACCTCAGCATGTTAATCAACCAGTAAAACGTTGTTAAATAATTGGTGCACTTGCAGTTTGGTCTAACCTCTTCTTGTAGATCTTACCTGACGTACAGTTACTTCTTTTGGATATGTACGTCAGGGATCGAGCCAGAGTACGTCGAGGAGACTGACTTGCCAGCCGACGTGGAGCCAGAGAGTGTTGATCCGGAGTACGATCCTGAGGAGGACCAGAGCTAGAGACTTCTCGTTGCAGTTTCCAGAAATTTCCATTTATTTTAGTTGGGTGCGTAGCACCTTTTGTTTCCTTGTTTAGGTCGGGTGCTTGCACCGTTAGATTTCCTTTTCTGCTGTTGTAGCCCTTTGGGCGATGAGACTTGGTACTTTTGATATGTTGGAATAATAAAATGATTTGTCTTCCCCTTTCTTGTACTCTTATTGTTATGTACTAACATGCAGGGACCTGTACCTTCGTCTTGGTACCACACAGACGCTTATTGGGTCAGGGCTCCTTAGCTCTGGCCTAAGCGGGCCTAGTCACGCTCCGCCTCCGCTGTTTTGGGAAGCATGGCGTGACAGGTTTTAGTGTCTTGGAGGGCGGGTAAAATTTGTCGACGAAGGCACTCGCCAATTCATCCCAAGTGGTGAAGATTCCTTCAGCCTGCGTCCTCAACCAATATAAGGCTTTGTCCTTGAGTGTGAAGGGGAAGAGGCGCAGTCTGATAGCATCTATGGAGACACCCGGCATTTGGAAGGTGGCACATTTTGATAAAAAGAGCTGGATGTGGTAATGAGGGTTTTCATGGGAATTCCCAAGAAAAGGGTCTTGCTGCATCAGAACTACCAATCTAGTCTTCAACTCGAAATTTTTGTCGGCCGCCAACTCCGGCATAGCTATGGACGAGGTCGTGGAGGAAGTCTTAGGCCGAAGCCTATCTCTAATGGAAATGATCCTCGCCATTCGCGCCGCCAATTCTTCGGCTGTCTCAGGATGGGTCATAAAATTCTCTTCCGTATCGAGTCTCCTCTCCGCTCTGATCCTCCTCAATGTACGTTCGATCTCCAGATCGTATAGTATTTCTTCGGGGTCCGCTGTGGATCTCGTGTACATGCGAGGAAAAACAGAGTTTCAAAGAAATAGTTAGCACAAAGGAAGGGTAAAATAAAAATAAAAATAATAAAACAAAAAGAAAAATAGCTAGGTAGGTAGAATCAAACACTATCGCCTCCCCGGCAACGGCGCCAAAAACTTGATCGCCCGCCCCGAACACACAACCGGGGCGGGAGACTCGCTAGTCTTACCGCAAGCGCACGGTGTAGCGGCGAGCGGGTATCGAACACGAGGAGGGAAAATGACGGTGTCTTCTTCAATTCACCTGGCTATAAGAACAAGTCGAGAAATATTCGCAATAAAGCGGTCACAGTCGTTCAATTGTATAAAGAAAATATCAAATTAATAAAAACGCATAGGGATAGGGAATTCCCACTACAAACCGTATCTCGTCATTGTGATTCGTAGGTTTCACAATTGCTAGACTTGAAATTCAGGTGAACTAGTTGCAACTAAATGTGGAACTAAGCTCACGCTCTCGCGCTATTGCCGGTCAATAGCAAACCTATGGTAGGGTCCAATCTCTTGCAAACCCTAACCTAGGCAAGCTAGCGTGAAGAACAACATCATCGTTCAATCGTAACTCGAGCCCACTCTCGTGCAAACTCGAGCTACGACCTAGGTTGGGATAGTTCATACCCACCCAATCTCTTGCAAACCGGTATTGGTATAGAATTGCAATCGAAAACCCTAGTTTCGGTCCAATCTCTTGCAAACCGATTCCAGAGAAACCCAATTGTAATCCAATTCGAATTTCTAGGGCATCCTATCGAGTTGGGATCCAATCTCTTGCAAATCACAATCGGTATGAATCCCTAGCTATTCGTATTAAATCAATCCCAAACTAACCCGAATCAATTCTAGCAAGAATTTCACCAATTCATCACAAATTAGAAATAGGGTTCGTAGGGTTCATCCCTATGCCCTAAGACGATAAAACTACTCACAATTCATAATGCAAATCATTAGAAATTCAATAATAAAAACAATAGAATTCATTGCAATAGACAATATATCAATAAAAATGAGGTTTTTGATAGAAAGAGAGACAAACCAATGAAGATTCAATAGCATCCAACAAAATAGAACTTTTTATCTCTCTCCAAAGAACTAAATCTAATCTCCTAAAAAGTAATCAAAAAGGGCTGCCAAAAGTATAAGAAAAGCCCCCTAAACTAGGTTTAAAACTGGGGTTAAATACCCCCCAAAATCGCCCAAAAACTGTGACAAAATTGCCCCTGCCAGCTTGAAAATCGCACTTTACGCTACAGGCAGCGCGGCTCACTCGGCCGAGTGACAAATGTCACTCGGCCGAGTGACGGACCCTGACGGATTCCAGTAATTCTGGACTTTTGGGTGTCGTCTCCTCGGGAGTCACTCAGGCGAGCGTCTTTCTTCACTCGGCCGGTGGGATTTCTTCACTCGGCCGAGTCGAAACTTGGAGCCGACTGACGGATTACAGTAAGTTCGTGTTTTCTTCTGCCGTCGTTCTGATGCCACTCGGGCGAGTGGTGTCTCCGTGGTCGGTCGAGTGGGATGGCGATGGTCGGCCGAGTGCACACTGATACTCAATCTGTTGTGTGTCCGATTTGGCCGGCCGAGCGGGCTGTCGATGGTCGGCCGAGTGACTCCTTCACTCGGCCGAGTGGCATGCTGAAAATGCCCAATCTTCGTATTTTTGCTTCCTCGTCGCTCCTACGACGTTCTTTCTTCTTCCACTCCTCTCCAATCGCAGAATTCCCCTCAAAAGAGTCACGGGTGACACTCCGGAGTGGGTGCATCTCAGAATCACTCCAAATCGCTCCAAATCTCCTGAAATACGACAAAAACAAGAAATCGTGAAAAGCATCGCAATATTGTCGAATAATCGTGAAAAACGCGATATGGGCAATCTAAATGGTATGCAAACAAGCAGAAAAAAGGTGTAAAATATGGAGTGATCAGAGTCATCCCCCACTACTACCTATGATGAGCAGCAGCCGAGGAAAGCCGAAGAAAATCAACAAGTGAACCCAAGCGGCCTTCCCGGCAAGATTGACACGCGCTTCTCCCATGCGCCAAACATCAAGCATTTATCGCGAATCTTAGGGGGTCGAGCTCAAGACCTTAAACGAGCGCTTGTCGGAGGCAACCTGACGATTCTATCTCAGTTTTTAGTTGAATTTTTCTTTAAATTTTTTGTTTTAGATCTTTATTAGTGTATAGAGTCAAGAATCTAAGAAAACCCCTGAAAACGGGCTACGCTTTTCATTTCAGGAAAAGGACTATATGAGGCCATATGAACAGAGGACAGCCATGGCGATGAGGAGCACTCCAGGGATGCGCTCAAATGCCAAGGGGAATAAGAAACTGACGGCGGAAAGGAAATCAGAAAGTGTCGCAAAAACAGAGAGTTGGAGCTGAAACAGCAGTCCACTCAGCCGAGTGACGTTTTCACTCGACCGAGTGAAGACCTTACTCGGCCGAGTAGGGTACTGCACAAGGAAGTCTCGAAAACGCATCTCTGTAGATTATATGCTACTCGACCGAGTGACTTTGTCCCTTGACCGAGTGAACCTGACACGATCAACACTTAAAATACTCTGAGTGGCCTATCCACTCGACCGAGTGAATATATCTACTCGACCGAGTGATATTTTCCACTCGATCGAGTCAGAACATTTATTAAAAATTTAAAACTCTCGAAACAGCTCCCACTCAGCCGAGTGGTCACCGCCACTCGACCGAGTGACTTACCCTACTTAACCCAGCGCTCAGATCTTAAATCTTAAAATCCCCAATTCTCGATCACTCGCCCGAGCCTTCGACCTCCCTCGCCCGAGCTCCCCCTCACTCGCCCTAGCCGCCGCCGCCGTGCACGAGTGGCACGACCACCTCACTGTCCGACTGCCTGCCGCCGCTACCTTCCTCACCGCCTGTCGGCCCTCCTAAGCCCTAAAATCCGCCTCTTTTCTCTGATTTCCCAAATTGTAAGCCCTAATCTGCCCTAATCCACCCCGAATCAAAATTAAACCCTATTCATACCTATTTCTCTTGATTTTTCCCTCGATTTTTCGATATTCATTGCTAATGAATCGATTTTTTGTTTCAGGATAGCTTGGGGGAGATCAAGTGCTGATTCGAAGCTTCAGGGGAGGTGCCTCTTCGGTCAAATTACTGGAGTCGCGTAGTGCTCTGGTATACTCTTTCCTTATTATTAGCACTTTGCGGTAGTTTTCACGTCGGCATCACCATGCCCCCACGCACTAGGTCTCATGCACGGGAGCCCACTGTCAAGTGGAGGAACACTAGCGACCTTGGTTCCTCTTCCGTTAGAGCAGACTCCTTGCCCCCTAGCGACCCACCACCCACACTTCTGCCTCCTACTACACCCATTCCACCCCCACCAGTACAACCCACCGCGGCCATCGACACGATGGGGATCACTTTCAGAGATGACGCACTCCGTGCCAGATTTGAAAGAATCTCACATCGATCGATAGTCCCCTCTAGGTTTGCACACATCGCCGATCTTGAGCGCCTAGGGGTATTAGAGGGGCTACTCCAATTGTATAACAACATGGGGTGGCGCGATTTTCTTTCGGTGTCGACAGACACCTATGTCCGACCGACCCTCGAGGTCCTGAGTTCTATTTATAGGACTCCCAGGGGTTGCACGTTTCGTCTGATGGATCGTGAGTACGAGATCACTCTCGTTATGCTCCGAGCCTATTTCCATTGGCCCCCTGTCCCTGACCCCGACCGCGCTTTTGGACCCACGCACCACACCCCTCATTCGTTTGATACACATGCATTCTGGACCCTGATCACGGGATCACCACTTGTCTTTGACCCTAGCTGGGCCAAGGCCTCCTCTATCGTCCACCCTTGCCTCTGCATTGCTCAGTGCCTTATGGCGACCACTTTTATTGTGAGGTATGAGCCTGGGACGATGTCTACACCTGAGCTCTATATTCTCTACGCGATGACGAGAGAGAGAGAGAGCCTTCGAGGGCGACACGGACGTCTTAGTCCCTGCCGTTCAGATTGATATTGCTAGCTGGTATCTAGACCGCATCATTTCCTCTGTCACCACCAGGACGGAGATTTGTTGTGGCGGTCTGATCACCTTGCTAGCTCCTTTATGCAGGGTTGAGCTCCCAGCTGGTTTGTTTCGACCTACGGGCCCCACTTCACTTTCCATCGATGTTATGGACCGTATAAGGATGTGAGTCCTCACGGTCAGCACCACTGGGTTTGGCTACACGGTCCATTTGCTACTGAGTATATGGTGCTTCCGACCCCCGCTCGGACCCACATTGGACCCGTCGGTGGGGAAAGGAGACCAGAGATGGACTTCCTCATCCCAGCTACGTATGTACTTGAGCCCGAGGGCACTCAGTAGGAGCCCCTCCTCGACCCTCTAGCCCCAGAGATCTCGATCCCCCAGCCTGCACCTGACCCCATTCCAGCTCCCGTCACTTCTGTCCACACTTCTACCAGTGTCGAGAGCACCGTTGCTGTGTCCACTACCACCACCACCATTTCTCCCTCCGTACCATCGAGTGCTGACCCCATTTCGTACGTGAGCTTTGAGAGCACCTCCATAGCTACACTTGAGATAGGCGAGCCTTTCCTTGTTTCGACAGCTGAGATCATGTCCTCACCGGATTTCTCGACCCCTGGGGAGTCATTTTCTGTTGATTTTACGACCTCCACAGTCATCGACCCGTTTGTCTCTGCTGCCGCTATTTTTACCGAGAGTGTCGTGACATCTGTCTCCACATCTATGTCTATGACCTCTCTGCATGTCGCCCTCTGTCGCCGCTTCATCTTCTGTCGCTGCTCACACTCCTGAGAGGATTCATACGTCTCAGCCTCCCATAGAGGCTGAGCATCTTTTAGAGAGCCCCTCACCTCACCCACACCCACTAGTGGCCCCACTCATCTATGGTGGTCGTGTGCATCAGCCCCGACCTCCTCCTGTGCGACCTCTGCCCCCACTCCTGACACCCTCGTCCAGTACCTCCGTGCTGTAGAGGGGGCTGTCAGTGGACTCAGAGTGGATTTTTGGGCTCTCACCGCCACTGTTAGCTCTGTGCAGGCACGCGTCTTTTTGCCTGGTATCAGGTCACCCTGAACCAGATTCTTGTGCACCTGCCATAGCTTCCACCACCCACACCCCGTCCCATCTCTCAGTAGCCACCACCGCTACCCCCTCCCCCACCACATGGAGGTGCTAACGCCCCACCACCGGCCTAGGCACACACTTGATGCCTCTCCTATTTTTTGTCGATGCTCCGATTGACATTTTTGCTGCTGATTTTGCACCCCCTCTCACCTACATATTTTGATCACTTTTTGCTGGGCTTTGTACATATCCGTCTGGGAGAGAGGTGGTATTTCTGGGCCTTTCTATTGCATTCACATGATCTGTGTGATCATCACATACATCATTTGCATTCTGCACTTTTCATATGCACATCCATTCCATTTTCCTTCATATTTTCACTTTTTATCATGCATGCATCCACACCTGCCCACCCCGTTTATATATGTCCTTGTGTCACACTTAGCATATTGAGGACACTGTGCAGTTTAGCTTGGAGGAGTGAGTGTCTCACGCACTTTTCGTCTTCTTCATTTTTATCTTTATTTTTTCTACCTTTCTTTATTTTCCACTTATTTTCACCCACTTTTTCATTTTTTTTCTCGTGCATCACGTTTTCTTACTTTCTAGTTAGTTCTCACTTTATCTCTATCTTTATTTCTTTTATCCTATTTGCTAGGAATGAATTCTCCATGATGACGATTACTTGGAGTTAGCTTGCTCTTATATGCGTATTCCCATGCCATGCCATCATTTTTATTTCGAGATATCATATGATATACATCGCCATGCAGTTGAGAATAGGAACCTTTATCTTTATTATATGATTGTGAATGAAATTCTAGCATTAGCTAAGTCTAAAAATGTATATCGTATACTTTTCATAGAAAACACACCAAGCTTCACCCATTGATTGCCTAAACTTGGAGTAATGCTTTGTTATCTGCTATCACTTCTATTTGCATGAAATCGTGTGCTCAACTTCCAGGTTGATTGAATGTATGCCTTTTTGATATGACTGGATTAGTTTACTTTCTGAAATCAAACTGAGTAGATTACATTACCCTGTTGAAAGTTGTCGTGCAGATACAAAAGAGTGAACTGAGCGTTGCATATTTTTCTTTCTCCATATATCTTGAACATCATCTCTATACTTAAAACCATTGGCGAATCTCCCCATGGCAAATCTTATATTGGCATTTTCCCCATGCTAAAAAGTCCAAGCTCCATTACCCTAAAATCAAAAGAAAAAATACATGCATACCTTTCCATCTTTGATTTGGGATTGTTATTGTGTATATTGGTTTGAAAAGGAAAAAAAACACAAACTGTTGTGAATGAGGGAGGCCAAAGGCCTCCCCACCACTTTATCCCTCAATTACTCCCCACTTATTGGAGTAATGGGGACCTTTGGCTTCTATGCCTCTTGACATTCCCAATGAGATTTATAAATATAGAGCCATGGCACTTTGCCATGATTACTCTTTTCTCTACATATCTTAACATGTTATCAGCACGAAAGCTCTCATTTTTGAGCTTTTTCTCCCGTATCCCCTCAGAAATTGACCTCCTACGCGCGAAGGAATCTATTTTGCAGCGATCCGTTGCGGAGAACCGTTGCAGCGATCTTTTAGGCGTATCTGGAGCGGGATTTTGATCTACCGATTTTTCTTATTACGATCGTCCCTAGATCTTTGATCTAGCGATAAAACTTATCAATCACGTAGATAATTACAATATATTGTTAGCTATGATTTTACACAGCTTTTCTATAGGCTTGTATAAATCTGCAACATTTTGATAAATATCAAAAAAAAAACCCCCATAGTAACCCGTTCATCTCCCTCCCCCGAGTTTGATGGCACCCCGATGGCCGAAACCCCCCCGGAGAGGGGTTCTCTATCTGTGCCACCCCCCGAAAGGGGGGCTCTGTATTCACTGCCCCCTGGACGGGGGGCTCTTCCTACGCCGCCCCTCGGGCCGGGGGGCTCTGCCTGCGCCGCCACGTGATTCTTGGCGGTAGACGGTGACGTGGAAAGATGGCCGCACCGGCACATGGGAGATGCGATTCTGCTCACCGTCCGGGTGACGGTAATCACCCCCGTTTGTAATTTCAGGGGTTAATTACAAGAAAGTCCCAGTATTATGCTACGCTAAACAAGATTTAATCCGTAAGTATAAGTTTAAATGACAATACAGAGCTATTGAATGAAAGGTTCATGGTTCAAGACCGAGCTATGATTTTTGTTTGCGAGATGATAATAACATTAATAACTTAGATGGCAGGTAGTCAAAGTGCACATTTCGCTAAACAAATTACATTGATCAACAAATTTGCATTCTTTTTCGGAAAAGTTCCAAGAGATAATGGCAAACTTCTTGATAAATGTTATGTGTTTACGTGACTAGTAGCAGTCAGTAATAAAAAAACTCACTTTGCCCTTCAATCCAACATGTTTACGAAAAGGCAAACAATATCATCTCAAATATTCAATGTTTTAATTTATTTTGGCTGTTTATTGGGCCTGAAGCCCAGTTAATAACATTGATATTAAAAAGAGTATTATTTTGCTAACGGGCCTGCAGTCCGCATCTTGCCCCCCCCATTGCCACTTACCGGCAAGGCCAAAAATTAAATTTTATTTTGCTTATGGGCATGCAGCCCAATCTGAATAATAATTCATTTTGTCTGATTATTTGGGCCAGAAGCCAAGTTAATCAAATTGCAGATTAATTTGATTTGATTATTATTTTTGCTATCGGGCCTGCTGCCCGCCTCTAGCCCACAGGACTTGCGGATTATGATAATTTATCTGCTACTTTTCTATTATTAAATCTCTTAAGCATTGGATAAAATATTTATTTAAGTTAAATTAGTTAATCGGATCCTGAGACCGCTCTGTCTTAAGTTAACTAACCTAAAGATAAATGATGTTTCCCAGTGGTCCAACTAATCCTTTTAACTTAATTAAACTATTTTATCCAATATTTGGGCATGATGAATTTTGTAATGTCTGTGATATTACGCTATTATTTTTTGCATGTTGCATATATAACTGCATGGATGTTTAAATAAGTCAAAATGCGTTTTTAGAGATCGGCCAATTTTTAGATATCATTTTTATTATATTCCTTCTCTTTGTAAATTTTCTTTTCTGAGAGAAATTTGTAGTGAGGAATTAATGTATAATGCCAAAGACCGGTGTTACTACCTATGAAGATGGAGTAGATTGCATTTATCTGGGACCCAAATAGGGTTTCCAAATTGTATTTTTTTCTTCTTTATGGACTGTAATATGGACTTTGGATATTTTATGTTTTGGGTATCTGGCCGATCCCCGCATTTTTTCTTATTTATTTCTTTTTAAAATGATGTTTAATTATTAATACATGCTTATTTAAATTGCATAGATAAAAATGGCAAAATTGGCAAGCGTCGATTTCAAAGTTCTTGATGCGGCGGGAAAGAACTATCTTAGCTGGCGAGTGGACCTGAAGTTCCATTGCGTTCGATGGCACTTCTCCAGTCTATTCTGGCCCCTGCAGTGGCCGAGACACCTGCAAGCAGTGCCCCTGAAGAGGCACAACCATCTAGCAGTTCTCCAACCGTTGTCTCCGATATAGATAAAGCAAAAGCCATTATCTATATCAGGAGACACATAGATTGGACCTTAAAGGCCGAATAGTTAATGGTGGAAGACCCGTTGGAGTTGTGGCAAGCGCTGGAGGCACAAATCTATGTAATATTACCACGTGCCTATTATGAGTGGGAAAACCTCAGACTTCAAGACTATAAGTCCGTTGTTGAGTATAACTCTGCACTTCATAATATCACCTCACGCATGAAGTTGTGCGGTGAAGAAGTGACTGAGCATCACATTTTGGAAAAGACATTTACCCTGTTTCATGAGAAAGATGCAATCCTCATGCAACAGTATCGTGAACGCAACTCCATGAAGTTCTCTGACCTGATCTCTTGCCTTCTTAGGGCAGAGCAAAATAGAGATTTACTGCTTGCCACTCATAATTTGCGCCCTGCTGGTACTGCCCCTATCCCTGAAGCCCACCATGTTTCTCCCCAGAAGTGTAAAAACAAGAAGAAGGCTAGAAAGAACAAAGGGAAAGCTGTAATAAAGCCAGCAAGAGGAGCACTGACCGGCGCCCCGCTTGAGTCGCGGCGGCGCGGTGTCGTTTACCGCAAGTTTCACGGTTAGTGTAGGGTGCGGGAATATCGAACTCAGGGAGGCGAGGTTGTGCTTGGGTCAGGTAGGACCTAAATCACCCCGAGGGGCGAGCTAGCCCGAATCGGTGAATGGTTGTCACGAAAGGAAATAAAAGGGTATGAACAACAAGAAAGAAAACCCGGGACTTTGGTTTCCAACCCGACGAGAGACTCTCGCCGATACGGCCTACGGGTATGGATAGCGATCGGGATTAGGGTCTAATGGTGAGACGTTGCCTCTGAAAGTGGTACCGGCGTCCCATGGGCCCGATATTCCGGTCGATGCCCAGGATGATACACCGGACTTCCCGGATTCGATCAGTGGGCACTCCCGTGTCCATTAACACTGATCGATCCCGGGAGCACTAAGCCCGCAACGATATCTCCCAACGTCTCATCCTGCCGCTCCCGCGTGCTAGGATTCGGCGTCTACGCTAAAGGTGTAAGCTATGGCTAGGGAGTCAACCGCCAAGTTTATTCCCCCTTGGCCCAACGGTCAAAGGCGGTCTTTTTCCCGCCGATGACAATGAAACACCCCGCGTAACTGTTAGATTCCTACTCCCTATCGATTTCCTAACCCTATGGATACATCGGGAAGAGCCCCCGAAGGGGTTTCCACCAAAATCCCAGATTTGGGAACTACTCACAAAAATTCATGAAAAAGCGATCTAAATGAAATTTAACCGTTGGAATCATAATTGGACAATTGCAATGCGGAAGTAATAGAGTAATAAAGACAATACTAAAATTTTAGAAAGATCTGAAAACTTACAAAAGAGTAACAATTACAGCCGTCACAAGGAAATAAAACAGTAGAAAAAATAACAGCTCTCGTTTCTGGAACCCTAGGGGTTCTATTTATAGACCTTCGCATCAACCGATCGGTTGACAAGTCAACCGATCGGTTGATCCGTTACAAATTAATAACAGAAATCGGCGAGCTTTCACCCGATCACATGAACCGGTCGGGTGAGTTCTTGAGTGACCGGTTGGATCTTGAAGCAGTCGGGTGAATCGATCGGTTCGACGTCCGTGTCTTCAGCTCTTCTTCTTCAGCTACAGGTGAACCGATCGGGTGAGAGTCACCCGATCGGTTGGCGTTTTGCTTCGAGAAAACAGAGAACAGCCCCCGCTGAACCGGTCTGCGAACCAGTCGGGTGACTTCTTTGCGAGCTGCGGCAGAGACCGGGTGGTGCACGCGTGCATCACCCGATCGGTTGGAGATGACCAACCGACCGGGTGAGGGGCTGAAAGATGAATTCTTTGGCGTTTGACCCCCTGGATCACGCGTGACTTCTCCCGTTGCTCCGGGGACTTGGGATATCATCGTTAAACGTCCCCTACGTGGTCAATCCCCTGCAATCATGGAAAAACAAAGAAAAGTGAAAGAAAACGGGAAAATACACGAAAACGAATAAGAGACGGCGGAAAAACACGGAGAAACACAAAAGAAAACGTGCGTGAATATATGAAGTATAAACGCACGTCAAAATCCCCCAAGCTGAACTCTTCCTCGTCCACGAGGAAGACGAGTGAGAGTAGGAGCTCGGAAGGGAAAAATAGAGAGGAAGAAAGAAAAAGAAAACTCTAAGCCCTAGATCGTCCATCAGAGCCACCAAAATCAAAAACGACACACCAAGCAAGCAAACGTCAAATCACACCACTAAACCTAGGAAAGCGAGTCCAAATAAGTGTCGTGGGTCCACGCAGTGAAGCGCGAGTGAGCGTGGTCGTGTGCTAGCAAATGGTGATGCTTTCCTACGATGTGCTGTGAGGCTCGATATACACAAATCCAAGATATGACCCAAAATATCGATCCGAATTGAATTAAGAGGCGAATATAAGTTCAAGCATGCATGAGAAGAGTGAGAATAGAAGCGTATCATGCATCGGGGACTCCACAACTAGGGTTAAGGAAATCACGCCACTATAGCTTAGATACTAGCCGAAAAGTTCCTAAGCCAAGTGTTTTCGATAACGACGGGGGTTGAGATGATGTGGAGAAGAACACTCGGTGCAAATTCTCGCCTTCCCTTTATTCTTGACAAGTATGAAAAAATATTCACACGGAAATTTTTTTGGGTTTTGGGCATTTGTATTTTTTTTGGATTTTGGGCTATACACAATTTTTCTTTTCTTTTCTTTTTGGGTTTTTCTTTTCTTTTCTCCTTTTTTTGGATTTTCGGGTTTTTGGCTATACACATGTGTACTCTCCCAAGTGGGAGAACGGTACACGACGAGGGGATTTGCACCAAGTAAAACAAAAAAGAAGTCGAAATCTAAACACTCGGGCAAAGGAAACTACTCTCGCTAAATAGAGCATAGGCTAAATGGGTTATCCTAGTCCTTAGTTGTGGAATCCCGACGCATGCGAATTGAAGTATACGATATAAATATAGCATGCATAAAGTGGAAACAAATACCGCATATTCAAATCGGAGCATGATAATCTAGGGGTCATTCCTGGACAGGTATATAAAGTAATATCACAAAGCAGAAGCACACCAAATGCTAGTCACGACACACGACTCACAAAAAGCTAAGTGGACCCACGATGCGTGAAATGCAAGAGGACTCGAAATCCTAGGGTTAGTGAGTGTGATTATCGATGTAATGCTAGGTGTGTGTGACTTTGTGGCGATTCATCATAAGATTCATCTCTAGGAGAAAGAGCTAAAAAAAGAAAAGAAAAAAAACACGGAGAAAAACGACTCAAATAAACGAAAAGAAGGACTCAAACGACGCACACAGTGCGACTCCCCCAAGCTGAAGTTTGCATTGCCCTCAATGCAATATGAGTGAGTACGGGAGGGCAATGAAGATGGGGGGATACGCACTGACACAAAAAGAAATGAAAACCAAGAAAACTCATAGATGAAACTGAAAAAGAAAGAAAGACCAGAATCAAAATCAAACAAAATGAAAATAAAAATAAAAACACAAGCACGACACTCAAAAAATGAAAAAGAAGCACACACACAAAAATGAGAAAAACAAACAAAACACGACAGTACACCAAAATAGACGTCCCCCAAGCTAGACCAGAAAGTGCTAGCGAAATGATGTGATCGATGAAATGCAGAGATATGCAAGGGGGAGTCAAAAACAAAAGAGGTGAAATCAGAAAGCAGGAGGAGGTGAGTCCTCGTCCTCCTCGGAAGAGGGTGTGGATGGGTGGTCGGGGGAGGCTGGGGGTGTGCTGAGAAGTGGGGAATGAGGCGAAGGAATAGGGGCAGTGGTGGTGTGAACAATGGGAGGAGTGTCGGTGGTGGTGGGTGGTGGTGGTAGGAAGGCGATCAAGGCGGTGGTGAGAGGAATAGAAATGGAGGAAGTAGATGCGGTGGTGACGGTAGTGGGGGGTGGTGGGAGGGATCTGGAGCGCACCGGCAATTTCCTCCGACGCACGTATGGAGTGACGGAGGAGGAGGGAGATAGCGTGGGTGCGGTGGAAGTGGTCGGGAGGGGTGAAGTGGATGCCGGGATGGGATGTGAAGAGGGAGGAGAAGAATGTGGTGAGGGGGGTGATGGATGTGGGGAAGTGTGGGTGGGTGGAGGAGAAGATCGCCGGGGTGGTGAAGGTGGAGGTGGTCCGTGGATATGAGTAAGAAGGCGGAGAATGGCGGCCACGTTCCTCTCAAGTGCGAGGAAACGTGGGTGAGTAAGAAAGGAGGATGGCGATGGGTCCGAGGAAGCAGAGGACATGGCGAGCTCACGAAGGGCAGCGACCTCCCTCTCAAGCCCCAGACGGGCAGATAGCTGACGGCGACCAAAAGACGTAGACTGACGCGAGGCAGAGGTGGTGTCGCCAGGTAAGGTCGAAGAGGTGCCGGCGGCGGTGTTCATGCCGGCACAGGAGACAAGGCCAGAAATGGCCGCAAAGAGGTGCTCGGACGTGATCGGTCCCGGAGCAGAAACAGGACGACTCGGGCCAGCCCCTAAATCTCCCCCAGACGCAGGGATATCCTGCTCGCCTAAGTGGGCGGCAGGGGACGGTGATCTGCGGGTGTCTGCGGGAAGGAAAGGAAGATTCAACCCCGCTAAGAAGTCGGGATCAGGATGGAAAGTCCAATCTCCCACGAGAGCAAGGGTCATGCGAGCGGGGTTGGGCAGAATGGTGTAAGGGGCTGGGGGTGGCCATAATGAAATATGAAGCGGCCATCCGAGCGGGGTTTAATCATGTGGATGTGCCGCCGGACATCAATATCAAGATGTGAGGGTCCTGCGGCAGCTGGAAGATTATCGGGGATGGTAATATTGAATTGGGCGTGAGAGCAGATGATCGTGATGATGACCCCGCAACAAAACTTCCCCTTACCGGCCCGGCTGATCTCGAGTAGCTTGTAAACAAGCCAATCGCTGCCATGGATGGGGACGGTAGGGGCCCTGAAGCTAACTCCATCATCATCCCGGACATAAGGAAAAGTCATGGCCCAAAGGATAAAAAGGTCAGGGATAGTCACAGTGCTGGACTCGTCCCTAGGAAAGAATGCAGATGAAATGATCATGTGGGCTAAACGAAACACGGGATGAATGATGGAGGAGGCCTTGGCCCTTCCTCGGGGGTAGTCACGGATCAACGTGAGGCGGAACCAGAATTGATCGACATCAAACGCGGGCGTGTACCCGTAGTGTCGGATGGAATCATCCCCGAGATTGGGGAAACCAAATATATCATTAATCGTGTTCAGATTTATGGTGACACTACGGTTACGCACCCTGAATTTAATGATCGACCCGGACTCCCAAACAAGTGTAGAGAGAAATTCGAGTGTGAGTGCCGGGTAGGATATGGCATGTGCATTAAGAAAGGCCAACCATCCTAAGTTAGCGAAAAGAGATTCGACCTCGGTGAAGACACCGAGATCGACAAGTGTACGTGCGTGCGGAAACTTAGTGGATAGATGCCCTCGAGCATCAAGCCTACGGTAAAAATCTTTGTGCTCCAGGTTCCGAAAAATATACCCATGCTGGCCCAACATTGGGTCCACAGGGGGGACAACAGGCGGAGGGGGGCCAAGTGTAAGTGCTCGTGTACGGGAAGGGGGGGCGTGTTTGTTTTCGTCTCTTTCGAGATGGCTCCTCTTCCCGCATAATTCCCTTCCCCTTATCCTTATCCCGAGCCATGTGTGAGTGTGCGAGCAAGAATGAGTGCAAAAACAGTGGATGCACACTAACACAAGCAAACGAGCAAGCACAATTAATAGGGCAAATATATAAATATGAGCTTAGGAGCGAGTGTACCCAAGCGGAATGGCGGAGCTTGCTCGTAGATGTCCCCACACTGTTCAACGAGAGTAGCGTGGAGCCGTGGCGAACTCCTTCGGCAATAATTTTCGAAATGGGGGTGGTTTGGGGGAAAATTAGGTCAAACTCGAGATGAAAAAAGGGGGGTGACGGTGAAGATGATGGAAGGATTAATGGAGGAGGTGGAGAGAGGGAGTAATGGAGGAGTAGGGGGCGTGGGGGAGTGAGGATCGGTTGTTGGGGAAGAGGGGAAGGCGAAATGACGGCGGATTTTTCGATCGGGCGAGAGTGAAAACGAGCGGGTGTCGGGGGGTTTATATAGGGTTTTAAGTCGAACCGATCGGGTGACTTGTCACCCGATCGGTTAACGGTTAGGTCGAAATTCTTGCCGAAGAAATGCTACAGGCGAACCGGTCGGTTGACTTGTCAACCGATCGGTTGGCCGCTCCACTCAATTTCCCGAGAACTTAGGGCTGCTCACCCGGTCACGTCAACCGATCGCGCTCGAACTCAACCGATCGGTTGATATTCCCCAAAAATTTCCGAGAGTTCTCCCCGGCTCACCCGGTCTGCCACTCGGTCTCTTCATTACTCAACCGATCGGGTCATATGGGGACAGATCTCGGCATGTATCTGATACATCCCAACCGATCGGGTGAGTTGTCAACCGATCGGTTGGGGCTTGTTTCCTGCAAAAACCAATAGATTTGTTTAAGTCCCCGAACGGATGTTCTCGCGGCTGATTTTATTTATAAAAATAGACAAAATAAAGTTAAAAAAATAACGCTGAAAAGTGGGGAAAATTTTAGAACATGGGTTGCCTCCCATGAAGCGCACTTGTTTAACGTCGTTGGCTCGACGCCCGCAAGAGATGCTCATGGTGGCTGATACGGGTGATGCCCGAAGTTTGGCATCTCTTTCTCATTGGAGCTGAAGGCGCTTGGAGTAGTCAGCGGCTGGAAAAATACTTGCTTGACTACCCTCCCCTTGTTCTTGGGATCCGGGGGCTTTTCTTTTGTGTTGGCGCTTCCCGCCATCTTCTTCAGGATCCGGACCTCGTCTTTAGTGAGGTCCATGGGCTCTTTCCCCGTTCTCCTCGCAGGAGGAGCCTTGGGGAACCCGGGAGGGGTCGTTCTCGCTGCACTCGATTTTCCAACAGCTTCTTTGTACTCGGGGCCGTTTCCATCTTCTGAATCTCCCAAGTCATCGGGGGGGGTTTCTCAGGAGAATCTCCCAGGAGCTCTCCTCTGCAGCTTTTTCTTCCTCTATCTCAAGCAAATTGCACCGAGGGTCATCAGGGAGATTGGGGTGATTCATGGACAACCCAAGATCAAACTCAACTTTCTCTCCGCTGACGTTCAAAGAGAGTTTTCCGTTCTTCACATCTATTAGAACGCCAGCAGTGGCCATGAAAGGCCGTCCCAGGATAATGGGGGTGTGTGCGTCTTCGGGCATGTCCATGACTACAAAGTCCACAAGCACATGCACCCCTCTCACATTCACGGGGAGGTCATCCACAACTCCCACCGGATATTTGACCGACCGGTCAGCTAGTTGTAGGGTCATACCGGTGGGCTCCAAATCACCCATTCCTATCCTTCTATACATCGACAAGGGCATCAAGCTAACACTCGCTCCTAGATCGACGAGTGCACGATGAATCTTCACCGCCCCGATCGTGCAAGGAATAGAGAAGCTCCCCGGGTCCTTGAGTTTCGGCGGGTTTGCCCTCTGAATAAGAGCGCTACATTCTGCCGTCAGCACTACTTTCTCCTTTCTAGACCCTCTAGTCACCAAATCTTTCAAGAATTTTGCATAGGAGGGGATTGTTTCGATTGCTTCTAGGAAGGGGATTTGCAGGCTTAGGTCCTTGACCATGGCGAAGAACTTGCCATGTTTCTCATCAATTTTTGTCTGAGCCAACCGTTGTGGAAATGGCACAACGGGTTTATACACTTTCGGGCTCTCTTCCTCCTTCTTCTTCTCTTCTTCAGAGGCTCCCTCCGGAGTCATAGGATTTGATGACGAAGCACCGGCGTCATTTGATTTTTCGGTCGGTCTCTCAACGACTAATGGTGCTTCCGGGTTGCTAGGGGGCACTCTAGTAGGAATTTGTGTCCCGCTTCTCAGAACGATAGCGGACACATTCGCGGGCTCGTGCACGAGTGCCGATGTTTGGGTTGCTCCCCTCGGGTTCACCTCCGGTTGTGGCGGAAATTGGTTTTGTGACCTTGCAAGGTTCGCCACTTGTAACCCCAGCTGGGTTACTTGGTCCGTGAGGGTCCGCTGACCCATTTCCAGCTTTTGGTTGATCCTCTCCTGGTTGGTAATATATTGAGTCAAGAGAGACTCAACCGGAGAGACGGCCCTCTGTTGGCCATACTGCTGCTGCTGCTGGAACGGCTGCTGAGTCCTGGGGGCGTAAGATTGTTGCTGAGGTTGTTGCTGAAATGGTTGCTGCTGTGGCCTAGCCGACTGATATGTTTGTTGCTGCGGCTGCTGAGGCGGTGAGGGCTGAAATGGTGGCCGGTAACTGGAGTTTGGGTGGTTCCGGTTGTTTGGAGAGTAGGCCGGGTTGGAATTTGTCCTTGGCGGATACGGCGCATTTCCCGTGGGGTTGTAAAATAGTGTGCTCGCCTGATCCAACGGTGGTGAGATGTCACCACCGTCGAATTCCCCAAAGAATTCGGACTCAACTGCAGAAATTTGCTGTGTACCGGCCCCACCGGCTCCTACCATTAGTGCGGAGATCTGGGTCGAAAGCAAGTCGAACTTGCTTGAAAGTTTGTCGACGTCCTCGACTCTGTGTATACCCCCGGATCTTGGTGTGGCTCTCTCATCACACCACCGCTCATTGTTGGATGCCATATTTTCCAGAATATGCCCGGCATCCTCCTCGCTCCTAGACATGAAGGAACCCCCCGCCGCGACGTCCATAGAAGATTTCAGGTCATCCCTCAACCCATTGTAGAACAGATTATTAATCTGCCACTTCGAAAGCTCATGGTGAGGGCATCTTCTTTGCATCTCTTTATATCTCGTCCAAGCTTCATGCAAGGACTCGTGGCTGGCCTGGGAGATGGAGGAGATCTCACTCCTCAACTTCATGGTCTTCCCCGGAGGAAAGAACTTCGTCAGAAAAGCGTTGGAGAGCTTCTCCCAGGTGTTGAAAGTGTTGGAGTCCTTCCCCCTTAGCCATTGCTTGGATTTGTCGCGCAAAGAGAAGGGGAACAGCTTCAGACGGATAGCCTCTGTCGTGACACCATTAATCCGGAAGGTGTCACACTTCTCCAAGAAGGAGTCCAGGTGCTCGATCGGGCTCTCCATGGGTGCACCCGCAAACTGGTCCTGCTGGATCCATGTCACTAGAGACGGCTTCAGCTCAAAGCTTTGGGCCGCAATAGCTGGAGATCGGATGGCAGAAGTCGACTCGATGGATGGCATCGAGTACTCCAGCAGAGACTTGTGAGGTGGGGTGTTCTCCTCCATGGATTCGGGATCTTCTCTTCTTCGCTTCTCGGCGGCCAAACGTCTAAAGGTGGCGTTAATCTCTGGATCGAGGGGAATCAAGTCGTCAAGACTCCTTGAACTCCTGCGCATGAAAAACAACAAACACCCGTGAAGCGACAAGTGGGAAAGAAACAGATAAAATAAGAAATAAAAATAAGAAAAATAAAAAAGAAAAAGAAAAAGGAGAATGCGAAGATTATCGCGAGGTAGGGATATGAGCTAGACACGAGGGTTCAAGAGATCCTAAAATAACAAGCACGTTGCCTCCCCGGCAACGGTGCCATAAACTTGACCGGCGCCCCGCTTGAGTCGCGGCGGCGCGGTGTCGTTTACCGCAAGTTTCACGGTTAGTGTAGGGTGCGGGAATATCGAACTCAGGGAGGCGAGGTTGTGCTTGGGTCAGGTAGGACCTAAATCACCCCGAGGGGCGAGCTAGCCCGAATCGGTGAATGGTTGTCACGAAAGGAAATAAAAGGGTATGAACAACAAGAAAGAAAACCCGGGACTTTGGTTTCCAACCCAACGAGAGACTCTCGCCGATACGGCCTACGGGTATGGATAGCGATCAGGATTAGGGTCTAATGGTGAGACGGTGCCTCTGAAAGTGGTACCGACGTCCCATGGGCCCGATATTCCGGTCGGTGCCCAGGATGATACACCGGACTTCCCGGATTCGATCAGTGGGCACTCCCGTGTCCATTAACACTGATCGATCCCGGGAGCACTAAGCCCGCAACGATATCTCCCAACGTCTCATCCTGCCGCTCCCGCGTGCTAGGATTCGGCGTCTACGCTAAAGGTGTAAGCTATGGCTAGGGAGTCAACCGCCAAGTTTATTCCCACTTGGCCCAACGGTCAAAGGCGGTCTTTTTCCCGCCTATGACAATGAAACACCCCGCGTAACTGTTAGATTCCTACTCCCTATCGATTTCCTAACTCTATGGACGCATCGGGAAGAGCCCCCGAAGGGGTTTCCACCAAAATCCCAGATTTGGGAACTACTCACAAAAATTCATGAAAAAGCGATCTAAATGAAATTTAACCGTTGGAATCATAATCGGACAATTGCAATGCGGAAGTAATAGAGTAATAAAGACAATACTAAAATTTTAGAAAGATCTGAAAACTTACAAAAGAGTAACAATTACAGCCGTCACAAGGAAATAAAACAGTAGAAAAAATAACAGCTCTCGTTTCTTGAACCCTAGGGGTTCTATTTATAGACCTTCGCATCAACCGATCGGTTGACAAGTCAACCGATCGGTTGATCCGTTACAAATTAATAACAGAAATCGGCGAGCTTTCACCCGATCACATGAACCGGTCGGGTGAGTTCTTGAGTGACCGGTTGGATCTTGAAGCAGTCGGGTGAATCGATCGGTTCGACGTCCGTGTCTTCAGCTCTTCTTCTTCAGCTACAGGTGAACCGATCGGGTGAGAGTCACCCGATCGGTTGGCGTTTTGCTTCGAGAAAACAGAGAACAGCCCCCGCTGAACCGGTCTGCGAACCGGTCGGGTGACTTCTTTGGGAGCTGCGACAGAGACCGGGTGGTGCACGCGTGCATCACCCGATCGGTTGGAGATGACCAACCGACCGGGTGAGGGGCTGAAAGATGAATTCTTTGGCGTTTGACCCCCTGGATCACGCGTGACTTCTCCCGTTGCTCCGGGGACTTGGGATATCATCGTTAAACGTCCCCTACGTGGTCAATCCCCTGCAATCATGGAAAAACAAAGAAAAGTGAAAGAAAACGGGAAAATACACGAAAACGAATAAGAGACGGCGGAAAAACACAGAGAAACACAAAAGAAAACGTGCGTAAATATATGAAATATAAACGCACGTCAAGCACCATCCCAGAAAAACAACACGGGGAAGAAAAACTTCACTTGGAAGCGTAAGAACATTGATCCAGTGCAGATTCCAAATAAGAACTGGGAGGACAAATGCCATAAATGTGGCATGACTTGACATTGGTTTAGAAACTGTCGCATTCCACGCCACCTACAGGACCTGTATCAGGCGAGCCTGAAGCCTCCCCCTGAAACAAACCTAGTAGATATTCAAGCTCTAACCAAGTTCACTTCCGAAGACTTCAAAAATGATGATCTGCTCGATTGAACCTTATCTTCTGTTTTTCTATGCATTTAAAATAAATATAGCTTCATATGTAGTTTGCTTTGAATGAACTTTATTTTGAATTACTTAAATAAATTTCCAATTTGCATTAATATAGATGAAGTGTGATATATTGTGGACAGTGCATCGTTGCACTGGTGAAGCATTAAAATTGCTCCCACGTACACCAAGACTAAAAGATGCCTTTTTCTCTCCTAATTCATAGAGTAATCTCCCAAGTTTCAAGTATATTTCGTTTAAACGAACATAACTTGGAAACTGTGGATAATAAATAGTGAATATCTTTATATAACTCGTCAAGAGGATGGCCAGAAGACCATCAGCGCACGATTCATTGGACCCCCGACGGGTCCCTATCATTACAGATATTCATCCTATATAAAGCCAACTTGACTGAGCATCGGAAGTGCCTTTCATTGCCGAGTTTTCAACTCTGGCACAATAGACTTGGTCATCCTAGATCAGCGATGATGGACGCATCATCAAATGAATCCTTTGGAGAACCTGAAGATTCTTCAAAAGGTTGAGTTTCCTTGTCCCCCTTTGTCATAAGGGAAAACTTATAGAGAGACCTTCCCTCCTGAAAATGGGATTAGAGTCTCCTGGCTTGATTGAGAAAATACATGGTGACCTTTGCGGGCCTATTCACCCCGCAAGTGGCCCATTGCAGTACCTCATTGTACTAATCGATGCATCTACTAGATGGTCTTATGTATGCCTTTTTCACCCGCAACCTAGCTTTCTCAAAAGCTGATACAGTCGGTGAATTCACTACACATGTCTTTTAAGACTACTGCCAAGCAACTGGCATTGAAATTGAACATCTTGTAGCATGTTCATACTCAGAATGGGTTACCAGAGTCTCTGATAAAGAAACTCCAATGGATTTCATGTCCATTGGAGAATCCCAGTTGCATATGGATTTTTAGGGATACGCCGTACTGTATTCTGCATCACTTATCACGATACGGCCCTCTTGTGGCCATATCTTATTGATGATGCCGCTTGCTTATGGTTCCCCACTAAACATATCTCATTTGAGAATGTTTGGATTTGCTAATGTATGTCCCCATAGCACCACGTCTTGATAACTGTGAATTTGATGAGCAAACTCTCATTATAATAGGCATGCAGTCTTAAAAAGCCTGAAGCTTCTGAGACCATATCATGGGACACAATAGTCCTAATCTCGTTATTATCCGCATACTATTTCTGTGTGAAGATTAGATCCAGAAGATCCTTCACATTCAGACTAAAGTACATCAATTGCCGGATAAATTCACGGACAACCATAAGATTGTTCGTTCACACGTCCCTGCTGCCAACACGCCGGCTAGGATTAACATCCCCATAGATGGATGCAATCCACCGGTAGTAGATTTGGCTATACCTCAATTGAAAAGAGGACGTCCGCCAGGTTTAAAAGATAAAGTTCCTCGAAAGAGGAAGATTCCTGGAGATATTAAAATGATCTCTCCACATGATGCTGAGCTCAGACCAGCGGCCTCTCCCCTCCTGATTTCCCCTGCAGAGGAAACAATAGAAGAAACATCATTATATTACGTACGTATTAGAGAGGTACTGGACAAATATAGCACAGTCGTCGTCGACGATTTTGTTTTTGCTATTGTCGTTCACGTCGCTGAATACAATGATGACATTCAACCCACTAGTCTATAGCATAAACCCATATATTGACCAAAGTGGGATGAGGCAATAAGAGTAGAGCTGGACTCACTCTTGAAAAAGCAAAGTCTTTGGCCGAGTAGTCCCAACACCTGAATGTGTAAAACCTGTGGAATATGTTGGGTTTTCATAAGAATAAGAAATGAAGGAAATGTGATCATTTTCCTATTTTCATACTAAGCCTAAACGTCTATGGAAAAGCCAAGAAATGTAGCTCATGGATGTTTTGACTGCATATCTATACGGCTATATAGATATAGACGTCTATATGAAACTTCCAGAAGGGTATACTCTACCTCAGAGATGAAAGAGAGACGTATGAACGTCTCCTCTATAAAGGCTTCAAAGATCATTATATGATCTTACGCAATCACGAAAAATGTGGTATAAAAAATTTAGCAAATTCCTTGATGAACAAGGATTCCCTAAATAATGAAATCTCACATGTATCTTTAATAAAAGAACAGGGATATGATCTGTATTAGTCGCCTTCTATGTAGACGACTTAAATCTAATAGGATCTCCTGCAGAGACCATTGATATATCTGATAGCCTTAAGCAGACCTTCGAAATGAAATACCTAGGCAAAAGAAGGTATTGTCTCAGCTTACATATTAAACACCTTCGTGGTGGAATCCTTTTATACCTATCATATTCT
Source organism: Scilla litardierei (assembly GCA_030789695.1). NCBI lineage: Eukaryota > Viridiplantae > Streptophyta > Magnoliopsida > Asparagales > Asparagaceae > Scilla > Scilla litardierei. Next base: position 77,410,136 of record CM061132.1, on the reverse strand, counting down.
TCATACACCAGGAGTTTATGAAGAAAGATGTCCATTTGCAATCTATTAAAAATGGATGCTTATTTATGACGCCTTCCAGTCGCTAGAAGAGGGGGAGGACATCCTAGGTCCCGAAGAACACAGCTCTAGTGTACTAGTTACACTTCTTTATCTGGCCAACTGCACGTGTCTCTAATAGAACGTCTGCAGTAAAGCTGTTAGCCAGATACAGTGCTGCCCTGGAGAGCACCACTGGACCAAGGATAAGCTGCTTCTGTGCAACTTCCAAGGGTCAAGGATCAGCATCCAAGGAATAAATATCGCATATGCAGGTTACAGACCATCGCGATGACAAGCACAAATGGCCGGCCACCTTTTAAAGATCTACGCATCATCCTCCAAAAGTCTACATCTTCTGAGAAGATCATCATCCAAAAAGCATATCTAGAATACGCTCATCCAGGTCCAGCAGTACCTTGCAGACAATGTGTAAACTGAGTAAAAGAATACATACGTGGAGTCATCTACCAAACTTCAAAGAGCGTATCACTCCTGAGTGCCACTGTTTTCCAGTAACCGCTAGATATGAGTGAAACTTGTATAGATGAGTGATGATTGTATTTGCAACATGATGGATGTATAGACGAATAGGAAATGATTGTATAGATACATAGGAGATCTGCAAGCTTGAATCTTGTACAGATCAGGGGGGAGTTGATAGTAGAGTTGTACTCTTTTTCCCTTAGCTATGGGGTTTCCCATTGGGTTTTCCATAGCCAAATGTTTTAATGAAGTAACCTCATTTAACTCTGGACCCTGAAGTGTCCACCTTTAATGAAAGCTGAAAGAACTACAAGCATAAGGCTTGTACGGATCAGGGGGAGTAACCTGTGGGTTGCACTCTTTTTCCTTAAGCTGTTGGTTTTTTCCCATTGGGTTTTTCACAGCTAAGGTTTTAACGAGGAAATACGACTACTCTGGATCCAAAAGTATCCACCCCCTTAGCTTTATAAACTAAGACCAAAGTAATGGATGGATAACGGTGAGTGTTGTGAGTGAGGGAGGACTTTGGCCTCCCCACCACTTTATCCCTCCATTACTCCCCACTTATTGGAATAATGGGGACCTTTGGCTTCTATGCCTCTTGACATTCCCTATGAGATTTATAAATATAGAACCATGGCACTTTGCCATGGTTACTCTTTTCTCTACATATCTTAACACAAACACACAAAAAACAGAGAAAAAGAAAAAAAAACAAAACAAAAAGAAGTTCATTTGTATAAACACAATCCCCCATTCCTTCTTTCTTTTCTATTTTTCATTTATTCCTATGGATCTTCGAAAGTGTGAAAAGTCGTATTGTTCTATTTGACCACCATGCTTATGGATAAGCTTGGGGGAGGGGATCCAATGATGTGTGAGAGAGCGACCACTTATATGTGCATGACGACATAAGCTATGTAATTTTTGATACTTAGGGAGATTACTTAGAGTATTACGAAGTCTATGAATTGAAAATTTGGCATGCATTTCATGAATACCATCTCTTTCTATTCTTATCGCTTTATAATGTGTGATATCTCTTATACTCCAAGCAGAAAGCGATCAATTGAAAAGTGTGCAATCTATGATTACGTATACCACTTTGAATGCCTTAAACGATGCTAATTCTAGAATGATTTCATACTTCATATCGTTTTGACGTTCTTGGTTTCTATATCGAATGCACCTATATATGATTTGATATCGAGGTAAATATCTTTGGCATGTTTTATTCATCATGCGCTGTTTGAGTAAGTGACTCCATGTCCTGAGAGAATGATCCAGCACCTCCCTCTTCGTTTTCTTTTGTATCTTTCCTTTTCTTTTTTCTTGTTTTTATCCACCGGGTTAGCCGTTTTACTCATCTTCCTCGAGGACGAGTAAGAGGCAAGCTTGGGGGATTTGATCGGTCCATATTTTACACATTTTTTCTGCATGTTTGCATATCATTTTGATTGACCATATTGCATTTTTCATGATTATTCAACTATATTGCGTTGCTTTTCACTATTTCTTGTTTTTGTCGGATTTCAGGAAATATGGACTGATCTGGAGCATAAATGAGATAAAGGGACTTGCACACATATCAAAGCATCGCCCATGGCCCTATCGAGGAGCTAGCAGCACTAGATGATGAGCAGAAGAAGAAGAAGATCGATAGAATCGACAAAGAGGCGAGGAGGAGAAGATTCTACTCTAGAAACAGGCCACTCGGCCGGGTCTGCAGTTCACTCGGCTGAGTGAAGGAGCGTACTTGGCCGAGTACGACTGATACGAGAGAGCCATGTACCACAATGCACTTGGCTGAGTGGATAATCCCACTTGGCCGAGAAGAGAACTCCACTCGACCGAGTGCGTCCGTATTTCTAAAGGAGATCGTAGCCAACTCTATGGAATTTCGAGGAGCAGAGCAGAAGACCTACTCAGCCGAGTAGGAAGTCCACTCGACCAAGTGAGAAATCGTCGCTTGGTCGAGTGACACAGAGCACCAGAACCCCAAAAACCCCTATCTTCTATGTTTTTATTTGGGTCTATCACTCGGCCGAGTAGCGTCGCCAGCCTGTATCGTAAACTAGGGTTCTGGACAACACCAGGGGCAAATCTGTCAGCGTTTTTTGGCTGTTTGGGCATGTATTTAAGCCCAGTTTTCATCCTAGTTTAGGGAGGGATCAGAAATTAGGTTTTAGCTTAATTCTAATGTAATCCCTTTTGGGAGATTGAAGAACTTAGATCTGGTTTGTTGTTCTTATTGAAATTTCCCATTTTTATGATTTGCTTTCTTCCAAATCTTCATTGCTATATGTTTTTATTCATTGATTGTGCTATTGCTATAATGAATTGTGAGTAGTTTCTCTGTTCTAGGGCATACAGATGAACCCTATGGATTCGATTTTAGAATTGTGATGAATGAATTTCTGTGTTTCTATAATTGTTAGAAGGTTAGGTTGTGATTGATTTATCACGGATAGCTAGGAATTTCCATCTATTTGGGGTTTGCATGAGATTGGATTCCGATCGATGGGAAGGCCTAGATATTCGATTTAGGTTTATAATCGAAATTCACTAGACTTGGTTTGCAAGAGATTCGAGCAAAATCATTTTTATTATAAAACTATACCCATATTCGTTTGCAAGAGATTGGACGAATACGAGCTATCACAACCTAGATTGTAACTCGAGTTTGCACGAGAGTGGGCTCGAGGAGGGATTGAACGATGATGTCGATCCTCATGCTAGTGGTGTAAGTTGCGGTTTGCACGAGAGTGGGCTCGAGGAGGGATTGAACGATGATGTCGATCCTCATGCTAGTGGTGTAAGTTGCGGTTTGCACGAGAGTGGGCCATAATCTAGGTCGCTATAGACCGGCAATAGCGCGAGAGTGTAAGCTTGGTTCTCTATTTAGTTACGACTAGTTCACCTCAACCTAAGACTTGCAATATTGAGATTCACGATTCACAGAGATAAATGACGATCTGTAGTGGGGATTCCCTAGCCCTAGACGCTTTTATAATATTGAATTTGAATTGTTAATTGAATGAATGCGACAACAACATTCCTAAAACCATCCTTCTACCAATAGCTTAGTGATCAAAATAGAGTACCGTCATTAGTCCATCCTCGTGTTCGATACTCGCTCGCTGCTACACCGTGCACTTACGGTAAAACTACGACTGTCTCCCGGGTGTGTATCCGAGGGCCGATCACTGGTGAACTTGTGCAAGTGTGTGCAGCATGCGAAAAAGGGGACTGTGTAGTCTGTGGTATGACGGGTTAGGATTATTACTAGCTATATATGTCTCATTTTCTTGTGTTTCAGCATCTTCAATCATTTGGTCAAAGAAAGGATTACATGAGCCTACATCTCTATTATTACTTATTAAATTAGCATAATAATCTAGTCGGCAGTGTCATCAAAATTAAAGACTGTAACATGTTTAGAGCCAAAAGGTCCTGCCATTATGCTAAGTTAAAAGGTACACTAAAAGAACCTGATTGACATTTGATAGAGAGCACCGGATGAAGACCCGGTATTTGCGCAAGAATTGGGCGTGAACAGAGCTTGAAGAGCCTAGTAGTAGCGAGAGATCGGAGCGTAAAGAAACCAGTAGTAGCGAGAGTTGTGCGATGGATCGGGGCTTGAAGAGCCTGGTAGTACGACTAGCGAGTAGCAAGAGATTGGTTGTTGCACCGTAACAGTGAGAGAGTGTGAAGAATGTTGAGAGAGTGAAGATAGGTGTGTAGAAATTAGAAAATAGGATGATAAGGAGAATTTGATAGAGTGAATAGAGTAGAGTTGTGTAACGACTAGTTTTCATGTATTTGGATTTTCTATATTATATATATGTTTTAGTGGATTTTCTCCTTATGTGTGATTTTCCATCTCCGTAGCTTTCGTTTTCGTTCGTTTCGTTGTGATTTTATAGCTTCTTCCTTAAATCGTTGATCTTGGAGTAAGTCACTCATGACGAACTTCAAATCGCTCATATTTTAGAGTTAGAGTGATCTTAGAAGCTATAGAAATCTTCCCGAAGCTTCGCGCTTCAATTCGGCACTTTTTGTGCACTTTAGTTGGTTCAAGAAGGGGAACCAACCGACTAGATTCCAATCTAGTCGGTCAGGAACTCTTCTCAAACCGACTAGTTCATTAAATCAATAATTCAGAAGTTACTGTTTACTCTTAGTCGGTCTAAGAACAACCACCGACCGACTAGATGTGAAACTAGTCGGTCAGAACTTGCTCTCAGACCGACTAGTTCCTTCGATTAATTTTACCTAAGTTACTGTTTATCGTTAGTCGGTCTAAGAACAACCACCGACCGACTAGGTTGCAAACTAGTCGGTCAGCCATTGTTCTTTAACCGACTAATTCATTGACCATTTTGTCGACCTGAGTTACTGTTTGATTTTAGTCGGTCACAGTTGGTCGACCGACCGACTAGTTCTCGAACTAGTCGGTCAACCACTCTTCTTTGACCGACTAATTGACCCCGTAAACCTAGGGTTTGCCCAGCCGTCGCACGATTTTCTATTTAAACCCCCAATCGTTTTCTTTTCTTCTTTCTCTTCTCTTGGCCATTTTCTTCCCACTTGACCTTTGATCTTCCCCAACCTTCCCCTAGCCCTTCTCCTTCATTCCCGGAGCCCTCACCCTCTCCATTTGCGCCGGCCATCTCCTCTAGGCCGCCGGCCAACCCCCAAAACCCCCAAAATCCCATTTCTCCAGATTTTCTCCCCATTTCCATATCTGAGCTGTAGTTCTCTGGATCGTTCTTCCGTTGCCGTGCTTGCTCGGCATCGTTCTTCCGCTCCAATACGGTAGTGAATCGATCCTTTAATATTCCCATAACCCGCTTTGTGATGTTTGTTAAACCCTAATAAAACTAGGTTGGATGTTGTTCTAATATTGTTTTGCCATGGCAGCGATCACATTCCGTAGAATAGAGTTTTGAGACGTTTTACCGTCGATCGTCATCCTCGGTGCTAGGCAAGTGAAACTTGCCACTTAGGGTTTTAGGCCATTGTTTAGGCCATTTGCTTGTTGTAGGCGTAAAAGAGACTAGGCAATGAAATGATAGTTGCTTAGACGCCCTTGATCTAGCTTGACAACGAAGCTAGATCCGTCATTTTTATCATGTTGCATTCACACTGTATGTCATGTTTAAATTCGTTTATCGGTACGCAAAATTAACTGTTTATTGCCATGACATTGCATGTAACAAATGTTCCCATGATTGCGTAGCACACGCTACACCTAGTGAATTAATTGAGGCTAGGCACCTGCTTTTAGCGGGCACAACCCTATGCCAAAAGTACTTATGGATTATGAACCAGAAAACGAGCTCTTGTGCGGGGCAACCCTGGCTCATTTACTGAGCATCGTGTACAGGGACCCTGGCTCGTTTACATGTGGGAGGGGTAAGGGTTAAGAGGCCATTCAACTGGGAGTCTACCCGATCAGCAACTTCAGTTGTAAGGCGTAAACTCTGGGTTTTGGGATAGTGTTAAGCGGCCACTCAGTGTGAATGTCTAACAATTCAGCTGTAAGGCGTAAACATCTACAAATAAATTGAAACGCGACTAGTGAGAAGATTGAGATTGTTAGTAGCTTGGCTACTCTTGACATGCCATGATTATTGTTCTCGTGCACTTATTGTTACACCATGCCTTACTTGTGCACCCATACCATAACTGCCATGTCATGCATACTATAACTGCTAGGTTGCTAGTTTACCTTCCTTTCAGTTTCCTTGCCCAAGTCTTTTAGACTTACTGACATGTGCCCATTTACTCTTTTGGGTGACACATGTTAGATCCTGAGCCTGAGGTTGCTGCTGAGGACGTGGTGTTCGCTGACGCTGAGTCAGAGCCCGCGTTCATCGAGCAGTTTGAGGACACTGGCGATCAGTCGTAGAGACTGTTTGTGTTGTTGTTTAGACTGCTTTAGTTGTCGGTGCGTAGCACCTATACTTTGTGCCGTGTTGGCTTTTGTTGGCCATGTTTTGGGCCTAGACTCTTTCTTTTAGCCTGGTGGCTTTTCTGGATGTTGAACTTACTTTTAATGTTTGGACACTGCTGAGATTTGGGATTTTATTTCTGTATCTCCTTGTGTTATTATGTTGTTCTGCTCGTGGTTACAGGGACCTGCATATGTTAGATTGACGCTTATCAGGCGTGTGGCTTCACAGCTCCACGTCTGTGCGGACCTTCTCACGTCTCGCCTCCATTGCTTTGGGAAGCGGGGCGTGACAGGTTTTGTTGGTGGCCCATGCAGGTCTCCTCTTCTGTAACTGCGATTATCGAAATAACGATAATAATATTAGAATGTCCAATAAACTAAGTTCGACATCCGAGTTATAAGCTATGAGTCTAATCTGTTTCGTTTTCTGTGTCATTAGATGACAGGAAGGCGATTTACCGTGGTGGTGGTAGCGCGCCCCCTCGTGATGAGGAGCCTGAGCGGGAGCCCACCAATGGGGAGATAATGTGGATGATGCTTCAGATGATGCAGGTGCAGCAGGGCGTGCTCCTGCAAGTCCAGAATGCTGTTGCTCGAGCTGCTCGGGCAATCTAGGATGCCCCTCGCTCTGAGCCGGGAGCGAAGCAATTTCGGGAGCTGGGTCCCGCTTATTTTGATGGGTCTGAGGGTCCTCTAGCTACCGATGAGTGGATTCAGAATATAGAGGATAATTTGAAGATGGCGAAGATCGGCCCGGCTGGATGGGTTGATTTGGCGAAGAGGCAGCTCAAGGATAATGCTCGGAACTGGTGGGATGCGAAAGAGAAGATGCTTGTGGAGCCGATAGCTTGGGCTACCTTTAAGTCCAGGTTTGATGAAGAGTTCTTTTCGAAGGCTGCCAGGAAGGAGATGTTGCAGCGTTTTATTGAGCTGAAGCAAGGGAGCTTAACGGTGGACCAGTACCACCAAGAGTTCACTAGGCTGAGTCGGTTCGCACCGAAGATGGTGCAGGATGCTGATGAGAGGGCTCAGAGGTTCCTGTAGGGACTTGCTTTGGTGCTTCAGAGTTTTGTGTCTTCCTCTGATCTGGACTCTTATCAGAAGGTTCTGGTAGCTGCGAGGAGGCAGGAGCTGAACCTGAACCAGAGGAGGGGGCATACTTCTGGAGCTGGGAAGAGGCCTATGGAGCAGGCCAGAGCGGTGGTTAGGCCTGGTTTCAAGCCTAATCATCCGGTGCAGTTCAAGAGGCCAGGAGGGCCTATTCAGAAGACTTGCCATTTCTGCAACAAGACTGGCCACATCAAGGATCAGTGTAGAAGATTTCTGGGTCAGTGTTTGGTTTGTGGTGATGCTTCTCATGCCGCGAAGGATTGTCGGCCTGCGAATCAGATGCGGAGAGCATTGGATGGTGTTCAGCAGCCTTGGAGGGCACCTGTTACAGCACAGCTGTTGCAGCAGAGAGCGCCTGTTCCTGTTGGACGTGGAGCAGCTCTTGTCCCTCAGAAGCAGGCCTTTCAGTAGGCTTTTCCGTCGAGGAGGCAGGCTTTTCTGATGACCGCTGTGGAGAGCGAGGCTGTGGATGAGGTTATCACAGGTAATCCTCAATCTAGCTGTCCTTCCTAGTTAGTTTTGCATGTTTGATTATGTTGTTTGCTTGTACATGATTGTTTGCTAGACTAGGGCTTGATTGTTAGGCTGTTTGTAGGTGTGATTCTGGTTTGCACATTTCCTGCGCGAGTTCTCTTTGACTCTGGTGCATCGATGTGCATTATTTCTCGGAGCTTCGTGGAGAAGCATTCCTTGTCGACGTCCCCTCTTTCCAAGAGTTGGAATATCGTTACAGGAAATGGCATGGTCTCGGTGCATCGTGGTTGCAATTCTTGCTCATTGGTGGTCTGTGGACATGAACTTTACGATGATTTCATTCTCCACGACATCATCAACTATGATGCGGTCTTTGGGATGGATTGGCTTGCGAGCTTCTATGCTACGATCGACTATCGGAGGAAGAAGGTGGTGTTCGAGATTCTCGGACATCCAGTATTCGAGTTCAGCCGGGGTAGCAGTTCGCTTGGCCCTGTCTGATTTCGGGCCAGACCGGTGGAGATTGTGGCTATGCAGATGGAGCTGGAGAGGCCAGCGATTGTGCGGGACTTCGATTACGTCTTCCCTGAGGAGATGTCTGGATTGCCACCCGATCGAGCTCTCGAATTTTTGATTGATCTTATTTTGGGTGCGCAGCCGATTTCAAAGGCACCATATCGTATGGCTCCAGCAGAGTTGGAGGAATTGCGGAAGCAGCTGGATGAGCTTTTGCAGAAGGGTTATATCAATCCTAGTGTGTCTCTGTGGGGAGCACCGATGCTGCTGGTAAGGAAGAAGGATGGTTTGCGTCGCATGTGCGTGGACTATCGGGAGCTGAATGCGGTGACCATCAAGAATAAATACATGTTGCCTCACATCGATGATATTTTTGATCAGCTTAGAGGATCGAGGGTGTTTTCGAAGTTGGATCTGAGGAGTGGTTATCATCAGCTGAAGGTGAAGAAGGAAGATGTCCCGAAGACAGCGTTTAGGACGAAGTATGGACACTAAGAGTTCATGGTTATGCCTTTCGGTGTAACCAATGCTCCCGCAGTTTTCATGAATTTGATAAACCTGATTTTCTACGACTTTTTAGACAAGTTTGTCGTTATCTTTATTGACGACATTCTGATCTATTCTAACTCGGAGGAAGAGCATGCCACGCACTTAAGGACAGTATTGGAGATTTTGAGGAAGCATCGTTTGTATGCTAAGTTTTCAAAGTGCGAGATTTGGCTGGACAGAGTTGCTTTTCTCGGGCATGTGGTGACTGGAGATGGTATTTCAGTGGATCCCGAGAAGATCAAGGCCATCAGAGAGTGGCATGTTCCTCAGTCAGCATCTGAGATCTGGAGTTTCCTTGGGCTTGCTGGTTACTATTGGCGCTTCATTAAGGACTTCTCCCGTATTGCTGAGCCGATGACCAGATTGATACGGAAGGATGTACCTTTTGTTTGGTCGGGTGATTGTGAGAATGCCTTCGGTGTTCTGAGGGAGAGATTGACGACTGCCCCTATTCTTGTTGTGCCTGATCGCAGCGGAGGATTTGAGATCTTTTGCGATGCTTCTGGTAAGGGTCTCGGTTGTGTGTTGCATCAGCATGGGCATGTTGTTGCGTATGCTTCGCGTCAGCTCAAGACTCATGAGAAGAATTACCTGACGCATGACTTGGAGTTGGCTGCTGTCGTGTTTGCGCTCAAGATTTGGAGGCACTTCCTGCTGAGTGAGAAAGTGAAGATCTTCACCGATCACAAAATCTTGAAGTATATTTTTACTCAGAAGGAGCTCAACATGCGACATCGTCGATGGTTGGAGCTCATGGGGGATTATGAGATTGATTTGCAGTTTCACCTGTTGGATATGGAAGATGTTAATACACCCTTGTAGGGGATGTACGAGGGAATACGGACCTCGAACGTCGCATACACGAAGTCGTGCGCAAAGGGAATATGTTCCCTTGCGGAGAGGATCTCTAGATTGATGGGAAAGTCGCATTATATGTGCATAAGTGCATGCGACATATGGCTAATAAAGGGGTAATATCTTAAGCTTATATTGTACCATGCATATGGTACAACTTAAGCTTATAATATGCCATGTACGATGGTACACCTTAGTTAAATTGTTCCAAAGGAACAATTGCTCCTAAAATAACTACCTTGAGGGCTATAAATAAGACCCAAGGGTTAGCCATTTTCCTTACACTTTTGCATGGCATTCTTGCATGCATTTTCATTCTAGCGAAGCTCTGCCGAAATACTTCCTCTCCCTTTATCCAAGTTCTTAATCTAAAAGTAGAGATTTAGATTGTGGATTTAGTAGCCTTACTCCGTTCGTGAGAAGACTCGATCCGTCGTGGCGAATCCGAAGGCGAAGTTCGTAGACTACCGTGCCGCATACGCAAGCGTAAGTCTCAACTTCATTTATCGATCCTAACTCTGTTTTGGCAGGATCCTACATTGGTATCAGAGCCATACGGGTTCGCCCCGGTCAAACCGCCGCCCCGTCGAAACTATGAACGAGTCGTTGTCTTTTTCACGAATGGGTATCCTACCATTACGGATATGGTAGGAACACTTCGTGACGGAGAGAACGCAGCGGTTGTTCTTTTCACGTTAGGGTCTCCTATAATTACAGATATGGTAGGAACTCTCCATGACGGGAAGAACCGACCGTTCACGTAGTATGTTATTTTTCATATTTGGCACACGGCCATTAGAAAATAACCACTTTCTTGACGAACGGGTGCTTCATCAACGAACGGGTGCTTCATTGAGGAAGAAGGTGGTGGTTATTCCCATCGGGGAAGATGAATTTTAGTGCATGTGCACCATGGCCAAATGGGCTATGAAGGCCATGCACCCCCCTCCCCATGCGGAGGGGGTTGGCTACGGCCAATAACCACCGCGGCAACCTCCACCGGCGGGGGTGTGCGGCCATCCCACACAAGGGGAGGCCGGCCATGGCCAAAGGGCCATGGCCGGCCATGGCAAAAATGGCCTTGGCCATGACCGGCCATGGCCAAGCCATGGCCGGCCATGGCCAGGCCGACAGTGGCCGGCCAAGGCCAAGGCCAGGGGCCGGCCTGGCCTGCCATGGCCACGCCTCGGCCAGGGCAGAGGCCCTGGCCGGGAGAAGTTGCAGACCAAATAATTGGTCGACCAATTTGGTTGTTTTGGTCGACCAATCCGGCAGAAGGTCTTGGTCGATCGCAAACTTGCCGACTGACCCATACGGGGTGACAAAAGGCCTTGGTCAAACTCGAATGTACCGATTAGCCCATACGGGGCTAACCACAGTGCCGACTAGCCCATACGGGGCTAACATTTTAATGAAGTTTTTTCCTTGGGCTCTACTCCTTGAAGATTAGCCATAGTGCTCTACTTCATGCGAGATTAGCCATGTCATTGTGCTCTACTCTACGGAGATTAGCCAATGTACTTATGACGTTGTGCTCTACTCTACGGAGATTAGCCAATGTATTTTAAATTTTTTTTGAAAAAGATGTTTTCAAATAGGTCATGTCCCGTCCTTAATCGGGATAGCGCAATTTAGAATTCCAAGTCCTACCATGATCCGGCCATGGTTATCTAACCCATGGGTGTGTAGAACAGGTCTCGTGGCTTGGCAATTGTTGCGCTAAAATTCTTTGCGCAAACTCTCACCTATTCCATTTTGAAAGATATGTTTTTCAAAAGTAATTTTCCGCTGCGAAGTACTATAAGAGTACGATTGTTTGATAAGTGATGGGGGAATATTGAAGGTTGTTCTAGATGGTGATTGGAATCATAGAGACCTTTTCGATTCTAGAACAACATCTTCAATATTTTTCGAAAGTAACTTATCAAATATAATATAATTCCAAGTGGGATTTGAATTTTTAGAACTATCCAAATGGGATATTCTATTATCATTTCAAGTGGGAGTTATATTTTAAGAATTTTTATGCAATGTTTTGATCAAACCTTCGGTTTTGTGTCTTTTGCAGCATTTTAAAAGTAAAATGTCTTCCGCTTCAAAGAATATCGTCGCTGAGTTAAACAGAGGTGAAAAACTCAACGGCGATAATTACAACCTTTGGTCCATCAAGATACAATACGTTCTAGAGGAGCAAGAAGTGCTCGAAACTCTAAAGAACGTTATGATTGAACCCGAGTTGGGCACTACGGCCCAACACCGACGAGACAAGGAAGTTTTTGATGCTTGGTCTCGGAAGAACAAGATAGCGCGCATTACGTTATTAAGCAGTATGGCTGATGACATAATGCGCATCTTTCGAGAACATGACCTAGCCATGGTCATATGGTCCAAGCTAGAGGAGAAGTTCGGTGGCACATCGGTGTCCAAACTTCGCGCCTTAACTATAAGGTTCGATACATATAAGAAACGTCCAGATCATTCCATGGGGAAACATCTGCGACATATGGCGAACCTTATCTCGGAGTTAAAGGACGCAGGTCATGTGCTCACTGATGAGCAACAAATCCAAGCAGTTATACATTCCCTACCAAATGGGTGGGATCAAATGAAGATGCATCTCACTCACAATGAGAGAATCAAGACCTTCAGCGACGTTTCCAAGCACCTCGAATTAGAGGAAGAGCGGCTTGCGGCTGCCAAGCCAAGTGCAGAAGTGCACATGGTTGCTAGATCCTCACACGGGGGGAAAGAAACGGAAAGATCGTTCGAAGTTCACTAATGAACGTAATAAGCAACCTGAGTCTACCAAGAAACCCAAACATAAGGGTGGGCACAAGAAATGGCACAAGAAGAAAGACTTGAAGAGGATCAAGTGCTTCAAGTGCAACAAGCTCGGTCACTATGCTCGTTCGTGTACGAGTGGAGGCGACGAGGTAACTTGTAAATATACTAGTTACATATGTGTTTCTAGTTCAATATTTCTTGTGGAATCTAATCCATTTTGGATAATTGATTCAGGTGCCACCGACCACATAGCAAGGGACAGACGGTCCTTCGTGGAGTATCACCGGATACCCCAAGGAACGAAGTGGATCTATGTAGGAAACAACACACGTGTTGAAGTGAAAGGCGTTGGGACTTGCAAGCTAGTCTTGGACAACGGCCGCACTCTCCTACTTCATGATGTCCTCTTTGCTCCAGATATTCGAAGGAATATAATTTCTGTGGTCGTATTAATGGGTCTTGGCTATAACTGGTTTTTTCATGATTGTGATGTGGACTTAAGTTGTAATAATACTCTTATTGGTACTGGGTTTATATTTAAAGGATTTATTGTAATGAGTACAATGTATGATTCCTCATGTAATGAAAATTTCCTTATTGCAAATTCTAAGACTTATGAGTCTGATGTGATTTGTTGGCACGCAAGGCTTGGTCATATTGGACCAACGCGTATGGATAGACTTGCCAAACGTGGCCTTCTATCCAATGTTTCAAAGGTTGAAATGTCGACCTGCGAACATTGCCTTGTGGGGAAATCCTGTCGCAAGCCGTTTGGAACCGGCACAAGGGCCGAGGTTCCATTACAGCTTATCCATTCGGACATATGTGGTCCGATGAATGTCAAGACAAGACGCGGAAAGTCCTATTTCATCACTTTTATTGATGATTTCACCCGATTCGGACATATCTATTTGATATCCCACAAAAGTGAAGCTTTGGCTTGCTTTAAAAACTATATGAGTTTAGTGGAAAATCAATTAGATCGCAAGATAAAGGTTTTGCGAACCGATAGGGGCGGTGAATATCAATCAATAAGTTTTAAGGAACTTTGTGATGAAAAAGGCATAGTACATCAGGTAACTATGCCTTATACTCCTTAACAGAACGGTGTTGCAGAAAGGAGAAATAGGACTTTAATGGAAATGGTCCGTTCGATGATGGCGCAAGCTAACTTCCCAATCACTTTTTGGGGTGATGCATTATTGACGGCCGCTTTCATTTTAAACCGCGTACCCTCGAAATCAGTTAGCTCCACTCCTTATGAGTTGTGGAACTAAAGGTCTCCTGACTTAAACATTTTAAAACCTTGGGGTTGTTCATCCTACGCACATATTTCCTCCCATAAGTATGGCAAGCTTGGGCCAAGGGGAAGGAAATGTATCTTTATACGATACGCAGAAAACTCCAAAGGTTATGTTTTTGTTAGTCAGGAAGACAATGGTGGGCTAATTGAGTTTGAATCAAGGGATGTCACTTTCTTGGAAAACGAGTTTCCAAGACAGGGCGAGATAAGTCAGGACTTATCTCTATTTGAGATTTATGATCAAGAAGGATTACCTCATTCGAGTGGGAGAATTCTTGGTGAAAACGAAAATACGTTTCAACCTTCACCAATGGATTATACGAATGACGATTATCCTATTCCATACGGGAATAATGATCCAAGTGGGAGCAATTCTAACGACATTCCAAGTGGGAGTGAAATTAGAATTGATCTAAACTCAAGTCAACAAGGACTTGAAGAATCTCAAATACGACGTAGTAGTCGTACAAGGTTGGCTCCTCTAAGATTTGAGGATGAATTTCCGCAAACCTTTATGACTTTACTACAAGAAGATGACGAGCCTGCTACTTTCAAACAGGCCGTATCTTGCCCTGATAAAGACAAATGGATGGAAGCGATGCAAGAGGAGTTAGAATCCATGAAAGTTAACCAAGTCTGGGACTTAGTTGACTTACCCAGAGGACGTAGAGCTATTGGGAACAAATGGTTTCTCAAGATCAAGCATAAGGCTGATGGCTCTATTGACAGATATAAAGCTCGCCTTGTCGCGAAAGGTTTTACGCAACAGGAAGGGATAGACTACGAAGAGACCTTCTCACCTGTTGTTCGTTTTACCTCAATTCGCCTGATTCTGGCAATGGTAGCTTGCTTAGACCTTGAATTACATCAAATGGATGTAAAGACTGTCTTTCTCAATGGAGAATTGGACGAGGAGATCTATATGGAAAAACCAACAGTGTTTGTAAAAGAAGGAAACGAACATAAGGTTTGTAAACTTCTTAAATCCATATATGGTCGTAAACAATCCTCGAGGCAATGGTATATACGATTTCAAGAGGTTGTCTTATCAAATGGATTTTCCATGCTTGATGAAGATAACTGTGTATATATCAAGAGGAATAAGAACAAGTATGTTATTATGTCTCTATATGTAGATGACATTTTAATAGCCGGAAATGACAAGGGCTTTGTGATGGATATCAAGGCTTGGCTTTCATCAGTTTTTGAGATGAAAGACATGGGAGAAGCCGCATATATCCTTGGAGTTAAGATTTCAAGGAATCGTTCGAAGAAACTTCTTTCTCTTTCACTGGAGACTTATATAAAGAAGGTTCTAGAACGTTTTAATATGCAAGACTGCAAGTCCATTGATACTCCAATAAGCAAGTGCGACAATTTATGTCTGAAATCATGTCCGAAGAACCAAAAAGAGAAGGAGATTATGGAAAAAGTTCCATATTCCAGTGCAGTTGGTAGTCTAATGTACGCTATGATGTGTACAAGACCGGACATCTGTTTTGCCGTTGGAATGGTAAGTCGTTACCAATCCAACCCAGGGCAAGTACACTGGAAAGCAGTTAAGAGGATAATGCGGTATCTCAAAGGAACTGCAGACTTTGCTTTATGCTATCAAGGAGATGCCTTGAGGCTCGAAGGCTACACTGATGATGATTGGGCGGGTGATCTCGATGAGCGACGATCGACCTCAGGATATGTTTTTCTACTCGGATCTGGTGCAATATCCTGGAGTAGCAAGAAACAATCCTGCATCGCACTTTCAACCATGGAAGCCGAGTTTGTAGCATTTAGCATGGCAGTCCAAGAGGCTGTTGGCTTAGGAAGTTCTTAGACAGGATAATTAATGCAAATGACTCAGGTGTTGTACCCATACACAGCGACAGTCAAGCATCTATAGCCTATGTCAAAGATCCGAAATTCCATTGTAAGACCAAACACATAGATATCCGCTACAAATTTGCAAAAGACTATGATAAGACCAAGAAGGTAGACATAAGGTACATATCTACGCATGAGATGATAGCGGATCCGCTTACGAAGGCTATCCCCAGAGATGTGTTTTACAAACACTTATCATCTCAAGGATTGCGTAAGAGCTGAGTTGTACCAATGTAAATTCCCATGTCTGTAAATGATCAAAATTAATAAAAGAATAAGTTCTTTTTCAAACATTGCATATGAATTTCTTAAGAAATGTTTGTGTACATTTTTGAAATCTCAGCTGAATTCTAGTATGTCGGACAGATTGAGGTTGACTCTCTCACATGAGCAACCGCCTCATTCTATCAGACGGATGGAATAGAGATGAGACCTGTTTGAAGTCAAAATCATCAGACGGATGATTTAAGAGTCGTGACTTAAACAAAATGGTCGCATGAAAGATGTGCATCATATGGATGCTTACAAAAGATCTAAGAGGTTTTTTTTGGAAATCCTATCTGTCTAAATGCGGGATGTGAGTCCAAAGGACTATTTGAGTATAATAAGGGACTCAAAGTCAGACATTGTGGTGTCTGATCATCATCCTTACAACATCATTGAGACATACACTCCCTGGGAAAGGAGCGATGTTGTAATACGTGTTCATACCACGTATGCATTTCGACCACTGAGTTAGTAGCAATAGTGTTTGCTATTATGTGAGACTCAAAGGCCATATGGGCCTTAACTCTTACCCTCAAGGACTCCAATTGGTTCCTTTAGATTTGACGAGATGATCGCTATCTTAGCGTGTTACTTATGGGCTATGATAATTCGGCTCGGCGGGGCACGTTAGAAAAGCGAGTCTAGTCAAGATCAGAAGGTTCGCAAGAAGAGAAAGATTGATTTCATATTCACATTTGGACTTTAATGATTCAAAGCTGGCCAGCCAATTGTGATTCAGATGGGATTCAATTGTTGAATATAAAGTATAAGAAATGTGAAGAAATAATCTAGGGTAAAGCATGCGTTAAACTACTCAACTTTGCACCTTCGAGGTCGTTGTGTATCTCTAACAAGTGCACAACAACAGACTCTACGCGCATGACGGTCGCACGGTCTATTTCTCGGTATGATAGATGAAAGAACTAAGAGAAAGACGTTCTCTTACAATCCCCTCAAGTGTGAGTGGGAGATGTTGGATATGGAAGACGTTAATACACCCTTGTAGGGGATGTACGAGGGAATACGGACCTCGAACATCGCGTACACGAAGTCGTGCGCAAAGGGAATATGTTCCCTTGCGGAGAGGATCTCTAGATTGATGGGAAAGTCGCATTATATGTGCATAAGTGCATGCGACATATGGCTAATAAAGGGGTAATATCTTAAGCTTATATTGTACCATGCATATGGTACAACTTAAGCTTATAATATGCCATGTACGATGGTACACCTTAGTTAAATTGTTCCAAAGGAACAATTGCTCCTAAAATAACTACCTTGAGGGCTATAAATAAGACCCAAGGGTTAGCCATTTTCCTTACACTTTTGCATGGGCATTCTTGCATGCATTTTCATTCTAGCGAAGCTCTGCCGAAATACTTCCTCTCCCTTTATCCAAGTTCTTAATCTAAAAGTAGAGATTTAGATTGTGGATTTAGTAGCCTTACTCCGTTCGTGAGAAGACTCGATCCGTCGTGGCGAATCCGAAGGCGAAGTTCGTAGACTACCATGCCGCATACGCAAGCGTAAGTCTCAACTTCATTTATCGATCCTAACTCTGTTTTGGCAGGATCCTACATCACCCTGGCAAGGTGAATGTGGTCCCGGATGCGCTGAGTAGGCTTCCAGCGGTGATGATTTTGACCTCGCAGTGGAGATTGCAGCAGGATTTTTGCGAGTCTGGTGTGGAGATTGTTCTTCCTGGAGAGGCCTCTTCGTTGATGAGTATGCAGATTCAGTCGTCGATTGTGGATAGGATCAAGGCTGGCCAGGCTGGAGATCCGAAGCTGGTGAAGATTTAGGAGCAGGTAGAAGCCGTTCTGCGGACTGACTTTTTGATTCATGAGGATGGCTCGCTGAGGTATGGAGCTAGGGTGTGTGTGCCAGCTGGGGATATCAGGGAAGAGTTGTTGGTGGAGGCACACAGTTCGCCGTATTCTGTGCATCCTGGTGGCACCAAGATGTACAAGGATCTTCGTCTGAATTTTTGGTGGCATGGTATGAAGAGGAGTGTGGCTCGGAGTGTGGCCAAGTGCTTGGTTTTCCAGCAGGTGAAGGCGGAGCATCAGCGTACAGCAGGGTTGCTACAACCGCTTCTGATTCCGGAGTGGAAGTGGCAACACATCACTATGGATTTCGTGACTGGACTACCTCAGAGTCTGAAGCAGAACGACGTGATTTGGGTGATCGTAGATCGATTGACCAAATCTGCGCACTTTATTCCATTCCGAGTATAGCAGTCCACTGAGGCGCTAACAAGGAGATACTTGGAGGTAAAAAAAAGTTTTACTCTCCGTTTCTAATTCCTTTTCCTAGTTGGATAGTGAAGTAACGTGAATCGTGCAGGAGATCGTATGACTTCATGGAGTCCCCGTGAGTATCGTGTCAGACAAAGACACGAGGTTCACATCTCAGTTCTGGCAGAGTTTGCAGAAGAGTTTGGGTACGCGTCTGAGTTTCATCACGGCGTACCATCCGCAGACAGATGGCCAGTCCGAGAGGACGATTCAAATCTTGGAGGACATGCTGAGAGCGTGCATGTTGGATTTCAAGGGTTCGTGGGAGGACCATCTACATCTGGTGGGTTCTCTTACAACAACAGCTTCCACGCAAGTATTGGCATGGTGCCTTTTGCCGCGCTGTATGGGAGGAAATGTCGATCGCCATTGAGTTGGGATGACGTTGGTGATCGGGAGCTGTTGGGACCTGAGATGATTGTGGAGGCCGTGGATGTTGTCAGGAACATTCGGGAGAGGTTGAGGATTGCTCAGGACCGTTTTAAGCATTGGGCAGATGCTAAACGGCGTCCTTTGGAGTTTCAGCTAGGCGACCATGTGTTCTTCAAGATTTCCCCGAATCATGGTGTGATTCGCTTTGGGAAGCGAGGGAAGTTGAGCCCGCGATACATTGGACCGTTTGACATTCTGGAGAAAGTTGGCGAGGTAGCCTACCGATTGGCCTTGCCGCCATCTTTGGAAGGAGTTCACAATGTTTTCCATGTTTCGCAGCTTCGTCGATACATTAGCGATCCATCTCATGCTGTGGATTTCTCGGAGATCATCGTTCGCCCTGATATGACGTATGACCAGCAGCCAGTGCAGATTCTGGACAGGCGTCAGAAGTCACTTTGGAACAAGGTTGTCAATCTTGTGAGGGTGATGTGGCGACACAGCTCGTCAGGAGAGTCTACTTGGGAGAGAGAGGATGAGATGAGAGAGCGTTACCCACTTTTGTTCCCGGACATGTGAGTGTTGGGAAATTCCGAGGACGGAATTTTTCTTAAGTTGAGGAGGATGTAACGACTAGTTTGCATGTATTTGGATTTTCTATATTATATATATGTTTTAGTGGATTTTCCCCTTATGTGTGATTTTCCATCTCCGTAGCTTTCGGTTTCGTTCGTTTCGTTGTGATTTTCTAGTTTCTTCCTTAAATCGTTGATCTTGGAGTAAGTCACTCATGACGAACTTCAAATCGCTCATATTTTAGAGTTAGAGTGATCTTAGAAGCTATAGAAATCTTCCCGAAGCTTCGAGCTTCAATTCGGCACTTTTTGTGCACTTTAGTTGGTTCAAGAAGGGAAACCAACCGACTAGATTCCAATCTAGTCGGTCAGGAACTCTTCTCAAACCGACTAGTTCATTAAATAAATAATTCAGAAGTTACTGTTTACTCTTAGTCAGTCTAAGAACAACCACCGACCGACTAGATGTGAAACTAGTCGGTCAGAACTTGCTCTCAGACCGACTAGTTCCTTCGATGAATTTTACCTAAGTTACTGTTTATCGTTAGTCGGTCTAAGAACAACCACCGACCGACTAGGTTGCAAACTAGTCGGTCAGCCATTGTTCTTTAACCGACTAATTCATTGACCATTTTGTCGACCTGAGTTACTGTTTGATTTTAGTCGGTCACAGTTGGTCGACCGACCGACTAGTTCTCGAACTAGTCGGTCAACCAATCTTCTTTGACCGACTAGTTAACCCCGTAAACCTAGGGTTTGCCCAGCCGCTGCACGATTTTCTATTTAAACCCCCAATCGTTTTCTTTTCTTCTTTCTCTTCTCTTGGCCATTTTCTTTCCCCTTGACCTTTGATCTTCCCCAACCTTCCCCTAGCCCTTCTCCTTCATTCCCGGAGCCCTCACACTCTCCATTTGCGTCAACCATCTCCTCTAGGCCGCCGGCCAACCCCCAAAACCCCCAAAATCCCATTTCTCCAGATTTTCTCCTCATTTCCAGATCTGAGCCGTAGTTCTCCGGATCGTTCTTCCGTTGCCGTGCTTGCTCGGCATCGTTCTTCCGATCCAATACGGTAGTGAATCGATCCTTTAATATTCCCATAACCCGCTTTGTGATTTTTGTTAAACCCTAATAAAACTAGGTTGGATGTTGTTCTAATATTGTTTTGCCATGGCAGCGATCCCATTCCGTAGAATAGAGGTGTGAGACGTTTTACCGTCGATCGTCATCCTCGGTGCTAGGCAAGTGAAACTTGCCACTTAGGGTTTTAGGCCATGCTTTAGGCCATTTTCTTGTTGTAGGCGTAAAAGAGACTAGGCAATGAAATGATAGTTGCTTAGACGCCCTTGATCTAGCTTGACAACAAAGCTAGATTCGTCATTTTTATCATGTTGCATTCACACTGTATGTCATATTTAAATTCGTTTATCGGTACGCAAAATTAACTGTTTATTGCCATGACGTTGCATGTAACAAATGTTCCCATGATTGCGTAGCACACGCTACACCTAGTGAATTGATTGAGGCTAGGCACCTGCTTTTAGCGGGCACAACCCTACGCCAAAAGTACTTATGGATTGTGAACCAGAAAACGAGCTCTTGTGCGGGGCAACCCTGGCTCATTTACTAAGCATCGTGTACAGGGACCCTGGCTCGTTTACATGTGGGAGGGGTAAGGGTTAAGCGGCCATTCAACTGGGAGTCTGCCAGATCAGTAACTTCAGTTGTAAGGCGTAAACTCTGGGTTTTGGGGTAGTGTTAAGCGGCCACTCAGTGTGAATGTCCAACAGTTCAGCTGTAAGGTGTAAACATCTACAAATAACTTGAAACGCGACTAGTGAGAAGATTGAGATTGTTAGTAGCTTGGCTACTCTTGACATGTCATGATATTGTTCTCTTGCACTTATTGTTACACCATACCTTACTTGTGCACCCATACCATAACTGCCATGTCATGCATACTATAACTGCTAGGTTGCTAGTTTACCTTCCTTTCAGTTTCCTTGCCCAAGTCTTTTAGACTTGCTGACATGTGCCCCTTTACTCTTTTGGGTGACACATGTTAGATCCTGAGCCTGAGGTTGCTACTGAGGACGTGGTGTTCGCTGACGCTGAGTCAGAGCCCGCGTTCATCGAGGAGTTTGAGGACACGGGCGATCAGTCGTAGAGACTGTTTGTGTTGTTGTTTAGACTGCTTTAGTTGTCGGTGCGTAGCACCTATACTTTGTGCCATGTTGGCTTTTGTTGGCCATGTTTTGGGCCTAGACTCTTTCTATTAGCCTGGTGGCTTTTCTGGATGTTGAACTTAATTTTAATGTTTGGACATTGCTGAGATTTGGGATTTTATTTCTGTATCTCCTTGTGTTATTATCTTGTTCTGCTCGTGGTTACAGGGACCTGCATATGTTAGATTGACGCTTATCAGGCGTGTGGCTTCACAGCTCCACGTCTGTGCGGACATTCTCACGTCTCGTCTCCATTGCTTTGGGAAGCGGGGCGTGACAAGTTGAGGGTAGAAAATAGGAAGGGAGGGGGGTATTTATATAGGAATAGGAGGGAAAAAACAAAATTTATTTATATTAAACTACCCAATGGGCAAAATTTTGCACGTTGGCAATTGGCCCGGGCCGGCCCGGCCCCAAACCCCGGGACCGGGCCGGCCCGGCCCGAAATCCAGGGCGGGTCACGGGCCTACTGGCCGTTTTGACATGTTGATGTGTCGCCCAACCGCCTCTCCCTCGCGACGGAAGAGGAGATCCCCATCATTCTATGGCATCCTCATCCCGGTGAGTAGGACCTCAACAAGCTAATCCGCCTCCTGTGTGTGTGTGATGCCAACTTCACCATGTGTCGAGCAGGACCAATGCCAACGGAACACCAACTCCATCACCTCGATGCTAACTTCATTCCTTCATTCTTCTTATTTTCCTTCAAATTTCGTTTTAACCGAATTTTGCTCAAATTAGTTTGAATTTTGAGGCATGCGACATATTATATGAATCGGTTTTAATTCTATTGCGTGAATTTTATTTGATTTTTATTTGATTTTTGGGTTAACAAGTTTTTAAGGTTAGGATAGGGATGGCAAAACGGGTAGGTGGGTACGAGTATGCACTATCCATACACGTACCCGTTGACAGGTAAATTTTTGTATACATGTCTATACCCGTTGGGTATACGAATACATGTGGATACATGTGTACCCTCTGTGTATGGGTATGGATATCGATGTATTTTTAGTGATTGTAATTACAAATATATGTTTAGGTATTATTTTTATAAAATATGTAATTGGTTGTTTATGTAATTTACTCTATAAAAATAATATATTAATATTAAAATGACCAAGTACGGGTACACACATGTATGGCTATATAGGGAAATGCTTTGCGCGCCTACCATTTTACTCTGCGCATGACCGCTTAAGTTTTTTGAAAAATAACGAAACTGTCATTCTCAAAACCCATAAATACCTCTGCTAAAAATTGCTCGTTGTGCACAATGAGTAAAAAGCCTGGTGTGCACTGTAAGTAAAAATTAAGGCAAAAAATTAATGCATAGAGCAAAATCATTCACCCTGCACAACATGGAAAAATTTTACCCGTTGTGCATGGTGAGTAATTTTGTTCAGTGAATTAAGTTTTAGCTTAAACACAAAGTGTACTCAAACAGTATTAATTATCATATAACAGTAGCAAATTCTCATATTTAATCTTAACATGAATTTTTTTGATAAAAATAAAACAAACGAGTTGCAGAATTTGGGCTCGTAAAACCTTCAAATGATACCAATACCCATGTATATACCCGTGTGATGGGACATTCGGGTAGGTTAAAATATGAAAGGATTATTACTGAAATATTAATTTGGTTAGTACCATTTGAATCTACATTTATTTTTCTTTTGGTTTTTCTGTGAAAATCAAAGGTAAATTCATGACTTAAAACTAATGTGCAATCAATTCTTGACTCTCAGATATATGGCACCAGAATACGCTTCAACCGGAAAGTTAACTAACAGATTTGATGTGTCTTTTCGAGTCGTGCTTCTTGAGACCATAATGTTGAATATTAGCCAATTAGTCCAATTTTATTTTGATGATGATCGCCGCATTATGTAATTTATAATGACTCTACTTGTTTTAGTCTCAGATTAACAATTGATTATATTGATGAGGAGACAAAATAATAGGTGATGGGTTGAAGGATTCAAGGCTATGAAGCATGTTCTCTTTCGTAGGAATTATCAAATTTATACCGCAAGCGCACGGTGTAGTTGAGCGCTAACGGGTCATCCACTGCAAGGCAAGTGGTAGTATTGGTTTGATCCAAGGTTTATTATCTACGCGGATAAATCACAATGAACATACAACTGTTAAATGAGAAATATCAGTATGTAAAAGCTCTAGAACCGTGTATCACCACTATTGAATTTAAACAAGGATCAATTTGGGTTGCTGACGTGCCCCCGGTTTGCGAGCCGCAAATGGCCGGGTGACCCACATGAGGGTTTAGATATTTGTAACCGCAAGCGCACGGTGTTGTAGTGTGGCTTGGGGGTCGAACACAGGTAGGCTAAGATGTGCTTGTGTTAAAGAGGACCGAAATCACCCCGTGGGCGAGCTAGCCCAGATCGAATGATGGGTTGTCACGGTAAAGGAATGCAGGGTATAGACAATAAGAAAATAAAACCTGGGACTTTGGTTTCCACACCAACGAGCGACTCTCACCGATACGGCCTACGGGTAAGATGGCGATCGGAATTAGGGTCTAATGGTGAGACGTTGCCTCTAAAAGTGGTACGGGCATCCCATGGGCCCGATATTCCGGTCGGTGCCCAGGATGATACGCCGGACTTCCTGGGTTCGATCAGTGGGCACTCCCGTGTCCATTAACACTGATCGACTCTGGGAGCACTAAGCTCGCAACGATAACTCCCAACGTCTATCCTGCCGCTCCCGCGCGCTAGGATTCGGTGTCTATGCTAAGGGCGTGAGCTATGGCTAGGGAGTCAACCGCCAAGTTTATTCCCCCTTGGCCCAACGGTCAAAGGCGGTCTTTTTCCCGCCGATGACAATAAAACACCATGCGTAACCTTTAGATTCATAATCCCTATCGATTTCCTAACCCTATGGATGCATCGGGAAGAGCCCCCGAAGGGGTTTCCGCCAAAATCCCAGATTTGGGAACTACTCACAAATATTCATTAAAAACCGATCTAAACGAAAATGAACCGTTAAAATCATAATCAGACAATAGGAATGCGAAGGTATTAAAGCAATTAAGATAATACTAAAGTTTTACAAAGATCCGAAAACTTACAAAAACTGGGAAATTACAGCCGTCACAAAATGAAGAAAACAGTAAAAAATAACCAACTCCCGAATCTGGGAAACCTAGGGTTCTCTTTATAGAAAACGACATCACCCGATCGGTTGACAAGTCAACCGGTCGGGTGAGCCGCTTCACAAAATCACAGCGCAATGCGGGGGTTTCACCCGGTCAGTATGAACCGGTCGGTTGGAACTTGGTGCGGTCGGTTGGATCTTGGTGCCGACCGGTTGGATCTTGGAGCGGACCGGGTGAGGAGATCGGTTGGAGCTCCGAGTCTTGGCTGTTGAAATTCAGCTACAGGTGAACCGATCGGGTGAAGGTCACCCGATCGGTTGGAAATCAGCTTCGAATTTCCAGAGACTTTGAGCTTTTGACCCGGTCACTGAACCGACCGGGCGACTTCTCATGAGCTCCAAGCTGCGTCCGGGTGGTGCACGCGTGCATCACCCGATCAGTTGGAGATGCCCAACCGACCGGGTGAGGGGCTGAAAGATGTAATCTTCGTCGTTTGATCCCCTGGATCACGCGTGACTCCTCCCGTTGCTCCGAGGACACATGATATCATCATTTTACGTCCCAAATGCCAGCAAACTCCTGCAAAACACGGAAAATACGGAAAAGTGAAAGAAAACAAGAAAACACGAGAAAACAAATAAAAGACGGCGGTAAATACGGAAAAACACGGAAGAAAACGCGCGTAAATATATGAAATATAAACGCACGTCAAAATCCCCCATGCTGAACTCTTCCTCGTCCTCGAGGAAGACGAGTGAGAGTAGGAGCTCGGAGGGAAAAATAGAGAAAGAGATAAAAAGAAAACTCTATATCCTAGATCGCCCGTCAGGGCCAACAAAATCAAAAACGACACACCAAGCAAGCAAACGCCAAATCACATCACTAAACCTAGGAATACGAGTCCAAATAAGTGCCGTGGGCCCACGCGGTGAAGCACACCACACGGTTAGGCACGACACACGACTCACAAAAAAGCTAAGTGGACCCACGATGCGTGAAATGCAAGAGGACTCGAAATCCTAGGGTTAGTGAATGTGATGCTAGGTGCTAGGTGTGTGTGATTTTTTTGGCGATTCATCATAGGGTTCATCTCTAGGAGAAAGAGACAAAAAGAAGAGAAGAAAAAATAAAAACACGATGAAAACGACACAAAAACGAAAAAGAAAAGACTCAAATGACGAACAAAGGGCGACTCCCCCAAGCTGAATCTTGCATTGCCCTCAATGCAATAAGAGTGAGTACGGGGGGTAATGAAAATGGGGGGGTATGCACCGACACAAAAAGAAATGAAAAACGAGGAAAACACAGATACGAAACTGAAAAATAAAGAAAAATCAAAATCAAACCACACGACACGAAAAACAAAATAAAACCACACGACACGACAAAATAAAAAGTAAAGACAAGCACACACACACAAGAAGAAAATAAAACACGACAACACAGCAAAACAGACTTCCCCCAAGCTAGACATGACAGTGCTAGCAAATAAAATGTGATCGTGAAATGCATAAATATGCAAGGGGGGTCAAAAACAAATAAAGTGAAATCAAAAATCAAAAGGAAGTGATGCGACACGTGAATGGGTCCTCCTCCTGACAGAGACAAAGCAGGGCCCCATAAAGATAGATGGGCACGAATATGGGGGGGCAAAAGCGGGAAAGGAAAAATCAAGCAGGGGCACCACCCTCTGGGGGTGGTGATGGGGGTCTGCGCTGGGGACCAGGAGTCGTGGGGGTGGAATGTGGAGCTCGGAGGCATCGGGTGGGTCTTCACGGATGTGGCGAATGATGCTTTGAAGAAAGGGGAGGTCTCGGTCGACGGACTCCTGAGTTATCCGACCACCCTGTCCAGCTAGAAGGATCATGGCCGTGAATCGGTCGGCTTGGTCGTCGCCTTGGAATTACATCCCATATTCGGGATCGTCAACGTGAGGGGGGAGTGGTGCGTTGAGCGGGGGGTTGTGTGTGACGAGTACGACGGGTGGGCCTAGGGTTGGAAGAGCTGGCATCGGTGGGCTTAACACGGCGGGGAGGCATTGTGCGGGAGTCGTGTGTGTGTGTGTGTGTATGCAAAATACAAAGAATATACACAAACACGAAACACGACCAACGAGCAAATGGAATATTTGGGGTAAAATTAAAATTGAGCTAAGGAGCGAGTTTACCCAAATGAGATGAAGATCGTTGCTCGTAGACGCCCCGATGCTACTCGATAGGAGCACGTTGTGGAGCCGCGGCGATTTCTTCAGCAAGTTTCGAAATTGAGGAGAATGGGTGAAAGTTAGGGTTTTGTGTGCGGGTGGAATCGAGGAGAATGGAGATAAATCGATGGTGGGATGGATAGGGAGATGGGGGGAGGTCGATTGGGGTCGATTTTGGGGAAGATCAAGGTCTGGCGCAAGAGGAGGAGGCGTAACGTCGGTTGGGGATTCGAAAATGGCAAGGGCGGAACGAACGAGCGGCGACAGATATTTATAGAAATTTAAGTCGACCCGGTCGGGTGAGTTATCACCCGATCGGTTGACCTTAGGTCGAAAATTCGATGCTGAATAAACGCTACAGGCGACCCGATTGGTTGAGAACTCAACCGATCGGTTCGCCGCTCCACAAATTTTCCCAAAAACTCAGAGTTTTTCACCCGGCCCATCAACCGGTCTCGCATCTTGCCACCCGGTCGGTTGATGAACTCTGAAATTTTTCCGAGAGTTCCCCCAGGTCACCCGGTCAGCTCACCCAGTCTCAGCATTCTCCACCCGGTCGGTTCATTTGGTGACAGACACGGCCGTATGCTGATACATCTCAACCGATCGGGTGAGAACTCACCCGATCGGTTGAGGCCTTGTTTTCTGCAAAACCCAAAAATCGTCTAAGTTCCTTCACGGAAGTTGTTTCGGTTGGATTTAGTTATAAAAATAGAGAAAAATAAAGTAGAAAGAATCCTTAAAAACGAAGCAAAAGTTTAGAACATGGGTTGCCTCCCATGAAGCGCTTTTGTTTAACGTCGTTTAGCTCGACGCATGTTGATGATTTTCATGGTGGGCGGTACGGGTGATGCCCAAAATCCGGCATCTCTTCAACTCCAGAGGTTGTGGCTATCGGTGTAGTCGGTGGCTGTAAAAAGATTTGCTCGACTACCCTCCCTTTGTTGACAGGATCTGGGGGCTTCTCCCTCAAATTGGCGTCCACCGCTATCTTTTTCAGGATCCGGACCTCATCACCGGTGAGGTCCATGGGTTCTTTTCCTTTTCTTCTCATGGGAGGGGACTTAGGAAACCCGGGAGGGATCACATGTCGCGCGACCGCCTCATTAGCCACTTCATTCTTAGGGGAGCCAACTTGCTCTCCAAGGTCCCCCAAGCTATGGGGGGATTCCTCGAGAGCACTTCCCAGGCACTCATTTCAACAGCCCTATCTTCTTCATTCTCCAACACATTGATACTAGGATCGTCTGGGGGGTTTGGATGCTTCATTGACAAGCCTAAGTCAAATTCGACTCTTTCTTGGCCCACATTCAGGGAAAGCTTCCCATTCTTTACGTCTATCAACACTCCGGCGGTTGCCATAAAGGGTCGTCCAAGAATAATTGGTGTATGCTTGTCTTCCGGCATGTCCATTACCACAAAATCAACTGGTACATGCACCCCTTTCACATCGACGGGGAGGTCGTCCACTACTCCCACCGGATACTTGACCGAACGGTCAGCAAGTTGTAATGTCATGCTGGTGGGCTCTAAATCTCCCATCCCTATTCTCTTGTACAATGATAGGGGCATTAAGCTGACGCTCGCACCAAGATCGACGAGCGCCCTCTGGATTTGCACTTCCCCAATAGAGCAAGGGATGGAGAAACTTCCGGGGTCCTTGAGCTTGGGCGGATTTGCACGCTGAATGAGAGCGCTGCACTCCACCGTTAACACGACCTTTTTCTTTTCTAGATCCCCGTGTCACCAAGTCTTTCAAGAATTTAGCATATGAGGGGATCATCTCTATGGCCTCGAGGAAGGGGATTTGTAAACTCATATCTTTCACCATGGCAAAGAATTTGCCATACTTCTCATTGATTTTTGCCTTGGCAAGCCGTTGTGGGAAAGGCACAAAGGGCTTGAATACCTTCAAATTCCCTTCTTCTTTCTTCTTCTCTTCTTCGGGGGTTCCCTCCGGAGCCACAAATTTTGGCGTCGGGGCACCGTCGTCATTAACCTTTTCAATTGGCCGCTCAACGGCCAGTGGTGCTTCCGGTTCTTTGGACGGTGCTCTAGTAGGAATTTGTGTCCCGCTCCTCAAGACGATGGCGGACACGTTCTCATGCTCATGTGTGAGCGTCAAGGTCCGATTTACCCCCTAGGATTCACCTCAGGCTGTGGCAGTAATAAATTCTGCGGTCTCTGAAGGTTTGCCACCTGCAACCCCAGCTGGGTCACCTGATCAGTGAGCACTCTTTGTCCCATCTCCAGCTTCAGATTAATTTTCTCCTGGTTGGCTATGTATTGAGTCAAGAGGGACTCAACCGGAGAAATGGCCCTCTGTTGGCCGTATTGCTGCTGGGCGGGCTGCTGATTCCTAGGGGCGTATTATTGATACTGTGGTGGTGGTTGTTGCTGCTGAAACTGATGCTGCTGGAACTGCTGCTGGGGCCTAGCCGGCTGATAATTCTGCTGTTGTTGCTGAGCCGGCTGTTGGTAAGGTGCCCGGTAGCTGAGGTTTGGATGATTCCGGTTGTTGGGAGAGTAGGCTGGGTTTGAGTTGGTTCGTGGTGGAAATGGCGCATTCCCCGTAGGATTGTAAAACAATGCGCTCGCCTGATCCAACGGTGGTGAGATGTCACCACCGTCGAACTCTCCAAAAACTTCGGATTCTACCGCAGCAATCTGTTGTGAACCGGCGCCACCGGCGCCTACCATCAATGCGGAGATCTGGGTTGACAGCAAGTCAAACTTGCTTGACAATTTGTCGACGTCTTCCACTCTATGGATGCCCCCAGACCTTGGTGTGGCTCTCTCGTCACACCACCGTTCATTGTTGGATGCCATATTTTCCAAAATTTGCCCGGCATCTTCTTCGCTTCTTGACATGAAGGACCCTCCAGCCGCGGCGTCCATGGAAGACTTTAAATCATCCCTCAGCCCATTATAAAACAGATTTATAATCTGCCACTTGGGGAGCTCATGGTGGGGACATCTTCTCTGCATCTCCTTGTTTCTTGTCCAAGCCTCATGCAAGGACTCGTGGCTGGCCTGGGAGAAGGAGGAGATCTCACTCCTCAGCTTCATGGTCTTCCCCGGAGGAAAGAACTTCGTCAGAAAAGCATTGGAGAGCTTCTCCCAGGTGTTGAATGTGTTGGGGTCCTTCCCCCTGAGCCACAGCTTGGCCTTATCTCGCAAGGAGAAGTGGAACAGCTTCAGTCGGATCGCCTCATTTGTGACACCGTTAATCCGGAAGGTGTCACATTTCTCCAACAAGGAGTCTAGATGCTCGATCGGGCTCTCCATGGGTGCACCCGAAAACTGATCCTACTGGATCCACGTCACCAAAGATGGCTTAAGCTAGAAGCTTTGGGCCGTAATAGCTGGAGGACGGATGGCGGATGTGGACTCGATGGAAGGCATCGAGTACTCCAGCAGGGACTTGTGAGGTGGGGTGTTCTCCCCCATGGCTTCAGGATCCTCTCTTCTTCGCTTCTCAGCGGCCAAACGCCTAAGGGTGGCGTTTATCTCTGGGTCAACAGGGATCAAGTCGTCGAGACTTCTTGAACTCCTGCGCATGAAAAACAACAAACACATGTGAAGCGACAAGTGGGAAAGAAACAGATAAGATAAGAAATAAAAATTAAAATGAGAAAATAAAAAGAAAAAGGAAGAATGCGAAAATTATCGCGAGGTAGGGATAAGAGCTAGACACTAGGGTTCATGAGATCCTAAAATAACAAGCATGTTGCCTCCCCGGTAACGGCGCCATAAACTTGACGTGCCCCCGGTTTGCGAGCCGCAAATGGCTGGGGGACCCGCGTGAGGGTTTAGATATTTGTAACCGCAAGCGCACAGTGTTGTAGTGTGGCTTGGGGGTCGAACATAGGGAGGCTAGGATGTGCTTGTGTCAAAGAGGACCGAAATCACCCCGTGGGTGAGCTAGCCCAGATCGAATGATGGGTTGTCACGGTAAAGGAATGCAGGGTATAGACAATAAGAAAATAAAACCCGGGACTTTGGTTTCCACCCCAACGAGCGACTCTCGCCGATACGGCCTACGGGTAGGATGGCGATTGGAATTAGGGTCTAATGGTGAGACGTTGCCTCTAAAAGTGGTACCGGCATCCCATGGGCCCGATATTCCGGTCGGTGCCCAGGATGATACGCCCGACTTCCCAGGTTCGATCAGTGGGCACTCCCGTGTCCATTAACACTGATCGACTCCGGGAGCACTAAGCTCGCAACGATAACTCCCAACGTCTCATCCTGCCGCCCCCGTGCGCTAGGATTCGGCGTCTACGCTAAGGGCGTGAGCTATGGCTAGGGAGTCAACCGCCAAGTTTATTCTCCCTTGGCCCAACAGTCAAAGGCGGTCTTTTTCCCGCCGATGACAATAAAACACCCCGCCTAACCTTTAGATTCATAATCCCTATCGATTTCCTAACCCTATGGATGCATCGGGAAGAGCCCCCGAAGGGGTTTTCGCCAAAATCCCAGATTTGGGAACTATTCACAAATATTCATTAAAAAGCGATCTAAACAAAAATGAACCGTTAAAATCATAATCAGACAATAGGAATGCGAAGGTAGTAAAGCAATTAAGATAATACTAAAGTTTTACAAAGATCCGAAAACTTACAAAAACTGGGAAATTACAGCCGTCACAAAATGAAGAAAAAAGTAAAAAATAACCAACTCCCGAATCTGGGAAACCTAGGGTTCTATTTATAGAAAACGACATCACCCGATCGGTTGACAAGTCAACCGGTCGGGTGAGCCGCTTCACAAAATCACAGCGCAATGCGGGGGTTTCACCCGGTCAGTATGAACCGGTCGGTTGGAACTTGGTGCTGTCGGTTGGATCTTGGTGCCGACCGGTTGGATCTTGGAGCGGACCGGGTGCGGAGATCAGTTGGAGCTCCGAGTCTTGGCTGTTGAAATTCAGCTACAGGTGAACCGATTGGGTGAAGGTCACCCGATCGGTTGGAAATCAGCTTCGAATTTCCAGAGACTTTGAGCTTTTGACCCGGTCACTGAACTGACCGGGCGACTTCTCGTGAGCTCCAAGCTGCGTCCGGGTGGTGCACGCGTGCATCACCCGATCGGTTGGAGATGACCAACCGACTGGGTGAGGGGCTGAATGTTGTAATCTTCGTCGTTTGATCCCCTGGATCACGCGTGACTCCTCTCGTTGCTCCGGGGACACATGATATCATCGTTTTACGTCCCAAATGCCAGCAAACTCCTGCAAAACACGGAAAATACGAAAAAGTGAAAGAAAACAAGAAAATACAAGAAAACACGAGAAAACAAATAAAAGACGGCGGTAAATACGGAAAACCACGGAAGAAAACGCGCGTAAATATATGAAATATAAACGCACGTCAGTTGCTCGGTTGTTGAAGTCATGAAATATGGCTAGGTTGTCTAACCTAAGGGCATTCTCTTGCCCCACACATCCATGATGCAATGATAGGATAGTCACGTATGTTATCACATATCCCCACTCTATGATGCTATGATAGGTCTACTTACCACATGCCCAAGCCAACTTCTGTTGGTCATCGACATGCGATAGTTGCATTATGCCCAAAAAATGTCCCCAATCTTCCTCCACGTCACCTCCATGGATAGGATTTGGATCAATGTTATGAAGGCCCTAATCCACGCCTAACTTCCATTGGTGACATGGATACTGAAGATTGGTGTATAGATTGACAACCATGGATTGGCCCTAGCTTCCGATAGTGCCCAACCTATTAATCCACGAAAGGGGAGATCAATTTTCACCAATAATAATCATCCTAGCATATCCCTAATCACTTATCATGCAACAACCCATCATAATCTCATTAATCCATGGCAAATTCAATATGGCTCACCCTATGACACTATCAATGGAAACTCAATCAAATTCAATAGATAGCATATTATGGCAATGAAAAGAGATAAAAATAACTATCAACTAATCCACAATCAAAAGAGAGTGAAAGCACTAACTTTAGATTCAATTCTATAATCAAAATCACAAAAGACAAAAGGAATAAAACTGTAGCAATATAATAGGATTGATTACACCTGAAAATACTCTGAATATCCCCTCAAAGAGCTCTGAAGTCTTCTAATGGACGTTCTCCATCAATATAAAAATAGGATAGTCACGTATGTTATCACATATCCCAAAAAATACCCAAAAACTACAAGTCTGCCCCTTGGCGACGCCCAAAACTACCCAAAACCCCCTAGGTGATGCGATCGTGTCGAATATGACGCGGTCATGTCGCCTGCAAGGTCGAAAAATCTCATTCTGTTTCTTTATTGATGCGACCGTGTGAAATTCCACTATCGATCTGTCAGTTCAGCTTCTCAAAAAGTCTTACCAAACGGTCACGTGGGCGACCATTTGAGGCCTTTAGCTCCTTGGGGCAACGCGGTCGCATTGAGTAGCGAACACTGTAGGAGAATATGTGCCCATAAGGCAATTTATCCTAGATATACGTCTTGTTCATACTGTATATGGTACCTATTATTCTAAGTATAAATCGTTCGTATTAATATACTTAGATAATATCCATAGACTTATAGTTAGGTCCTAGCGTATCTAGATGAGATCTCGATTATGAGTAAGTAAGCGACCGAATATAAACATAAGTCTTAAACGGTTCGTGGTTATAGATGTGTCGAGAACTGGATATCGACACATCGGATAGACCATTGTGTCTTAGTCTTACCTTAGGGTAATGATGATCTCATAGTCATTCGACTTGGTGAAGTCGGAGACGAGACACATGTGCTCATTAGAGAATGAGTTCACTGAACGACCACATAAGAGTTATTAAATGGTTAACTTTAACCGAACTGTCTTTAATAACTCTAGGGTGATGATAGGTTAGCTGGTCCTTAAGACCTGAAGTCGTTTGTACAAACCTGTGAGTGTACGGTGTAGCTTAGACCTATGATCTAGCTTTGAGGCTAGGCCTGTTGAAAGATCTTAGGTTGAGCTGCACCCGAAGCTCTCGAGGCGAGTAGATGACTAAGATGGGATTCATCACTTCCGTTAAAGGGAAGTTAGTGTTACAGGCTCAGTACGGTCTTTATGTTAATCCTTGGCCGGGGTGCGTTGTAAGAAGTACAACGTGTATAAAATAAAGACCGTCGTATACTGACCAATGTTGTCTGATAGGGTTGACAGTAAACCATACCATAGGCCAACATAAACACAGTCTTGACGAAGGGACTACGGCTAACGAAGTTCATCACTGACACAGCCAATGTAAACCCATTAATACTTTTGTCAAAGGGTCGATCATGTTATGATGATTCTGAAACAGGGACGACAGCTACTGCTCGTAGTGACCGTCGTCTAGGGGTTCTGAGCCCCAACCAGTAGTAAGGTCAGGCTGTAGGGTCTCACACCGAGTAGTGTTCGTGTCTTAGTAATAGGAAGATAGAATAGAGAGAAATATCATTTGATGATATTAAATATTCACAAGTCAAGTTGTGAAAGTTAGTCGCAATAGCAATAGGGACAAACGTTGCATTTGATGCAAACCAAAGATTAAACGTGTCGTAAATTGGTTACGACAAATTTAGTAGGAACAAATATATTAGAAAGGGTTACCTGGATGACGGGATCGTCCCGGTCTAAACACAGGTTCAAACCGTGTCCAAATCGGAGCTCAAACAAGCCCGGAAACGCGAAAACAGTCCAAGGCGAAGTGGGTTAGACCCTCTGGGCTAAAAAGCCCATAGGCAAAGGCAAACGGGCGCAGCCCGCTAGCTGCAGCGGGCGCACGCCTGTTGCACAGTGGGCGCGGCCCGCTGCGGCAGCGGGCGCGGCCCGCTGCGGCAGCGGGCGTGCGGCCCGCCCTTGCCCCCTTGGGTGGGCGCGCCCGCTAAGCTTAGCGGGCGCGCCCACAACTTAAGTCAATTTAGGGTTTTTTGAAACCCCAAATGACGGCTACGAATTTTGATAATTTGCTCAACTTTGTGCAATTGTTTGAGGGGTCAAACGAAGTCAAATTTCGTCACCGTCGGTTCCTACGCGTTCATCATTCGAAGCCCTTCGAATTGAACATTTAAGCGGAGGAATCCTGTTACACCAATCGACATATACAAAGAAAGTGCTGAAAAACTTTCTTATGGACAAATGTCACCCGCTTAGCACACCAATGGTCGTCAGATCATTGGATGTTGAAACAGACCCCTTCCGACCGCTGGAAGAGGGAGAGGAAACACTAGGTCCTGAAGTACCCTACTTAAGTGCAATTAGAGCACTCCTATACCTGGCAAACTGCACGCGTCCCGATATAGCGTTCGCAGTAAATCTACTAGCCAGATACAGTTCAGCACCCTCAAAGCGCCACTGGAACGGAGTGAAACAACTTCTGCGCTACCTCCAAGGGTCTGTAGACATGGGACTATACTTCAAGAAAGGTGCATCCACCGACCTGGTCGGTTACGCAGATGCGGGATACAGGTCCGACCCACATACCGCAAAGTCCCAGACCAGTTTCGTATTCACATACGGTGGGACGGCCATCTCATGGAGATCCGTGAAGCAGACATCCACAGCGACCTCATCCAACCACTCCGAGCTCATCACGATCCACGAAGCTAGCAGAGAATGCTTCTGGCTTCGATCAGTCATCAACCACATCCTCAAGACCACCGGCCTGAAGACGGGAGATCTTGGGCCTACCACCATGTACGAAGACAATGCTGCCTGCATCGCTCAACTACGAGGTGGCTACATCAAAGGTGACAGGACGAAGCACATTTCCCCCAAGCTCTTCTGGACGCATGAACAGCAAGTGGACAACCAGATCGACATCCAGCAGATCCAGTCCTGCAACAACCTGGCTGACCTATTCACTAAAGCTTTGCCTCGCAGTACCTTTAGAAAACTTGTACTAGGAATTGGGATGAGACAGCTGAGAGATGTATAAGCCTGAAGCTTGTACTTATCAGGGGGAGTTAACGTAGTGATGTACTCTTTTTCCTTGGCTGTTGGTTTTTCCCACTGGGTTTTCCACAGTCAAAGGTTTTAACGAGGCAGCCACATTAACTCAGGATCCAGAAGTATCCACCACTGATGTTATCCATCGATCAGGGGAAGTTACAGAGACTTGTACTCTTTTCCCTTAGCCACTGGTTTTTCCCACTGGGTTTTCCTTGGCAAAGGTTTTAATGAGGCAAGCACTCTTAAACTTAGAGATCCAGAAGTATCTCCAACCCCATGATCAAATAAGCTTCATGAACCCTGAAGCGTTCACCATGGCTTACAACAATGGATGGATAAGGGGAAGTGTTATAAACGGGCTTCTTGGTGGGCCTACCCGTTAGTGGGTATCCACCCATTATGTAACCCTACCACTATAAATATAGGGCTATGGTCTCCATAGCCGCCAAGTTTACAACATTTTCTTTTTTTTTTCTTTTTTTTTTCTTTTTTTCTTTTTTTCTTTTTTTCTTTTTTCTTTTTTTCTTTTTACTTTTCTTTTCTTTTTTTGAATGCATGAACAAGTTAAGCAATAACACTCCTTAGTAATATGTCGTTATCCAAGTCCTGAAAGACTATATGCCATTATTCTCAACTAATACTTCCACGATCCATGCACAAAGTGGATTTCCAAGAAAAATACCTAGGTCGGTTTTGAGAACTCATTTCCTAGGGATTACGAGCATGAGCATAATAGGCATATTAATGAGATCTGAAACTAAAACATATCCTAATCATATGTTCTAATCGATATCGAGAAAACAAACGTAAAAAGATAGAACATGAAAATCCATTCGATAAATTAAATTATGCATATAAAATCTCGATCTTGGGAAATTCTTGAAACACACATATATACAAATGAATGCATGGGATGCAAATGCAAAATGTTTTTTTGAATGCATATAAAAGAAAAGAAGAGGTGATGCATGAAAAAGAAGGAAAGGAGAATGAAGGGGAGAATATGTACATATGGCATAAAAAATATGAAAACGAAGATGGAAATATAAACATGGAGCATGAAATGCTTCGCCCCCAAGCTAGAGCTGAGCTTTGTCCTCAATGTGATATAAACAGTGATATCGTGAGGAAATAAGTGTGGGGGAAGAGATGGTGGTGAATCTCCCCCAAGCTAGGTCAAAAATATGCCCTAGTAAGGATAATGAATGGAAAGCGAGGGCTATGTGAAAATGGGGGGAGAATGTGGGTGTGATGATGAGGAGGGGCAACCGTGAGGGGGGTAGTGGTGGTGGTGTGAGGAGTAAACATGGATTGGCCTTGGGCAACATGCCAACTATAGACAGCGTCGAACATTGAGTGTAGGCTATAAAGTGTGGTCCTAACATTGTCCATGAAGGATCTAAGCTCATGAATCTCCGCCATAATTGTTATACGCTCCTCTAAAGAAGGATGTGGAGGATGAGGACCAGAAGTACCAGAACCATCACCAAACTGACGAGGCCTCTGGGTGGTACGATGTAGGGTGGAGGAGGAGGTAGGCCTCTAGGTGCAACAGGGTTAACATGATCCTGAGCAGTGATGGGATGTGCCTGTGCAACGGGAGCATAAGCTGGGTCAGGAGGAAGTGCCCACTACATGGCTCCATCAGTACAGAAGCGCTCAGGGCTGGGGAATATGGTGTATGGGGTGTGCGAAGGCCCATTTAGCCAAAGGAATCTGTCGCCTGCAATAGGTCTGATCATATGCATGTTCGTTAGGACATAGAGATTGATGGATGTTGGACTAGGGACATGGCGTACGTCATCGAAAATCTGGAGAGAAATGGGAGGGAGCTTGGCAATGATAGTGATAAAGCCTCCACTGTAGATATTGGTAGCGAGGTTGTTGAGAGTGTGAAACAGCATATGACCTAGCCATGAATCAGCATGAAATAAAATGCGAGGTGGGGTGTTGTCATCCTCGTGGGTTGGGTAATGGCCCACAAAAATATGAGCTCATTTTGTGACATGCCCTACTCCCAAGAATACCCGAAAAGTACGAATTCATCACATGTATTCCCGAAAAGGCGAGGGTGATTAGAAAAGAAAGGAAGAAAGAAGAAAGAGTACTAAGAGAGATGCAGCAGGCCTGTGTACGTATTGAGATAGTACAAGTACTGCTCCACATAAACAACATTACAAAAGAACATAATATTCAAAAGTACACAGTCCAACATATTATTATACAAAGAAGTTCATTACATATACAAAGTCTCATTAATACATCTACAGACAATAATCTACATTACAAGCCCACAACTATACCAATACCAACCCAAGTACAACACACCACTCTTACTACCCCACATGCCAACTGTACAAAGTCGTCCTTAGTGGACTCCATCTCTACGTCTAAACTCGGGGTAAACTCTTGAACCAAGTCTTGCTCTGTATGTACTACTTCTAATCCTGGGAAAATGTAAATGGGACACGTTAATGCGTGACCCAATAGGAAGATTAACTACGCTAGGTAGGGTCCAGTCTCAGAACTACTCTACCTAACTAAGGTCTGTCTATTTATGATAATCATGTCAACAGGTTAATGCATAGAGTAAAACAAAACATCACAGGCAAGTACTAAAAAGTAAGAACTACAGAGCTGATATGCATGTAAAATCAGACCACAATTTCATGAATATCCACAATTTAAAATGCATTGATCGTTAAGTTATGCATATAATTAGTGTTTAGAAGCCCAGGTAAAACATAGAACGTAAGGAACTCGACTGCACCCATGGTGGGTGAAAGGTGGTACCCCACTAGTGGAACATATGCACTGATCAATGTAACGGGGCCTCTCGTAGCTCCCCCATTTTGGGAGAGAGAATAGTAGTGTCTACCTCATGGTGCATCAGGAGTACACCAGGGGCCTCTATAACTCTTCCAACTCCCACTGATGGGAGTGATGAGAGTGAGATACATATAACGTCCAGCCCTTAAGCCTATATTTTACATGTGTCTCCCACCTAAACCCCATGCCTGGAATCTCACACATCTTCAAATGGACCGAGAATTTCAGGTTGTTATAACACGCATCCTCACTCTCAGTTTTATTGAACACATCATATCTTTCATTTCAGCGATCTCAGTTACCGCATTCACATTTCTCATCATTTCATCATTTCATCGATGTCGAGAATTAACCACGACCACCTCATAACATGGAACATCTCAGTATGTCCATTTCATATTTCAGATTCATATTTCCTTCATGATAGAATTTCCGTATTTTCATACTATGAAACATAGTACTACCACGCCACATAATTCATCACATCAGTACAATCATATAACCCATGTACACAGCCGTAAATATGAAAACTGAGGATAGACTCAAAGAATCAAGCAATATCAGTCCCTTACAGTTGAATCTGATTTAATGTTTAACTTAAAGGTTGTAGATGAATTAATTAGCTTTCCAGATTACCTAAGAATGCATAAGTTGTACAACTATGCAGACAGTTATGACCTGTACCCCCACAGGGTGACAGAATCTGTCCAAAATGGACATATAGTTAATATCAGCAGTTATAGGTGTTGGATCCTGTGGATGGCAAACAACACTAGAAGGGGGGGTTGAATAGTGTTGTATAAAGATAAAACTTTTTCGTTCTTTAATCAATCAAGACAAAGCAAAACCTTCTAATGTTGCCTAAGAAACCAAGTAGAGTGATCTACGCTTGGTTCTTAATCAACTTAATTAATCTTATAGAAATATAAAAGATAAACAATTATGATTACAAAGAGATCTTTACACACAGATAGATCTTTACACAGCGGAATTAAATGTACAATCTTTGTAATATGCAAATGAACAAAGAATTACAAAGATATAATAATAACAAAGTAAATAAGAATTGCTTGCAGAGATAAATAATCAAACACAGAAAATGCAAACGCAAAGACAAGGATTTTTATCCTGGTTCCCCACAACCCTGGGTACGTCCAGTCCCCGACCAATCCGGTACGAGATTTCCACTATCTGCCTTGGCAAATACAAGCACCTAACTTCACTCGTTAGGATTTCCAACGACCTAGCCTTGACCAGGATTTCCGAACACAACACCTAGACTTGTCTAGGGTTTACCCTTGCCTCACAAACCGAGGACTTTCCAACTGGCAACAACTAGACTTGTCTAGTGTTCCAACAATCAACACAATAATAGATTTGTCCAATACTCTACAATAAATGATAGAGATTGATAAATACACCCGATTCTATAGCCAATCAAAAGATAGACAATTTGTGTAGTGGCTTAATAGAATGATAGTCTAGATCACACAAAGATACGAGATAAGTTCTTTGTGATCTAGAGCTTTCAAAAATCCTTCAAATAAAATTGGAGAAAAATAATAGAGAGGATTTTGAAAAACAATTTAGCCAATAAAATAATAATATGATCTTTAAAAAGAATTGGGAAAATATTTGCAAGATCAAAAAACTGAAATTAAACTGGCTAGAGAGAAAAATGAGAGAGCTTTGATTCACGAGAGCTTTTACGAATTTTGATTTTCAATGATGTTATTTTCACAAAAGAATTAAGCTCTATTTATAGGGGAAAAAATTGAGATTTGAATTTCAAATTTCGTTTGACTTTTGTCCCAAAAATTTCGGAGTAAATTGCTCAAAAGATTTTAAAATTCAAATTCAAAACGTCTGAAAATTTCCAGCAGGTAGTCGACTCCCTCTATAGGTAGTCGACTCCCAGAGGAATCTAGGAAATTTTCATCCCTGAGAAGTAGTCGACTCCCTACTTTTGGTAGTCGACTCCCAGAGGAGTTTTTCCTGTTGTTCTAGTCAAAAGGGTAGTTAACTCCAGGGTGCGTGGAGTTTCACTACGAGAATTATGAAGTGACTAGAAAAGCTCTTGAAAACTATTTTGAAGATAGTTAAAAATTATTTCGAAATCATTTGTGTGTGTGTGTTGTCTATTTGATATGGCTTTGACAAATACCCTAAAAGACACGACACACTCACACTAGACTCTGAACATGTCTTCGGCAGTTTAGTCAACTTGATGAAGTGAAGGTGAGCTTCTCTTTGAGCTTCTTGTTTTGTTTGAGCTTGAGCTTCATCACTTGAGTTTAGCCATGTTCGTCTTTGTCGTGGAGCGTTGATGCGTGCTTCTTGGAGTATTAGTATAGCTTCACGAAATCTGTATACTTAAAGTGTAGTGTAGTTAGTACACTAAGCATTCATTTGGTGTGCTCATCATCAAAATTACTTGGGGTGGAATTCAATTTCCATCAATAGGCCATTTACAGTTGAAACCAGAGGTTAGTCTCAACATAAAATTTGGAGATAACTTAATAAGCTTTCCAAATTATATTATAACATAATTTATGGAGCATTATGCAAAAATTTATTCACGGTTGAATTCACTACAGGAACTGAAAATAGCAAAGTCTGTCTCGAATTAACACTCAGTTACAAATTGTCTATTTTTGTCCAATTATAGACAGAATATGGATTTAGTCTCTAAGTGAAATTTGTATCTAACTTCATAAGATTTCCAAGTTATCTTAAATAATCATTTTTGGAGCATTAGGTTAAAAGTTATGCCTATGTGAATTCACATGACAGAACTAGCATATGAAACAGAACATCATTCACACAACACCACAATCACACAACACCACAACCATGTCCACAACAAGAATAATGACACTACAACAGCACCAATTACAACCACTACAATATTCAGAACACCATAGACATCCCAAATCATAAACATACTATTCCAAAGGAGTAGCTAGAGTTATGAACTCCTACAGATCATGGGGTGCTCAAACAGTCCTAACACTAGAATTATTAGCAGTATATATCAATTAATACAGTCATGTTATCATCAGAATCATATTAAGGTCCTAACATGACATTTGTAGATAATTCAATCAAGATTCCAAATTATCAAGAATCATGGTATTTGGATTTTTGATGTAAAAGTTATGCTCTGTTCAACAACATGGTGCAAAATCTGCCAGAATTTGATATTACAACAGAGAACATCAATTCAGTCTAAATACAGGCAGAATCTAAAGTTACATTTTACATAAAAGTTGTAGACAACTTGAATATCTTTCCAAATTATATTTAATCATAATTTTTGGACAACTAGAATGAAAGTTATGCCCAATTAACTTAGCAGCAGAAAATGGACTAGCAATAGAAACTGAAATTAGCATGTAGAGAAGACATGGATATAATATACCATAAGAAATTGGATTCTTGCAAGATGCTAAAATTGAACCCAAAATAACATAGTTGGAAATCCTACCTGTAATCTCCTCCTCTGAAATACTCTTAGCTTTGACCCCTCTTCTCCTTTCTTCCTCTTCTCCAAGCTTCTCCTTCCTCTTCTTCCATTTCCAAGCTCCAAATGGTGAAATATGGGGATTTTGGGTTGGTTCAAATGGCAAGAAGGGGGGAGAATGAGGTGGCCAACCTGGTGGATGAGAGGGAGGAGCAAGGTGGAGGTTTTGGCTTTTGGCTATGATTTTTCTCTTTTCCTTTTTCTTTTTTCCGTTCTTTTCTCCTCGTTTTTCTTTTCTATTTCCCTTAAAAATCTCCTCACATCCTCATCACCATTCCATGTCCTAATTCAATGCCATGTGTCTCATTAGGTGGCAAGAGGAGATTAAGAGGTAATTATATGATGACACCTAGTAGGAAATGTGGCATTCTAAGAAAATTCCAATTTTTTTATTTTTAGAAAATAGAATTACACTCCATAATACTTCATACCATTTATTATACTAGGTATTTCATCCCAATACATCACACACAATAATGTCTAATAATGTTTAAAGAAATTATTTAAACATAGTTTAGTTATTGTAAAAATTAGGGAAAATTCCTAGAATATACACAAAATTATACGCGTACAAATACGGTCAGAAATGCTTAACATAATACTCGTACACATGGAAATAGGGTATTACATTCTGTGAGACTTGTCATATCTCCTCCCTACAGAAAATAGAGTTTGCAATGATGCGATGCGCCAAGCGTAGGCATGGATGTAAATAGATGAGGACTTCGCTCTGGTGATAGGGAAGGGGTGAGGCCCGTAATCTATTTCCAAAAAGTATCGAGGTCGAATTCGTCAGGGAACGAGCTGTTGTGCATAAGGGAGTCTCACAAAATGACTTCGGGCCAACAAAGAAGGGTGTCTAGGGTTTCATAGAATATGGAATAATCCTTGTTCATCAATCGAAATGCGAACCCTGGGGGCTGGTGCCTGAGTGAGCTAAGAAACTCTAAGGTGAGTCTCTTGTAGGTACATGCCTCACAAGCCAAAAACTCATCCCATCATATGTTTGAGATTATGGTTTGGACACCCTTGACGAGCCCTAGAGAATAAAAAGTGGGAATGCTTGGGAACTTGGTCGGGATAATGACTCGACGAGCTAGGGATTCAAAATTGTCGTGTTGGTGCTCATCTTTGAATTTGACCCCACCTTGTCAATTTGGAGAGGTGGGATGGGTGGTGGGGCTGGTGGGGGTGGTGCAGACGTGGAGGGCTCATCGGATGATGTGCATGCACGTGTGGCCTTTGCTTGTGATTGCCGTCGGGATGGTGCAGTACGCTTCATGCGATTGGTTCGTAGAGGCATGGTGGTAG
The DNA here is from genome assembly GCA_030789695.1 of Scilla litardierei. Lineage (NCBI taxonomy): Eukaryota > Viridiplantae > Streptophyta > Magnoliopsida > Asparagales > Asparagaceae > Scilla > Scilla litardierei. Next base: position 77,366,516 of record CM061132.1, on the reverse strand, counting down.
TGTGAACGTGAATGCAATGATGTGCACACTGATAAGCAAGTGTCAAATTGAGCGACTCCCACATAAAATTATGAAAAATGGCGAGAATATTAGGCAACATATGAAAATTTGAGACGATGAACGAATTTACCCAAGCGAGTGCAGTGATCCTCGCTCCATGGCAATGCTCCAAGCTCCAAAGGAGAGTCTCTAAGCTCCAGATATGGTCACGTCGTCAGATTCTCCAGAAACACTGAAAAACGAGCAGTCATTTAGGGTTAGGGATCGGTCGAGTCAGCAGATATGGTGGTGGTGGAGGGGAAGATGAGGCTGTGGGAGAGTGGTGGAGATGATTTCAGAGGGGAGGGAGGAGTTTAGGAGGCTAGGTGATTGAAGGTTATGAGATTTAGAGGAGGAAAAGTCGAAACGGCTGAGAAAATGCATGAGGAATCGACCAAGTGGGGGTTATAGGACTTTATAGGGCAGTCGACACGGTCCATTACGCGATTGCATCGATCGAGGTCAGACAACGTCATTCTGAAGTTCAAAGTGTCCTTCAAAATTGGGTTGACCCGATCGGATGATGCAGTCACGTCTATTATAATCCGACCGTGTCGAGCTGGGAATTTAATGGTCTTGGAGCATGGGCATCGTGGTCACGTCGAAATTTTCACATGGCCGCATGAATCTGGAAAATTTGGTTAACATTTTGGCTTTGGGGCTCTTGGATAGATGCGACCGCGTCAAATTCTACGCGGTCGCATCGATATTAGGTTCAAAAATTCCAAAACACTGTTTCTGTAGTGTCTGATTATGTGGTTTCGTCGGGATTCACACGATCACATGGATTTGCTCTCCTTTGCTCCATTTTAGCTTTCTCTCCGACTACGTGGAGTATCACACGTGGTTGCGTCAATTGCTCCTTTAGCTTCACTTTGGGCTCATCATTTCTCCCTCCCACGTGGCTGTGTGGGATATCCCACACAGCTGCATGAATATATCGTGCAATTAAATGAAAACTTGGATTATTTTGAGGGTTTTGGGGTTTTATTGAATTAAAATAAACTATCTAACTAAAATAAAAATAAAGATATAAACTAAATCAAGTTTACAATTTGAGTTGCCTTCCAAGAAGCGCTCGTTTTTAGTCTTGAGCTCGACTTCCTATTATGGCGTCATGGTGGCTCCAATGCTGAGAGGAATGAAGTCACTTCATTTCCGATGGGTTCACCTACGATGTAATACTTCAACCTCTAGCCATTGACTTTGAAGGGACCGCTTCTCCCAGCTATCTCAACTGATCCGTACGGGAATATTCGCGTGACTTTGAATGGACCGGACTATCTCGACGTAACTTTCCTAGAAATAGCTTCAGTCGTGAGTTGAAAAGGAGCACAGTGTCACCTTCGTTGAACTCCCTCCTCATGATGTGTCTATTGTTCCAACGCTTCATCTTCTCTTTGTAGATGCGGGAGTTTTCATAGGCATCAAGTCTGAACTCATCTAGCTCATTCAGCTACAGGAGGCATCGCTCTTCTGCACTCTTGCAATCTTAGTCTAAGTGCCTGATATCCTAATATGCCTTATGCTGTAGCTCCAATGCAAGGTGGCATGCTTTTCCATAGACTAAGCGGCATGGGAAAGTTCCGATTGGAGTTTTGAAGGCGGTCCGGTAGGCCCATAACACGTCATCCAATTTCAGGGCCCAATCTCTTCGTGAGTTTGCCACCGTCTTCTCCAAGGTGTTCTTAATTTCCCAGTTGGAAATTTCTACTTGGCCGCTTGTCTTAGGATGATAAATGAGTCCAATGCAATAGTGTACCCCATATTTCTTCAAAAGGGATTCAAATTTATTTTCAATGAAGTGTGTTCCCTGTCGCTTATGACCACCCTTGGGACTCCAAGTCTAGGGAATATGTTTCTCTTGAAGAATTTGGCGGCTACTGGTGCATCATTGGTTGATGAGGCTGTTGCTTCAACCCATTTGGAAACATAGTCCACCGCAACCAATATGTATTGGTTACCGAGACTAGACGGGAATGACCCCATGAAATCAACTCCCTAAACATCGAATATGTCTACCTCTGAGATATTGTTCAATGGCATTTCATTTCTCCTGGAAATGTTCCCCCTTCTTTGGCACCGATCACACCCTTTGACGAAAACATTTACATCTTTGAACAAGGTAGGCCAATAGAACTCACATTGGAGGATCTTTGTAGCGGTCTTCATTGTGCTTGCATGCCCTCCACATGGTAGGTCATGACAGTGCGATACAACAGATGTTGCCTCATTTGTCGGGATGCATCTCCTAATAATTCTGTCACTACATGTCTTGTATAAGAATGGGTCATCCCAGAAGTAGCTCCTGACATCTTGTAAGAACTTTTTACGCTGCTGTGAGGTGATGTCATATGGCATGATGCCGTAGGCAAGGAAGTTCACGATATTTGCAAACCATAGAGTCTCAACCAAGGCGACGACGAATAACTGTTCATCAGGAAATGAGTCATTTATCGGGAGAGAGGCACTTGGGTTCTCATAGATGATGCAAGCTAGTTGATCCGCTACCATGTTCTCGGCACCCTTCTTATCTCTTATTTCCAAGCCAAATTCTTGTAGCAATAGGAGCCATCGAATCGAGCATGATTTGGCATCCTTCTTGTTAAGCAAGTATAGGAGAGCGGCATGGCCCATGTGGATAATGACTTTTGATCCAACAAGGTATGATCAGAACTTCTCTATGGCAAATATCACGGCTAGCAATTCCTTTTCAGCTGTGGTGTAATTTATTTGAGCCTCATCAAGGGTCTTGCTAGTATGGTATATAGTGTGAAGCTTTCCATCCCTCCTTTGACCAAAAACTCCCTAATAGCATATTCACCGGCGTCACACATCAGTTCAAAAGGTATGTTACAGTCTGGAGGTTGAATGATGTGTGCAAAAGTCAGCTCCTTTCTCAACTGGTTGAAAGTTGCAAGACATTCATCAGTAAAGATAAAGGGGACATCTTTGGCTAATAGCTCCATGAGAGGTCATGCAATCTTGGAGAAATCCTTGATGAAGCAGCGATAAAACTCCGCATGACCAAGGAAACTCCTACTCCGCTTCACGTTTGTGGGGGGTGGTAGTCCCTCAATGACCTCTATGTTGGACCTATCAACCTCGATGCCCCGTGCAAAAATGACATGTCCTAGCACTACCCCTTCTTGCACCATAAATTGGCACTTTTCCAAATTCAAAACTAGATTTACCTCTTGACATCTTTGTAGCACCTTAGTTAGATTTTTCAAACATACGTCGAAGCTCATGCCATAGAAGGAAATATCGTCCATAAACACTTCCGTGGTGTCCTCTGCAAAGTAGGAGAATATAGCGGTCATGCACCTTTGGAAAGTGGCAGGTGCATTACATAGTCCAAATGGCATTCTTTAGTAGTCGAAGGTGCCATATGGACAAGTAAAAGTGGTCTTCTCTTGGTGTCGTGATGATATGTATTTGGAAAAATTTAGAGTGCCCATCAAGGAAGCAAACGAACGAGTAAGTGGCTAGCTGAGCAAGCATTTGGTCAATGAACATGAGAGAAAAATGGTCCGTGCGGGTGGCTTTTTTGAGTTTTCTATAGTCAGTGCACATTCGCTAACCGGTCACAGTCCTAGTAGGTATGAGTTCATCTTTGTCATTTTAACTACCATCGTCCCTCCCTTCTTTGGAACCACTTGAACCGGGCTAACCCACTTGATATAAGAGATATGGTAGACTACGTTCACCTCAAGTAGTTTCAAAACTTCCTTCTTAACTACCTCCTTCATGGTGGAGTTAAGTTGCCTTTGAGGCTCAATGGAGGTAGCATGGTCATCCTTAAGAAGGATCATATGTGTGTATAAACCAGGGCTAAGTTCTTTTATGTCGTCTATAGTGTATCACAGTACACTCCTATATTCCCTAAGGACTGCTAGGAGGTAGTTAAGCTCAGCATCGGTTAGAGAGGCATTTATAATGACTTGGGAGGTAGAATCCCTTCCTAAGCATGCATACTTTAAATTTGGGAGAAGAGGTTTGAATTCTACCTCAGGAAGTTTGGCATTCTCCTTCTTCGCCACCTCTGTTTGTGACGTCTCTCCTGAAGATTCATTGTTCTAGCATGTTGATGCTTCATGAGTTGTTTCCATAGATTTGACATCATCCTTGTAGTCCCCTTGAATTGAATTGTCATGAGAGTAAGTCTGGGGGTGTTGGTACGCCATGCTCTCTGAGATTGAAGCTTTCTATGATGTTGGCGTACATGTACTTATCCGCTAACACGTCTCAATGATGTGTGATGTTTCCTCTTGGTGTGCAGCTAAGCCATGACTGATAATAGTCTATTGGGAGGTGGTGGTGGATCCATCGTTGTTGAAGCTCATCACAGCTAGACTGTTTGCGAGGAGCACCTCAAGGGGCAACATTTGTAGGGATGGGGAAGACATGCACTCTTGAGAGTCCTGGAGACCATATTCTTGGTAGAGAGGAATAGAATGATCCGTCCAGCTGTGGTTGTATGCATGAGGATGCGAAATGCAGAGATGATTGCCGAATTGATGCTGGCCAAATAGGTGTCCTTGCATGTTGCACATTCTATAACTCACTGACTCCAACGGACTGAAAGAAGTTGCCCCCATCCTTAATTGGGCTAGATGTTGCACCAGATTTTCCATTTTACTTACAAGAACTGCAACGGTACTAGTGACCATCATCGTCAGCAACGTCATGTGTTCATATGTAATCCAAGATAAGAGAACAAATGGGCAGGTGATTAAGAAAGAAATGTGTATTCTAAATAACTATGAACCAAACCAATATCAACTGTTGCTTCCCCGGCAACAGTGCCAGAAAACTTGTTCGCTTTCGCAATAGATTTCAAATTTATACCGCAAGCACACAATATAGTTGTAGCACTAACAAGTCGTCCACTGGGAGGCAAGTCTGAGTATTGGTTTAATCCAAGGTTTATTAGCTACGCGAATCAATCACAATGAACTTATGAATGCTAAATGATAAATATGAATATGTAAAAGATATAGAGCCAAGTATCACCACTATTGAATTTAAACTAGGATCAATTTGGGTTGATCGATTATTAAAGTCATAAGATAGGGCTAGGTTCTCTAACCTAAGGGCATTCTTCTAACCCCCACTTCCGTGATGTAATGATAGGATAGTTCTGTAATGCCCTACAAGCTACTGCACAAGTACTAGAGGGGGGTGAATAGTACTTTAAAAATAACGAGGAGTATAATTCCTAATTATTGTGCAAACAACTACCAAATCAATTTGCGGAAGCTTAAATTGATGACAACAACAAAATTAACAATGCTAACAATAGATATTACTGGGTTCGGATCCACCCAAGTCTCCCCGACTTGTTTCCGGTGATCCTACGTCCCAACCACCCGGATCCCCTCCGGATACTTAGGTTAGAAACCCTAACCCAAGATTTCCACTATGATATCTTGTGAAAAAAACCTTCACAAGATCAAATCATACATGCAATGGCAATAGTGAATCCCACAACCCGGGATCACAACCTTCTCTCACAACCGAGAGAATCAATAAGCAATATAAATGAGTTTATAATGAAATAAACAATCTTACCACAAAATCCTATACCTTGAGTTTTCTTACCAAATAGGTGCAAGGAGTGATTTGTGGAAGAGGAAGTCACCAAGACCTAGCACCACTGAAATGAGAAGCAATGGGTGCCTAGGAGTGATTTGGAGACTTGAATCAAGCTAGAGCTTGAAGGGCTCACCAAGAACAAACTTCTCTCAATATGGATTCTAGATCTAGAAAGTGAGAGAATGGATTTCTTGTGAGGAAGAGAGCTTTGGAAATGAGTGAGAATCTCTATCTCTTTCAATCTCAATGAATCTCTTAATAGCAGCTCTTTCCTAGAGAGAAATGACCAAGGTTCGTATTTATAGGGGCCCATAAAAACGAGCTAGGTCAAATCCCAACGATTGGAAATCTGAAGCAGTTAGTCGGTCAAAGAACAACCACTGACCGACTAGTTCATCAACTAGTCGGTCGGTCAATCAACATGGACCGACTAAGTGAAGAACAGAGAAGAGATTGAATTTCAGACCTAGAAATCTAGTCGGTCCAAGAAGACTGTCTGACCGACTAGTTTCACAACTAGTCGGTCGGTCAGTGAACGTAGACCGACTAAGAGTCAAAAACAAATAGTCTGAATACAAATTGATTTAGTCGGTCCAAGAACAAATGTTGACCGACTAGATTATCAACTAGTCAGTCGCCAAACGTTCTTAGACCGACTAACGATAAACAGTAGCTTAGGAGAAAATTGGCATGCACAGTAAAGCACAACTAGTCGGTCAAAGAAGCATCACTGACCGACTAGTTCACAAACTAGTCGGTCGGTGAGTCAACGTAGAACGACTAACTGTAAACATTACTGAGCAAGAAAATACAAACTGAAACTAGTCGGTCTAAGAAGCTTTGTTGACCGACTAGATCACCATCTAGTTGGTCAGTTCTTCTTCTTGAACCAACTAACATGCACAATAAAGTCCGAATTGAAGCGTGATGCTTCGAGGAAGTTAGAATGGACTTATACTAAGATCCTAGAGCTAAGATATGAGCGTTATGAAGATAGAAATGTAAGATATACTCAAGGCTTAACATTCTATAGATCGAAACCAAAAGACTATAAATAAAACATTAAAGAACGGTCTTCGAGAGCTTCGATCAAATCTTCATGACTTCCAAAATGATCCAAAAGCTTCAACGAAGCTTTAGGCATTGAATACGAGCTTTGAGAAGTCTTGAGATGTCGCTTGTGTGTTCTCGTAAATTTGGCGACGATCTCCATAACTGCGCTCACAAATTGTTAGTTCATGAATTATTTATGTTTGCTCATCATCCAAAACCAAATCCGGGGAGTCCAATACTCAACATTCTCCCCCTTTTTGGTGATGACAAACTAACATAAATAATAATCAAAAATAATGATTAAAATGTAAAATACTTACTCCCCCTGCATTGATGACACATTAATTCCAAATTGAATATATATAAATTGCATCAATCAGACGAGTAAGATATAGAATGAGAATCGAATTTTGAAATATCGAATTTGAAAATCCTTATATATATCTTAACTCCCCCTGAATCTAACATATCAAATAAGATTCTTGGAAATTGAGTTAAATTTTCATTTGCCCAAATCATTATCATTATCTCTCCCCCTTTGGCATTATCCCAAAAATGGGGGGCATACAACGACAACAACAAGGAAAAGGAAAATCCAACATCGGGAGTCGTAGAATATGACGATGGACCAAATTGACACCAAGGAAAATAGTCGAAAACGAATCAAAGTGTGCCAAATTGTCCATTTTCGAAAAACGAAAATTAATATCATCAAAATACCAAATATAAATTCACTTATTGAATAAAGAAACGTACTCTCCAATACTCAATATTCTTGGTTAAATTTGTGCATGGAAAACAATTCTATGCAATCATAGAAATATAATCTATTTAACCAAGTTAATAATCGTCGATCGACGAAATCGAATATCATAGACATTGAATGAATATTAAATGTGCACAACGAAGTAAAAGTGAACATCGATGTATATATATATATAAATACCATGAGTACAAGCAACAAAACACATCGACTACAACAAACAAAGTGCAACATCTATATCACCAACAAAAAAGATACAACAACATCATCGACAAATCATCATCAACATCCAAAATACATCAAATACACCGACATCCATAAAATCAAAATACATCAAAACACCACCCAAACTCCATCCTATCCTAACCCAAAACACTCTCAAAAAGATGTATCATCCAATGATCACCGGAGAGTCCTCGAAACAGACGATCACGAGGAAGTGGCAGGATCAGCAGTCTCCGTGGGTCCAGTCGAGGGAGTGGACTCAGGCTCTGCTGGGAGGAGTGGCGTGTGAACTGAAGGGATCGTCAGGGTAGGGGTGGAGACATCGACGACAGGCTCAACGGCAGGAGTATCAGCAGGTACATCAGCAGGAGCAACAGCATCATCAACAGGAGTCTGAACCACTGGTGCAGAAGACTCTGGAGCACCGGAAGAAGTGGTAGCACCAGCAGCAGATGTTGTAGCAGCAGCAGCAGTGGCCTCAGCGCCACGAGCTAAGGAGGTGACAAGCTCATCGATATCCTCATCATCCATCTCCTCATCCTCAGAAACAGGAGGAGGAAGCTGAATACCCATCAAACTAGCCATACGGCAAACTACCTCCTCGGTACGAGCCAAACGAGACTCGTGACGACGAAGTAACCGAACGACATCATCAAGTGTGGTGGTAGGAGGAGGGGCTGCAGCAGCTGAAGGTGTGGCCTGGGACGCAGAAGGAGTCGACCGCTGCACGTGACGGAGTGCCGCAAGAGATTTCTTTACGGCCGTCACGTTCAGTGGAGGACCAAGGGGATGCTCATCGTCAGGAGGCAAAGGCACGCGAAAATGACGGAACACCAAAGTCAACAGACAAGGATATGGAATATGCACCGATTTACTAGACTTGCGAACACACTCGAAAGAATCCATCTTATCGAGTATGATGCGAGCCCAGTTAATCGAGCTACCCATAAAGAGAGCGTAAATCAACTTCAGAAAAGGCTGAGACGGAAGTGAGGAAGATCCATACTTGGGCAAAAGGCAGGATTTCAAGATTAGATTAATCACCCAAGCATTCGGCTTGAATGATTTGGAAGGGACGCCTATGAAAGAAGGGGGGATAACCTGGAAGATATCAGCGAGGGTCTGCTAATCGAGAGAGGAGATATCGTCTACAGAAATGTCAGTCGGGAGGAGACCAGACGATGAGCAACCAAGCAACTCCCCCAAGATTTCTACCGTGAGGACTATAGGAGTCCCCAAGACAGTAGTCTCGATGGAGTGGCTCTCATCGTAGTGGCCCCGGACACGATTGGCATAGAAGAGCTTGACCAGGCGAGGATAGGGTCGAGGGTTCGCCTTTGGGTCATATCTAAGATAGTCCAAAAGTCCGCTATAGGATAAAAGATCCGCAAGGCCAAGAAAGTCAGAGAACTGAACGTAATGCTCCAATAGCAGTGGGCAGTGCTCTATACGGTTGTAAGCCGCTAGACACTGAGGGTCGTCGTGACACAACGATATATCTACACAGCCTACTGGCATTTGGGCTTTACCCTTAGCCTTACGGGTCTTAGGAGGGGGTGGAGTAGGTGCCTTCTCGGGATGCTCAGGAGTGTACTCTTCCTCGGAATCATCCTCAGAGTCACTACCTGAACGCTCACCGGGAGGGGTATGTGCACGGAACTTTTTGGGTTGAGATTTGGGCTTGGAAGATTGGCCTTTGGATTTGGGCTTGGAAGTCCTCTTCCTCTTCAACGGTGTTGAAGACGAAGAGGGGGGACGAGTGGTCTTGGCCCTACGCTTAGGTGGGGTCGAAGCGGTCGCGGCCTCTATGGTCATGGGGGATGCCCCAGAGGAAGTAATCGGGATCCTCGTTCTTGCCATGATCGCGGCACAACGAGTACAAGGAATCGATACAACCCGAACAGCTGAATACGAAAAACCAATTGATCAAACCCTAGATTTCAGTTAAAAACCCTAATCCGAAGAGAATGAAGCCCTAGGAGATGAAATGAAGCCCTAGAAATTGAAAACGACCTAGGAGGAGGAGATATTCCTAGGGGAGGGTGATCGACGGCGGCGGATGGTCGGAAAAGGCGCCGGAGATCGACGGGAAGACGAAAAGTCACGAGCTGGGTTCGGGGGTTTTCGAGTTGGAGAAACGAAGATAACCGACTAGAATGAGAAACAATCGGATAGATTAGGATATAGTCGGTCGAAATCACGAAAAGACCTGACTGCCCCTGAGCACTTAGTCGGTCACAGTTCAATGGCTGACCGACTAGATGACAATCTAGTCGGTCGGTTAACGAGCTTGAACCGACTAAGTGGAAACAGAGACCAGTCGAAGATTTCCTGAACGAGAATTAGTCGGTCTACGCTCAAATACTGACCGACTAGATCTAAATCTAGTCAGTCGGTAAGTAAACTAGAACCGACTAAAGGAGTTAAGCTGGAGAGGAAATCCTAATAGCTTGAATTAGTCGGTCTAAGTTCTTTTACTAACCGACTAGATACGAATCTAGTCGGTTGGTGATTGAACTGATACCGACTAAAGAAGTCCAAAAGTTGAGAGATAGAGCTAGTCGGTCTAAGTTCATTAGCTGACCAACTAGATGTGAATCTAGTCGGTTGGTTGATGAGCTGAGACCGACTAGATGAGTCCAAAAATTGATAAATAAGTTCTTTCCTCAATACACTTGGACGATACATCGCAAGACTCTCAAACATCATCTAAACTACCCCATTAAACATCGAAATCTCAAATACGACATTCAAACATGAATTCGAGCAAAAGTTCAAAATATCACATAAAATCCCGAAAAATCCAATAGGTCTAGCATGAACGAAATATTGCGAAATATAATAGCATGCAAGATTATTGAATGAAACATTAATCCTATATCTCGGATTCACCCATAATCCCCAATTCTCGACGCAACCTCACAAAGGAGTCCTCCTTTAGGGGTTTTGTGAAAATATCGGCGATTTGCTTTTGGGTTTCAACGTACACTAAAATGATGTCCTTTTTAGCAACATGATCATCTAAAAAATGGTGTCGGACATCTATGTGTTTCGAACGGGAATGGTGTACCGGGTTCTTGGAAAGACATATTGCACTTTGGTTGTCAACCATGATAGGGGAAGTATCACAGTTTATACCAAAGTCTTTAAGTGTGTGTCTCATCCAAAGAACTTGAGCACACGTGGCACCGGCGGCAATATATTCCGCCTCGGTGGTTGAAAGTGATACCGAATTTTGCTTCTTGGAAAACCAAGAGACAAGGGAATTTCCTATAAAATGGCAAGTGCCACTAGTACTCTTCCTGTCGGATTTGCATCCCGCATAATCAGCGTCACTATATGAGACTAACTCATATGTGCTAGATTTCGGAAAAAGTAATCCAAAATCTAAAGTGTAACTTAGATAGCGAAAAATACGTTTTACCACTACTAAGTGAGAATCCTTAGGTTGAGACTGATAACGAGCACAAATACACACGGCAAACATGATATCGGGCCTACTAGCGATAAGATAAAGTAAACTACCTATCATACCTCGATATAGACGAATGTCTACATCTTTTTCGCCCGTATCTTTATCAAGATGCGTTGTAGTGCTCATAGGAGTCTTTTTCCCGGAGGCACTCTCCATTCCAAATCGCTTTAGCAACTCCACCGTATACTTCGTTTGGTGGATGAAGATTACATCGTCCATTTGGCGAATTTGGAGACCTAAGAAATACTTGAGCTCACCCATGTGGCTCATCTCAAATTGTTCCTTCGTAACATTAGAAAACTCTTCGCAAAGAGCAAAGTTAGTAGCACCGAAAATGATATCATCAACATATATTTGAACTAAAATTATATCATTATTCGAATGCTTAACAAAAAGTGTAGAATCGGCTTCTCCTATTTTAAAATTCAAATCCAAAAGAAAATTCTTTAGGCGATAATACCAAGCTCGAGGAGCTTGTCTCAAACCATAAAGTGCTTTCTTAAGTTTAAAAACATGATTTGGAAATTTTTCATTTATGAAGCCCGGAGGTTGAGAAACGTAAACTTCCTCAACAACATCTCCGTTTAAAAATGCACTTTTAACATCCATTTGAAATAATTTGAAATTTTTATGGCATGCAAAAGACAATAACAATCTAATTGATTCTAATCTAGCTACCGGAGCGAAGGATTCTTCGAAATCAATACCTTCCTCTTGTCGATAGCCTTGAGCTACTAACCGAGCTTTGTTCCGGACGACGACTTGGTTTTCGTCGGTTTTGTTCTTGAAGATCCACTTTGTCCCTATGATGGTGTGGTTCTTCGATGGCAATGGAACAAACTCCCAAACTTCATTCCTCTCGAATTGAAAGAGTTCCTCCTCCATGGCTAAGATCCAAGCGCTATCTTCGCATGCTTCATTAACATTCTTTGGCTCTATCGAGGAGGCAAAGGCACAATGAGCGAAGTAGTTCACTTGCGATCTCGTCTTGACACTATCATGGATATTGCCAATGACTTGCTCATGAGGATGGTCACGAACGGTATGAAGCCGTTTGGGAATACCTTGATCACTAGGAACATTCTCAACAACTTCATTAGACGGGTTAGTCTCAATAGAATCAATAGAATCATTAGAGTTAGAATTACCAATTGAATCACATAAGACATCCATAGAGTCATCATCATTAGTAATTCTAGTTGGAACAAATCCTTCATTAAATGACACATGAAGCGAATCCTCGATCGTTGAGGTTCGTTTGTTGAATATCCGGTAGGCCTTGCTACGCGAAGAATATCGAACAAAAATCCCCTCATCGGATCTTGGATCGAATTTGTCCAAACTACCATACGTGTTCTTAATAAAACATTTCGAACCAAAAACACGAAAATGTTTAACTTGAGGCAACCTACCAAACAATAATTCATAACAAGTTTGTTTAGTGCCGGGCCTCAAAAGTATTCTATTAAACACATAGCAAGCGGTATGTACCGCTTCCGCCCAAAATTGATGGCCAAGTTGGCTATCATCAAGCATAGTGCGAGCACACTCCACTAGCGTCCTATTCTTTCTCTCAACTACACCATTTTGAGGAGGTCCGCGAGGGAATGAAAAGGTGTGTGTAATACCAACTTCATCACAAAATATCTCAAAAGACTCATTCTCAAATTCCCCTACATGATCACTACGGATAGTGACAATGGTGGTTCCAATGAGATTTTGTACTTTCTTAACAAAAATTGTGAAGTTTTCAAAAGCTTCATTTTTATTACACAATGAAAATACCCAAGTAAACCTAGAAAAGTCATCAACGATGACAAGTCCATATCTAGCATTACCTAATGAAGCAACTCTAGTTGGCCCAAATAAATCTAGATGTAATAGCTCTAGAGGCCGCTTAGAAGAAATGCTTTTCTTAGGTTTAAATGAAGATTTTGGAAGCTTGCCTCGTTGACACGAGTCACAAAAGCTTTTCTTTTGAAAGACAAGCTTAGGGAAGCCTCTAATAGAATTTAACTTGGAAAGCTTGAAAAGTGTTCCAAAGTTCACATGACCAAAACGTCGATGCCATAAGTGTTGTTCACTTGTGTTGGCAATAAGACATTGTTCATGTGATCTTGGAAGATCTAGGATATATATATCCTTATGGCGTGTGTCGGAAAACAATAATTCATTATTATCTTTTCTTAAAATATGGCACATTCCTTTCGCAAAGTTAACTTTGTAACCTTTGTCACAAAGTTGACTTATTGAAATAAGATTGTGGTTTAATCCTTTAACAAGGTAAACATCACATATAATGGGTTTAGAAGGATTACCCACTTTACCAACACCTATGATGGTTCCGCTCTCGTTGCCTCCAAATACGACGCGGTTTCCATTTGCAATGGGAACCACTCCGGAGAGCAATTGAGCGTCACCTGTCATGTGTTTTGAACACCCGCTATCGAGTATCCAATTTCTCTTGGAGCTAAATTTAAATTTGTTGCTCCGTTCCCTTTTCTTGAGTACCTATAGATATGGAATGTCGTATCATGGTACCCAAGGTCATTGGGTCCAAAAGATTAGACCTTTGGAAGCCAAGTCCAATTGGACTTAGACTTCCCCACATAATCACTACTATGCACAACATTCGAAAAATAAGCATTCATATAAACTTGTTTTTCATCCATGCTTGTGTCCTTCGGGCTCCAAATAGTGAAAATCTTGGGAGCCCTCATCCTATTGGGTGCATGCATGCGTTGTTGGTTTCTACGTGATGCATGTCGTGGATAGGCATAAGGAACATGATGGAATGGTGCATGCAGATAATTATTCAAATGATGTTGTGAGTGAACATATGCATGTGAGGGAACACGTGCGTGAGGGTGTCTCACATGGTGTGCACGTGCCCATGAATGTGTTGCATAAAAATCATCATATGTGTAAGCCGGTGGAGTAGGACGTGTGTTCCTACGTGGCATGCTATTTGTGTACATGTAGGCATGACCCTTCTCCGGAGGTCCACCCAAAGTGGGTTTCTTTCCAAAATAGGGTGTGTGCGAAGTGGAAGCACCATTGGTAGATGAACTACCAATAGAGTGTTTGCTCCCACTCGGTGAGGCATCGGAAGTAGGCCTAACAAAAGTAGTGGCCGATTTGGATGAACTCCCTATCTTATACCCCAAGCCAATGTGGTGATTGCCCGGAAGTAAATCATTTAGGATGTTATCCAAATGGTCTTTACCCTTATTGAACTTATTAATTCGGCCTATTGTGCACTCATATTTCTCGGTGAGAGAATGCATCGAAGCATCCAAAGTGGATATTTGCGATGTGAGCACATAAACACGAGACTTGAGATTTTCATTCTCAATACTCAAAGTTGAGTTTTGAGAAGTCAAATCCGCTATCATATGTTCTTCCGAATCCTCAACACTAACATGTTCAAGTTTAGATTTGAGATTAACAATCTCATTTCTTAACTCTTCAACAACGGTGTCGTTGTTGGTGATGACAGTCTTAGGCGAGGTTTGAATGCTAGCTAGGTCATCTTTTACCTTAGTATATCTATTTACTAATTTAGTGTATTTAGACCATAATTGAGAATTAGCATTCCTAAGATCATCCATAGTTACCTCATCGCCTTCGTCGTCACTATCATCGGAAGAGGAGGATCCTTGATCATGCTCCTCTCTTGCCATGAAGCACATGTGCGCTTGCTCCACTTTCTCATCATCCGACTCTCCGCTTGAGGAATCCTCGGAGTCGGTGAATGTTGCTCCGACAAGTCCCTTTTTGTACCCCTTTTTGTACGTCTTGGACTTATCGAATTTCGGCGCCTTCCACTTCTCCTTTTGCTTATTTAGAGGACACTCCGCTTTCATGTGTCCTGGCTTATTGCACTTGAAACACAAAGGAGAGGAGGAGGCGTTAGAAGAACCAAATTTAGCTTTGTTCTTATAGTTACCTTTTCGGAAGAAACGGTTGAACTTCTTGGCCATGAGTGCCATGGATTCCAAGTCCAGCTCGTTTTCCGAGTCTTCATCATCGGTTGATGTGGATGTGGATGGAGCGGCCTTGAAAGCAATAGCCTTCTTCTTTGGCTCGTCTTGTTTTAGGTAGGACTTCATCTTTTCCTGCAACTTTAACTTGCTATCCTTACGTACCTCGTATGACATTAAAGTACCCATTAGTTGAACTACGGTGTACTTATTCATATCATTACCTTCCTCGATGGTGAAGGTACGCTTTTCCCAAGAAGAAGGAAGTCCTTCGATAAGCTTCGAACACTTCTCCTTTTGGGTGTAGGTTTTGCCAAGAGCCTCCAACTCGTTTATGATGTCGACAAAGCGAGCATAATACTCCTTCATCTTCTCACCCTGTTGCATATGAAACATTTCGTAATCTTTGTTAACAACTACGAGTTTAGAGTCTCTTACCCTACTCGTCCCTTCATGTAGTATGAGGAGGGAGTTCCAAATTTGATATGCACTCTTACATGTGCATATCTTATTGAAGTCCTCGGGCTCCAATGCGCATTGCAAGGCGTTCATTACCTTGGCATTGCTTACCTCCGCGGTGACCTCCGCGGTTGTCCATTTCTCAAAGTCTTCTTTGGCGGGCTCGACGTATTCCTTCATCGTGTTTCTCCATAGAGATGCACTCCGGAGGAAGGTTTCCATCTGGCATTTCCAGTACCCGTAGTTGGTACCGTTGAAGAATGGAGGCCTCGTAGAGGAATGTCCTTCCATCACCGAAGATGCTCCTTCACGGTTCCTGAAGGTACCATAGTCGGAAGGTGGACGCACGGTCTTGTTGTCGTTGGCAGACATAGCAAAGTATCTGGCTCTGATACCAAATGTAATGCACTACAAGCTACTACACAAGTACTAGAGGGGGGGTGAATAGTACTTTAAAAATAACGAGGAGTATAATTCCTAATTATCGTGCAAACAACTACCAAATCAATTTGCGGAAGCTTAAATTGATGACAACAACAAAATTAACAATGCTAACAATAGATATTACTGGGTTCGGATCCACCCAAGTCTCCCCGACTTGTTCCCGGTGATCCTACGTCCCAACCACCCGGATCCCCTCCGGATACTTAGGTTAGAAACCCTAACCCAAGATTTCCACTATGATATCTTGTGAAAAAAACCTTCACAAGATCAAATCATACATGCAATGGTAATAGTGAATCCCACAACCTAGGATCACAACCTTCTCTCACAACCGAGAGAATCAATAAGCAATATAAATGAGTTTATAATGAAATAAACAATCTTACCACAAAATCCTATACCTTGAGTTTTCTTACCAAATAGGTGCAAGGAGTGATTTGTGGAAGAGGAAGTCACCAAGACCTAGCACCACTGAAATGAGCAGCAATGGGTGCCTAGGAGTGATTTGGAGACTTGAATCAAGCTAGAACTTGACGGGCTCACCAAGAACAAACTTCTCTCAATATGGATTCTAGATCTAGAAAGTGAGAGAATGGATTTCTTGTGAGGAAGAGAGCTTTGGAAATGAGTGAGAATCTCTATCTCTTTCAATCTCAATGAATCTCTTAATAGCAGCTCTTTCCTAGAGATAAATGACCAAGGTTCGTATTTATTGGGGCCCATAAAAACGAGCTAGGTCAAATCCCAACGGTTGGAAATCTGAAGCAGTTAGTCGGTCAAAGAACAACCACTGACCGACTAGTTCATCAACTAGTCGGTCGGTCAATCAACATGGACCGACTAAGTGAAGAACAGTGAAGAGATTGAATTTCAGACCTAGAAATCTAGTCGGTCCAAGAAGACTGTCTGACCGACTAGTTTCACAACTAGTCGGTCGGTCAGTGAACGTAGACCGACTAAGAGTCAAAAACAAATAGTCTGAATACAAATTGATTTAGTCGGTCCAAGAACAAATGTTGACCGACTAGATTATCAACTAGTCGGTCGCCAAACGTTCTTAGACCGACTAACGATAAACAGTAGCTTAGGAGAAAATTGGCATGCACAGTAAAGCACAACTAGTCGGTCAAAGAAGCATCACTGACCGACTAGTTCACAAACTAGTCGGTCGGTGAGTCAACATAGACCGACTAACTGTAAACAGTATTGAGCAAGAAAATACAAACTGAAACTAGTCGGTCCAAGAAGCTTTGCTGACCGACTAGATCACCATCTAGTCGGTCAGTTCTTCTTCTTGAACCAACTAACATGCACAATAAAGTCCGAATCGAAGCGCGATGCTTCGAGGAAGTTAGAATGGACTTCTACTAAGATCCTAGAGCTACGATATGAGCGTTATGAAGATAGAAATGTAAGATATACTCAAGGCTTAACATTCTATAGATCGAAACCAAAAGACTATAAATAAAACCTTAAAGAACGGTCTTCGAGAGCTTCGATCAAATCTTCATGACTTCCAAAATGATCCAAAAGCTTCAACGAAGCTTTAGGCATTGAATACGAGCTTTGAGAAGTCTTGAGATGTCGCTTGTGTGTTCTCGTAAATTTGGCGACGATCTCCATAACTGCGCTCACAAATTGTTAGTTCATGAATTATTTATGTTTGCTCATCATCCAAAACCAAATCCGAGGAGTCCAATACTCAACAAGTTCCTTATGTTATCACATACCCCCACTTCTGTGATGCTGTGATAGGTCTACTTACCACATGCCTAAGCAAATTTCTGTTAGTCATCGATATGCGGTTAGTGCATTATGCCCGACAAATGTCCCCAATCTTCCTCCACGCCACTTTCGTGGATAAGATTCAGATCAATGCTAGGAGGGCTCTAATCCACGTACAACTTCCGTTGGCGACATGGATAGTGAAGATTGGTGTAGGGATTGATAACCGTAGATTGGCCCTAGCTTTCGCTAGCGACCAACCTATTAATCCACAAAGGGAAAGATCAATTTGCACTAATAATAATTATCCTAGCATACCCCAAATCACCAATCATGCAACAACCCATCATAATCTCATCAATACATGGCAAATTCAATTGGGCTCAACTCATGGCCCAAGATGGATGATTACTCATGATCCATCAATGGAAACTTAATCAAATTCAATAGATAGCACGTTATGGCAATAGAAAAGAGATAAAAATATCTATCAACCAATCTGCAATCAAAAGAGAGTGAAAGCATTAATTTTAGATTCAATTCTATAATCAAAATCACAAAAGATAGAAGGAATAAAACTGTAGCAATGCAAAAATATGATTGATTACACCTGAAAGTACTCTGAATATCCCCTCAAAAAGCTCTTAAAAAGTCTGCTAAAAGACTTTCTCCATCAATGAGGAAGAAGAAATGTTTAAATATCATAGAAAAATACCCAAAACTACAAGTTTGCTCATTAGCGGTGCCTAAAACTACCCAGAAAACCTTAGGTGACACGGTCGCATCCGATATGATGCAGCTGCATCATCTGCAGGGTCGAAAAATCTCGTTCTGTTTCAATATCAACGTGACCGCATGAAATTCCACACGAGCACGTCGATTTGTCAGTTCGACTTCTCAAAAAGTCTTCCCAAACGGTCGCGTGGGCGACCGTTTGAGGCATTCAGCTCCTTGGGGTAACACGGTCGCGTCAAGTAATGAACACGACCACGTCGATGCTCTTTTCTTCTCCTCTTGGTCCATGGCGATGCGACCACATGGAAATGTATATACGACTACATCGTTGCTGCTTCCAGCTTCTTTTGGGCTATCCTAGCGATGCAGCCACATGGTTCTTACCATGGCTATTTGAGCTCATTTCTCCTATTCGTGTAATTTCTCCTATTCTCCTTACTTGGCTATTTGAGGTCATGTTTGCTTTTCGCTTCGTTCCAACGCTTTTGCCCCGCTCTAGGGTCCCGATATTCTTCATTTATACTTGCAATATGCACTTGGTTTCCTGCAACCAGTTTCTGCCTTCAAACCTTTGCTAGGTTTTCTTGGTTGTTATTTTGTCATCCATTTATGGACCATTATATTGCATTCTTCATTAGCTTTCCAACACATCTTGAATCACGTCAATTGGAATTCAATTGTGAAAGTTATGACAGTTTTGATGATCTAGTATTTTTCTGGGTATTGTCTGTTAGACGCTGCATAATGTTGGACCAGACGTCTGGCCACTCTTAATCAGACGTCCGATATGTCTTCATCAGGTGTGAGGTCATCTCCCAAATCTAGCCGTTGGGATTTTCAGCTAGCCGTTTTTTGTCTTTTCTAGGCTGTTTTGTGGAGCTATTTAACCCACTTTGTGAGGTTGTTTTGTGCACTTACTCCACACATATTAATCTAATTTGAGAGTGCTTTTTTATGGTTTTACTTTAGGAGATTTCTTTTCACTCTTTCTCTCTTTCACTTCGTTAAAGTGTTATACATTGATCGTGCATTTTCATATAGGTAATATCTATTCAAGGCATAAGTAAGTGTGTATTTCGTATTGTTTCTTTACAAAACCTAATACTTGGGTTATGAGTACGTTATGGAGGGTTACTCCACTTGGAGGGTTACTCCATCTTTAGGAGTGTTACTCCTTTAGATGGACACAGGTTCATACTCCACGGAAGCTTACTAAACCATTTCAGCACCCGACGAGCACATTGACGAGCATGGCCAAGATATCGTTGCGTCGTCGCCAGGGCATAACAACACATTCTCAGGGAGTATTCGTCACCTTTCTATTATCTTTCCAATTTATATTGACGACTATCTCTGCGACACTTTTATTTTGGAGAAGAATTTTTTGCCATGGACTGATGCAACTCGTTCTTTGCAGGATATAGGTGGATATCTTCAAAGAACGCTTGGGGTTGCATTGCTTGGGTCTGTTGGCATTTGTGGCACGAAGCTTTTGATGGAGCCACGAAAGGATCAGTTGGAGCAGCTACATGCCCCGCTTCATATCATAGATCCACCGTTTGCTCATGTGTATGCTAATTCTGTAGTGTAAAATTTTTACCGATTTCTAGTTTAGAGTAGAATAATCTCGTCTCCTCTCGATAGCGGGGAGTGTATTTAGGATTTTCTTTTGTTTGAATAATTTTTCCCCTCTAGTGGGCCCCATTTACCATTTTACCCCCCCCCCCCCCCTTTTCTTGATTTTTGGCCCATTTTGCTTTGACCTCGTACTCATTTTCATCCATGAGACCACACCACCTCCAAAGGGTGGTGATGCTTGATTTACATATCATTTTTACTCTACCATTTTATCTCTTATGCCCTGTATCGGATGTTCATATCCTTTAGGCATAGCTTTTATCAGCTTGGGGGAGAGTATCTTTCATTGTCATTTTTATTTCCTTTTTGTGTGTTTCCCCTTTTTGTCGTGTTTGTCTATTTTTGTTTGTGCTTTTTGTGCAATTTTCCTCCCATTTATCTTTTGCCCTCCCATTACTTGTGATTTTATTGCATTGAGGGTAATGCAAGTTTTAGCTTAGGGTAGTTGCACTGTGTGCATATTTCTTGTGTTTTTCTGCCATTTTCCGCCTTTTCCGCGCCGTTTCAATTTTTTTTCTTTTCCCTTTTATTCTCCTTCCCCTAGAGATGAACCTTCGATGATGTGTTTTCTCTTATGCATTTCACCTCCTAGACACACGTGCTTTGCCACTTTTCCACATCACCATAGGATACTTCATCTTCTTATGTTATATATTGTGCGTGCTTATGGATTTATATTCCATTTATATCTTGATTTTGGAAGTAGTCGGGTCTTAATCTAGCTTCAATCATGGTTTGGCAGATTAGTATACCATCTATAGAAATCAAATAAATTCTTGTTATCCATTATTCTTATTTATTTGGAGCAATTGCTTTGCAATCTCATTTTTCATTACTACTTGCAAACCACTACATGTTGACATGATTAGGATAGCCCACTTCATTCTTGAATTGATGATTAGGAACTACCTTGTTGAGTCCCACACATGAAAGCATGTGAGAGAGTGAGAGCGATTGCTCGAAAATAGAAAAGTATTTGTATATATGATACTAACATATTGCAATGACGGTGCATGTTACTCTCAAGCTACGCCAAATCCTCCAAGCAAAGTCCTTGACCCCAAAAATATCAAAATTACCAAAAATTACAAGGCCACCAAAAATATCAAGAAGGCCAAAGACATCAAAAGATACCAAAAAGGCCAAAAATAAAAAAATCACAAAAATTCCGATTCCAAGGCAACATATGCTTAGTTTTGAGGGGTGCATTGATGAGTGACACAATTAGTTCTTCATGTGCATATGGGAGGAGACAAGGGAAATTTGCATAATTTGAGAATTGAATTGAATTGTGGTGTGAGTGCCAATAAATTGATGCATGCTACTGTAATTCTTGAAACCATTCTTTTCTATGCTTGCTTTGCATAGAAAAGGTTTTGGACTTATATTTTATCAAGAACACATGTCCAAACCTAGAGTGATCGTCAGTAAACATAACGAAATATGAATATCCTCCTTTGGCTAAGGTAGACATATGTCCACATACATCCGAATGTATGAGACCTAAGAGTTCACCAACTCTCTCCTCATGACCTGCAAAGGGAGTTTTGGCCATCTTACCTTTGATGCAAGACTTGCAAGTGTCGTATGACTCGTAATTCGAGAGGCCCAAGGACCATTCTTTACGTAACTTGCTAAGTCTCTTCTCTCCAATATGGCCTAGTCTACAGTGCCAAAGATAGGTTTTATTATAACCCGATTCCTTGTGTTTTTGTGCATTAACATTTAATACAACTTCATTATTCAAAGTGTGTACACCATTGTTTAGGGTCCCAAATCCTAGCAATTTACTATCATAAAAAATGTTCATAACTGTCATGCCCTATTTTGTACTATACGTGTATTCTACTGAACACACGTGGTATTTCTACCTACGATGCCCTATTTTGTACTATACATGTATTCTACTGAACACACGTGGTATTTCTAGCTACGATGCATACGTGGGCATGAAATAAGCGTAGATATCGATGTATGTGACGTAGTGCAAGGGCGATTAGACCGTAATGTGTGGCTAAGAGACGAGGAAGCGAGATTGAGCGCGGGAGAAGTGTGAAAGACGTCGTAAGTGCAAAACAACAGGAATGTGTTAGACGTGTGTGTGAAGCATGTATGCATGCATGAATGTGCACGGATGTGTGTAGGAAGAGCCATGCTAGTGTGAAAGGGGTTAGGGGTAAATGGCAACCCCCGTAAATTTTTAGAAAGGCGAGGGGCAAAATGGTCATTTGGACAAAAACTGTTGTGCGTATGTCACGTCCCGCTTCCCAAACTACGGAGGCGAAGCGTGACTAAGGCCCGCTTAGGCCGGAGCTATGAAGCTCGGACCCAATAAGCGGCTGTGTGGTACTCCAAGACGAAGGAACAGGTCCCTGCAGAAAAGTACGGAACAACAAAAAGTACTGAAAAGGAAACATTCATTTTATTCCAAACCAACATCCAGAAAGTACTGAGAGTCTAAACATAAAGCCTGACACGGCTACAACAACTAAAAGTAAACTACTGGTGCAATCACCCAACCTAGACAGAAAGTAAACGGTGCTACGCACCCAACTAAAAAGCAATAAAACTCTGGAACGGCAACGCGGAGGCCCTCTAGCTCTGGTCATCCTCTGGCACGTACTCTGGGTCGACGTCCTCGGGCTCCACGTACTCTGGCAGGTCTGTCTCGTCAACATACTCCGGCTCAACACCTGACGTACAGCACCCAAGAGAAAAGGAACTGTACGTCAGGTAAAGTCTACAAGAAGATGTTAGACTCTACTTCAAGTGTATTTTAATTTTAAACAACGATTTACTGGTTGATTAACATGCTGAGGTTATACATAGAAGTTATAGAAAGTAAACAGAACAGGGAAAGTAAACGCGTCAAGCAGTAGCCGTAGCATGTGCTACCGACTACGGGACTAACCTAAGAGGGACGAGACAAGATAGGACAAGACAAGACGGGACAAGACACGTGTTACTGGAAGGGTTCACGCCTTACAATTCGAGGGGGATCAGACCCTCTCCCCGTGCGCACGCTCAACCCTAGCCCAACCCAAGTATTCAGGACAAGAAGGTACAGTGATCACTCTCGCTGGGAGAGCATCCGAAACGCCCGGTGGCTTTTGTATAACAGGGATCACTCTCGCGTGGAGAGCATCCGAAACGCCCGGAGGCTTTTTGTGTAACAGGGATCACTCTCGCATGGAGAGCATCCGAAATGCCCGGAGGCTTTTGTATAACAGGGATCACTCTCGCGTGGAGAGCATCCGAAATGCCCGGAGGCTTTTTGTGTAACTGAGATCACTCTCGCATGGAGAGCATCCGAAACGCCCGGAGGCTTTTTGTGTAACAGGACACAACATGACACGCAAGGAATTGTTATTCTAGGTGGTCCACACGCACGCACATATAGAAAAACCCTGAGGTGTCAATTGTTGTTGTTGTTGTTGCGCTTAGACTTCGTCGTCAAGTCTAAGCTGTCAAGGGGGGTCCTAGACGCTATCATTTCATGTCCGGTTCTCTTTGTTTTCGTTTTCACAGTTCTAAGATTCTAAGGCCTAAACACGGCCGAAAGTACAAGTGAGTACACTTGCCTGTGGTAGCGAGTGCGTCGTCTGTCCGGAGCGTCCCGTCGAAACGTCGCGTCGGCGCTGGTCCGTCTGAAACAGGATCACGGCGATGTCAGATCGTGCTTTTTGGTCAAACCTATTACGGTTTATTTCTAAGTTTGGCGGGACTACCCTAACAGTCAAAAATTCATGTTTTTGATGTTTTGTTCAGTCTAGATCGACGTCTTCCTTATGTGCATAGAAAATTTTGTCCGTTCATCAATCTTTCCTACGGTGGGCAACATTTTACAGATGCTGAAATAAATTTTAGTTCACGTTGACCAATTTTAGTTTAGGTTTTGATTGAACTACGGTGTGGGTTTGCTACGTGTTAGGGAAACCAACCTCTCCGGCGTTTGACATAGAATAGAAGTAGAGACTGAACGGTGGGATCTCCTCGTCGTCTACGGTGTCGTGGCTACGGTTGACGTAGTAAGATCGGTCCGGACAGCGAACGAAAAGTGTGGAAAGCGAGCAAGGTCAGATCGATGGTGAAACATCGAGCAACGGTAAATTCGACGTCGAAACGACGAGTCAAGGTCAAAACACGCTCGGGAAGCGAAGCACGGGCTGTTGGGGCCTTCGGGACGCTGGTCGGTGGTGGCAGCAAGTGCAGTGCGGTGGCGGGGGTCTTTGTCGACGACTGGCGGTGCTTGGTCGTCGAGCGACGGCCGAAAAAATGAGCAGCAGCCGCTCGGGCTGCTGCTGATGCTGTTTCGTGAGAAAGCAGCCCGAAGGGAGCTGCAGTCGGAGGTAGCGGCCTAAGGGGGGTGTCGACGGCGACTTGGGGGGCTCTAGGCGGCGGCTGACGGGTGGGCGGCGCCGTAAAACGCAGCAGCAGCGGATCCGTTGCTACTGCTGCTCGTTTGCACAAAAGAAAGCCGCCGGCGGTCGGTGTGGGCTTGAGGCGATGGCCGCCGTGGAGGTGGAGCACCGGTGATGGGCTAGGGGGATAGGGTGAGTCGAAATAGAGAGGGAAAGTTTCGCTCAGGGGGAGTCTTGCTTGCGGCGGCTGTGAGGAAGAAAAGCTAACCCTAGGTTTTAAAATATGTTGAGAGGGGAGATGTTTTACTGTGTGGCTGTGATCTATTTGTGTAGACCTAGGGGTTTCGCACGGGAGAGATTTTGTGACGGCTGAGAGGTATAAAGCCCTAGGTTGAGTTTTAAATAAATAGAGAGGGGGTATAGGCAGCACGTGGGGAGCTTAAAGATGTGAATGGGCTGATATTGTGGGTGATTGGTTAAGATAAGATTTTACTGGTTGTTTTGATTTCTATACTTACAAAAAAACCAAGAAAGAGCCAAATAAAATACATGCACGAAAAGTACGTGCACGTAGAAACTCATAAGTCAGAATGCGACCGTTACATTCTACCCCACTAAAAGAAAGATTCCGCCCTCGGAATCAACGGCACTAATCAGAAAAAAAGAATGGGAAACGCTCTCTCATCTCCTCCTCACGCTCCCAAGTGGACTCTCCAGGTGATCCGTGACGCCACATCACTCTCACCAGGTCGACTAGCTTATTCCTCAATTGCTTCTGTCGATGGTCCAAAATCTGCACAGGCTGCTAGTCATATGTCAGGTCCAGGCGGTCCGTAATCTCTGAGAAATCAACAGTGTGTGACGGATCACTGGCGTACTGACGTAGCTGAGATACGTGGAATACGTCGTGAACTCCCTCCAAAGATGGTGGCAGAGCAAGGCGGTTGGCCACTGCTCCCACACGTTCCAGCACATCGAATGGTCCAATATACCTCGGACTCATCTTTCCCTTCTTCCTGAAACGAATGACTCCACGGTTCGGAGAGATCTTCAGGAAGACGTGATCTTCAGGCTGAAACTCCAAAGGTCTCCTCTTGGCATCTGCCCAATGCTTGAAGCGGTCCTGCACAATCCTGAACTTCTCCCTGATGTCTCTCACAACATCTACAGCTTCCACTATCATCTCTGGACCCAGCAGCTCCAGATCCCTGATGTCATCCCAGCTCAGTGGCGATCGACATTTTCTCCCATATAAGGCAGCAAATGGCGCCATGCCA
This sequence comes from Scilla litardierei, assembly GCA_030789695.1. Lineage (NCBI taxonomy): Eukaryota > Viridiplantae > Streptophyta > Magnoliopsida > Asparagales > Asparagaceae > Scilla > Scilla litardierei. The sequence goes on along the minus strand of CM061132.1, from coordinate 77,340,741 downwards.
ATGCTCGCCTTGTAGCTGTTGTTATATAAAAACTCCACGAAGTGAAGATGGTCCTCCCATGAACCCTTCAGATCGAGCGTACAAGCTCGTAGCATATCCTCCAGAATCTGAATAGTCCTCTCGGACTGGCCATCGGTCTGCTGGTGGTACGCCGTGCTGAAGCTCAGACTCGTACCCAAATTCTCCTACAGACTTCTCCAGAACTGAGATGTGAATCACGAGTCTCTGTCAGACACGATGCTCACGGAGACTCCATGTAAGCGTACAATCTCCTGCACGTACATGGTCTAGGTCACAAACTAACTCAAGGGGGAAATTTGAAATAGTAAAATGAAATTTTACCTCTAGGTATTTCCACGCCAAGACTTCAGTGGACTGGCCCACTCAGAATGGGATGAAATGCACAGACTTGGTTAATCGGTCAACGATCACCCAGACTGCATCGTTCTGCTTCGGGCTCTGAGGTAAACCAGTCATGAAATCCATCGTGATATGTTGCCACTTCCATTCTGGAATAGGAAGCGGTTGTAGCAATCCAGCCGTACGATGGTGCTCAGCCTTCACCTGTTGGCATATCAAACACTTGGCAATGCTCCATGCCATACTCCTCTTCATGCCAATCCACCAATAATTCAGACGGAGGTCCTAATACATCTTGGTACCTCCAGGATGTATAGAATATGGCGAGCTATGAGCCTCGCTCAACAGCTCCTCACGAACATCACCTGCAGGTATGCAGAGTCTACTTCCGTACCTCTACAAACCATCCTCATGGATCACAAACTTCGTCCGTAGTCCAGCTTCAACCCGTCTCCTGATCCTCTGCAGCTTCGAATCTCCTGCCTGTGCTGCCTTGATTAGATCCACGATCGTGGACTGAATCTACAAATTCATGAATGAAAGAACCACACCAGGTAGGACGACCTCTAAATCCATCTCTCTCAGCTCCTGCTATATCCTCCAGTCGGCAGTATGCATCATCGCAGTGGGAAGTCTACTCAAAGCATCTGGCACTACGTTCACCTTCCCCGGGTGATACTGCAAGTCTATCTCGTAGTCAGCCATGAGCTCTAACCATCGTCTCTGACGCATGTTGAGCTCCTTCTACGTAAAGATGTACTTCAAACTTTTGTGATCGGTCAAAATCTTCACGCTCTCACTCAGCAAGAAGTGCCTCCAGATCTTCAGTGCAAATATCACCGCTGCCAACTCCAGATCGTGCGTTGGGTAATTCTTCTCATGAGTCCTCAACTGATGAGAAGCGTACTCAACCACGTGGCCATGCTGATGCAAAACGCACCCAAGGCCCTTCCCTGATGCATCACAATATACCTCGAAGCCTCCGCTCCGATCCGGTACCGCCAAAACCGGTGCTGTGGTCAATCTCGCCTTCAAGATACTGAAGGCCTCCTCACAAGCATCTGACCAATGGAACTCTACATCCTTCCTCGTTAGCTTCGTCATCGGCTCTGCAATCTTCGAGAAATCCTTGATGAACCACCGATAATAGCCCGCTAAACCAAGGAAGCTCCTGATATCTGACGCTGACTGCGGAGTCGGCCAATCTCTGACTGCTCTGACCTTCTCTGGATCCACAGATATGCCATCTCCGGACACCACGTGTCCCAGGAATGCGAATTTGTCCAACTAGAACTCGCACTTACTATACTTGGCATATAGCTTATGTCGTCTCAGCGTCTCCAGCATTGTCCTCAAATGACAGCTGTGCTCCTCCTCAGACTTCGAATAAATAAGGATGTCGTCTATAAATAAACGACAAACTTATCCAGGAAGTCATAGAAAATTAAGTTCATCAAATTCATGAACACCGCTGGAGTGTTGGTCACGCCGAACGGCATAACCACGAACTCATAATGTCCGTACTTCGTCCAGAAAGCTGTCTTCGGAATATCATCTTTCTTCACCTTCAGCTGATGGTATCCACTCCTCAAGTCCAATTTTGAGAAGACTCTTGAACCTCCAAGCTGATCAAAAATATCGTCGATGCGCGACAGCGGATACTTATTCTTCACGGTCACTGCGTTCAGCCCTCGATAGTCCACGCACATCCGACGGGACCCATCCTTCTTCTTCAAGAGCAAGACCGGTGGACCCCACGATGACACACTAGGATGGATGAAACCCTTCTGCAGCAACTCATCCAATTGCTTCCACAGCTCCTCAAGCTCAGTAGGTGCCATACGATACGGCGCCTTCGATATCGGTTGCGCTCCCGGTATGAGATCAATTCCAAATTCTAAAGCTCTGTCGGGCGGCAAACCCGAGATATCCTCCGGAAAGACGTCGTTGAAATCTCTGACGACTACTGATCGATCGATCTCCATCTGCATAGCTGCGACAATCGGCACCTTCGGCTTGGCCCGAAATCTGATGGGCCCAACCGACTTATCTCTTCTACAGAACTCGAACTCCGGATGGCCTGGAATCCTGAATACCACCTTCATGCAGTGGCACTCGATCGAGGCGTGGAAGTCTCCCAGCCAATCGATGCCAAGAACGATGTCGAAGTGCGGCAGGTCATGGACAATGAAATCTGCAAAAAGTTCTTGTCCATTGACCACCAATGGGATTGATCGACAACCCATGTTCACTGTCACCACTCTATTCCCTGTACAACGCTTGGGAAGTGTATGGGTGGGAATGGAGTGCCTTGTTACAAATCTCTGGGATATGATGCACATGGATGCACCGGAGTCGAACAAGGCCAAAGCCGGGTGAGAGGACACTAGAATGATGCCTAAGATATAAAGGAATTAAGGTCAAACAACACTACTCTAGCAAACAAGGCAAACAAACAAAGCTAACAATAAGGTCTAAACTATGAAATGAAAGACCAAACCTGAAGAAATACCTGCAATAAATCCATCCACATATTCATCCTCTACGGCTGTCATGGTGTAAGCCGGCCTCTGGGGTTGCACTGCCCGCTGAAACATCTACCTCTGTGGTGCCAAGGGTGGTCCACGGACAGCAGCTCCTCTCTGAACTGGGGCAGGTGCTCGCCTCTGCAATGGAACTGGCGCTCCGACTCTAGCATGATGCACTCTCGGACAATCCTTAGCAGCGTACGAGGCATCTCCACAAACCAGCACAATCTCAGCTTCTTCCTGCAATCGTTCTGAACGTGCCCTGGCTTCCCGCAGTAATGACACGGTCCCTTGCGCTGACTCTGCACAGGTGCTCCAGGCCTCTTGAAAGGCACTGTCTGAACTGATCTCATCGCTGGCCTAGCAGGTGGCCGGTACTGCTCCATGGGACGCTTTCCTCCACCACCTGGAGGGTCAGGTAGACGCGATATGATCTCATGATTCCTCACGGCATTCAGCACAGCTCCCATGGTCGAAAAATCTGTTGAGGACATGGAAGCCTGAATCTTCAGACGCAGTCCCTGTCAAAACCGATCAGCTCGGTTATCCTCCTTCTTCACCATATGAGGAGCAAAATGACTCAGCATCTCGAACTCCGCCTCATACTCATCGACGGTCATGTCCCCCTGCTTCAGATCCACGAACCTGCTCATCAGCTCCCTCTTAGCAGCCTTGGGGAAATACTTCTCCTTGAACATCGACCTGAAGGTCTTCCACTCCACTGGCTTCTGCAGGCGCCTCTCCTCAATGCGCCACCAGTTCCTAGCATTCTCGATCAGCTGCGTCTTTGCTATCTCAACTCGGGTATCATCAGAGATCTTCACAGCTACCAGCTTCTCCTCTGTGCTCTGGATCCACTCATCAGTACCCAACGGTCCTTCCTTCCCAGAAAATGTCCTCGGCTGAAGCTCATTGAACTGCTTCACTCCCAGAGCAGCTCGAGGGGCAGGCGGAGGAGGTGGTGGTGCAGCTGGAGGAGCCTGGGCAGCACGGTGGGACTGCTAAACCAACTGATGCTGCACGTCCAGCATCTCCCTCATCACGCCCAGAAACTGGTGGAACTCACCACCCTGATCGTCCGGAACTCCATCGCCTGAGCTCCCAGATCGGGTGTTGCGTCGTCATGCCATCGTATTGACAAGGAAGACACAAATTAGACTCGTACAAAATTACTGGATAATAATAAGAAAAATGAATGTTAATACTTCTATTGTTCCAAACTTGCAAAAGGATGGGACCTGCATGGGCCACCACTAAAATTTGTCACGCCCCGCTTCCCAAACTACGGAGGTGAAGCATGACTAAGGCCCGCTTAGTGATCGCTCCGGAATGTAACCAAAAAGGGCGACCGTGTAGTTTTACCGCAAGCGCACGGTGTAGCGGCGAGCGGGTTATCGAACACATGGAGGAAGAATGACAGTGCCTGCTCCAAACAACCTGGCTATAGGAACAGAAAAGAGGGAATTTGCCTTTTGGCGATCCTGTCACAATCGTCAGACAAAGTATGGAGATACAAAATCAAATAAAGACGCCTAGGGAATGGGGAATCCCCGCTACTCACCGTATCTCATCGATGTGATTCATTGGTATCACCATTGCTAGGGTAGAATTTCGGATGAACTAGTTGCAACTGAATGTAAAACCTAGCTCACGCTCTCGCGCTGTTGCTGGTCTATAGCTAACCTAGGTTTGGGTCCAATCTCTTGCAAACCCTAGCCTAGGCAAGCTAGCATTAGGATCAACATCATCGTTCAATCGCGTCCCGAGCCCACTCTCGTGCAAACTCGAGCCGCGACCTAGGTTGGGATAGTTCCTACCCGTCCAATCTCTTGCAAATGGGTATCGGTATGGAATTGCAACCGAGAACCCTAGTATCGGTCCAATCTCTTGCAAACCGATACTACGGAAACTCAATTTCAACCCAATTCGGATTTCTAGGGTTTCCTATCGAATTGGGATCCAATCTCTTGCAAATCCCAATCGATATGAACACCTAGCTATCTGTAGTATATCGATCCCAAACTAACCCTAATAGCAATTCTAGCAATATTTCTACCAAATCATCACAAATCGGAAATTGGGCTCGTAGGGTTCATCCCCACGCCCCAAGACGTTAGGACTACTCACAATTCATATCACAATTGCAAGAATAATCAATTGAAATAACTATAGAATTCATCACAATATTCAAATAAGCAATAAAAAAGAGATTTTTAATGGAGAGGGAGACAAACCAATAGAGTTCTCCAAGAATCCAACAAAAATAAACTTTTCTCTCCTCTCCATTCACAAAAATCAAAAGCTAAAAGGTTTAATCTAAAAAGCTACAAAAAGCAAAGGAAAAAGCTCTCTAACCTAGGTTAAAAACTGGGGTTAAATACCCCCCCAAAATCGTCCAAAAAACTGTGACCAAAATGCCTCTGCGCAGCCTGAAAATCGCAATTTACGCTACAGGCAGCGCGGCTCACTCGGCCGAGTGACAACAGTCGCTCGGCCGAGTAAGAAACCCTGAGAATTTCCAGTAAGTCTGGGGTCTTGGGGGTCTTCACTTCGGGCGTCGCTCGGCCGAGTGAGTTGTCGTCACTCGGCCGATGGCTTCTATATACTTGGGCGGTCGACATTTTCCACTCGGCCGAGTGGGTCTTATGAAGCTCAGGCAGACGAAAAACAGTAAGTTGGCTCTTTTTGATGGGCGTCGTCTGAGTGCCACTCGGGCGGACGGGGTTCCGTCACTCAGCCGATGTGGCTTCTGATGCTCGGCCGAGTGCACATATGAAGCGTGTCCGATCTGGTCGGCCGAGCGGGGTCTCGCTGGTCGGCCGAGTGACTCCTTCACTCGACCGAGTGAGACACCAAAAATGCCCAAACAGCTTGTTTTTGCCTCCTCGTCGCTCCTACGACGTTCTTTCTTCTTCCGCTCCTCTCCAATAGCACAATACCCCTCGGGGAAGTCATCGGTGACACTCTGGAGTAGGCGTATCTCGGGATCACTCCAAATCGCTCCAAATCTCCTGAAATACGACAAAAACAACAAATCGTGAAAAGCATCGCAATATTGTCGATAAATCGTGAAAAGCGTGATTTGAGCGATCTAAATGGCATGCAATCATGCGAAAAAAGGTGTAAAACACGGAGTGATCAAAATCCCCCAAGCTTACCTCTTACTCGTCCTCGAGGAAGATAAGTAAAAGGCGAACCCGGTGGATTCGGAAAACGAAAACGACGAAAAATGAAAAACGAAAAACGAAGAAGAAAGAAGAAAGCGAAGAGGGAAGCTGCTAGATCATTTTCTCAGGACGTGGGTTTTGCTTACTCATATAGCATGCACCGAATGTAAAACACATGTCAAAGAATTTTATTTCGATATCATAGTATAATGGTGCAAATAGAAATAGAAAACCCGAGAATATTGATATAGCATGAAAAAACGGAATAATTTTAGAATTAACATCGTCTGAATCATTTAAAGCGGTATACAACATCGCAGATCACACACTTTTCAATTGAACGCTTTCTAAGAGGAGTATAGGACTATCACGCAATAGAATAGAAAGAATAGAAAAGTGTGGATTTCATGAAATGAGTGCTAGGCAAAGATTTCTGGATTTCGTGAAGCTAAAACGATCTCACCGAGTATAGAATTTTACTTAGCCTAGGTTGTCGTGCACCGTCAAGTAGTCACTCTCTCACACATCATTGGATTCTCTCCCCCAAGCTTATCTATAAGCGTGGTGACACAAAAAACAATATTTACATCCCCGTTTTTATGAAGCTCCAAAAGTAATAAGAAATAAAACAAAAAGAAAGAAGAAAGAGAGAACATGAGATGGGATCGTTTATTGAGATTCTTTTCTCTTTTTCTTTTCTTTTTCTTCTCTCTTTTTTTTTCAAATAGCATATATACACGATGATCCCAAATCAAGAGAAATAAGGATTTACAAGAAATTTTTCTTCCCCTTTTTTTTGGTTTTGGGAAATTTGGAGCTAGGATTTAATAGCGGGGGAAATGCCATATATTAGAATCTCTAAGGGGAGATTTACCAATGATTTTAAAATAGAGAATTGATGTTCAAGATATGTGGAGAAAGAAATAAATATGTCTCTCAGTTCACTCTATAGGACGTGCACGACAACTTCAGCAGGTTAATCTAATCTACTCAGTTTTGATCACAAAAAAGCTAAACTAATCCAGATTTATCATAGCTAACATCATTCAATCATCCTGAAGTGAAATTTACAAATCATGCATATAGAAGTGATATAGGAAAAGAAAACGGTACTCCAGATATAAGCATTCAATGCGTGAATCTTGGTGTGTTTTCTGCGATAGCATACATATGAATATTCAGACTCAGCTAATAATAAAATTTCATCCATTTTCATGCAGAAAAAGTGTGGGTTACTATCTCTAAATGCAAGGCAAATCACAGCATATGATATCAGAAATAAAACCTAAGACATGACAAATATAGCATGCATATAGAGAAAGCTAACTCCACGTCATCATCATCACAGAAAAGTCATCTCTAGCATGAGATGAAAAAGAAATAAAGATAAAGAGGGAAAATAAAGCTATTTACAATGCAGCACACAAAGAAAATAAGAAAAACGTGATGCATGGGAAAAAAGGAAAAAGTGATGAAAATAAGTGCAAAAGCGGAAAATGGTGTGAAAAAACTAAAAATAAAGGTGGTAAATCGAAAAGAACGTGAGAACTCACTCCCCCAAGCTAAAGTGCACAGTGTCCTCAATGTGCGAAGTGTGGCACACCGAGAGACGTGTAATGTGAGGGGTAGGTGAGGATGCATGCACGATGAAAAAGAAAATAAAACAATGAAATGAAAAATATGATGCGGACATGATGCATGCAGATACAGGAGTGAAACAGATATAAAAGTGTGACACCAAAAACTCTCCCTCTCTCCAAAAAAAAGATATATGAAGATATGAACAAAATGTGTACCCAAAACAGTGAGGGGAGGGGGTGGTGGGCAAAAATCAACAGGACCCAGCAGAGACGGGCAGCACGAAGGCAAAAAGGATCAATGGCATCAAGGGTGCCTAAGAGGGTGGTGTCGCGCCGTCTCCGTCCTGAGGCGAAGGTGGTGGTGGTGGTGGCTGGGGAACAGGCTGCTGAGCGGGTGTGGGTGTGGGTGCGGAAGCAGGCTGGGTGTGTGTGGTAGTGGGGGTGGGTACCTGCTGGGTGGGTGTGGGCATGCGAGGAAGCCGCTCGAGAACCTGGGTGAGGTAATAGTGAATGTGCGGAAGTAGGTCGAAGCGGCGAGCCATATCGGTGACGGTGGCGGACAGGGTCCTAAGGTCACCTCTGAGGCCACTCAACGCCCCCTCGAGAGCACGAATGCTCTGAAGTACAGTGTCGGGGGGAGGTGGTGCAGAGGGACGCACCTGTCTGTGCTTTGCAGGACGGGGCTGGCGTACTCGGGTGGCGTAGGTGATGGGCTCAGCAGACATGTGGAGGAAAGGTGATGTGCTCGCAAGTGTGGACCTAGCCTCAGTGCGAGGCTGGGGCGCAGGCTGGTAAGAAGTGGAGGCAGCAGCAACGGAAGTGGAGTATAAAAGTGGCAACGAGGCGGCCAGAGAGGTCGGTGACACAGACGTGTGGACAGACGCCACGACACTCTCAGAAAAAACGGCTGCGGTGGAGACAGAGGTGGAAACCACGGTCTCCAAGACGGCAGCAAAAGAGGGCTCCCCACTCTCAACTATAGTCGATGGGCGCTCGGGTAGGGCGGAGGAAACGGGCTCAACGGACAGAGGGCCAGCTGTGGTGGTGGGCGTGGAGGTAGTGGGGGTGGTCGTAGGCGTGGAGGTAGTGGAGGTGGGCTCAGCGAGGGTACTCCCCGCCACCGGTAGAAGTGTGGACAGAGGTGTCGGGAGTAGCAGAAATATCAGGCTACTGAGGGGCCACGGGGTCAGCAGGAGCAGCGGGGTCAGCGGGTGCAGCGTGGGCAGCGTGGGCCTGCTCAGCTTGCTCAGCCTCCTCGGCCTCAAGCACATAGGCGGCGGGGATCACGAGATCCATCGCCGGAAGCCAGTCCACCTGTGCAGGTGCTATCTGAGTCCGAGCTGGGCTCGGAAGGATCATGTAATCCGCACCGAATGGACCGTGCAACCAAACCCAGTGCCGCTGAACATGCGGACGAAGCATCTTCATCCGGGCCATAACGTCTATGGACAGTGAAGTGGGGCCCGGGGCTCGTCGCAGGTCGGCTGGAAGGTCCTCGCCGTCATAAGAGTGAGCAGGGTGATCAGACCGCCGCAGCATATCGGTGAGCGAGCGCCCACCGATACGATGATACGATCCAAAAACCAGCTCGTGATATCGATCATGACGACGGGGACCAACTCGTCACCCTCCCTAGATAGAGCTCTGGGGCGCGTCATCGCGTAGAGCATATAAAGCTCCGGTGTGGACATCGTCCCAGGCTCATATCTCGCCAAAAAGGTAGTCACCATAAGGCGCTGAGCTATGCGGAGGCAAGGGTGGACGATGGCCGAGGCCTTGGCCCTACTAGGGTCGAAGGCAGCAGGTAGACCCGTAATCCGGGCCCAGAAAGCGTCGGAATCGAAGGAAGGTGGGTGAATGTGAGTGGGGGCGTAACCACGGTCGGCCCCGGGGACATCGGGCCACGAAAAGAAGGCTCTCATCATACTGATAGTGACCTGGCACTCTCGGTCCATGAACCTAAACGAGCATCCCTCGTCGGTCCGGGCGATAGAACTAAGCACCTCAAGTGTCGGACGGGCGAACGTGTCCGCCGACACCTGGAAGAAATCTCTCCAACCCACGTTATCATACAACGTGAGCATCCCCTCGAGTACCCCCAGGCGTCCTAGGTCTGCAAAGTGTGCGAACCTGGAGGGTATGATCGAGCGCTGGGAAATGCGCTCGAAAAGGACGCGGTGTGCGTCGTCCCGGAACGTAATCCCCAGCGGCCCGATAAGTGGAGCCGGTGGTGGTGGCTGTGGGACGGCATGGAGTGGCTGTGCGGGGTGAATGGGCTCGGCAAGCTGTGCGGGGTGTGCGGGGTCTGCGGGCTGTGCGGGGTGAACAGGGTGTGGTGGTGTAGGCGGAGGAGAGTCTTCCACCTCGTGGGAGGGGCCGGGCTCATCCGACCGCTTCCGCTTGGCGGAAGCTCTCCAGGTGCGTGGTCGTGTCCGGGGCGGCATGTGGGCCCCGGGTGCTCACCAAAAACGTGAAAAATGCGGCGTGCGTAAAATAAAGGAAAGAGTATACCGTGACACGCCGTGAGAGCAAAGTAATGGAAGCGTGCGAAGACGACGCCTCCACGTAGCCCAAAACGATCCCCGGAAGCTCCCCTGGGCTCCCCTAAGCTCCCCAATTTAACCTGTACATCAAACGAAGAGATTAGCGTGTAATATTCAAAATGTATGGGGGGTTAGGGGTATAATGGATAGAAATTGAATTTAATTTGGGTTTGGGGTTCGTTAGACACATGGATCATCGAAAAATACGCAAAAGAGGAGAAATAGACAAGAAATTGGGATTCCGGAGCTCGGCCGGCGAGGTGGTAGCCGGCGGCGACTCGGGCGAGGGGTGGCGGCGATCGGCCGGAGGCGGGTGGCCGAGCGCGACGGTGTGGCGCGAGGTCGGGCGAGTGAGGGGGGAATCGGGAGCGAGGGATGCGAACGGTCGGGATTTTTGGGGTTTAATTCGTTTCGAAAAACGCGCTGCCCCACGCCCCCTTTTATAGAAAAAGTTACGACTCGGCCGAGTGACTACGTCGCTCGACCGAGTGAGCTCAACGGAATTACTTTAAAAAAAATTCCTCCCCGCTTACGATTCGGCCGAGTGGCCTTGCCACCCTCGGCCGAGTGGAGTAAGTCCATTCGGTCGAGTGGCTCAAGCTACTCGACAAGACTCGCCCTAGGAGCGTATCAGTTTTACTCGGTCGAGTGAATATATATACTCGGCCGAGTAGCAATTATACTGAAATCAAGAAAAGAAACAGAGAGTTAGGTACAGCAGACTTCCCTCGTTCGTGAGCCGCTCGGGCGGACGAACTTATGTGCTCGGCCGAGTGACTAGTATACTCCACCGAGTGAACCCTGTTTTCTGCTGTTTGTCTTCGTTTGGGCTCTAAACTCTGTTTTTCTTCCTCCAGTCGATTTCATCTTCCTCCTAAGCATCGAGTGCCTTCCTGGAGCGCTCCTCGTCGCCTTGTTCATCCTCCTAATGATAGGTACCTCGTTCTCCTCTCTTGTCAAAGAAAAATAGGACCCATTATCACGAAATTTTTGGGCGAACGACTCAGAACACTAATAATTTCTAAAACAAAAATAAAGGAAAAGTAAAAATAAAGAGATAACCGTCGGGTTGCCTCCCGACAAGCGCTCGTTTAAGGTTGTGAGCTCGACCCCTTTGATTGTCAATTCAATGCGGGATATTGGGTGCATATGAGATGCACCCGTCAAATTTTCCGGGGAGAACGCTTGGATTCGGATGTTGCGGCGGCGTGTTCTCCCTCGGTGATATCTCGTCTCGGGTAGTGTTGGGGGGTGGCTCCCCCAAGCTAGTGCTTGCTCCGGTCCTCAGCTTCACTGGTGACACCAATTTCCGTATCGGCGGAGCTTTCTTCGGAGACTTCAATTTTGAGAGCTTGCAGAGCTCTCGAATCCTTGCGACATCAGCGTCGCCTTCATCAATTTTGGTGGAGAGGTCGGGGGAATGCTCCATCTTTTCTTCTTGGCCCAAATCTGGCCCTTCCTCAAAATCTTCCTTGAATAGAGCGCCGATCGAATGGGAGATCGCCTCCTCAATAACCTCGTCAAGGAGGTCCATATAGTCCAGCTCCTCGTGATAAGGCATGTGTTTCATTGCCTTGGGAATATGAAGCTCCACCTCGATGTTGCCGACATTCAATGTTAGAGTTCCTTCACGTACGTCGACTATGACACCGGCGGTGGCGAGGAACGGGCATCCAAGTATTAGCGACGTGTCTCCCTCCTCCTTGACATCCATGATCACGAAGTCACATGGCAAACATATGCCCCCCGGGACTTGTAGCGGGATGTCCTCTGCGATCCCTACCGGCCTTGTGATCCGACCATCGGCTAGTTGTATCCGCATGTCGGTAGGCTTCAATTTTGTGCCGGTATTTAGCCTTAGGAACATAGAGAGAGGCATGAGGCTAACGCTAGCCCCCAAGTCCACTAACGCCTTTTGTAGAGGGACGCCGCCCAAGGTGCAAGGAATTCGGAAACTCTCCGGGTCTTTGAATTTGGCGGGCTCCTTCTCTCTCTTGGTGAACCAAGAGCCCTCCTCGGTGAGCATGATTATCTCCTTCCTCTTTCTTCCCGTAATCAAATCTTTCAGGAACTTGGCGTATGTCGGGATTTCCACGATAGCGTCGAGGAAAGGAATGTTGAGGCTTACCCCTCTCAAATACTCGAGAAACTTGGCTAGCCGTTTCTCCATTTTTGCTCTAGCAAGCCTCTGAGGGAAAGGGATCGGTGGCATAAAACGCCTCTCTTCAATCAATTGCTCCGCTCTAGACTTTTCTTCCCTTTACGGCTCTTTCTCCGGCTCAACTTCAATGACCGGCTCAATTGGCTCTACATTCTCCTCCACGGGCTCTTCGGTTGGAATCATGACGGGAGTGGTATCCTTCCCGCCTCTAGTTGTAACTGCAACCACGGCATTGATGTGGCCGGTGGCGCCCCATGGGTTTTGCTCGGGTTGAGCCGGCAATTGTTGAGTATTTCGATTGAGCAACGCCAATTGCTCCGAGATTTGGGCTACAACGGTTGCAAGGGAATCTTGGCCCGCCTTCAAGGTAGCGTTGGTCTTTTTTTGCTCGACCATAAACTCCTCCACTCTAGCTTCAAAGTCGGAACGTTGTTGAGCTTGTGGGGGGTTTGGATTTCTCCACCCTTGATTGTATCCGGGCGGCCTATAAGGTCCAACTTGTTGCTTTGGCGGGAAATTTTGTTGTGGAGGCCCCCTCGGTGGATAATGTTGTTGTTGTTGTTGCGGTGGTGGTCGAGCTTGTTGAGGTGGTTGTTGCGGCGGGTTTAACGCTCCATCATTGTTCGCATAGGAGAAACTGGGATGGTTTCTAGTGGCCGGATTGGCCCAATATCCTTGGTTTCCCGTGACGTATTGAACTTGCTCCAAAGATCCCTCTCCTTGTTCTCCTCCCAAATACATAGCTTGAGATTGGTCTTGCCAATCACACATTTGATTTGTTGGTGCGGATGTGGAAGGGGTCCCTTGGGGCTCCGTGATATACTTCTCCAGTCTCTCCACTACCTTGTGGAGAGAATCAAACTTGTTTGTCAGCTCCGCTACGGCCTTTGCCTCATAGATGCTAGATGGCTTCAAGGAGGACGAAGAGTGTCCTCGCTCGTCGCCCCATTGTTGATTGTTTGAGGCCATCTCCTCAATTAGGGCCGTAGCTTCGTCGGGAGTCTTCGATAGGATGGCACCATTTGCCGCGGCATCAATAATCTGCTTGGTCCCCGGTTGGAGACCATTGTAGAAGCTATGGACTAGCTCCCAATCTTCGATGCTATGGTGGGGGCATTGATGCTGCAGATATTTGAAGCGCTCCCAAGCCTCGTAGAGTGTCTCTTGGGGTCCTTGCTTGAAGGACATGAGAGCACTCCTAATCTTTACCGTCTTGGAGGGCGGATAGAACTGGTCAATGAACACGCTCGCCAACTCGTCCCATGTGGTAAAGACTCTGTCAGCTTGCATCCTCAACCAATAAAGAGCTTTATCCTTTAATGTGAAGGGGAAGAGGCGCAGTCTGATGGCATCGATGGAGACCCCCGTCATCTGAAATGTGGCGCACTTCGACAAAAATAGCTGGATGTGGTAGTGGGGATTTCATGGGCGTTCCCATGAAATGGATCCTGCTGCATCAGAACCACTAGTCTAGTCTTCAGCTCAAAATTCTTGTCAACCGCCAACTCTGGCATGGCAATGGACGAGGTCGTAGAAGAGGTCTTAGGCCGAAGCCTATCGCGAATGGAAATGATCCTCGCCATTCTTGCCGCCAATTGTTCCACAGTTTCTGGGTTGGTCATAAACCTCCCTTCCGGATCTTGTCTCCTCTCCGCTCTAATTCTCCGCACAGTACGTCCAATCTCGGGATCAAATAATATAGCTTCAGGGTCCGCCGTTGATCTCGTGTACATGCAATGGGAAAACAGAGTTTCAAAGAAATGATTAGCACAGTGGAAGGGTTAGATAAAAATAAAGAAATAAAACAGAAAGAAGAAATATCTAGGGTGATAAGATCAAACACTATCGCCTCCCCGACAACGGCGCCAAAAACTTGATCGCTCCGGAATGTAACCCAAAAGGGCGACCGTGTAGTTTTACCGCAAGCGCACGGTGTAGCGGCGAGCGGGTTATCGAACACAGGGAGGACGAATGACAGTGCCTGCTCCAAACAACCTGGCTATATGAACAGAAAAGAGGGAATTTGCCTTTTGGCGATCCTGTCACAATCGTCAGACAAAGTATGGAGATATAAAATCAAATAAAGACGCCTAGGGAATGGGGAATCCCCGCTACTCACCGTATCTCGTCGATGTGATTCATTGGTATCACCATTGCTAGGGTAGAATTTCGGATGAACTAGTTGCAACTGAATGTAAAACCTAGCTCACGCTCTCGCGCTGTTGCCGGTCTATAGCTAACCTAGGTTTGGGTCCAATCTCTTGCAAACCCTAGCCTAGGCAAGCTAGCATTAGGATCAACATCATCGTTCAATCGCGTCCCGAGCCCACTCTCGTGCAAACTCGAGCCACGACCTAGGTTGGGATAGTTCCTACCCGTCCAATCTCTTGCAAACGGGTATCGGTATGGAATTGCAACCGAGAACCCTAGTATCGGTCCAATCTCTTGCAAACCGATACTACGGAAACTCAATTTCAACCCAATTCGGATTTCTAGGGTTTCCTATCGAATTGGGATCCAATCTCTTGCAAATCCCAATCGATATGAACACCTAGCTATCCGTAGTATATCGATCCCAAACTAAACCTAATAGCAATTCTAGCAATATTTCTACCAAATCATCACAAATCGGAAATTGGGCTCGTATGGTTCATCCCCACGCCCCAAGACGTTAGGACTACTCACAATTCATATCATAATTGCAAGAATAATCAATTGAAATAACTGTAGAATTCATCACAATATTCAAATAAGCAATAAAAATGAGATTTTTAATGGAGAGGGAGACAAACCAATAGAGTTCTCCAAGAATCCAACAAAAATAAACTTTTCTCTCCTCTCCAATCACAAAAATCAAAAGCTAAAAAGTTTAATCTAAAAAGCTGCAAAAAGCAAAGGAAAAAGCTCTCTAACCTAGGTTAAAAACTGGGGTTAAATACCCCCCAAAATCGTCCAAAAAACTGTGACCAAAATGCCCCAGCGCAGCCTGAAAATCGCAATTTACGCTACAGGCAGCGCGGCTCACTCGGCCGAGTGACAACAGTCGCTCGGCCGAGTAAGAAACCCTGAGAATTTCCAGTAAGTCTGGGGTCTTGGGGGTCTTCACTTCGGGCGTCGCTCGGCCGAGTGAGTTGTCGTCACTCGACCGATGGCTTCTATATACTCGGGCGGTCGGCATTTTCCACTCGGCCGAGTGGGGCTTCTGAAGCTCAGGCAGACGAAAAACAGTAAGTTGGCTCTTTTTGATGGGCATCGTCTGAGTGCCACTCGGGCGAACGGGGTTCCGTCACTCGGCCGATGGGGCTTCTGATGCTCGGTCGAGTGCACACATGAAGCGTGTCCGATCTGGTCGGCCGAGCGGGGTCTCGCTGGTCGGCCGAGTGACTCCTTCACTCGGTCGAGTGAGACACCAAAAATGCCCAAACAGCTTGTTTTTGCCTCCTCGTCGCTCCTACGACGTTCTTTCTTCTTCCGCTCCTCTCCAATAGCAAAATACCCCTCGGGGAAGTCATCGGTGACACTCTCGAGTAGGCGTATCTCGGGATCACTCCAAATCGCTCCAAATCTCCTGAAATACGACAAAAACAACAAATCGTGAAAAGCATCGCAATATTGTCGATAAATCGTGAAAAGCGTGATTTGAGCGATCTAAATGGCATGCAATCATGCGAAAAAAAGGTGTAAAACACGGAGTGATCACTTAGGCCGGAGCTGTGAAGCTCGGAACCAATAAACGTCTGTGTGGTACTCCAAGACGAAGGAACAGGTCCCTGAAGAAAAGTACGGAACAGCAAAAAGTACTGAAAAGGAAACATTCATTTTATTCCAAACCAACATCCAGAAAGTACTGAGAGTCTAAACAAAAAGCCTGACACGGCTACAACAACTAAAAGTAAACTACTGGTGCAATCACCCAACCTAGACAGAAAGTAAACGGTGCTACGCACCCAACTAAAAAGCAGTAAAACTCTGGAACGGCAACGCGGAGGCCCTCTAGCTCTGGTCATCCTCTGGCACGTACTCTGGGTCGACGTCCTCGGGCTCCACGTACTCTGGCAGGTCCGCCTCGTCAACATACTCCGGATCAACACCTGACGTACAGCACCCAAGAGAAAAGGAACTGTACGTCAGGTAAAGTCTACAAGAAGATGTTAGACTCTACTGCAAGTGTATTTTAATTTTAAACAACGATTTACTGGTTGATTAACATGCTGAGGTTATACATAGCAGTTATAGAAAGTAAACAGAACAGGGAAAGTAAACGCGTCAAGCAGTAGCCGTAGCGTGTGCTACCGACTACGGGACTAACCTAAGAGGGACGAGACAAGACAGGACAAGACAAGACGGGACAAGACATGTGTTACTGGAAGGGTTCATGCCTTACGGTTCGAGGGGGATTAGACCATCTCCCTGTGCGCATGCTCAACCCTACCCCAACCCAAGTGCTCAGGACAAGAAGGTACAGAGATCACTCTCGCTGGGAGAGCATCTGAAACATCCGGATGCTTTTGTATAACAGGGATCACTCTCGTGTGGAGAGTATCCGAAATGCCCGGAGGCTTTTTGTGTAACAGGGATCACTCTTGCGTGGAGAGCATCCGAAACACCCGGAGGCTTTTGTATAACAGGGATCACTCTCGCGTGGAGAGCGTCCGAAACGCCCGGAGGCTTTTTGTGTAACCGGGATCACTCTCACGTGGATAGCATTCGAAACGTCCGGAGGCTTTTTGTGTAACAAGACATGACATGACACGCAAGGAATTGTTATTCTAGGGGGGTCCACACTCACGCACACACAGGAAAACCCCAAGGTGTCAATTGTTGTTGTTGCGCTTAGACTTCGTAGTCAAGTCTAAGCCGTCAAAGGGGGTCCCGGACGCTATCATTTCACGTCCGGTTCTCTTTGTTTTCGTTTTCACAGTTCTAAGAGTCTAAGGCCTAAACACGGCCAAAAGTACAAGTGAGTACACTTGCCTGCGGTGGCGAGTGCGTCGTCTGTCCGGAGCGTCCCGTCGAAACGTCGCGTCGACGCTGGTCCGTCTGAAACAGGATCACGGTGATGTCAGATCGCGCTTTTTGGTCAAACCTATTACGGTTTATTTCTAAGTTTGGCGGGACTACCCTAACAGCCAAAAGTCGCGTTTTTGATGTTTTGTTCAGTCTAGATCGACGTCTTCCCTATGTGCACACAAAATTTTGTCTGTTCGTTGATCTTTCCTACGGTGGGCAACATTTTACAGATGCTGAAATAAATTTTAGTTCACATTGACCAATTTTAGTTTAGGTTTTGATTGAACTACGGTGTGGGTTTGCTACACGTTAGGTAAACCAACCTCTCCGGTGTTTGACGTAGAATGGAAGTAGAGTCTGAACGGTGGGATCTCCTCGTCGTCTATGACGTCTCGGCTACGGTTGACGTAGTAAGATCTGTCCAGACAGCGAACGAAAAGTGTGGACAACGAGCAAGGTCAGATCGACGATGAAACAGCGAGCAACAGAAAATTCGACGTCGAAACGATGAGTCAAGGACAGAACACGCTCAGGAAGCGACGCATGGGCTGTCGGGGCCTTCGGGACGCTGGTCGACGGTGGCAGCAAGTGCAGTGCGGCGGCGGGGGTCTTCGCCGGCGACTGGCGGTGCTTGGTCGTCGAGCGACGGCCAGAAAAACGAGCAGCAGCCGCTCGGGCTTGCTGCTGTTTCGTGAGAAAGCAGCCCAGAGGGAGCTGCAGTCGGAGGTAGCGGCCTAGGGGGGTGTCGACGGCGACTTGGGGGGCTCCGGGCGGTGGCTGACGGGCGGGCGGCGCCGGAAAACGCAGCAGCGGCGGATCCGCTGCTGCTGCTGCTCGTTTGCGCAAAAGAAAGCCGCTAGCGGTCGGTGTGGGCTTGAGGCGCTGGTCGCCGTGGAGGTGGTGGAGCACCGGCGATGGGCTAGGGGGAGAGGGTGAGTCGAAATAGAGAGGGAAAGTTTCGCTCGGGGGGAGTCTTGCTTGCGGCGGCTGTGAGGAAGAAAAGCTAACCCTAGGTTTTAAAATATGTTGAGATGGGAGATGTTTTACTGTGCAGCTGTGATCTATTTGTGTAGACCTAGGGGTTTCGCACGGGAGAGATTTTGTGTCGACAGAGAGGTATAAAGCCCTAGGTTGAGTTTTAAATAAATAGAGAGGGGGTATAGGCAGCACGTTGGGAGCTTAAAGATGTGAATGGGCTGATATTGTGGGTGATTGGTTAAGATAAGATTTTACAGGTTGTTTTGATTTCGATACTTACAAATAAAATTTGATTTCCTAAGGAACTGCCTGATGCGTTGATAGGCGATTAAGTCAAGGGAAAAAAATATTAATAATTATTATAACTTGTTTTGACAAGAAACCACACAGACCCCCTTTAGTAATCAAACTTAATAAAATAATTTTGATAAATACTAGAGAGTTAGTGCAGGTAGGCCCTCGACGTCCGAAAATTATGAAGAAAAATACCGGGGTGATCGCGCCTCCGTGAGGGTTGTGAATACGGGGTCTGGCTGCGTGCTAATCCTACCGAAATTTTTTGTAAAATCGGGAACTGAGTGTTGAAGCCAAAAGACCAAAACGCCCTTCCATTCAAAGCTGTTTTGCGAGAAAAAAAAGCCGTGAAATGACGTTTCCAAAAATTACTATAAAATTCTACACTTCCATACGGTCACAACGACATATCACATCGTATATACCGAAACCAAGAAAGAGCCAAATAAAATACGTGCACGAAAAGTACGTGCACGTAGAAACTCATAAGTCGGAAAGCGACCGTTACAGCGTACATCCTAAAGTGGTGTGTGCATAAAGTAATGGCAAACTTATAAATACCTAGATGATGGAGGGGTATTTTGGTAATTTCAAAATATGCATGCTTATCTTAAGGGAGGTTCTAGAGCTAGATATTTTTGGAGAAAGTTCTCTCTTCTTTACTTTTCTTTTCTCTTCTCTTTTCATTTTTCTTTTCTTTTCTTCCCCAAAAGAGGGCCGGCCACCCTAGTCCCCATTCCCCCTCTTCTTCAACTCAAAAACCCTAATTTCTAATCTCAAATAGAAGGGGTTCAAGCTTACTTCAAGAGATGAAGAAGAAAGAAGAGAAGGAGAAGAGGAAAATTCCAGTTTGAGGTAGGATTCCAACTTGGTTCTGGAAATCTATTTAGGGTTTCTTTTCCTCATGTTTTTATATCATGTTTCACCAATATGAATTAGTGGTAATCAAATTGATGTGCCATGATTTAATTTTCATGAATATCATATTGAAATTTCAAGCAAACGTATCACTTTTGAATTTCCGAAATTCTGTTTCATGTTGTTGTTGTAATTACTGTTACTATAGCTTGAATTAGCATTCGAAAAAAATATGAGCTTGTAGTTATTGAAGTTCTACCCCAAAATCATATAAACTTTGACATAGTTTCAATTCAGAAATTGGGAGCAATAAATCCATCTTTACAACATGTCTGTTTGATTTTCAATGTTGACACAGTTTAGTAAATTTGGCTTAGACACCTGCACACATCATGGAATTTTGTGATCTTAGTCTTGTTGAAAAGTTAACGGGTTTTTCTAAAAATTCACCAGAGTGCTTATATGTCAAATTTTTGGCTCCAACATGCCCAAAATTGGCTTCCAATACAGACCCAGAAATCTGTCTGAAAAACAAATTTGATATGGATGTGCTACTAGATGAGTAGTAGGATGTATCTGTGACATGTGTGCGATACAGATGTGTATGGATGATAGTGCAGCATATAGTGTATATAAGTGTGGTATAGATACATAATCTTGTTTGTACTTCATGGGTAGTAAGACCATCATCCCTAGCTGACTTCGGCAAGGTTCATACCCTAGGAAGTCCGAGGACGGACTTTATTTTAAAGTAGGATGTCATGCCCTATTTTGTACTATACGTATATTCTACTGAACACACGTTGTATTTCTACCTACGATGCCCTATTTTGTACTATACGTGTATTCTACTGAACACACGAGGTATTTCTACCTACGATGCATACGTGGGCATGAAATAAGCGTAGATATCAATGTATGTGACGTAGTGCAAGGGGGATTAGAACGTAATGTGTGGCTAAGAGACGAGGAAGCGAGATTGAGCGCGGGAGAAGTGTGAAAGACGTCGTAAGTGCAAAACAACAGGAATGTGTTAGACGTGTGTGACTGTGAAGCATGTATGCATGCATGAATGTGCACGGATGTGTGTAGGAAGAGCCATGCTAGTATGAAAGGGGTTAGGGGTCAATGGAAACCCCCGAAAATTTTTAGAAAGGCGAGGGGAAAATGGTCATTTGGACAAAACTGCTGTGCATACATCATAAAGTGGTGTGAGCATAAAGTAATGGTAAACTTGTAAATACCTAGATGATGGAGGGGTATTTTGGTCATTTCAAAATATGCATGCTTAGTAAAGAAAGAAGAGAAGAGGAAAATTCAAGTTTGAGGTAGGATTCCAACTTGGTTTTGGAAATCTATTTAGGGTTTCTTTTCCTCATGTTTTTATATCATGTTTCACCAATATGAATTAGTGGTAATCAAATTGATGTGCCATAATTTAATTTTCATGAATATCCTATTGAAATTCCAAGCAAACTTATCACTTTTGAATTTCTGAAATTCTGTTTCATGTTGTTGATGTAATTACTGTTACTATAGCTCGAATTAGGGTTCAAAAAAATGAGCTTGTAGATATTGAAGTTCTACCCCAAAATCATATAAACTTTGAACATAGTTTCAATTCAGAAATTGGGAGCAATAAATCCATCTTTACAACATGTCTGTTTGATTTTTAGTGTTGACACAGTTTAGTAAACTTGGCCTAACACCTGCACACACCATGGAATTTTGTGATCTTAGTCTTGTTGGAAAGTTAACAAGTGTTTCTAAAAATTCACCAGAGTGCTTATATGTCGAATTTCTGGCTCCAACATGCCCAAAATTGGCTTCCAATACAGACCCAGAAATCTGTCTGAAAAACAGATTTGACACACTTCACCAATTAATTCACCATAAATCATATAGTTCATATTTTAATATGAAATTTTATCTGTAAATCCAAAACCTTCATATCTTCAACTTTCATTTATATAGTTTTGTCAAATTACCAAGGTAAATGAATGAAATGTATTGATCTTTATGGATGTTCCTGCAATTCCAGCAAGCTGAAATATTAAAGTGATGTTATAAATTGTGCTCTATTGCTATTTCACACTCTATAGTGCATGATTATTTTTGTTGCATGGAAGATAGATTCATGATATGTTTTTCCAATGGATTTGCTAATGTTTTTACGGATATATACGTCACGTTCACCACGTGTTCGTGAAAATGCCACAATGAAGTGAAAGTTGAATAATATGAGAAATGAGCTTGTAAACATTTGTGCTATGAAATATGTTGTTAAATAGCAATGATGGGGTCATGTGAAGCATGGCATCATATTTTATGAGAGATAAATTGAAATGGCTATGTTGAAGGGCATGCCACTTGGGTGCATGACCCGTGTTGATATGAGTGTGGAATGTGAAATCATGCAACATGTCCCCTTCAGTGCTATATATAATGTTGAATGGAGTTTTAGAATGTTTTAAATCCTCTCTAAGGAGGGTGAGTTGGTAAAAACCCGGGTTTTAGGTGGGATTTGAGTAAATTGTAGATATGAGGCCTGGACTGCGAAGTTGGGAGATGATTATGTGATGTGTGGAGTTTATACCCACTCGCCTTTACCGGGAGTGGATGGGATTTTTATACCCACTCGCCTTTACCGGGAGTGGAGGGGAAGAGGGCATACGGAGGTTGTGATATGAGCATCACTCCTGCTAGGGACGGGGGAGCTGAGAGGCCCGGCGTATAGTGCCCGTGTCCACTGCGTTGAGTGCTATATTCACCCCAAATTTGGGGTGAAGTCCATGTCCTGGTATCATACAGTTTACCCAAGTTCCAATTAATTCAATTAATCAATTCAATTATAAAATGAGCACTTTGCATGTTCTTCGTCCGCTGGCAGCACTTCCCTTTCACCTTGCTTCACGGGTGGCACCGTGTTATATCCTGATATTTGTGTTTCTCTTTTTAGTTTGTGGTTGTATGACTATTTGTTATTATTACTTGTGCTAACTCTTTCTTGCAGTAACTCGACATTGGGCGCAGGTATGATCCTCTTACTTAGCTATTCACTTTTCGTTATATATTTAGTTTGCATGTCTTGTTCCTTTGCCTTGCCTTGTGAATTGATAACCCTAAAGCGATGCCCAGATCCAAGTTGGTTCATACTGGGGGCACGCATTGACGTGCTCCTCCCTATTTTTAAGGTAGCAGAGGTAGCATGGTTGGAGGTGACTTGGAGTTGGATTTCAGAGGTAGCACTTGGTGTGAGACGTAGCTTGCATAGTGACATGGTTGTCTTGGAGGTGGAGAGTGATGGTGTATATGTAGTGGTGTACCTGGGCTATGTAATTTAATGGAAGTTGTATATAAGATATGTTGTTATTGAACTAAGTTATTTGTGGAGTTGTTTTGATATTACTGTGAAGCTTCACTTGTAATATCCCAGCATGTGTGCAGTGGCCTGCTTGTTCATTTTCTCCCTTCTCTTTCTTTTCCTCTCTCATCACCCTCACTCTTTAGGATACTTGGAAGAAAAAAAATTTAGATGCCGGGTATTCTGGGGAACGGGGCGTGACAGTAACATTTTCGTTGATAGTAAAGATATAACCCTCTCCGGCCAAAGCTAAGACAGAGATAATATTGCATAGCAAATTTGGGATATAGTAACATTGCTTCAGAAGCAAGTTAGTAACATTCACCAATGTGTGTTTAACATCTCCAATGGCCATAGCAACAACACTTGCTGCGTTGTCGACCTGGAGAACGACATCATTCTTTTCGAGCTTTCTATTAATTCTCATTCCATGTAACGTATTACAGTTGTGAGAGCATGCACCGGTATCTAATACCCATGCATTAGAAGTCACAGAAAGAACTACACTTTGTATAACTATTATTGAAGTTGAGGCATCGGTATGCCCTTTCTTCTTTTGCGCTCGTACTGCTCTTGTTTCCCTTACCCAATCACTATACGTATTGTCAGTTGAAATATTCTTGTCTATGTTATTTTTAATTCCACCCATCATGCTGCAAAGAATGGAACTCCTAAAGTTAGCATGCGTTCATAATCTTTAAATACAATTAGATTTGGTTTTTATCCAATTATATTCTCCCACTATTTTAATGATCATATTAAGCCATAACATTAATAAATTTAGTGGAAGATGGGTCCAACCACCCTGAGTCTCCCAACCTAGAGTGTGCTCAATAAGTTGTTTGACTCTGCAGTCGATAGATGAACTCTTCATTAATCATATCATATATGACTCCCTATAGATTTCAACCCCTAGTCACTTATGATCATGAGTGTGCTCATCCAAATCAAAATGACTAGTCTAGTCAGACCCTTGTTTTCATGTCTAGCTTAACTTATGCCGGTGCTCGGTGTATGCATGACACGCCAGTTTGGGTTAAGCTTAGACTACATCATATGTAATTAAAAGTTGGTTTCCATAAGTTTGGCATGCCACAGCTTGAGTGTGCTCAACAACTATAACATGTAACCTATAGTCGCCAAGACTTCAAAACAAGGAGAGCTACGATTTATCTTGAAGAAGATTATTAACGTATTAGACCAGATATAGTTGACGGTGTTACATAATCATGATTTGCATCCTTGCAGTCCAGCAGAACACGGCCAGTGATTTGACTATGTTAGGATCACTATCCCCAATCAAGCTTAGGGTGATATTCAGCACTAGTCAAAAAACACTAGACTAGATCATGGTCCATTGAAGGAAAATGCACCATTCATATGTGTGCCATTAACTAAAAATGGTTTCATTAAAACTAGTAAATCCTATCAACTAGTTGAATCCTAAAATTCAAAATTTATTAGGATTTGTTAATAACTTTTATTAAGTCCTTATCAACTATAAGAAATGATTTTAAGGTGCTATCCTAATCGTGTATTAGGCATTTAAAACATTTTTAAATCATAGCGAAGCAATCTAAAATTATCTCATAATTATTAGACAGTTTTTAATGACTAACCTAAAAGGTTTTTCTTGTGTTAACAATTAAGGAACAATAATAACATAACCATAAAAATTAAACAACTTAATTTTTATCACATGACATTAAGTTTCTCCAATTTTAAATAATCTTCTCATAATTATTTCATGTTTCTAACAAACATCATATGCATATCATATCATATCAATGTTGGGGTTTTGATGGATCCTCCGGACATAAATCTATGCATGTCCTACGTCGGACAGACGATAGAAACATAAAGTAGCAGCAAAAAATTATTAAACACATTGATAAAATAACAATAAGGACATCATTCACCCTAGCCAGGAAAATCTACTATCTTGGGGTGGGTCTGACCAACCCCGAAGATAGATCTAAACTACTGCACATATATATGAAAGCACAAATAAAATTGACTTATCCAGAACTTTGCTTCCGCAGAAACAAAACATCGTTTTCAGCAACAACTTTAGCTCCCCACAGCTAGCCGCCTCCCCGCATCCCCGCCTCCAAAACTGGTCCACCCGAAGCGAGCCGACACCGTGCCTCCGACCCAATCACTTTGCCGAAGAAAGTTTAACTTGAGTAAACCCACGTCGAAGATTTTTGGATCGGATCCAAACCTCCTCGTTTTCTTGCTAAGATTCGACCGGAGGATCAGAAGAATTATAAGAGGGAAATAATTTAAGTCTTAGATCAAGCGTGCTTTAAAACGTTTAGAGCTTCTCAAATCAGAGACTTGGTGCAAGTTTCAATGAGGATGGCTACCCCTTATTTATATAGGGAGTCGGCCCCTCCTCCTTTGCTCCGAGCGATGTGGGACTATTAAAATGGGTATTTCAGGATTGTTTTAATAGAATTCCAAACTTCTAAAATCAATCATAAATTCATTTTTGAGTTTCGACTTTGAAACAACCTGTCAAATCAAAGATCTCGAGAGAACGATCGCATAGAAAAAACGACGTCCAATTCCGATATCATTTGACCCCTCAAATGTCGAAAATAGACTTTGAAATCGCGTTTTGAACAAAACAGCGAATTCTCGCATCACGAGGCAGCACAGGTCGTGACATGTGGTGTGATCTGTGTGCGTCATGTGGCACACGTCAGGGATGGTAGGCGCACGGGCCCCAGCGGGCCCCGCGTGGGCTGCGCCCGCATGCAGCGTACACGGGTGGTGGCCCAGCAGGTCGGACCTGCATTAAGCGGGCCCGACCCGCTAAATTCTGGCGGGTCTGACCCGCCAGGCACGGCACAACCCCGCAAGCCCTCTAGTGCCTTTTGATGTTGTTTTTGTGTTTCCGGACTTATTTGAGCTCTGATTTGAACGCGGTTTCTTCCTGTGGTTTTCTCAGGAAGTCCCCTTTGATCCCATGTATCTTTGTCAACTTAATACCAAGTATTAATTACACATAATGTGTAAAGTCTTAAATTCTAAACTCTTTAGCTTTAACCTCACAACTTACTTGTGAGCTAAATTATTCCATTGCATCAAATGCATCCCTCTTAACATTCTTCCTATTACTAATACGTAAATCCTACTTGACGTGAGACCCTACAGCCTGACCCCACTATAGGTTGGGACTCGAAATCCCTAGACGATAGTTACCACGAGCAGCAGGTGTCATCCCCATTTCAGCATCATAATTACGCGATTGACCCATCGACAAAAGTGTCATCGGGATCACTCTAACTGTGTCCGTGATGAATACCACAGTTTTAGTCCCTTCGTCTTAACTATGTCACTGCATAGCCTAGGGTATGGTAAACTGTCAACCCTACTAGCTAGCACTACCCAGTATCATTCGGTCTTGGATAACTACATGTTGTACTTCCTACAACTTACCTTGGCCAAGGTTTTACCAAGAACCGTACTATGCCCGTGACATTAACTTCCCATGTACAGAAGAGACGAATCCTACCTGGATCACTACATACCTCGTACACTTCAAGTGTCACCCTACCTAAGACCTTTCAGCGAGTGAAAACTCAAGGTTAGATCATAGATCTAAGTGATACCATTCATGCACATGTTCGTACAATGACCCCAAGTCTTAAGGACCAACTTGCTTATCATCACTATAGAGATGACAGTTAGTTAATGTTTAACCATTTGATAACTCTTTATTAGGTCGTTCAGTGGACTCATTCTCCAATGAGCACCTGTATCTTGTCTCCCGCCAGGTCGAATGATAATGAGATCATGAAGACAAAGGCACAATGGTCTGTTCGATGTGCCGATATCCTATTCTCGATGCATATATGACCATAAACGCTTTTAAGACTCAAGCTCCTATCGGTCAAACACTACTCGTAATCAAGATCTCTATCTAGATACGTGAATGGCCTTACTATGAGTCTAAGGAAATTATCTAAGTATTTTAATGAAAATATCATAACATAAATACATTAGACAGTTGATACCATAAAGCATACTTTCATTCATGAACAAGATGTTTTACATAGATAAATTGCCTCGATGGCATACATCTCTCAACATTTTTTTCACTAGTGAATTGCAGACCTGCGAGTATATCAAATAAGTAATGGCCCCCGAAAGCGGGTCATTACAAGAAGTGAAGGCAAGGTGGGTGGGTGTGTGTGGGTGTGTGTGTGGGTAAGTGTGTGTGTGTGTGTCTGTAGTGCTCTAAATGAGAATGAAGGAACTTACTACTTGTCCAAAAGATTAAGCAATGAGTGCTGGAAGGTTTGATCGTTGGAGCTTGTGGACAAGTGATTAGATGATAGCTTGAGAGTTTGTTGGAGATTCGAATGCACCAGAATGAAGCTTAAATGTTTTTAAGAGTTTTGAATTGAATGCCAACAAACCCCATTTATAGTGCTCTAGGAATCGCACCAAAACCAAAAAAAATCATAGCAATAGATGATGGAATGGGCTATAACAGACAGATTTCTTAGTCATCAGACAACTGAAGAAGGATCATCAGATGTCTGGTGCAATATTCTGACAAGTAATAAAGCTAATTCTGACAAAGTAATAAATGCAGTCTAACGACTAGTTAACCAGGTCTTTGATGAATGGTTCCCAGACATCTAGCAAACTGTTCAGACATCTGGCCCTTGAGCATCAGACATTTGAACAAGGTGGGTCAAGAAAAATGTGCTCTCTGGAAATTCTGTTGAAATTTTCCAGGCGCCTTCGTTGTCAAGCTAGGTCAATGGCGTCTAAACGGCTATCCTTTCACCGTCTAGTCTCTTTTACGCTAAAGCAAGGTAACTGGCATAAGACATGGCCTAAATCAAGGGATGCAAGTTTCACTTGCCTGATACCGGGATTGACGAGCAATGAAGATCATCACACAAGCTAACTAAGGAATGGATCACTGTTATGGCAAAACAATCATTAGCGCAATGATTCTAAATAGGTTTCTTATTAGAATCCTAACTTTCTAATAATCCATTTTATTAGGGATTCACAATGTCAATAGGGGTTATGCTAAAATTAAAGGAATCGAGTATTACCGTGTAGGGAACGGGAGAATAACGCCGAGCAACCACGGCGACGGAAGAAACGCCGGGGAAC
Source organism: Scilla litardierei (assembly GCA_030789695.1). NCBI lineage: Eukaryota > Viridiplantae > Streptophyta > Magnoliopsida > Asparagales > Asparagaceae > Scilla > Scilla litardierei. Next base: position 77,312,753 of record CM061132.1, on the reverse strand, counting down.
CTAGGGTTCAGATCTGGAAATGATTGGAGAAGTTTGGAGAAATAGGGTTTTGGGGGATTTTGGGGATTTGATGGAGATTTGGGGAAGATGAGAGGTGGAATGAGTTGAGGGAGGGTTTGGGTGATGGAGGATGAGCTTGGGATGAAGGATTAATGGTTTGAGGGAGATGGGGGCTCAATGGGGGAGAAATTAGGGTTTTAGGTCGTGAGGGAGGAGAAGAAAACGTTTGGAGGGGTATTTATAGAGTTTGGTGGTGGCTAGGGCAAAACTAGGGTTTCCTGCACTGCTTAGTCGGTCAAAGAACAACTGTTGACCGACTAGTTTGACATCTAGTCGGTCGGTTGAACAACGCGACCGACTAAGTGTAAACAGTAACTCCAGTCGAAAACCTGAACCAAGAGTTAGTCGGTCAAAGAACAACTACTGACCGACTAGTTTGACATCTAGTCGGTCGATGAACGTTCTTAGACCGACTAAGAGTAAACAGTAACTAGTGTCAAAAATAGTTGATGAGTTAGTCGGTTAAAGAAGCATTGCCGACCGACTAGTTTACAACCTAGTCGGTCAACCAACGTTCTTAGACCGACTAACGATAAACAGTAACTTCAGAATAATTTAGAAAGCCAACTAGTCGGTTCAAGAAGGTTTACCGACCGACTGGATCATCATCTAGTCGGTCGGTGGCCCTTCTTACACCGGCTAATTAGCACCAAAAGTTCCGATACGGAGCGCAGAGCTTCGGGATCGATTCCTAAGACTCCTAGGCTTGATCTAACAATAAGATATGACCAATACGAAGCCCGTCACGAATGACTTGCTCCAAAATCGACGATCCTACAGAAGAAGCTAAGAAAACGCGACGATATGATCGAAAATGAAAGTTATGGAGACGAAAACTACACATAAGGAGAAAATCCATCAAAACATATAATATAATAAATAAATCCAGATACAAGAAACCCAGTCGTTACATCCTCCCCAACTTAAGAAAAATTCCGTCCTCGAAATTTCCCAACACTCACGTGTCCGGGAACAAAATTGGGAAACGCTCTCGCATCTCATCCTCATTCTCCCAAGTAGACTCTCCGGGCGAGCCGTGTCGCCACATCACCCTCACAAGGTTGACAACCTTGTTCCGAAGTGACTTCTGATGCCTGTCCAGAATCTGCACTGGATGCTGGTCATACGTCATGTCGGGGCGAACGGTAATCTCCGAAAAATCCACAGCATGAGATGGATCGCTAATGTATCGACGAAGCTGCGACACATGGAAAACATCATGAACTCCTTCCAAAGATGGCGGCAAGGCCAAGCGATAAGCTACCTCGCCAACTCTCTCCAAAATGTCAAACGGTCCAATGTATCGTGGACTCAACTTCCCTCGCTTCCCAAAACGAATCACACCACGATTCGGGGAAATCTTCAAGAACACATGGTCTCCCGGCTGAAACTCCAAAGGACGACGTTTAGCATCCGCCCAATGCTTAAAACGGTCCTGAGCAATCCTCAACCTCTCCCGAATATTCTTGACGATATCCACAGCCTCCACAATCATCTCAGGTCCCAACAACTCCCGATCACCAACGTCATCCCAACTCAATGGCAATCGACATTTCCTCCCATAAAGAGCGGCGAAAGGCGCCATGCCAATAGACGCCTGGAAGCTGTTGTTGTAAGAGAACTCCACCAAGTGTAGATGGTCCTCCCACGAACCCTTGAAATCCAACATGCACGCCCTCAGCATGTCTTCCAAAATCTGAATCGTCCTCTCGGACTGGCCATCCGTCTGCGGATGGTACGCCGTGCTGAAACTCAAACGCGTACCCAAGCTCTTCTGCAAACTCTGCCAGAACTGAGATGTGAACCTCGTGTCCCTGTCCGACACGATACTCACAGGGACTCCATGAAGTCGCACAACCTCCTGCACGATTCACGTTACATCACTATCCAACCTAGGAAAAGGAAATAAAACGGAGAGTAAAAGAATTTTACCTCCATATATCTCCTCGCCAGCGCCTCAGTGGACTGTCCCACTCGGAACGGAATAAAGTGTGCGGATTTGGTCAATCGATCTACGATCACCCAAATCGCGTCATTCTGCTTCGGACTCCGAGGTAGTCCAGTCACGAAATCCATAGTGATGTGTTGCCACTTCCACTCCGGAATTGGAAGCGGTTGTAGCAACCCGGCCGTACGCTGATGCTCTGCCTTCACTTGCTGGCAAACCAGACACTTGGCCACACTCCGAGCCACACTCCTCTTCATACCATGCCACCAATAATTCAGACGAAGATCCTGGTACATCTTGGTGCCACCAGGATGCATAGAATACGGCGAACTGTGTGCCTCCACCATCAACTCCTCTCTAATATCCCCAGCTGGCACACACAGCCTGGCTCCAAACCTCAGCAAGCCATCCTCGTGAATCAAAAAGTCAGTCCGTAGACCGGCTTCCACTTGCTCCCGAATCCTTACCAGCTTCGGATCCTCAGCCTGGCCAGCCTTAATCCGATCCACGATCGTCGACTGTACCTGTATGTACATCAATGAAGAAGCCTCCCCAGGAAGAACAATCTCAACACCAGACTCGCAAAAATCCTGCTGCAATCTCCACTGCAAGGTCAAAATCATCACCGCTGGAAGCCTACTCAGCGCATCAGGAACCACATTCACCTTGCCAGGGTGAAACTACAAATCAATATCATAATCCGCCATAAGCTCCAACCATCGACGCTGTCGCATGTTGAGCTCCTTCTGAGTGAAAATATACTTCAAGCTTTTGTGATCAGTGAAAATCTTCACCCTCTCACTCAGCAGGAAGTGCCTCCAAATCTTAAGAGCAAACACAACGGCAGCCAACTCCAAATCATGCATCGGGTAATTCTTCTCATGAACCTTAAGCTGACGAGACGCATACGCCATAACATGCCCGTGCTGATGCAACACACAACCGAGACCCTTGCCAGAAGCATCGCAAAAGATCTCAAATCCACCGCTGCGATCAGGCACAACAAGAATAGGGGCAGTCGTCAACCTCTCCCTCAGAACACCAAAAGCACTCTCACAATCACCCGACCAAACAAAAGGAACATCCTTCCGCGTCAACCTAGTCATCGGCTCAGCAATACGGGAAAAGTCCTTAATGAATCGCCGATAGTAACCAGCAAGCCCAAGGAAACTCCGAATCTCAGACGCTGACGACGGAACGGACCACTCTCTGATGGCCCTAATCTTCTCGGGATCCACTGAAATTCCATCTCCAGTCACCACATGCCCCAGAAAAGCAACTCTGTCCAGCCAAAACTCGCACTTCGAAAACTTAGCATACAACCGATGCTTCCTCAGAATCTCCAATACCGTCCTCAAGTGCGAGGCATGCTCCTCCTCCGACTTCGAATAGATCAGGATGTCATCAATAAAGATAACGACAAACTTATCTAAAAAGTCGTAGAAAATCAGGTTCATCAGATTCATGAAAACTGCGGGTGCATTAGTTACGCCGAAAGGCATAACCACAAACTCGTAGTGTCCATACTTCGTCCTAAACGCTGTCTTCAGAACATCTCCCTTCTTCACCTTCAACTGATGGTAACCACTCCTCAAATCCAACTTAGAAAACACCCTCGAACCTCCAAGCTGATCAAAGATATCATCGATGCGAGGCAACGGGTATTTATTCTTAATGGTCACCGCATTCAACTCCCGATAGTCCACGCACATGCGACGCGAACCATCCTTCTTCTTCACCAACAACACCGGTGCTCCCCACGGGGACACACTAGGATTGATATAACCTTTCTGCAAGAGCTCATCCAACTACTTACGCAATTCCTCCAACTCTGCTGGCGCCATACGATATGGTGCCTTCGAAATGGGCTGCGCACCTGGGATAAGATCAATAGAAAACTCCAAAGCTCGATCAGGCGGCAATCCAGACATCTCCTCGGGGAAGACGTCACCAAAATCTCGCACCACAGCTGGCCACTCCAACTCCATCTGCATAGCCACGACATCCACTGGTCTGGCCCGAAATCTGACCGGACCCAGCGAACTGTTACCACGACTGAACTCAAATACCGGATGTCCGGGAATCTCAAACACCACCTTCTTCCTCCGACAGTCAATCGTAGCATAGAAGCTCGCAAGCCAATCCATCCCAAGGACCGCATCGTAATTGATGATGTCGTGGACAATGAAATCAGCACAAAGCTCACGTCCACAAACCACCAACGGGAAAGAATTGCACCCACGATGCACCGAGACTACACCGTTCCCTGTGACGATATTCCAACTCTTAGGGAGAGAGGACGTCGACAAGGAATGCTTCTCCACCAAGCTCCGGGCCAAAATGCACATCGACGCACCCGAGTCAAAGAGGACTCGTGCAGGAAATGTGCAAACCAAAACCACACCTAGCAACCAATCTAGCAATCAAATCCTATTCTAGTAACAAGCATGAGCAAGCAACCAACAAAATCAACAATCAAACTAAGGAAGAAAAATAGCTAGAATGAGCGTTACCTGTAATAACCTCATCCACGGCCATGCTCTCCTCCTCAGTCATCAAAAAGGCCTGCCCTCTCGGCGGAACAGCCTGCCGAAAGGCCTGTCTCTGTGGAACAAGAGGCGCTCCACGTTCAACGGGCACAGGAGCTCGCTGCTGCAACGGCTGTGCTGCAATAGGAGCCCGCCAAGGCTGCTTCGACTTCGGATACTCCCTGATGGTGTGGGCAGGATCTCCGCAGACAATGCATTGTCCTAGAAACCTCCTACACTGATCCCTGAGGTGTCCAGTCTTGCCACAGAAATGGCAAGTCTTCAGAATAGGCCCTCCTGGCCTCTTGAACTGCACCGGATGATTAGGCTTGAAACCAGGCCTAACCACCGCCCTGGCCTGCTCCATAGGCCTCTTCCCAGCTCCGGAAACATGTCCCTTCCTCTGGTTCAAATTCAACTCTTGCCGCCTCGCAGCAATCAGAACTTTCTGATATGTCTCCAGGTCAGAAGAGGTCACAAAGCTCTGAAGCTCCAAGGCAAGTCCCTGAAGAAATCGCTGAGCTTTCTCATTGGCATCTTGCACCATCTTTGGTGCAAACCGACTGAGCCTCGTGAACTCCTGGTGGTACTGATCCACCGACAAGCTTCCCTGCTTCAGATCTATGAAGCGCTGCAGCATCACCTGCCTAGCAGCCTTCGGGAAGAACTCTCCAACAAATCTGGACTTGAAGGTAGCCCAAACTATCGGCTCCACCAGCATCTTCTCTTCAGCATCCCACCAATTTCTGGCATTGTCCTTCAGCTGCCTCTTAACCAAATCAACCCATCCAGTCGGGTTAATCTTCGCCATCGCCAGGTTATCCTCAATGTTCCTTATCCACTCGTCGGCAGCCAGAGGACCCTCAGATCCATCAAAATAAGCGGGACCCAGCTCCCGAAATTGCTTCGCTCCCGGCTCAGAGCGAGGGGCATCCGGAAGAGCCCGGGCAGCTCGAGCAAGTGGAACATTCTGGACTTGCAGGAGCACGCCCTGCTGCACTTGCATCATCTGAAGCATCATCTGCATCATCTCTCCGTTGGTGGGTTCCCGCTCAGGCTCCTCATCATGAGGGAGCGCACCACTACCCCCACCACGGGTGAATCGCCTTCCTGCCATCTAATGACACAGAAAACGAAGCAGATTAGACTCATAGCTTATGACTCGGATATCAAACTTATTTGTTGGACAATCTTATATTATTATTGTTATCCCTGATAATTGCAGTTACAGAGGACCTGCATGGGCCACCACTAAAACCTGTCACGACCCGCTTCCCTAAAATGGAGGCGAGACGTGAGAAGGTCCGCTCAGACGTGGAGCTGTGAAGCTGCACGCCTGATAAGCGTCAATTTAGTATAAGCAGGTCCCTGTAATCGTAAAAGGAACAACAACAACAATAATAATAAAGAGACGGATATGAAATACCAATCCCAAAGTTTGTCCACAAAATATTCAACATCACAGAAAAGCCACCAGGCTAACAGGAAAGAGTCTAAGGCCCAGAACAAGGCCAAACAAAAGCAACACAAACATAACAGAATATCAAACAAGGTGCCACACACCGACAACTAAGCAGCCTAACAAAAGCTAAACGAAGACACTAAGACTGATCCCCAGTGTCAACGTAGTCCTCGATCAACGCGGGTCCTGACTCAGCGTCAGCGAACACCACGTCCTCAGCAAGTAACTCGGGCTCGGGCTCTAACATGTGTCACCCAAAAGAGAAAAAGGGCACATGTCAGCAAGTCGGAAGACTTGTGCAAGGAAACAGAAAGAAATGTAAACTAACAACCTAGCAGTTAAAGTATGGTGCATGGCAAGTAAAGTAAGGTGGTAACAAGTAAAGTAAAGGAGAGTACAAGTGGCAAGTGGTTGTTGTGACATGTAATGTCAAGTAACAAGTACTAGTACAAGGGATCACTCAACGAGTGCCCTATTGCCCGCAGGCTGTGTTCAAGTATCAAGTACAAGGGATCACTCAACGAGTGCCCTATTGCCCGCAGGCTGTGTTGAGCTCGTCTTCTGGAACACGAGCCAGAAAGTGAAATTAGCATAGGATTGTGCCCACGCAAGGTGGGTTCCTAGCCGGGACCAATAGTACAAGTATGTAGCGAAGCTACGCAATCACGATGAGTATTCGAGCATGCAATGACATGAGCAGATATCCGCGTACCGTTAATTGTATTTAAACGTGACAGGCAAAATGCAATGACATGAACATATTCGCGTACCGTTAATTGAAATTAAACATGGCAGTTAAAATGCAACAGCAGTTAAGGATGCATGGATGACATGAACAGTTAATTCGCGTACCGTTAAGGGAAAGTAAACGTGACATACAAGCATGATGAAGGTGACGGACCAAGCTTCGTTGTCAAGCTAGGTCAATGGCGTCTAAACGGCTATCCTTTCACCGTCTAGTCTCTTTTACGCTAAAGCAAGGTAAATAGCATAAGACATGGCCTAAATCAAGGGATGCAAGTTTCACTTTCCTGATACCGGGATTGACGAGCAATGAAGATCGTCACACAAGCTAACTACGGAATGGATCTCTGTTATGGCAAAACAATCATTAGCGCAATGATTCTAAATAGGTTTCTTATTAGAATCCTAACTTTCTAATAATCCATTTTATTAGGGTTTCACAATGTCAATGGGGGTTATGCTAAAATTAAAGGAATCGAGTATTACCGTGTAGGGAACGGGAGAATAACGCCGAGCAACCACGGCGACGGAAGAAACGCTCCGGGGAACCTAGGGTTCAGATCTGGAAATGATTGGAGAAGTTTGGAGAAATAGGGTTTTGGGGGATTTTGGGGATTTGATGGAGATTTGGGGAAGATGAGAGGTGGAATGAGTTGAGGGAGGGTTTGGGTGATTGAGGATGAGCTTGGGATGAAGGATTAATGGTTTGAGGGAGATGGGGGCTCAATGGGGGAGAAATTAGGGTTTTAGGTCATGAGGGAGGAGAAGAAAACGTTTGGAGGGGTATTTATAGAGTTTGGTGGCGGCTAGGGCAAAACTAGGGTTTCCTGCACTGCTTAGTCGGTCAAAGAACAACTGTTGACCGACTAGTTTGACATCTAGTCGGTCGGTTGAACAACGCAGACTGACTAAGTGTAAACAGTAACTCCAGTCGAAAACCTGAACCAAGAGTTAGTCGGTCAAAGAACAACTATTGACCGACTAGTTTGACATCTAGTCGGTCGATGAACGTTCTTAGACCGACTAAGAGTAAACAGTAACTAGTGTCAAAAATAGTTGATGAGTTAGTCGGTTAAAGAAGCATTGCCGACCGACTAGTTTGCAACCTAGTCGGTCAACCAACGTTCTTAGACCGACTAACGATAAACAGTAACTTCAGAATAATTTAGAAAGCCAACTAGTCGGTTCAAGAAGGTTTACCGACCGACTGGATCGTCATCTAGTCGGTCGGTGGCCCTTCTTACACCGGCTAATTAGCACCAAAAGTTCCGATACGGAGCACGGAGCTCCGGGATCGATTCCTAAGACTCATAGGCTTGATCTAACAATAAGATATGACCAATACGAAGCCCGTCACGAATGACTTGCTCCAAAATCGACGATCCTACGGAAGAAGCTAAGAAAACGCGACGATATGATCGAAAATGAAAGTTATGGAGACGAAAACTACACATAAGGAGAAAATCCATCAAAACATATAATATAAAATAATAAATCCAGATACAAGAAAACCAGTCGTTACACAAGATCTCCCTAAGGAACGGCATTTCAAGAAGGACCATCCTAAGAACCAAATCCTTGGAGACACGGCGAAAGGTATACGCTCTAGAAGTAGCTTTAATTTGATGTTAATCTTGCTTTTATATTCATTTTTGAGCCTAAGAATGTTGATATTGCTTTGGATGATTCCTATTGGGTTATGACAATGCAGAAAGAATTGTCATAATTTGAAAGTAATCAAGTCTAGGAACTTGTTCCTAAACAAAAAAAATCAAATAATCATTGGCACTAAATGAGTATTCAGAAACAAACTTGATGAAATGGGCAACGTTGTGCATAATAAAGCTAAATTAGTAGTCCAAGGATACAACCAAGAAGAAGGGATTGACTTTGATGAAACATTTTCTCCCTTCGCAAGATTGGAAGCAATTCGGATGCTTTTAGCATTCGCTAGTTTCATGAAATTCAAACTCTTCCAAATGAAAGTCAAGAGTGCTTTCCAGAATGGAGTTTTATCTAATGAAGTTTATATCAAACAACCTCCTAGGTTTGAAGACTACATCCACACAGACCATGTTTTCAAGCTTAAACGTGCTTTATAAGGGCTCAAACAAAATGCTTTAAAGCCAAGAAAATTTGCTCTCTCACACAAAATGATTTTCGAAAATAGTTTTTAACTTGGTTTAAACTTTTTGAGAGCTTATTGATTGAGAGCCATTGATTCAATTCTTGTAGTCAACCTCCAAACACCCAGGAGTTGATTACACATCTTAGATCAAAGTTTCTCTGAAAAACTGCTCTGGGAGTCGACTACCAAAAGAGGGAGTTGACTACCTGCTGTAGCAGAGTTTTTTCTTAAAACTCTCTGGGAGTCGACTACCTCCTGGGAGTCGACTACCAGCTATGCGTTTTGACTTCCTTGATTGCCTCTCTCATTTATTCTTTGCTTGGTTTTTGGGCTGAAGTCAAACTCAATTTGAATTCTTTTGAATTCACTTTTAGCTCTATAAATAGAGACCCCTTGAGAACATTTTCCTCACCAATATTTTCATTCTTGAGCTAAGCTAAAATTCTCTCAATTTTCAGCGTTCTCATCGCTCTCAAAGTTGTTCATAGCCAAAATGGTTTATCAAATCTCTGATCTTATTAGTTTATATTCTTCTATAAATTCTTTTTAAGATCATTATTATTTTTGGCTATTGCAAATTGGATTTCAAAATCATTCTCTTTGATTTTTCATATTCTCAAAGGATTTTTTTTGAAACAACAAGATTCTAGATCATATTGAATTATTTCATATTCTTTGTGTGATCTAAGAACGATTTAAAATTCTTTAGCTACATTAGGCAGAATTATTAGATGTAAACTAATCTCCACTAACTTATTGTGGTGAATTGGATTGGATTTTACTTGTAGTCTCTTGGTAATAATGGTGTTGTAAATCCTAGTCAAGACTAAGTGGTTGGAATTCCTAGTGGTGATACTAGGTCGTTGGAAATCCTAACGAGTGAAGTTAGGTAATTGTCTTGCTAAGGCAATAGTGGATTAAATCTCGATCTGAGACGGTAGAGGACTGGACGTACCCAGGTTATGGGGAACCAGGATAAATGGCTTGTCTCTCTGTGTGGTTTTCTGTGATTGTCTCTTACTGTTTACTTTGTGCATATTTGTTTATTGTTTATGATATATGTCATTTATAATTCCTTGTTAATATTTTATTGCAAATATTGTATTTTTATTCCACTATGAGATCTCTCTTTTTCATTATCATTGATTTATGTATCTCATCTTGTTTTCTTTTTAAGATCATCGTGTTGATTAAGGACCAAGCGTAGATCACTCTACTTGGTTCCTTAAGCAGCGTTGTAAGGGAAATTTGTTGTGTATTAATTATTGTCAAAAAAAGTTAAATTCATACAACACTATTCAATCCTCCTTCTAGTGTTGTTTGTCATTCATAGGATCCAACACTTGGTATCAGAGCGAGGCTAAAAGACGATGGCATCAACATCTCACCACTCCGAAGGACTTAACACCATACGATCACCTTTGTTCAATGGAACAAACTACGCGAGTTAGAAGATATGCATGAAGGCTCATCTACACTCTCTAGACATCGACGCATGAACCATTACCAACTCTAGACATCGACGCATGGACCATCACCAAGGATCCATACAAAGCACCTACCGAAGTAGACACCGGAAAGTGGTCTGCATATGAAAAGAAGAAAGCTAACTTGAACGCTAAAGCCATGAACGCACTATTTTGTGCTGTAACAAGTAACGAGTTCAACAGTGTCTCTCAATGTGACACCGCACACCAGATTTGGTACACTCTGTAGGTAAGTCACGAAGGAACGGAAAAGGTAAAAGAATCTTGTATAAATGTATTACATTCAAAATTTGAAACTTTCAAAATGGAAGAAGGAGATAGTATTACCGAAGTGAATACTCGTTTTACTAATATAACAAATGAGCTTGCAGGGTTAGGTAAAAAGGTATCTGAGTATGATCAGGCAATGAAGATCTTAAGATCACTCAGACCCAAATGGAAAGGAAAGACAATAGCCATTTGAGAGGTTCACAACATAAGTGACCTCACCGTTGAAGAGTTGATGGAAAATCCCATGGCATATGAGATTGAACTCGAAGAAGACAAGAAGATAGAAGAGAATCCAAAAAAAAGAACATAGCATTCAACGTCAATGAAGAAGACTCCGACTTCACTGACAGAGAAGATCATATTGCTTTCATCTCGGAAAATTTCAAGGACGTCATGTCAAGTAAGTACGATAAGCGATCTTTTCGTTCTACTAACAATATTATTTGTTTTGGCTGTAACAAACCATGACACATAAAAGAGACTGTCCATTGGAGAAGAACAACAGAGATACCAAAGACCGTGGCAAAAGCAAAGAAAACAATGAGAGAAAGAACGATAGAAGAAACAAGCTTCGACAACCAAGAAAGGAAGCATATGAAGCTTTCGACCAAAGTGATGACTCAACCTTCGACGAATCGTCATCCGACGACAAAGGAGATAGAAGAGAGTCAGCTCATATGTGCTTCATAGCTTCCGCATCCTCTCAAATAAATTCACTTCATAATTCTTCATTTAGCGACGATGATACATTGTCTAGTGGTGATGAAGATATGGATTATAGGGATGCATATAAGGAGCTTTGCTTCCTTCATAAAAAAATCATTAGAGAACATAGAAAAGCTTTAAAATTGGTTAGAAAGGATGCAAAAGATAAAGAAGAACTACTCAAATAGAACATTGCATTAAAAGAAAAAAATGAGTTGCTTGAAAATGACATTCATTCCATGAAGAAAAAGATTGAAGGTTTAGATAATCTTCTAGTGTATATTAAAGACAAATATGATTCTACTGTGAAGATTGTCGAAAACTTCAATAAAGGAAAAGGGAAACTAGATAGTTTAATCAATAGTCAGAAAGCATCATCTAGTAAAACCGGACTTGGTTATGACTCCACTCATGCCAAGAAAAGGAATAATCATACTAGGATGCATCATGCTAATACCAAATTTTTGAGCATATGGATTCCCAATCATAAGACTCATCAAAAGAAGCAAAGGTATGCAACTCGATTTAATTCAAAGTATTCATTTGAATAAAAATTATAAATAGGTTTCTCTTGAAGGAGCTAAACCGTATTGGGTTTGGCTTCCCGCAAACTAATTTCTGGACTCAAAATTATAAGAGTACCATAACTTTTATATCTTTTCAGGTACTCTAAGCAAAGGAGGAAGATAGAAACATCTGCTCAAATATGTTGAACAAAAAGCAGCACTTTGCGAAAGAACGCTTAAAAACTCGTCGCTTTGCAAGTGTGTACGATATATAGAAATGATTAAAAATAATTGTTATAATTTTTTTTAACTTCATATGTGTGGTTTTATGTTTTATTACACTTATTTTTCAAAACTTTTGGCAAAACACTCAAACTAGCATGTCAAATCCCCCTGGGATGAGAAAACTCTCAAACCCAGGAGGGAGTCGACTACCAAGGGAGGGAGTCGACTCCCAGTGTGTTGTCTGCCGAAATTTTGTGCTCTTTTTGACTAACTGGCTGTTTTTCAAAGCCTATTGGACTCATACCCACTAGATAACTTATGCCCATTAAGAGAATTGATCTCAACCATTGGTCTCTTTGATCAATGGACCTCATTCATCCTTATCTTCATCAAGAAAACACAAAACCACATCCCCCAAAACCCTAAGGTAGCCGACTACCTCTCTTGTGTTTTCATCTTGAATTTTTTTCCCTCCTATTACATATCTCTTCTCTTATGAGCTCATATTCATCCAAGATCTTTCATTTCTTCAAGGTATTCTCATTCAACAATGTAATATTCCTCATCTTCTTTCAATATTTCATATCTTTTTCTTAGAAATCATGCCTATGAAGGTTGTAGCTATCAAGAAGAGGAAAGTTGATGAAACTTCCCATGCTCTCACTAAGAAGGATGCGATTCAACCCTACCTTGTAAATTTCACTAGCTATGCTAAATTTTTAACAATCTCAAAAAGGCAAATCATCCATGAAAGGTTTGTTATCATTGAGGATGTTGAAAATTATCGCATAGACAACATCTTGAAATTTCAGAACTTGTTGAACCTCTTTTCTAAAGACAACTCTTATTTGTGCTATCCTAGATTAGTTCATCTATTCTACGCAAACATGGATGCTGATCGTGTAAAATCCCATTTTCGAACCAAAGTGCTTGATACCTAACTTCATATAACTGTGAAATCATTAGGTCAAGCCTTAGGAATTCCTTTCACCGGGAAACTGCTAGATGAAATAGAAATGGTTGATGATGATGTGTTAAACAAGATGTACTTCCCAACAAAATTCTTCCTAACCAATTGCCTAGTAGTGATCTCCGATATCCTGCTAGAATTTTAGCAAACATCTTGTCAAATAACATCCCCCAGAAATCTGGTAGCCATGATGTCTGATGCGTCCGGAATGTAACCCCGAATGATGTCGTTTACCGCAAGCGCACTGTATAGTGGCAAGCGGGTATCGAACACGGGAAAGAGGTGTTATACTACCTATCTACTCTTAGGTTGAGTTAGACTTGCGGGTTTATTGGTGGGTGTGGATTGTGGAGTGTCGTGATGGTGATGGATGCGAAGGTTGTGTCACTCAACGTTGCAAACAAGGGGTTCCACACAAAGAAAGAAAGAGATAAAATACAAAAGATTAGGGCTTAGGGCTCGCTACTAGGACCGTCGGATGTCGACGCTATGTTAAGACTCTTACGTTGCGTTGGTTTTATTGGGGATTGTAGCATCTAGGAAGTGAATTCATGGTTCTAAGCACCATGAATCTAACGTATCACATTAGCCCGTAGGCGCATACAATACGTGCATTAAGAATCTACGGTAATCTCATCACTCTCGTGGTTCGAATGCTCTCAACTCGTACCACTCTCGTGGGTTAGAGCTTCGAGGTATTTTGGTGGCTCTTATTGACGCAATGGCGGTAGCCGTCAATTAGTTATATAGTTCATCGGTGGATCCCCTCAAGGCATGAACCGGGCATGGTCACGTGCCTCGGTTGAATCCATTAACTCCCTAATTAAATCCGTAGGATATTCCTTAAGCTAATCGATTCCACCGACCGCGGGCACGATCTCAGTGCGAATTCTCCTAGGGATCTTGATAGTTCAACCAAAATACAACCCCATTTATGCCAACGCACCATAAAAATCCCAACTTTGCAACTAAGTCCTAAGATCCATGGGCTAATCCCTTAGCCCTAGAAAATACTACTCATGCATCATAGGAAGAACAATAGAAGATTCAATAATAGCAAGAGAATTCATCCTAGCATGCATCAACGAGATATTCAACAAATAATCACAAAGAAATAACAAATAAATAGAATTAAAGAGACAAAAGTACTTATCATGATACAAAGGAGGGACCTAGGGCATGGCCAAACTCCCCAAAAGATCATCTCCACAAAAGTCTAAGAAAGATCTAAAAATTCCCTTTTGAAAATTTTACAAAAATCTCCTCCAAAACTAATCTAAAAATCTCCCTCAAACTCCCCTACAGAACTCTCCAGGCTCTCCCTGACGGATGTACAATATCACCCAAAAACCCTCGCAGAACCCAAAAATCCGGGCGCAGAACAGAAAATGGGCCCACAGTGACTCGATCCGAGCACAAAGCTGCTCGATCGAGTCGTTTGGCTACTCGATCGAGTTCTACAGAGAATCCACTATTCCAAAATACATCGCTCTGCCAACCCGGGCTGATTCGGTGCAGCTCGGTCGAGTAGAAGGTTGCTCGGACCGAGTCGAAGGTTGCTCGGTCGAGTCGAAGGTTGCTCGGCTGATTGGGACTAAAAACACACTTTATCCTCATTTGCATATGGCTCAGGCCGAGTGGAGGTTGCTCGATCGAGTCAGACACCAAAAACAGCATTCTGACTGTGTAGTGCACGACTCGGGCCGAGTAGAGTGCTATTCGGCCGAGTAGGCTGCTGAGAACAATTTCAGTATTGTACCATCAACTTGTAGAAATTTCCTAGGGCTCATCCGACCTCCAATTGGCGCGTTCTTGGTGGCGTTGGAACCGTCTTGAAGTCTATTACCTTGAAAAAAATATCAGAAAAATAATGAAATATCCTAGGTGATAGAAAATTTAGAAATAGTGCACGGTTGTCCTGTTTTCAGCACTTCGGGTCGCTCGATTCCTTCGCCGCATCATAGCTCGATCGCGCGACTTTCTCTCTTGACCCTTCCTTACTCCAGTATTCTTCTTTGGCACCTTGAGCATGTAATCATGAGTCTCGTTGGTGCTCTCACGTCGCCGATCGTCTTATCGACTCCAAATTGCTCCAATATCGCTCCAAATCCCTGAAATGGAATAAACACTCCGAAAGTCATATTGTTCCAAATAATAGCACAAAAGCGTATAAAATGGGGGTTTGGAGGGTGAAATGTGTCATGAAGGTATGCGATAAAACATGTAAAATAGGAGCATATCAAAATCCCCCAAGCTTAGCTCTTACTCGTCCTCGAGGAAGACGAATACGAAGCTCACCGGGAGGTAAAAATAAGAAAACAAAAATGAATATGAAGAAAAGAGGGTCGCTAGATTATTCTCCCATCAACATTCACCATATATCACAATGACTCAGAAAGTAAATCACACACTACCACAGAGATTTCATATCTTATATAAACGAAGTACTTGAGAGTTAAGGATGAACGAAAGGGGTCTCTCTAGTATTCATACATTTAGTTTATATCAACATCCTATGTTTCATAGCATCGAATATGCATAACATTGGCGACACACTTTTCAATCAGAAGATATAACTGAAGCGTAGAAATTCACACAAAGCATGCAATAAAGAATAGAATAAAAATCAAGACATACACATCCTCATATTAAATCATAAGAAATCCCCATAACTAAATTGTTTCGTTAAGTTTTAGCATTATCAAACTTTCTCGTTCGTGCACGACTCCACTCTAATTTCATGCTCACTCATGTGGTCAAAAGATTTCCCCCCAAGCTTGAATTGAGGCGCCGCATCCAAAGAAGTATTTGTGGATTTGGAATTTTGTTTTGGTTTTCCCAATAATATATGTATTGCTCCAAGTAATGAAAGTTGGGCTTTTCTCTAAATTTTGAGCTTTGTTTACTTTTTTTCCCTTTCTGATTTTTGTAGGAGCAATAGTATTTGTATTTTTGGTTTTTGGCTCCTTTTTGGACTTTTTGGAGCAAGCTTTTCTTTTGTTGGGAATTTTTGGGAATGGATGCGGTAGAAATAGCTTTGGGGAGTGAAATCAAGTGACATGTAGAGAATATAAGATATAAGTGGAGAAGGAATAGATATAACTCTCGGTTCACTCAAAAGTGTGCACAAACGGTTCTGTAAAATAATACATCAACTAAACTCGTATAATAGCATGGGTATCCTTAATCATATCAATGAGTAGTGCAAGCAGTAATATTTTCAATTATATCAAGCATGCAATAAGAATGCGAATAAGAGATGAAAGCAAGGCTTCAGAAATTCTAGTGATGCATGAATCTTGGTGTGTTTCCAATGAAAGCATACTAAATACTACTCTACATATTCAGTTTCAATAAGCTTCATGCATTCGCACTAGAGAGATCATCAAAAGAATATTTTCAAGTACTTATAGGGATTAGGATTATGAAACTCTCTAAGTAGCATGGCGTGAAAAATAAGAGTTGTGAGAGAGGTGAAAGCATATGATACATATCTAGCAAGAGAAAGAGACGAAAATATAGAAATAAAAATAGAAGAAAGAAATAAAATAAAAACAAGCACACAATGTGATTCATGAACACACATAAAAGGAAAATGAGATGGAAAAAAACAAAAAGATGATGCCAAAATTTGAAAAATCCTAAAAATTCTAAAATGAAGAAAAAATGCAATTAAATGGCATGGAAATGCACTCTCCCAAGCTTAAACTTCACATTGTCCTCAATGTGATCATAAAAAGAAAAAGGTGAGGAACAACGATAAATAGGGGGGTGAATGAAAAATGATGACATGAATGATATGACATCCTAATGCAACTACATGCACATGCAATGATGCATGAGAGTTATTTCCCCCAAGCTTATACCAAACAATCCTATTCAGATGACTTGATCAAAAAGGTCATGGCTTCGCTAAGCGGGATCAAGTCAAAAGAATAAGAAAGTGAGTATTCACTTGAAAGAAATGTTCGATGGTGGTTGGCAAAATGGCGGGACATATCAAAATATGAAGAGGGCAATTATTAAAAATAATGGGTTCGGGGTGTAAAAGATTTTTGTGGCCGTCGAATGGGCGAATTTATTAAACTAAAAAACATATAAAATCATATACGGTCCTCTCGCTGCCGAGAAAATTCGTGTTTATTGAAAGCATAAAATTCTACACTACTGGATTGGTACCACCTGTAGCAAAAGACGGATCCAGAATTTTTGCCGGTGCAGGTAGCTGCTCTATCTGCACTTTCCGTGGCTCCGCCAGGTGCGTATCTCCACGGGCTTCATCAGATTCCAGCAATGCGGCTCCCAGCATCTCCCCAAGGACTCCACCTGTACCCTGCAAGAAACAAGCCGCATCAATCTGATGTGGAATATCTTTCCCCAAAATAAATGTATTCCAGAGAGGGTCATCAACAATAGTATTTAAAATAAAAAATGGTTGACAACACTCCCCTGGAAATAAATCTCTACTCAGATGCACCACGTTGATCAACTCCTCGTTGTTTTCCTCTGCTTCCTCAGGTAAGTCTGGCATAATGGAGTGGGTCTCGTCAAGGTGCTCCTCATCATTGTCAGACTCATCCCAACGCACCTCCTGATCATATCCAACAGCATCCATGTGTGCTAACTCCTCGCCCTCCTCCTCGTATACGTCCCATTGTACCTCTTGATCATATGTATGTGTGTCCTGCAAAAGGTGCAATGAGTCATTGAAATCTGAATCATAATAAATATCATCCACGGGAGGGGAATCAAATGTAAAGGGCGAGGAGGTGAAGAGATCTCCCTGAAGGGGGGCAGTAAGCTCTGGTGGGTGGTCCTCAGAATCAGTGTAAGGACGAGATGGCTACAGAAGCTCTGAAGGAGGAGGGTGATGCTCGGGATCCTCATGAATGGATGTGTACTCGTCCCGACGCACGACCTCCTCGGCAAAAGCCTCTGGCTCTGCATGCAATATGTAAAATAAATATAGCTCGGCCTCCTTGCGATGCACTGCTTCGGCCTCCTCCTCGGGTTCCTCTGGTATAGTAGGCAAAGTGAATTCCATCTTCTCATTTCTATGCCTATGTCTTCGTTTCGGTCCTGGAACTCGAGGCACTGTATGTTGTGGCTTGGCCCTCTCCATGGTAGGTGCAGGTGGCTCTATGGGCTCCTGTATCTCGGCCACAGTATAAAAGTGGGACTTGTGCCCCTCAACTAGAGCGCAAACTCCATCATCAATTGTGCCTGTGGAAGAGATACGATGAGTAATAAAATTTTGAAATCCAAGCTCAAAAGGGTCACCTGCCGTTATCGTTAATGGACCGGTGCATCGAACTGCGTCCACGATGCCTCTCAATAGGTCCATATATGTGTCCTCCTCTGGCAGCTCAGATGTCTCTATCTGTGGAGTGTTAATCGTGTAAAGGTGGATGTGATCACCTTCAAGTGAAGCATATACTCCATCTATGATAGTACCTGCATCAGAGACATTAGCCATAATAAAATCGATGAGTGCTTGGTCGGATGGTTTACCTACCGTAACGGTTAGCGAACCGGTAGATCGAGCATCATCTATCATTTGCTCCAAGGTTGCTGCCAGCTGCAGATCACTGAACTTTCCCACTTGCATCCTCTTCATAAACTCACGTGAGGGTCCCTTTAGTCTTCCAGCAAAGATATCAAATAGCTTGGAACCATCCCACTCATGGTCTGACTCTGTATGGAACATCCCTAACATTCTTTCGAACGTGCACAATGCCTCTCTGAAGGACTCTCGATCAGCCTGATAGAATGTAGCGAGGTATATATAGGACCTTATATAACCCGATCGTGTCTTTGAAAGTACCATCACTGCATCAACTGTACCTGATCAAGAAAAAATAGACAACCTGGAAAAGACGTCAGTGGTACAAAGAGAGATAAAGATAGTAATAATATCATGTGGTGGGGGAAAAATCTCTCTTTTTTTAAAGGAAAAAAAAATTAAAGATAAAAAAGATAAAAAAATTTTAATGTTTTTTTGTATGTTTTTTTAACGCAATCTAATCAACCTAATCGTGGTAAATAGGTAAATGGTGGAACGCCTCCCCGGCAACGGCGCCATAAACTTGATGCGTCCGGAATGTAACCCCGAACGATGTCGTTTACCGCAAGCGCATGGTATAGTGGCAAGCGGGTATCGGACACAGGGAAACGGTGCTATACTACCTATCTACTCCTAGGTTGAGTTAGACTTGCGGGTTTATTGGTGGGTGTGGATCATGGAGTGTCATGATGGTGATGAATGCGAAGGTTGTGTCACTCAACATTGCAAACAAGGGGTTCCACACAAAGAAAGAAAGAAAGAGATAAAACACAAAAGATTAGGGCTTAGGGCTCGCTACTAGGACCGTCGGATGTCGAGCTAGGTTAAGACGCTTACGTTGCATTGGTTTTATTGGGGATTGTAGCATCTAGGAAGTGAATTCATGGTTCTAAGCACTATGAATCTAACGTATCACATTAGCCTGTAAACGCATACAATACGTGCATTAAGGATCTACGGTAATCTCACCACTCTCGTGGTTCGAATGCTCTCAACTCGTACCACTCTCATGGGTTAGAGCTTCGAGGTATTTTGGTGGCTCTTATTGACGCAATGGCGGTAGCCGTCAATTAGTTATATAGTTCATCGGTGGATCCCCTCAAGGCACGAGCCGGGCATGGTCATGTGCCTCGGTTGAATCCACTAACTCCCTAATTAAATCCGTAGGATATTCCTTAAGCTAATCGATTCCACCGACCGTGGGCACGATCTCAGTGCGAATTCTCCTAGGGATCTTGATAGTTCAACCAAAATACAACCCCATTTATACCAACGCACCATAAAAATCCCAACTTTGCAACTAAGTCCTAAGATCCATGACCTAATCCCTTAGCCCTAGAAAATACTACTCATGCATCATAGGAAGAACAATAGAAGATTCAATAATAGCAAAAGAATTCATCCTAGCATGCATCAACGAGATATTCAACAAATAATCACAAAGAAATAACAAATAAATAGAATTAAAGAGACAAAAGTACTTATCTTGATACAAAGGAGGGACCTAGGGCATGGACAAACTCCCCAAAAGATCGTCTCCACAAAAGTCTAAGAAAGATCTAAAAATTCCCTTTTGAAAAGTTTACAAAAATATCCTCTAAAACTAATCTAAAAATCTCCCTCAAACTCCCCTACAGAACTCTCCAGGCTCTCCCTGGCGGCTGTACAATATCACCCAAAAACCCTCGCAGAACCCAAAAATCCGGGCGCAGAACACAAAATGGGCCCACAGTGACTCGGTCCGAGCACAAAGCTGCTCGGTCGAGTCATTCGGCAGCTCGGTCGAGTCGTTCGGCTGCTCGGTCGAGTTGTACAGAGAATCCACATATTCCAAAATACATCGCTCTGCCAACCCGGGCTGATTCGGCACTGCTCGGTCAAGTAGAAGGTTGCTCAGACCAAGCAGGAGGTTGCTCGGTCGAGTCGAAGGATGCTCGGCTGATTGTGACTAAAAATGCACTTCAGCCTCATTTGCACATGACTCGGGCCGAGTAGGAGGTTGCGCGGTCGAGTAGGAGGTTGCTCGGTCGAGTCAGACACCAAAAACAGCATTCTGACCGTGTAGTGCACGACTCGGGCCGAGTAGAGTGCTACTCGGCCGAGTAGGCTGCTGAGAACAATTTCAGCACTGCACCATCAACTTGCAGAAATTTCCCAGGGCTCATCCGACCTCCAATTGGCGCGTTTGTAGTGGCGTTGGAACTGTTTTGAAGGCTACTACTTGGGAAAAATATCAGAAAAATAGTGAAAAATCCCAGGTGATAGCAGATTTAGAAATAGTACATGGCTGTCCTGTTTTCAGCACTTCGGGTCGCTCGATTCCTTCGCCGCATCATAGCTCGATCGCGCGACTTTCTCTCTTGCCCCTTCCTTACTCCAGTATTCTTCTTTGGCACCTTGAGCATGTAATCATGAGTCTCATTGGTGCTCTTATGTCGCCGATCGTCTTATCGACTCCAAATTGCTCCAACATCGCTCCAAATCCCTGAAATGGAATAAACGCTTCGAAAGTCATATTGTTCCAAATAATAGCACAAAAGCGTATAAAATGGGGGTTTGGAGGGTGAAATGTGTCATGAAGGTATGCGATAAAACATGTAAAATAGGAGCATATTAATGTCCTCTCTGAATACCAAGCCAAGTGTATTTATGCTATGCTTGGAAATATCACAGTTAATTGAGCTAGGATCATCATGGAATGTGTTATTCATTCTGCTTTATCTGATAGAGTCACCATCCCTTAGACCACGGCCATTTTCTTACCGTTCTCTTTAATGCATATGCCATTCCTTTGGATAATGAATTTAAGGTCTTGGAACCTGCTCTTGTGTTTGATGTCCGTAATCTTGCTCGTATGGGACTTTATTAAGACCTAAACGAGAATGTTCCAGAAGAGAAGCTAGTAGCTGACACTAGCTCCACCTTAGAAGGGAGGAAATGTAAAAAAATTGTTGAAGAAGAAGACACCGAAGAAGAAGACGACGACGACGACCTTGCACTTCCTGACGATGTTCCCCCATATATTCTTGAGCTTCAGGAAATGCTCCTGAAGAAACTTGATAGGTTGAAGATCTCTCAAGCAAAGGGCTTTTATTATCTCAACAAAAAGGTGGAGAATCTGAAGGACCTTGTGATTAGCAGCAACCAAATTACTGAGAAGACTCTTGGCGAGATCCTTGATGAGATCAAGGAGTTGAAGAAGGAAAAGAAGAATTGTGGTTCCTCTTAAACAGGCTTATTTGATTGCATGATTAATACAATGCACTTAAAACTATGGTTTGTAATATTTTTCATATACTTTGTGCTTGTGGTTGTGTGATGTTTTTAAACAATTTGGTATCAAAATTGGTTGTGTGATGTTAATACAATGCTCCTACATTACCTTAATTGCTATGTCATGCTTAACTCTTGATACCCCCATATCTTTCATAAGTATAAATGAGATTGCAAGAACATAGGTATATACTAACTCTTCTCTGCAGATATCTTTGAGTTGGTTGATTATTATTTTAATTTTATTCAAACACTTGGTTTGATTAACTTTTGTTGTTAATGCACTCTGTTATATTATTGAAATGATTGAGTTGCTTATTTTTTCTACACTTAGTATAACTTTGTGAAAGTTGTCTTGAATGTTATCATATTTTTGTATAATGACAAGGGGAGAAAAATAGGAAAGCAAAACGTAAATTAATAATATATTGCTTGCTAAACCAGCTTTGACGCAGGGAGGGGTTTCATACCTCATCTAAGCAGGGAGAGTAAGTACACCTACTCATCAGTTTTTATTTCATATTATTCATTTGTTTTTCATTTGGGTGTCATCGTCAAAAACGTGGAGAGTGATTGGAAATCTAGTCCCACCCCAAAGTGGTTTTGATGATGATCACACCAAATGTTGTTAATATACTAATCACATTATTTAAGTGTGTAGGTTGTGCAATTAAATTGATAAAAGCTTAAAGCATACTCCGGGAAGAAGAACCTCAACCACACTCATAGAAGATGAAGAGGAATCTAGCTCGCATTCTACGCTAAGCATAAAAGGAGCTCAACGATGAAGCTCAAAGAGCATGCTCAAGCTCAAGCTAAAAGAGGAGCTTAAATTCAAGTAAAGCACATGCAACTTCATCAAGATCTCCAAGGCTTCAAAGTTTTCATTAAGTCTAGTGTGTGAGTTGTCTTCTTCTTAGGACTATGTTAAAGCCAAGAAAAATTTGCTCTCACACACAAAATGATTTTCGAATATAGTTTTAACTTGGTTTAAACTTTTCAAGAGCTTATTGATTGAGAGCTATAGATTCAATTCTCGTAGTTAACCTCCAAACACCCAGGAGTTGATTACACAACTTATATCAGAGTTTCACTTAAAAACTGCTCTGGGAGTCGACTACCAAAGGAGGGAGTCGACTACCTGCTGTAGTAGAGTTTTTACTGAAAACTCTCTGGGAGTCAACTACCTCCTATGGGAGTCGACTACCAGCTGTGCGTTTTGACCTTGATTGCCTCTCTCATTTATTCTTTGCTTGATTTTTGGGCTGAAGTCAAACTCAATTTGAATTCTTTTGAATTCACTTTTGGCTCTATAAATAGAGACCCCTTGAGAACATTTTCCTCACCAATATTTTCATTCTTAAGCTAAGCTAAAATTCTCTCAATTCTCAATGTTGTCATCGCGCTCAAAATTGTTCATAGCCAAAATGGTTTTTCAAGTCTATGATCTTATTGTTTTATATTCGTCTATAAATTCTTTTTAGGATCATTATTATTTTTGGCTATTGCAAATTGGATTTCAAAGTCATTCTCTTTGATTTTTCATATTCTCAAAGGATTTTTTGAAACAACAAGATTCTAGATCACATTGAAATATTTCATATTCTTTGTGTGATCTAAGAACGATTTAAAATTCTATAGCCACATTAAGCACAATTGCAAATTTATCTTGGCTATAGAATTATTGGGTGCAAACCAATCTCCATTAACTTATTGTGGTGAATTGGATTTGATTTTACTTGTAGTCCCTTGGTGATAAGGGTATTGTAAATCTTAGTCAAGACTAGGTGGTTGGAAATCCTGGTGGTGATACTAAGTCGTTGGAAATCCTAACGAGTGAAGTTAGGTAATTGTATTGCTAAGGCAATAGTGGATTAAATCTCGATCTGAGACGGTTGGGGACTGGACTTACCCAGGTTGCGGGAACCTGGATAAATCACTTGTCTCTCTGTGTGATTTTCTGTGATTGTCTCTTACTATTTACTTCGTGCATATTTGTTCGTTGTTTATAATATATGTCATTTATAATTCCTTGTTAATAAAATTTTTATTGCAAAAATTGTATTTTTATTGCGTTGTGAGATCTCTCTCTTCATTATCATTGATCTGTGTGTCTCATCTTGTATTCTTTTTAAGATCATCGTGTTGATTAAGGACCAAGCGTAGATCACTTT
The DNA here is from genome assembly GCA_030789695.1 of Scilla litardierei. Classification (NCBI taxonomy): domain Eukaryota; kingdom Viridiplantae; phylum Streptophyta; class Magnoliopsida; order Asparagales; family Asparagaceae; genus Scilla; species Scilla litardierei. The sequence continues at coordinate 77,288,710 of CM061132.1, read as the reverse complement.
ACTTGGTTCCTTAGGCAGCATTGGAACGGAAATTTGTTGTGTATTAATTATTGTCAAAAAAAAGTTTAATTCACACAATACTATTCAACCCTCCCTTTTAGTGTTGTATGCCATCCACAGGATCCAACAACTAGGTCATATGTTTTAATTTTGATGATGAAAAACAAATCATGTCGTACTAATGATTTCATTAAGTGATTTCAGGACCAGTTATGCAAAAGAAATTGTTTGTGCAAAAAGCTTTATATGTGTGGGCAATTGTGCAAAAAGAAATTCAAAAAGAGTCCTACTTCTTCCACAATTGTTCATGCATCATGAAGATGGAGATTTGGTTGGATTTAAAATGGGTTTTAATTAAATAGGAGTTTTATCTTAAGAGGAATTCTACTTTTGATAGGAAATGCTTGATCTCTTATTTAACCCCCTATGCATGCTCATCCAAAGCCCATGCAACCAAGGAGATACCCTAGCCGGCCAACAAAAGAAATAATCTCCATCAAATCCTCCCCTTGTGGTCAAAGATTTCAAGAGCATACAAACCCTAAAACTCACGGTAACAAGGATCCCCCAATGATGTGCAAGGCCAATCTCTTCAAGTTGCCACAAGGATTTCTTCCTCAAGCTTCAATCATCAAGTTGATACATCTACAACTCAAGTCAAGGAACAAAAAGTGCCATCTTCAAGTTCTTTATTCAAGCCTCAAACTAGAGAATGATTTCTCCAATCAAGATACAAGCTTTCAAATTTGAGAAATTTGTTTCGATCGCGCAGTCAACTTCAAATGTCATTATCTCTTGATCCAGACATCGGATCGATAAGCTGTTTGCGCCTACATGACCACACCTTCATACTCTACATAACGGTGGTAACCATCCTTTGCTCAATCTGTAAGAACAAATCTAGTTTCGGAGTTTTCTACAGAACAGATCCTACAAATTCCAGATTTGCACAGTCAACTTCTAGAGCTTATATCTTTCAATCCTGATATCGGATTTGCGAATCGTTTGTGCCTACGTGATCAAAATCCCATGAACTTCATTACGATGATATCTCTCTGATTTTACACTGCAACATTAAATTTGTTTGAATTTGTTTTTGTGAGATTATATTGTGAATAGCTTTACTCTAAAGCTATCTCTGTGCTTAAACTTTTGAACTATATCTTGTATGGTGTGATCACTGCCTGGAAGTGTGATCAGAATTATTTTCTCTTTTGGTTATATAGATGGTGAAATCCTCATAGGTTTTGGGGTTGGAGTTTAGGCGGGGAGCCACTCCGTTAAACAAACTATTGCTTGCATATCTGATATGTGATTATGTGGTTTGCATTATTTCGTTGTGCTTAAATTTTTAATTTTTATCATACACCCTATTCACCACCCTCTAGGGTGTTTTTAAGGGTGTCAACAAGCCACCGCCACTGGAGGGACGTGGGGCGGGAGGTCGGCAATGGCCGCTCCTCCCCCTCAAAGTCGAAGGCAAAAAACCATCGTTTAAGATAAAGGGAAATAATCAATTTTTGTCATGATAAAAATCATTTTTTTCTAGTTCAACCTTGTGAGATTTATATCATAGGCATCATGAACATGATAAAAAATTATATCGTTTTCGATATAACCTAAAGATTGGAGAAGAAGAGCGCATGGAGGTCGATGACATCCGCGCGCGATGGATCGAACTTCTCCTTCAGGGAGAACATGCTAATAACGTGTTGTGAATGTGTCTCCTAAAAAAGAATACAAGCCTGTATTTATAAGAGAAGAGCGAGTTATGTATATGATACAATATTTTAAAGAGATACAATCTTATGTTTGTTGTGAAGGGATAATACCGAGTTGGTTAGTCGGTTGGGATCACGGCTTATCATATAGATAAGACCGTATCTATTGTATCCTATCTATGTACGCTCCTCTATATGCTATAACTAAAGAGCTGGGGTTCCTCCCCAGATATTGATTCATAACATGTTATTAGCAAAAGCCACTAAATAAATATTCCACACAAAATCGATCGTTGTGAAAGCGAAGAAAGGTGGGAGATCCACGCGCGCAATGTCAAGCTTCATCAAACGAGCGTCGCCATCCACGTCGGCTTCGTTCAACCGTCGCTACATCCGGAGGACAGATATGGAGGTAAATCTCGCTAAAAATGTCGTTTTTATCATACGTATGATGGTATTCTCCATAGATCTCGCAAGATCGAAGTGGAATTAGGGCTAATCGTCCAAAAATCAAGTTTTTAACATGCTTTTAATCTGAAAATAATGAAAAATAGGGTTTTTACCCTACCGATCCACCGCAGGCAGCTGCTCCCCCCACTTTCCCCTTATTTTGTACGGCGACCCCATCGGTCCGCCCCCGAAGTGGGGTCGACGCCCGCCGATATCAACCCCCCCCCGAAGGGGAGCGGCGCTCGCCACAGTCGGACCCCCCAGAACGGGGGCTGCGCTCGTCATAGTTGAACCCCCCCAAAGGGAGGTCGGCCTCCTCGCCGCAATCGGACCCCCGAAGGGGGGTTGCGCTCGCTGCAGTCGGACCCCCCCCGAAGGGGGGCGACGCTCGCCTCAGTCGAACCCTCCCGAAGGTGGGTTGGCCTCCTCGCTGCATTCGGACCCCCCCCGAAGGGGGGCGGCGCTTGCCGCAGTCGAACCCCCCCAAGGGGGGTCGGCCTCATCGCCGCAGTCGAACCCCCCGAAGGGGGGGTCGGCCCCTCCTTACCGCAGTCGAACCCCCCTCCCGAAGGGGGGCGGCCTCCTCGCTGCCGTCGACCCCCCCGAAAGGGGGCGCCGCCGTAAACCCCATCGGCTCCGGCGAAGGGGGGGGCACCTGCCCCTTGTCGCCGCTCGGCGGCAACACTCTGAGGGGGCGGCCGCGGTTAACCCTAACCGCCACCCCTCAGCCCTATTTCTCTTGGGCCCGAAGCCCATTCAAAAAAACGAATTACATCCTTGCGGGCCTGAAGCCCGTAGGCAAACTGCTGGCCTTAGGTCCGTAGGCCTAATATTCCAAAAAAAGATACCGACCGCGGGCCTGAAGCCTGCAGCCAAACTGCGGGCTTCAGGCCCGCATGTCAATTTTTTTTCGGAAAAAAACAAGGGGGGCTAAGATATAAGCTATAAAAAGGCTTTTTGGGGCTAAAAATTAATTAAAAATGGCGTTTTGTGAACCTAAAAATTCATGAAAAAATCATGATAAATTATTTCTTCTGCGGGCTCGATGTGAAGTTTCATCTGCAGGCAAAGTCCATCATTTCTGGTGTGACTAATAATGAAAATGTAAGCGATATAGAAAAGGCACAAGCCATTACCTATATTCGCCGCTATGTGGACAAGACCCTAAAAGCTGAATACCTTACGGTCGAATATCCATATGCGATGTGGACTGCACTTGAGGATAGATATAAACATCAGAAATATGTTATACTACCAAGGGCACGATATGAGTGGGAGAACCTGAGACTGCAGGACTTTAAGTCCATAGCTGAGTACAACTCAGCTCTCTTTAGCATCACCTTACGCCTGAAGTTGTGTGGTGAAAAAGTCTCAGAAGATCGCATGCTGGAAAAGACGTACACGTCTTTCCATGAGAAAGATGCAATACTAATGCAGCAATACCGTGAACGAAAGTTCACCAAGTATTCTGACTTGTTGTCATGTTTACTCATGGCTGAACAAAACAGAGAGCTTCTCCTCGCCACTCACCACATGCGCTCCCTGGCACTGTCCCCATCCCGGAAACTCATAATGCATCTTCTTCTCGAAAGAAGAGAGATAATAAACGAAAAGAAAGACCACATAAAGGGGGACAGAACAAAAGCGCTAAGGGCCATGTCCAGCAGCGAGGAAATGAAAGTAAGCGGAATTTCACCTGGCGCAGAAATGACAACAAGAAGAATGATGCACCCCCACCCAAGAGGGATTGGAAAGACCTGTGCCATAGCTGTGGTATGAAAGGTTACTGGTCCAGAGTGTGCCGAACTCCGCAGCATCTCCAGGATTTGTATAAAGAAAACAAGAAAAATAAAGTTGAAACAAACCTGGTAACCTCTGATGCTCCAGTCAAGTTTACAGCTGATGACTTCGAATATAATGACCTACTTGATTAGCCTTCTATTTTTATCCTAGCTACTTGTTTTGAAAACATTTCATGTTATGAAAGCCTTTTGAATTACGTAATTTGATTTTGAATGAAAATGTTTCTCTAAAAACGTGCCTATATGATTCATCTTTCAATAGATGAACTGCTCTCATAACTGATTAGTAGACAATAAATAAACACAAACGACCCTTCAAATTAAAGCCCAAAATCAGGGCCATATTGAAGGTTCTGGGAACGCAACACTGTTGCTCCCAAATGACACAAAAATAAAGGATGCACTAATCTCTCCGAATTCCAACCGAAACTTACTAAGTTTCAAGGACATCCGTTTTAATGGATTCTATTTGGAAACGACAAATGTAAATGAAAAAGAATTACTGTATGTAACATCTCAAGAAAAAAGGAGTAAATACATACTTGAACATTTTGAGAGCCTTTCTGGCCTCTAACATACAAAGATTCGAAGAGAGGAAGCGAATTTAACGGAGCACCTGCGGTGCCCGACATCAGCCACGTTTTTACTTTGGCATGATAGAATTGGCCATCCTGGATCAGTGATAATGCATCACATCTTATCCTATGGGTATGATTTGAAGAACTAGAAGATTCTTCAGAAGGGATAATTCTCTTGCATCCCTTGCTATTAGGAAAAACAAATTACAAGGCCATCTCTACTAAAAGTTGACGAAGAATTTCCACGCTTCCTCAAAAAGAATATAAAGAGATAGATGTGGACAAATCCACCCCCTAGTGTACTATTTCAGTACTTTATTGTACTGATAATTGCATCCTCAAAATATTCGTATGTGTGTCTACTATCGACCCGCAACCTAGTTTTTCCAAAGCTATTGGCACAAATAATAATGTTGCGGTCACATTTTCCAGACAATCAAATAAAGAAAATAAGTCGGATAATGTTGGGGAATTTATCTCCTAGTTATTTCAAGAGTACTGCCAAGCAACAGAAATAGAAATGTTCATACCCAAAATGGGTCGGCAGAGTCATTGATAAATAGACTCCAAAGGATTGCACGTCCAATGTTAATGATATCCTAATTGCCGATGGATGCTTGGGAACATGCAAATTCTGCATGCTGCATCGTAAATGAAAATAAGATCCTTTGGAGGTCAGAGTCTCCAATGCATCTTGCATATTGAATGCCACCGAATATGTCTCACTTGAGAATCTTCGGTCGCGCAGTTTAAATCCCATCGCACCACTACAGAGGACAAAAATGGGTCCTCAACGTAGCCTAGATATCTATGTAGGGTTTGACTCACCCTCAATTATAAGATATCTAAAACCCCAAACGGGGGACGCATTTAAAGGCACATTTTGAAGACTGTGATTATGATGAGACGAGTTTCCCCAAAATAGACTCAGATACTGGAAATCTGGTGCGATGCAAATTATAAGTGGGATACAAAAAGTTTGACCCACTATGATCCGGTAACAATATAATGTGAAGATGAGATCCTGAAGATCCTCCACATATATAACAATGTTCACCAGTTACCGAACTCGTTTACTGACAACCAGAAGATTGTCAAATCACACATCCCTGCTGCAAATACTCCAGCTAGGATTGACATCCCGAGAATGGATGCAATCCACCAGCTGCAGAAGTGACTGTTCCTTAACAGAAAAGAGGCAGACCATCAGGCTCCAAGGATGAAAATTAAAGAACAAAGAAAAACTCCTGGAGACCTTAAGACAATACTACCACAGGACAATGAGCTCATGTCCACACCCTCACCCTTCCTGGAATCCACTACAGAGGAAATGCCGGGAAAAACTGAAATTGAAAGTAAATGTTATACGTACTGGGAAGGTGTTGGACATAAAGAACATAATTGTCGACAATGTATTCACGTATCATATTGCCATATACATCGCAAAAGCGATGATGTTTATAAAATATTGTTCCATACTATGTTGCTAAGATGTAAACGTAGAGATTGGCCAAATATGGAACGAGTCAATAAAAAATGAGCTGGACTCACTTATGAAACGTGAAATGTTCGGACCTGAAGTCCAGACACTAAATGGTGTCAAACCTGTGGGTAAAATAAGTATTTCATAACATAAGAAAAAATAAATACAAAATCATATGCTATAAGGTACAACATATAGCCCAAGGAAAATTTCGCTGAAACTAGGGATCGAACAAATTAAAATGAGTATGACTCATAAATGATGCATCAGTCTCCCTAAGTTACCTTACGATTTGGCAAATGAAATTTGGATATGCTGTTATTGGATGTTGTGACGGCATACCTTTGTGGATATCTTGGTAAAGATAAATTCTATATTTCCTTAAATGCCTGAATAGACTTCGGGATGTCTATTCTATTGAAGAAAAACAATAAGATTAACAAATAATGTACAACCAAGAGAATCACTTGATAAAGCAATGATTCCTACTGAGGGTTGTCTTTGCATTTAAGCAAAGAACAGGATTTGAGATCATAGTTATGAACAACTTAAATCTCATCGAATCTCCTGAGAAAACAGAAATATCTGTTCAAGCCTGACTATTAAACATGAAATGAAAGACGTAGGCAAAAATATATTAAGTCATAGCTCACAGATTTATTATCTTAATAAAATCATGTTATATATGTCCAGAAGTGCGTTGAAGAAATTAAAAGGATCATTGTCATCCAAAGTACACTCTATGAATGTACAAAAAGACCCCTTCCGATCGCTGGAAGAGGGGGAGGATATAATTAGTCCTAAAGTCCCTTATCTAAGTGCAATCAAGCACTCCTGGTTAACTACATGCGTCCCGATATAGCAGTTGCAGTAAACTCATTAGCCAGAGATAATTAGGCACCGTAAAAAGGTCATTAGACTAGAGTTAAGCCTTCTGCGCTTCTTCCAAGGGTCGAAAGATTTGGGCTTACATTATATGGTATCATCATCCATGTTTATGCAAATGCAGGTTACAGGTCCGATCCATATACTGAGAAATCACAGACTGTGTACCCAAAGTGGGATGGCCATCTACTGCAGCTCGGAAAAAAAATTATGAAGGCAACATCATCCTATTATTCTGAGATCCTCACCATTCCAGAAACACACCAATGGTGTATTTGAGGGCGACTGGTGGTACATTACATCCCAGTGATCACTGGGATAGAGGATGGTATTGTGGAGCTGACCACATAATCTGAAGACCACATCAGAGGCGTCTAGAAACTTAGCACACCTCTCCAGAGTTTCTGGATTCAGCAGCAGCTTAATGGTGATAATATTTGTAATATTGTAATCTATGTATACCTTCGGAATGTTATAAATAGGAGTGTTGAGATAAGCCTAAGAGATCTGAAAGCCTATGGGCTTTTACAGATCAGGGGGAGTTGAGGGAATTTGTACTCTTTTCCCTTAGCTATGGGTTTTTCCACAGTGTTTTCATAGTCAAAGGTTTTAACGAGACAAATCACATCAACTCTGGATCCTGAAGTATCCACCCCTTTGTGACGCACAGAATCCCGAAGTGTTCATGAGCAGAGTCACGTGTACAAATCAGGGGGAGTTAGAGAGTGTTTGTACTCTTTTTCCTTAACTATTGTTTCTCCCATAGGGTTTTCCATAGCTAAAGGTTTTAACGAGGCAAACATCACCAACTCAGGATCCTGAAGTATCTACCCCGTGTGAGACTCGCACTACACTCAGAATCCTGAAGTATTCATGAGCAGAGTTCACACATATGGTTGGATAATGAGAGTGTTGTGAAGGGATAATAACGAGTTGGTTAGTCGGTTGGGATCACGGCTTATCTTATAGATAAGACCGTATCTATTGTATTCTATCTATGTACGCTCCTCTATATGCTATAAATAAAGAGCTGGGAGGTCCTCCCCAGATGGTAATTCATAACAATGTTCCATTTATAACATAGATGTGTTATGAATCAATAACTGGGGGAGGAGCCCCCCAGCTCTTTATTTATAGGCAATTGAGGGAATACAAATATGAGCTACAATGATATGTGCCTATCTCTAGGATAGCCCAGAATCTTAACCAACTACGGTTAAATAACCGTTCACAACACTCCCCCTTATCCAGCCATAGGTGTGGACTCTGCTCGTGAATACTTCAGGATTCTGAGCGTAGGATAGTCTCACACGGGGTGGATACTTCAGGATCCTGAGTTGGTGAGATTTACCTCGTTAAAACCTTGAGCTATGGATAACCCAGTGGGAAAACCCATAGTTAAGGAAAAAGAGTACAAACTCTACCTAACTCCCCCTGATCTGTACAAGCTCTCAAGCTTTCAGATCTCTTAGGCGTCTCATTCCAATCTATGTACAAGCTTCCTAAAAGTGGCAGTAGGAAGGGCTTTAGTGAACAAGTCTGCCAAATTGTCACATGATTGCACTTGTCTGATGTCGATCTTGCCATCTCTCTGTAGCTCGTGCGTCCAGAGAACTTTGGTGAAATGTGTTTTGTTTTGTCGTCTTTGATGAAGCCACCTCGTAACTGAGCTATGCAAGCGGCAGTGTCCTCGAACATTGTAGTAGGTTCGAGATCTCCAGTCTGCATCCGATCGTAGACATGATGTGGTGGACAACTGAGCGTAGCCATACGCATTCTCTGCTCGCTTCATGGATGGCAATGATCTTTGAGTGATTGGATGAGGTTGCCGTCAAGGTTTGCTTGATGGATCTCAAGGAAATGGCTGTCCCTCCATAGGTAAACACGTACACAGTCTGTGATTTTGCTTTGTGGAGATCAGACAAGTAACCTGCATCAGCATAACCAGCAAGTGTAGAGGATATTCCATTTTTGTAAAAGAGTCCCAAATCTGTAGACCCTTGGAGGTAGCGCAGAAGGTGCTTAACCCCGGTCCAGTGGCACTGTGTGGGCGTTGCACTGTATCTGGCTAGCAAATTTACTGCGAACGCTATGTCGGGACGCGTGCAGTTTGCCAGATATAGTAGTGCTCTGATGGCACTCAGATAAGGGACTTCTGGACCAAGTATATCCTCCCCCTCTTCCAGCGGCCGGAAGGGGTCTTTATGTGCATCCAGAGATTGTACCACCATAGGTGTACTTAGTGGATGACATTGGTCCATATGGAATCTTTGCAACATTTTCTTCGTGTATGTGGTTTGATGTAATAGGATTCCATCTTTTAGATGTTCAATCTGTAAGCCAAGGCAGAATTTCGTTTTGCCTAGGTCTTTCATTTCAAATTCTTTTGTTAGGCTTACAGATATCTCGGTGATCTCTTCAGGAGATCCAATTAGATTTAGATCGTCTACGTAGACAGCAATTATTACGAATCCTTTTCCCTTTGTTCTTATAAAGATACAAGGACAGACTTCATTGTTGTTGAATCCTTGTTGAACAAGGAATTCACTGAGTCTGTTATACCACATTCTTCCTGATTGTTTAAGACCATACAATGATCTTTGCAGCTTAACAGAGTAGACGTCTCGATGTCTATCTTTTAGTTCAACAGGCATAGAAAAGCCATCAGGAAGTTTCATGTATATCTCCTTGTCGAGATTGCCGTATAGATATGCGGTCACAACATCCATTAGCTGCATATCTAGGCCTTCCTTTGCTGTTAAGCTTATCAGGAATCTGAAAGTGATCGCATCCATGACCGGGGCATATGTTTCGTCATAGTCAATACCCGGTCTTTGGGAAAATCCTTGTGCTACAAGTCTAGCTTTGTAGCGTGCAATCTTATTATTTTCATTTCTTTTTCTTACGAATACCCATTTGTATCCCACAGGTTTGACACCAGTAGGTGTATGGACTATTTGCCCAAAGACTTTGCGTTTCTGAAGAGAGTCCAGTTCAGCTTCTATTGCCTGATTCCACTTTGGCCAGTCATTTCTACGTTTGCATTCAGCAACGGAATGTGGATCATGATCATCGTCGCTTCTGGCGACGTGAATATCAATGTGAAACGCGAAGTCATCATCGACGACTGTACTCTTTCTGTCCAATACCTCCCATGTACGTACATAATTTAATGATATTTCAGTTTCTCCCTACAGTTCCTCTGCAGTGGATTCTGGGAGGGGAGAGGGTATGGACACGAGCTCGTTTCTCTGTGGGGGTATCGTCCCAAGGTCTTCGAATATTTTTCTTTTTCTTGGATTTTTATCCTTGGAGCCTGGTGGTCTGCCTCTTTTCTGTTGAGGTGCAGCCCCTTCTGCTGCTGGTGGATTGTATCCATCCTTTGGGATGTCAATCCTAGCTGGAGTATTTGCAGCAGGGATGTGTGATCTGACAATCTTCTAGTTGTCAGTGAACGAATCCGGTAATCTATGAACTGTGTTCTGGATGTGTAAGATCTTCAGGATCTCATCATCACATTGTTTTGTTACCGGATCGTAGTGGGTCAGACTTTTTGTATCCCACGTTAACATTTGCTTCACGCTAGACTTTTCAATGTCTAGGCCCATTTTGGGGAAATAAGTCTCATCAAAGTCGCAGTCTTCAAGACGTGCCTTAAAAGCGTCCCCCGTTTGGGGTTCTAGGTATCTTATAATGGAGGGTGAGTCAAACCCTACATAAATACCTAGGCGACGTTGAGGGCCCATCTTGGTCCTCTGGGGTGGTGCAATGTGGATATAAACTGCGCAACCGAAGATTCTCAAGTGAGAAATGTTCGGCAACGTTCCATATGCAAGTTGCATTGGAGATAGACTCTGACCTCCTGAGGGTCTTCTTCTTTTAGTGATGCAGCATGCAGAATTGCATATCTCCATGCATCCACTGGCAACTGGGATTTCATTAGCAATGGACGTGCAATCCATTGGAGTCTTTTGATTAGCGACTCAGCTAGCCCGTTCTGGGTATGAACATGTGGCACCGGATGTTCAATTTCTATTCATGTTGCCTGGCAATATTCTTGAAATGACTGAGAGGTAAATTCCCCCGCATTATCCAGACGTATTTTCTTTATTTGGTTGTCTGGAAAATGCGCCCGCAACTTTATTATTTGTGCCAAGAGCTTTGGAAAAGCTAAGTTGCGGGTTGAAAGTAGACACACATACGAGTATTTCGAAGATGCATCAATTAGTACCATGAAGTACCGGAAAGGCCCACTAGGGGGTGGATAGGTCCACATATGTCTCCGTGTATTCTTTCGAGGAAGCTAGGAGACTCGATATCCACTTTAAGTGGTGATGGCCTTGTTATTAATTTACCCTTGAAGCAGGGTACACAAGGTAATTCTCCCTTCTGAAGAATCTTCTAGTTCTTCAGGTTATGCCCGTGGGATTGTGATAAGATGCGATGCATCATCACAGATCCGGGGTGGTCAAGTCTATCGTGCTAAAGTAAGAATTTGGCTGATGTCGGGCACTTCAGGTGCTCCGTCAGGTTTGCTTCCTCTCTCCGAATTTTTGTATGGTAGAGGCCCGATGAGAGGCTCTCAAAACGTTCAAGTATGGTTTTAACTCCATTTTCTTGAGACGTTACATACAGTAATTCATTTTCTTTTACATTTGTTGTTTCCAAGTGGAATTAGTTAAGACAGATATCTTTGAAACTTAGTAAGTTTCGCTTGGAATTCGGAGAGTAAAGTGCATCTTTAATATTTATTTCTGTTCCTTTGGGGAGCAACAAGGTTGCATTCCCAGAACCTTCAATTATGTCCGATGGCCCTGAAATTGTATTTACAGGGCTCTTATACGGTATAATGCTATGGAAGTAGCATTTGTGCTGAAGGATCGTATGTGTTGAAGCACTGTCACCAAGCAGTCATGAGAGCATCCCATCTAAAAAGATGAGTAAACATTTGCATTCAGAAAAACTAAATTTTATTCAACAGAAATCAAATTACATCAAAAAGCTCTCATAAGATAAATTGTTCTGAATAAAATGCTAAGATAAATAAAGTAGGCTAATCAAGCATGTCATCTGATTTGAAGTCTTTTGCTGTGAACTTGACTGCATTGTTCGCAGCCACCAGGTTTGTTTCGGCATTCTTTTTCTTGCTTTGTTTATAAAGCTCCTGGAGATGCAGATGGGTCCTGCACACTCTGGACCAGTGGCCTTTCATGCCACAGCTGTGGCAATGGTCTTCCCAATCCCTCTTGGGTGGGGTGCATCATTTTTCTTGTTGTCATTCCTGCGCCAGGTGAACTTGCGCTTCCCTTCATTCTTTTGCTGCTGTTGTACATGGCCATTGGCTTTTTTCTGTTGTCCCCCTTTCTGTGGTATTTCTTTTCTTTTATTATCTCTCTTCTTTTTGAAGGAAGAGGAATGGTGAGCTTCTGGTAGAGGGGCAGTGCCGGGAGGACGCATATTGTGAGTGACGAGAAGAAGCTATCTGTTTTGCTCGGACATGAGTAAACATGACAGCAGCTCAGAATACTTGGTGAACTTGCGTTCACGGTATTGCTGCATGAGTATCGCATCCTTTTCATGGAAAGACGTATACGTCTTTTCCAGCATGCGATCTTCTGAGACTTTCTCACCACACAATTTCAAGCATGAGGTGATGCTAAAAAGTGCTGAGTTGTACTCAGCAATGGACTTAAAGTCATGCAGTCTTAGGTTCTCCCACTCATATCGTGCCCTTGGGAGTATAACATCTTTCTGATGTTTATACCTGTCCTCAAGGGCAGTCCATAGCTCAAGTGGATCTTCGACCGTAAGGTCTTCAGTCTTTAAGGTCTTGTCCACATAGCGGCAAATATAGATGATGGCTTGCGCCTTCTCTATATCGCTAACATTTTCTTTTTCTGTCACAGCAGCAATGAGGGACTTTTCCCGCAGGTGAAACTTTACATCTAGCTGCCAGCTTAGATAGTTTCTACCTGATGCATCCAGCACTTCGAAATCAACGCTTGCAATTTTAGCCATTTATCTAGTAGAGCACAAAACATGCATAAATTAATATTTTAATCAAAGAAAACATTTTCATGCGAGGCAATATTTTATGAAAAGCTAAATGTGTGGATCGGCCAGTCCCACAAGAAAAAGTCCAAAGTCCATACAGTCCAAATTATACAAATTTGCAGCTTTAAAAGGAAAATACAACTTTGGAAACCCCGTGGGTCCCATATGATATCTCCAGCTTCAAATGTGGCCTCCGTCTCCATAGAAGTTGGTCTTCTTTCTTCGACATTTACATAAGTTCCTCACTACAATTTCTCTCAAAAATAAAAGAAAAGTGCGGGAAATAAACTGTGGGACTTAAACAGCAGATCCAAAACCCACATTTAGCCATTCATGCAGAAATATTATGCTCATCAACATTTTCATTCACAGACATCGCAGGCAGTTATATTCGCATGAGGATAAAACATTTAATCACTTAATAATTATTGGACCACTGGACAACGTCATACACCGTTAGGTTAGGTGACTAACGGCAGAGCGGTCGCAGGATCTTCCTAATTATTAAGTTTTAAATATAATGCACAACCATGCATATAATATCCACAGAATAAGCCTAGTGATGTAAAGCATCTAAAGATGATTTTTACAGAAAAGAAAATCATTACGATGCATGGGTTGTAAAAGCTTTTGGGTTTAATCAACGGATTGAAGAAGAGCCCAAAAACAACATGTTCTTTATAAAAGGAAAAAGTTTTCCTTTTTTAATTTATCCCCAAAAAAATCCCAAAGGTTCCTAGGATCCCCCGTTTTTTCTCAAATTTTTATTGACTATTTGGTCGCCAAGAATGCCGATTTTTCTCAAATTTTTAGCCCAAAAAGCTTTTTTGTAGCTTTTATTATTGTTCCCCCAAGAATATATATATCTATTCTATAAAACACAACCTTTTTTGAATTTTGTCCCAGTCATAAGTCCAGTCATATTTTTGGTTGTCCCAGTCTTCAAGAACGGCTTGGATTTACTCTGGTAAATGGCAAGGATGTTGCCACGTACATAAGTGGGTCCCGCAGGCACGCAGGTGAGAGAAAGATTTGAAATCACTTTTTAAAATCACGCTCGATCACAGTTTTCCAGGCACGTTGGGAGTAAAAATTTGGGGGGGGGACCCAAGATCACATTGGGGGGAAACCTCAAAAAATTTTTCGGGGGGGGGGGGGATTTATTCTCTCTGCCTGGCCCTCACACCCTCTTCATCCTTACGACCTCTTCATCCATCAACCCGAATTGTCGCATATAGCCATTAGAACATTTTTGAAGCTTCCGGAGGGCCATCGGATGCCCTAATGGAGTCGACCCTCGCCCAAGCTCTCGATCCAAAGCTCTCGAGCCCAAGCCATCAGAGTGCAAGCATCGTGCAAGCAGTGCGTGCAAGCCCTAGCCATAGTTCAGATCCAAACACCCGACTGATCCGAGTGCAAGCATCGCTGATTGAGGGAGGATCTAATGTGAAAGTGGTCAGGTGCATCGAGCTAAAGGTTATACCTTTCATCAATTTTTTTTTTTATTTTTGGGTTCTTTCCTTTTATGTGATTTGCAAATCTGAAGAATACAACATCGTTGATTGAGGAACGAGCTTACATGAAAGAGTTTAGGCGCATCGGGCCAACGGTGAGACCTTTAATTCCTTGATTTCTATGTTCCATGCATACATCTACTTTCTAGGGCCATCTCTATTGATGTGTTGATACCACATGAGCTGTTTAATTTAATGCCTCAACGAATCTTAAATTTAGTGTTTTATTAGCTTAATGCCATGTTAACAGAAGCTGGCGATGCTATGATTGGGATGGGATAAAGCTAGCTTTCTGGCGTTTTGCATTATGATAAGATTATAGCTGTTTGTTTACAATGATGTTTCATGTATGTTTCTTATGATTACATTTTTTGTTTGCATATTTGTATTCCTGATTCATGTATTGACCGCAGTTCTCACCGTAAAACTATTGATTTGGTCAAGGACTATAATATGCAATACAAAGAAAATGTTACTTCCATCATGTTGGATACAAAGGTATGCTTACTTTTTGAAATTGTCTTTTAAAAATCATCCTCTTTTCCCTTGGCATTCTAATTTAAGAAGCATTCTAGACTGTTGCAAACCACAGTTGCAAATAGTTTAGAGAGAATGGTTTTTTTTGGGGGGGAATTTTGAATCCCATTTTTCTTCTGTTGAATGAGAGCTGCAGTAATTTTCAAATTATGGGTGATTGCATAATCACACGTTAGAGCTTGAACGTGCAGAAGCCGAAGCGGTGAGGGCTTCTAACATCAACACCATTCTCAGCTAAATTGTGAGAGCTTCTAACCTCGATCTCATCTGGAAAAATAGGTGAGAGCTTCTAACCTCTCTGATTTTTGATGTTCTTCAGTTTCTTTGTTGTTTGTTCATTGTTGATTGAATCAACAACTTCTAATTGCAGGAAATTTGTCTTCCCAAAGCTCTGATTTCTTCATTAATCCAAGGTTTGGCCCTTGCCCATTTTTTATTTTCGATTTTTGGTTTTGTTTGTGATTTAATTTTTACTTATTAATCCCAATTTCATCAATCTTTTGATTGGTTTTTATTAGTGATAGGCTGCTCTGTGTCCTTTCTTTTCAATTTTTGTTGATCTGGAGCTGCAATTTAGGTATCGCATTCAAGATTATTAGAAAATTTGAGATTTTATTCCGAGAAAAATATCGTTGTTTAAATGGTACGGTTTTGTTAAACGTTGTGTTGTTAATTTATGTTTTCCTGGAACATGCACTATTTCCTCACCCACATACCTCATGCAGGATATTCTCATATATTTAACAAACTGAGATGTTTTCTTTGATGTAGTAGCTATTTGAACATCCAAACTGAAAAAAATCAAGTAGCCGTGGTACACAAAAATCCTGTCATATAAAGGTATCAACAAATTTATATGAAACCTATAACAGGTTGAGAAAATGTTAATTAACAACTGAAAACATGTATTTGTAGCTTGCATAGAACATGTATCTCATTGAACCGGTTAATTCAAGCATTTCATAGAACCTGTGAGTTCATAGAACCTCAATTTGCATATTCAGATGATAATTGAAATACAAGTTATTTCATATAAGCTCAAAAATGTATTTCATAGAACATGCATTTCATAGAGCAATAGATATCTCTTGCTCTCATATTTCATATGACCTCAATTTGCCTTTGCATAGAACCTCAGAAATATCACTTGCTCTCATATTTCATATAACCTCCATTAGACTTTTCATATAACCTCAAAAATATCTCTTGCTCTCATATTTCATAGAACCTCAATTAGCATTTTCATTGAACCTCAAAACTGCTAATTGAAATACAGGTTTTCTGATGTTAATTAACAGGTTTTCAGATGAAATACAGGCGCAAATGAAACAATGGATTATCTGAAAACCTGTTAATTCATGCATTTTTTCCTTACAATGTTAATTGAGGTTATGTTCTTTGTAGCTTGCATAGAACCTGTGTTTCATATAATCGTTGAATCACTGGATTTTTTCTGTTTTTTCATGTTCTGTTTTTTTATTTGGACCAAAGCTCGCTGTTTTTGAACCTGTATTTCATATAAACATTGCCAAAATGAACCTGTCATGTCCACCACGAAATGAAAGGAATGAAGCATTGAATATTTCAGTTATAAATGCATCACTGATTTCATTGGCTATACATTTAAATTGCACTTAAATTTATACATTTAAATTTATACTTTTATATTTCACAGGCTATACATTTAAATTGCACTTCTGCTTTCCTCACCATTTAGTAATTAAGTCCTTCATGTTTTGCAAGATGTGAATGTCAGCATTAATACATGTTCGCCTATCTTGCAGATTTATTATGTGCGGATTTTTAATCGTTTTTGTTAATCTTTTGCAGATTTTGGTAATTGGATATGCTCTTTTCTTGCAGATGCATATGGAGATGCTTATTTGCAGATTTTAATGAATTTTGGTAATTTGAGATTGGAGATGCTCATTTCTTGCAAATTTTTGGAGATGCTCATTTCTTGCAAGCTATCGGGGAAAATACCAGCTGCATTGGGCAGATGTATTGGTTTAGATAGCTTGATGTTGGGTGGTAACTGTAAGGAACAATCCCTTTGTTCTTGAGTGCATTATCAGGAATTCAGGAACTTGATCTTTCTTGCAACAATTTATCTGGCCCACTACCAGAATTTCTTGCGAAAGTAGCAAGGGTTTTTGTATATTGGAACGGTGATCCTTCCATGTTCAGGTGAGAACGTTCGCCATGATCACATGTTCATTCGATTGTGCAACTTAACCCATGTCTCTATGATTAATCCATCCTTTCTTTGATTTTCAACACTATCAAATTTTTGTCCATATATTAACGATGGAACACTGGGAGTTCAGATTGATGCTTCTGTGAGAGACAACGAAGCTAAAGCCGCATTGCTAGATTTCATCAGCTCGGTAATTATCAGGTACTTAAAATTAGGATTTTATTTCATCTTCATTTAAAGTACATCCATTTAAAAAAATTTCAGCATTAGAACGTGCATTAACGATTATAAAGATACAACTTTGTGGTGACACTTTATGATCCTTCCATAACATTATTTCAATTGACATGCACCTTTCCAATGATCAAACAAATTGACAAACACCTTTTCATTTCAATTTGATAATTGACTATATTAGTTCAATTTAACACCCTTTAAACATCCTTTAATAGTTGACTGTAAAAAAGGCCGATTCAGAGCAACTTATTAAAAAAGGCTGTTAAATTAAACTAAAAAGAAATAACCTGATACTGACCCAATATTAGAGCACAACCTGTGAGTATGCCAGCCGTAATATTTCCTTTGCATACACCATGTTTTATTTATTAGTTAGGCAGGAACTTCTAGAGAAAAGCATGGGAGAGCTTATTATTTATGTGTGTCTTCCATGCCACCAATCATATCCTGATGTTAACTTAAAAACCAATGTATTGCAATTTGGATAATCCAAAATATTTTTGAGTTTTCCAGTTTTTTTATTGCAGTTAAATCATTGCATTGCAATTTGGATAATTTGGATAATTTGGAATTTGGATAATTTGGTTTTAACTCCCATCATTTTTGAATTTGGATAATTTGAATTTGGATAATTTGGATAATGCATTTTTGATAATTTGGAAAACATTGCTTGAACTGGATTTTTTGCATGTTTTAATAATTTGGAATGGTTTTGCTCACAGTTGGTTCATAACATTGTTTTATCCAAGGATACGCATTTTTGATAATTTGGAACTACTTTTATCATACTTTCTTTTTTTGATGTGCATTACATACAATTCTGAGGGAAGAAGTACTTCATGGCTTCTACCATCAAAGAATGTAAGGTCTATGTACTATAATACAGTGTTTAGTCATGGTTTACAAAGCCCAGGTTGTAGCATTAAAATCCCTGCTGAATTTTTAATGAAGATACTGGTAAATGCTTTAGCGTGGCTGTTTATATTGATATTTATACATATCATTCGGTTGACAAGAAAGATGACTATTACTTATCATGATGGACGGGGAAGGATAGTATCTAGGTAAATTAAAAAAGTATAAGCCCAAATGTAGCAATAAAAGCACAGATTTTATATTGGCTATTGATTGATGTGGCACAAAGTGTGTGCCTGCAATTTCTAATCCTAAAAAATAGACTTCTCTTTAATGGTGGTCTGTATTGGTCTGTATATGGCTTTGTGCAGGTTTTTGTCAGAAAATGAAGCTGCTACAGCACTTCAAAAGATGAATGGGCAGGTGTGCATACATGTCTGACACGTACATTCATGATGAACTTGCATTGCTTGCTAAAAATTTTGTTGATATATTTTGATAGTGCTAGATATATTTTACTTTGTTTGTATTAACTGTTTAAGTTCATTTTTCAGATTTGTTGGGCTACGGACTACTTAAGGGACAGTGTAGAGGTTTTTTCACCTTCTCGCAATTCCAAAGTTATGCATTATTATCTGTTTAAAAACCAAACTTACCATTTGATTTGGTTTCATCTATTCCATCTTATTTAGCAATGTGATGGATCCTAAGGTTTTCCTGAGTATTAATCCTATTTTCTTAGCATTAAATCTTTTAATTTTGTTGAAACAGGGATTAAATAAGTACCATGTGCCTATGTCATTGGTTGCAAATGCTGTTGCTAAAGGAGCAGTAGCATTAAATCCCATCTCTTTGATTGATGTCGAGGCATTCAACAACCTCCTCCCTCTCTCATCCTACGACGACTATCTATCCTGCAATGGCGAATGCATCATCGGCAGCAGTACAACTACAATACGAGTTTTCCCCCATTTCCACTCTCTTTTTATTTAGTTACTTCATTTTTATCTTCTTTTACTGTAGATTCAGAATATAATTCATTTATGTTGCGATCTTTCTGATATCTAAAAACCACATTTCTTTATTTTTTGTGTCCCCCCAACAATTTTTTATTTGAATGGTTGATGTTGATCATTTAAACCCAGTGATCTGATTCCTTAACTTTTCTTTTTAGAGAACTTTTTAAAGTCAGCATCATGTTCTTCTTTGAAAGAAGAGAGCACGTCTCCCTTAGCTTAGGGCACGAGACATCACAAATGTAATTGTTTTGCAAAAGTTTCAGTTAACACAAAGTGTAGTTAGTGCTGGCATTTTAAGAGAGTAACCATGATAGAAAGTTTGTGACAATATTGTAGCTAGGAAAAAAATTCTATTCTGAACATGTTCATTCTTTTGTCTCATCGAGCTCATATTGTCCATGCATGCAATTTAGCAAGTCAATTGACATTAGTCAGCACATAGAGGAATGCATGTGGATTTGCTATAAATTTGGGTGCCCAAATCAAATGTTGGAAAAAGAACTCATCCCATAAGTAGACCTCAAAAAATTCTTAATTTTCAGATAACTTTCTTTTCGAAAATTACAGAAAGCATGGAGCGAAGAGAATGCCCCAGATCTGGCAAGAATTCTTGATGAAACTGTTCATTTATATGCATGACATCCATGCTTTTTGGTTATTTTCTTTTATTTCTTTGGGGGTGTTTTTGTATTCATCTAATGGACTTCCTTCGCATGGTTTATTTTACAGAAAATTTGCTAAATGATGGCTACTGATTCTCTATCATAAACGAACTATGCCTTTTTTGAACGTTTGTGTAGGTACAATTTGTAGAAACTAAAGATCTAGATTAATCATTAAGCAAGACCATGCAAATAATAATCTAGATATATAACATGCGGAATCTTAAATCATTGACCTACTCGGATTTAGCGGAAGCGTACCTGAGTCCATCGCTAATAATCTGAAAGATCCTGACGATAGCGCAACGGTCGATCTTCCAGAATAGCACGAATCAACCGGTTGGAGAATCCCTTTAGCTTTCTCCCTGTTTCTTTCCTAGCGACGGGACGTAGAAAAGACGGCTCAACTTTGTTCGTGTATTCCGGGGACCATGACCGCTAATATTTATAGGCTAGCCTCCATAGCCCTAGGGTTTCCAACTCGGCCCATCAACGAGTTGAAGCCCAATAGTCTCTACACATAAAGGCCCCACAACATGTTTAACTCATTAGCCCATTTAATTAATTAAAACCAGATCACTAATATATTGGGCTTAATACAACAGCGTAGCACTTATATAATTATTTACCGCATATAAGCCCAACGTTGGATTAAGATCCAACTTAGTCGGATAAGTTCCAACAATCTCCCACTTGGGCTATATGCTTAAACTTTATAATTATATTTCATAGTGCATACAACCAAATAAGATCTTAACCTGCTGTCATTTCTTTAATGAGTCAAAAAACAATCCGGTCCATCAATTATATTAGCAAGGGATCAAATAGATCTTCGCCGCAGCAATTGCAGCTCGACCCATCAGTGGTCACCGTGCTAATACAAAAGAATGACATGGATTATGAAGTGGATGTGTAGCATGGAAATTACATGTAATGTGATCTACAAGTCTATTTCCAACTGATCCTCCTTAACCTTAGTGAGATCATAAACAAACCAAAATCGGAGTGAAGCCGAACTGAAACCAAAAACTTTATTTCTGATCAGAAAATAACTCAAGCTTAAGCTGGAGACTTAATTTTGTCTACAATATGAGCACCCAAAAGAACAAACTCCCACAAAACTGAATGTTCTTAATGAAATGACATCCATATGAGTAGCTAGCTCATAAAACCTTTTGGATGACATTTCCTTACTATAACGGATCCGTAATTACATGGTTTGTTCCGATGTGCTCATTAGACAATTATACACTCCTATTAATCAACAATCTCGGAACTTGATCTCTGAATATCTAAACTTTGTCGAGTTCCTGTTGTTGCTGGAATATAAAACTGCAGACTTCATTGTCACTAAATAAACTGTGTGGTGTTTCAACACCATCCCTAATTTGCAGCAAAATTGTTGGAGTGACAAAATAAATATAACGTGAACTAACACTTTGTGAGCGCAGTTATGGAGATCGTCGCCAAATTCATATGAATATCAATTACGACGTCTCAAGACTTCTCAAAGCACGTGATCGTATGCCTAAAGCTTCGTTGAAGCTTATGGACCAATTTAGAAGTCATGAAGATTCGACTGAAGCTATTGAAGACGGTATCGTCAAGTTTTATTTATAGTCTTTAAGCTTCTTTCGTAGAATGTTAAGCCTTGAGTAGGTCTTACGGTTTAAATCTTCATAACGCTCATATCTTAGCTCTAGGATCTTAGTAGAAGTCCATACAATCCTTCTTGAAGCTTCGCGCTTCGATTCGTGACTTCTTGTGCATGTTAGTTGGTTCAAGAAGAAGAACTGACCGACTAGATGGTGATCTAGTCGGTCGGCAAAGCTTCTTGGACCGACTAGTTCTTCTCAGTCATTTCCAAGCTCTTTACTGTTTACAGTTAGTCGGTCTAAGTTGACTCACCGACCGACTAGTTTGTGAACTAGTCGGTCAGTGATGCTTCTGTGACCGACTAGTTGAGCTTTCCATGTACATGCACATTTGAGCCTAAGCTACTGTTTATCATTAGTCGGTCTGTGTTCTTTGATCGACCGACTAGTTGATGAACTAGTCGGTCAACTTTCCTTCTTGGACCGACTAGTTTAGTTTTACTGTACATGCCAATTTTTCACCTAACTTACTGTTTATCGTTAGTCGGTCTATGCTCATTTGGCGACCGACTAGTTGGTGAATTAGTCGGTCAACATTTGTTCTTGGACGGACTAAGTCTATTTATGCTCAGACTTCAGTTTTATCTGTTAGTCGGTCTCAGTTGAGTAACCGACCGACTAGTTGTGAAACTAGTCGGTCAGCGACTCTTCTTGGACCGACTAGTTCCTTATGTCTGTGCTTTGATCTTTTCTCTGTTCACTCATTAGTCGGTATGCGTTAATTGACCGACCGACTAGTTGATGAACTAGTCGGTCGGTGGTTGTTCTTTGACCGACTAGTTGGGTTCAGAAAAGAGCCGTTGGAGCTTTAATTGAAACGTTTTTCTCTCTCTCTCTCTCCTCTATCCTATAAATAGTTGTTGGGCTGCATTCATTGCAGTCAAGGATGATATTATTGCAAGTTTAGAGATCAAGAGAAATCATTCCAAGCTCATTCAAAGCTCATTCTTTCCATTCAATAATCTCTCCTAACTCTTACTTCCAAAGAGAGATTCATTGAGTGTGAAGCCTTCCAAGCCTAGTGCTTGATTCTAGGTCACCAACATCCCAATAGCTCTCCATCGCTGATCTACATCTTGGAGCTAGGGTTTGGTGCCACTTCTTCTTCCTCAAAATCATCCTTGCCCTAATTTATAAAGCGTTACTCAAGGCATAGGTATTTTGTCGGGAAGAAGTTTCTTATTTCATTTCATATTTGAATTGTAAGTTTCACTCTCGGTTGTGAGAGTGTGGTTGTGATCCCGGGTTGTGGGAGTCACAAATTACATTTTGTATGATTTGACTTGTGGAGGTTTTTCACAAGTATTTCATAGTGGAAATCTTGAGTTAGGGTTTCTAACTCAAGTATCCGGAGGGGATCCGGGTGGTTGGGACGTAGGATCACCTGGAACAAGTCGGGGAGACTTGGGTGGATCCGAACCCAGTAATATCGTTTGTTAGCATTGTTATTTTTGTTGTTGTCTTCAATTTAAGCTTCCGCAAATTGATTTGGTAGTTGTTTGCACTATAATTAGGAATTATACTCCTCGTTATTTTTAAAGTACTATTCACCCCCCCCCCCCCTCTAGTACTTGTGCAGTAGCTTGTAGGGCATTACAAAAATATGCAGATATATTTCATGATTTGGATGTCACATAATATGATATGAAATCTAAAGCCATGTCAGAAGAGACTATATAAAAGGGACCATTTAGATCTCTTCTAGTAGATGGCGCCTAACATAGATTTTCATATATTCTTTGCATCCAATAAATGATCAGAGTCAGTATGCCAAAATGATCTCAAACCTTTTTGACTACTGATCCTTGAACATGTAACCCTTTTGTTCTCCATAAATACCGTAAGACACATTTGGCTGCTGTCAAATGGTCAACTCCTGAACTTAACAATCTGCCCAACACATCTGTAATATATGCAATAACCAAATGCATATAAAACTGACTCCCTATTGGTGAGATATAGGAAATCTTCTGAAGATTATTCGCAGGGTAATTAATGAGACTAAACTTGTCTCCCACAGAACTTAACATTCATTACCACATAGATATTATAGAAATTGCATGCTCCCACAGAACTTAGATAACATCATTAAATATCATCTCAAAACCGAACGAGGTGATCACTTAATGAAATCTAATATATCATTAACGATATTGAAATGCTCTACTAATGCCATTATAAACCTTACAGAGTCTTTCATGAAAACTGAATAAAAGTCTCTTTTCAATTAAAGCATTCTTTTCCGTATAAAGTCTTTGAGTGATGCGCTTTAAATCTTTTCTTAATACCCTTTTGAAATCCCTTTTGATTGTAAAAGACTATTTACAATCAATAGGGTTCAAACCTTATGGCAATGAGAAAAAGATTTTAAGTATCATTTAAAGACTTTCTTAATTAATGCAATAATCAATTTTAGAGATGTAGAACTTTTATGACTTGATGTAAGTCGAACTTCCATCATCCTAATGTCAATAGTGAGCTTGTCATCTCTTTAATGGATTTCCTGAATGGCAATTAGTGCTTTGAGGGTGCTAGAGTTTGTCCTTATGAACAATTTCCCAAATAGGAGGAATTGCAACATTATCTTGAATTTAATGTGTCTTGAACAATGTCAGGAATACCATCCTGAACAATGCCAACAACACCTGTGAGATTAATCTTCTTCAAGAATAATGTCATTAACCAAACTTTCCCCCTCAAACTCAGCATCCTCAAATAGGTGTGCATTTCCTAATTCGTAAACTAACTTAACAATGGGATTATGTAAAATCATACGAAATAATATCAACTTTAAAACTATTCAACAAAATTAGAAAATTATTAGCATTATGTCCTATTACTTTATTAGGCTTATAAAGCCTTACTTTAGTTGGACATATCCAAACATGCAATTGATTTATTTGTTGAAACTTTATTAAGGATATAAGCTGCAATCAAAATATAACTGAATTCTAAACTGTTAATTCTTTCATTACAACACATGTACTTAAACTGCAGGAATCTTAGAAATAAAGCAACATTTCCAAATAAATGAAGATTATAATGATCTTTTAAAGAACTAGAATAAACTAATTTTGAATTAAGAGACAACCAAATTTTCCATTCAAAATTGAACACTTATAACCAAATTTGTTCAAAATGGAAATGGAAATCCAAATTCTGTTAAAAACGGTACATAATAGTCTCATAAAATTCAAATACAATCTAGCATTTAAAAGAAATAATCTAAATTTAATGTGCCTCTACTTGAACCATCTTGTCATTGCCCATATCGATGTATCTTTCACCAGCTTTTGGCTTTTGGCATCTTAGGCAATCCTGCATAGACACAATGATGTGAATGGTTACACCAAAAATCTTTCCATCACGTGTCTATAAGTACCCAAGGTTGCATGAAAAGAAATTATGCTAGAATTAAACCAAATTTCGCAACATACCTTTCTTATCTTTTAGTGGTAGAGATCATATGAGCACTTTCTGTCTTCCTTGCTCAAGCTTGTTCTCTTCCTGGACACAGTGCGAGATGAGCTCATCCAGAGACCAAGTCTCATCCTTCAGATTGTAGCTCATCTTAAACTGGTTGAACTGTGATGGAAGAGATATCAAAACAAAATGCACTAGCAGAGCCTCAGAGAGGTCTGGCTGAAGTGCTTTCAACCTTGAAGCAACATTAGACATCTTCAATATGTGCTCCCTAATGTTTCCCGTACCCTTATACCGCATTGAATTTAGAATTGTCAAGAGTGTACCAATTTCACCCCTTTCATTCTTGACAAATCTATTTTCAACATCAGAAAGGAATCCTTTAGCTGTAGTAATTTTATCTGAAATAGTGCCCCTGAGATTTTCTGGAATGGCAGAAAAATTTTCAGGAATAATAGCTGAAAAGAGAACAAGTAAAACAATTTTAACATGTTCATATGAGTATTAAACAATGCAACACCAAATTCAAATTAATGCTATTTTCCCATCTCAAGACATCCCCCACTAGCCCAATATTTATCTTTGGATATTCTATTGACTAGTCACTGACATCTTGTTGTAGCAATCAGACAATGACAATAATAACATGCCAAAAATAAAACTTCCTTTGGGCCGAATTAAATTTGCATGCATTGAACTCACTAATCATCACCTTGTCTATTGCCACAGGTGCGCATGAAATGGTATAGAACGGTAATCTTCCTTTGGGCCAATTTAGCATTCTTACGCAAATCGCGGGCACATTAAATTCTTTTTATATTCATGAAATGAAATAATGCAAATTAACATAGCCCACTTTGGCGAGGTGATGATTGCACGAAATCATTTCAAAAATATATACCTTTGCAAAATTTGAATCTAAGTCGGAAATTAATACATGAATATACTTTAAGTGGAGATATTCAAGTCCACTTTTATTCAAAATCAAATTTAAGGCAACCAAAATTTTCACACAAAAGTATGTATTAAACTTGTTACATTTCGAGATTAAAACTAATCTTCACAAGAAAACCCACTTTGGTGAGTTGATGATCCAATCATTCTTATATTCGAAATATATAATTAATTGTGCCAAAAAATTGAAATTGAAAACAAACTGAATTTAACACAAAATGATTACACTAAGTGAAAATATATATAAGAACCTTTTATTCCACCTTTCTAATCATTTATATTGAGTTAAATAAAATCCATAACTTCTACACAAATTTTCTTCTTAAAATGGGGCATATAGGTGTACTAATGTGTATATGAACATACATAGAAAGATATGTATATAAATATACACCCTATCCCATTTTATATATAACTTTAAAATGTGTCAAAATTCCTTAAGGCCATTTGCTTGATGGTTAGTGCACAAAAATTCTTTAAGGCCTTTTAAACTTATTCTTGAGGAGAAATATATGTTAAAGCTTTTAATTTGCTCCCGAAGAAAACACCTGAATTTTGTGTTTTAATTTAAATCGAAATTTAGGCAAACTAAATTTTCATACCAAGGTATGAAGTCAACTTGTTATATACCGAAATATATATATATATATATATATATATATATATATATATATATATATATATATATATATATATATATATATATATTGTTTTATGCCATACACTTCGAATTTAAATTTTTTTTGCTCAATTAACACAAAATTTATCTTTAAGGAGGAATATACATATAAACGTCTTATTTCCTCCTTCAATCCAAATAAATTCAACATTGGGCAACCAATCATACAAAAGTATGTATTTAACCGTTTATGTTACGAAATAATAATAATTTAACAGTAAAGCCCACTTTGGTAGGATCCCGTAATAATTAAAATTATTTTGAAACATATAAACTAATTTGCCCAAAAATTGAATTCAAATTAAACTGAACTTAAATGTAAATATATTTGAAAACCTTTTATTTACTCCTTCGATCCGTTTAAAACTCATCCAGGCAACTGATCATACTAAGTATGTATTTTAATCCGTTTACATTCCGAAATAATAAAAAAATTTAATAGTGGAACCCCCTTTGGTGGAATTTCACAAAAAATAGAGTTATTTCGAAATGTATATTTAACTGAATTTTTGCCTAAAGAATTAAAATTGGAATGAACTTAAATTTAACACACAAAATTTGGGCATAAAGGAAATATATATACAACCATTTATTTCCTCCTTTTTAACGAATTTAAATTCAAAATTTTAGGCACAAAATTTACATACAAAGTATGTCAGTAACCTTTTATATATCGAAATAAGAGTAATCGTCATGATAAAGCCCACTTTAGTGGGGTGTTGATTACAATCATTTCGAAATATATATGATGAAGCGTGCCAAAATTGAATTTAAAATTCAAACTGAATTTTAACACAAATTTATACTTTGGGAAAATATATATAAAGATGTCCATTTATTTTCCCTTCCATTAGTGTTAAAATAAATCCAAAACAACCCCAAATTTGTGTCCAAATGACCCAAAAAATTGGGTCCAAAATTAGCCATGAGGGTGCCCAAAACTGGTTTGCAATAAGCCCCAAAACAACCAAATGACCCAGACAGGCCCAAAACAGGCCAGAGCCCAATACTGCCTTAAAAAATCCCCTTATTATTATTATTTTTTTAATAAACTGTGTGGGCCGGCCCATGGGGGGACCGGCCCACGGGGCTGTTTCCTGCACGGGGGTGGGGGGATTGATTTAGGGTTAGGGGCGGCGGCGGTAGCCGTCGCCCTCCCCCCGGCGCCGGGCCATAAAACTACGATGGCCGACGGCCGTGGCCGCCGCCCCTCTGGGGGACCAGCGGCCACCAGCCGTTAGCCCCCTCCACATTGCCGTCGGGGGCTATGGGGGACGGCGGGGAGGCCGTCGCCCCTCTGCACTGTGGGGGCCGGCGGCCCTCCGACCGTCGCCCCTCTGGGGGGCCGGCGGCCCACTGGCCACCGCCCCCTCAATTCCAAAAAAAATTTGATGACAGCACGTTGCTTTTCTGCGTCTGCGCCGGCGTTGCCGGCGCCGATCTCCTAACGGGTGCGGCAGAGCCGCCCTCTCTTTTGCTGTGTCAGGCAGTGGCCGGCGGGCCGCCCCCGATCTAGGGTTCGCAAAAACAACAATTTTTTTTGGAAAAAATTAATCAAAAACCAAATTTTTGCATAGATCCGAATATTATATCTGATAAAAAATGAATTTTTAACAGATCTGAAACTTAAAACAGATTAAAAATCATATTTTTATCAGATCTACTACGATCGGACAAAATTTTAAGATCCACAGCATGTGGGCTCTGATACCACTTGTAGAAACTAAAGATCTAGATTAATCATTAAGCAAGACCATGCAAATAATAATCTAGATATATAACATGCGGAATCTTAAATCATTGACCTACTCGGATTTAGCGGAAGCGTACCTGAGTCCATCGCTAATAATCTGAAAGATCCTGACGATAGCGCAACGGTCGATCTTCCAGAATAGCACGAATCAACCGGTTGGAGAATCCCTTTAGCTTTCTCCCGGTTTCTTTCCTAGCGACGAGACGTAGAAAAGACGGCTCAACTTTGTTCGTGTATTCCGGGTACCATGACCACTAATATTTATAGGCTAGCCTCCATAGCCCTAGGGTTTTCAACTCGGCCCATCAACGAGTTGAAGCCCAATAGTCTCTACACATAAAGGCCCCACAACCTGTTTAACTCATTTAGCCCATTTAATTAATTAAAACCAGATCACTAATATATTGGGCTTAATACAACAGCGTAGCACTTATATAATTATTTACCGCATATAAGCCCAACGTTGGATTAAGATCCAACTTAGTCGGATAAGTTCCAACACAATTCATTTTCCCTTTTGTTAAAATGCCAAAAAAATTTATGTTGAGATGCGGAAATGGCTTATGCTTTGCATGTATGCTAATTCTTCACTAATGGATTTGTTTTGCAAAAGTTCCAGTGGACTCAAAGTTTAGTTTCTGGCATTTTAAGAAAGTAACCATGACAAGAATTTTGTGACAGATGTGTTAGGAAAAATTCTATTTGACATAAAAAATTAAAATCAAGCAAGGATTTCCATCTACTACAACAATTGTCTTATTGTTAAAGACTATTGAGAAAGCATATTCATAGAAAGCATATCCCTTGAGTTTTTTATTTTTATTTTTATTATTTTTTGGTTGAAGGAATCTTGATGAGATTGGGATAAGTTTCGTGATTGTAGTTCTTGAAGGAATTCCAAGGTGAGACATGTCGTTGCCGATCAAGAGGGACCTGAATGTTGCGTTTTTCAAAGCCACGGATCATGTCGAGTGCCCATCCAAAGAGAGAGACATTAGAAGTAAGTTTTGTGATTGTTGTTCCTTTTTTATAATTAGTACTGCTTTTGATTGTTGTCTGTACCAATTTTGATCGAAGGGTTTTTGATGAGGAGATTTTGATCGGAGGGATTTTGCAGAGGTGTAGAAGGACAAGAAGACGAAGAAGAAGAAGAATACGAAAGTGGTTGACTTTTTTGGTGCCGATCTCCCACTATGATCTCTTTGTGCAGGTCCAGGTTAATCTCATGGGGTTAGTGTTTGCCTTTTTAGTCCTAAATAAGTGTTTATGTGATTTAAAAAAAAGTTTATACATGATTATCATGGTGTGTTCATGTTTTGCTTGAAAATTAGCATGATACTTCTAATTGTTTAGTGGTTATGCTTGATTTATTAGCATGATACTTTTGCAGCTTTCTAAAGAGCTTCATGACTATATATGTAAGATGATCAGGGTGCCAGAAACCATAAGAGAAAACAGTAAAATTTTTAATATAAATATGAATCGTGGTCGAACTAAAAATCATACATGCATACCTGTATTGGTAGGTGGGTATATGAGTATTGTTAGAATGGATTCTTACACTTTTTTTGAATTTAGAGGGGGTTTTGCATGCGAAGAAGGACACCAACCTCGCGATGCACCCGCAGATCGATGTGCCCAACCTTTTGATCAAGCCAATGCAGAGCTTTAAGCCTTGGGAGTTCATGAAGGAGACGTTTTCTTAGGAGCATTACTACTGGTATCCAGGTATTTCATTATTATCCCTCATGATATTTTCTATTTCTTTTTTATTTTTAATTTTGGAGAAAA
Source organism: Scilla litardierei (assembly GCA_030789695.1). Lineage (NCBI taxonomy): Eukaryota > Viridiplantae > Streptophyta > Magnoliopsida > Asparagales > Asparagaceae > Scilla > Scilla litardierei. The sequence continues at coordinate 77,258,461 of CM061132.1, read as the reverse complement.
TGTTATTTTTCTTCGATTAAATTCCCATATGTAGTAGTAATTGCTCTTTATGAATGAAATTCATATTTCTATATGTACAATTGATTGAAGGATATGTAAAACATAATGATTTATTGTATTTTTTGATATTGCATTGTGATTTCAACATGAAAATACACTTTTGTGATCTTCTATATGGCATGTAACTTCTTTTATGAAGTTGTACCCGTACCCGATGGTGACTCCTTTACTAAACATATGCACTATTTGGATGCACTTTACCCGACCACGAATATGAAAATATTGGTTACCTTCAATTCTGGGATTTTTGAGCTAAGGTGTCATATAATTAGTTACCTCCTAATCTGGGAAATCACAATATTTATAGGCATCGAACATTATGGAAACAGTAATTTCATCAAGTGAAGGGTGCTACAGTAACATTGCCTCCTCACTAGGCTGGCGAGCTGCATCGTAGTAATTTTCCCTCCCACAGACCCGTTCTAAAGCTTCCTCTGGGTAGTCTATTGATTAGGCCAGCTTAGGGGGTCAATGTGCCAATCCCATAATTTTTTATTATAAGTTGTTTTAATGATTATTAGTTGTGCCCATGAGGCCGTAAGGTTTTCAGAATTGAGTCAATCATATATATGTAGCAGGGCTTAGCATGGAAAAAAAGGGTTGCTGACTAATTGTTTTGAATCATATATCTGTAGCAGGCCATAAAATTTGAGGGATGTTTTGAATATGGTTGCTGGCTATTTGTTTTGAATTCTAAATTTGTAGCAGGCCATAAAATTTGAGGGATGGTAATTGTTATTTGTTTTGTAGTATGAAAATATTCTTTTCCTCCCTCTTTCCAACAAATACCAGGTGTATCTTCAGGGTTTGTAGGTTAGTTGTGAGTTGTTACGTGTAGACATTTCCCAGGATGTTGATTGTAGGTTAGGTGTTAGTTTGATGATAAATTATTAATTTCATGATAATGTTTTATATTATAGGATACTAATAAAAGTACCATGATATTGAAAATACTTTCATTTTTATGAAAATTCCTTTCATTATGTTGGTCTTTGTTATGCAACAGATTCTGAAGAGTAAGGGTTAAAAGATGGATGAAATTTGAGGTAGAGAAAATATTAACTTTGATAAAACATTGGTTTACAAACAACTTTTTTCTTTTTGGTCATTCCAAACAGAAGTAATAATAAGAGCAAATGAGATCTTAGAATACTTTATGTCAGCATAATCAATAAATCTATCTTAATGCAACCATTTATTTTATTAGTAAGGACATGAAATAACACAAAATACACAACAAACTGGTACCAAAGGAGAAAGGTTTCATGCATTAACAATTTATTTTGCAATACAATGTTTATGAAAAATACTCTTTTTCTCACTATTTCCAACAAATACCAGGGTTCTCTTCAGGGTTTGCAGGTTCGGTGCCAAGATATAAGAAAGGCTAAATGATCTGGATCCCTTGGGTACATTTTACATTGCAAACACCCATATTTCCTGAAGATAATATATCATTCCCGATTACAAACTCACATGATCTCAGAATAAAATCTATAGTGATCAAAGACCAAATTCCAGAAAAAATGTTGATGCCATCTTAAAACTCGAGAATATCCATTTTCCCCATGTTAGGCTATTATGAAGGATTCATCATTTGATTTTCATTCAAGTCAAACAATTCATCTTCCATGCCAAAACTAAGAATCCTGGCAATGTCTTTCGTCTTTAATTTTGGCTTTGGGACGTGTTGTTGCTTCAACCATGAATAAACAGTGAAGGCCTTAATCATAACAAACAATTCCATGGCCTCATTATTAAACATGCCCATTCTCATGCTCATCTGCCAGAAATTTCACCATACAAGATATGCTAAATAGTTCATCTAAATGAAATAATGTATTCAGATATATGAAAGAACCGTCAATTCTATGAAATGCAAATCGTACCTTAATGTTACTTCTTTATTAACATAATGACCATGAAGTATGAATTTTGCTTTCACCTAATTCTCTATGGAATTTGATTTAAATTTCATTATTGTCCATTTATGATAAAGAAGGGTAAGTCTGTGGTATCATCTTACTTAGATATTGTTTGCCATGCTATTGCATTCTTTATATCAAAAAAGAATATTTGTGATCTAAAATTAAGTAGAGCTTACATATATTTTTACCTGATGGGGAACCAGCATTGCTGCGTATCGAGCAAGCTATACAGCTCTCCAGTCAAGCACCACATGAAACCATGGACAGATAGCATCAAGTCTTACAACCCATAACCTAATATCACTGAGTTCTGAGAGTTCAAGACTATCATATGGATCTTACCTTTCATAATTGATAGTAAATCCAACTGTATGTTCTAGGAGCTCTTTCGGTGTAACTAGGAGACTATCTACATGAATTGGCACATCTTTTAGCCATAATGAATTTTCTTTATAGATTCTGATATTTACACAATGTTAGCTTACCTGATGTTTGATATCCTTTCAAGCTATTGCATGAAGAGGAGATAAGTCTAGACGTTTTATAGAATCAATATTAAGTATGATTTCAAGACGCCCTTCAGTTTGTAGGAGTGGTGGAGTAACTTGCTGGTTATCTATGGACAACGCAAAGAAGGAAAAATTAGAATGTTAAACATAGTTCATGTGCGTATAAGCCCATAACGCTGGTTTCAAGCTTTCAATGCTGGCATCTATGAAAGTGAAAGAAAAGCCAAGTTTAGAAGACACTGAGCTAAAGCAAGCTATAAAATCAGGACAAATATTGCAACATCTACTTAAGAGAGGGATTTAAGTTAAATAGTTTCACAGAGAGAGAGGGACATGGATATAGAAGGGTTCATTGTTATCCGATCATTTTGTTGTTTGGATCTATTGAGGTCGCAGGCAACATCTGCTGAATTAGATCGTCTTACAGTTTGTAAAAGATTATTGATTAAAGATATATAAATGGTGATTTTCGTTTCTTATTTTGAGGTTCATTGAATCTGAGCTTTGGATGCTTGCTTCTTATTACTAATCATGGTTTTATTGATAGATTTGGGTTCCATCTTTTTGATGTCTTATTTTTCTTCATTTTTGTTGGTTTGTTCTCTGCTTCAATGGCTGATAGTTCAGATTGGTGGCTTAATGTTTAAATATGAAGCTGAAATTTTTATTGTGATTATCTGTGGATCTTTTTTAGCAGTAGTTTTGGCCTGCTACTGTATGGTAAAATTATATTGTTAGATTATTGATTGTTATCTGCTAAATTCCTTTTTTTCTTTGTTAAAAAGTTGTAATTTTGGATATCATCATCAGTGGCTATAATTTGATTCAAATGGTAATAGCTTGCTTCAACTGGCATATATATAATCACAAGTTGCATTTGCAAACATTTATGTTCTTTTGTTAATTAATCGGATTGCATTGAATTATAGAGGCATCTAGCTTTATATTTTGCATATTTGATAAACTGTGTAAATAGGGCTACATGCATATTTTGTTAAGATTTGTAGACATCATCATATTTTGTTTCTTGACTTTCATATCTTTCATATGAATTATTATGTAACATGGCACTTTGCTTTTTCATTTGTAGATATGGGATTTTCTTTTATAGCTTGGGACGTTATCTTTGAATTTAATTGGTGTCAAAAAGAAACAACAGGAACAATGTGAAAGTGTTATGCTGCTGGGGATATGCTACTAGGATATGTGAGGTGTGATGCCGCTGTATGTGAGAGTATTTTGCTGTTGTATGTGAAAAACAACATAAACAATATGAACAATTTGTACAGTGTGAACATATTATGCTGATGTATGTGAGGAGTGAAATGCTGTTGTGGATTAAGAAGGGAGTTGTTGGCCAGATGACTTTGCTTGGTGGAACTCTTGATTGTGATTTCAATAAATTTGAAATTAGTAGGTGTAATATTTGTATTGTTAATTGTACATAGATGTAATTTTGCAGTGGTTATGAATGAGGTAAAATGTATTCTTTTTTGGTAAGTTTGAAAAGTAAAACGAAAAAAAACAAACATCAGTAGGATTACGCAGGCCTGAATCCCTAAGAAGATGAACATTTCATGTATTTTGCTAGCTTAATATGAACGTATCAGATTTTCGGTTTTGTTTGGTTTTTGTTGTATTTTTTATTTTTCCCCTTCTTTATATTTTTAGATCTCCTTCAAGTTTGCATGTTTTGTGTATTGATTTCTACTTGAAGAGGAAAAACTTTTGTATTTTGGGGGTAACTTTTGGAGAAAACATATATCCATTCATTTATGTGATTTAATTTGGTAATGAAATTCGAGATTTTTAATTTAAGAGGCCTTGGAAGTTGAATAGCCATTTAATTTACAATATTTATAACAAAAATAAGGAAAAGTTATATTATCAATGAATTATATGTTGCATATTCAAATCATCCTTATCTATCAGGGCATTTGACTTCCTCGTGAAGAAAAGATACAAATGGGATAATAGAGCGTCGTAATTAATACACTCACACTGGGCCCCGCATGATGTCATTATTAGGGTGACCGTGCACGTCGATTTTTTTACGCTAATTTGTTGTTCCGCGCCGAAGGCACCCACTCCAAATTTGTTGTTCAACGCTAATTTGTTGTTCTGCACCGAAGGCGCCCGCGACGAATTTGTTGTTCTGTGTCGAAGGCACCTGCATCGAATTTGTTATTCTGCGTACTAATTTTTTTACGCTAATTTGTTGTTTCGCACAGAGGGCGCTCGCTAAATGTTTTTAACGCTAATTTGTTGTTTCGTGCCTAAAGCGCTCGAGCAGAATTTGTTGTTCCTGGTCGAAGGCGCATGCGTCGAATATATTGTTTCATGCAATATTAGTTGTTTTGGGTCGAAGGCGCATGCGTCGAATTTGTTGTTTCGTGCCGAAGGCACACGTGATGCGAAATATTTTTACGCTAATTTGTTGTTGTTTAAATTTTGTCAGTGGATATAATTTTTGGGGGAACAAAGATTTCGCGGTGAAAATCTTAAGTGAACCGTGCCCGCGGGCACGGGTTATGACTAGTATATATATATATATATATATATATATATATATATATATATATATATATATATATATATATATATATATATATATATATATATATATATATATATATATATATATATATATATATATATATATGCGGGCCTGAGGCCCTGCGGTCTGCCTGTGGGCTTCAGGCCCAAGAAGGCTATTATTATTTTTATTTTTTGATTTTTGGGCTTCCGGCCCAATTAGGGGCGGCGGCTAGGGTTAGCCGCCGCCGCCCCTAGGGTTAGCCGGTGCAAGAAGGGGAACCGACCGACTAGATGACGATTTAGTCGGTCGGCAAACCTTCATGGACCGACTAGTGGGCTTTGTTAATTACTCAGGAGTTACTGTTTATCGTTAGTCGGTCTAAGAACATTTGTCGACCGACTAGGTTGCAAACTAGTCGGTCAGCAATCGTTCTTTAACCGACTAGCTCTATGATCATTTTTGATACCAAGTACTATTCATTCTTAGTCGGTCTAAGAACGTTCGTCGACCGACTAGATCAGAAACTAGTCGGTCAGTAGTTGTTCTTTGACCGGCTAAATCTAAATCCTATTTTTGTACAGGAGTTACTGTTTACACTTAGTCGGTCTGTGTTGGTCAATCGACCGACTAGTTCCCAAACTAGTCGGTCAGTGGTTGCTCTTTGACCGACTAATCAGTGTTAAACCCCTAATTTCTGGGCAGCCGCCAGCACTTCCTATTTAAACCCCTCAAACGTTTTTCTTTTCTTCTTTCATTTCTCCTGAGCATCCTTCTTCCCCAAATCATCATCCATCTTCCCATAGCCCTCCTCCTTCATCAAGAGCTCCTCCCCCCTCTCCATTTAGGCCGGCCATCTCCTCTAGGTCGCCGAAAACCCCCCAAACCCCCAAAATCTCATTTTCTCCCGATTTCCCCATCCATTCCAGATCTAAACCCTAGGTTACCCGGATTGTTTCTTCCGTCGCCGTGCTTGCTCGATATCGTTCTTCCGCTTCCTAAGGTAGTGATCGATCCTTTGATGTTCTCATAACCCGTTTTGTGATTTTAGTGAAACCCTAATAAAACTAGGTTGGATGTTGTTCTAATGTTGTTTTGCCATGGCAGCGACCTCTTTCCCGTAGATTAGCGTCCGTGAGACGAACCTTCGTGATCGTCATCCTCGGTGCTAGGCACGTGAAACTTGCCACTTAGGGTTTTGGGCCATGTCTTAGGCCATTTGCTTGTTGTAGGCATAAAAGAGACTAGGCAACGAAATGATACTCGCCTAGGCGCAATTTTAGGAACTAGCTTGACAACGAAGCTAGATCCGACATTTATCATGTTGCACAACTACCATGTCATGTTTACTTTCCATTAACGGTACGCAAATTAATTGTCATGTCATTGCATTCTTTAAGTGTTCCCGTGATTGCGTAGCTCCGCTACACCTTGTGAAATGATTGAGGCTAGGTGCACCCCTATGCCAAATGAAATACGCTCCTGGTTTGTGATCCAGGAAACGAGCTCTTGTGCGGGGCAACCCTGGCTCATTTACTGAGCATCGTGTACATGAACCCTGGCTCGTTTACACGTGGGTTTTTGGGGTAAGAGTTAAGCGGCCATTCAACTGGGAGTCTGCCCGATCAGCAACTGCAGTTGTAAGGCGTAAACTCTGGGTTCTGGGGTAGTGTTAAGCGGCCAATCAGTGTGAACATCCAACAGTTCAGCTGTAAGGCGTAAACATCTACAAATAACTTGAAACGTGACTAGTGAAAAGATTGAGATTGTTAGTAGCTTGGCTACTCTTGACATGCCTTGCTAAATTGTTCTCTTGTACTTGTGGTTTCACCATGTCTTACTTGTGCACTCATACCATAACTGTCATGTCATGCATATTATAACTACTAGGTTGTTAGTTTACCTTACTTTCAGTTTCCTTGCCCAATTCTTTTAGACTTGCTGACTTGTGCCCCTTTACTCTTTTGGGTGACACATGTTAGATCCTGAGCCTGAGTTCATTGTTGAGGACGAGGTGTTTGCGGATGTCGAGCCCGAGCCCGTGTTTGGCGAGGAGTACGTGGACACTGGGGACCAGTCCTAGTGTCTACGTTGAGTTTTCCCCTTTTGTCTTAGACTGATGTAGTTGTCGGTGCGCAGCACCTATACTTTATTATGTTTGTCCTTGTTGGCCTTGTTTTGGGCCTTTAGACTCTTTCTTTTAGCCTGGTGGCTTTTCTGGATGTTGAACTTAATTTTAATGTTGGACAAATTCTGAGATCTGAGATTTTATTTCTGTCTCTCCTTGTGTTATTATTGTTATTCCGTTTGTGATTACAGGGACCTGCTTATGTTTTATTGACGCTTATCGGGTTTGGGGCTTCACAGCTCCACTCTCGTGCGGACCTTTTCACGTCTCGCCTCCATTTTAGGGAAGCGGGGCGTGACAGGTTTTATTGGTGGCCCATGCAGGTCCTTCTGTAACTGCGATTATCGGAATGACGATAATAATATTAGAATGTCCAATAAACTAAGTTCGACATCCGAGTCATAAGCTATGAGTCTAATTGTTTCGTTTTCTGTGTCATTAGATGGCAGGAAGGCGATTCACCCGAGGTGGAGGTAGTGGTGCGCCCCCTCATGACGAGGAGCCTGAGCGGGAGCCCACCAATGGAGAGATGATACAGATGATGCTTCAGATGATGCAGGTTCAGCAGGGCATGCTCCTGCAAGTCCAGAATGCTCCAGTTGTTCGAGCTGGTCGGGCAATCCAGGATGCCCCTCGCTCCGAGCCGGGAGCGAAGCAATTTCGGGAGCTGGGTCCTGCTTATTTTGATGGGTCTGAGGGCCCTCTAGCTGCCGATGGTGGATTCGGAACATTGAGGATAACTTGAAGATGGCCAAGATCACCCCGGCTGGATGGGTTGATTTGGCGAAGAGGCAACTCAAGGATAATGCTCGGAACTGGTGGGATGCGGAAGAGAAGATGCTGGTGGAGCCGATAGCTTGAGCTACTTTTAAGTCCAGATTTGATGAGGAGTTCTTTCCGAAGGCTACTAGGAAGGAGATACTGCAGCGCTTTATTGATCTGAAGCAAGGGAGCTTGACGGTGGACCTGTACCACCAAGAGTTCACTAGGCTGAGTCGGTTTGCACCGAAGATGGTGCAGGATGCTGATGAGAGGGCTCAGAGGTTCCTGCAGGGGCTTGCTTTGGAGCTTCAGAGTTTTGTGTCTTCCTCTGATCTGGACTCTTATCAGAAGGTTCTGGTCGCTGCGAGGAGGCAGGAGCTGAACCTGAGTCAGAGGAGAGGACATGTTTCTGGTGTTGGGAAGATGCCTATGGAGCAGGCCAGAGCGGTGGTTAGGCCTGGTTTCAAGCCTAATCATCCGGTGCAGTTCAAGAGGCCAGGAGGGCCTAATCAGAAGACTTGCCATTTCTGCGACAAGCCTGGCCACATCAAGGATCAGTGTAGGAAGTTTCTGGGCCAGTGTTTGGTTTGTGGCGATGCTTCTCATGTCGCGAAGGATTGTCGGCATGCGAATCAGCTGCGGAGGGCACCTGTTGCAGCACAGCCGTTGCAGCAGAGAGTGCATGTTCCTGCTGGGCGTGGAGCAGCTCTTGTCCCTCAGAGGCAGGCCTTTCAGCAGGCTTTTTCGCCAAGGAGGCAGGCTTTTCTGATGACCGCTGTGGAGAGCGAGGCTGTGGATGAGGTTATCACATGTAACTCTCCTTCTAGCTGTTCCTTTCTTATTTGGCCCTGTTTGTTAGATTATGTTGTTTGCTTGCATATGGTTGTTTGCTAGACTAGGGCTTGATTGTTAGACTGTTTGTAGGTGTGATTTTGGTGTGCACATTTCCTGCACGAGTTCTCTTTGACTCAGGTGCATCGATGTGCATCATTTCTTGGAGCTTCGTGGAGAAGCATTCCTTGTCGACGTCCCCTCTTTCCAAGAGTTGGAATATCATTACAGGGAATGGCGTGGTCTCGGTGCATCTTGGTTGCAATTCTTGCCCGTTGGTGGTTTGTGGACATGAGCTTTACGCGGATTTCATTGTCCATGACATCATCAACTATGATGCGGTCCTTGGGATGGATTGGCTTGCGAGCTTCTATGCTACGATCGACTGTCAGAGGAAGAAGGTGGTGTTCGAGATTCCCGGACATCCAGTATTTGAGTTCAGCCGAGGTAGCAGCTCGCTTGGTCCTGTCAGATTTCGGACCAGGCCAGTGGAGTTTGTGGCTATGCAGATGGAGCTGGAGAGGCCAGCGGTTGTGCGGGACTTTGATGACATCTTCCCCGAGGAGATGTCTGGTTTGCCACCTGATCGAGCTTTAGAATTTTCTATTGATCTTGTTCCGGGAGCGCAGCCGATTTCGAAGGCACCATATCGTATGGCACCCGCTGAGTTGGAGGAATTGCGGAAGCAGCTGGATGAGCTTTTGCAGAAGGGTTATATCAATCCTAGTGTGTCTCCGTGGGGAGCACCTGTCTTGCTGGTGAAGAAGAAGGATGGTTCGCGTCGCAGGTGCGTGGACTATCGGGAGTTGAATGCGGTGACCATCAAGAATAAATACACGTTGCCTCACATCGATGATATTTTTGATCAGCTTGGAGGTTCGAGGGTGTTTTCTAAATTGGATTTGAGAAGTGGTTGCCATCAGCTGAAAGTGAAGAAGGAAGATGTTCCGAAGATAGTGTTCAGGACGAAGTATGGACACTACAAGTTTGTGGTTATGCCTTTCGGTGTAACCAACGCACCCGCAGTTTTCATGAATCTGATGAATCTAATTTTCTACGACTTTTTGGATAAGTTTGTCGTTATCTTTATTGACGACATTCTGATCTATTCTAAGTCGGAGGAGGAGCATGCATCGCACTTGAGGACAGTGTTGGAGATTTTGAGGAAGCATCGGTTGTATGCTAAGTTTTCGAAGTGCGAGTTTTGGCTGGACAGAGTTGCTTTTCTCGGGCATGTGGTGACTGGAGATGGTATTTCAGTGGATCCCGAGAAGATCAGGGCCATCAGAGAGTGGCCTGTTCCGCGGTCAGCGTCTGAGATCCGGAGTTTCCTTGGGCTTGCTGGTTACTATCGGCACTTCATTAAGGACTTTTCCCGTATTGCCGAGCCGATGACCAGATTGACGCGGAAGGATGTATCTTTTGTTTGGTCGGGTGATTGTGAGAATGCTTTTGGTGTCCTGAGGGAGAGATTGACGACTGCCCCTATTCTTGTTGTGCCTGATCGCAGCGGTGGATTTGAGATCTTTTGCGATATCTTTTGGCAAGGGTCTCGGTTGTGTGTTGCATCAGCACGGGCATGTTGTGGCGTATGCTTCGCGTCAGCTCAAGGTTCATGAGAAGAATTACCCGACGCATGATTTGGAGTTGGCTGCTGTTGTGTTTGCTCTTAAGATTTGGAGGCACTTCTTGCTGAGTGAGAAAGTGAAGATCGTCACCGATCATAAAAGCTTGAAGTATATTTTTACTCAGAAGGAGCTCAACATGCGACAGCGTCGATGGTTGGAGCTCATGGCGGATTATGAGATTGATTTGCAGTATCACCCTGGCAAGGTGAATGTGGTTCCTGATGCGCTGAGTAGGCTTCCAGCGGTGATGATTTTGACTTCGCAGTGGAGATTGCAGCAGGATTTTTGCGAGTCTGGTGTGGAGATTGTTCTTCCTGGGGAGGCTTCTTCGTTGATGAGTATGCAGATTCAGTCGACGATTGTGGATCGGATCAAGGTTGGCCAGGCTGAGGATCCGAAGCTGGTGAAGATTCGGGAGCAGGTGGAAGCCGGTCTGCGGACTGACTTTTTGATTCATGAGGATGGCTCGCTGAGGTTTGGAGCTAAGTTGTGTGTGCCAGCTGGGGATATCAGAGAGGAATTATTGGTGGAGGCACACAATTCGCCGTATTCTGTGCATCCTGGTGGCACCAAGATGTACCAGGATCTTCGTCTGAACTATTAGTGGCATGGTATGAAGAGAAGCGTGGCTCGGAGTGTAGCCAATTGCTTGGTTTGCCAGCAAGTGAAGGCGGAGCATCAGCGTACGGCAGGGTTGCTACAACCGATTCCGATTCCGGAGTGGAAATGGCAACACATCACTATGGATTTCGTGACTGGACTACCTCGGAGTCCGAAGCAGAATGACGCGATTTGGGTGATCGTAGATCGATTGACCAAATCCGCGCATTTTATTCCATTCCGAGTGGGACAGTCCACTGAGGCGCTAGCGAGGAGATATATGGAGGTAAATTCTTTTGCTCTCCGTTTTATTTCATTTTCCTAGTTTAGATGGTGATGTGATGTGAATCGTGCAGGAGGTCGTACGACTTCACGGAGTCCATGTGAGTATCGTGTCGGACGAAGACACGAGGTTCACATCTCAGTTCTGGCAGAGTTTGCAGAAGAGTTTGGGTACGCGTCTGAGTTTCAGCACGACGTACCATCCGCAGACGGATGGCCAGTCCGAGAGGACGATTCAGATCTTGGAGGACATGCTGAGGGCGTGCATGTTGGATTTCAAGGGTTCGTGGGAGGACCATCTACATCTGGTAGAGTTTTCCTACAACAACAGCTTCCAGGCGAGTATTGGCATGGCGCCTTTCGCCTCTCTTTATGGGAGGAAATGTCGATCGCCATTGAGTTGGGATGACGTTGGTGACCGGGAGCTGTTGGGACCTGAGATGATCGTGGAGGCTGTGGATGTTGTTAGGAACATTCGGGAGAGGTTGAGGATTGCTCAGGACCGTTTTAAGCATTGGGCGGATGCTAAACGGCGTCCCTTGGAGTTTCAGCCGGGCGACCATGTGTTCTTGAAGATTTCCCCGAATCGTGGTGTGATTCGCTTTGGGAAGCGAGGGAAGTTGAGCCCGCAATACATTGGACCGTTTGACATTCTGGAGAAAGTTGGTGAGGTAGCCTACCGCTTGGCCTTGCCGCCTTCTTTGGAGGGAGTTCACAATGTTTTCCATGTGTCGCAGCTTCGTCAATACATTAGCGATCCATCTCATGCTGTGGATTTCTCGGAGATTACCGTTCGCCCTGATATGACGTATGACCAGCAGCCAGTGCGGATTCTGGACAGGCGTCAGAAGTCACTTCGGAACAAGGTTGTCAATCTTGTGAGGGTGATGTGGCGACACGGCTCGCCAGGAGAGTCTACTTGGGAGAATGAGGATGAGATGCGAGAGCGTTTCCCACTTTTGTTCCCGGACACGTGAGTGTTGGGAAATTCCGAGGACGGAATTTTTCTTAAGTTGGGGAGGATGTAACGACTGGTTTTCATGTATCTGGATTAATTATTTATATTACATATGTTTTGGTGGATTTTCTCCTCATGTGTGGTTATCGTCTCCGTAGCTTTCATTTTCGATCGTTTCGTCGTGATTTTCTAGCTTCTTCCTTGGAATCATCGATTTTGGAGTAAGTCATTCGTGACGGGCTTCATATTGGTCATATCTCATTGTTAGATCAAGCCTAGGAGTCTTAGGAATCGATCCCGGTGCTTCGCGCTCCATTTCGGAACTTTCTGTGCACGTTAACCGGTGCAAGAAGGGGAACCGACCGACTAGATGACGATTTAGTCGGTCGGTAAACCTTCATGGACCGACTAGTGGGCTTTGTTAATTACTCAGGAGTTACTGTTTATCGTTAGTCGGTCTAAGAACATTTGTCGACCGACTAGGTTGCAAACTAGTCGGTCAGCAATCGTTCTTTAACTGACTAGCTCTATGATCATTTTTGATACCAAGTACTATTCATTCTTAGTCGGTCTAAGAACGTTCGTCGACCGACTAGATCAGAAACTAGTCGGTCAGTAGTTGTTCTTTGACCGACTAAATCTAAATCCTATTTTTGTACAGGAGTTACTGTTTACACTTAGTCGGTCTGCGTTGGTCAACCGACCGACTAGTTCCCAAACTAGTCGGTCAGTGGTTGCTCTTTGACCGACTAATCAGTGTTAAAACCCTAATTTCTGGGCAACCGCCAGCACTTCCTATTTAAACCCCTCAAACGTTTTTCTTTTCTTCTTTCATTTCTCCTGAGCCTCCTTCTTCCCCAAATCATCATCCATCTTCCCATAGCCCTCCTCCTTCATCAAGAGCTCCTCCCCCCTCTCCATTTAGGCCGGCCATCTCCTCTAGGTCGCCGAAAAACCCCCAAAACCCTCAAAATCTCATTTTCTCCCGATTTCCCCATCCATTCCAGATCTGAACCCTAGGTTACCCGGATCGTTTCTTCCGTCGCCGTGCTTGCTCGATATCGTTCTTCCGCTTCCTAAGGTAGTGATCGATCCTTTGATGTTCTCATAACCCGTTTTGTGATTTTAGTGAAACCCTAATAAAACTAGGTTGGATGTTGTTCTAATGTTGTTTTGCCATGGCAGCGACCTCTTCCCCGTAGATTAGCGTCCGTGAGACGAACCTTCGTGATCGTCATCCTCGGTGCTAGGCAAGTGAAACTTGCCACTTAGGGTTTTGGGCCATGTCTTAGGTCATTTGCTTGTTGTAGGCGTAAAAGAGACTAGGCGATGAAATGATACTCGCCTAGGCGCAATTTTAGGAACTAGCTTGACAACGAAGCTAGATCCGACATTTTTCATGTTGCACAACTACCATGTCATGTTTACTTTCCATTAACGGTACACAAATTAATTGTCATGTCATTGCATTCTTTAAGTGTTCCCGTGATTGCATAGCTCCACTACACCTTGTGAAATGATTAAGGCTAGGTGCACCCCTATGCCAAATAAAATACGCTCCTGGTTTGTGATCCAGGAAACGAGCTCTTGTGCGGGGAAACCCTGGCTCATTTACTGAGCATCGTGTACAGGAACCCTGGCTCGTTTACACGTGGGTTTTTGGGGTAAGAGTTAAGCGGCCATTCAACTGGGAGTCTGCCCGATCAGCAACTGCAGTTGTAAGGCGTAAACTCTGGGTTCTGGGGTAGTGTTAAGCGGCCAATCAGTGTGAACATCCAACAGTTCAGCTGTAAGGCGTAAACATCTACAAATAACTTGAAACGTGATTAGTGAAAAGATTGAGATTGTTAGTAGCTTGGCTACTCTTGACATGCCTTGATAAATTGTTCTCTTGTACTTGTGGTTTCACCATGTCTTACTTGTGCACTCATACCATAACTGTCATGTCATGCATATTATAACTGCTAGGTTGTTAGTTTACCTTACTTTCAGTTTCCTTGCCCAATTCTTTTAGACTTGCTGACTTGTGCCCCTTTACTCTTTTGGGTGACACATGTTAGATCCTGAGCCTGAGTTCATTGTTGAGGACGAGGTGTTTGCGGATGTCGAGCCCGAGCCCGTGTTTGACGAGGAGTACGTGGACACTGGGGACCAGTCCTAGTGTCTACGTTGAGTTTTCCCCTTTTGTCTTAGACTGCTGTAGTTATCGGTGCGCAGCACCTATACTTTGTTATGTTTGTCCTTGTTGGCCTTGTTCTGGGCCTTTAGACTCTTTCTTTTAGCCTGGTGGCTTTTCTGGATGTTGAACTTAATTTTAATGTTGGACAAATTCTGAGATCTGAGATTTTATTTCTGTCTCTCCTTGTGTTATTATTGTTGTTCCGTTTGTGGTTACAGGGACCTGCTTATGTTTTATGGACGCTTATCGGGTTTGGGGCTTAACAGCTCCACTCTCGTGCGGACCTTTTCACGTCTCGCCTCCATTTTAGGGAAGCGGGACGTGGCAGTTAGCCGCCGCCGCCCCTAGGGTTAGCCGCCAGGCGACGGTTGGCGGGGGAATGGGCGGTTGGCGTGTGGCGGCGCAAGGGCCGCAGCCCCCCTTCGGAGGGGGGTGTATTGGCGGCGGCTAGGGCCGCAGTGCCCCTTCGGGAGGGGGGGAGGGGGCGTTTTGATGGCGGCGAGGGCCACAGCCCCCCTTCTGTGGGGGGAGGGGGGCGTTCATCGCGGCGGCAGAGGCTGCCGTGCCCCCCTTCAGGGGGGCGATCCGCAACGGCAGAGGACCGTATCGCGGCGGTGGGATGCCGCCGTACCCCCCTTCGAGGGGGGGGGGGGGGTTCGCCTCTCGGCGGCGGGATGCCGCCGTACCCCCTTGGGTGGGGGTTCGCTTCGCCACGGTGGCGGGATGCCGCCGTACCCCCCTTCGGGGGGGTTTCTCTTTGCCACGGCGGCGGGATGCCGCCGTACCCCCCTTCGGGGGGGGGGGGGGTTCGCTTCGCCACGGCGACGGGAGAATGCCGTACCCCCCTTCCCCCCTTCAGGGGGGGGGGGGTCGCTTCGCCACGGCGGCGATGCCGCCGTACCCCCCTTCCCCCCTTCGGGGGGGGGGGGTCGCTTCGCCACGGCGGCGATGCCGCCGTACCCCCCTTGGGGGGTGCCTTGTGTCGACGGAGAAACCGCCATAACTCCCCTTTCGGGGGGGGGGGTTTAAGGCGGCGTAGGCGAGCCGCGTTCCCCCCTACGGCAGGGGGAAGCGGTGGCTGGGCGATCCGCGCCCCCCTACGGCCGGCGGCGGGGGGGGGGGGGGGGGGGGTAGGGGGAAGCGGTGGCTGGGCGATCCGCGCCCCCCTACGGCGGGGGGTAGCAGTGGCTGGGTGATCCGCGCCCCCCTACGGCGGGGGTAGGGGGGTTTAGCGGTGGCGGCGCGATCCGCGCCCCCTACGGGGGGGGGGGGGGGGGGTAGCGGTGGCAGGGGGATTTGGGTGGGGTAAAAACAGATTTTTAGGTAAAAGATTTGTCGTTTTCAAGGCGACAATCAATCCCTATATCGATCTTGCGAGATCAAGGGGCAAAACTATCATACGTATGATAAAAACTTCGTTTTTAGCGATTTTTACATCTATATCCGTCCTCCGGATATAACGACGGTTGAATGAAACCATACGCGGATGACGACGCTCGATTGAGAAAGCCTTGCACCGCGCGCGTAGATCTCCCGTCTCCTTTCGCCTTCGCAACGAACGAAAAATTTGTGGAAAAATTTTTTAGAGGCTCGTGCTGATAACGTGTTATGAATCAACTACTGGGGAGGAGCCCACAGCTCTTTATTTATAGGCAATTGGGGGATACAAATATGGGCTACAATGATATGTGCCCATCTCTAGGATAGTCCAGAATCTCAACCAACTACGGTTAAATAACCGTTCACAACAGGATGCTATTTTTTAAAGCAATTGCAATAGTAATCTTTAGCGGCTAATCAGTATCTGTTCTTTTTGGTTTATTTGGTTGTGAAAGTTGGAGATTACACTATTCCTCCCACTATTCACTCATTCTCAGCCTCACTTTCACTCGTCCTGTTCTTTTGTGTTGGCTTCTTTGACTGTGAAAGTTGCTGACGTGGCCACAATAAACACACAATAAAGTTGTGTGGGACCCACAAAAAATTCCAACATCCACATTCACAACACACTTTCACAAAAAAAAACATAATACTCACTTTCACCAACATTATTCACAACTTCAACAAACACAAATTTAAACACAAAAGAACGTGCCTTTCAATTGCGGTCTCTAGGGCCGTACATCAAAAGTCGAGTGATTGGGGTTCCGGTTTTAGATTGAGATGACCGAGGAGCTTTCTCTGCCACCTGCTATATAGCCAGCGCCGCCCCTCCGGGGCCCTAACTCTTCCTCTATTTTCAGCCACTTGCGCACCCTCCCACGCAGAGAGTAAGCATATAACCTCCTCCTCCTCTTCTTCTCTCTGTACGCTCACCCCTCTTTATTGCGTTCAAGTCGAAGGGCACCAAGATCCGGAGGTAAAAATACCACCCCTTTTAACTTTGTTATCCGTATCAATTCATATTTTTATGTACAGTTTCCCATCGTAATGTTTCAAACTTCCAGTAAATTTCTTTTGGCTGCGAATTAAGGATCGTATTTATGGATTAGGGTTTTAGGGTATAAGCCGATTCATTAATTTGACCTAGAAATTTTGGATTTTGATTTCTTATTTTGCAATATCTCGCTCAAGGAATTACTAGGGATCAAGTCCCCACATACTCCGCTGTATTTGATGTAATGTGTGCTCTACCATCTAATACTACGCACTAAAGCATTACAAACCCTTAAAATTTATTTACAACTAGAACAAAAACTTCACCGCCATCAACAACGCTTTTTGGGCCTAATTTTTTGGTTCACACAAGTGGCAACAACTGCAATTAACTTTACTATAGAAATATATAAATGTGCAGTCTAGAGCTGAAACATTCCTGACAAATCAACGCGACATTAGAGGCATCTTTCTAATTTGCAATAGAACAGCTCTGGTCACCCCTTCTGCCCTTCGGTACCATACACCGGAACAATTTGCTGTCAAAAATTAGCAGGAAAAATGGTATGCGTCAGTAGAATCCACCAGTACGTTGTTGCACACTTGAACACATAAACTCCTGGTCTGTATTTGTGATTTTCCATACAAACAGTCTGCGATTTAACCTTGATTGGTTACATGATTGTGAATTTACGTTCTTCTGATGCATTTTGCATGATCAATTTTTTCAAGGATTAGTTTCAATTCAATTGTATTTTCAACTGTGTTAAAACACATACATATGCTTATATGGTATTTGTATACACAAAGATTAGTGCTTCCTAGCTAGAGGATCAGCTAAGCTCAATTTGGCCATTCTTGGGGCAGCTGATCTTATGCACCTTTTGAATCATTATTTCAGAGCTTAGTTAATGATATTACCTCATTTTAGAGAACGTAGTGGATATTGGTTTGCCTATCAGATTGCGGATAATCCCATTTTTTCACATGTGATAGATGTCTGAAGCAATACATGTTTATTGGTTTTCATCCTATATCTGCTTTCCTGACTGTGTGGATTAATTGTTTTTTAAGCAAAAATTCTTTGACGTGTATTTTATGTTGATCATTGTTGCTTCATGAGGAGAGTGCTGTTTGTACATCCATATTTTAATATGAGACACTAACATTTTAAAATCATATATGAAACAATACCTTAGATGTAAAGCTCTACCAGATACATGCAGGACCTGATGTTAGCTTTCAATGAATATTAGTGACAAACCCTGCCAATGCAACATTTGGCAAACGAAAGGGATAAAGAGCCTTCCATGAGTCTCTTCCCAGTTTTTGCGCAAGCAAACTTACTTGGAACCTTTGAATTATACATGAATGGGTAGAGGACGATTTGCTTCTTCTCTATGTCCCAGGTTCAGTGAAAAGATAATCTTAATACAAGCTGACAGTATCTATTTTTTTTAAAAATGGGAGAAAAAGAAAAAATGGATCAAGACATTTAAAAAATATTTTTATAACTTATTTTTGAGTGTATGAAAGAGAACATAATGTGCTTACTCATTATTTTTTTAGACGTGCCTCACCGTTGTTCACTTGGTTGCAAGAAGCATGTAATTGATGTTCTTATTAACAAACCATAACTTCTGTCTTTGGTTTTAATAGTGATAATTAATATCAAATTTCCTTATCCTCAGATCAGCACATGGAGTGGCATCTCAGAGAAAAAAGTAATGATTTTATTGTTCCATATAACCTAACTGTATATGAAGATACATGCAGTGAGGACGTAGCACCATTACAAGATGATTGGTGTCACCGGGGAACCATTCAGGCCAAAGATATAGGATCACAAAATGGAGATCATGTTACATTAGATGGCCCCTCTGGTAATAGACAAAATCTATGTGGTCAAGTTTGCCATGTATCTCTAAATTGTGATAGTAAGGGAACCAGCATTGCAAGTACTTGTGGACAACCTTATTTAACGGATTGCCGTGCAAGAGATTTTCAGCTTGACGTTGAACTGGAAAACGACATGGAGAAGATGGACGACTTTTGCTTGTAAGAATATATCTTCAGTTCATGATTTACTAGTTTAATGTCTACTAGGAAACTATGTTTTCCGACAGTTGTGTGTAGATAGTCGATAATTACACTTGCATTGTTCTTTTTTCTGGAAATGATATGATCCGTTATTCTCTCGACATCTTTTATATGTTCCTTTCAGCGATTCATTTCCAGAAGATGACCAAATGTTTCCAGATTCAGTGTATGAACCTCTATCATTTGAAGATCCTCTGGCAAAAATGGGGTCTGATTTTCAGAACTGGTTGGACTCATCTAGATGTGAAAATTCGGCATCCATTGATTCTTGCAGCTTTCAAATGTTTATGGACCATGGATTGGAAGATGGTAGCAAAGTTGAGGATGGGTCACCTTGTCCAGCACTGGAAAAATCTAAAAGATCTGAAGGTTCTCCTGCAGTGAGAATGCTATCTTATTTTATTGATTAATCAGCCATATCCTTATTGATTCATATGAATGCTAATGACAATGTAATATAGTTTCCATGCTAAGAAATGCTGCCTTTAAGAGAGGTTGATTGAGCGAGGCGTCCAGTCATAGTTTATTGGGATTATTTTCGGTCACATAAATTAGTTCCTTTTACTTGGTTGGGCGTCTGCGCTATGTATTGTCCCGTGCACTGGAGTTATAAAGCTGGAGTTTTTCTTTCACGAAGGGTTCCGACATTATGCTATACCCCACATAGCCATTTGTAAAATTTGGCGGCATGAGGTTTTATCTATTTTAAGGTGGTTTTATATCTACTAGTGGTTCTAGGTATTGTCTCCTTTTAAATCAACTTTATTTTTTAAATATCAGAACTCCACCTTTTATCTAATATTTCACTCTCTACCGACTTTTCAGCCTTTAGGTGCATTCCTCTTATTTAAGCCATTATTTTAATATCATGCAGTAAAAAAACTGAAACGGTGTCTGTTGACTCTGTTCAGATTGTTCTCTATATCTTTCACAGCTCACTCCTCATCGTTCTATTCGCAAGAGGTCTTGTCACACATACAATTGGACCATCATTCCATGTAAAGCCGCTTCTTTGCCATAAGCTTGTTATGACATGCTATTCTATCTTTATTTTTTCCCTCAAAGTCTAGCTTAGTGAAACAAAATTGTTATGGAAACCTCACAAGTTCATAAATCTTTGAACTTTTATGGTAGTAGTATTCATATGCATGACTAACCCCTATATCGTTAGTATCGTAACAGGACACATGCACCTTGTCAGCATGTCAAAAAGCAAATAAGCTGAGGCTAACTTTGTATTTTACCTTTATTTTTGTTCCAGTAATAAAACTGCAGTGCCCTAGAGGAAGATGGCAGTTACTTCTGCATATTTCCCTTCATTCCATATGAAACAGATGAAACTTGATCACCAACATTTCAAAGCTCCTGTTTTAGCTGCAAACATTGTTTAACATTTTTGAGTCTGTTTTGTGCCATTTAGTTCTTCTGCATAACTCTCATGTCTCCATACCTTGCAAATGGATCTTGATCACCAACATTTTAGAGGTCAAGGTTAAAATATTTTCAATTTTTTGGTGGGAAAAACAGCTGGTAGGGTCAGGATTTTTGGTGCTCTGAAACCATGTATAAATTAGAGATATGTTATTTGGGTTTAAGAGAGTTAGTCAGTCTCTACCACGAATACCTTATTTTCTAGAGATATCATAACACTGTTTTATATGAAACTCCATGCACATCTTTACATAAAGCACCATACATAATATATTCTAACAAAGTCAAACTGGGTATATCCGGTTTTCTAGAACATGACCAAGTTTTCTTTGCCGTTGATGCATACGGAAGGTTCAAAATGGAAGGCTAAACATACCTTGGAAGAACCTTCGTTGGCACTAACTTCTCAATCTCTGCTGAAGATATTTAAACCTGAAAATATTCCAATAGTACATTTTGATTCTTAAGTAATTCATTATGAAGATTTTGGTTATTTCATAGTCTTGTTAGTCATAGAACTGGTCTTTCTAAACGGTGAAGGTAATAAATTATTTTTTTTGGAAAGAATCTTATGCTTCTGGGCTCAAATCATTCAGCATCTAACCTCTGAACGATGGCGGCATTTATAAAGCTCTCCTTATAATTGAATTTCTAAAGATCATCCATCATGTGATTATTCATCTGAGATAAGATTGGAGTAGTTATGTACGACTGCATGTTTTCCGTAGTTAAGTTCATATTAGTCTTTATATGTGCTGATTATAAATGCCAAGTATTAAATTCAGAATGATGTACCTTATGCTACCAACAAGATTGACAAAGTTTCTGATATCGATGAACCTAAGTGCTTTGAAGCAACAGTGCTTTTGGAGCTTGAAGGCATGATGCTACAGGTATAAATGTCAGATACTTTGTCATGAAGCTTTGCAGTTAAACTTTAATCCATAGTTCCTGAAGAAATGTTTCATGTTTTCTTGACAGTTGACTGAAAAGACAAGGATTTGCTTTCGTGATGCATTGTACCGCCTTGCTAAAACCTCCGAACAATGTCACATTACGTATCAAAACAGAAGCGGGAGCTGTTCAGATAATCCTGCTACCAAACAAACCATCGGGGAAGGTTCAAGGTCTGTAAATTTGTTGTCTATTTTCTCGTTGTTTGAACTAAAACTTCATATGTGCTTTAGCATCAATGGTCTCTTAAGATGTTCCAATTTTCAATTCCCGAAATAAATGGCATCTTCTTCAAATCCACTTCATAAGTTTGATGTATTTTATAATTTATATTAATTTTTTGCTAATTACTTTTGGATTTCTTTTAACAACTTGTCATGAGAAATATTACTAACCATTATACTGTCTACATTCCAACAAAAAAACATATATGTCATGCCCAATCATCATCATCATCATCATCATCATAGCCTTCATCCCCAAAAATTAGGGTTGGTTTTATGGGCTCAATAGAAAGAATGTCGGATCGTGATGTCAGATACTTTTTTTCTGCATGTTACGATCTAAAGCTTTCTCTTTCGTCAAGTCAAGATCTTTCACATCTATTCTTATCATTTTTATCTATCTTCTACGGTCCACTGCTCATTCTCTTGATCTCAATATTCACATGGTTTATCTTTCTAACGGACGCATCAACATGTCTTCAATGTATGTGACTAAACTATATCATGTGATATTTTCTCATCTTATCCTCAATAGTGATCACACTTATATTCACTCGGTTATTATCATTTCTTATCTAATTTTTTAGTGTTTTCATACATGCACCGCAACATTTGTATTTCTGTCTCATCTAAACTTCGTTCATACTTCTTGGTGATAACCCAATATTATATATTATATAACAAAGCTAGCCCAATAATATATATTATATAACAAAGCTTGGTCTAATCACTATTTTATAAAATTTACCATCAACCTATTATAGTACATTTCAATCGCACAACATTTCATTCACTGTTTTCCACTTCAACCAACATGATTTAATTTTATAATCAACATCTTTCTTACTTCTTGCATTGTAACGACTGGTTTTCATGTATCTGGATTATTATATTATATATATATATATATGTTTTGGTGGATTTCTCCTTATGCGTGGTTTTCGTCTCCGTAGCTTTCATTTTCGATCGTTTCGTCGTGATTTTCTAGCTTCTTCTTTAGAATCGTCGATTTCGGAGTAAGTCATTCGTGACGGGCTTCATATCGGTCATATCTTATTATTAGATCAAGCCTATGAGTCTTAGGAATCGATCCCGGAGCTTCGCGCTCCATTTCGGAACTTTTGGTGCATGTTAGCCGGTGTAAGAAGGGGAACCGACCGACTAGATGACGATTTAGTTGGTCGGCAAACCTTCATGGACCGACTAGTTGGCTTTGTTAATTTCTCAGGAGTTACTGTTTATCGTTAGTCGGTCTAAGAACGTTGGTCGACCGACTAGGTTGCAAACTAGTCGGTCAGCAATGCTTTTTTAACCGACTAACTCTTTAATTATTTTTGACACTAGTTACTGTTTACTCTTAGTCGGTCTAAGAACGTTCGTCGACCGACTAGTTCCCAAACTAGTTGGTCAGTAGTTGTTCTTTGACCGACTAAATCTAAATCCTATTTTTGTACAGGAGTTACTGTTTACACTTAGTCGGTCTGCGTTGGTCAACCGACCGACTAGTTCTCAAACTAGTCGGTCAACAGTCCTTTGACCGACTAATCAGTACAGGAAACCCTAATTTTGCCCTAGCCGCCACCAAACTCTATTTAAACCCCTCCCAAACGTTTTCTTCTTCTTCTTCAACTCTAAACCTAATTTCTCCCCCATTGAGCTCTCATCTTCCCCAAACTCTCAAACCTTCATTCCAAGCTCATCCTCCATCATCCAAACCCTCACTTAACACTTTCCACCTTCCATCTTCCCCAAACCTTCATCAAACCCTCAAAATCCACATCAAAACCCATTTCTCCAGATTTTCCCCATCCTTTCCAGATCTGAACCCTAGGTTCCCCGGAGCGTTTCTTCCGTTGCCGTGCTTGCTCGGCATCATTCTTCCGCTTCCGATACGGTAATAATCGATCTCTTAATGTTTTCATAACCGTTGTGTTTTTGTGAAACCCTAATGAAATGAATGTTGTTTTGATGATTGTTTCTCCATAACAGCGACTTCCCCGTAGATTAGCGTCCGTGGGACGAACCCTCGTTGATCGTCATCCTCGGTGCTAGGCAAGTGAAACTTGCCACTTAGGGTTTTGGGCCATGTCTTAGGCCATTTGCTTGTTGTAGGCGTAAAAGAGACTAGGCGACGAAATGATACTCGCCTAGGCGCAAATTTAGGAACTAGCTTGACAACGAAGCTAGATCCGACATTTATCATGTTGCATAACTACCATGTCATGTTTAATTTCCATAAACGGTACGCAAATTAATTGTCATGTCATTGCATTCTTTAAGTGTTCCCGTGATTGCGTAGCTCCGCTACATCTTGTGAAATGATTGAGGCTAGGTGCACCACTATGCCAAATGGAATACGCTCCTGGTTGTGATCCAGGAAACGAGCTCTTGTGCGGGGCAACCCTGGCTCATTTACTGAGCTCATGTACAGGGACCCTGGCTCGCCTACATGTGTGTATTGGGGTAAGAGTTAAACGGCCAATCAACTGGGAGTCTGCCCGATCAACAACTGCAGTGGTAAGACGTAAACTCTGGGTTCTGGGGTAGTGTTAAGCGGCCAATCAGCTTGAATGCCAAACCATTCAGCTGTAAGGCGTAAACATCTACAAACAACGTGAAACGTGACTAGTGAAAAGATTGAGATTGTTAGTAGCTTGGCTACTCTTGACTTGTCCTGATAAATTGTTCTCTTGTACTTATTGTTTCCCCATGTCTTGCTTGTGCACTCATGTTATAACTGTCATGTCATGCATACTATAACTGCTAGGTTAGTTGCCTTACTTTCAGTTTCCTTGCCCAAGTCTTTTAGACTTGCTGACATGTGCCCATTTACTCTTTTGGGTGACATATGTTAGATCCTGAGCCTGAGTACATTGTAGAGGACGAGGTGTTTGCTGACGCCGAGCCCGAGCCTGTGTTTGGCGAGGAGTACGTGGACACTGGGGACCAGTCCTAGTGTCTTCGTTGAGCTTTCCCTTTTGTTTAGACTGCTGTTTTGTTGTCGGTGCGTAGCACCTATACTTTGTTACGTTGTTCCTTTTGTTGGCCTTGTTCTGGGCCTTTAGACTTTCTTTTAGCCTGGTGGTTTTTCTGGATGTTGAACTTAATTTTCATGTTGGACCTTTTATGAGATATGAGATTTTATTTCTGTCTCTCCTTGTGTTATTATTGTTGTTCCGTCTGTGGTTACAGGGACCTGCTTATGTTTTATTGACGCTTATCGGGTTTGGGGCTTCACAGCTCCACTCTTGTGCGGACCTTCTCACGTCTCGCCTCCATTTTAGGGAAGCGGAGCGTGACATGCATCCTCTTGGATAATCGATCCGAGACACTTAAAGTACTTATTTACAGATATACTCACCCCATCCAGCTTCATCACGCTATGATATTCATATATTGCTTTACTATTACATTATATATACTTGGTCTTATTCCTATTTAGGCTGAAACTTCGAGTTAAATATCTGCGTCTACAATTCTATCTTTGTATTTACACTATTTTTGATCTCATATATCAAAATAATATCATCGGCAAATAATAATATACATCAAGTTATCTCACTTGAATATACCTATTGAGCGGATCAATCATTATAATAAAGAAGATGAGATTCAGAGCCGAGTCTTAATCAACGATGATCGAAAAATTATCTAATTTTACATATACATCACTTTTGATCTCTTTGATACATATCTCGAATTAGAGTAACATATTTTAGAGGGATCTTTTTTCAGTAAGGCCTACCATAGAAACTCTATAGGGACTCTATTGTAGGACTCTATTGTTGACTTTCTTTAGGTCAATAAAGATCATATGCAATTCTCTTTTACTTGTTCTATATTGTTCCATAATCTACCTTATAAGATAGATGACAGCTATTGTTGAATGTCTGGAATAAAATCAAATTGATTTTGTGATAGAGTGATATTCTTTCTTAAATGTCATGACCCAATCTAGGTGAAAATGTAGAATCTAGAGAGAACAATACTATGACTGAAAGGAAACTAATGGTTAAAACAACTATAGATGTTGTTATTGATTCTGGTGATTTCTGCTACCGATTTCTGCTACCTGATGTTTGATTTCCCATCCAACATGAAACTAGCATCCTATGTTTTAAAATCATGCAAACACCAAATACTATGAAATGCTCTTTGGGCTTGAGAAGGGTATCATCAAACAAGATAATTGGAAGAGAAGGTGTATGATCAATGTCGGCATTCTATCAGTTAATTACATTTGAATTTCAGTGAAACAGATTTGTCTGCAATATTGGATGATAAAGTTGGCCGGTCAGTCTTTGATGAACTTAAAGAATTATCTTTTTCTTCTCCACCATCCCATGTTGCACTGGAACCTATCTTGATCCCCACTGAGAAACTGGATTTTTTTGTCTGAAAGACTGTCTTTGCCCCAATTTGGATCTCATACAAAACGGTACAGCGTCTTCACAACCTTCAACCTGTTGTCTCTTGTTTCATTCCACAATACAAAATGAGAATAATCATCCTGAAACTTGCATGAGGTTTTGGGGGACTAATCTGATAGGAATCACACAAATCTGAACTTAAATTGAATAAAAACAGCAATAAAAAGATAGGGTTGGCTACAATTATAGGGGCAACCACCCTCACAAGATGCTGATAAGCGAGGACGCTCGCACTCTCCTAAGATCACTCGAAGAACTCTCGAAGAACTCTCACAAAATATCAATAATAAGCATGAAAAAACATCAATGACGGCTAGCCCTAGTGTAATAGTAAACCCCCATCTAATCTAATTACAAGTATGCCATTAAAATAAAATTAGATGCAAATGGGACGAATACGCACCTAAGGCGCGGCCGGCTCCAAAAGCGCGCAGTTTGCCCAATCGGCGGCGGGTGTAAACCCGCAACCCATCACTACTCCCTCCCCAAAGAGCCACCTTGTCCTCAAGGTGGAAATCTGGAAATTGCTTCGTCATCGCGTCCATGGACTCCCACGTGCTCTAGTGCTCTGGCAAATCCTTCCACTGTAGCAGAACCTCACGCACTTCCGTGCTCCCTCTACGGACCCCCTTTAGCATCTCAGGCCCAACATCACCCCCATATCATCAGTCAATGTCTCCGGAAGGGTGGGTGATGGTGTGTGGTCTCCGATAACCTGGTTCAGCTGCGACACATGGAATACTGGATGAATAGCAGATCCTGGGGTAGTTTCAACTAGTAAGCCACTGGTTCCACCTTGGCCTCGACCTCGAAAGGTCCAAAATAACGCGGCACTAATTTCTCATTCCTCCTGTGGGCCAAGGATATCTGCCTGTAGGGTCTCAGCTTCAGGTACACCATATCTCCTACTGCGAACTGCACATCTCTGCGGTGTAGGTCCCTCCTCGTCTTCATAACCTGCTGAGCCCTAGCCAGATGGAGCTTCAGCTCCTCCAAAATCTGATCTCTCTCTGCCAAATACCGCTCCACATTTGATACCGGTGTCATCTCTTGCCCATAATGCAGTAAATGCGGATGGTCTCTGCCATACAGGATCCAGAAAGGTGTCGTCTGAGCTGTCGTGTGATAAGATGTATTATACCAGTACTCCGTCCAAGCCAGCCAACGAGCCCACTCCTTAGGATTCTCTGAAATAAAGCACCGCAGATAAGTCTCTACACTCCGGTTGACCACCTCCGTCTGTCCATCTGTCTGTGGGTGGTACGTTGTGCTCCGTCTCAACACAGTCCCCTGAAGCCTGAAAAGTTCCTGCCAGAATCTACTAATGAACACATTGTCTCTATCCGAGACAATTGACTTTGGGGGTCCATGCAAGCGAATGACATCTCTCACAAAAATCTACGCCACCGATACTGCGCTGTACGGATGCTGAAGTGGTACAAAGTGCGCATACTTACTGAGGCGGTCTACCATAACAAATATGACTATATCCTCCCGACTTCAGCAATCCATCAATGAAGTCCATGGAGAGGTCCTTTCACACCTGATCGGGCAAAGACAACGACTGTAGTAATCCTTCCGGGGACATCGCCTGGTACTTGTGACGTTGGCAAACGTCATACTCTGCAACCATCTTTGCTACATCCTTCTTCATTCCCTTCCAGTAGACTTCCCTCACCAGTCTCTAGTAGGTCTTGAGGATTCCAGAGTGCCCTCTTACTGCGCTGATGTGGAACTCCTGGAGTATGGTCGGTATGTATGCCGAAGTCCACGGCAGAACCAATCTCCCCCAATGCAGTAACCGTCCATCCTGAATAGAATACCCCGGGTACTTTATAGATCCCTGTAATAACGCCACACGTATGCCAGCCAAGTCCTGGTCCTGCTGCAATGGCTCCCAATCCTCGAGCACTAAAACTGCCAGAGCTGCCAACACTACCTCCTCTCGTCGTGAAAGTGCGTCAGCTGCCTTGTTCTCTAGACCCGAGCTATACTCAATCTCAAACCTGTACCCCATCAGCTTTCGCAGCCACTTCTGATGCTCCTCTGCTACCATGCGCTGCTCTAATAAGTATTTGAGGCTTCGCTGATCTGTGGGCACCAGAAAACTCCTCCCCAACAAGTACGGCCTCCACTTCTGAATAGACAAGACTATGGCCATCAGCTCCCTCTCGTAGACCGACCGCAGTCTGCCTCTAGCAGTCAACACTTGACTGAAATACGCAATGAGCTGCTGCTCATGCATCAATACTGCTCACAGTTCATGTCCCGATGCGTCTGCCTCAACCACAAAGGGCTTGAAAAAATCTGGCAACACCGAAACTGGCACGATGGTCATGGCCTTCTTCAGGGCCTCAAATGCTGTCGTCGCCTAC
The DNA here is from genome assembly GCA_030789695.1 of Scilla litardierei. Taxonomy (NCBI): domain Eukaryota; kingdom Viridiplantae; phylum Streptophyta; class Magnoliopsida; order Asparagales; family Asparagaceae; genus Scilla; species Scilla litardierei. The sequence continues at coordinate 77,230,170 of CM061132.1, read as the reverse complement.
TCACCTCAATGGAACTGGTCCTTTAATAGCTCGGTCAGCGATCAGGCTATCGTCCCATTCCTTCCACAAATCTACGATAGTAACCTGTCAAACCCAGGAAACCGTGCAACCCCCTAAGTGTGGTGAGGCGCGGCCAGTCTAGCATCGTCGCTATCTTCGCTCTGCTGCCACCCGATCTGCTGACATCACATGTCCCAGATACTCTACCTGTGGCTGTCCGAATAAGCACTTCTTCCTGTTCGCGAACAGCTAATGGTAATGCAGCTCCTGAAACACGACCTGCAGGTGGTCCAAGTGCTCCTTCAAGGTACGACTGTACACCAATATTTCATCGAAAAAAACGAGTACGAATCGTCTCAGGTAAGGACGGAATACCTTATTCATTAGGGCCTGAAAGGGAGCTGGTGCATTAGTCAAGCCGAAAGGCATGACTAGAAACTCGTAGTGGCCCTCATGCGTCCTGAACGCCGTCTTGGACACATCCTCCCGCTGCATCCTGATCTGATGGTAGCCCAACTTGAGGTCTATCTTGCTGAATAGGGTTGTCCCATGTAACTCATCCAGGAACTCATCAATAACTGGTGTATGGAACTTATCTGGCACTGTCTCCTTGTTCAAAGCCTTGTAGTCTACATAAAAGTGCCAGCTCCCATCCTTCTTCTTCACTAACAATACTGGACTGGAAAAAGGGCTCACACTAGGCTGAATCACTCCCGACTGCACCATCTTGCCACCATCCTCTTGATCTCGTCCTTCTGATGCTGGGGATAACGGTAGGGCCTCACACTGATGGGGGACACGCCCTCCCATAATACTATGGCGTGTTCATGATCCCTCGGTGGTAGAAGACCCCTAGGCTCATGGAAGACATCCTCAAACTGCTCCATCAGACGCTGCACCTCTCTTGGAATGTGCTGCTCATCACTGGCCTCAACACCTCCCTCTCCACTCAATGAGTGTAACTCTACAAGGTATCCACCGTCCTCCGTCTGAATGGTCCTCACCATGGTCTTCAGAGAGACCAATACTCTGCATAGGCTGGGGTCCCCCTGTAGTGTGACTGCTCTCCTCCCCTCCTGAAACTCTATCCTGAGCAGTTTCCAATTCACCGTCATCTCCCCCAACGTCTGCAAGCACGTCATGTCCAAGATGACGTCGGTGCTCCCCAGGTCCAAATACAAAAAGTCCGCGATCACTTGTATCCTCTGTAGTGTCAGTAGCAGCCCTCTGCAAACTCCCTGACTGCTCTCCTTCTTTCCCGTCTCCATCATAACACAGAAACTACCACAGTCGGTCAGCTGGAGCTCCTGCTAGGCCACCACTCTCCTGGAAATGAAGTTGTGGGTCGCCCCACTGTCAATAAGTACGGTCACCTCCTGGTCGCCGATCCCCCCTCAACTTCATGGAATGGTTCGGTGTGAACCCTACCACGGAGTTAAGGGACACCTCCACCACGTCTAATTGCTGGCCCTCAGGCTCCCCCTCCTCTGCCTCAGCGGTCTCGTCCTTGACGTCAGCCTCGTCCTCCTCATCCTCTAGCAGCAATACCTGGAGTTTGCGCCCCGCACATTTGTGGCCTGGTGTGAACTGTTCGTCGCAACGAAAGCATATGCCCTTCTGCCGCTTCTCCCTCATTTCCGCATCGGTCATCCGCCTGAACTGTCCCCCAGACTGTGGTGCACTGCTCTTCTCTCCACTCTTCTCCTTGGTGACTGGATCTGCCCCCGTAGTGGATCTCTGCTGCCATCGTGTCGCTGTCTGACTCCGAAAAACTAGTCCACTCCAGCTACCCCTCGCCTTCCTCTCCTCTAACTGACAATCCTCCGCCATTTGAGCGTACTCCATAGCCTCCATCAGACTCTGGGGCTTCTGCATATGCACCGCTGCTTGTATAGTATCCTTCAGCCCCTTCATGAAGGTGCTCTCCATCGTCTTGTCTGTCACCCCGTGCACCTGTCCCGATAGGGCCTCGAACCTCTCTAGGTAGTCTCTCACCGTGCCCTTTGGTTTGAGTGATAGCAGCTGCTCCCGCGCGTTCCCAAGTGGGGGTATCTGAACCTTTCCACCATTTGATCCCTAATCTCCTCTCACGATCGAAAAGGACGCCTCGCATCCTTCCACTGGAACCAGACGATGGCTTTTCTATCCAGACAGATACCTGCTACCGCCAGTTTCTGCCCCTCCGTCATGCGTGAGACTCTGAAGAATCTCTCTGCTCTGTAGATACACGAGACCGGGTCCACCCCATTGAATACATGCATCTTCAACTTCCACAACATATCCATATTGAATCCCTGATCTACTCGTCCTCCGCCAAATGTAGGCTGATGGTAGTGCTGCCACCTCTCCTGGTGCGTCTCGTATCCTCCCTGCGGTCTCCTCCACCGATCCCTCTCCTCGCCCATCGTAGCCTCCCGTCTGGTCCCCATGCTCCTCCTAATAGCCTCTGCATCCTCCTCCGTGGTCCATGGGGTGCCCCTCATAGGTGTAGGTTGGAGGGCATCCTCTTTCGTCGCCGTACCGAGGGTCGGGAGGGTCCCGAAACTCCCGTCGTTATCATAGTACTCCTGCCCCTCACCGGGATCAAATCCACCGTCAAAACCACAAGCTGGTGCATCTGAAAAGGTCGGAAAATCCCCCAAACCCTGCTGTTGATCGTGCGCCGCTGCCCACCCCCTGCGGGGGGTTTGTCTTTGTCTGCTGTCGGTGGGGTCCCCGCGGCTCTGCAGAGGGCCCGCAGGGCCTTGTCGAGGCGCCTCGAGGCCCCAGCAGCGCTGCACAGGGGTCCGCGGGGTTCGTCGGAGGCATGCCCTCCTTCGCCGGGCCCATGCGACTCTGGGGGGTGCGTCGCCCCCCGTCTGCCCTCCTGGGGGCCCGCGGGAGGCGGATATTGCTCCCGCGGCCCTCCTTCAGTTTGGCGCGCGTCTTGGGAGCGGCGGCTAGGTCCGTCGCCCCCCTCGCTGCTTCCTCCGCTTTCCGTTGTATTGCCTCTCGATAATCCACCATCCACGGCCCTCCATTTTCCTCCTCGTTGACTTCCTCCTCCTCGGGGGCGAGATCCGCATCAAAAAGATCCTCTTTTTCCTTCCCTTTGATCAAAGGTGGCGCCTTTCCCGCTGCTTTAGGCTTTCCCTCTCCCTTTCCATCCTTTCTCGCGTTTGCCTTCAATTGAAAAATTAATCGCACGAATTGTTCGTCGTGTTTCTCTTGCCTTGCCGTCAATTTTTCGATGGAAACCATCAACTTTGCCATGGATTCATCGTTTCTTGCCAACGATATCTTGATCCCGTCGATCTCGCTCGTAAATTTCACCTCCAAAGCCTCAATTTTGTCTTGTGATATTGTCGAAGCCGCTATGGATCGTTACACACTCTGATACCAAATTGATAGGAATCACACAAATCTGGACTTAAATTGAATAAAAACAGCGATAAAAAGATAGGTTTGGCTACAATTATAGGGGCAACCACCCTCCCAAGATGCCGATAAGCGAGGACGTCCGCACTCTCTTAAGATCCCTCGAAGAACTCTTGAGAACGCTAACAAAATATCAATAATAAGCATGAAAAAACATCAATGACGGCTAGCCCTAGTTTAATAGTAAACTCCACTCTAATCTAATTACAAGTATGCCATTAAAATAAAATTAGATGCAGGGGGGCGAATATGCCCCTAAGGCGCGGCCGGCATGTAAGTCTTATGATCACCTTGCGTTTAAGTGTCATGCTTGGAGTCTAATGATTGGGGCTCATTGTGACATTATATATAATGATGGGATCGTTAAGAGGTCTATACATTTAAGGATGGGGATGCAAATGATGACTTAATTGAATCTAACGGTCATCTGAATATCGTTAGATGTTTGCTTACTAATCAGAGTCAAGGAAGATTGGTATATGACTTGCATTTTTTAATATCTATAACAAGATAAGTGATAAGTCCTATATACTGATGATTGATAGGGATAGCTATGTTAATATTATCACCAAGTCAGATTTACAGAGGGTGGATCTGAAAGCTGATTGATACATGTAGTTATGTTATCATAGATTGGTGATAAGTTTTATCGATTGTTGATTGGTACATGTGTTAATATTATCGTCAAGTTAGCTATAACAAGGATGTGTCCGAAAGTTGAACCTCACACATAATCATATAGAGTTACTCGGTGATATTTAGTATCTATCCAACTTTTGAGACATCACTATCCCATTTGATGTGATGTTTTACCAATGGATATCACACACATTATGCTAAGTAGGCTTTTGTTGTACAATCTAGATGTGATGAGTTAAAACACATTCATTTTAATGGGAAGAAGATCATGTTGATTTCTAACATACGAATTGGGTTAATAATCAGAAAAATATGTTAAACTTTAGGAATGAGAGCAAGAAAGCACTTCATCTTGTGGGAAAGAATCAATTTTTTAATAAGACCAGTGAAGAATGGGTTGGTTGTGTATGTCATTATTGCAACCAGCAACCTATAAAGTTTATTTTAAGGTTCCTCATATTCTCACTGATTTTAGTGATATTAAGCCAGATAAGTTACCTGACAAGCTTTCTCCTATTAGATGAATCTAGCTTGTCATTGACCTTATGCTGGAGTTCAATATTGCCTAAATTGCCACATTATACGATGATCTCACCGAGCACTTTGAGCTTAGGAGATGGATGAGTTTTTGTGAAAAGGCTTTATTAAAAGAGTGAGTCAGTGTGCTGTTCTTGCATTACTTACACCTAAGGATGGTAGCTGAAAAATATATGTGCATAGTAAATCGATCAATAAGATAACGACCAAGTATATGTTTTTGATTCCTAGACTTGATGATTATTAGATACGATGTCCGGATTGAGTAAAAATTTCAAGATTGACCTTAGTATGAATATCACTAGATAGTATCCATGAAGGTGATGAATGAACGATTGATTTTAAAATAAATGATTTGTTGTATGAGTAGGAATATCAGTGGCGTCATGCCCTTTGGTATGTTTAATGCTCTCATTGCTTTTATAAAGGTCATGACATCTTTAGATGTTATGCCCTTTCTTAGTTAAGTTTGTGATCGTCTAATTTGATGACATATTGGTTGCAGTCTAACCTAAGAAGATAACCTTTTTCATTTGACTCTAAGTTTTAAACTTACTAAGGAGAAACTTTATGCCAATTTGAAAAAAATACGAGTTTCTTATCACACATGTTTACTTCTTAAGGTTCATTATTTTCATCAAGAGAGTTTCCAACAGATCTTAACAAAGTCGACACCATTAGAGATTGGTATACTCCTATTACGATTCATGAGGTATGGAGTGTTCATGGGTTGATCATTTTTATACAAAGTTTGTTAAGGGGTTTAGTACCATCTTGGTGCTAATCACTAATTATCTTATGAAAATGAAGTTCATATGGATTAAATTTGCTGTGTATGCATTCGAAGAAATCAAGGAGAAGATGACCATTGTCTCAATCAATCATATTCTTGATTTTTCAAAATTCTTTGAGGTAATTTGTGACGCATCTCCCGAGTGTATAGATGGCGTGTTAAGCCAAGACCACCTGATCACTTATTTAGTTAAATCAATGTTCTAAATATAGGATATCAAGATCGTATTGGATGGTTGATGCTAACTCCTTTGCACATCATTTGCATGACTTGCACAATGAGATCTATAGAAAAATTACAATTATAGATATGATATTTATAAGGTGTACACTGCAAAAAGTTGTAAGCAGTTTTAGTTAAAGATGATGTTAAAGATGACGTGATGCTTAGAATTCATCCAAAGAGGTTCTATCTTAGAACTGTAAAAGAACTTCATACCCGATGGATATGTCTTAACAATGTTCATTAGAAGATTGATTCTAATGTTAATGAGTTGAATATCTTATGAAGGCTTGGCATCGGTCCAGTTTTCAATGTTAAGGATATGACTCTGTTCCACCGCCTATGGATTATCTAGCCGTTATTCCTAGCCGTAACTTCTTTTGCAATATGTTCACTTCGCTCTTTGGTTCTGCATCCACCACCCCTTCCACAATATCGACATTGACTTGAGAAGATAAATAACAACTTGGGAGGTGAGGTTGTGTGATAGGATCCGCTATGGTTTTGATGGATAATAATATGATTTTTTGGTAGAAAGATGGGATTTTAGGGCTAGAAAGTGGATTTGTGTGGAAGATTGGATTTTTAATGATAAAAATTGAAATACAAAGATAAAGTGACCAAAGTTAGTCACGTTTGAGAGGTGGACTGCTCTCCCAAGTTTCTATTCAAGAGGAAGCCGCACTCCACTAAATAGGAATCTCTCAACCGCTAACAACTTCTTTCAAGATTCAACATGCCTGCTATAATTCCACTAGTCTCATATAAACACCAATCAGAATTTAACAAAATTACAGAAATAACTCTAGACACTGGAAATTACGAAAATGCCCCTGAAAACTGAAAAATTACGAAAACACCTCCCAAAACACCAAATTCTAGATCTGCCATTTATATAGGATGCAGCCTCATCATTACTCTGTCTCTGAAGAATTAGCTTGTTCTCAAGGTGGTGTCGTAAAAATCATGGGTAAGCTACTCCAAATAGGGTTGCTCGTCTCCCTATGGCTCCTTCTCAACCAAATCATCCTCGTCCATCATCAACTAAAATGTGTGTCTCGACACCGATGTCCAAAGTGAATTTCTCATCGCAGCAGAAACACAATCCATTAGCCCGTTTGTCATGTACCTCAGCCTTCGTCATCTTCTTAAGTTGCCCCATTGACAGTAGCTCGCTCTTCTGTCCCTTGCTGAATTGTTCACCCCAAGGTATGAGGTATCAGTATCGGGCGTATCGGACCGGTACCGCCCCATACCGGTCCGATACCGCCTCTCAAAATCGGTATCGTCCGATACCCAACGGTTTCGGCCAGTTTCGCCCAGTTTCGGGCGAAACTGGCCGAAACCCTTGGGTATCGGTCAGAAAAGGTAAAAAAAAAGAAGAGGAGGAAACAAACACGTCGCAACCTAAACCCTATCACAAAACCCTAGCGAATCTCCCAACAGAATAATCCCCGTGAATGAACAGGACCACCTAACTCACGGGGTGGGTTATTGTTCATTCACGAGGTGGGTTATTGTTCAATCACGGGGGGGGGGGGGGGGGGGGGGGGGGGGGTCATTCAATTATAAAAGGAAGGAGGGGAGGGGAGATTCAGATGGTTACCTCAGCAAGCAGAAACCCTTGAGCAGAAGCCCTAATTTCGTAGCCCACTTGTCGCGTTGCCTTCGGAGGGAGAGACCCTAAGTACGTAACCCAAAATTCGCTGTGCCGCTGAGTCGAGTCGAAGCCAGCGACGAGGCAGCGAAGAAGTCAAGAAGTCGAAGCCGCAAAGAAATCGGAGTCTCGTCGCCGCTGATTCACGAGCCTGGGAGAGGACGCGAGAGTTTTGACGATTGGAGGAGAAGTCGGAGGAGAAGTCGGAGCCTCGAGGAGAAGGCGACGCTGGCCGAAGAAGACAACGCGAGGAGCAGTCGTTGAGAGAAGCCGTTGCTAGGGTTTCGCCGTCGAGGGGTTCGCTGCGGGAGAGCTTTTGAGATTTTCGAAGCGCTGAAGAAAAAATTTCACCTCCGCGCGTATTAAAGGTAAGTTTCTCTAATTTTAAAAAAATTACGACCTTACCCATGCTAAACAGGCGTATTTACAAGTTTACCATTAGACAAAAATCTAATAATGCAAGTATAATGGCATATTTGTAAATAAACGGAACTTTAGGGGGATATGTTAACTGTTGGAGATACTGCGGTTGGTTCAATTACCAATCTACCCTTTTGTGTTCATCATAATTACGAGTTTGCCATTAATAGAGAACACACTTAACAGAGATAGAATGACATACTAGTAAATAAATAGAAATACGGGACTTATTAAGCAATGCGTGTTTTGATTTTTTAAAATACAAATAAATAAATATATATACGGTAAAATTATGTAAAATACGTAAGAAATACGCAAAAATACGCAAAAATACGAAAAATACGTAATAAATACGAAAAATTATTTAAAGTACAAAATAAATATGGAAAAATTATTTAAAATACAAAATAAATACGGAAAAATTATTTAAAATATAAAATAAATACGGAAAAATTATTTAAAATACAAAATAAATACGGAAAATACGAAAACCACATAATAAATATACAAAAAAAATACCGGATTAGGGTTGGGTCAAATGTCGCCACAGAGCCCTGAAAATTTCCTCATTAAATGTCGCACCACAAGCTCTTCGGGGCGGGTCAAAAAACCGGATTAGGGTCGCACACTCTAACAATGCTAATTTAAAAAAAACTAATAAATACTAATAGAAGTTAAGGAAGTATTGGCAGAAAATACTAGGCACTTAAGTCCTTATACTACAGAGATACTAATAAAAATACCAATAAATAGTAATAAATAGTAGGTACTAAAATACTAAAACATACTAAAGAATCTAATAAATAGTATAAAAGTTACTAAAGAAATACTAAAAATTAATACATAAACAATGAAATTAGTAAAAAGTAAAAAATACTTAAACATACTGAAGAAATTAATGTTAAATAAATGGAAATACTGAATGGAGAACACACTTAACAGATACAAATAAATATATAAAAATACGGGAAAATACTGTAAAATACGTAAGAAATACAGAAAAATAAGTAAAAATACGGACAATACATAATAAATATTGAAAAATACTTTAAAATACATAATAAATAAGGAAAAATTATTTAAAATACAAAATAAATACGGAAAAATATGGAAAACACATAATAAATATAGAAAATACTTAAAATACATAAAATCCTAAAATTAATACATGGACTCCTAAAAATACTATTTAAAATACATAATAAAATCAGAAAAATTAGTTAAAATAGAAAATAAATACGGAAAAATACGGAAAACGCATAACAAATATAGAAAAATACTTAAAATACATAATAAATCCTAAAATGCTATATGGACTCCTTAAAAATACTATTCTTGCATGTTATTATTTAAGGGATAATTTGTTAAATTGTTGTTCATGTAAATAATTATGCGATAATTATTTAAAGGTTAGAAACCTAATTTTATGTGATATTTAAGTCGCTTATCTGCATGCTAAATTTTATGAAATAAAATTTAGTTGACATGTTTTAATGGTAATTCTATTTTGAATTTTCTTGCCTATTATATGATAATTCAAGAAAGCCTCTTAGGTTAGCCATTAAAATTCTTCTAAAACTTATGAGACACATTTTAGATTGACATGCTATGTTTAGTAAATTGTTACAACTTACAACTATTAAATACCTAATTCATGATTAGGGTAGTCCTTCTAACGATTATTATTTTAAACGTTCTAATAATAATTTTGATAAAAGTGTACACTTTAAATTGTTGTAATGTGAATCTATTAAAATCCAAATAGATGATTAGGATAGCACGTTGAAACAAATAAAACCTTATAGTTGATAAGGACTCTAATAAAAGTTATTAACGAATCATAATAAATTTGAATTTTAGGATTCAACTAGTTGATAGGATTAACTGGTTTTAATAAAAGCCTTTTAGTTGATGGCAAACATATGAATGATAAGTTTCCTTCAATGGACCATGATCCGGCTCAATGTGCTTGGCCAAGTTTGCTGGATCAACCTAGCTAGACTGGGTATAAGTGATCCTGGCTTAGTCAATTCCCTGACCGTGTTCCGCTGGAACGCAAAGACGCAAATCATGATTATGTGGCACCGTCGACTATATCTAAGTCTAATACGTTAATAATCTTTTCAAGATTAATCGTAACCCTTGGTTTATGGTGCAGTAATTAACATGTCTCGAAGAACTCCAAAGGAGAAGACGGTGGATATTGGGTGGGCTCACTGTAAAATGATCGCAGAAAACCATAGACAAGTAAGGTGCAACTATTGCCGGAAAGAAATGCATGGAGGCGTGTCTCGCCTTAAGGAACACTTGGCAGGAATTATCGGGGATGTACTGCCATGCCCCGAGGCACCTAAAGAAGTGCGTGAAGAGATGAGATCGCACGTATTTCAGAAGAAGGCCGAAAAGGTACATGCCAGATTTGAGAAGAGGAGGATAGAGGAGATAAGGGCAAAGCAGACGGATGCAATATCAGATGACTCAGGTGCGGATGAGGATGACACCGATGAGGCGAGGGACCTTAGAAGAGCTCTTAAAAGAAGTAGGCAAGAACTTGTCGAAGAAGAGATTAGAAGCGAGGGCAGAAGGATGGGAGCATGATCGTCTGGTCTGGAGCCCCTGGGTTAGCCAGATCGGGTAGTCGTGCCGGTCGAATGGCCGGTATGTTCGCGTGCGGTTCTGCTCGCGATGTTCAGCCAACCGGTAGACCAGCCTGCGCTCTCAGACCAGGTGCCGACCCTTTTTCTCAAACGAAGAAGGGTAAATCCCAATCAACCATAAAGAATACCTTCATGAAGAATGCCAAGGCCTATGTCGGCCGAGCTATGGCCAAATTTTTCTACTTCAACCACATCCCATACAATGTGAGCAATATCCCATATTACAGGCCCATGGTGGATGCTATTGCGGAATCGTGACGTGGCGTTGCTCCACCCACTGCTTGGGAGCTGGCACACACATACTTGGACATGGAGTATGAAGAGATCAAAAATTATGTAGAAACTTTTCGTGTTCAGTGGGATGAGTACGGTTGCACACTGATGTGCGATGGCTGGACAACACAAAACAGAAGGAAGATAATTAACTTTCTTGTGTATTCGACCCACATGACGGTGTTCCTGGACTCTGTGGAAGCAACCGACCAATTCCAGAACGGTCCTTACATATTTGATCTTATGGACAAATATGTAGAACTAATTGGGGAGCATAGAGTAGTCCAGGTAGTTACCGACAACGGGCCAAACTACAAGTCAGCTGGGCAGCTGCTGATGCGAAAGAGACAGCATCTGTATTGGACCACGTGTGCGACGCATTGTATCGACTTGATATTTTCTGACATGGCAAAAGTAGTCAAAAATATCGTCGCACAAAGTCAGATGGTAACAGGATTCATGTACAACAAAGGATGGGTGCTCAGCTTGATGAGAAGAGAGACGGGTGGAAAAGAGTTGATCCGGCCCGCGATAACAAGATTTGCGACCCACTTCATTGCTTTGGACTCTCTGTACACGCACCGAGATGACCTGCGGAGAATGATCACATCCAGGGAATGGTCCGATAACTTTCCAAGGCTTAAACCAAAAGATAGGGAGGTTGGAAACAACGTGTACGATCTGATTCACGGCGATGAATTCTGGCAGACTATCTCTAATGTCATCGCCGTATTTGAGCCCCTGGTGAAGGTTCTTCGAATGGTCGACATCGATGATAAGGCCGAGATGTGGTATCTCTACGAGGCCATGGACCGTGTAAAAGAGAATTCAGAAGAATGTTGGTAAGGGGATACAGAAAATGGTGGGACATGATAGACAAGAGATGGGATAAGCATCTACATCAAGATATTCATGTTGCAGGCTATTTTCTGAATCCTCGCTTTTAATACTTCTCCAATGCAACAAACGACAACGAGGTGCTGGTTGGACTCAGACGCGTGATCGAGAGGCTTGAACCAGACATCTCGAAGCAAATTGACATTGACAGAGAGGTAAATGAAATTCGGATATTTTTATTTTGATATATGATTTGATGTAGCAGTTCACATTCTAAAATTATGATTGATAATTGTAGCTGGAGGCCTATAAGATGAGAGTTGGTTATTTCGGCTCCGCTAAGGCGGAAATGGCGATAACAAGGGTCACTCCAGGTATCTATATGGATCTTAGAATTCTATATGTTCCCCATAAAATGGTCCATCTTTTCTGACCACTGGAACTTGTTGCAGCTCAATGGTGGAATAGCGTTGGGTTAGAGCAAGCTCCAACGCTTACACGATTAGCTGTGCGTGTGTTGAGCCAAACTGTCTCGTCGTCCAACTGTGAACGAAACTGGACCACCTTCTCCCTCATTCACACAAAGACCAGGAATAGGCTAACAATGGAACACCTTAAAAGGCTGGTCTATGTGCATTATAATATGAGACTGCGACATAGACATGCGAGAAGGAGCGAGAAGGCCGATCACCAGCTGATCGATTTGGATCAGATTTTTCACGAGGATGATCCATTGGAGGAATGGACCAGGGAGACAGAAGACAGGGTGCTCGATGACAGAGACAATCCTTGGTTGGACGAGACGCTTGCGGAAGCAGAACGTACACGAAGCAACCAGCCGCAGCCAAGTCACGCACCTGCGAATATCACGTACAAGCGAAAGAAGACAACCACTCGGGCTCGGCACGATAGCGATGATGGTTCGTCTCCCGATGACCAAGGTCCTACAGACGGAGGTTGTGGTGCGTCGGCATCCGTTCGCCCTGCTGAGAGACGTGGAGACCATACTTATGATACGCATGGGTATAGAGAGCATGATAGGCATCACAATGAAGAACGGGGGACGATGCCTACGGTAGACACTCTGAATATCAAGGGTATCAACGTGCTTCTGATTATTATGGAGGTTATGAATCTTATTTCGGTGGATACTCAGGAAGCCAAGGCGATTATTGCGCACCGTACAGACACTCTGATGTCTATGCTGATTATGATAGTCAATACAGGTACGGTCCGAACGTGACTGAGCAGTTCAACAGTCAAGGCAGTCATGACACGTCTTTCATCGAGCAGAGCCGGCCCTCAGCATATGATAACATGATGATATCTTTTTTAGGCCCGGAACAGATGCAGTATTCATATCCTCCATACTACCATGCACAGCAGCCGGATGATGAGAACTACGAATGAGATTTTTGTATCTTTTTATTTATTTTCTTCATTTTTGTATCTTTTGATGTATTTTATTCAGCTTTTGTATTATGAAGGCAGATTTATGGTTCATCAATATTTATGGTTCTTTGATATCTATTAATTAGTCAATTGTTGTTACAAATGAGTAATGTGAACAGAAAATACATGAAAAATACATGAAAATACATGAAAAATAAAGAAAAGGCATAAAATACAGAAAAATACAGCAAAGTATCTCCGATACCGAAATACAGGAAAATACAACAAAATATAAAATATAGGAAAATACTGTTAAATATAAGAAAATACAGTAAAATACAGAAAAATACAGCAAAGTATCTTCTGATTATTATGGAGGTTATGAATCTTATTCCGGTGGATACTTAGGAAGCCAAGGCGATTATTGCGCATCGTACAGACACTACAGAAAAATACAGCAAAGTATCTCCGATACTGAAATACAGGAAAATACAACAAAATATAAAATATAGGAAAATACTGTTAAATACAAGAAAATACAGTAAAATACAGCAAAATATAAAAATACATGAAATTACAGGAAAATACCGTAAAATACAAAAAAAATACAAAAATACAGGAAAATACAGGAAAATACAGGAAAATATCTTCGATACCGATACCGATACCGAAACGAAACTACCGATACGGACGATACGGACGATACCGAAACTTGCTTCCGATGATGCCGAAACGGGCGATACCAAAACCGAAACCGAAACCTAAATTTTGGGCAGAGCGATACCCTCTCCGAAACCGATACCTAAAACCTTGGTTCACCCCCTGACGGTGCCTTTTGCATATCTGCCGGTACCTTGCTACGTGAAGTAAATCTGTTCCCGATCCCTTGGACCTCCGCTTCTTTGGGAGATGATCCTCTACCATCTGAGCCAAGCCCATCGTCTCCATCAGTCCTATAAGCCTTCGTATGCAAATTTTTGTATGGATGTTCGCCTTGAGCTCTTCATGAAGCTGATAGATTTGCATTTTGGCCCATTAGGGGCGTTTTTGTAATTTTCGGATTTCTAGGGGCATTTGTTATTTTAAATATTAGATGGTCTCTTTTGTAATTTATTATTTTCAGATTATTATTTATAGGGGCTAGAGAGAATAGGTAGGCTTATGCTTGATTATTGTGAAGAAGACAAATTTGATGCGAGATTATCCCTCTTTCTATTTGAGAGTGCGGCCCCCTTGGAATCGTCTCGAAAGATCTCATCTTTATCATTGTACACCTTTTATTTTTAGTTTATTATCAATAAAAATCCGTCATTTATTCCAAATCTTCTCTCTAAAACCCTAAAAATCTCACCTTTCTTATCAAAACCCTAACTTTCTACCCCAAAACTCATAAAAATCATATCAAGTGGTATCAGAGAGAGTTCACGATCCATGACAACGACGGAATTTAAGGACAAGATCAACTCTTTAGAGGAAAAGTTCGACGACGAGATTAAGGAGCTGAAAAAGGTCGTGGAGGAAATTAGGGCAACATCGGAAAAAGATGGAGCAATGACGGAATAAAGATTTGATGGCATGGAGCGAGCCCTAGCACAAGTTGTGGCGTAATTTTCACAACAAATTTCGGGGCTCGTGACAGTTACACAACCCAGAGAAGGAGAAAACCGACTTTGGAGAAGAGAAAGGAGAAGTGAAAGAATACGAAAACAGGTTGCTTTCTGACATCGACGAGGACTACGCGGAGGATGAAGAGGAGCCCATGATGGAAGAAGGTGGCTCCATAAACACTATGAGCAAATGGTTAGGTTGACCGAACGCTAGAGACACAAAACATGGCAGTTCGAACCCTAGGGGCAGCTAGTAGGGCCAGCCAGCCCCTGCAGAGGACTGGCAGGGGCGTCCGACCCTACAGAGGGCCCATTCGGCCCCATGGAGCAGTTGACAGGGCCAGTCGGCCCTTGCTGACCATCTGCAAGGTCGGCCGACTCTGTCGCAAGGTTTTAGGGGTCCACCGGCCCCCAGGAGTCACCAGCAGGGCCGACCGACCCCTGCAGAGGGGAGAACAGGGGCTTCCGCCCACTGGCATCATTGGCAGCAGATTCCAGAGAGGAAACATGGACGGGCAGCCCCTGTCAGCACAGTACTGGGCACCGGAGTTGATTTTGGAGGGCGACGTGGGGTTTGAGGCCCCTGACAATGCACTACAACACCGATGACCCCCCGGAGTATGAGTTGGAGCCCGGCGATGAGGACGACGAATATGGGGGTACATACGAGCCTTGATATGCTGCATGGAGGCAATGACTGATTCCCACCTATGAGAAGTACCCCGACGATGGTGGCATGGACTGGGCTCAGGATGAGGAGGATCGGGGCTTTATGAGGGGCAATGAGGATTGTGGTGGTCATGAGGACCGGAAATGAGACCATCGGATCGGATTGGAGCAGCACATGGAGCGGTGACGACACACCTATTCGGCCCACCATCCCAGACATGCGGGCGGGCGAGCAGAGCATGGAAACTTCGGGGTGGCCAGCCGCATAAGGAAGATGAAGATGCCGATCTTTGAGGAAGATGACATCCATGGCTGGATTTATAGGGTAGAGAGATTTTTCTTGGTGACGCACATGTCAGATGAGCAGAGATTGGAGGCCATCGCGATGTCTTGAGGGACAAGCATTGTTTTGATTCTTATGGAGGGAGCAAAGAGAGCTGATCAGGTTATGGGAGGAGCATCTAGGGCGCTGCGACAAGATGGCTCTGTCAGGGAGTATATGAAGAAATTTGAGGCACTGTCAGGGTATGCCAGACATCTGAGGAGACGGCGAGAGGGTGCTTCATGAAGGGGCTTAAACCCAACATACATGCAGAGCTCTGCATCCATTAACCTCAAGGACTAGTACGGATGATGTACCTAGCGCAATTGGTTGAGAATTATCTTACGGAGAAGAGATCTAGAGGGACGGGAGGTGGCTCATCTTTCCACAGCCAACCGACGACAGGTGGACAGAAGGCATCAACAGGGGTAGAGACTAGCGAGGAGAACCATGCCGAGTCACAATCAGGGTGACAGCTCAAGAAGATGACCGAGGCAGAGATGAAGGAGAAGAGGCTGAAGGGGTTGTGTTTCTAGTGCGATGAGAAGTTTACCACATGGCATCGTTGTGACGTTTACAAGCTCCATATTTTGTTCGTGGACGACGATGAGGGAGGCGATGTGGTGGAAGGAGAAGATCATGGGGGAGATGAGCATCTCCACCTGGAGTAAGCCGCCTATGAATTTCATGCAGCACCTTGAGAACAATGTGGTTTTTCGGGAGCAGAGTAATGATAGATTTGCATTTTGGCCCATTAGGGATGTTTTTATAATTTTCAGATCTCTCGGGGCATTTTCGTTATTTTTAGTTTTAGATGGCCTTTTTTGTACTTTGTAATTTTCATGTTATTATTTATAGGGGGCTAGAGGGATTTGGGAGGCTTATGCTTGATTTTTTTTGAAGAAGACAACTTTGAGGTGAGATTATCCCTCTTTCCATTGGAGAGCGCGACCACCTCTTGAATCGGCTGTTTGGAGATGAGACCATATCATCTTTATCATTGTATCCCTTTTATTTATAGTTTATTCTAAATAAAAAAACATCTTTTATCCAAAATCGTAGAACCCTAAAAATCCCATCTTTCTTATCAAAATCCCAACAATCTATCAAAACCCTAACTTTCTACCTCAAAACCCCACAAAAATCCTATTAGAAGCTTCACTCTAATGTCTCCTCCAGTATTCTTCTCACCCGTTCCGAGAGCGCCTCGAACTTCTCTATGTACTCTCTGTCAGTCCTATCCTGCCCGAGTGCTAACATCGGCTCTTGTAAGTTCCCGCCAAGTGTGTTTTAAACCTATCCACCAAGCAATCCTTGAGCTCTACCAATGAATGGAAACAACTTTGCTATTCCCTTTGATGGAACCAAGAAAGCGTCGTTCCTTCAAAATAGATGCCAGTCGCCCCCAATTTTTGCGTTTCCTTTAGGCGTGTTACCGCAAAGAACCTTTTAGTTCGGTAGATCCAATCATAAGGATCACTCCCTCGAAACATCTTCAACTTCCATACCATGTCATCAATCCCAAGTCTCTCCTAGTCTGCTCGCCATCCTGCATGTCCGTAGCAGGAAGATGAGAATTGTCGTGACATACCTCCTTGTATTGCCCTTAGCCCCTTAATGGGCCGCCACCTTCGCTTCCATCGCCGACATAGTCATCCTCAACCCAAATGAAGTCGTTAACATTATCCTTAAAGCCCTGGTCCTTGTCATGATCACCTTGAAATCCTCCTCGTAGACCGGAAGTACTCAGCGTCATCGTCTCTGTCACAAACCGATGTACACGAAGCCCCTGGATCTCTTCCAAGTCATCTTCAGCTTCCTAAAGTATCCCAAAGTTATCGTCAAGGTCTCGACAGGCCGACAGGAAGCCGCGAGGCCCCTGACATGGCGAGCCAACCAAGGCTCGAAGGGGCTCTAGCAGGCCGCCAAAATGTCGCAAGAGACCTGACAGCCTTGCAGATGCCTGGCCGGACGATAGCGGCCTTGCAGGTGGTCGACAGAGCCCTGATGCCCTATATAGGGTCGGTAGGCCCTGACGGCGCTGCAGGAAAACGACTGTGCCTTGGGGCCCTACTAGGACTTGCAGGGTCCTGGCAAGCCTCCAGGGGTCCTGCGGCCTCGTTGGTGCTCGCTACCTCCCTCATTTTCGTCCTTCGCATCCTTGAAGTTCTGGTTCGCGTCGGAGAGTAAGCATTCGATGAATTTTCCAAACTTTTCCTTTCCTTTCTATGAAGTTCTCATCTTTGGATTTGGAAATCGTTGCAGTAGGGTTTGCATGAAAGACTCCATCCTCGCTTTAGACACTGTCAACCAGGCTTTGATCCCCTCAATCGACGCCTTTATTATAGATTCTATTGACGAAATTCGTTCATCCATAGATTTCTTCAATGCTGAAACTATGACATCAAAATTTTCCATCAAAAGTTTCGCCTTTTTCGTTGCCGCCGCCGCCATGGATCGTAGAGCTCTGATACCACATTGATAAGATCCGCTAGAGGGTTGATAGATAAAATAGGATTTTTGATAGAGAGATGTGATTTTTAGTGGAAAGATGTGATTTTTAGGACTAGAAAGTGGATTTGGGGGGAAGATTGGATTTTTATTAATAAAAACTTAAATACAAAAATAAAGTTGGCCACATTCGAGGTAGGCTGCTCTCCCAAACTTCTATTCGAGAGGAAGTCGCAATCTCCACAAAAGAGGAATCTTTTAACCTCTAATAAGTTCTCAAGATTCAACATGCACTCTCTAATCCAGTTAGCCTCATACAAATACTAATCAGAATTTAACAAAATTACAGAAATACCCCTGAACACTGAAAATTACGAAAATGCCCTAAAACTAAAAAATTACGAAAGTGTCCCGAAAACTCCAAAATTTCGGTCTGCCCTTTATATAGGATGCGGCATCATCATTGTGTCCATCCAATTGAGGTAATGATGATGCCGCATCCTAAAAGGACAGATTTGGTATTTTGGAGCTTTGGGGGTGTTTTTGTAATTTTTCGTTTTATAGTCATTTTCGTAATTTCCAGTGTCTAGGGGGTATTTCTGTAGTATTGATGATTTCTGATTATATTTATATGGTCTGGGGGATTAGAAAGCAGGGGGATTAGAAAGCAGCACGTTGAATCTTGAGAAAACTTATTAGAGGTCTCGAGAAATTCCCTCTTTGTTTGAGAGCGCGGCCACTCTCTCTATTCAACGGCTTAGGAGAGCGAGTTCCTCTCGAAAACTTAATTACCTCTGTATTCCTTTTATTTTAGTTTATTATCAATAAAATTACCGACTTTCCATCCCAAATTCACGTTCTAGCCCTAAAATCCCTCATTTAACCTAAAAATCTCATACTTCCACCAAAAATCCTATTTTTATTCATCAAAACCATAAAAGAATCATATCAAGTAGTATTAGAGCACTACGATCTATGGCAGCGGTAACAATGAAAAAGGTGGAACTTTTGGAGAAACTCGATGTCGAGGTAGCAGATTTGTAGAAATATGTGAAAGAAACCCTAACGTCATTCAGATCCGATTTTAGGGCATTAATCGAAGAAGGATTGAGAGCGTCGGAGGCAAGGATGGAGGCAAAGTTGGATGTAAAGTTGGGAGCTTTCATGCAAATCCTAACACAACTTTTGGGTCTAAAAGAGGCGAAGACTTCAGCGTTGAAGGACAATTCAGATCTAGCGCAAAAAGGCAAAAACTTTGAAGAAAGGGAAGGAAAAAGAAGGAGAATTCGTCGAAGGATTGCTTTTCGATGCAGGCCAAGTATCCGAGGAAGCGGCAGACGACAAGGAGGAAGGCGACATGCTCGTCTACTAGCCCCAGGGGCATGTCGACCCCTGGGCAGCCTTGCCTAGGGTTGGCGAGCCCTGGCGAGATAGCCGGGGGCCTTGAGGCCCCATGGCCGCATGCCAGGGGCTTGTTGAGCTCCTGCAGGGCTGCATGGGGCCTTGGGGCCCACCAATGCCCATGCAGGGTCCTACCAAGCCTTGGTAAGGCCATGGCTGCTCGGTCGGCCACCTGCAGGGCCGCCAGCGCCCTCACAGCCTTCTGGTAGCCTGACAGGGGCCCACAGGGCCTCGACTGGTCCGCTAAAGTCCATGCGGCTTCCTGGCGGCCCGTCGAGACCCCGATGATGATTTTGAGTTGCCTAAGGACCTTGAGGAAGGCTGAGAAGAGATCCAAGGGCTTCGTAGACCTCGGTTTACGACAAGGAGGCAAAGACGTTGAGAGCTTTCGGCCTACGAGTAGGAATTTTGAGATGATTATGACGAGGACTTGGGCTTTGAGAAGGATGTTGACTACTACATTGGGGATGCAGATGACTGGGGCAGTGATGGAGACATGCGACAGCCCATTGAAGGGCTATGGGCGACAGGGATGTACGAGCGACAATTATCTTCCCCCTTATTATGTGCATGCAGGATGACGAGCGGGCCAGGAGAGATTTGGGATTGATGACATGATGAGGAAGCTGTAGATGCCACTGTTCGATTAGGATGATACTTACGGTTGGATCTACCGAGCTGAGAGGTTCTTTGTAGTGACACGCTTGACGGAGATGCAAAAATTGGAGGCTGTTGGCATCTGTTTCGGAGGAAAGGCACTTTCTTGCTTATAGTGGAGGTAAAATTGATGCCATTTCCGTTCACGTAAGGAGCTCAAGAATTGCTTGGTGGACCGGCTTAGAGACACCATTGGCTTAAAACTTGCAGCAGCAACAGCTAGCATTCAGACACGAGACCGTTAAGGAGTACATGAAGTTCGAGGTGCTTTCGGGACACGGGTAAGAGGAATACTAGATGAGACTTTAGAGGGAACCTTCATGAAGGGGCTCAAGGCGAAGATTCGTGCAGAACTCCACATAACTATGTGATTGATGGAGACGATGGACTTGGCTCAGATGGCAGAGGATCATTTCATGGAGGGGTGGAGGTCTAGTGGACCTAGAGCGGATCCATTTCTCGCAGCTAGGTACCATCAGATGGACAGAAGGCACTATCCAGGGGATCAGTTTAGTAAGGGACAGAGTAGCAAGCCATTGCCAGTGGGATAACTCAAGAAGATGATGGAGGTTGAAGTGCGTGACAAATGGGCTAAGAGATTGTGCTTCCATTGCGATGAGAAATTCACTTCGGAACATTGGCGCCACGACCACACACTTTAGTTGTTGATGGTTGACAAGAAGGATGATTTGGTCGAGAAGGATGAGCCAGGGGGAAACGAGCACCCTACTTACAGTAACATGCACATGGTTTTCATGACACCTCCTTGAGGACAAGGTGGTTCCTTGGGATAGAGTGTGATGAGGTCGTATCCTAAAAGGGCAGAACTGAAATTTTGGAGCTTTTGGGGGGGCGATTTTGTAATTTTCAGTTTTGTAATTTCAGTGTTTAGGAGTATTAGGAGTATTTCTATAATTTTGTTAATTTTGGTAATTTCTGATTAGTATTTATATGGGGCTATGGGATTAGCGAGGAGCACGTCGCATCTCGAGAGAGCTTATTAGAGGTCGAGAAATTCCCTCTTTGTTGGAGAGCGCGGCCACCCTATCGAAGCGGCGGCTTGGGAGCCAGTTCCTCTCGAAAGAACTCAATTTATCTTTGTATTTCAGGTTATTTTCAAGAAAATTATCAACTTTACCCCCCAAATCCACTGTTTAGGCTAAAAATCCATCCCTTCCCTAAAAATCTCCTCTTTCCACCAAAAATCCCCTCTTTCCACCAACAATCCCATCTTTATCCATTAAAATCCTAGAAAAATCCAATCAGGTTTTAAGTGCTTCTTAGTTTATTTGAGAGGATGACTTGATTTAGATTGTTCTTAATTGCGAGAAACTCAACCTTTATATATTGGATATCTATTATCGTCACCATTTATCGGAGATGAATCCTTCAAAGCTGGGAAGTGTTGATGGGAGAATCCTATTCCTTTGAGATCTTATTATCGGATAAAAAGGATAGGATTTTGTTTAGGTTGATTCTTTATCTTTGATAACTATAATGTTGGTTGTGTTTTGCCATTATTGATAACTTATTTTGAGTGTTTTGAGTTTGTTTATGATTTTTTTATGTTCTTTCTTTTTCAGTTCTTTGTTTTCTTTTGAGATTGATTCTTTTTATTTACGTCTATTTAGGAGTTTGAGTATGAGTCTAGTTACGCTTTGTTTTGCCTATAAATAAGGCCTGTTATGCAAATTTAGAATTTGACGATGGAGAGAATAATTTGTGAAAAGTATCTTTATGATTGTTTAGAATCTCTTTGCATATGATTTGCCCGGAGTGGGTGGGTGATTTGCCTTGTTGTGAAGCCGAAATATTTTACTTTTTAAAATCAATTTTTTTTCCCCAAATTCCCCAAATCTCTACCACTAAACCCTAAAACTTTCGTTCTGCATCAGGTTCCTTCTTCAGATGGGTATGGATAGCTAACTCATTTCAATTACCCAAAAGTTTTCAGACTTAGTGTTAACATCTGGTGGTTTATAAGAATTTGACTTTAGAACTTGTTGTAACTTCATATTGAAGTTATTTGAGAAAGGCACAATAATTTGGAGATGCCAATGATGCCTTCTCGTTCTGTATAGAAGACTGAGCAAAGGTTTTACCAACTACAACGACAAAGGTTTTACCAACTACCAACTACACTGCTCCCCCCCGCTCCCCAAAAAAAACAACAAAACAAAACGCATGCACACATTATAAGTTGCAGAACTTAAGAAGTATATCTAACGCTCCCTCCCAAGTTGGTGCACATGTTCAGATCTCACTACAAATGTATTCACTTCTAGAACGCCCGAGCGACTTGGTGAATGAATCAATCCGTTGATCATGAGACTTCCCACGTCTACCAATTGACATCCACGATTGTTTTTTCGGGAATAAAACAAATATATCATAATGTTCTGTTCTCTCATGAAAATCTGGATATTTGTGATGTAAAATGACAGTTTAATTGAAGCCTAAATTCTTTTGGTAAATACTTCAACTATATCAGCTCACACAAAAATTTCCCTCCCTCTTATACTTAGATTCAGCACTAGACCATGCCACCACTGTCTTAAAATATACCCAACATGGTCGACTTGTCAGCGGATGAGCACTCACTGCTACAACATGGAGGTAGTATATCATATACCGATTTTCAGTCAGTTTTTCTCACTTGTTCAAACCCGACTCGGTGACCCGGTGTCTTACCCAACATATCCCCGATATGAATTCGGGCATGATTTATAAGAATGTTATGATTGGTCACTTTATTATCTATTCATTCTCTTTGTTTTTCAGTTAAAAGTTGCATGCACTTTTATTGTTTGTGGTTGCATGAGACAAACATGCCTATTTAAGATTTGCATTTAGGTTTTACATTTTTTTATTGGATAAATCACAATTAGGATACTTCATTATATTAAAGTTTTTTCAATGCTTACGTACAAGAGATTTTTTCTGGTCCTCGGTATCCAATATTTACTTTCCAATGTTGCATCTTTCGGGCACCATGAATCTGTGCCCATGAATTTGATGTCTGCATTTGGAACCTTGCCTCAACATGTTGCTTCTTACATCCTCAGACATTAGATCACCTCAAAAAAATCCATTAACACCCACTGGTGGATATCCAATTATTTTGGAGTGCTAGCCCAATCTACATCTGTATAAGCTGTACATGTCTGTGATCTTAATACCAAGGTTTGAGGTTTCGGCCGATACCGTTGGGTATCGGCCGTATCGTTTCGGTATCGGTGGGTAACGAGACCGAAACTAGAGGTCAGTTTCGGTATCGGCCGTTACTTAACGGTATCGGTCAGTTTCGGTTGATACAGGACGATACCAGCCGATACCGACATGTACCGTTCAGTATCTGTCGAAGACGTAGAAAGAAGAATGTGTAATTAAATAAAAATTCTCAAAAAATCTAATAATGAGATATTGCCACGGTGTTCACACCTTACATTTGTCTAAACATATTACGCATTATTTACAAGTTTGCCATGTTGTAACTAACAAGAGTGTTTTTAACTAAATGGTTAACGTGAATAGCATATTTTTAACTAATAGTGTTCATAATTATGTTATAAGTTACAAATTATCTTTATTAGTTCGTTATTATCTTATTAGTAACAAATTTTAACTAATATTGTTGGTTACATGCAACTTACAATTTTTGAAACTACCGATACGGATGAACCGAAACTCACATCCGAAACCGCTGAAACGGGCGATACCGATACCGATACCGAAACCTAAATTTTTGGGAGAGCGATACCGAGACCGAAACCGAGACCTCAAACCTTGCTTAATACAACCACCATGGTCGAAGAACTTCTTCAAGATATCTCAAGATACAAATCACAACGACCTGATGATTGGTAGACATAGCATTGAGAAACTGACTAAATACACTGACTGCATATAAAATATCCAGTCATGCCATGCTACATAAATTAACCTTTTATTCTTCAATATTGTTTGGGAAATTTCAGGGTCTCTCTCTTGTCTGCTGGCAACTTTTTGTTAGACTCCATATAAAAGTCAACTGGCTTGCATCTAGGGATGAGAATGGGCATGCCCAAAGCCCGATTGGGTTTCCAATTGGGCATGTCACATCATCATCCCTTCAAATCCTTCACTAATTCTAGAAAAATTAGTGAAGGATTTGAAGGGATGATGATGTGGCATGCCCAATTGGAAGCCCAATCGGGCTTTGGGCATGCCTATTCTCATCCCTACTTGCATCCCAACATTCCTAATTCGCTTAATGAATCAAGAGTATATATTCTTTGAGAATTAAAAAAATTACCACAACTAGATAGTGCAACCTCCATTTATAATAAACACCTCAACTGTGGCATATCATTGTAAAATTTGACCCAGAAAGCTACTTCAATTTCTAAATCTCTTTATCATCGTCTGAAGTAGTTGATATATCATCCACGTTAGCAACTAAGAAATTTTTTTTCCTTAAACTGTATTGTGATCGAGATTCGAGAACAGACCTTTGTAATCCAAATTGCATGATCATAGCACTGGAATGGCTGTGAGATGACACACAGACTGTACTCTTGAGCAGTGTACCATTAAAGTCGCTCCATTTAAACTGGAAATTGCATCGAAAGTGTTTTGGTGGTTGCAGAACTTTTGTACATTCCTTTTTAATTGCTTTTTATACTGACGAAAGTTATCTGCAATATAATCCATGATATTATATGTACTTCTAAAATGGAATCAGTGTAATTGCTCCTCGCTCTTGGTCTTATTTACTCGTGTAAAATTTTGTCCTGGTTGTTATGTCAGAAATTGTCAATGCTATTTCTAAAGTCATGTGGCTGCTGAACTAGGAATTAACGTCCGTCCGTTGATTCTAAGTGACTGCATAAACATTCTTGTTGCTCAAACTTGGGGATTGTGAACCTGCAAACAAACTTCAATGTTCTTGGATTTACAATTGTTATTTGAGTTCCAGCATCTTTTATCATGTTACCAATATCCCTCATCTGCAGGGATTTGCTCTTTCTTTTCAAAACGTAGACCGTTTGAGCATTGATCCATCAATGAACATACAAGAACGATGTAAGAGATCTATGTGATCTTCTGGGGCTACCATTTTTTCTTTCTAAAATACTATAACTTATCCTCTTATTCAGATCATGATTTACTATTGTACCCGTCACAACTAAGAACATGTTTGAACCCTGATCAATAAACATTCATGCATTATCATATAAAATTTTATAGTATTGATTTAAACTCTTAATTTTGCTTCCAGGAATGGGATATCAAAATGTCTGGAGTCTAATGCCAATATGATAGACATGGCGGTTGAAAACCTTATGTACAGCAAGGCATGCTACGACCCTTCTGAGCTTCAGTTTGTTTGACTACATCACAATGTCGCATGACAGCCCGTGCACATCATCTGGAACACACAGCTCCTGGAAGTTCAGTGGCAATGTCATAGATTGCGCCACCTTTGAGACCTCGATATTCACGTCTTGTTCTCCCTAAAAGAGAATACCTGCCATAGCCAAACATTTTGATGTAGATTACCTGAAAAAGACCGACAGGCTTACACATGTTCACTGTTGTAAAGTCTAGAAGCTTTTAGCACCTGGCCGTGATAACGGTACCAGTCTGTAGTAACATCAGCCGTTGGTAGAAATGGACGGATCAGATGTGAGAGATGAAGGTTTCGGAAACTAGTATTTTGACGGTGAACTAGTTGACGGTATTATACACCTTACAGTGCATTTTCCTTTTGAAATATGTACATATTACCTTGAGACAAATATGTATAATCACAGAAATTATGAGTTGTGTGAAAACAAAATCCAATGGGGGTACATGTGTATACATATTTTGATTAACCAAATATCCTATCGGATAATGAAATCAAAACTCGAATACTTTGGTAATAATACACAATCTGAACTCGAGAATTGATGGTGACCTGAGAAGCTTACTGAAATAAATAAGCCAGGACTATATACACCCCCTACGGGGGTGTATGCAATAATGATATACAAAAAATAGCAAAAAAGAAAGGGAATGGTGTGTGCAATGCGAGTTGATGGGATATGATAGTGTTAGATAATCAGAGAATGAGTAACGATGTCACAAAGCCATGGTTCTCTATTTATTCATAATAATCATAGAAACCAAAAGGTCATGGGATAATATCAAAGGTCCCCATTAGTAGGTATAATGGGGAGTAATGGGGGGATAAAGATGAGGGGAGGCCAAAGGCCTCCCTCATTCATAACACTCCCATTTATCCATCCATTACTTTAGTCTTAGCGTATAATGCTAAAGGGGTGAATACTTCTGGATCCAGAGTAATCGTGTTTGCCTCGTTAAAACCTTAGCTGTGTAAAACCCAGTGGGAAAAACCAACAGCTTAAGGAAAAAGAGTGCAACCCACATGTTACTCCCCCTCATCCGTACAAGCTTCAGGCTTGTAGGTCTTTCAGCTGTCTCATACCGATTCCTTTTACAAGTTTTACAAAAATACATCTCGGTAAAGATTTAGTAAACAGATCAGCTAAGTTGTTGCAGGACTGGATCTGCTGAATGTTGACCTACTGGTTCTTCTGTAGATCGTGCGTCCAGAAGAATTTGGGAGAAATGTGTTTCGTTCTGTCGCCTTTGATGTAGCCCCTTTTTGAGTTATGCTATGAATGCAGTGTTATCTTCAAACAAGGCAGTGGGCTCAAGACCACCAGTCTTCAGGCCAGTGGCATCAATGATATGTTGGACGACAGAGCGGAGCCAAAAACACTCTTTGCTTGCTTCGTGGATCGCAATGAGTTCAGCGTGGTTGGATGATGTTGCTGTAGTGGTTTACTTTACCGATCTCCATGAGATAACAGTCCCTCCGTAGGTAAACACAAAGCCAGTTTGTGATTTTGCTGTGTGGGGATCAGATAGGTAACCTGCATCAGCATAACCAAGTAACTGGGATGAGGAACCTCTCTGGTAGTATAGTCCCAGATCTATAGAACCCTGAAGGTAGCGTAGAAGATGATTTACTCCGTTCCAGTGGCGCTTTATAGGCGCATCACTGTGTCTGGCAAGTAGATTAACTGCGAACGCTATATCGGGACGCGTGCAGTTTGCCAGATATAGAAGTGCTCCAATGGCACTGATGCAGGGTACTTCAGGACCCAGTATCTTCTCCACCTCTTCCAGCGACCGGAAGGGGTCCTTATGAATATCCGGTGATCTCACGACCATAGGAGTACTTAAAGCATGACATTGTTCCATTCGAAACTTGTTTAAAAGTTTTCTTGTATAGTTTGATTGGTGTAACAGGATTCCACCTCGTAGGTGTTCAATCTGTAAGCCAAGACAGTACCTCGTTTTGCCTATGTCTTTCATTTTGAAGGTATGCTTTAGGCTTTCAGATATCTCATTGATCTCTGCAGGTCTATGAGATTTAAGTCGTCCACATATACTGCGACGATGACAAATCCCATTCCCGTTCTCCTGATAAAAATACATGGGCAGACTTCATTGTTTGTGAATCCTTGCTGTGCAAGGAAAACATTTAGTCTGTTATACCACATTTTTCCCGATTGCTTAAGACCATATAATGATCTTTGAAGCCTTACTGAGAAGACGTCCAGAGGTCTCTCTTTCATCTCTGAGTGTAAATTAAACCCATCTGGAAGTCTCATATAGATTTCTTTATCTATATCGCCATATAGATATGCAGTCACAACGTCCATGAGCTGCATTTCAAGGCTTTCCAGAGATGATAGGCAAAGCAAGAATCAGAAAGTGATCGCATCCATGACCGGGGAATATGTATCTTCATAATCTATCCACGGCCTTTGGGAAAATCCTTGTGCTACAAGGCGTGCCTTGTAGCGAACGATCACATTTTCTTCATTTCTTTTTCTGATGAAGACTCACATATAGCCCACAGGTTTAACACCTACAGGTGTTTGGACTACTGGTCCAAAGACTTTGCGTTTCAAGAGTGAGTCCAGCTCTACTCTTATTGCCTCGTCCCACTTTGGCCAATCATCTCTGCGGTTACATGCCGCTAGAGATCGTGGTTCGACGTCATCGTCGTATTCAGCGACGTGAACGGCAATATCGAACACAAAATCGACGACGACGACTGTGCTATGTTTGTCCAGTACCTCTCCAGTACATACGTAATTTAATGATGTTTCTCCTACTGTTTTCTCTGCAGGGGAAATAAGGAGAGGAGAGGTCGCTGGTCTGAGCTCAGCATCCTGTGGAGGGATCATCTTATTATCTCCAGGAATCTTCCTCTTTCGAGGAACTTTATCTTTTGAACCTGGCGGGCGTCCTCTTTTCAATTGAGATACAACCAATTTTGCTGCCGGTGGATTGTATCCATCTTTGGGGATGCAATCCTAGCTGGCTGTTGGCAGCAGGGACGTGTGAACGAACAATCTTCTGGTTGTCCGTAAATTTATCCGGTAGTAGGTGTACTGTGTTATGAATGTGGAGGACTTCAGGATCTCATCTTCACACAGATTAGTACACGGATCATAAAGGGACAAAGACTTCTTGTCCCAAGAAATGGTCTCAGAAGCATCAGGCTTCTTAGACTGTGTGTCTAGTTTTGGAAATGATTTCTCATCGAATTCACAGTCAGTAAGATGTGCCTTAAATGCATCCCCAGTTAGATGTTCTAGGTATCTAATAATAGCGGACGAATCAAACCCAATATAGATACCTAGATGACGCTGAGGACCCATTTTGGTCCTCTGAGGTGGTGCTATTGGTACATACATCGCACAACCAAATACTCTTAAATGGGAAATATCTGGTTATGCGCCATATGCTAGCTGTATCGGGGATAATGTATGGCCACCCGAGGGCCTATCCTAATGAGCGATGCGGCATGCAGTATAGCATGCCCCCCAAGCCTTCACAGGCAACTGGGATTGCATGAGCAATGGACGTGCAATCCATTGGAGTCTCTTTATAAGAGACTCTGCTAATCCATTCTGGGTGTGAACATGAGCTACATGATGTTCAACTTCGATACACGTTGCCCGGCAATAGTCATCGAAGACTTGTGAAGTGAATTCACCCGCATTATCAAGACGTAGTTTCTTGATATGGCTATCGGGGAAATGAGCCCGTAATCTAATTATTTGTGCCAACAGCTTTGGAAAAGCTAGGTTGCGGGTGGACAATATGCACACATAAGACCATTTTGTGGATGTATCAATCAGTACCATGAAGTACCGAAATGGCCACTTGCGGGGTGAATAAACCCGCAAATGTCGCCATGAATTCTCTCTAGGAAGCCAGGAGACTCTAAACCCACTGTCAGGAGGAAGGGTCTCGTTATTAGTTTTCCCTGAAAACAAGGGGGACAAGGAAATTCACCCTTCTGAAGAATTCTCTTGTTCTTCAAATTATGTTCAAGGGATTCAGAGATGATGCGACGCATCATAGCTGATCTAGGGTGACCAAGTCTATTGTGCCAGAGTTGAAACTCGAGCAATGAAAGGTATTTCTGGTGTTCAGTCATATTGGCTTCTATTGGTTGAATATACGTGTGGTAAAGACCCACAGGAGTCCCTTAAATCGTTCGTAGATGGTCTTCTGGCCATCTTCTTGATGAGATACATACATATATTCAATGTTTTCTTCATCTCTAGTTTCTAAGTGATATCCGTTAAAACGAATATCTTTGAAACTTATGAGATTTCTATTGGATTTTGGAGAGAATAGTACATTTTGTATTTTAAGTCTTGTGTTATTTGGGAGCAATATGATTGCTTTCCCAGATCCTTCGATTATGTTGGACAGTCCCGAAATTGTGATAACATGATCGTCATATTTGTTTAAGCTATAAAAATAGCATAGATCGCGAACGATAGTGTGCGTTGAGGCACTGTCCACTAGGCACTCATAATTCATCTATATATAAGCAAAATGAAAGTTTATTTTAGTAAATGAAAAACTACCATTCAACTAAAAGTGCTTTCAAAGCAAACTACAGATGAAGCTACATAGATTTAAATGCATAGATATAAAGATATGGCTCAATCGAGCAGATCATCATTCTCAAAGTCTTTTGCAGTGGACTTGGTTGGCGGTTGAATAGCCGTCAAGTTTGTTTCAGGGGGAGGCTTCTGGCTCGCCTGATACAGATCCTGGAGGTGGCGAGGAGTGCGGCAGTTTCTGGACCAATGTCCAGTCATGCCACATATATGACATTTATCCTCCCAGTTCATCTTAGGAATTGACACTGGACCAGTGTTCTTACGCTTCCATGTGTAGTTTTTCTTCCTCTGGTTGTTGTTCTGGGGTGGTACTCTTGCTGGCTTCATTACAGCTTTCCCTTTGTTCTGTCTAGCCTTCTTCTTGTTTTTCCACTTCTGGGGAGAAACATGGTGGGCTTCAGGGATAAGTGCAGCATCAGCAGGGCGCAGATTATGAGTGTCCAGTAGTAAGTCTCTATTCTGCTCTGCCCTAAGAAGGCAAGATAGCAAATCAGAGAACTTCGTGAAGTTGCGTTCACGGTACTGTTGCATGAGGATGACATGTTTCTCGTGGAACACGGTAAATGTCTTTTCTAACATGCGGTGCTCCGAAACTTCTTCACCACACAACTTCAAGCGTGAGGTAATATTATGAAGTGCTGAGTTGTATTCAGCAACGGATTTATAGTCCTGAAGACGGATGTTTTTCCACTCATAACTGACACGTAGCCGTATGACATCTATATGATGCCTATAACGTGCCTCAAGTGCTGTCCATAATTCAAGAGGGTCTTCTACCGTGAAGTATTCGGCCTTTAAGGTCCGATTTATGTGTCTCCTGATATAGATAATGGCTTTAGCCTTATCCATGTCGGAGACTACGGTAGGAGAACTGCTAGATGGTTGTGTCGCTTCTGGGGCATTGCTATCAGTTGTAACGGCCGCAGCGGAGGCCAAAATTGAGTGAAGGAGGGCCATAGAATGCAAGTGGAACTTCAGGTCCACTCGTCAGCTAAAATAGTTCTTTCCTGCTGCGTCAAGAACCTCGAAATCGATGCTAGCCAATTTTGCCATTTATATCTATGCAATTAAATAAGCATGAATTAATAATAAGCGATTTAAAATCATGCTCAATGTAAAGAAATAAATAAGAAAAAATGCGGGAATCGGCCAGATACCCAAAACATACAATGTCCAAAGTCCGTATTACTGTCCATAAAGCAGAATAAAGAAAAATACAATTTGGAAACCCATCGGGGTCCCAGATTTATGCAAGCTTCATGTCCTTCTTCATAGGTAGTGACACCGTTCTTTGGCATTTATACATAAAAACCTCACTACAATTTCTGTCAAAAAAGAAAAATACAAAGTTAAGGAATTTAATAATAGGATATCAAAATTGGCCGATCCTAAAAAACACATTTTGTCTTATTTAAACATCCACGCAGTTTTATATATGCTACTGGCAAATAATAATTTTGCAACATCACAGACATTTCAAAATTCATCAAACGCAATTTATTGGAGAAATATAAAATATTTAATAATTATTTGGGACACGTGGAGACATATCATGCACCGTTAGGTTAGATAACTAACCGCAGAGCGATCTCAGGACTGTCCATAATTATTAAATAATTAAAAAATCTAATTAATCAATTTAATATGCATATGTTGAAATTTAACATAATATGAAAAAGTATTAAGTTAAGCAACCAAAAGGTTATCAAAAATAATAATTTGATTTCTCCTAATTTTTACAGAATTTTCCATTATATTTATGGATTTTTCTGTTAAATATGAGGAATTTATAATGAAGAACCGATATAAAATCAGTTTGTAATTAATTTTAAAGCATATTGGGCTTATGTTTGTGCGTCAGGCCCAAACAGCCAAAATACTAAAATTTATTTAGTTTTGGGCTGCAGGCCCATGGGCTTTAAATAATTATATTATTTATTTTTATCTTATATCTTATATTATATTAAGGGGATAAAAACATCCTTAAACATACCCTAACCCTAATTTAAGGGTTAGGGGTATGGGTAAGTAGAGGAACATTTACTCTTCCCATTTGCAGATCTCAGCATAGAGGGATAGCCGGAAACAGTGGCTCCCCTACCCTCAGTTTAACTTCGTTGGTCGCCGGAAAACCCCCCAAAAGGAGCCCCCGAAGTGGTCAGTCGTCGAAAAACCCACCCTAAAGTAGGGGGAGGTTTGCGCATAAAGAGCCCCCCCCCCGACTGGGGGGGGTCGATAGAGGAGCCCCCCTCGTCGGGGGCGTTCGGAGACAGATGAGCCCCCCGTTGGGGGGGGGGGGGCGCCGGAGGAGCCTCCCTCTCCGGGGGGGAGGGGGTCGGTCGACAGAGGAGCCCTCCTCTCCGGGGGCGTTTGGCGACAGACGAGCCCCCCGTCGGGGGGGATCGTTATTTATTTATTTATTTATTTATTTTTTGTTATATACTGATATTAATAACAAAATGCCAAAAACTAAGATTTGTTTTTCACCTACATTGACTAGGTGTATGTTCTAGATTTTGAGCAAAAATGTATATAATTTTTGCATATTATGTTTCTACGGGATAAGAAATTATACCTTTAGATCGTTGATCTAGGGAAGAGCAATTGTAATCCGTAAATAAAATATTCCCCGCTCTGCAAAATGACGTCGCAAGAGCTTTACCGCAACGTTTCGCTCCAACAAAAGATTCCTAAGCGTGGTGATTTGAGAGGATGATTAGGAGAAGGTCAAGAAGAAGAGCTAATCATGCTGATAACGTGTTAGATAATCAGAGAATGAGTAACCATGGCACAAAGCCATGGTTCTCTATTTATTCATAATCATAGAAGCCCAAAGGCCATGAGATACCAAAGGTCCCCATTAGTAGGTATAATGGGGAGTAATGGGGGATAAAGATGAGGGGAGGCCAAAGGCCTCCCTCATTCATAACAGATAGATCATTTGTGTGTGTGTGTGTGTGTGTGTGTGTGTGTGTGTGTGTGTGTGTGTGTGTGTGCGCGCGCGCGTGCGCGCGGGCCAAAAATAGCCTATATACACCGGTCAACGGTCAATCCGGTGTATATAGCAATTATCAATAAATAAATAAATATCGAATTAATGATAGGCATAGGGATGATGGTGAGAGTGAAATCGGTGCAGAGAAATAAGTTCCATGTTTCAGTCGATCACGTTATTGGGCCGGTAGGGCAGCACACACGGTTCATCTAAATGATGATAGAAAAGAGTGGTGGGTAAACCTTGGGGCTGATCACCATGTAATAATTATGTTGCTCGAGCAATTGAACATTGTGATCTACGTTGCCAATTCGAGCCTTGAGTGATGCAATTTATAATCAATCCATGAAGGGCTGTCTGACCCAGTTCAAACCCATGATAGTGGAATAACCACCTTTCAGCCAGAAAATTAAAAAAGTAAAAAGGCAAAAAACTAATAACTTGTTATGAATCAACTACTGGGGGAGGAACCCCCAGCACTTTATTTATAGGCATAGTAGGAGAGTAGAAAGATAGAATACATAGATATGGGCGTATCTCTAAGATACCCGCAATCCTAACCGACTCTGGTTATTTCCATTCACAACACTCCCCCTTATCCAGCCATAGGTGTGGACTCTGCTCAAGAATACTTCAGGATTCTGAGCATAATAAGAGTCTCACATGGGGTGAATACTTCAGAATCCTGAGTTGGTGAGGTTTGCCTCGTTAAAACCTTTAGCTATGGAAAACCCAGTGGGAAAAACCATAGTTAAGGAAAAAGAGTACAAATGCTCTTTAACTCCCCTTGATTTGTACAAGTGACTCTGCTCATGAATACTTCTGGATTCTGAGCGTCACAGAGGGGTGGATTCTTCAGGATCCAGAGTTGAGTGATTTACCTCATTAAAACCTTTGGCTAGAAAACCCAGTGGGAAAAACCATAGCTAAGGGAAAAGAGTGCAAATTCCCTCAATTCCCCCTGATCTGTAAAAGCTCTTAGGCTTTCAGATCTCTTAGGCTCATCTCATCACTCCTATTTACAACATTCCGAAAATACACACGGATTACAAAGTTATCACAATTAAGTAGCTGCTGAATCCAGAAACTCTGGAGAGGTGTGCTAAGTATCGTCGCCTCTGATGTGGTCTTCAGACTATGTGGTCAGCTCCACAATACCAGCCTCTGTCCCAATCGTCACTGGGATGTGATGTACCAGCAGGCGCCCTCAAATACACCATTGGTGTGGTGAGGATCTTGGAATGATAGGATGATGTCGCCTTCATAAATTGCTTTGCAGATCTGCAGTAGATGGCCATCCCACTTTGGGTACCCGTTCTGTGATTTCTCAGTATAGGGACCGGACCTGTAACCTGCATTTGCATGAACATTGGAGGATGATACTTCATATTGTAAGTCCAAATCTTTCGACCCTTGGAGGAAGCACAGAAGGCTTAACTCTGGTCTAATGGCCCTTTTAGGTGCCAACTATCTCTGGCTAATGAGTTTACTGCAACTGTTGTATCGGGACGCGTGCAGTTAGCCAGGAGTGCATGATTGCACTGGGATAAGGGACTTTAGGACCAGTTATATCCTCCCCCTCTTCCAGCGATCGGAAGGGTTCTTTTTGTACATCCATTAAGTATACTACTGTATGTGTACTTTGGATGTCAATGGTCCTTCTAATTTCTCCAACGCACTTCTGGGCGTTTGTAACATGATTCTATGAGCCATGACTTTATATTTGCCTAGGTCTTTTTTTTCAGTTTAATAGTCAGGCTTGAACAGATGTTTCGGTTTTCTCTTCAGGAGATCCGATGAGATTTTAGTTATTTACAACTATGATCTCTAATCCTGTTCTTTGCTTAGATGCAAAGACAACCCTCAGTAGGAATCATTGATTTGTCAAATGATTCTCTCGGTTGTACATTTATTTATTATACTTATTGTTTTTCTTCAATTGAATAGACGTCCCGAAGTCAATTCAGGAATTTAAGGAAATATGGAAATTATCTTTACCAAGATATCCACGAAGGTATGCCGTCACAACATCCAATAACAGAATATCCAAAATTTCCCTTCGCCAAATCGTAAGGTATTCACTTTTGATAACTTAGGGAGACTGATGCATCATTTATGAGACATGCTCATTTTAATTTGTTCGATCCCTAGTTTCAGCGAAATTTTCCTTGGGCTATAGGTTGTACCTTATAGCATACGATTTTGTATTTATTTTTCTTATATGTGCAATACTTTATTTTATCCACATGTTTGACACCTTTTGGTGTCTGGACTTCAGGTCCTAACATTTCACGTTTCACAAGTGAGTCCAGCTCATCTTTTATTGCCTCGTTCCACATTTGGCCAATCTCTACGTCTGCATACTAGCAACGGAGTGTGGAACGATAATTTATAAACATCATCGCTTTTGCGATGTATATGGCAATATAATACGTGAATACATTGTCGACAATTTATGTTCTATCTGTCCATCACCTCCTCAGTACGTACAACATTTACTTTCAATTTCAGTTTTTCCCGGCAGTTCCTCTGCAGTGGATTCTGGGAAGGGTGAGGGTGTGGACAGGAGCTCATTGTCCTGTGGTAGTATTGTCTTAAGATCTTCAGGAGTCTTTGTCCATTGGAGCCTAGTGGTCTGCCTCTCTTCTGTTGAGGATCAGCCACTTCTGCTTCTGGTGGATGGCATCCATTCTCGGGGATGTCAATCCTAGCTGGAGTTTTTGCAGCAGGGATGTGTGATCTGACAATCTTTTGGTTGTCAGTAAATGAGTCCAGTAACTGGTGAACATTGTTTCATATGTAGAGGATCTTCATCTTCACATTATTTTGTTACCGGATCATGGTGGGTCAAACTTTTTGTATCCCACGTTATAATTTGCTTTGCACCAGATTTCTCAGTGTCTGGGCCTATTTTGGGGAAACTCGTCTCATCGAAATCACAGTCTTCAAGATGTGCCTTAAATACATCCCCCGTTTGGGTTCTAGGTATCTTATAATTGAGGGTGAGTCAAACCCTACATATATACCTAGGCGACGTTGAGGACCCATTTTTGTCCTCAGTGGTGGTGTGATAGGGATTTAAACTGCGCGACCGAAGATTCTCAGATGAGAAATGTTTGGTGGCATTCCATATGCAAGTTGCATTGGAGACTCTGACCTCCAGAGGGTCTAATTTTCATTTACGATGCAGCATGCAGAATTTTCATGTCCCCATGCATCCATAGGCAATCGGAATTTAATGGACGTTCAATCCATTGGAGTCTACTTTTCAGTGACTCTGCCAACCCATTTTGGGTATGAACATGCGGCATTGTATGTTCATTTTCTATTCCCGTTGCTTGGCAGTACTCTTGAATTGACCGGGAGGTATATTTCCCAACATTAACCAGACTTATTTTCTATGTTTGATTGTCTGGGAAATGTGCCCGCAACATTTTTATTTTTATGCCAATAGCTTTGGAAAAGCTAAGTTTGCGGGTCTGTAGTAGACACACATAATAATATTCTGAGGATGCATTTATTAGTACAATGAAGTACTGAAATAGCCCACTAGGGGGTGGATTTTATCCACATCTATCTCCTTATATTCTTTTTGAGAAAGCGTGGAGATTCTTTTTCAATTTTTCGTAGAGATGGCCTTGTAATTAGTTTTCCCTTATAGCAAGGGATGTGAGGGAATTTTCCCTTCTGAAGAATCTTCTGGTTCTTCAAGTCATACCCATGGGATAAGATGCGGTGCATCGTTACTGATCCAGGGTGGCCAAGTCTATCATGCCAGTGTAAAAACTTGGTTGATGTCGGACACTTCAGGTGCTCCGTTTAGTTTCGCTTCCTTTCTCCGAATCTTTGTATGGTTGAGGCCTGTAAGGCTCTCAAAACATTCAAGTATGGATTTTACTCCTTTTTCTTCAGACGTTACATACAGTAATTTTTTTCATTTACATTTGCTGTTTCCAATTGGAATCCGTTGAAACGGATGTCCTTGAAACTTAGAAAGTTTCTTTTGGAATTCGGAGAGATTAGTGCATCTTTTATTTTTGTTTTTGTGTCATTTGGGGGGCAACAATGTTGCATTCCCTGGATCTTCAATATGGCCCTGATGTTGGGCTTTTTATTGAAAGATTGTATGTGTTTATTGTCCACTAATCAGTTATGAGAGAAGTTCATCTATTAAAAGATGAATCATATATGCACATGTATTTTCAGATAAACATTTTCATTCAAAACAAATTACATAATTCAAAAAGCTCTCATAACATAAATTATTCTCAAAACAATTTGCTAATATAAAAATAAGGGCTAATCAAGCATGTCATCATTTTCGAAGTCGTCAGCTGTAAACTTAATGGAGCATCAGAGGTCATCAGGTTTGTTTCAGCTTTATTTTTCTTGTTCTCTTTATACAAATCCTGGAGATGCTGCGGAGTTCGGCATACTCTGGACCAGTGGCCTTTCATGCCACAGCTATGGCACTGGTCTTCCCATTACCTCTTGGGTGGGGGTGCATCATCTCTATTTTTGTCATTTCTGCGCCACGTGAATTTCCGCTTACTTTCATTTCTTTGTTGCTGGACTTGGCCCCTAGCCCTTTTGTTCCGTACCCCTTTCTGTGGTCTTTCTTTTCTTTTGTTGTCCCTCTTCTTTCGAGAAGAAGAGGTATTATGAGCTTCTGGGAGGGGGCATTGCCAGGGGGCGCACGTTGTGAGTGGCGAGGAGAAGCTCTCTGTTTTTTTCAGCCATGAGTAAACATGACAGCGGCTCAGAATACTTGGTGAACTTGCGTTCGCGGTATTGCTGCATGAGTATCGCATCTTTTCCATGGAAAGACATATACGTCTTTTCCAGCATGCGATCTTCTGAGACTTTCTCACCACACAACTTCATGCGTGAGGTGATGCTAAAAAGTGCTGAGTTATACTCAGCAATGGACTTAAAGTCCTGCAGTCTCAGGTTCTCCCACTCATATCGTGCCCTTGGGAGTATAACATATTTCTGATGTTTATATCTGTCCTCAAGGGCAGTCCATAGCTCAAGTGGATCTTCGACCGTAAGGTATTCAGCCTTTAGGGTCTTGTCCACATGGCGACGAATATAGATGATGGCTTGCGCCTTCTCTATATCGCTAAAATTTTCTTTTTTTGTCACAGCAGCAATGAGGGACTTTGCCCGCAGATGAAACTTTACATCTAGCTGCCAGCTTAGATAGTTTCTACCTGATGCATCCAGCACTTCGAAATCAACGCTTGCAATTTTAACCATTTATCTAGCAAGTGAAGGCGGAGCATCAGCGTACAGTCGGGTTGCTACAACCGCTTCCGATTCCGGAGTGGAAATGGCAACACATCACTATGGATTTCGTGACTGGACTACCTCGAAGTCCGAAGCAGAATGACGCGATTTGGGTGATCGTAGATCGATTGACCAAATCTGCGCACTTTATTCCGTTCCGAGTGGGACAGTCCACTGAGGCGCTAGCGAGGAGATATATGGAGGTAAATTCTTTTTACTCTCCGTTTTATTTCATTTTCCTAGTTTGGATAGTGATGTAACGTGAATCGTGCAGGAGGTTGTGCGACTTCATGGAGTCCCCGTGAGTATCGTGTCTGACAGAGACACGAGGTTCACATCTCAGTTCTGGCAGAGTTTGCAGAAGAGCTTGGGTACGCGTCTGAGTTTCAGCACGGCGTACCATCCGCAGACGGATGGCCAGTCCGAGAGGACGATTCAGATTTTGGAAGACATGCTGAGGGCGTGCATGTTGGATTTCAAGGGTTCGTGGGAGGACCATCTACATTTGGTGGAGTTCTCTTACAACAACAGCTTCCAGGCGAGTATTGGCATGGCGCCTTTCGCCGCTCTTTATGGGAGGAAATGTCGATCGCCATTGAGTTGGGATGACGTTGGAGATCGGGAGTTGTTGGGACCTGAGATGATCGTGGAGGCCGTGGAGATCGTCAGGAATATTCGGGAGAGGTTGAGAATTGCTCAGGACTGTTTTAAGCATTGGGCGGATGCTAAACGTCGTCCTTTGGAGTTTCAGCCGGGCGACCATGTGTTCTTGAAGATTTCCCCGAATCGTGGTGTGATTCGTTTCGGGAAGCGTGGAAAGTTGAGCCCGCGATACATTGGACCGTTGACATTTTGGAGAGGGTTGGCGAGGTAGCTTATCGCTTGGCCTTGCCGCCGTCTTTGGAAGGAGTTCACAATGTTTTCCATGTGTCGCAGCTTCGTCGATACATTAGCGATCCGTCTCATGCGGTAGATTTTTCGGAGATTACCGTTCGCCCCGATATGACGTATGACCAGCATCCAGTGCAGATTCTGGACAGGCGTCAGAAATCGCTTCGGAACAAGAATGTCAATCTTGTGAGGGTGATGTGGCGACACGGTTCACCTGGAGAGTCTACTTGGGAGAATGAGGATGAGATGCGAGAGCGTTTCCCACTTTTGTTTCCGGACTCGTGAGTATTCGGAAATTCCGAGGACGGAATTTTTCTGAGGTTGGGGAGGATGTAACGACTGCTTTTCATGTATCTGGATTTAATATAATATAATATATGTTTTGGTGGATTTTCTCCTCTTGTGTGGTTTTCGTCTCCGTAGATTTCATTTTCGATCGATTCGTCGTATTTTCTCGCTTCTTCCTTAGGATTGTCGATTTCGAAGTATGTCATTCGTGACGGA
The DNA here is from genome assembly GCA_030789695.1 of Scilla litardierei. Taxonomy (NCBI): domain Eukaryota; kingdom Viridiplantae; phylum Streptophyta; class Magnoliopsida; order Asparagales; family Asparagaceae; genus Scilla; species Scilla litardierei. The sequence continues at coordinate 77,190,551 of CM061132.1, read as the reverse complement.
CTTCATAAAAGTCGTATCTAACTATTAGATCAAGCCTAGGAGTCTTAGGAATCGATCCCGGGGCCCCGCGCTCCGTATCGGAACTTTTGGTGCTCATTAGCCGGTGTAAGAAGGGCCACCGACCGACTAGATGACGATCCAGTCGGTCGGCAATCCTTCTTGGACCGACTAGTTAGCTTTCTAAATTTCTCAGGAGTTACTGTTTATCGTTAGTCGGTCTAAGAACGTTGGTTGACCGACTAGGTTGCAAACTAGTCGGTCAGCAATGCTTCTTTAACCGACTAACTCATCATCTTATTTTTGTATCAGCTACTGTTTACTCTTAGTCGGTCTAAGAACGTTCATCGACCGACTAGATGCTAAACTAGTCAGTCAGTATTTGTTCATGGACCGACTAACTCTGGAATCCTATTTTCGTTCAGGAGTTACTGTTTGCACTTAGTCGGTTTGCGTTGGTCGACCGACCGACTAGTTACCAAACTAGTCGGTCAGTGGTTGCTCTTTGACCGACTAACTAGTGTTGAAACCCTAATTTCTGGGCAGCCGCCAGCCCATCCTATTTATACCCAACCCAAACGTTTTCATCTTCTCCAACACGACCCAAAACCCTAAAAACTTCCCCCTTCAGCCCCCATCTTCCTCCAAGCTTCATTTCTTCATTCCAAGCCCTAAATCCATCATCCAAACCATCCATTCACTCCATCTACCTCTCATCTTCCCCAAAATCTCACCAAAACCCATCAAAATCCCCAAATCCCCCAAAACCCTAGTTTCCCCAAACTTCTCCAATCTTTTCCAGATCTGATCCTAGGGTTCCCCGGAGTGTTTCTTCCGTCTCCTCTTGGTAAGAAATCGATCTACCGTTGTTTTCATAACCTATTTATAATTTTATGAAAACCCTAATTAATTTCATGTGTTTGGTGTTGTTTCCCCCATAACAGCGATTTCCCCCGTAGATAGCATCCGTGTGACGAAGTGGTCGTCATCCCCGGTGCTAGGCAAGTGAAACTTCCCACTTAGGGTTTAGGCCATGTTTTGGGCCATATGCTTGTTGTAGGCGTAAAAGAGGCTAGGCGACGAAATGATACTCGCCTAGGCGCAAATTGGGGAACTAGCTTGACAACGAAGCTAGTTCCGACATTTAGCATGTTGCACAATTACCATGTCATGTTTACTTTCCATTAACGGTACGCAAATAAATTGTCATGTCCTCGCATTCTTTAAGTGTTGCTGTGATTGCGTAGCTTTGCTACGATGCATGTGTTCCTGGCTCGTGACCAGAAGCGAGCATAATGAGTTGCTAACCCCAACGCTCGATATATTGAATTGTGAACTAAGAATGCGAGCTCCATGTGCGGGGCAACCCCAGGCTCACTAGCTGAGCTCAATGTGCGGGGACCCCAGGCTCCATTACGTGTGGGTATAGGGGGTGAGGGTTAAGCGGCCATTCGACTGTGAGTCTGTTTGATCAACAACTGCAGTTGTAAGGCGTAAACTCTTTGGGGTGGGGTAGTGTTTAGTGCCGATCGGTCTGAAATGCTATGCCATTCAGCGAAGGGCGTAAACATCTACAAAACAACGTGAAATGTGAAATGTGTTTAGTGCCGATCGGTCTGAAATGCTATGCCATTCAGCGAAGGGCATAAACACCTACAACAATGTGAATTGATTGAGATTGATAGTAGCATGGCTACTCTTGTCTTGTCTTGTCCCGATAATTGTTCTTTTGTGCAAATTGTCTTGCCATGTCTTAAATTGTGCACTCATGTTATAACTGCCATGTCATGCATACTAAACTGCTAGGTTGCTAGTTGTCTTACTTTCAGTTTCTTTGCCCAAGTCTTTTAGACTTGCTGACATGTGCCCCTTTACTCTTTTGGGTGACACATGTTAGATCCTGAGCCTGAGTACCTCGTTGAGGACGAGGTGTTTGCTGACGCCGAGCCCGAGCTTGTGTTTGACGGGGAGTACGTGGACACTGGGGACCAGTCCTAGTGTCTTCGTTGTGTTTTACTTTTGTTAGACAGTTATTTTCTTATCGGTGCGTAGCACCTATACTTGTTGTTGTTGTTGTTTTTGTTGGCCTTGTTCTGGGCCTTGGACTCTTTTCTTTTAGCCTGGTGGCTTTTCTGGATGTTGGACTTTTGTTGATGTTGGACAATTTGTGAGATGTGGAATTTTATTTCAGTCTCACCTTGTGTTATTATTGTTATTCTGTTGTGGCTACAGGGACCTGTTTATGTATTGTGGACGCTTATCGGGTTTGTGGCTTCACAGCTCCACTCCCGTGTGGACCTTTTCACGTCTCGCCTCCATTTCAGGGAAGCGGGTCGTGACATGAATCTTTTGAGGTTGTTGAATCTTTTGATTAATTAGTTGACTCTTTTGATTAACACCTATATTAATTAATTAGTTGAACCTTTTGATTCACACCTATATTAATTAATTAGTTGAATCTTTTGAGGTCACCAAGATTTGACTTTATTTTGTGATTTCGAATCATTTTATTAATGGAAATGCAGTAACTTTGTTGTAGGTCCAATGTACTAGGTAAATTTGCCATAGGTTCAGAGTTCAGACTGTATATACGTTAGATCTTAAATATTAAAGTAATTGTCTTTACATGTTGTTTGATGAAACAAAAGTATAAACAAGAAATTTATTTTACAGTTAACATAAACATATGCATGTAACAAAATCAAGTCCCATGTTTCTAAGCAATGCAATATTGTACACCATTAATAGTTTTAATGAAATTTTTAATTTTGAATTATATAGATCCTTTTGCTGAATCATCCCATCCCTACGTTCATTTTCTGTGATTGGAAGAAATCGATCTTCTGTGGCTGGGCTTTATAGATTTTCAAGGATTATTTTTCCAATTATCCACCAATGGAATATTGTTCACAGAATTTCATTAGAACTAGACATATGTACATTATATTCGCCATAATGCTATGGATCATAACCTAGAGGCTAAGAATGTTACATTGAAGTATTGACCCAAAGTTTTATTACTAATTATCAGACTAACAAATACAGTTTTCTTGCCATGGGTAGTATATGATAAGAAATATGCATGTCTGAGCCTGGAAGGTGACTTGGTGGGTATGGGCATGCATTAAATTGTGAGGCATGCCATTAAGTTGCTTCAACTATCATGATCCGTGCTTACAGCTAGAGGCTTCTCATTGCTAGCTATGTTCTTGCATATCATCAGAACAACATTATTTGTATTTTTGACAGTATTAGTTAACAAATTGAAAATGTGCACATATTAATTAAAGCTTTATATTGTCATATTCAAATTTGAAAATTGGTATTAGTTTAATTCAAATTGGTATTAGGTTAATTCAAATTGGAAATTTTATACTGTTGATTCTGGCGAGCGATCGGTGAAGGGTTTGTGATATGTATATGTTGATTTTGCGAAAACATAATACTTTTAAGTTCTCCACAAATGGTTGTTATGTATGACTACTTGTAACGGTTACTTTCCGACCATACGTATTTTAGCGCGTAGTGGCGTTTCGTGAGCGTTTTGTGTTTTTGTTTTTGTTTTTAATACTGATGTCCGTAGTTCAGACGCGTGACCGAACCCCGTATTCACAATACTCTTAGAGGCGCGATTTTCCCCGATGTTCTTCCTTTTAAATTTTTGGATGACTGGGGACCAACCTGCTGTTATATTCACTATCAGTTATTAAAATTCTTTTTCCCTTACTTACTAGAATTTCCAATTTGAAATGTAGGTGCTGTGTAGATGTTCTTTTTCAAACCGAACCCATTACCACTTAACAGTTAATAATGATCCTAGTATATAAAAAGGAGGGATAAGAATTCTTTGCAGCTGACTTGGTTTAAACAATTCTTATCATATAATAACAACATATCCCAACAACCCTCTCTCTCTCTATTTTTCCCTACGAAAGACACTTCTGGGCTTTCATGCATTAGCTCTAGGCTACCCATGTGACAACAACCTACCCTATAAACAAAAGGGAGTGGAACCTAAGATAAACCCTAGAATAGGACCTCCCTACTCTCAGCCGTACCCAACAATTCCCCCATAAATCTCTTCCCTATACTATTTATATAAAAAAAGACCTAGGGCTACAACACACAGCCGCCTCCCCTAGGTTTCTCTTCTCTTCTTCTTCCCCACGCCGCAAGCTGCTACTCCCCCTCGCCACGCAAACATCAACCCAGGCCTGCAACCCTAGAAACCTCATGAACACCCCTTCTACCCTCGGACAACACACACAACTCTCTCCCAATCGAGCTTCCGCCCACCGCCGGAACGACGCCAACTCGTGGCCTCCACCGCCGCCGTGCGCCTGCTCCGACCCCATCCCGAAGCCGCCGTCCGCGAACAACCCCCCCTCTCTCTCTCTTCGACCTGATCTCCGACCTCGCACCCCGGTGCCTTCACCAAGAACCCACGCCACAAACTCCGACCCCGCCTCCATGAGCCGTTGCAGCGTCCTTCGCCGACATCCATCCTCCCAAGGCTGCCTTTCCCCAGCGAATCACCGGTCAAGCACGGCGGCAAGGCCCAACTCCGACCACACACCCGAACGCCGACCTGATCTGCTGCTCACGCCAAATACTGGCTATCTCTGGCAAGATCTCCTCTCCGTTTGTCACCACCGACGTCGACCCCCAACCTGACGTCCACCTCAGACCCGCCAGCACCGCTTCAACCTTCCACCACCTTTCGCCGACGAAGCCGCGGTCTCCCCTACCGAACCACCCCGGCAAGCACGCCACTACAACGCCTCCCTCCTCCGGTGCTTCATACATCCCGTCTCCTCCTTCCACTCCAACCATCAGCCCACGGTGTCAGACCCGCAACCCTCTAGCTTCCGACGGCGTCACTCCATCTACAGGCACGCAGAAAACGTGAAATGTGAACTGTGAGTTTATATATATTTGTGCATTATATTACCAACACGTAGGATATATTAATACTATTGTAACATATATCTTGATGGTCTCTCTTTTGGAGGAACATGGTTATCCGATTACCAATACCCCATAACCTTAATAAAACACATAGGTTAACACATGCTAGTAATACTATCCAACTTGCTTGATAATATTAGTATCATTGTAAATGTGTGTGTGTAGCAGTAGGTTAAGGTATGTGGAAGTTTGGTTATATATATATATATATATATATGTATACACTAAGCAGTGAGTTATATTATATGAACAGAGTGTGTGAAAGTGAACTTTTATAGTATTTTTTTCGTTAATATGATTTAAATATGCATGACGCAGATATAATACGCCTTTCATGTGACTGTTGCCGTTACCAGACCCGACGTCGGATCCACGTGCGATCGTTATACAAGGTTAGTCCCCTAACATGTAGTACGAACCCAAATCATAGTAAACTGAAACTTAATCTAAAAATCGACAAATTGGAATTAAATTTACTTTCCGCTCTTTTAAAATGTTGTGCAAATCTAGAATATCGACGAATGAACTTTTTGACTGTGCACATAGGATAGAATCGTCGAATAGGGCTGAACACCAAGAATTGTGACTTTGACGATTAGGGTAGTCCCGACAACCTAGAAACAAAACCTAAATAGGTTTATTGAAAATCGCGACCTGACACCGTCACCGTGACACTGTTTCAGACGGACTACCGCAGACACGACGACTGGACGAGACGCCCCGGACGGACGTCACACTCGCCATCGCAGGCAAGTGTACCCACTTGCGTTTTTGACCGTGCTTTGGTCTCAGATTGCTAGAACTATTAGACTGTGAATGTATAGAACCGGACGTGAAATGATAGCGTCCGGGACGCCCCTGACGACTTAGACTTGACGACGAAGTCTAAGCTCGACAAAAAACAACTCTTGACACCGTAGGGCTATCTTGTGTGTGCGTGTGTGTGGACACCCTATAATAGAAAATTCCTTACACTTGTCGTGTCTTGTCCCTGTTACACAAAAAGCCTACGGGCGTTTCGGATGCTCTCCATGCGAGAGTGATCCCCGTGACTGTTATACAAAAAGCCTTCGGGCGTTTCGGATGCTTCCCTTGCGGAAGTGATCCCTGTTATACAAAAGCCTTCGGGCGTTTCGGATGCTTCCCTTGCAGAAGTGATCCCTGTTATACAAAAGCCTGCGGGCGTTTCGGATGCTTTCCTTGCGGAAGTGATCCCTGTTATACAAAAAGCCTTCGGGCGTTTCGGATGCTTTCCTTGCGGAAGTGATCCCTGTTATACAAAAAGCCTTCCGGCGTTTCGGATGCTTCCCTTGCGGAAGTGATCCCTGTTATACAAAAGCCTGCGGGCGTTTCGGATGCTTTCCTTGCGGAAGTGATCCCTGTTATACAAAAAGCCTTCGGGCGTTTCGGATGCTTCCCTAGCGGAAGTGATCCCTGTACTTCTTGTCCTGAGTTCCTGGGTTGGGGTAGGGTTGAGCGTGCGCACGGTAAGAGGGTCTGATCCCCCTCGAACCGTAAGGCGTGAACCCTTCGTGTAACACTTGTCTTGTCATGTCCTGTCCTGTTTGTCCTGTCTTGTCCCGCCACGTCCTGACTTGTCTTGACACCTGTAGGTTAGTCCCCGTAGTTGGTAGCACACGCTACGACTACTACTTGTCCCGTTTTACTTTCCTGCTACGTTACTTCCTGTTGTGTTTCCATGTTATAACCACAACATGCTAATCAACCAGTAAATTGTTGTGTAAAAGAACCTCAGCATGTTAATCAACCAGTAAACCGTTGTTTAAAGTTCGATGCACTTGTAGTAAAGTCTAACCCTTCTTGTAGACTTTACCTGACGTACAGTTCCTTTTTCTTGGGTGCTGTACGTCAGGTGTTCAGCCAGAGTTCGTGGACGAGGCAGACTCACTAGAGTACGAGGAGCCGAGGACGTCGACCCAGAGTACGTGCCCGACGAGGACCAGACCTAGAGGTCTTTTTAGTCGCCACTTTCAGAGGTTACTACTTTTAGGTTTGTCTTTAAATCCTTGTTGCCATGCTTAGGCTTCTTTTAGACTTTGTACCAGTTGGATATTATATCTCTATTTAATGAATGCAACTTCCTTTCCGTACTTTCTGTTGATTCGAACTATAATAATGCAAGAACCTGGAAAATTTTAAAATGGTACCTCTACAGACGCTTATTGGGTCTGAGCTTCTAAAGCTCTGGCCTAAGCGGGCCTCGGCACGTTTCGCTTCCGTCCATTTTGGGAAGCGGGGCGTGACAGGTTTTAGTGGTGGCCCATGCAGGTCTTGCAAAAGTTCGGAACAATAAAAGTACCGCATTCATTTAATATCCACGTACAAGTCTGAATTAGTTTCCCAGACTTAGATAGTAGGAAGACTTAGGTAGACGTCCCAAATTGATAGTCTGACGCCTTGTTTAAGATTTAGTCATCCCCGTCCTAGAATATCTTAGTAGCCCCTCTTGACTCTGACCGTGGTAGATTTCCAGAGCCCTTCTTTTAGTCGTTCGCTCGGGTCCATCGACTTCGGGCCCAGCAGAACTAACCTTGATTCTCTTAGGAACCTTCACATTAGATCCTGGTTACAGTTTAGCTCATTAGGAAATCTTAGTGCCGAGCTCTTCTGATCTTTAGACGACCCGATAATTAAAATCCCTGACTTCTAGCGTCTTCCTGATCATTACCCTTTCGTGTTATCGACCGTAGCGTTCCATCGTAGCTTCATGAATCATATCCTAAGTGTATCCATCATGCGATCATTTTCCTTGCTACCGATTCACGTGATCGTTCCTGACGAGTATCGTTGATCCTTCGAGTCTTTTCCTTTGCCAATTCTGTTTCCTCTAAAAGTATTTTCGAAATTCCTTATTAGGTCCTTCGCTCAGCTTAATTTCCTTGAAACCCTCTTGGTCGTAAATTTTCGTTGTTATTATCTCGTAGTTATTTTCAAATCGATATCTTTCATATTTTCAGTTTTAAAACCTTGTTAACATTTTGATAATTCAATTTATACTTTTTCTGGACTACAAGATCTATTTCTAATCACTTACCGTACATACTTTTAAAATATTTTCTAAACTAGAGAAAACTCCAATTTTTTTTAATTATTATATCAGTTCTATGTTCTTCGTGCTCACATTTCAAAATCTTTGTGTAAATCTATCTTCAATTGCAAAACAATTGTTTCTCACCCTACACATCCTTCCTTCGTTTTACTTTTTCCAAAATTTCAATTTTCTACATCTGTTCACTTTTTAAGTATATATATATATATATATATATTATATAAGTATAAAAGTATATGATACCATATTTTGCACAAAATCCTTCTTTCATCGTTCAATCATTTTAAGCAATATTTTTGTCCCGTCCATCCGGTTATCTCCTTATCCTCGCCTTATCTAAACTCGTTTCTTCCGATCTTGTTTCATTTCGCTTCTGGTTCCGGTCCCTTTTTATCATGTAGACATGGTGCTTGTAGTTATCTGTGTCATCTAGTTTAGTAGTGGGCCCTTATTTTTTTTTGTAATGTCGTCGTGGTGTATATACATAGGTATAATGTGTAGACCTGTATAAGTGTTTTACTTTTAGGATCTTGATGTTTGTCTCTTGTGCCATGTATGCATACTCAATGTGGTCCATGACATACATATGGAGTTGTCTGAATGATGTTATTTATATTTGTGTGGATAACGTCATAGCAGGTAAATTACTTAGACCTAGTCCTCTGTATTATAGTTTAGCTTATTTTGCTGCTTATACATGTTTCTAAACCTATTTGTTTTCTTTAAATCAAATCTTTAAAGTTTTGAAACAAGCACACAAGTTCACAACGCACCTATTTTTCTCATCCAATACCTCAACCCTACACGTTTTTTTTCCAAATATTTTAAAATCTGTCTTTGGCCTTAAACTTCCTTCTTCTTTTCTTCGGCAGTGTTATCTTTTTGATTGTTATGATATTGTTAGTACTATGTTTTTTTTTCTTATAGGATTATGTTGCTGGTAGGCATAGAGTGAGATGAGATATACTATAGCGGTGATTGGTTGATTTTGAAAACAAAGATATTAGACTAGATTTCTTTCGGATGAAAAGAACTCTGATTGGATGAAATTATGTATAGGAAGATTAGTACTTAATCGATCTGAAACTTGAACGAGTGGTAGATAGGAGTAGCTATAAAGGTATGGTATGATTTAGAGTGACCATGAAATGATGAAAACATTTGAAGCATCAAGACATGATCATTAAGTTAACGTGAGAAGACATTGGGAGTAACACGACGTGTCAAGATAAATGGATGGTTAGGTTGTCGGATTTAATATTGGTTGAAAATAATTATAATAAGTAGGAGGAGATGTGATTTTGATAGTCCAATTATTTGGCGGATAAAGTTATGGGAAGATAGGATGAAGAATGTATTGAGGACACGGTGATTGTTGATTTGTAAATCTGTTATGAGGTAGACAAAGTTGTTGTCTTCGATTGGTGATTGACTAGAACATCATTTTAGCGATTGATTAATATTGGGAAGAGATCGAGAGTTTAAAAGATTTTTTTTTGAGCAATGATGTTTAATGGAGTGGTGTGGTATGAGAAGATGATTATTATTCTTTCATGAGAACTTGGGTTGGAAATTTAACAGCAGTGATGGATCTATAGTTAAGTTTTAGGATGTGAGTTTAGTCGTGGCATTATCCAATGACAAGAAGGATTATGACGGATCATTTGAGGAACGATGTTGAAGTTATAGGATTAGAGATCATTGTGTGGAAGATGGAGGTTATAGGCTTAAGTATTTATAGATTTTATAATTATTATTAGTATAAGTGATTCCGAGGACGGAATCATTTCTAAGGTGGGTAGAATGTAACGGTTACTTTCTGACCATACGTATTTTAGCGCGTAGTGGCGTTTCGTGAGCGTTTTGTGTTTTTGTTTTTGTTTTTAATACTGATGTCCGTAGTTCAGACGCGTGACCGAACCCCGTATTCACAATACTCTTGGAGGCGCGATTTTCCCCGATGTTCTTCCTTTTAAATTTTTGGATGACTGGGGACCAACCTGCCGTTATATTCACTATCAGTTATTAAAATTCTTTTTCCCTTACTTACTAGAATTTCCAATTTGAAATGTAGGTGCTGTGTAGATGTTCTTTTTCAAACCGAACCCATTACCACTTAACAGTTAATAATGATCCTAGTATATAAAAAGGAGGGATAAGAATTCTTTGTAGCTGACTTGGTTTAAACAATTCTTATCATATAATAACAACATATCCCAACAACCCTCTCTCTCTCTATTTTTCCCTACGAAAGACACTTCTGGGCTTTCATGCATTAGCTCTAAGCTACCCATGTGACAACAACCTACCCTATAAACAAAAGGGAGTGGAACCTAAGATAAACCCTAGAATAGGACCTCCCTACTCTCAGCCGTACCCAACAATTCCCCCATAAATCTCTTCCCTATACTATTTATAAAAAAAAGACCTAGGGCTACAACACACAGCCGCCTCCCCTAGGTTTCTCTTCTCTTCTTCTTCCCCACGCCGCAAGCTGCTACTCCCCCTCGCCACGCAAACATCAACCCAGGCCTGCAACCCTAGAAACCTCATGGACACCCCTTCTACCCTCGGACAACACACACAACTCTCTCCCAATCGAGCTTCCGCCCACCGCCGGAACGACGCCAACTCGCAGCCTCCACCGCCGCCGTGCGCCTGCTCCGACCCCATCCCGAAGCCGCCGTCCGCGAACAACCACTCTCTCTCTCTCTCTCTTCGACCTGAGCTCCGACCTCGCACCCCGGCGCCTTCACCAAGAACCCACGCCACAAACTCCGACCCCGCCTCCATGAGCCGTTGCAGCGTCCTTCGCCGACATCCATCCTCCCAAGGCTGCCTTTCCCCAGCGAATCACCGGTCAAGCACGGCGGCAAGGCCCAACTCCGACCACACACCCGAACGCCGACCTGATCTGCTGCTCACGCCGAATACTGGCTATATCTGGCAAGATCTCCTCTCCGTTTGTCGCCACCGACGTCGACCCCCAACCCGACGTCCACCTCAGACCCGCCAGCACCGCTTCAACCTTCCACCACCTTTCACCGACGAAGCCGCGGTCTCCCCTACCGAACCACCCCGGCAAGCACGCCACTACAACGCCTCCCTCCTCCGGTGCTTCATACATCCCGTCTCCTCCTTCCACTCCAACCATCAGCCCACGGTGTCAGACCCGCAACCCTCCAGCTTCCGACGGCGTCACTCCATCTACAGGCATGCAGAAAACGTGAAATGTGAACTGTGAGTTTATATATATTTGTGCATTATATTACCAACACGTAGGATATATTAATACTATTGTAACATATATCTTGATGGTCTCTCTTTTGGAGGAACATGGTTATCCGATTACCAGTACCCCATAACCTTAATAAAACACATATGTTAACACATGCTAGTAATACTATCCAACTTGCTTGATAATATTAGTATCATTGTAAATGTGTGTGTGTAGCAGTAGGTTAAGGTATGTGGAAGTTTGGTTATATATATATGTATACACTAAGCAGTGAGTTATATTATATGAACAGAGTGTGTGAAAGTGAACTTTTATAGTATTTTTTTTCGTTAATATGATTTAAATATGCATGACGCAGATATAATACGCCTTTCATGTGACTGTTGCCGTTACCAGACCCGACGTCGGATCCACGCGCGATCGTTATACAAGGTTAGTCCCCTAACATGTAGTACGAACCCAAATCATAGTAAACTGAAACTTAATCTAAAAATCGACAAATTGGAATTAAATTTACTTTCCGCTCTTTTAAAATGTTGTGCAAATCTAGAATATCGACGAATGAACTTTTCGACTGTGCACATAGGATAGAATCGTCGAATAGGGCTGAACACCAAGAATTGTGACTTTGACGATTAGGGTAGTCCCGACAACCTAGAAACAAAACCTAAATAGGTTTATTGAAAATCGTGACCTGACACCGTCACCGTGACACTATTTCAGACGGACTACCGCAGACACGACGACTGGACGAGACGCCCCGGACGGACGTCACACTCGCCATCGCAGGCAAGTGTACCCACTTACGTTTTTGACCGTGCTTTGGTCTCAGATTGCTAGAACTGTTAGACTATGAATGTATAGAACCGGACGCGAAATGATAGCGTCCGGGACGCCCCTGACGACTTAGACTTGACGACGAAGTCTAAGCTCGACAAACAACAACTCTTGACACCGTAGGGCTATCTTGTGTGTGCGTGTGTGTGAACACCCTAGAATAACAAATTCCTTACACTTGTCGTGTCTTGTCCCTGTTACACAAAAAGCCTACGGGCGTTTCGGATGCTCTCCATGCGAGAGTGATCCCCGTGACTGTTATACAAAAAGCCTTCGGGCGTTTCGGATGCTTCCCTTGCGGAAGTGATCCCTGTTATACAAAAGCCTTCGGGCGTTCGGATGCTTCCCTTGCGGAAGTGATCCCTGTTATACAAAAGCCTGCGGGCGTTTCGGATGCTTTCCTTGCGGAAGTGATCCCTGTTATACAAAAAGCCTTCGGGCGTTTCGGATGCTTTCCTTGCGGAAGTGATCCCTGTTATACAAAAAGCCTTCGGGCGTTTCGGATGCTTCCCTTGCAGAAGTGATCCCTGTTATACAAAAGCTTGCGGGCGTTTCGGATGCTTTCCTTGCGGAAGTGATCCCTGTTATACAAAAAGCCTTCGGGCGTTTCAGATGCTTCCCTAGCGGAAGTGATCCATGTACTTCTTGTCCTGAGTTCCTGGGTTGGGGTAGGGTTGAGCGTGCGCACGGTAAGAGGGTCTGATCCCCCTCGAACCGTAAGGCGTGAACCATTCGTGTCACACTTGTCTTGTCATGTCCCGTCCTGTTTGTCCTGTCTTGTCCCGCCACATCCTGACTTGTCTTGACACCTGTAGGTTAGTCCCCGTAGTTGGTAGCACACGCTACGACTACTACTTGTCCCGTTTTACTTTCCTGCTATGTTACTTCCTGTTGTGTTTCCCTGTTATAACCACAGCATGCTAATCAACCAGTAAATTGTTGTGTAAAAGAACCTCAGCATGTTAATCAACCAGTAAACCGTTGTTTAAAGTTCGGTGCACTTGCAGTAAAGTCTAACCCTTCTTGTAGACTTTACCTGACGTACAGTTCCTTTTTCTTGGGTGCTGTACGTCAGGTGTTGTCACGCCCCGCTTCCCAAGAACGTGGAGGCGAGCGTGAGAAGGTCCGCTCAGACTTGAAGCTACAAAGCTGCAAGTCCGATAAGCGTCAATCAAATTAAAACTGCAGGTCCTTGCAACGCGAAACGAAACAAAGATAATAATAACGAAAGAGACAAAAGAAACATCTCAGAATATCCATAGCAATAAATCTCAACATCACAGAAAAGCCACCAGGCTAAAAGAAAAGAGTCTAAAAGAGGCCGAGCATGGCCAACAAAAAAACAAAGTACAACAACAAAGTAATGGTGCAAGCACCGACATCTAACAGCAACCTAAAGCAAAAGCAACGCCAACAGTCTCTAAAACTGGTCTCCGGTGTCCACGTACTCCTCGACGAACGTAGGCTCAGTGTCAGCAACTACCTCGTCCGCTACAACTATCTCTGGCTCAGGGTCTAACATGTGACACCCAAAGAGAAAGGGGCACATGTCAGCAAGTCTGGAAGACTTGTGCAAGTGAAACTGATAGTACAAGTAAGAGCAACCTAGCAGTTCTAGCATGATGCAATGACATGGCAGTTAAAGTATGAGTGCAGCAGGTAAAGTAAAGTAAAGTAAAGTACGAGCATGGCATGGCATGGATGACAAGTATTACATGAATCATTCACAAGACAAGTACAAGACAAGGAAAGTAAGCACCTCGTGCACAGAGATTCCGTCTTCTGGCTAGAGGGCGGATCAGACCTCTCCTAAGCTCAGTTGACCGTTTATCCCTACCCCTCCACGTGTGTCGAGCCAGGGCCTTACCCCCGAACGGGAATGCTCGCTTCTGGAACACGAGCCAGGAAGTGTTTTATCTTGCTGGTCTAGGGGTGCACCTAGCCAGTCAAGGGAGTACAAGTACAAGTATTGTAGCGTGTGCTACCAATGCGACATTCAATGCATGGATGACATGACATGACAAGTAGTAAGGCGTACAGGTAAGGAAAGTAAACGTGACAGTTTAGTATGCATGAACAACAAGTTTTAAGGGTTGGATCTAGCTTCGTTGTCAAGCTAGATCGATTAGGTGACGGATCTAGTTTCGTTGTCAAACTAGATCAAGTGGGCGTCTAGCCAGCTATCATTTCACTGACTAGTCTCTTTTACGCTAAAAACAAGGAAGTGGCCTAAAAACATGGCCCTACACAAGAGTTGGCAAGTTTCACTTGCCTGCAACTATCACATCAAGAAAACACCGTCCAACGAGTCCAAAGTCACGATTCCTACGTGCACAAGTCCACCGGCCTACATCCGTTTTATTAATCTTGATTAGTGATTGCTAAAACATTTAAAATACTTTAAAAATACTGATTTTAGTCTTGATTAGCATGCATTGGGTTGGGGGTCCTAGGGGTGCAAAGCGTTACCTCAACACGACGCGAAAGCTACACCGGCGTCGGGTAGCGACACCGGGGGTTGGAATAATAGAACGCGCTCCAAGTCCTGATTCCAATATAGTTTCCTCGCTGGAAAGTTCAGAGCATCAACCGGAGCGACGGTTCGAGATTCCAAAGCTAGCACGTTCGACGACGTCGTACGCAGCAAATCGTCGAAGAGAACGCACCTAGGTGGGGCCCACAGTAGTCCTAGGGACCTTTGGGGGACCCACAATACCTCTGGAGAACTTGGGGGGCCCACGGTGGTAAGAGGTGTGACGGGTGCGGGGTTGCGACGTTTGCTCTCGGTCGTACTCAGCCAAATGCGGGGAGCTCCATCGGTCAGTGCGGGGGAACGGGCTTGTGCAGCGCAGCGGGTCGGTGCGGGCCTTGGTGCGGAGGGGTTTGTCGGTCGGGCGCTTGGGGCGGCTCGGTCACAGCGCTTGGATGCGGGCGGGGCGATGTTGCAACGTTGCAACACTTGCAACACCGGTCGGTGCGGAGCAGCGGGTCGGTCGTGCGGGGTGCGGAGCGGGAAGACAAGCGGGGGTCGATGCGGAGCGTTGTGCGGAGCGGGGCGACAAGCGGATGCGGGCCAAGGCCTCGGTCAGACCGAGGGAACGGAGCGGCGGCTGCTGCAGCGATGCGGAGCGGAGCGGCTGCGGGGTTGGGCTTCGGTCGGAGCAGGGGAACGGGGCAGTTTCCTTCGGTCGTGCGGTGGCTGAACGTCGCAACGTTGCGACGAATCGTCGCAACGTCCAATTTGAGTTTTGGAAGAGGCTAGGGCTAATTTCTTGCGAAAATAGGTCTTCCTAGGGGTGCTTATATAGTATAGATGGGTTGACTTGGTCTAGGGCTAAATCTAATAGGATTAGAATATTAAAATAATTTAAAATTTGAAATTCAACTACTCCAACTCACCCAAGGGTTTGACTTGGTCCAAATGAGCTGGAAATTGGCTCAAAAATTCTTTAAAACGTTTAAAACTCAAATAAATTTTCTTTGGCCGAATTTAATATAAAAATTAATTATTAAAAAAATTATAAAACTTGTTAAAAATATAAAAGTGGTCAAATAAACTCCAAAAATTATAAAATAAATATCGTGGTGATCGTGATGACGAATGTGAGCTAACTAAGAAGACGGATCTCAATTTTGACGTCAGACGACGAAACCAAAAATGGAAACGTCTCCCGTCAAAAGTGAAAATCGTCACGTCTCATCGAGTAAGATTAAATTGTGGGAAAACGACTCGAGAAACGTCGTTCCAAAATAGTGCCACTATTTAATGCTCTCAGAGACGTTCACAATGGCATATTACACAAAAGTATTCACTATCAAATAAAGTCTAAAATAATCACGTGCACGGACAAAAGCACGTGCACGGACAACGTACAACGAAAAGTGGTCGTTACATCCTCCCCACCTTAGAATAAAGTCCGTCCTCGGACTTTCTAATATAACTAGTCACTCTAGTAACTACCCCAATCAAGTCATATTATAATTCAACCAGGTATAGTCATTACAGGTGCTCATGTACGCACTAGGTAGTTAAACATAAACACTACCAACACGTATATATATACATTCACGTACGTCATATATTTATACTTATTATAGTCAGTCAATTTCATACATGTATTTCAATCATATTTATATAAACATACATCCATTATATAACTACTACTTACCTAACACAAACAATATTTCAGATACTCATATAAGGATAGTCTCACACCTAGCAAATACAATCATTGCTCTACCTATATGTAGCTACCTATGTACAGACATCATGGGTATACTACCCTCTGATAATCCATAGTATTCATCCAACACTAAACACATCAACACATGTAATCACACCATACCATAATTAATCAAGTTTCACTATATATATATATATATATATATATATATATATATATATATATATATATATATATATTCACCACTACTATAGTTTCACAATATATAGTCATTGACATACATGCAAATAGTTCACCATATATTCACATCACGTACGGTCCTATAACTGTATTTACGACACGCAACATATATCATAGTCATCAATACTTATAACTAAGCACATACTTACCCGTGCATGGTGCACACCCATACACGCTAACATTTCATTTACATACACCAATCATACCATTATATAACTAGCACACAAACACACCTAGTTTTAGCTAGTACACATACGTTCACACGAGCAAGTCCTTAGTAATTAGCTATAACACAAGACCAACACCTATAACTATATACTGGCGTAGCGACCCACAATCATGTGCGTAGCACAACCAGGCACAAACACTCCTATCACTATACATACATCAAACATTGCTATATTCAAACTACAAACTTACATTCAATATACTTAGAGTATACCCACTCAAGCTTGAGTGAGACTCGGTACATATATCAGAATATTCTATATACGTAACACGACATTCATACCTATACCAATACCACTCCCATATATATACATCTACCATTACAACCATATACATTCCATAAATCAATCACACTTAATATTTGGTCAGGCAATACTCACGTAGTTAAATCAATTTATATACCATAATAATAATACAGACACCAGTACCCACATATTTATAATACCCTCCCTAGTACAAACATTCACCGTATAGTCACACCTAAATAATGTATATATTCACACCATAGCCTACTACCTATAATTAGTATACTAACACATCCACACATTCATAATTAAGATGTGCAATAGTCGTGTATACCTCACGGTATGCACGCATGCAACATCCCGAAAAGCAAGCAATACCAATCAAAATTATACTCCTACTTCCATATGTATATCACATATATAGTCAGGCAACAAAACATAACTACTTACGTCTAAACACAATACATACCCACGTATGAGCACACACTCATACGTGCTAACATATAGATCACATAATAGGCCTACCCTCTTAACCATACGTACTCTTATTATTATCACTACTATCATACACATAGCTTTACCAATCATTTTATTTCAACCATTATAAGTATCTCTTACTACATACACAACTTAGATATTTCAACGCTAACTCTTATATACACAGGCATCCCTAGTATAGTATAGATATCCTCGCAAAAATATATAACTACTAACACACAACAACTTCATACCATCACGAATAACTCCGAGTATAAATATATATCACTCAATAGGCAACATCAATATACTATGGGAATTCTCATTCAAGCCCACGTACACAACTCAGGTACGTGCACTACGACTACCTCACAAGGTCCAAGGGCCTACTAACAATTAAGGGTTGACACAGACATTGACGGACACTAAATCCTAAGCAATAGAGGGAGGTCGAGGTCGAGGGCATGACGAGGGAAGGATCGATAGGCACGAGTTCAGCTAGGACGAATACAAGGAGATAGCTTGATTAGACGAAACATAGACTCAATGGTGATGTTTAGGTTGAGGGAAAAGGGAGATGCAGTGATGCTTATATAGGAGGGGAAAAAGAAAATAGGGTAAATAGCATGAGCTAAAATACGCAAAATTGAAAACTGTTGTACTTCCAAAATTAAAATCCTCGTCTGCAAAGAAATATTTGGGGATTGATAAAACGAGTTGTTCAAAATAAATTTGAGTCGAATATTCATAATAAGAGAAAATGTTTTATTGGTTTATATAAAATCAATTTAAAAGGAAGTAAAATCATTTACACGAATATTAAGGACGAGGTTTAGAAAATTTATACGTCAGTAATTTAATATAATGTTGTCAAAAAGTTTTGGAAAGTCGAAGAATGAAATCAAGTAACGGAAGAATTTAAACTCATGCTTTCAAAACTTTTAGGCTATGGAGAAATTTAAAATGGTCGGTTTGAAACTACTTTTAAAGAACCAGGGTTTGCCAGAAATGAGAAACTGATTTACATCAGGTTCTTAATATACGAGCACAACAAGTCTGGCACGGATATAAAAATAGTTGAAAGTACGTATGGTGCACGGAAAATAATATTAGCTTAGTAGTAGAATTATCGAAATCAAATAGCAAGTCTTAAAAATCAAATCATGGAGGGTCTAAATCAGGAAGTAGTTATGAAAATAGTGATTTTGCAAAAATCTGAAATAGTGAGCAAAACCAACTTGCTGAAAGCTGAAATTCCATGTGACTTGAAAGTATATTAAAGTAAACACGACGTATCATTCGACTAACACAAATAAGAGGGAAAATTATAAATCGAATTGGGCAGGGTAAAAGTATGGTTCAAGGTAAAATTAATATATGAAAGAACAACACATTTACATAAGTACGAAAGATATAAGCTGGAAAGATATTATAAGCTAGAGTTCAAAATTTCCGACAAAAGGTTTTTAAAATTTTAAATCAACGAAGGAGGATGAAGTATAAGTACATATGCATTAAGATTTGGAACAAGGTTAGACTTCGGAAAGGAGGAAGTCGAAAAATACTTTCAGGGGGTTCAAGGTTTGTAATGGAGCGGTGTTTGAAAATTGACGACGATTGTCACGGGGCGATCTCGTGAATCGAGGCAAGGAAATTAGTCGGATGATCAGAACATTCATACTCCTAAGATATGAATCAGGAAGTCTACGGAAACACCTACGGTCGACCAGCTAAAGATTAAGAACTAAGCGCTACGACTTCTAAAGGTTAGACGGTAAGGAAATGCGTTCAGCTTGGTCCGAAATCGATGAACCCAAGCGAACGACAAAAGGAAATTCTAGAAGTCTAATATGGTCAGAGTTAGGCAATAACCACTAAGGTAACTCCTACGACGATTAAATCAATTGCTGGCAGGGAGTCTAACTAACAGACAGAGGCCTCTATCTAACAAGCACAGGCGTCTAACTAAGTCTTCTTATCACCTAGTGTCATAAGAAAACGACTAAACTCAGGGCTTATTACTCGGATGTTGCAATTTATTTAATGGACATTCCGTTATTATCGTTGTTTCGTTAATTCGCAATTGCAAGACCTGACCTGCATGGGCCACCAACAAAACCTGTCACGCCCCGCTTCCCAAGAACGTGGAGGCGAAGCGTGAGAAGGTCCGCTCAGACTTGAAGCTACAAAGCTGCAAGTCCGATAAGCGTCAATCAAATTAAAACTGCAGGTCCTTGCAACGCGAAACGAAACAAAGATAATAATAACGAAAGAGACAAAAGAAACATCTCAGAATATCCATAGCAATAAATCTCAACATCACAGAAAAGCCACCAGGCTAAAAGAAAAGAGTCTAAAAGAGGCCGAGCATGGCCAACAAAAGAACAAAGTACAACAACAAAGTAATGGTGCAAGCACCGACATCTAACAGCAACCTAAAGCAAAAGCAACGCCAACAGTCTCTAAAACTGGTCTCCGGTGTCCACGTACTCCTCGACGAACGTAGGCTCAGTGTCAGCAACTACCTCATCCGCTACAACTATCTCTGGCTCAGGGTCTAACATGTGACACCCAAAGAGAAAGGGGCACATGTCAGCAAGTCTGGAAGACTTGTGCAAGTGAAACTGATAGTACAAGTAAGAGCAACCTAGCAGTTCTAGCATGATGCAATGACATGGCAGTTAAAGTATGAGTGCAACAGGTAAAGTAAAGTAAAATAAAGTACGAGCATGACATGGCATGGATGACAAGTATTACATGAATCATTCACAAGACAAGTACAAGACAAGGAAAGTAAGCACCTCGTGCACAGAGATTCCGTCTTCTGGCTAGAGGGCGGATCAGACCTCTCCTAAGCTCAGTTGACCGTTTATCCCTACCCCTCCACGTGTGTCGAGCCAGGGCCTTACCCCCGAACGGGAATGCTCGCTTCTGGAACACGAGCCAGGAAGTGTTTTATCTTGCTGGTCTAGGGGTGCACCTAGCCAGTCAAGGGAGTACAAGTACAAGTATTGTAGCGTGTGCTACCAATGCGACATTCAATGCATGGATGACATGACATGACAAGTAGTAAGGCGTACAGGTAAGGAAAGTAAACGTGACAGTTTAGTATGCATGAACAACAAGTTTTAAGGGTTGGATCTAGCTTCGTTGTCAAGCTAGATCGATTAGGTGACGGATCTAGTTTCGTTGTCAAACTAGATCAAGTGGGCGTCTAGCCAGCTATCATTTCACTGACTAGTCTCTTTTACGCTAAAAACAAGGAAGTGGCCTAAAAACATGGCCCTACACAAGAGTTGGCAAGTTTCACTTGCCTGCAACTATCACGTCAAGAAAACACCGTCCAACGAGTCCAAAGTCACGATTCCTACGTGCACAAGTCCACCGGCCTACATCCGTTTTATTAATCTTGATTAGTGATTGCTAAAACATTTAAAATACTTTAAAAATACTGATTTTAGTCTTGATTAGTATGCATTGGGTTGGGGGTCCTAGGGGTGCAAAGCGTTACCTCAACACGACGCGAAAGCTACACCGGCGTCGGGTAGTGACACCGGGGGTTGGAATAATAGAACGCGCTCCAAGTCCTGATTCCAATATAGTTTCCTCGCTGGAAAGTTCAGAGCATCAACCGGAGCGACGGTTCGAGATTCCAAAGCTAGCACGTGCGACGACGTCGTACGCAGCAAATCGTCGAAGAGAACGCACCTAGGTAGGGCCCATAGTAGTCCTAGGGACCTTTGGGGGACCCACAATACCTCTGGAGAACTTGGGGGGCCCACGGTGGCAAGAGGTGCGACGGGTGCGGGGTTGCGACGTTTGTTCTCGGTCGTACTCAGCCAAATGCGGGGAGCTCCATCGGTCAGTGCGGGGGAACGGGCTTGTGCAGCGCAGCGGGTCGGTGCGGGCCTTGGTGCGGAGGGGTTTGTCGGTCGGGCGCTTGGGGCGGCTCGGTCACAGCGCTTGGATGCGGCGGGGTGATGTTGCAACGTTGCAACACTTGCAACACCGGTCGGTGCGGAGCAGCGGGTCGGTCGTGCGGGGTGCGGAGCGGGGCGACAAGCGGGGGTCGATGCGGAGCGTTGTGCGGAGCGGGGCGACAAGCGGATGCGGGCCAAGGCCTCGGTCAGACCGAGGGAACGGAGCGGCGGCTGCTGCAGCGATGCGGAGCGGAGCGGCTGCGGGGTTGGGCTTCGGTCGGAGCAGGGGAACGGGGCAGTTTCCTTCGGTCGTGCGGTGGCTGAACGTCGCAACGTTGCGACGAATCGTCGCAACGTCCAATTTGAGTTTTGGAAGAGGCTAGGGCTAATTTCTTGCGAAAATAGGTCTTCCTAGGGGTTGCTTATATAGTATAGATGAGTTGACTTGGTCTAGGGCTAAATCTAATAGGATTAGAATATTAAAATAATTTGAAATTTGAAATTCAACTACTCCAACTCACCCAAGGGTTTGACTTGGTCCAAATGAGCTGGAAATAGGCTCAAAAATTCTTTAAAACGTTTAAAACTAAAATAAATTTTCTTTGGCCGAATTTAATATAAAAATTAATTATTAAAAATATTATAAAACTTGTTAAAAATATAAAAGTGGTCAAATAAACTCCAAAAATTATAAAATAAATATCGTGGTGATCGTGATGACGAATGTGAGCTAACTAAGAAGACGGGTCTCAATTTTGACGTCAGACGACGAAACCAAAAATGGAAACGTCTCCCGTCAAAAGTGAAAATCGTCACGTCTCATCGAGTAAGTTTAAATTGTGGGAAAACGACTCGAGAAACGGCGTTCCAAAATAGTGCCACTATTTAATGCTCTCAGAGACGTTCACAACGGCATATCACACAAAAGTATTCACTATCAAATAAAGTCTAAAATAAACACGTGCACGGACAAAAGCACGTGCACGAACAACGTACAACGAAAAGTGGTCGTTACATCCTCCCCACCTTAGAATAAAGTCCGTCCTCGGACTTTCTAATATAACTAGTCACTCTAGTAACTACCCCAATCAAGTCATATTATAATTCAACCAGGTATAGTCATTACAGGTGCTCATGTACGCACTAGGTAGTTAAACATAAACACTACCAACACGTATATATATACATTCACGTACGTCATATATTTATACTTATTATAGTCAGTCAATTTCATACATGTATTTCAATCATATTTATATAAACATACATCCATTATATAACTACTACTTACCTAACACAAACAATATTTCAGATACTCATATAAGGATAGTCTCACACCTAGCAAATACAATCATTGCTCTACCTATATGTAGCTACCTATGTACAGACATCATGGGTATACTACCCTCTGATAATCCATAGTATTCATCCAACACTAAACACATCAACACATGTAATCACACCATACCATAATTAATCAAGTTTCACTATATATATATATATATTTATTTATTCACCACTACTATAGTTTCACAATATATAGTCATTCAAATACATGCAAATAGTTCACCATATATTCACATCACGTACGGTCCTATAACTGTATTTACGACACGCCACATATATCATAGTCATCAATACTTATAACTAAGCACATACTTACCCGTGCATGGTGCACACCCATACACGCTAACATTTCATTTACATACACCAATCATACCATTATATAACTAGCACACAAACACACCTAGTTTTAGCTAGTACAAATACGTTCACACGAGCAAGTCCTTAGTAATTAGCTATACCACAAGACCAACACCTATAACTATATACTGGCGTAGCGACCCACAATCATGTGCGTAGCACAACCAGGCACAAACACTCCTATCACTATACATACATCAAACATTGCTATATTCAAACTACAAACTTACATTCAATATACTTAGAGTATACCCACTCAAGCTTGAGTGAGACTCGGTACATATATCAGAATATTCTATATACGTAACACGACATTCATACCTATACCAATACCACTCCCATATATATACATCTACCATTACAACCATATACATTCCATAAATCAATCACACTTAATATTTGGTCAGGCAATACTCACGTAGTTAAATCAATTTATATACCATAATAATAATACAGACACCAGTACCCACATATTTATAATACCCTCCCTAGTACAAACATTCACCGTATAGTCACACCTAAATAATGTATATATTCACACCATAGCCTACTACCTATAATTAGTATACTAACACATCCACACATTCATAATTAAGATGTGCAATAGTCGTGTATACCTCACGGTATGCACGCATGCAACATCCCGAAAAGCAAGCAATACCAATCAAAATTATACTCCTACTTCCATATGTATATCACATATATAGTCAGGCAACAAAACATAACTACTTACGTCTAAACACAATACATACCCACGTATGAGCACACACTCATACGTGCTAACATATAGATCACATAATAGGCCTACCCTCTTAACCATACGTACTCTTATTATTATCACTACTATCATACACATAGCTTTACCAATCATTTTATTTCAACCATTATAAGTATCTCTTACTACATACACAACTTAGATATTTCAACGCTAACTCTTATATACACAGGCATCCCTAGTATAGTATAGATATCCTCGCAAAAATATATAACTACTAACACACAACAACTTCATACCATCACGAATAACTCCGAGTATAAATATATATCACTCAATAGGCAACATCAATATACTATGGGAATTCTCATTCAAGCCCACGTACACAACTCAGGTACGTGCACTACGACTACCTCACAAGGTCCAAGGGCCTACTAACAATTAAGGGTTGACACAGACATTGACGGACACTAAAGCCTAAGCAATAGAGGGAGGTCGAGGTCGAGGGCATGACGAGGGAAGGATCGATAGGCACGAGTTCAGCTAGGACGAATACAAGGAGATAGCTTGATTAGACGAAACATAGACTCAATGGTGATGTTTAGGTTGAGGGAAAAGGGAGATGCAGTGATGCTTATATAGGAGGGGAAAAAGAAAATAGGGTAAATAGCATGAGCTAAAATACGCAAAATTGAAAACTGTTGTACTTCCAAAATTAAAATCCTCGTCTGCAAAGAAATATTTGGGGATTGATAAAACGAGTTGTTCAAAATAAATTTGAGTCGAATATTCATAATAAGAGAAAATGTTTTATTGGTTTATATAAAATCAATTTAAAAGGAAGTAAAATCATTTACACGAATATTAAGGACGAGGTTTAGAAAATTTATACGTCAGTAATTTAATATAATGTTGTCAAAAAGTTTTGGAAAGTCGAAGAATGAAATCAAGTAACGGAAGAATTTAAACTCATGCTTTCAAAACTTTTAGGCTATGGAGAAATTTAAAATGGTCGGTTTGAAACTACTTTTAAAGAACCAGGGTTTGCCAGAAATGAGAAACTGATTTACATCAGGTTCTTAATATACGAGCACAACAAGTCTGGCACGGATATAAAAATAGTTGAAAGTACGTATGGTGCACGGAAAATAATATTAGCTTAGTAGTAGAATTATCGAAATCAAATAGCAAGTCTTAAAAATCAAATCATGGAGGGTCTAAATCAGGAAGTAGTTATGAAAATAGTGATTTTGCAAAAATCTGAAATAGCGAGCAAAACCAACTTGCTGAAAGCTGAAATTCCATGTGACTTGAAAGTATATTAAAGTAAACACGACGTATCATTCGACTAACACAAATAAGAGGGAAAATTATAAATCGAATTGGGCAGGGTAAAAGTATGGTTCAAGGTAAAATTAATATATGAAAGAACAACACATTTACATAAGTACGAAAGATATAAGCTGGAAAGATATTATAAGCTAGAGTTCAAAATTTCCGACAAAAGGTTTTTAAAATTTTAAATCAACGAAGGAGGATGAAGTATAAGTACATATGCATTAAGATTTGGAACAAGGTTAGACTTCGGAAAGGAGGAAGTCGAAAAATACTTTCAGGGGGTTCAAGGTTTGTAATGGAGCGGTGTTTGAAAATTGACGACGATCGTCACGGGGCGATCTCGTGAATCGAGGCAAGGAAATTAGTCGGATGATCAGAACATTCATACTCCTAGGATATGAATCAGGAAGTCTACGGAAACACCTACGGTCGACCAGCTAAAGATTAAGAACTAAGCGCTACGACTTCTAAAGGTTAGACGGTAAGGAAATGCGTTCAGCTTGGTCCGAAATCGATGAACCCAAGCGAACGACAAAAGGAAATTCTAGAAGTCTAATATGGTCAGAGTTAGGCAATAACCACTAAGGTAACTCCTACGACGATTAAATCAATTGCTGGCAGGGAGTCTAACTAACAGACAGAGGCCTCTATCTAACAAGCACAGGCGTCTAACTAAGTCTTCTTATCACCTAGTGTCATAAGAAAACGACTAAACTCAGGGCTTATTACTCGGATGTTGCAATTTATTTAATGGACATTCCGTTATTATCGTTGTTTCGTTAATTCGCAATTGCAAGACCTGACCTGCATGGGCCACCAACAAAACCTGTCACGCCCCGCTTCCCAAGAACGTGGAGGCGAAGCGTGAGAAGGTCCGCTCAGACTTGAAGCTACAAAGCTGCAAGTCCGATAAGCGTCAATCAAATTAAAACTGCAGGTCCTTGCAACGCGAAACGAAACAAAGATAATAATAACGAAAGAGACAAAAGAAACATCTCAGAATATCCATAGCAATAAATCTCAACATCACAGAAAAGCCACCAGGCTAAAAGAAAAGAGTCTAAAAGAGGCCGAGCATGGCCAACAAAAGAACAAAGTACAACAACAAAGTAATGGTGCAAGCACCGACATCTAACAGCAACCTAAAGCAAAAGCAACGCCAACAGTCTCTAAAACTGGTCTCCGGTGTCCACGTACTCCTCGACGAACGTAGGCTCAGTTTCAGCAACTACCTCGTCCGCTACAACTATCTCTGGCTCAGGGTCTAACATGTGACACCCAAAGAGAAAGGGGCACATGTCAGCAAGTCTGGAAGACTTGTGCAAGTGAAACTGATAGTACAAGTAAGAGCAACCTAGCAGTTCTAGCATGATGCAATGACATGGCAGTTAAAGTATGAGTGCAGCAGGTAAAGTAAAGTAAAGTAAAGTACGAGCATGGCATGGCATGGATGACAAGTATTACATGAATCATTCACAAGACAAGTACAAGACAAGGAAAGTAAGCACCTCGTGCACAGAGATTCCGTCTTCTGGCTAGAGGGCGGATCAGACCTCTCCTAAGCTCAGTTGACCGTTTATCCCTACCCCTCCACGTGTGTCGAGCCAGGGCCTTACCCCCGAACGGGAATGCTCGCTTCTGGAACACGAGCCAGGAAGTGTTTTATCTTGCTGGTCTAGGGGTGCACCTAGCCAGTCAAGGGAGTACAAGTACAAGTATTGTAGCGTGTGCTACCAATGCGACATTCAATGCATGGATGACATGACATGACAAGTAGTAAGGCGTATAGGTAAGGAAAGTAAACGTGACAGTTTAGTATGCATGAACAACAAGTTTTAAGGGTTGGATCTAGCTTCGTTGTCAAGCTAGATCGATTAGGTGACGGATCTAGTTTCGTTGTCAAACTAGATCAAGTGGGCGTCTAGCCAGCTATCATTTCACTGACTAGTCTCTTTTACGCTAAAAACAAGGAAGTGGCCTAAAAACATGGCCCTACACAAGAGTTGGCAAGTTTCACTTGCCTGCAACTATCACGTCAAGAAAACACCGTCCAACGAGTCCAAAGTCACGATTCCTACGTGCACAAGTCCACCGGCCTACATCCGTTTTATTAATCTTGATTAGTGATTGCTAAAACATTTAAAATACTTTAAAAATACTGATTTTAGTCTTGATTAGCATGCATTGGGTTGGGGGTCCTAGGGGTGCAAAGCGTTACCTCAACACGACGCGAAAGCTACACCGGCGTCGGGTAGCGACACCGGGGGTTGGAATAATAGAACGCGCTCCAAGTCCTGATTCCAATATAGTTTCCTCGCTGGAAAGTTCAGAGCATCAACCGGAGCGACGGTTCGAGATTCCAAAGCTAGCACGTGCGACGACGTCGTACGCAGCAAATCGTCGAAGAGAACGCACCTAGGTGGGGCCCACAGTAGTCCTAGGGACCTTTGGGGGACCCACAATACCTCTGGAGAACTTGGGGGGCCCACGGTGGCAAGAGGTGCGACGGGTGCGGGGTTGCGACGTTTGCTCTCGGTCGTACTCAGCCAAATGCGGGGAGCTCCATCGGTCAGTGCGGGGGAACGGGCTTGTGCAGCGCAGCGGGTCGGTGCGGGCCTTGGTGCGGAGGGGTTTGTCGGTCGGGCGCTTGGGGCGGCTCGGTCACAGCGCTTGGATGCGGGCGGGGCGATGTTGCAACATTGCAACACCGGTCGGTGCGGAGCAGCGGGTCGGTCGTGCGGGGTGCAGAGCGGGGCAACAAGCGGGGGTCGATGCGGAGTGCTGTGCGGAGCGGGGTGACAAGCGGATGCGGGCCAAGGCCTCGGTCAGACCGAGGGAACGGAGCGGCGGCTGCTGCAGCGATGCGGAGCGGAGCGGCTGCGGGGTTGGGCTTCGGTCGGAGCAGGGGAACGGGGCAGTTTCCTTCGGTCGTGCGGTGGCTGAACGTCGCAACGTTGCGACGAATCGTCGCAACGTCCAATTTGCGTTTTGGAAGAGGCTAGGGCTAATTTCTTGCGAAAATAGGTCTTCCTAGGGGTTGCTTATATAGTATAGATGGGTTGACTTGGTCTAGGGCTAAATCTAATAGGATTAGAATATTAAAATAATTTAAAATTTGAAATTCAACTACTCCAACTCACCCAAGGGTTTGACTTGGTCCAAATGAGCTGGAAATTGGCTCAAAAATTCTTTAAAACGTTTAAAACTCAAATAAATTTTCTTTGGCCGAATTTAATATAAAAATTAATTATTAAAAATATTATAAAACTTGTTAAAAATATAAAAGTGGTCAAATAAACTCCAAAAATTATAAAATAAATATCGTGGTGATCGTGATGACGAATGTGAGCTAACTAAGAAGACGGATCTCAATTTTGACGTCAGACGACGAAACCAAAAATGGAAACGTCTCCCGTCAAAAGTGAAAATCGTCACGTCTCATCGAGTAAGTTTAAATTGTGGGAAAACGACTCGAGAAACGTCGTTCCAAAATAGTGCCACTATTTAATGCTCTCAGAGACGTTCACAACGGCATATCACACAAAATTATTCACTATCAAATAAAGTCTAAAATAAACACGTGCACGGACAAAAGCACGTGCACGAACAACGTACAACGAAAAGTGGTCGTTACAGGTGTTCAGCCAGAGTTCGTGGACGAGGCAGACTCACTAGAGTACGAGGAGCCGAGGACGTCGACCCAGAGTACGTGCCCGACGAGGACCAGACCTAGAGGTCTTTTTAGTCGCCACTTTCAGAGGTTACTACTTTTAGGTTTGTCTTTAAATCCTTGTTGCCATGCTTAGGCTTCTTTTAGACTTTGTACCAGTTGGATATTATATCTCTATTTAATGAATGCAACTTCCTTTCCGTACTTTCTGTTGTTTCGAACTATAATAATGCAAGAACCTGGAAAATTTTAAAATGGTACCTCTACAGACGCTTATTGGGTCCGAGCTTCTAAAGCTCTGGCCTAAGCGGGCCTCGGCACGTTTCGCTTCCGTCCATTTTGGGAAGCGGGGCGTGACACTACTTTGAAATTGTATCACTTTGAGATAATCATGAACTATTCTGTTCCTCCATCCATGTATCAGATCTAATCAGTGTGTGTTGGGAAACAATGGTTTTGTTGCTTTCTTTTTTCTGCTCAAAAAGTGCTTTTCATACTACTATTTAGAATAGGTTACTGAACTATTCTATTCTATTCTGCCATCCCTATTCTGGTATTATCAGATCCAATCAGTGTGTGGGGGAAACAATGGTTTTGTTGCTTTCTTTTTTCTGCTCCATGGGACACAAATTTGGGTGTGCTTCCTTGATTTTGCTTCCAACAGATGGAGTAAATATGAATGACACAGACTTAGAGACACATGGAATAACTATACATAGTTTGGATTGGGACTTTAAGTCTTTTCACTTGACTATTTAAACCATTTGCAGTACACCAACTAGACACATGGATGTATTATATTGAACAAAGTTGGTTGAACACCATACATTACCATAACAAGAAATAGATGCAAAAAAGAAAGGTTAGACAACAAAATAAGAGTTCATTTAAATAGTCCCTACAGTTTTTGAAGTTCATTGGTGTTTTCCAGATCCCTGGCTTTCTATTATGGTTCTTACCTGCTAAAGTAGAATTATGTATAGGTTCATACAACTGACAGTCTAACCGTAACTTTGTTTCTACCAAGATTTCAAGTGTCAGTCAATTCCAATGTGTATCTGGAAATATCATCTTGGATTTTTAAGTACCCAAGACGATACCAACCGGTATGACAACATGACCGGTATTGCAGTAAACAGACCGAACAAGCCAAATCTTATTTTCACTTTGAGTGTGTTTCCTAAATTTCTAAAAGAAAATGTGGTTGAACTGTAAAAGAATTTCATTTCTCTCACATCATATCAACCATTTAAGGAGATGCAGTGCAATTTCAAACCAATCAACACCTATGGTTGTTATGTATGAGTACATTGAAATGGTTGCAGGGCAAGTTCTCCACAAATGGTTGTTATGTATGAGTACATTGAAATTGCATCATATCATTCTTTTGGTTTTGACTGGTTAATCTATTAATCTTCGTATCCTATTGATGGCAAAGTTACAGTGCAGGTAGATATATCTTTTAATTAGTTCTGGACTGATGCAATGTTCTTTGTATATATCTTTTAAATATTTTGTCCTAAAACTTTTGGCTGATGCAATGTCATGAGATGAGTTGAAGAGAAATGTTTATGTTTTAACGCATTATCAATTTTTAGTGGTTTACAATTTCTTTTTGTTCCATGTATTTTCAATGATTCTTTTTAATCAAATCATGTTCCTCATTATAAAGTATAATGATGAAATTTTTAACATGTGGATTTTGTGATAAAAAAGGAATCTTTGGTGATAAATTTGTGAATTAATTGTAGGGATAAATGTTCAATTCTGAAGTGTGAGATTTCACAGTAAGTCACATACATTTCAAGTGTATAATTGTATGATTGGAATCTTGGCACTTGAATTTGATTTCATACTATTTCCCTTATAAAAAGAGTGGCTTAAAACTGCCATCCCTCACAAATCACTCACTCACTTTGCTCTGATGAATTGACTATGGCTTCAAAGATATGATTTTCTTATAAAAATGAATTAATTCATAGTTTGTGTTTGAGCATTTTTTTAAAATAAAACTTATATATTATTTTTCTTAAATGCAGGGTTATCTGGAAGTAGTGAGATAATTGTGGAGATGAAAGGGAGATAAATCCATAAGCCGAGGGGAGTGATTTCTTTGAATACGAGGTACCCACTAGAAATTATTCATGACACATATAATTTCCATCGGTCTTCTCTTTGCTTATGTCATTCTTTTGTTTTGCTCTCCCATTCGTTATTATTTATTCAGATCAGGAGAAGCAACCACTCGAGAATCCACCAAAGCCAATTTTAGTATAGACGCTGACTGCGATGAGGAGTCTATTTGGAGTGACGAAGGGAATTCATTGGATATCAATGATGTATATTGAGATCTTCAGTTGAATCCATCACTGTATACTTTTTTTATTTCGATTTTTTAGCAATTTCGTAATCTATTTGTTTGTTTAGGGATCATCTCGAGACATCATGGATGATTGGGGAGATAAGGTATTGACTACTGCTTTAAAGTTATGATTTTCTTATAAAAATAAATCAATTCATATTTTTTGTATGAGTATTTTTTAAAATAAAACAATAAATTCTTTTTCTTAGTGAAGAAAATATTATTTGTCAAATTTGATATAATCCTGCTACACTATTATTGAAATTTGAAATTTGATATGATATGATCTTGCTACACTGCTACACTGTTAATAGGATTAAAATCCTATCAAATTATAATCCTATCAAATTACAGTGTAGCAGTGTAGCCAATGTTGATAAGATTATAATTTGAAACTTGACAATAATTTGATCCAATACATTATATTTGATCATGTTACTTTCAATAGCTACTGTTATGAAAGTACAATATAACGTTAATTTGATGCTGCCACATAATGTAATGTAATTTAACATACTTTAATTTATTGTCAAATTATGTAGCAACATAGCAGGATCATATCAAATTTCAATATAATCCTACAATAACAATGTAGCCAATTTACACTGATATAATCCTGCTACATAATGTAATTTCACTGTATTGTTAAATTTTATGTAGCAGTATCATATTAACATCAATTTTTTATGTAGCAGGATCAAATTAACATCAAAATTTGATGATGTTTGGAATGTATCCTACTAACCATTTTTTGTTCGATTTTAGTTCATAAAAATTAGGCATGTAATCAAGTGAAAATTTCAGTTCATCAACATAATTTTTTTACCAGTTCATCAACATAAAAATTTCTAAACATTTTTTCACAGGAAAATTTCAGTTCACTAACAAAAAATTGTGCATGTAATCAAGTGATTCCATCATGATGCTTCTTTGTTGTTTGCAGACCATGTAATTTTTATGTGCCTGTTCTGGGGAATGAGAAAGAAAATGAAAAAAAATTCAGCCGTGCTTTAAGATATTCCATTTTAAACTAAAACCCATTTTAAACTGAAAGTGAAAATTTAGAACTAAACTTTTTAGGCTCATTTGATTTTCTTTTTTGATTTGTATCTTTAGGAGGATTCAACACCTCATGCTGCTGCAATGTAGAATTTTTGATTCCAACTCCAAATTAATTACATGTATGCAGTATACAAATTTGTTAGTGGGAGCTCAATTTGCATCTCCTTTTTGTATGTAGGGCTTATGATCGAGCTGACATTAAGTTTGAGGGGTCGATGTTGATGTCAATTTCAATCTTACTCACTATGATGAGAATCTGGAGTAGGTTTGCGACTGTATTTGACTGGATACAATAGATTTGCTTTTTATTCTATTTTTTACTGTAATTGATTTGTTTCGGATTACGAACTCGAGTGAGGGTTTCGAGCAAACAAGGTTACAACAATGATGTAGACAAAGTGAG
This sequence comes from Scilla litardierei, assembly GCA_030789695.1. Taxonomy (NCBI): domain Eukaryota; kingdom Viridiplantae; phylum Streptophyta; class Magnoliopsida; order Asparagales; family Asparagaceae; genus Scilla; species Scilla litardierei. Next base: position 77,157,893 of record CM061132.1, on the reverse strand, counting down.
ACATATGTTTGATGAGCAGCAACTCGATTACAAGAAGGAAAATTATGAGCATATGTGAATACAGACATCAAATGCATACCCTAAATGTAGTTTTCAGAACTGTGCAATAAGAAACAACTTATCGGTTCTATGTAAACAAGTGTAACATGTGATGCCAATGGCTTTCTTCAAATAGATGGGTCAATGTATGATGTTAAGGGAGGAAACATGGGCAATGATGAATATTGATGATAAGTTTCTACGATTGTAAGCATACAGATCCCTCGATTCAGAAAATAGAAAACAGAACAAAAAACCATTACTGTTAGTTTCAAAGATTTTTTTTGTTGGTCATTTTTGTTGCCTTCTTTTTTGTACTAAATGGGTTTCACAAGACTTCCCTTTGATGGCTGATGATTTCTAAAGCACCAGTTTTCCTTTGATGACCCATGAATTTACAGCACCAGTTTGCCATTGTGTATATCATCATATACTTGGGGAGCTAGATGTTATACATGATCTATTCTCATGTACATAATAGTTATGAGTTTCTCCAGGTGACAGCTGCTGTTGTATTTGCTTTTAGTTTCTTTTTAACGCTCTGTATTTTTCAGAGAAGGGACATTTGTTTGGCTTATACAGATGGTTTAACACCTCATGTAACAGCAAATTTATAACTATCGGATGACTCCATACCACTCCAATGTTTATACAACGTAGAAGCTGTTATGCAGGCTTTGAGCTCAATGTTTACAGAATCCGTGGGCATCCTCGAATCAATAATTTTATTGAGGAGGGTTAATCTCCATGCATGTGATGTGAACTCTTTTCTTAACAGTTCGCTCAGGATTTTTGAAGAACCATCCAGACATGATGGAATGAGCAAATTAATAGTCACTAACAACTGATTCTCCAAATATCCATGCATGTGTGATGGGGCTAGCCTATGGATGCGGCTGCGAAATTTTTTGGTTGATATGACACCAGCGCGACTGTCTATACAACAAGTTTTAGTATCACTGTCCTCTTAGCGACGGACAAGAATTTTAAGCTAAAGACGGGATTGGTTGTATTGATGCAACAAGACCCATTTCATGGGAACTCCCATGAGAATACGCACTATCACATCCAGCTTTTCTTGTCCAAATGCGCCACCTTCCAAATGTCGGGCGTTTCTGTTGATGCAATCTGACTGCGACTCTTTCCCTTTACACTTAAGGACAAAGCTTTATATTGGTTGAGGATGCAGGCGGAAGGTACATTCACCACTTGGGACGAGTTAGCAAGCGCCTTTGTCGACAAATTCTACCCGCCATCCAAGATGGTGAAAATACGGAGTGCTCTCATGTCTTTCAAGCAAGGACCATAAGAGACCCTCTATGAAGCATGGGAGCGCTTCAAGGATTTACAACATCAATGCCCCCATCACAGTATAGAGGATTGGGAGCTTGTTCACAGTTTCTACACTGGACTCCAACCACGAACAAAGAAAATTATAGACGCAACCGCCAATGGAGCCATATTATCAAAGACCCCGGATGAAGCTACGGCCTTGTTGGAGGAGATGGCCTCTAATAACCAACAATGGGGGGACGAGCGAGGACATTCTTCATCCTCTTTGAAACCCACTAGTATATATGAGGCCAAGGCCGTGGCGGAGCTTTCAAACAAATTTGACTCTCTCCACAAGGTAGTGGAGAGATTGGAGAAATACATCACCGAGCCACATGGAGCACCCTCTACATCTACACCTTTAAGAAATATGAGCGATTGGCAAGACCAATCTCAAGCCATGTATGTAGGAGGCGAGCATGGAGAGGGGGCCTTGGAACAAGTACAATATGTCTCGGGGAACTCCGGATATTGGGCCAACCCGGCCGCTAGAAACCATCCGGGCTTTTCATATGCAAACAATGATGGTGCTTTGAACCCCCCGCCACAACAACTTCCTCAAGCTCGGCCTCCACTACCACAACCTCAATATCAACCGAGGGGTCCACCACAACAAAATTACCCGCCTAGGCAACAAGCGGGACCATATAGACCGCCCGGTTACAATCAAGGTTGGAGAGCTCCCAACCCACCTCAAGCTCAACCACGATCGGACCACGAAGCTAGGGTGGAGGAATTCATGGCGGAGCAAAGGAAGATCAATGCTAGGTTGACGGCGGGGCAAGATTCACTAAATACCGTCGTCGCTCAACTTGGGGAGTAACTTGCATTGCTTAACAAGAACGCCAAACAATTACCAGCTCAACTCGAGCCCAATCCACAGAGCAATACCGGACACATCAATGCGGTGGTAGCGGTTACAACAAGGGGCGGGAAGGATACCACGCCCGTTATGACCCAAAACAAAGAACCCGGGGTGGAGATTTTGGAAGAAAAGGAACCAGCAATTGAAGAGGAAAGCCAAAAGGAGCCAATTGGAGAAGGAAATTCTAAATTGATGGAGCCACTAGATGAGAGCCGCTACATGCCACCGGTGCCATTTCCACAACGGCTAGCTAGAGCCAAGATAGAGAAAAGGCTCGCCAAGTTCCTAGAATACTTGAGGGGAGTAAGCCTCAATATTCCTTTCTTAGATGCAATTGTTGAGATCCTGTCTTACGCGAAGTTCTTGAAGGACTTGATTTCGGGAAAGAAAAGGAAGGTCGGATTACTAGGCCGACCGACTTGAAGCCGACCGACATGAGAATTCAACTTGCGGACGGTCGGATTACTAGGCCGGTAGGGATCACAGAGAATATTCCACTCCAAGTTCCGAGAAGGATATGCTTGCCTTGTGATTTTGTCATAATGGACATCAAGGAAGAGGGCGAAACTTCGCTCATACTTGGACGCCCGTTCCTCGCAACCGCCGGTGTTATCGTCGATGTGCGTGAAGGTACTCTATCCTTGAATTTCAGGAACATAGAAGTCGAGCTTCACATACCCAATGCCATGAAACATATGCTCTATCACAAGGAGTTAGACTATGTGGATCTCCTCGATGAAGTGATTGAAGAAGCAATCCCCCACTCTATTAGTGCTCTCCATGACGATGGCTTCGAAGAAGACCAAGCTTCGGGTGAAGAAGAGAAGTTGGATGACCCTCCAGATAGCTCCACAGATGATGATGAAGGCAACACTGATGTCGCAAGAATACGAGAGCTTTGCAAGCTCTCAAGGGCCAAGAATCCGAAGAAAGCTCCACCGAACGAAAGATCGGTGTCACCGGCCAAGAAGAAGATAGGAACAAGCTCTAGCTTGGGGGACTTATCCCCCAACTTTACCCATGATGAGGGGGCATCGAGGAAGACCGATGAACATCATGACACAAATCCAAGCGGCCTTCCCGAGAAGTTTGACGGGCGCATCTCGTATGCGCCCAATATCGTGAGCTAAACGAATACCTTAAGGGGTCGAACTCACGACCTTAAACAAGCACTTGTCGGGAGGCAACCCGACGATTTTTGCATTGTTTTTATTTGATTTTCATTTTTGGTTTAGCCTTTTATTAGTTTTTAGAGTCTTAAGTCCGTGAAAATCGTGACAACAGGTCTTAATTTTCATGACAAGAGAAGGAGAAAGGGAGACCAACCATATGGAGGATGATCGAGGCAAGGAAGAGTGCTTCAGGAATGCGCTCAGGCCTTAGGAGGAGGAAGAAACAGACTGGAGGAAGAAAAACAGAGACTGGAGCGAAAACAGAGAGCCGATGCAGAAAACAGAACGCCACTCGGCCGAGTGCCTTATGCCACTCGGCCGAGCAAAGACTCCACTCGGCCGAGTGGAGCACCAAACAGGGAAGTTTCTGCGACCAACTCTTTGTCAATTTCTGTAAGTTTTAGTTTTAATTTCCACTCGGGCGAGTGACTTTTCACTCAGCCGAGTGGAACAGATACCCTCCTAGCTTAAAAATTGCTGAGTGGCAGAGCCACTCGGCCGAGTGGAGTTTCTCCCTTCGGCCGAGTGAACCAAAGCCACTCGACCGAGTCGTAAGTGGCAAGGAGATTTTTGAAATTTTTTTTTCGTTTACGCACTCGGCCGAGTGACATTGTCACTCGGCCAAGTCGTAACAATTCCTATATATATGCGGCTGCGGGCTGCATGGTTTTCGATACCAACAAAAATCCCAAATCGTGCCCGAGCACGCAGCAGCTTGAGCTCCCTTGGCTACTGCTATTCGTCCCTCGCTCGATTCGACCCCCCTTCACCGGCGATCGCCTGCCCGCGCCCCGCGAACGACCGGCCGCTGCCCCCCTCGCAGGCGTCGGGCGCCACCGCCTCCAATCACCCCGTTTTGCCCCAAAACGCCCCGTTTCTCCCCATTTCTCCTGATTCGTACGTCCACTGAGCCCCTAACCCAAATTAATTTTTATATCTATCTATTATCCCCCATCTCCCCCATATATATTGAATATTATTCGCTGATTTGATCGTTTGATTTGCAGGCTAGCTTGGGGGAGCTTTGGGGAGCTTTTGGACGCGCTTTGAGCTTCGCGGTGGAGGCGTCTCTTCGCACACATAGCTGTTTGCTCTCGTGACGTGTTCAGGTACACTCATTCCATCACTTAGCATGCCGCATTATATATTTGGTTGGGACACGTCCAGCGGCAGACATGCCGCCGCGCACTAGGCCGCGTACACGGGGATCCGCTGCCAAGCGGAAGAGGACCGATGATCCTGGTCCCTCTTCCGCTAGGGAGGACTCCCCTCCACCTAGCCCGCCACTACCACCACCACCCACACAGCCGATCCCTGCCGATTCTGTCCCTCCACCCGCTCCCGTCATCGGGCCGATGGGGATTACATTTCGAAATGACGCACACCGCACCAGATTCGAGTGTATCTGCCATCGCTCGATAGTACCCTCTAGGTTTGCACACCTAGTTGACCTTGACCGCATAGGGGTACTCGAGGGGCTTCTCACATTGTATGACAACGTGGGATGGCGAGACTTTTGTTGGTGTCAGCGGATACTTACATCCGTCCGACACTAGAGGTCCTCAGCTCCATTGACTGGACCTCTGGAGGATGCTCGTTCTGTTTGATGGATTAAGAGTGCGAGATCACTCTCGACATGCTTAGAGCGTTCTTCCAGTGGCCCGCCGTCCATGTCCCTGACCGTGCCTACGCTCCCACGCACATCCCACCCCCGTCGTTCGACACACGCACATTCTGGACACGGATCACGGGATCCCCACTTGCCTTTGACCCTAGTAGGGCCAAGGCCTCAGCTATCCTGCACCCCTGCCTCCGCATTGCATAGCGCCTCATGGCGACTACTTTCCTAGCGAGGTACGAGCCCGGGACCATGTCTACGCCATAGCTCTATATGCTCTACGTGATGACTCGCCCTAGGGTTCTAGATAGGGGTAGCGACGACTTGGTCTCCGCCATCGAGATCGACATTGCTAGTTGGTTTTTGGACCGCATCATTATTTCGGTGAGCGCTCGCTCACCTATCTGTTATGGTGGTCTGATCACTCTTTTGGCCCTTATGACCGGCGTAGACCAACCTAACGACTTGTGTCGAGCTCCGGGCCCCACCTCACTCTCGATAGATGTTATGGCCCAGATGAAGATGCTTCGTCCCCACGGTCGCCAGCACTGGGTGTGGTTGCACGGTCCCTTCAGAGCTGACTACATGGTTCTCCCGAGCCCCGCTCGGACACACATTGGACCAGCTCACGGGGAATGGATTCCAGCGATGGATCTTCTTATCCCCGCCGCCTATGTGCTTGAGCCCAAGGATGCTGAGCAGGCACCCCTGACGTGCGTTTATATTTCATATATTTACGCGTGTTTTCTTCCGTATTTACCGCCCTCTTTTATTTGTTTTCTCGTGTTTTCTTGTATTTTCTTGTTTTCTTTCACTTTTCCGTATTTTCCGTGTTTTGCAGGAGTTTGTTGGCATTTGGGACGTGAAACGATGATATCATGTGTCCCCGGAGCAACGGGAGGAGTCACGTGTGATCCAGGGGATCAAACGACGAAGATTGCATCTTTCAGCCCCTCACCCGGTCGGTTGGTCATCTCCAACCGATCGGGTGATGCACGCGTGCACCACCCAGACGCAGCTTGGAGCTCACGAGAAGTCGCCCGGTCGGTTCAGTGACCAAGTCAAAAGCTCAAAGTCTCTGGAAATTCGAAGCTGATTTCCAACCGATCGGGTGACCTTCACCCGATCGGTTCATCTGTAGCTGAATTTCAACAGCCAAGACTCGGAGCTCCAACTGATCTCCTCACCCGGTCCGCTCCAAGATCCAATCGGTCGGCACCAAGATCCAACCGACCGCACCAAGTTCCAACCGACCGGTTCATACTAACCGGGTGAAACCCCCGCATTGCACTGTGATTTTGTGAAGCGGCTCACCCGACCGGTTGACTTATCAACCGATCGGGTGATGTCGTTTTCTATAAGTAGAACCCTAGGTTTCCCAGATTCGGGAGTTGGTTATTTTTTACTGTTTTCTTCATTTTGTGACGGCTGTAATTTCCCAGTTTTTGTAAGTTTTCGGATCTTTGTAAAACTTTAGTACTATCTTAATTGCTTTACTACCTTCGCATTCCTATTGTCTGATTATGATTTTAACGGTTCATTTTCGTTCAGATCGCTTTTTAATGAATATTTGTGAGTAGTTCCCAAATCTGGGATTTTAGCGGAAACCCCTTCGGGGGCCCTTCCCGATGCATCCATAGGGTTAGAAATTCGATAAGGATTAGGAGTCTAACGGTTACGCGGGGTGTTTTATTGTCATCGGCGGGAAAAAGACCGCCTTTGACCGTCGGGCCAAGGGGGAATAAACTTGGCGGTTGACTCCCTAGCCCTAGCTCACGCCCTTAGCATAGACGCCGGATCCTAGCGCACGGGAGCGGCAGGATGAGACGTTGGGAGTTATCGTTGCGAGCTTAGTGCTCCCGGAGTCGATCAGTGTTAATGGACACGGGAGTGCCCACTGATCGAACCCGGGAAGTCCGGCGTATCATCCTGGGCACCGACCGGAATATCGGGCCCATGGGATGCCGGTACCACTTTTAGAGGCAACGTCTCACCATTAGACCCTAATTCTGATCGCCATCCTACCCGTAGGCTGTATCGGTGAGAGTCGCTCGTTGGGGTGGAAACCAAAGTCCAGGGTTTTATTTTCTTATTGTCTATACCCTGCATTCCTTTACCGTGACAACCCATCATTCGATTTGGACTAGCTCGCCCACGGGGTGATTTCGGTCCTCTTTGACACAAGCACATCCTAGCCCCCCTGTGTTCGACCCCCAAGCCACACTACAACACCGTGCGCTTGCGGTTACAAATATCTAAACCCTCACGTGGGTCCCCCGGCCATTTGCGGCTCGCAAACCGGGGGCACGTCAAGTTTATGGCGCCGTTGCCGGGGACGCAACGTGCTTGTTATTTTAGGATCTCATGAACCCTAGTGTCTAGCTCTTATCCCTACCTCGCGATAATTTTCGCATTCTTCCTTTTTCTTTTTATTTTCTCATTTTTTATTTTTTATTTCTGATCTTATCTGTTTCTTTCCCACTTGTCACTTCACGGGTGTTTGTTGTTTTTCATGCGCAGGAGTTCAAGAAGTCTCGACGACTTGATCCCCGTTGACCCAGAGATAAACGCCACCCTTAGGCGTTTGGCCGCCGAGAAGCGAAGAAGAGAGGATCCTGAAGCCATGGGGGAGAACACCCCGCCTCACAAGTCCCTGCTGGAGTACTCGATGCCTTCCATCGAGTCCACCTCCGCCATCCGTCCTCCAGCTATTACGGCCCAAAGCTTCGAGCTTAAGCCATCTTTGGTGATGTGGATCCAGCAGGATCAGTTTTTGGGTGCACCTATGGAGAGCCCGATCGAGCATCTAGACTCCTTCTTGGAGAAATGTGACACCTTCCGGATTAACGGTGTCACAACTGAGGCGATCCGACTGAAGATGTTCCCCTTCTCCTTGCGAGATAAGGACAAGCTGTGGCTTAGGGGGAAGGACCCCAACACATTCAACACCTGGGAGAAGCTCTCCAATGCTTTTCTGACGAAGTTCTTTCCTCCGGGGAAGACCATGAAGCTGAGGAGTGAGATCTCCTCCTTCTCCCAGGCCAGCCACGAGTCCTTGCATGAGGCTTGGACAAGATACAAGGAGATGTAGAGAAGATGTCCCCACCATGAGCTCCCCAAGTGGCAGATTATAAATCTGTTTTATAATGGGCTGAGGGACGATTTAAAGTCTTCCATGGACACCGCGGCTGGAGGGTCCTTCATGTCAAGAAGCGAAGAAGATGCCGGGCAAATTTTGGAAAATATGGCATCCAACAATGAACGGTGGTGTGACGAGAGGTCCACACCAAGGTCTGGGGGCATCCATAGAGTGGAAGACGTCGACAAATTGTCAAGCAAGTTTGACTTGCTGTCAACCCAGATCTCCGCATTGATGGTAGGCGCCGGTGGCGCTGGTTCACAACAGATTGCTGTGGTAGAATCCGAAGTTTTTGGAGAGTTCGACGGTGGTGACATCTCACCACCGTTGGATCAGGCGAGCGCATTGTTTTACAATCCTACGGGGAATGTGCCATTTCCACCACGAACCAACTCAAACCCAGCCTATTCTCCCAACAACCGGAATCATCCGAACCTTAGCTACCGGGCACCTTACCAACAGCCGGCTCAGCAACAACAGCAGACTTATCAGCTGGCTAGGCCCCAGCAGCAGTTTCAGCAGCAGCAATTTCAGCAGCAACAACCACCACCACAGTATCAACAATATGCCCCTAGGAATCAGCAGCCCGCCCAGCAGCAATACGGCCAACAGAGGGCCATTTCTCCGGTTGAGTCTCTCTTGACTCAATACATAGCCAACCAGGAGAAAATTAATCTAAAGCTGGAGATGGGACAAAGAGTGCTCACTGATCAGGTGACCCAGCTGGGGTTGCAAGTGGCGAACCTTCAGAGACCGCAGAATTTATTACCGCCACAGCCTGAGGTGAATCCTAGGGGGTGAATCGGACATTGGCACTCACACATGAGCATGAGAACGTGTCCGCCATCGTCTTGAGGAGCGGGACACGAATTCCTACTAGAGCACCGCCCAAAGAACCAGAAGCACCACTGGCCGTTGAGTGGCCAATTGAAAAGGTTAATGACGACGGTGCCCCGTCGCCAAAATTTGTGGCTCCGGAGGAAACCCCCGAAGAAGAGAAGAAGAAAGAAGAAGGGAATTTGAAGGTATTCAAGCCCGTTGTGCCTTTCCCACAACGGCTTGCCAAGGCAAAAATCGATGAGAAGTATGGCAAATTCTTTGTCATGGTGAAAGATATGAGTTTACAAATCCCCTTCCTCGAGGCCATAGAGACGATCCCCTCCTATGCTAAATTCTTGAAAGACTTGGTGACACGGGGATCTAGAAAAGAAAAGGTTGTGTTAACGGTGGAGTGCAACGCTCTCATTCAGCGTGCAAATCCGCCCAAGCTGAAGGACCCCGGAAGTTTCTCCATCCCTTGCTCTATTGGGGAAGTGCAAATCCAGAGGGCGCTCGTTGAGCATGGTGCGAGCGTCAGCTTAATGCCCCTATCATTGTACAAGAGAATAGGGACGGGAGATTTAGAGCCCACCGGCATGACATTGCAACTTGCTGACCGTTCGGTCAAGTATCCGATGGGAGTAGTGGACGACCTCCCCGTCGATGTGAAAGGGGTGCATGTACCAGTTGATTTTGTGGTGATGGACATGCCGGAAGACAAGCATACACCAATTATTCTTGGACGACCCTTTATGGTAACCGCTGGAGTGTTAATAGACGTAAAGAATGGGAAGCTGTCCCTGAATGTGGGCCAAGAAAGAGTCGAATTTGACTTAGGCTTGTCAATGAAGCATCCAAACCCCCCGGACGATCCTAATATCAATGTGCTGGGGAATGAAGAAGATAGAGCTGTTGAAACGAGTGCCTGGGAAGTGCTCTCGAGGAATCCCCCGATAGCTTGAGGGACCTTGGAGAGCAAGTTGGCTCCCCTAAGAATGAAGTGGCTAATGAGGCGGTCGCGCGACATGTGATCCCTCCCGGGTTTCCTAAGTCTCCTCCCACGAGGAGAAAAAGAAAAGAACCCATGGACCTCACCGGTGATGAGGTCCGGATCCTGAAAAAGATGGCGGTGGACGCCAATTTGAGGGAGAAGCCCTCGGATCCTGTCAACAAAGGGAGGGTAGTCGAGCAAATCTTTTTACAGCCGCCGACTACACCGATAGCCACAACCTCTGGAGCTGAAGAGATGCCGGATTTTGGGCATCACCCGTACCGCCCACCATGAAAATCACCAACGGGCGTCGAGCTAGACGACGTTAAACAAAAGCGCTTCATGGGAGGCAACCCAGGTTCTAAACTTTTGCTTCGCTTTTTAGGACTTTTTCTTAACTTTATTTTATCTATTTTTCTAAATAAATCCAGCCGGAAGAACTCCCGTCGTGAAACTTAGGCGATTTTTGGGTTTTTGCAGAAAACAAGGCCTCAACCGATCGGGTGAGTTCCCACCCGATCGGTTGGGATGTATCAGCTTACGGCCGTGTCTGTCGCCAAATGAACCGACCGGGTGGAGAATGATGATGACCGGGTGAGCAAACCGGGTGACCTGGGGGAACTCTCAGAAAAATTTCAGAGTTCATCAACCGACCGGGTGGCAAGATGCGAGACCGGTTGATGGGCCGGGTGAAAAACTCTGAGTTTTCGGGAAAATCTGTGGAGCGGCGAACCGATCGGTTGAGTTCTCAACCGATCAGGTCGCCTGTAGCGTTTCTTCAGCATCGAATTTTCGACCTAAGGTCAACCGATCGGGTGAAAACTCACCCGATCGGTTCGACCTAAAACCTATAAATACCCCCGACCCACCCGCTCACAAACCCTCGCCCGATCTCGCCGTTTCTCTGTCGTTTCGCCTTCCTCCAAGCACCCGACTGCCAAAATCCCTCTCCCACAACCTCAAATCATCCATTAGTCTCTCTCTCCACCTCCCCCTCGCATTTCTCCATCTCTTCCTCTCTCCCCCTCTCCTATTTCCTATTTTCTAGTCCTAATTCCCAACACCCACATCCACCATCGAATTTTTTGCTGAAGAAGAGTGCCGCGGCTCCACACTTCTCCAATTGCACGGCATTGGGTCATCTACAAGTGGGGAGATCTAATTGCTACGGGGTAACTTCGTTCCACTTCTCGAATTTCAATTTTTACCCCAATATTCGATTTGCTTGGTTTTCGTGTGTGTGCACTTTAATAGTATTTTGCACCCATTTGCATCATCCACACACACATGGCCCGGGAGAGAGATAAAGGAAAAGGTATCTTGCGGGAGGAAGAACCGTCTCGTAAGAGACGTAAACAAACACGTCTTCCTTCCCGCACACGTGAACTGACACTTGCCCCTCCCGCACCTTTCATTCCCCCTGTGGACCCCATGTTGGGCCCGCATGGATACATATTTAGGAACCAATAGCAGAAAGACTTCTACCACAGACTTGACACTCGGGGGCATTTATCAACCAAGTTGGCCCACACCCAATCACTCGTCGACCTCGGTGTATTCACTGAAGTCGAGACTCTTTTTGCTAATCTAGGTTGGTTGGCCTTCCTTAATGTCTCTGCGGTATCTTACCCGTCACTCACCCTAGAATTCCTTTCCTCCCTCGTTTGTGAGTCGGGGTCGACTGTCACTTTTCGGGTGCGTAACCAAACCATCCGCACAAACCTAGACACCATCTGCGATATATTTGGTTTCCCTATTCTAGGGAATGACGCTATCCGTCACTACGGATATCCCCCGGAATTTGACGTCGATAATTTCTGGTTCCGCCTCACCATACTCCGCTGCTATCCCCGGGGTAAGGCCAAGGCCACCTCCATCATCCATCCCATATTTCGTCTGGCCCATAGGATCATATCATCTGCATTTTTCCCGCGGGATGAGTCAGGCACCGTGACTATCCCCGATCTTTTTATTCTCTGGGCCATGACTTTCCCCTTTGTTCGTGATGATGATGGAGTTAGTTTCAGGGCCCCGGTTGTCCCTGTCCATACTGGCGATTGGCTTGTTTACAAGCTTCTCGAGATTAGCAGGGCCGGGAAGGGCAAAATCTGTTGTGGGGGCATTATCACTATCATTGTTTCTTACCCCCCCGTTTAATATACATATCCCCCGTGGTCTTCCCATCGCCGCAGGACCCTCACGTCTAGATCTTGACATCCTGCGGCACATTCACATGATTAAGCCCCGTCCCGACGGTCGTTTCGAATTCAATTACGGCCAACCCCCTCGCCCATACACTATTCTCCCCAACCCCGCTCGCATGACTGTGGCTATCGTGGCGGATTGGACTTTTCCGCCCGACCCTGAGTTCTTTGAGGGGTTGCACCTTCCTTTCCTTCCCCCTGATGCACGTAGACCTCCTTCCCCTGCCGCCCACTTAGGCGAGCAGGATATTCCTACGTCCCGGGGAGATATGGGGGCTGGCCCGAGTCGCCCTGTTTCTGTTCCTGGCCCCATCACTTCTGAGCACCTCTTAGCGGCCATTTCTGGCATTGTCTCCTATGCCGGCATGACCACCGCCGCCAGCACCACTTCCACCTTACCTGCCGGCACCACTTCTGCCTCACGTCAGTCCACATCCTTTGGTCGTCACCAGGTCTCTGCCCGTCTTGGTCTTGAAAGGGAGGTCACTGCCCTCCGAGATCTCGCCATGTCCTCTGCCTCCTCGGACCCATCACCGTCCTCCTTACTCACTCACCCACGTTTCCTCGCACTTGAGAGGAATGTGGCCGCCATTCTTCGCCTTCTCACTCACATCCACGGACCACCTCCACCTTCACCACCTCGACGATCTTCTCCTCCACCCTCCCACACATCCCCACCTCCATCACATCCCCCACCACATTCTTCCCCTCCGCCAATCCACCCATCCCCACCTCCCCCACCACCACCTAGGCGATCATCTCCCCCTCCCTCATCTATTCCCATCCCGGTATCCACTTTGCCCCTCCCGACCACTTCCATCGCACCCACACCACCTTCTACCTCCTCTACCATCACATCATATGTGCGCCGCAAGAAATTGCCGGTGCGGTCCAAGTCTCTCCCACCCACACCCACTACCGTCACCATCACATCTTCTTCCCCCATTTCTATTCCTTTCACCACCGCCTTGATCGCCGTCCTCCCACCACCACCCACCCACACCGACACTCCTCCCATCGTTCACACCACCGCTGCACCTATTCCTCCACCTCTTTCCCCGCTTCTCCGCACACCCCCTGTTTCCCCCACCCACCCACCCACACCCTCTTCCGAGGAGGGCGAGGATTCGCCTTCTCCTGATTTTTGATTTCACTTTTTTTGTTTTTGACTCCCCCCTTGCATATTTCTGCATTTCACGATCACATTTTATTTGCTAGCACTGTCATGTCTAGCTTGAGGGAAGTCTGTTTTGCCGTGTTGTCGTATTTTATTTTCTTCTTGTGTGTGTGCGTGTCTTTACTTTTTATTTTTGTCGTGTCGTGTGGTTTTATTTCGTTTTTCGTCTCGTGTGGTTTGATTTTGATTTTTCTTTATTTTTCAGTTTCGTATCTGTGTTTTCCTCGTTTTTCATTTCTTTTTGTGTCGATGCATATTCCCCCCCCATTTTCATTTCCCTCCCGTACTCACTCGTATTGCATTGAGGGCAATGCAAGATTCAGCTTGGGGGAGTCGCACTTTGTGCGTCATTTGAGTCTTTTCTTTTTCGTTTTTGTGTCGTTTTCATCGTGCTTTTATTTTTTCTTCTCTTCTTTTTGTCTTTTTCTCCTAGAGATGAACCCTATGATGAATCGCCAAAAAAATCACACACACCTAGCACCTAACATCACATTCACTAACCCTAGGATTTTGAGTCCTCTTGCATTTCACGCATCGTGGGTCCACTTAGCTTTTTTGTGAGTCGTGTGTCGTGCCTAACCGTGTGGTGTGCTTCTACTTTATGATTTTACTTTATATACATGTCCAAGAATGACCCCTAGATTATCACGAGTCGATATGAATAATGCGGTATTTGCTTCTCTTGCCTGCTTCTATATGCATGCTATATTTATATCGTATATTTCAATTCACATGTGTCGGGATTCCACAAACAAGGACTAGGATAACCCATTTAGCCTATGCTCTGATTAGCGAGAAATATCTCATTTGCCCAAGTGTTTATAATCTGATTTCATTTTTATTTTACTTGGTGCAAATCCCCTCGTCGTGTACCGTTCTCCCACTTGGGAGAGTACACATGTATATATCCCAATATCCAAAAATCCAAAAAAGGGAGAGAAAAGAAAAACCCAAAAAAGAAAAGAAAAGAAAAAAGAAAAAAAATATGTATAGCCAAAAATCCAAAAAATTACAAATACCCAAAACCCAAAAATTTCCAGTGTGAATATTTTTCCTATCTACCGAGAATAAAGGGAAGGCGAAAATTTGCACCGAGTGTTCTACTCCACATCATCTCAACCCCCATCGTTTTCGAAAACACTTGGCTTAGGAACTTTTTAGCTATTATCTAGGCTTTAGTGTGGTGATTTCCTTAACCCTAGTTGTGGAGTCCCTGACGCATGATATGTTTCGATTCTCTCTCTATTCTCATGCATGCTTGAACCATATATTCACCGCTTAATTCAATTTGAATCGATATTTGGGTCTTTCTTTGGATTTGTGTATATCGAGCTTTATCGCGCATCGTAGATAGTGACACGGACTGCTAGCTCACGACCACACTCACTCGCGCTTCACCGCATGGGCCCACGGCACTTGTCTGGACTCGTATTCCTTGGTTTAGTGATGTGATTTTGCGTTTGCTTGCTCGGTGTGTCGTTTTCGATTTTGTTGGCCCTGACGGGCAATCTAGGATATAGAGTTTTCTTTTTCTCTCTTTCTCTCTATTTTTCCTCTCCGAGCTCCTACTCTCACTCGTCTTTCTCGAGGACGAGGAAGAGTTTAGCTTGGGGGATTTTGACGTGCGTTTATATTTCATATATTTACGCGCGTTTTCTTCCGTATTTACCGCCGTCTTTTATTTGTTTTCTCGTGTTTTCTTGTGTTTTCTTGTTTTCTTTCACTTTTCCGTATTTTCCGTGTTTTGCAAGAGTTTGTTGGCATTTGGGACGTGAAACGATGATATCATGTGTCCCCGGAGCAACGGGAGGAGTCACGCGTGATCTAGGGGATCAAACGATGAAGATTGCATCTTTCAGCCCCTCACCCGGTCGGTTGGTCATCTCCAACCGATCGGGTGATGCACGCGTGCACCACCCGGACGCAGCTTGGAGCTTACGAGAAATCGCCCGGTCGGTTCAGTGACCGGGTCAAAAGCTCAAAGTCTCTGAAAATTCGAAGCTGATTTCCAACCGATTGGGTGACCTTCACCCGATCGGTTCATATGTAGCTGAATTTCAACAGCCAAGACTCAGAGCTCCAACCGATCTCCTCACCCGGTCCGCTCCAAGATCCAACCGGTCGGCACCAAGATCCAACCGACCGCACCAAGTTCCAACCGACCGGTTCATACTGACCGGGTGAAACCCCCGCATTGTGCTGTGATTTTGTGAAGCGGCTCACCCGACCGGTTGACTTATCAACCGATCGGGTGATGTCGTTTTCTATAAATAGAACCCTAGGTTTCCCAGATTCGGGAGTTGGTTATTTTTTACTGTTTTCTTCATTTTGTGACGGCTGTAATTTCCCAGTTTTTGTAAGTTTTCGGATCTTTGTAAAACTTAGTACTATCTTAATTGCTTTACTACCTTCGCATTCCTATTGTCTGATTATGATTTTAACGGTTCATTTTCGTTCAGATCGCTTTTTAATGAATATTTGTGAGTAGTTCCCAAATCTGGGATTTTGGCGGAAACCCCTTCGGGGGCTCTTCCCGATGCATCCATAGGGTTAGGAATTCGATAGTGATTAGGAATCTAACGGTTACGCGGGGTGTTTTATTGTCATCGGCGGGAAAAAGACCGCCTTTGACCGTCGGGCCAAGGGGGAATAAACTTGGCGGTTGACTCCCTAGCCATAGCTCACGCCCTTAGCGTAGACGCCGAATCCTAGCGCGCGGGAGCGGCAGGATGAGACGTTGGGAGTTATCGTTGCGAGCTTAGTGCTCCCGGAGTCGATCAGTGTTAATGGACACGGGAGTGCCCACTGATCGAACCCGGGAAGTCCGGCGTATCATCCTGGGCACCGACCGGAATATCAGGCCCATGGGATGCCGGTACCACTTTTAGAGGCAACGTCTCACCATTAGACCCTAATTCCGATCGCCATCCTACCCGTAGGCCGTATCGACGAGAGTCGCTCGTTGGGGTGGAAACCAAAGTCTCGGGTTTTATTTTCTTATTGTCTATACCCTGCATTCCTTTACCGTGACAACCCATCATTCGATCTGGGCTAGCTCGCCCACGGGGTGATTTCGGTCCTCTTTGACACAAGCACATCCTAGCCTCCCTGTGTTCGACCCCCAAGCCACACTACAACACCGTGTGCTTGCAGTTACAAATATCTAAACCCTCACGCGGGTCCCCCGGCCATTTGCGGCTCGCAAACCGGGGGCACGTCAACCCCCAACCCCCCTGCACCCCCTGTCGACCCCGTGATCCCTCAGCCCACGCCTGCACTGTCTGCACCTCCTGACACCTCTGTCCACACGTCTGTTAGTGTCGGGAGCACCTTAGCTGAGACCACCACCACCACCACCACAGCTGAGCCTATGTCCGTCGAGCCCATTACCACACTGAGCCCCGAGCGTCCACCCACTATCCTTGAGAGCGGCGAGTCTTCCTTTTCTGCTGCCGTGGAGAACCTCTCCCGATTGCTGTCCATGACTCCTGGGGAGTCCACTTTTATACCCTGCACTTCCTCCCCAGTCGTCGACCTTACGGTCTCCACCGCCCCTGTCTTTACCGAGAGCGTCGTGACATCTGTCCCCACTTCTGCGTCACTGACCTCTCCTGCTGCCTCGTCGCCCATTTTGACTTCCACTTCTGCTGATGCTGCTTCCGCTTCAACACAGCCTACGTCCCAGCCTCACACCGAGGCTGGGCATCACTTACCGAGCACAGCACCCCTTCCACACTACCCTGCTGGCCCTATCCTATACACTGCCCGCCAGAGACAGCCCCGCACCTCACGTGTTAGATCTGTGCGTCCTCCGCTCCACTACCCCCTGACTCTCTAGTTCAGAGCCTTCATGCTCTTGAGGGGGCTGTTAGTGGACTTCGGGGAGACTTTAGGGCTCTCTCTGCCACGGTCAGTTCCGTGCAGACCCGCGTCGCCCTGCTTCCCGATATTCAGGCTTGACTGAATCAGATTCTAGCGCGTCTACCTCCAGCACCCACACCCACCCAGCAGTTACCACGCCCACCACCTCCACCACCACCTCTGCCACAGGACAGTGCTGGTGCAGCCCAACCTCCAGCCTAGGCACACTCTTGATGCCTCTGATATTTTTGTCGTTTTGCTGCCCGTTTGTTCTTGGGCCTGGTGATTTTTTGCCCCCCTCCTCCACGTACTATTTTGGTGCCTTTCTGATCATATCCTTTTTATATCTTTTTAGGAGCGAGGGAGAGACTTTTTGGGGACACTTATATTTGCACCATCATGATCTTTGGGGACACTTATTTTTCTTTCTTTTTCACCATGCATGCATCCTCACCCACCCCACCCACTTCACGTCTCTCGGTGTGCCACACTTCGCACATTGATGACACTGTGCACTTCAGCTTGGGGGAGTGAGTTCTCACACTTTTTACTTTTTTGCCACCCTTTATTTTTTTTATTTCTCGCATTTTCTTTCCACTTTTGCACTTATTTTCACCACTTTTTCATTTTTTTTATCATGCATCACGTTTTCTTTTCCTTTTTGAGTATGCTGCATTGTATATATAGTTCTATTTTCTTTTATCTTTGTTTCTTTCATCTTTTGCTAGAGATGACTTTTCTGTGATGATGACGACATGGTGTTAGCTTATCTCTATGTGTATGCTATTTTGTCATGTCCTAGCTTTTGTTTCAGATATCATATGCTATGTCCTGCTTTGTATTTTGAAATAGTAACCCACTCTTTTGCTGTATGAATATGGATGAAATTCTGTTATTAGCTGATGTCTGGTGATTCATATGTATGCTTATCATAGAAAACACACTAAGCTTCACGCATTGATTGCTTATATCTGGAGTACCACTTTCCTTTCTCATATCACTTCTTATTGCATGAATTGTACGCTTCACTTTCAGGTTGATTGAATGATTGCTAGAATGATATATCTGGACTAGTTTACTTTTTGAGATTAAACTGAGTAGATTATATTACTCTGCTGAAAGTTGTCATGCACGTCCTATAGAGTGAACCGAGTAATACATCTATTTCTTTCTCCACATATCTTGAGCATTATTTCTCTATTTAAAATTCATTGGAGAATCCTCCCCTTAGCAAGTCTATTATCGGCATTTCTCCCGCTATTAATTTTCATGCTCCAAAACCCCTAAATCAAAAAGAAAAAATATATATACTTGTATATCCTTCTCTCTATTGATTTGGGATCATTTTTGTATATATGTTTATTCAAAAAAAAGAGAGAAATATTGAGAAAAAGAAAAGAAAAGAGAAGAAGTTTATAACGATCCCATCTCATACTATTTCTCTCTTTCTTCCCTCTTTTTGTTTTATTTTTACTTCTTTTTGGAGCTTCAAAAGAAATGGGGAATGTACATATCGATTTGTTTATGCCACCACACTTATGGATAAGCTTGGGGGAGAGGATCCAATGACGTGTGAGAGAGTGACTACTTGACGGTGCATGACAACCTAGGCTACGTAATCTTCTATACTTGGTGAGATTGCTAAAGTTTCACGAAATCCAGAAATCGACACTTAGCATTCATTTCATGAAAACCATACTTTTCTATTCTTACTATTCCATATCGTGTGATATCTCTTATACTCCTTATAGAAAGCATTCAATTGAAAAGTGTGTGATCTATGGTTATGCATACCGCTTTAGATGCTTCAGACGATGTTAATCCTAGAATGATTCCATATTTCATGCTATTTTGATATTTTGGGGTTTTCTATCTCGAATGCATCATTATACTGTGATATCGAAATAAAAGTCTCTGACATGTGTTTTATATTCGATGTATGCTATATGAGTAAGTAAAACCCACGTCCTGAGAAAAATGATCTAGCGCCCCCGTCTTCGCTTTCTATTCTATTTTTACTTTTATTTTTATTATTTTCCCTCTTTTCCATCATTTTGCCCGTCGGGCTCGCTTTTTACTCATCTTCCTCGAGGACGAGTAAGAGGTAAGCTTGGGGGATTTTGATCACTCCATATTTTACACTCTTTTTCAGCATGTTTGCATGCCACTTTGATCGCTCATATCGCGTTTTTCACGATTATTCGACAATATTGCGATGCTTTTCACAATTTCTTGTTTTTGTCGTATTTCAGGAGATATGGAGCGATTCGGAGCGATTTTGAGAACAAGATGATTTGCACCCACTCCGGAGTGTCACCCAAGGCTCTTTTGAGGGCTATTCGACGATGGAAGGCAATTGGAAGAAGAAGGAACTTCATATGAGCGACGAGGAAGTGAAACGATGAAGATTGGGCATCTGCAGCATCTCACTTGGCCGAGTGAAGCACTCACTCGGCCGAGCCGGAAGACCACTCGGCCGACCAGACCGGACACACATCAACAGAAGGAAATCGGCGTGCACTCGGCCGAGTGACGATAGTCCACTCGGCCGAGCATGGAAATCCCCTCGCCCGAGTGGCATGGGAAAATCCACATCAAAAGAGGCCGACTTACTGGAAATGTACTAGCGATTCAGAGTTTTCACTCGGCCGAGCATGAAAAGCTCCTCGGCCGAGTGGCTTTACTCACTGTTATTGTTATTGTACAGGGTTTGTCACTCGGCCGAGTGGCTTTACTCACTGTTATTGTTATTGTACAGGGTTTGTCACTCGGCCGAGTGGCTTTACTCACTGTCCTCGGCAGGCGGGGCGGCTCACTCGGCCGAGTGACAAATGTCACTCGGCCGAGTGATAAACCCTGTACAATAACAGTAAGTTGGGGATTTTTGGGGGTCTGTCTTCGGAGCTTTTCATGCTCGGCCGAGTGAAAACCCTGAATCGACTGTACATTTCAAGTAAGTCGGCCTCTTTTGATATGGATTTTCCCATGCCACTCGGGCGAGGGGATTTCCATGCTCGGCCGAGTGGACTATCGTCACTCGGCCGAGTGCACGCCGATTTCCTTCTGTTGATGCGTGTCCAGTCTTGTCGGCCGAGTGGTCTTCTGGCTCGGCCGAGTGAGTGCTTCACTCGGCATAGTGAGATGCTGCAGATGCCCAATTTTCATCGTTTCCCTTCCTCGTCGCTCCTATGAAGTTCCTTCTTCTTCCAATTGTCTTCCATCGCCGAATAGCCCTCAAAAGAGCCTTGGGTGACACTCCGGAGTGGGTGCAAATCCTCTTGATCTCAAAATCACTCCGAATCGCTCCATATCTCCTGAAATACGACAAAAACAAGAAATCATGAAAAGCACCGCAATATTGTCGAATAATCATGAAAAACGCGATATGAGCGATCAAAGTGGCATGCAAACATGCAGAAACAGATTGTAAAATATGGAGTGATCAAAATCCCCCAAGCTTACCTCTTACTCGTCCTCGAGGAAGATGAGTAAAAAGCGAGCCCGACGGGCAAAATGATGGAAAAGAGGGAAAATAATAAAAATAAAAATAAAAATAGAATAGAAAGCGAAGAAGGGGGGCGCTAGATCTTTTTTCTCAGGACGTGGGTTTTACTTACTCATATAGCATACATCGAATATAAAACACATGTCACAGACTTTTATTTCGATATCACTGTATAATGATGCATTCGAGATAGAAAACCCCAAAATATCAAAATAGCATGAAATATAGAACCATTCTAGGATTAACATCGTCTGAAGCATCTAAAGTGGTATGCATAACCATAAATCACACACTTTTGAATTGAATGCTTTCTATAAGGAGTATAAGAGATATCACACGATATGGAATAGTAAGAATAGAAAAGTATGGTTTTCATGAAATGAATGCTAAGTGTCGATTTCTGGATTTCGTGAAAACTTTAGCAATCTCACAGAGTATAGAAGATTACTTAGCCTAGGTTGTCATGCACCGTCAAGTAGTCACTCTCTCACACGTCATTGGATCCTCTCCCCCAAGCTTATCCATAAGCGTGGTGGCATAAACAAATCGATATGTACATTCCCCATTTCTTTTGAAGCTCCAAAAAGAAGTAAAATTAAAAACAAAAAGAGGGAAGAAAGAGGGAAATAGTATGAGATGGGATCATTATAAACTTCTTTTCTCTTTTCTTTTCTTTTTCTCAATTTTTCTCTCATTTTTTTGAATAAACATATATACAAAAACGATCCCAAATCAAAAGAGAGAAGGATATACATGTATATATATTTTTTTCTTTTTGATTTAGGGGGTTTTGAGCATGAAAATTAATAGCGGGGAAAATGCCGATAATATACTTGCTAAGGGGAGGATTCTCCAATGAATTTTAAATAGAGAAATAATGCTCAAGATATGTGGAGAAAGCAATAAATGTATCACTCGGTTCACTCTATAGGACGTGCATGACAACTTTCAGCAAAGTAATATAATCTACTTAGTTTAATCTCAAAAAGTAAACTAGTCCAGATATATCATCCTAGCAATCATTCAATCAACCTGAAAGTGAAGCGTATAATTCATGCAATAAGAAGTGATATGAGAAAGGAAAGTGGTACTCCAGATATAAGCAATCAATGCGTGAAGCTTGGTGTGTTTTCTATGATAAGCATACATATGAATCATCAGACATCAGCTAATAACAGAATTTCATCCATATTCATACAGAAAAAGAGTGGGTTACTATTTCAAAATGCAAAGCAGGACATAGCATATGATATCTAAAACAAAAGCTAGGACATGACAAAATAGCATGCACATAGAGATAAGCTAACACCACGTCATCATCATCACAGAAAAGTCATCTCTAGCAAACGATGAAAGAAACAAAGATAAAAGAAAATAGAACTATATATACAATGCAGCATACTCAAAAAGGAAAAGAAAACGTGATGCATGATAAAAAAAATGAAAAAGTGGTGAAAATAAGTGCAAAAGTGGAAAGAAAATGCGAGAAATAAAAAAAATAAAGGGTGGCAAAAAAGTAAAAAGTGTGAGAACTCACTCTCCCAAGCTGAAGTGCACAGTGTCCTCAATGTGCAAAGTGTGGCACACCGAGAGACGTGAAGTGGGTGGGGTGGGTGAGGATGCATGCATGATGAAAAAGAAAGAAAAATAAAAAGAAAATAAGATGTGAATGAATGGGATGCATGCAAAGATCAGGATGGTGCAAATATAAGTGTCCCCAAAAAGTCTTTCCCTCGCTCCCAAAAAGATATAAAAATGATATGATCAGGAAGGCACAAAAATATTACGTGGAGGAGGGGGCAAAAAATCACCAGGCCCAAGAACAAACGGGCAACAAAACGACAAAAATATCAGAGGCATCAAGAGTGTGCCTAGGCTGGTGGTGGGGCTGCACCAGCACCGTCCTGTGGCGGAGGTGGTGGTGGAGGTGGTGGGCGTGGTAACTGCTGGGTGGGTGTGGGTGGAGGAGGCAGACGCGCCAGAATCTCATTCAGGTAAGCCTGAATATCGAGAAGCAGGGTGACGCGGGTCTGCACGGAATTGACCGTGGCGGAGAGAGCCCTAAAGTCTCCTCGAAGTCTACTAACAGCCCCCTCAAGAGCATGAAGGCTCTGAACTAGAGAGTCAGGGGGTGGTGGAGCGGAGGGACGCACAGGTCTAACAGGTGAGGTGCGGGGCTGTCTCTGGCGGGCAGTGTATAGGATGGGGCCAGCAGGGTAGTGTGGAAGGGGTGCTGTGCTCGGTTAGTGATGCCCAGCCTCGGTGTGAGGCTAGGACGCAGGCTGTGTCGAAGCGGAAGCAGCAGCAGCAGAAGTGGAAGTCAAAATGGGCGATGAGGCAGCAGGAGAGGTCAGTGACGTAGAAGTGGGGACAGATGTCACGACGCTCTCGGTAAAGACAGGGGCGGTGGAGACCGTAAGGTCGACGACTGGGGAGGAAGTGCAGGGTATAAAAGTGGACTCCCCAGGAGTCGTGGACAGCAATCGGGAGAGGGTCTCCATGGCAGCAGAAAAGGAAGACTCTTTGTTCTCAAGGATAGTGGGTGGACGCTCGGGGCTCAGTGTGGTAATGGACTCAATGGACATAGGCTCAGCGGTGGTGGTGGTGGTGGTGGTCTCAGCTAAGGTGCTCCGACACTAACAGACGTATGAACAGAGGTGTCGGGAGGTGCAGACAGTGCAGGCGCTGGTTGAGGGATCACGGGGTCGACAGGGAGTGCAGGGGGTGCAGGGGGTGCCTGCTTAGCATCCTCGGGCTCAAGCACATAGGCGGCGGGGATAAGAAGATCCATTGCTGGAATCTAGTCCCCTTGAGCCGGTCCAATGTGTGTCCGAGCGGGGCTCGGGAGAACCATGTAGTCAGCGCTGAAGGAACCGTGCAACCACGTCAAGTGCTGGCGACCATGGGGACGAAGCATCTTCATCCGAGCCATAACATCTATCAAAAGTGAAGTGGGGCCCGGTGCTCGACGCAAGTCGTCAGGTAGGTCCACGCCGGTCATAAGGGCCAAAAGAGTGATCAGACCACCACAACAGATAGGTAAGCGAGCGCTCACCGAAATAATGATGCGGTCCAAAAACCAACTAGCAATGTCGATCTCGACAGCTGGGACCAAGTCGTCGCTACCCCTATCTAGAACCCTAGGGCGAGTCATCGAGTAGAGCATATAGAGCTCTGGCGTAGACATGGTCCCGGGCTCGTACCTCATTAGGAAAGTAGGCGCCATGAGGCGCTGTGCAAGGTGGAGGCAAGGGTGCAGGATAGCTGAGGCATTGGCCCTACTAGGGTCAAAGGCAAGTGGGGATCCCGTGATCCGTGTCCATAATGTGCGTGTGTCGAACGACGGGGGTGGGATGTGCGTGGGAGCATAGGCGCGGTCAGGGACAGGGACGACGGGCCAGTGGAAGAACGCTCTAAGCATGTCGAGAGTGATCTCACACTCTTGATCCATCAAATGGAACGAGCATCCTCCAGGGATCCGGTCAATGGAGCTGAGGACCTCTAGTGTCGGACGGATGTAAGTATCCGTCGACACCGACAAAAATTCACGCCATCCCACGTTGTCGTACAACGTGAGAAGCCCCTCGATTACCCCTAGGAGGTCAAGGTTAGCTAGGTGTGCAAACCTAGAGGGTACTATCGAGCGATGGCAGATACGCTCAAATCTGGCATGGTGTGCATCATTTCGAAACGTAATCCTCATCGGCCCGACGGCGGGAGCGGGTGGAGGGACATGATCGACAGGGATCGGCTGTGTAGGTGGCGGGGGTGGTGGTAGGCTAGGTGGAGGGGAGTCCTCCCTAGCGAAAGAGGGACCATGATCATCGGTCCTCTTCCGCTTGGCGGCGGATCCCCGTGTACGCGGCCTAGTGCGCGGCGGCATGTGTGCCGCGAGACGTGTCCCAACCAAATATATAATGCGACGTGCTAAGTGATGGAACGAGTGTACCTAAACACGCCGTGAGAGCAAACAGCTGTGTGTGCGAAGAGATGCCTCCACCGCGAAGCTCAAAGCACGTCCAAAAGCTCCCCCAAGCTAGCCTGCAAATCAAACGATCAAATCAGGGAATAATATTCAATATATATGTGGGAGATGGGGGATAATAGATAGATATACAAATTAATTTGGGTTAGAGGCTCAATGGGCGTATGTATCAGGAGAAACGGGGAGAAACGGGGCTTTTTGGGGCAAAACAGCGTGAACGGAGGCGGTGGCGGCCGGCGCCGGCGAGGGGAGTTGGCGGCCGGTCGTCGGCGGTCACGGGCAGGCGATTGACGACGAAGGGGGGACCGGCTCGGGTGCGGCAGCAGTCGCAGCGGGCGAGGGAGCTCAAGAGACAGCGGCTCGGGCTGAATTGGGGTTTTTTTGTTTCTATTTTCGCGCAGCCCGCAGCGCATATATATAGGAATTGTTACGACTCGGCCGAGTGACAATGTCACTCGTCCGAGTGCGTAAATGAAAAAAAAATTTTAAAAATCTCCTTGCCACTTACGACTCGGTCGAGTGGCTTTGGTTCACTCTGCCGAAGGGAGAAACTCCACTCGGCCGAGTGGCTCTGCCACTCAGTAATTTTTAAGCTAGGAGGGTATCTGTTCCACTCGGCCGAGTGACAAGTCACTCGCCCGAGTGGAAATTAAAACTAAAACTTACAGAAATTGACAGAGAGTTGGTCTGCAGAAACTTCCCTGTTTGGTGCTCCACTCGGCCGAGTGGAGTCTTTGCTTGGCCGTGTGGCATAAGCTACTCGGCCGAGTGACGTTCTGTTTTCTGCATCGGCTCTCCGTTTTCGCTCCAGTCTCTGTTTTTCTTCCTCCAGTCTATTTCTTCCTCCTCCTAAGGCCTGAGCGCGTTCCTGGAGTGCTCTTCCTTGCCTCGATCATCCTCCATATGATTGGTCTCCCTTTCTCCTTCTCCTGTCATGAAAATTAAGACCCGTTGTCACGATTTTCACGGACTTAAGACTCTAAAAACTAATAAAAGGCTAAACTAAAAATGAAAATCAAATAAAAACAATGCAAAAACCGTCGGGTTGCCTCCCGAAAAGCGCTCGTTTAAGGTCATGAGCTCGACCCCTTAAGGTATTCGTTTAGCTCGCGATATTGGGCGCATATGAGATGCGCCCGTCAAACTTGTCGGGAAGGCCGCTTGGATTTGTGTCATAATGTTCATCGGTCTTCCTCGATGCCCCCTCATCATCGATAATATTGGGGGATAAGTCCCCCAAGCTAGAGCTTGTTCCTATCTTCTTCTTGGCCGGTGACACCGATCTTTCATTCGGTGGAGCTTTTTTCGGATTCTTGGCCCTTGAGAGCTTGCAAAGCTCTCGTATTCTTGCGACATCAGTGTCGCCTTCATCATCATCCATGGAGCTATCTGGAAGGTCCTCCAACTTCTCTTCTTCACCCGAATCTTGGTCTTCTTCGAAGCCATCGTCATGGAGAGCACCAATAGAGTGGAGGATTGCTTCTTCAATCACTTCATCGAGGAGATCCACATAGTCTAACTCCTCGTGATAGGGCATATGTTTCATGGCCTGGGGTATGTGAAGCTCGACTTCTATGTTCCTGACATTCAAGGATAGAGTTCCTTCACGCACATCGACGATAACACCGGCGGTTGCGAGGAACGGGCGTCCAAGTATGAGCGAAGTGTCGCCCTCTTCCTTGATGTCCATTATAACAAAATCACAAGGCAAGCATATCCCTCCCAGAACTAGGAGTGGAATATTCTCTGCGATCCCTACCGGCCTAGTAATCCGATCGTCTGCAAGTTGAATTCTCATGTCGGTCGGCTTCAAGTCGGTGCCCGTGTTCAATTTTCGGAACATGCTAAGGGGCATAAGGCTCACACTCGCGCCCAAGTCAACTAGAGCTTTTTGCAAAGGGACGCCTCCTAGTGTTCAAGGGATGCGGAAACTCCCGGGATCCTTCAATTTCGCGGGCTCTTCTCCTTCCGGGTAAACCAAGTTCCTTGTTCCGCGAACATGATTTTTTCCTTCCTTTTCTTTCCCGAAATCAAGTCCTTCAAGAAATTCGCGTAAGACGGGATCTCAACAATTGCATCTAAGAAAGGAATATTGAGGCTTACTCCCCTCAAGTATTCTAGGAACTTGGCGAGCCTTTTCTCTATCTTGGCTCTAGCTAGCCGTTGTGGAAACGGCACCGGTGGCATGTAGCAGTGCTCATCTAGTGGCTCCATCACTTTAGAATTTCCTTCTCCAATCGGCTCCTTTTGGCTCTCCTCTTCAATTGCCGGTTCCTTTTCTTCCAAAATCTCCACCACGGGTTCTTTGTTTTGGGTCATAGCGGGCGTGGTATCCGTCCCGCCCCTTTTTGTAACTGCTACCACCGCATTGATGTGTATGGTGTTGCTCTGTGGATTGGGCTCGGGTTGAGCCGGCAATTGTTGGGTGTTCTTCTTAAGCAATGCAAGTTGCTCCCCAAGTTGAGCAACGACGGTATTTAGTGAATCTTGCCCCGCCGTCAACCTAGCATTGATCTTCCTTTGCTCCGCCATGACTTCCTCTACCCTAGCTTCATGGTCCAATCGTGGTTGAGCTTGAGGTGGGTTGGGAGCTCTCCAACCTTGATTGTAACCGGGCGGTCTATATGGTCCCGCTTGTTGCCTAGGCGGGTAATTTTGTTGTGGTGGACCCCTCGGTTGATATTGAGGTTGTGTTAGTGGAGGCCGAGCTTGAGGAAGTTGTTGTGGCGGGGGGTTCAAAGCACCATCATTGTTTGAACTTGAAAAGCCCGGATGGTTTCTAGTGGCCGGGTTGGCCCAATATCCGGAGTTCCCCGAGACATATTGTACTTGTTCCAAGGCCCCCTCTCCATGCTCGCCTCCTACATACATGGCTTGAGATTGGTCTTGCCAATCGCTCATATTTCTTAAAGGTGTAGATGTAGAGGGTGCTCCATGTGGCTCGGTGATGTATTTCTCCAATCTCTCCACTACCTTGTGGAGAGAGTCAAATTTGTTTGAAACTCCGCCACGGCCTTGGCCTCATATATACTAGTGGGTTTCAAAGAGGATGAAGAATGTCCTCGCTCGTCCCCCCATTGTTGGTTATTAGAGGCCATCTCCTCCAATAAGGCCGTAGCTTCATCCGGGGTCTTTGATAATATGGCTCCATTGGCGGTTGCGTCTATAGTTTTCTTTGTTCCTGGTTGGAGTCCATTGTAGAAACTGTGAACAAGCTCCCAATCCTCTATACTGTGATGGGGGCATTGATGTTGTAAATCCTTGAAGCGCTCCCATGCTTCATAGAGGGTCTCTTATGGTCCTTGCTTGAAAGACATGAGAGCACTCCGTATTTTCACCGTCTTGGATGGCTGGTAGAATTTGTCGACAAAGGCGCTTGCCAACTCGTCCCAAGTGGTGAATGTACCTTCCGCCTGCATCCTCAACCAATATAAAGCTTTGTCCTTAAGTGTAAAGGGAAAGAGTCGTAGTCGGATTGCATCAACAGAAACGCCTGGCATTTGGAAGGTGGCGCATTTGGACAAGAAAAGCTGGATGTGATAGTGCGGATTCTCATGGAAGTTCCCATGAAATGGGTCTTGTTGCATCAATACTACCAAGCCCGTCTTTAGCTCGAAATTCTTGTCCGTCGCCAATTCTGGCATAGCGATGGATGATGTGGTGGAAGAAGTCTTAGGCCGAAGCCTATCCCTGATGGATATGATCCTCGCCATACGTGCGGCTAGCTCCTCCGGTGTCTCCACACGGTTCATACAATTGTCCTCTGTAGCTTGCCTTCTCTCGGCTCTGATCCTCCTCACGGTACGCTCGATCTCCGGTTCAAATAATATTTCCTCGGGGTTCGCCGTAGATCTCGTGTACATGCAAGGGAAAATAGAGTTTCAAAGGAATTGTTAGCACGAATAAGGAGTAAAAAGATAAAAGTAACAAAAGAAAAAGAAGTCACTAAGTAAAGAGAATAAAACACTGTCGCCTCCCCGGCAACGGTGCCAAAAACTTGAGCGATGCCCCGGTATGCACACGCAACCGGAACAAGAGAGTCGTAGTCTTACCGCAAGCGCACGGCGTAGTGGCGAGTGGGTATCGAACTCAGGGAGGAACAATGACAGTGTCTCCTTCAAATCACCTAGCTATCAAAATGGTTGAGAATAATTTGGGATAAAATTGTCACAATCGTTCGATTGTCGATAGAAATATCAATGAAATAAAGCGCCCAGGGATAGGGAATCCCCTCTACAGACCGTATCTCATTGTTATGATTCGTAGGTTACATCATTACTAGACTTGAATTTTCGGTGAACTAGTCACAACTAAATGTAGAACCAAGCCCACGCTCTCGCGCTATTGCCGGTCTATAGCGAACCTAGGGTAGGGCCCAATCTCTTGCCAACCCTAACCTAAGCCGCTAGCGTGAAGAATGACATCATTGTTCAATCGTATCTCGAGCCCACTCTCGTGCAAACTTGAGCTACGACCTAGGTTGAGATAGTTCCTACCCGTCCAATTGATCGCTCCGTATTTTACACCATTTTTCTGCATATTTGCATGCCACTTTGATCGCTCATATCGCGGTTTTCACGATTATTCGACAATATCGCGATGCTTTTCACTATTTCTTGTTTTTGTCGTATTTCAGGAGATATGGAGCGATTCAGAGTGATTTTGAGATCGAGAGGATTTGCACCCACTCCGGAGTGTCACCTGAGACTCTTTTGAGGGTTATTCGGCGATGGAAGACAAGTGGAAGAAGAAAGAACGTCGTAGGAGCGACGAGGAAGCGAAAAGACGAAGATTGGGCCTTTGCAGCATCTCACTCGGCCGAGTGAACCACCCACTCGGCCGAGCAAGAATACCACTCGACCGACTAGACCGGACACGCATCAACAGAAGAAAATGGGCGTGCACTCGGCCGAGTGATGATAGTCCACTCGGCCGAGCATGGAAGTCTACTCGCCCAAGTGGCACGAGAACAGACGCTTCGAAAACGGCCGACTTACTGTTATTTTACAGGCTTTTCAGAGCTTTCACTCGACCGAGCATGAATTGCCCCTCGGCCGAGTCACCTCCGAAGACAGACCCCAAAAATCCCCGACTTACTGTAATTGTACAGGGTTTGTCACTCGGCCGAGTGACATTTGTCACTCAGCCGAGTGAGCCGCCCCGCCTGTAGCGTAAACTGCGATTTTTGAGCTGTCCAGGGGCATTTTTGTCACGAATTTCTGGGCGATTTTGAGGGGTATTTAAACCCAGTTTTTGCCCTAGTTAGGGAGAGCTTTTTGATACTTTTGGCAGCCTTTTTAGATAGCTTTTTTAGGGATTTAGATTTAGGCTTTTTGAGAGATTAGAAAGGAGATTCTTGTTGGATGCTATTGGATTCTTATTGGTTTGTCTTCTTTCTTGTCAAAAACTCTATTTTTATTGAATATTTCTCATTTGCAATGATTTGTGCTGAGTTTTCTATTGAATTTCTTATGAATTGCATAATGATTAGTGAGTAGTTTATTTGCCCTAGGGCATGGGGATGAACCCTATGAACCATATCTCTAAATTGTGATGAATTGGTGAAATTGTTGCTAGAATTGATTAGGGTTAGGTTGGGATCCATAAATTACGGATAGCTAGGGATTCATATCGATTGGGATTTGCAAGAGATTGGGTCCCAATGGATACGAAGCCCTAGAAATTCGATTTATATTTGCGATTGGAATTTTCTAGAATTGGTTTGCAAGAGATTGGACCAAAGCTAGGGTTTTTGATCGTAATTATATACCCATACCCGTTTGTAAGAGATTGGACGGGTAGGAACTATCTCAACCTAGGTCGTAGCTTGAGTTTGCACGAGAGTGGGCTCGAGATACGATTGAACGATGATGTCGATCCTAATGCTAGTGGCTTAACTTAGGATTTGCAAGAGATTAGGCCCTAACCTAGGTTTGCTATAGACCGGCAATAGCGCGAGAGCGTGAGCTTGGTTTCACATTCAGTTGCGACTAGTTCACCTAAAATTCAAGTCTAGCAATGACGTAACCTACGAATCACAACGATGAGATACGGTTTGTAGCGGGGATTCCCTATCCCTAGGCACTTTATTTCATTGATATTTCCATCGATATACGAACGATTGTGACAATTTTACCCCGTATTATTCTTGACCATTCCGATAGCTAGGTGATTAGAACGAGACACTGTCACTGTTCCTCCCTGAGTTCGATACCCGCTCGCCACTTGACCGCGCGCTTGCGGTAAAACTACAATTGTTCTCCGGGTGTATATCCGGGGCCGACCAAGTTTTTGGCGCCGTTGCCGGGGACGTGACAATTGACGGTTTTTGATTTTGATCACCCGGTTATCTCTCACCATCTATCCATCTTTCTTTCTTTAATTTTCCTTTTTTTTACTCTGTTTGCTGCCCAATTTACTTGCTTTCCCAGATTTCTCCATAAGATCTTAACATGAACATGGGGGAGGCAATGTTGATGAACATCATGACACAAATCCAAGCGGCCTTCCCGACAAGTTTGACGGGCGCATCTCGTATGCGCCCAATATCACGAGCTAAACGAATACCTTAAGGGGTCGAGCTCACGACCTTAAACGAGCGCTTGTCGGGAGGCAACCCGACGGTTTTTGCATTGTTTTTATTTGATTTTCATTTTTGGTTTAGCCTTTTATTAGTTTTTAGAGTCTTAAGTCCATGAAAATCGTGACAACGGGTCTTAATTTTTATGACAGGAGAAGGAGAAAGGGAGACCAATCATATGGAGGATGATTGAGGCAAGGAAGAGCGCTCCAGGAACGCGCTTAGGCATTAGGAGGAGGAAGAAACAGACTGGAGGAAGAAAAACAGAGACTGGAGCGAAAATGGAGAGTCGATGCAGAAAACAGAACGTCACTCGGTCGAGTAGCTTATGCCACTCGGCCGAGCAAAGACTCCACTCGGCCGAGTGGAGCACCAAACAGGGAAGTTTCTGCAGACCAACTCTCTGTCAATTTCTGTAAGTTTTAGTTTTAATTGCCACTCTGGAGAGTGACTTGTCACTCGGCCAAGTGGAAGAGATACCCTCCTAGCTTAAAAATTACTGAGTGGCAGAGCCACTCGGCCGAGTGGAGTTTCTCCCTTCGGCCGAGTGAACCAAAGCCACTCGACCGAGTCGTAAGTGGCAAGGAGATGTTTGAAAATTTTTTTTCGTTTACGCACTCGGCCTAGTGACATTGTCACTCGGCTGGGTCGTAACAATTCATATATATATGCGGCTGCGGGCTGCGGGATTTTCGATACCAAAAAAATCCCAATTCGCGCCCGAGCACGCAGCCGCTTGAGCTCCCTCAGCCGCTGCTACTCGCCCCTCGCCCGATTCGACCCCCCCTTCACCGGCGATCGCACGCCCGCGCCCCGCCGACGACCGGTCGCCGCCCCCCTCACCGCCGCCGGCCGCCACCGCCTCCAATCTCCCCGTTTTGCCCCAAAATGCCACGTTTCTCCCCGTTTCTCCTGATTCATACGCCCATTGAGCCCCTAACCCAACTTAATTTTTATATCTATCTATTATCCCCCATCTCTCCCATATATATTGAATATTATTCGCTGATTTGATCGTTTGATTTGCAGGCTAGCTTAGGGGAGCTTTGGGGTGCTTTTGGACGCGCTTTGAGCTTCGCGGCAAAGGCGTCTCTTCGCACACACAGCTGTTTGCTCTTGCGGTGTGTTCAGGTACACTCGTTCCATCACTTAGCACGCCGCATTATATATTTGGTTGGGACACGTCTCGCGGCACACATGCTGCCGCGCACTAGGCCGCGTACACGGGGATCCGCTGCCAAGCGGAAGAGGACCGATGATCCTGGTCCCTCTTTCGCTAGGGAGGACTCCCCTCCACCTAGCCCACCACCGCCACCACCACCCACACAGCCAATCCTTGCCGATCCTGTCCCTCCACCCGCTCCCGTCGTCAGGCCGATGGGGATTACGTTTCGAAATGACGCACACCGCGCCAGATTCGTGCGTATCTGCCATCGCTCGATAGTACCCTCTAGGTTTGCACACCTAGCTGACCTTGACCGCCTAGGGGTACTCGAGGGGCTTCTCACATTGTACGACAACGTGGGATGGCGTGACTTTTTGTCGGTGTCGGCGGATACTTACATCCGTCCGACACTAGAGGTCCTCAGCTCCATTGACCGGACCCCTGGAGGATGCTCGTTCCGTTTGATGGATCGAGAGTGCGAGATCACTCTCGACATTCTTAGAGCGTTCTTCCAGTGGCCCTCCGTCCCTGTCCTTGACCGCGCCTACGCTCCCACGCACATCCCACCCCCGTCGTTCGACACACGCACATTCTGGATACGAATCACGGGATCCCCACTTGCCTTTGACCCTGGTAGGGCCAAGGCCTCAGCTATCCTGCACCCCTACCTCCGCATTGCACAGCTCCTCATGGCGACTACTTTCCTAGCGAGGTACGAGCCTAAGACCATGTCTACGCCAGAGCTCTATATGCTCTACGCGATGACTCGCCCTAGAGTTCTAGATAGGGGTAGCGATGCCTTGGTCCCTACCGTCGAGATCGACATTGCTAGTTGGTTTTTGGACCGCATCATTATTTCGATGAGCGCTCGCTCACCTATCTATTGTGGCGGTCTGATCACTCTTTTGGCCCTTATGACCGGCGTGGACCTACCTGACGACTTGCGTCGAGATCTGGGCCCCACCTCACTCTCGATAGATGTTATGGCCTGGATGAAGATGCTTCGTCCCCACGGTCGCCAGCACTGGGTGTGGTTGCACGGTCCCTTCAGTGCTGACTACATGGTTCTCCCGAGCCCCGCTCAGACACACATTGGACCGGCTCATGGGGACTGGATTCCAGTGATGGATCTTCTTATCCATGCCGCCTACGTGCTTGAGCCCGAGGATGCTGAGCAGGCACCCCCTGCACCCCCTGTCGACCCCGTGATCCCTCAGCCCACGCCTGCACTGTCTGCACCTCCCGACACCTCTGTCCACACGTCTGTTAGTGTCGGGAGCACCTTAGCTGAGACCACCACCACCACCACCACAGCTGAGCCTATGTCCGTAGAGCCCATTACCACACTGAGCCCCGAGCGTCCACCCACTATCCTTGAGAGCGACGAGTCTTCCTTTTCTGCTACCGTGGAGACCCTCTCCCGATTGTTGTCTATGACTCCTGGGGAGTCCACTTTTATACCCTGCACTTCCTCCCCAGTCGTCGACCTTACGGTCTCCACCGCCCCCGTCTTTATCGAGAGCGTCGTGACATCTGTCCCCACTTCTGCGTCACTGACCTCTCCTGCTGCCTCGTCGCCCATTTTGACTTCCACTTCTGCTGCTGCTGCTTCCGCTTCGACACAGCCTGTGTCCCAGCCTCACACTGAGGCTGGGCATCACTTACCGAGCACATCACCCCTTCTACACTACCCTGCTGGCCCCATCCTATACACTGCCCACCAGAGACAACCCCGCACCTCACCTGTTAGACCTTTGCGTCCCTCTGCTCCACCTCCCCCTGACACTCTAGTTCAGAGCATTCGTGCTCTTGAGGGGGCTGTTAGTGGACTTTGAGGGGACTTTAGGGCTCTCTCCACCACAGTAGGTTCCTTGCAGACCCGCATCGCCATCCTACCCGATATTCAGGCTTGCCTGAATCAGATTCTGGCGCATCTGCCCCTACTACCCCCACCCACCCAGCAGATACCACACTCTTTTCCCGGTCAGATTAATAGGCCGGTAGGGATCGTAAAGGATCAATATGGGTGACCTGGAACCCACAAGGATGACCCTGTAGCTCATAGATAGATCAGTGAAGTACCCGGTGGGTGTCGTCGTCGACTTGCTGGTCAATGTCCGCGGTGTGCATATGCCAGTGGATTTCGTGGTTATGGATATGCCTGAGGATAATCACACTCTGATTATCCTTGGAAGACCCTTTATGGCAACTGCTGGCGTACTCATCGACATTAAGAAGGGGAAGTTGTCCTTAAGCGTCGGAGATCAAAAAGTAGAATTTGACTTGGCACTGTCGATGAAGTCACCACTAGAGGAACCCAAATGCAACCCTCTGGAAATGGAAGAAGAGAGGGTGAATGAAGCAGGAGCTTGGGAAGTTCTTTCAAGGAACCCCCCTGAAGATTTTGATGGAATCGAGGAGCAGACTAGGCTAGATGGAGAAGAAGTTCTTGAGCCGAAATGCGTCTCACCGTCAACCCCCCCGGACCTGGAAAGAGAGCTCGAACAAAGAGTAAAGGGAAAGAGCCTCTGACGCTCACCGCTGACGAAATAAAGATTTTGAAGAGAGTGGCGAGCGTCGCCTGCACAAAAGAGAAACCCCCGGATATCACCAGTGGGAGAGTTGTCGGGACCATTCATATGTCGCCGCTGTCAACAATCAGGAATTCTGCCCCAACAGCTGAGATGACGCCGACCGTTGGGCGTCACCCGTACAAACCCCCCTGAATATCATATCGGGAGTCGAGCAAACCACTATAAACAACAGTGCTTCATGGAAGACAACCCATGTTCTGAACTTCTGTCGGTTTTTGATAGGATTAGTTTACTAATTTTTGTGAATAAATACTGCTGTGGGGATTTTCGTTAGGACACTTAGAGGATTTTTTCTACTATTTGTGCAAGAATTGCCCCACCTGATCGGTTCATGCATCAACCGATCTGGTGGCTAGTTTTAGTAAGTGGCCAACTTCAGCAGATGAGAGAACCGATCGGGTGACAAAATCGGCAATCGGGTCGATGATCGGGTGATGGTAACAGAGGCTTCGGATGTTTTTGGAGAGCAGTCAACCGATCAGGTGACCTGTAGCAGCTGATCCAACAAAAATTTTTGAAAATTGATCCACCCAAACGGGTGATTTTCACCCGATCGGTTCGTCCAAAACCCTAGCCCTAACCCCCAATTTTCAAAAAGTTCTGTTTCCTTGGATTGGCATGCGGTAGCTCCCTGAATCACTCCATCGTGCATTGAGATATCTTTTGGGAGCTAGGAGTCGCATCATCGTTGGGTAAACTCGCTCCATAGCTTAATTTTTACATTGCCCAGGGATTTTTATATTGTCATTTTGTCATTTGCTGTGTGCATCCATATATCATCATGCATATCACACCAAATCGCCACAACATCATGGCAAAAGACAAAGACAAGGGTAAGCGACCCATGGTGGAGGAGGAACCATCTCGCAAGAGACAAAGATCAACACGTTCTACGCGTGGACGTGTTCCACCACCACCGCCTACCCAACCACAACCCCAACCTGTCGTGCCTGTGGTAGACCCAATGATAGGACCGCAGGGAGTTCGTTTTTTGAGCCAAGCACACAAAGATTTCTATTCTCACCTCAGCCGACGTTCTCACCTAGCCACCAAGTTTGCTCATGATCGAACCCTATACGATCTCGGTGTTTTCACCGAAGTCGAATCCCTATTCGCAAACTTAGGTTGGCTTAGTTTCTTCCACTCCCAAGTCACATCCTACCCCGCTCTCACATTAGAATTTCTCTCCACCATCAAAATTGAGGCGGAGTTAACTATCGATTTTCGCCATCGAAACCAAAACTTCCATGCCCCAGTGACCACCATCAACACTTTTCAGATTCCCCAATCTTGAGGGCAGCATCCTCCCTTATGAATTGCATTCCGACTTTGATGTCGACCTCTTTTGGAGACGCCTCACACTACACGATCATTATCCTAGAGGCAAGGCCAAGGCCTCCTCCATTATCCACCCGGTCTTCCGTCTCGCCCATCGCATTATCTCTAGCACCTTCTTTCCACGGGATGAGTCCGACACTGTGACCACCCCAGATTTATTCATTTTATGGGCGATGACCTTTTCTTACATTCCCAGTGTTGACGAGATTACTTTGGAGGCACCACACATACGCATAAACACCGATGCGTGACTAATTCAAAAGCTTATTGATATTAGCCGTGCAAACAAAGGGAAATATTGTTGTGGTGGCCTCATCACTATCATTGCACTACACCCTCCCTTCAACATCGTGCTTCCCCCCAATTTTCCTCGTGCCCCAGGATCCACCTATCTTGATATCGATGTCCTAAGGCACACCCATATGATCAAACCGCTAAGCAGTGGTCGGTTTGCTTTCAATTATGGCCATCCCCCTGCTCCTTACACCATTCTCTCCAACCCCGACCATGTCACCATCGCGCTTCTGGGAGATTGGTCTTTTCCACCAGATCCTGAGTTTCTGGGGGGCTACACCTTCAGTTTGTTCTCCCTGACGCTCCTAGACCACCTTTCCATGTCGTCCACTTGGGCGAGCAGGATATCCTAGCATTCAGAGGAGACCCCGGGGCTGGACCTAGTGTCACCACCCCGGCTGCTACTGCCATTTCTTCTGAGGCCCTGATCACAGCCCTGCATGGCTTGGCCTCTCATGTCGACATGCCCATTGCTATCGGCAAACACTCTGTCGTGTGCCGCACTACTTCAGCTCGCCTTACTCTCGAGGCCGAGATGGCTGCCTTGCGCACTGGCGCATCCTCCTCCACCTCCTTAGATCCATCCACTTCTTTCCTATCACATCCCTATTTTCTCGCTCTCGAGCAAAACGTCGACGACATTCTCCGTCTTCTTACCCATATCCACGGTCCTCCACCACCATTTCCACCCCCATCACCTCCTCCGTCTCCCCCTAGACGGTCATCCCTCTCTCCACCACTGTTTCCCTTCCCGTCACTTCTTCTCCTCCCACCACCACTCCGTCGAACCTCCACTCCCACTACCCTTCACTTCCATTACCACCCCCTACCCGCGTCGCAGGAAAGAGATGGCTGTGTGCGCGAGATCACTACCTACACCCTCCTCGTCACTCGTCGTATCCCTACCACCTTCCGTTACCACCGACACCCCACCCATCATTCACACCCCCACTGAGCCCATCCGTCCACCATCTCCACCCATTTCTCCACTTCTTCGCACGACCATCACCTCTCCCGCCCACACCCCTCAGGTATCTTCCAAGGAGGATGAGGAGCATGCCGCTCCTGCACCTTGATTTCCCTTTTTCTGATTTTCCCCTAGCCATTTGTTCTGCATCATCTTGATTATATCTTTTTTCTAGCATTATTGAGATCAGCTTGGGGGAAATCAATATTTTGTGATTGTCGTATTGTCATTTATTTGATATGTGTTTGTTTTGTGTGTCTGTGTGTATGTATTTTATATGGTTCATCTGTGTATTTATTTCTCCATGTTTCTATATCTCTTCTTGTGTATTTTTCATGTTTTTCCCGTTTCTTTGTCGGTGCGTACTTCCCTCCCATCTTTCGTCCCCCCCCGCATTTTCTCCTATTGCATTAAGGGCAATGCAACATTCAGCTTAGGGGAGTCGCACTATGTGCATCAGTTGTGTCTTTTTCACCGTTTTTGAGTCGTTTTTCGTCCGTGTTTTCTTTTTTCTTTCCATCCTTTTATTCTCTCTCTCCTAGAGATGACCCCCCTATGACGAAACTGCCACTGAACCACACACACTTAGCTTAGCTACGATAACCATTCTCACTAACCCTAGGAAGCCGAGTCCTATTGCATTTTTTGCTATGTGGGTTCACTTTGCTTTTGTGTGAGTTGTGTGTCGTGACTAGCTAGTTGGTGTGCTTCTACGTTGTGATTTTGTTTTATATGCATGTCCTTGGATGAGCCCTAGACTAGGGGTGAGCACGGTTTGCTCAAACCGCCCGAACCGAACCGGACCGAACCAGACCGAGCCAAAAACCGAACCGAACCGCTCTCCATCGGTCTGGTCTGGTCTCAATCGTTGGAAACCGCCACTTATATGGTCTGGTTTGGTTTCACCCTGTCGAAACCGCTTAAACCGAACCGAACCGACTCCTAACATGAAATTATTGATTTGTGATGACTAAGTGTGGTTATTTGTTAGGCGCTGGTTTGGAATCGCAGAGGGTATTGGACCAAAATATACAGATGATGGAAGCTTAATTAACAAATATTGTAGCTATTCAAATATCCCATCATTATATGCTTAATTGTGTTATTAAATATTACAGTTATCTGCTTAACTTAAAAGTGTTTGGATGAATCACAGTTTGTTAGTTAATGAGAAGTATATATCAATCAATATCAGAGAACATCGTGTAGTTAAATGAAAGAAAAAAATTCATTAGGCAAGCAACCAACAAAGACATGCAACCAAACCATGCCCTTTGCCTAACCCCACCCCATTAAAGACACAGCCAAACATGACCTACGCTTAGCCATATCGATCGGCATCAGAGTCAATTCCCCACTCTCCCCTCTCAAATTTCCACCCTCATCCCTCTCTATATATTTCTCCTGCCCCTATGTGTCTCATCATCACTGCCTAATTTTCCCTGGTTTGATAAGGAGCACAGAAATGAAGCCATGTCATGAAATTATTTTAATGACAAAGTCTATATTTAGCAAAATTGGGTATACGAGGGGATCTTCCGTCATCATATGTCTGAACCGCGGTTCCAAACCGAACCGAACCGCTCCAAGCGGTTTTCGTTGGCTCGAAAACCGTCGGTCTGGCGGTCTGGTTTGGTCTGGCCTGTGAGAAACCGCTACTTATACGGTCTGGTTCGGTTTAGGTCCCAAACCGCCGGTTTGAGACCGTGCTCTCCCCTACCCTAGACTATCATGCTTCAATTTCGAATATGCGGTATTTTGCCTCCACTGTCTGCTTCTTTATGCATGAATTATCTATATATTTACGCTTCAATTCGCATGTGTCAGGACTTTACCAATAGGACTAGGATAACCCATTTTGATTATGCTCTGATTCGCGAAAAAATTTTCTTTTGTCCACGTGTTTAGAATCGAATTCTTTTTTGTTTTACTTGGTGCAAATCCCTCGTCGTGTACTGTTCTTCTGCTTGGGAGAGTACACCAAAAAAAGAAGAGAAAAAAAGAGAGGAAAAGAAAGGAGAAAAGAAAGAACATGTATAGCCAAAATCCAAAAAATATACAAATATCCAAAACCCAAAAAGAATTTGTTGTGAATATTACTCCTATCTGCCGTGAATAATGGGAATGCGAGAATTTGCACTAAGTGCTCTCCTCCACACCTACTTAACCCCCTTCGTTTTCGAACACACTTGGCATAGAAGCTTTCTAGCAATCATCTAGGCAATCGTGCGGTGATTCCCTAGTTCCTAGCAGTAGAGTCCCTGACATGTGATATGTTTCAATTCTTACTCTATTCTCATGCATGCTTGAGCTATTATTCACCGCTAACTCGAATTGATTCGATATTTGGATCATTCCATGGGCATGTGTATATGGAGCTTTATTGCACAATTTAGATAGTTACACCGTCTGCTAGCCCACGACCTCACTCATTTGCGCTTCACCACGTGGGCTCATGACACTAATAGGGACTCATATTCCTGGGTTTAGTGCGATGCTTATCACATGCTTGCTTAGTGTGACGTGTTAGTTTTTGTTGGCTCTGACGGGTGATCTAGGATTTCCTTTCCCTTTTCTGTTTCTTCCTTTCTATTTTTCCCTCCAAGCTTCTATTCTCACTCGTCTTCCTTGAGGACGAGGAAGGGTTCAGCTTGGGGGATTTTGATGTGCGTTTATATTTTATATATTCATGTACGTCTTCTCCGTGATTTCCCGTCGTTTTTTGTTATTTTGAGTTCGTTTTTTGTGATTTTTAGTTCCTTTTCACTTTTGTTGTGTTTTTGTGCTTTTGCAGGAATTGATGGCACATGGGACATACAACGCTAACATCACGAGTCCCCGGAGCAACGGGAGGTGTCGCACAAGATCCTGAGAGCAAATCATCAAGAGAAACCACGTATCAGCTCTCAACCGATCGGGTGGACAGACCCACACGATCAGTTCGTGCTGGCGTATCTGTCCAGAGGAAGATCCAACTCCACCCGATCGGTTTAGCGATCAGGTGGATGCGACACAGCTTGCTGTTTTTGAGTGCAAAGTTCACCCGATCGGTTGACTTGTCACCCAATCGGGTCACCTGTAGCAGTTGATTCCATGCTTGAGAATTCAAGGACTCATCCGATCGGTTCAGCGATCGGGTGAGGTTATTCAGAGCCGAAGACCAAGTCCAACCGTTGCCTCACCCGATCGGTTGATGTTTCAACCGATCGGG
The DNA here is from genome assembly GCA_030789695.1 of Scilla litardierei. Classification (NCBI taxonomy): domain Eukaryota; kingdom Viridiplantae; phylum Streptophyta; class Magnoliopsida; order Asparagales; family Asparagaceae; genus Scilla; species Scilla litardierei. The sequence goes on along the minus strand of CM061132.1, from coordinate 77,117,037 downwards.
TGAGCGTTTATTTTTGTCTTTTAGTGGGAATATTCCCTGGCATCTTGCCAAAATGTATAAATAGACCTAGGTTTTCCAAAAAAAAACGTAATCCCCATTTTCTTAAGATGTTTTAGGGGTTTTTGGTTGCTGAGAATTTATTTTCATTTGTAAGTTTCTTGATCGTTCTTATACTTTAATATTGCGTTTATAATATCATTTGTTACAGTAGTTTATTGCTTGATTCTCATTTTGATGGCTAAAATTTGTTTTGTTGCATGTAATGCCATGATTAGTGAGTAGTTTCTAAATCTGGGACATTGGTGGAAGCCCCTTCATGTGTTCTCCCTAGAACGACCGTAGGATTAGGGATTTGATAGGAGATAGGGATTTATATGGTTACACTGGGGTGTTTTATTATCATTGGCGAGAGAAAGACCACCTTTGACGGTCGGGCCAAGGGGAAATAAAACGGGAGTTTGATCCCCTAGCCACAGCTCACCCCCTAGCGTAGACATTGATTCCTCGCGCGTGGGAATGGCTTGGACGAAATGTCGGGAGAAATCATTACGAGCTTAGTGCTCCCAGAGTCGGGCAGTGCTGGACATGGGAATGCCCACCGTCCGAACCCGGGTAGACCTAGCGTATCATCCTGGGCATCGACTGGAATATCGGGCCCATAGGACACTAGGTATCACTATTAGAGGAGACGTCTCACCGCTAAACCCTAGAATCTGATCACATTCCTATCCGTCGGTCGTAATAGTGAGAACTCATGATAGGACGGAAGCCAAGGTCCTAGGTTGCCTTTTTTATCTCTTACACCTTTTGCATTAGTTTACCATCATGACACCCATCAAGCGATTTACCTAGCTCACCCACCAGGTGATCAGGATCCCGATTGTTCACAAGCACATTACACGCCTCCCTGTGTTTGACTCTCAAGCCACACCTCGACACCGTGCGCTTGCGGTTACAAATTTTAATCCTAGTACCCCCATTTCGATTTGATTGCCAAACGGACGGGCGGTCACATCAGCATAACCAAGTAACTGGGAGGAGGAACCTCTCTAGTAGTATAGTCCCAGATCTATAGAACCCTGGAGGTAGCGTAGAAGATACTTTACTCCGTTCCAGTGGCACTTTATAGGCGTAGCACTGTGTCTGGCAAGTAGATTAACTGCGAACGCTATATCAGGACGCGTGTAGTTTCCCAGATATAGAAGTGCTCCAATGGCACTGAGGTAGGGTACTTCAGGACCCAGTAACTCCGCCCCCTCTTCCAGTGGCCGGAAGGGGTCATTATGAATATCCAGTGATCTCACGACCAAAGGAGTACTTAAAGGATGACATTGTTCCATTCGAAACTTGTTTAAAAGTTTCCTTGTATAGTTTATTGGTGTAACAAGATTCCACCTCTTAGGTGTTCAATCTGTAAGCCAAGACAGTACCTCGTTTTGCCTAGGTCTTTCATTTCAAAGGTATGCTTTAAGCTTTCAGATATCTTATTGATCTCTGCAGGAGATCCTATGAGATTTAAGTCATCCACATATACTGCGACGATGACAAATCACGTTCACGTTCTTTTGATAAAGATATACTGGCAGACTTCATTGTTTGTGAATCCTTGCTGTGCAAGGAAAACACTTAGTCTGTTATACCACATTTTTTTATTGTTTAAGACCATATAATGATCTTTGGATCCTTACCGAAAAGACGTCCCGAGGTCTCTCTTTCATCTCTGGGGGTAAATTAAACCCATCTGGAAGTCTCATATAGATTTCTTTATCTATATCGCCATATAGATATGCAGTCACAACGTCCATAAGCTGCATTTCTAGGTTTTCCAGAGATGATAGGCTAAGCAAGAATTGGAAAGTGATCACATCCATGACCGGGGAATATGTATCTTCATAATCAATCCCGGCCTTTGGGAAAATCCATGTGCTACAAGGCGTGCCTTGTAGTGTACGATCAAATTTTCTTCGTTTCTTTTTCTGATGAAGACCCACTTATATCCCACAGGTTTAACACCTACAAGTGTTTGGACTACTGGTCCAAAGACTTTGCGTTTCAAGAGTGCGTCCAGCTCTACTCTTATTGCCTCGTCCTACTTTGGCCAATCATCTCTGCGGTTACATTCTGCTAGAGATCATAGTTCGACGTCATCGTCGTCTTCAGCGACGTGAACGACAATAGCAAACGCAAAATCGTCGTCGATGACTGTGCTATGTCTGTCCAGTACCTCTCCCCCATACGTACGTAATTTAATGATGTTTCTTCTATTGTTTCCTCTGCAGGGGAAATAAGGAGAGGAGAGGTCGCTGGTCTGAGCGCAGCATCCGGAGGAGGGATCATCTTATTATCTCCAGGAATCTTCCTCTTTCGAGGAACTTTATCTTTTGAACCTGGTAGACGTCCTCTTTTCAATTGAGGTACAGCCAATTCTGCTGCCGGTGGATTGCATCCATCTTTGGGGATGTCAATCCTAGCTGGCGTGTTAGCAGCAGGGACGTGTGAATGAACAATCTTCGGGTTGTCCGTAAATTTATCCGGTACTAGGTGTACTGTGTTTGGAATGTGAAGGATCTTCAGGATCTCATCTTCACACAGATTAGTACGCAGATCATAAAGGGACAAAGACTTCTTGTCCCAAGAAATGGTCTCAGAAGCATCAGGCTTCTTAGACTGTGTGCCTAGTTTTGGAAATGATTTCTCATCGAATTCACAGTCATCAAGACATGCCTTAAATGCGTCCCCCGTGAGAGGTTCTAGGTATCTAATAATAGAGGGCGAATCAAACCCAATATAGATACCTAGACGACGTTGAGCACCCATTTTGGTACTCTGAGGTGGTGCTATTGGGACATACACCGCACAACCAAATACTCTCAAATGGGAGATATCTGGTGGTGCGCCATAGCTAGCTACATCGGGGATAATGTATGGCCACCAGAGGGCCTTATCCTAATGAGCGATGCGGCATGTAGTATAGCATGCCCACAAGCCTCCACAGTCAACTGGGATTGCATGAGCAATGGCCGTTCAATCCATTAGAGTCTCTTTATAAGAGACTCTGCTAATCCATTCTGGGTGTGAACATGAGCTACAAGATGTTCAACTTCGATACATGTTGCCTGGAAATAGTCATCGAAGACTTGTGAAGTGAATTCGCCCGCATTATCAAGACGTAGTTTCTTGATATGGCATCGGGGAAATGAGCCCGCAATCTAATTATTTGCGCCAATAGCTTTGGGAAATCTAGGTTGCGGGTGGACAATAGGCACACATAAGACCATTTTGTGGATGCATCAATCAGTACCATGAAGTACCGAAATGGGCCACTTGCAGGGTGAATAGGCCCGCAAAGGTCGTCATGAATTCTCTTTAGGAAGCCAGGAGACTCTAATCCCACTTTCAGGAGGGAGGGTCTCGTTATTAGTTTTCCCTGAAAACAAGGGGGACAAGGAAATTAACCCTTTTGAAGAATCCTCTGGTTCTTCAAATTATGTCCACGGCATTCAGAGATGATGCGACGCATCATAGCTGATCCAGGGTGACCAAGTCTATTGTGCCAGAGTTGAAACTTTGGCAATGAAAGGCACTTCTGGTGCTCAATCATATTGGCCTCTATTGGTTGAATATACGTGTGGTAGAGACCCGACGGGAGTCCCTTAAATCGTTTGTAGATAGTCTTCTGGCCATCTTCTTGACGAATCACATACATATATTCAATGTTTTCTTCATCTCTAGTTTCTAAGTGATATCCGTTAAAATGAATATTTTTGAAACTATGATATTTCTATTGGATTTTGGAGAGAATAGTGCATTTTGTATTTTAAGTCTTGTGTTATTTGGGAGCAATATGATTTCTTCCCCAGATCCTTCGATTATGTTGGACAGTCCCGAAATTGTGATAACATGACCGGCATATTTGTTTAAGCTATAAATATAGCATGGATCGCGAAGGATAGTGTTCGTTGAGGAACTGTCCACTAGGCACCCATACTTCATCTATATATAAGCAAAATGAAAGTTTATTTAAGTAAATGAAAAACGGCCATTCAAATAAAAGTGCTTTCAAAGTAAACTACAGATGAAGCTACATAGATTTAAATGCATAGATATAAAGATAGGGCTCAATCGAGCAGATCGTCATTCTCGAAGTCTTTTGCAGTGAACTTGGTTGGCGGTTGAATAGCCGCCAAGTTTGTTTCAGGCGGAGGCTTCTGGCTCGCCTGATACAGATCCTGGAGGTGGCGAGGAGTGCGGCAGTTTCTGGACCAATGTCCAGTCATGCCACATCTATGGCATTTATCCTCCCAGTTCTTCTTAGGAATTGACACTGGACCAGTGTTCTTACGCTTCCATGTGAAGTTTTTCTTCCTCTGGTTGTTGTTGTTCTGGGGTGGTACTCTTGCTGGCTTCATTGCAGCTTTCCCTTTGTTAGTTCTAGCCTTCGACTTGTTTTTTCACTTCTGGGGAGAAATATGGTGGGCTTCACGGATCAGCGCAGCACCAGCAGGGCGCAGAATATGAGTGGCAAGTAGTAAGTCTCTATTCTACTCTGCCCTAAGAAGGCAATAGAGCATATCAGAGAACTTCGTGAAGTTGCGTTCACGGTACTGTTGCATGAGGATGGCATCTTTCTCGTGGAACAAGGTAAATGTCTTTTCCAACATGCGGTGCTCAGAGACTTCTTTACCACACAACGTCAGATGTGAGGTGATATTATGAAGTGCTAAGTTGTACTCAGCAACGGACTTATAGTCCTGAAGATGGAGGTCTTCCCACTCATAACTGGCACGTGGTAGTATGACATATATTCGATGCCTATAACATGCCTCAAGTGCTGTCCACAACTCAAGAAGGTCTTCTTCCGTTATGTATTCGGACTTTAAGGTCCGATCTATGTGTCTCCTGATATAGATAATGGCTTTCGCCTTATCCATATAGGAGACAATGGTAGTAAAGCTGCCAGCTGGCGGTGCCGCTACAGTAGCATTGCTAGCAGTTGCCTCGGCCGCTGTGGGGGCCAAAATTGAATGAAGGAGTGCCATTGAATGCAAGTGGAACTTTAGGTCCACTCACCAGCTCAGGTAGTTCTTTCTTGCTGCGTCAAGGGCCTCGAAATCGACGCTAGCCAATTTTGCCATTTATCTATGCAATTGAATATAAATGAATTAATATTTGGTAAAAATAAATTCACGCAAAAATAAATAAATAAACAGTCATGTGGGGATCAGCCAGATACCCTTAGAAATAAAATGTCCAAAAGTGTCCGAATACAATCCATGAAAATGAAATAAAAAAGAAATTAAAAATACAAATTGGAAACCCATATTAGGTCCCTACATATTGCAGATTTCATCTTCGTCTTCAATTTGGCTGAGCTCCGGTCTTTTAGCATTTTACATTTATAACCTCACTACAATTCCTCTCAAAACAGAAAAAGAAAACGAGGAATATATATTTTAAAAAAAGGTGTATCAAAATGGCCAATCCCAAATCATAAGACTGAATTATTTATTACATCCACGCAGTTTTATATATGCTACAGGCAAATAATAACTTCGCAACATCACAGACATTCCAAAATTCATCAAACGCAATTTATTGGGAAAAATATTAAATTTATGTTAAAAGGTTACTAGGACCACGGGGAAACGTCATTACCCGTTAGGTTAGATAACTAACCTAACGACAGAGCGGTCTCAGGATCCTTGTAATCATCAAAACGTAAAATAATATTTTATCCAATATTAAATAAAGAGATAAATGATAGAAATTAAACAGATAAAATAACATTACCCAATTATAAAGATAAAAGCCCTTAGGCTTGATGCAATCTTCAGGATCAACAACAAAAATATCTTTATTTTTATTTATGGGTTTTAAGGGCTTATATCCCATATGTTATAATAATGCAAAATTATTATTAAGCTTACAAATTGAAAATGACAACAATTTCATCATCTCCCCCAAATCACAATTTCGTCATCTCCCCTAATTTGCTATCAAATTCGCAATTTTAAATCCCCCATTTCTGTCAATAAACCCCCAATTCTGTCAATAAACCCCCAATTCTAATGAAGATCCCCTGACAGGGGGGAGATGTTAAGACTACTACCGTGAGGAGCCTCCCGACTGGGAGGGCCATCGATTGCAGAGGCAGCCGCAAGCGCCTCACCCCCCCCCCCCCCCCCGTCGGGGGGCAACGACAGGGAGCCCCCCGATGGGGGGGGGGGCGACGACAGAGGAGCCCCCCCCCCTCGTCGGGGGGCATCGACAGGGAAGCCCCCCCGGTCCCAGGGGGCGTCGACAGAGGATCCCTCCCCCCCTCCGGGGGGGTCAGCGAAAGGGAGCCCCCCCCCTCGGGGGTGGCAACAGGGAAGCCTCCCGTCCAGGGGGGGTCGACGATAGGGAGCCCCCCTCGGGGGGGCGGAGACAGGGAAGCACCCCCCTGGTCCAGGGGGGTCGGTGATAGGGAAGCCCCCCCCCCCCTTCGGGGGGTCGGCGACATAGAGCCCCCCCTTCGGGGGGAAGGGGGGAGATGAGGAGTCCCCGTTAGGGGGAAAGTATCATCTCCAAAAAATATTTTTTTTAGTTATATTCTGATAATAATAACAAAATTCCAAAAACATGAACATCTTAAGATCGAAAAATGGGCTTAAGATTTGTTTTTCACCTAAATTAACTAGGTGTATGTTCTTGATTTTTAGCAAAAAATGTATATAATTTTTGCATATTATATATCTACGGGATAAGAAATTATACCTTTAGATCATTGATCTAGGGAAGAACAATTGTAATCCGTAGATAAGAAAAAAATAATCCCCGCTCCGTAAATCGACGTCGCAAGAGCTTTGCCGCAACGGATCGCTGCAATAAAAGATTCCTAAGCGCTGTGATGGTGATTTGAGGGGGATTATTAGGAGAAGATCAAGAAGTAAAGCTAAAGTGCTGATAACGTGTTGGAAATTAAGAGAATGAGTAACCATGGCACAAAGCCATGGTTCTCTATTTATTCATAATATTAGAATGCCAATGGACATGGGATACCAAAGGTCCCCATTAGTAAGCTTGATGAGGAGTAATGATGGGATAAAGATGAGAGGAGGCCAAAAGCCTCCCTCATTCATAAAAATGAGCTATTTGATCTCATTGAAGGGAAGAAATAGTTCCATTTTATCACATCATAATATAGTTCCATTTTATCACATCATAATGTATTTTTCAGTAGAAAGTTGGAACATGTCTTAACTCTTGTAAGTAGTTTCCCTTGTGTTTTGAAGGAACAGAACAATTCACATAAAGCTTGGTTCGAGTTGCTTGCTATGTTTAGAATTTCAACAGCATGCTACTACTCTTGTATGCGAGCGCATGCACTTGCTCATTCTGGAAGGGATTTTTTTATTTGAAATCAATCTTTAAGCAATGTGAATGAAAGCATGCTCTGTCTGGTGTGACTCGGAATTGGCACCCGAGCCCGCCCGAGCTTGGCCTGAGGCTCGAATAGATCGGTATTTCTGAAGCCCGCTTCTTACAAGCCTGACCTAATGTTAAGTTGGGTCGGGACTAGGCCTGAAAAAGCACGAGCCCGGACCGGCCTGTTGCCATCCCTGTCTGCTATTCATCTGGGGCGGGATTGATCCACGCGCTACCATGTGACATGGTTCCACACCCGATTCCCTCTCAAATCCGAGTCCAAGTCGGGAACATTCTCGTTCGTTTGATTCGAGCGGGACTCCATTGTGATTGCACCACGTGGCTGAGATCCGCATGTTCACCCGTCGCATCGCTCAAACTCTTAATTCAAATTGGAGTTAATTTTGGCAGTTTGGTCATCGATCAATGGCTTCAGTTACGTCGCGTCACCCTGAATCAGGTGCGTCTGATGAAGCGGTAAAGCGTGAGATTCGGCCACGTATCTCGTACTGAGCGGGGTGTGTACGACACCGTATTTACGCCATATTTACGACGTATTTTCCTTATATTTTTGCATTTTTATGGTATTCTGCATTCAAAAATTTATAGAAATTAGCACAAATCATAGAAAAATACGAATAATTAGCCGTTGGAATCGTAAGACTAAGATCTACATAAGAAAAATATTAAAAGATATTAATACTCAATAAAATCGTATTTTATGCATGGAATAAGAGATTGAAAATACAAATAAATAGCCGTTGGAATCGTAAGACTGAGATCTACATAAGAAAAATATTAAAAAGATAGAAATACTCAATAAAATCCTATTTTATGCATAGAATAAGAGATTCCTCTAATGTTTATGAATAAACTCAATACGCTTGTATTAGAGGCCTAAATACGCAACTATGCACAAAATAATGCTAAATGAGGGGTTAAATATGCAATATTTACCCAAAATCAAATACTAGGTGGTGTATGTATTTCCTTGAGTATGGTGAATGTATATATTATATTTAGTAGTTTATGTACATATATGCAATATACGTATGAGTAGTACAGATGGATGCTCTGATACTATAATCAATCATCCGTATTAATCCCTAATGTTATATTCTCCTTCACAGAATCGATACAGGAACCGTGATATCTTCCTCCAAGATGGCTCACTCCGAGCCTTCTCTATTGAAGAAGATTTTATTGGGAATTTAGACGAGTTTTAACCGACAGATAGAAACGTTAGCTAAAGTTCAAACTTTCTATCAACAAAAGTTCAGGTTCAGAGAATTGGTAGCTTCAAGTAGTTCAGGGATGGTTGAGGCACACTGAGGATGATCTTCTTGCAGTGGGATATCCACAAGACGGTTGGATGGATGTTGCTCGAAGACAATTGACCCATCAGGCTCGTGATTGGTGGGATGGAGAAGAACATCATCTGCTCAGGTCTATCCCATAGGAGAAGTTTAAGGAATGATTTGAGTCTAAGTTTCTACCAGAGACAATGAAGGATGAGCTTAGGCAGCGATTCGAGCAATTAACCCAGAATCATCGAAGCATAGATGTTTATGATACAGAGATTTCTATGTTGAGCAAGTTTTCTCCGGAGTTAGTCACATCAGATGCCAACAGAGCTTGACGCTTCTGCATGGGCTTAGATCCCGAGTATAGAGGAGCAATGTCTACCTTGGATCTACCCAGTCATGAGGCGGTGTTAAAGGTAGCAAGGATGCATGAGACTTATCTGAGGAGTGTGGAGAAGACTCCAATGGTCGATGAGGGATGTTCTCCAGGGCAGTAGGAAAGGTTTCTCAAGTTCATGCAGACTACTCTATTTTAGAGATCAGGGAACTTGCCATCTTCTTAGAAACAAATATCTTGCCAGCATTATGGCAAGCATGGGCATAAGAAGGATGATTGCAGATCCTTGCTTAAGCGATGTTATATATGTGGCGAGTCAGGACATGTCAGTAGGTTTTGTCCATGACGAAGCGTCTTTCTGATACCTATAGCAGCTAAGCTCGTACATCAGAGAAATCTTCCATCTGCTCCTTAGAGGTTGCTCATCCCAGTGCCATCAGAATTGAACCCTCTAGTTTCCCGAGGACAAAAGGTTTTTGCTATGACCGCTTTAGAGGTGAACGATCTTGATCAAACTACTACGAGTATCCTTCCAAATCTTCTTGAGTTCTTCCTATTTAGATTATTTTTTATCCATGTGTATGAATAGAAATTCAGTATCTATTCTTATCCGCTAGAATAGCAGGTTTCAACTTCCTAGTATAGATACCTTAGTTTGAAATATAGAGACGGTGTCCCTTCTACCTTAATTTTGAAATTCCAAGGCCGGAATTTATTTTAAGGTGGGTAGAATGTGATACCTTGTTTTTGTATGTATAGGTATTACATATGTCTGACCATATACGTACATGTATAATTTTGTGCAATTTTCCCTAATTTTTACAATGACAAAACTATTTTAAAATAATTTTTAAACATTATTTGAATTATTATAAGTAAAATAATTAGATGAAATACTTGTATTTAGGGGTGTACATAGTATTAAATGGTGTATTCCTACTTATTAGAAAGTAGAATCCTTGAAAATTCCTATGAATACACTTAAGCCATTATGTGTCATCTTTCCATTAATCCACACCTAACCCTTGCCACATGTCATCATTAAGGAGTAAGAGGTTGATGACAAGGATTAGAGAATATTTAGAAAGGAAGAAAAAATTTGAGGAAATGAGGAATAAAGAAAAAGGGAAAAGGAAAATCTCTTTCTCTCCCTCTCAGCTCAAGCAAGCTCACCCAAGCCTCGTTGATGCTTTATTCTTCCACCAAAACTAGCGCCCAACAACCCATTTCTTAAACCATACTACCGTTGAAAATGATGAGATAGCTTTCGGAAGGTCATCAAGGAAAAGAAGGGTCAAAGAACTCTAGAAGGACAATAAAAGGTAGGAATTCTAACTAAATAGCTAGGGTTTCTATTTTAGATTCGCGTAGAAAGTAGTGTAAGTTCCATAGAAATCGGCAGCATTCGACACGACACGATTGTGTCATGGTCGTTTTGATCGCCAGTCGCACTCCACACGACCCAGTCAACTTAGACACAGTTGTGTCTCTCACCGCATAGGCCCCTAGCACAATACGGTCGTATCGTGGGTTATGAAATCCTCTGATTCGACACGGCCGTATGATGTAGACACGGTCATGTTGACCACTTGGTGCGAAACTTCCCATAGATTAACGTGGTCTCCACACGATCGTGTGGTTTAATGATCGTGACGTAGGCCTTCTGAGACCCTAAATGTTATTCCACACAGTCATGCAGAACCCCCCAAAACAATTGTGTGGTTGAGCTATTATTTTTAGCTTTACTTCTGTGCTCACACGATCGTGTGGTTAGCACCAAACGACAGTGTGGGTTGTTCTTCCAGCACAAGATGCATGTTTTAGTTTAATCCAAGTGTTTTGATTCATATGTTAATTGGTGTACTTCATATTCATGATTATATGTGTCATTACCATGCCATTGGTTTATCAGGATTAATATTGTTAATGGTGCTTCCTATATCACACCTTGTTTTATATGTTTGAATGAGATAGTAGCTTGAATGAGAGGATTAACATCATGTTTGTTTATTTATGCTTAGGGATGTGTGGAGATGTTAAACATATTCCATTTTATGTAAACTCTTCCATGAATTATGTTAGCCCCATGTTTGTATGTGTACTTTGGGTGGTAATGGAAAGAATGGGAATCCAATTAAATTAACACCACATAGACCAAAGTGCCACATGGACCAAAGTGCCACGGAAATGCCAGGGGCCACCTCTTGAATCTATGTGTGGTATGATAGACGGCATGGACCTACATGCTACATGGACCAGTGTGCCATGGAAATGCTGAGGGCCACCTCCTGAATCCATCGGAGCCACCTCTAATATCCATGAGACCGTGTAAATAAAGTGATTGGTGGACATGTGTTTCTCTATTAACCAATTGTAATTGTTCACTTATGTTTCTACTTGTGTTTACTTTTACACACACAGTTTATTAGCTGATGCCTTACTTTTAATTCCTGCCGAGATCTGTTGTAGAGTTTTTACGCTCTTTTACTTGTCTGCGCTGTTCTACTTTACTTTATGTACCAGACCTGTTGTCAGTCCCTGGTAGACAGACCTTAATATGTAGATCGAATCTGAGACTGTACCCTTACTAGCTTAGTTAGACTTTCCTACTGGGTCACACATTAACGTGTCCCATTTACATTTTCCAGGTTTAGGAGCAGAGCAATTAGAGCAGATCCTGACTCTGGAGTTTACACCCAGTTCTGAAGTAGAGGAAGATCCCACCATGGGTGAATTTGTTCAGTCGGGTTTCCAGGGGTAGAGTAGAGTGTGCGGTGTACAGTGTGTAGTCACTTTTCTCTTTTGTGGGTTTTTGGGGAGATCTTATTTTTGTTATTTCCATTTTTGTTCTCTGTACTGAGATGATGTATGTAAAAAATGTAATTGTAATAATAATAAAAGATGTTAGACTTTGTACTTTTGTTTTCTGTTATTTGTGTTGTTTTTGTGTTGGAGCATTACGTATATTTCCCAGCACGTGTGAAGTGGCATGCCTGTTCTTTCTTGTACACACTCTCTTTCCTTCTCTTTCTTCTTCAAACTCGCTACTCTGAGAATACTTGGGACGGATTTGTACTACCTAGGTATCTAGGGGAGGGGTGTGTGACAAGGTGTCGATGTCATTTGTCGCTAGAGTGCTTCAACCAAGCTCTGCTACCGATTGTAGGATCTACAATACATGCACTACTAAGCAACACACACTACAGGAAGCGTGAATAGTGTAATGGCAATTTAAAAGCTAATTAATATATTCTTGCAAGTGCGGAATTATTAAGCAAGACAATTAGCAAATATATAATAGAGACAACATAATCACAACACAATCGTAAACACACGATGTATCCTGGTTCAGTAATTGTCTACTCCACTCCCACACTCTTCCAAGAGTCTCGTGGATTTCCACTATCAATGCCTTTTCCAAGGCAAACCGATTATAACTCACACTTTTCCAAGTGTCTCACACTCTTTTCCAAGAGACTATGTGTTCCAAGATAGCACACCATATTACAAGGGCCAACATCTCTTTACATAGAGACACTTCCATAACCTGGAAGTTAGGTTTCACAAATGAAATGAAATAAGAAAATACACCCTTCAATTACCTTAATTAAATGAAATTACTAATGTGAACTGTAAAGGCAATGAAGAGTGGTTGTGCAAGGGCCATATTCAGCTTTGTGCACTTATGGACTTCCCTGAGTTGGATGCAACAATCAAAGAAGTTCAAAGAAGGAAAGAGAGAGATGAAGAGTGAAGCTTTAAGGAGAGTTTTTGCTCACTAAAATGATCTCTATTCAGTATGTATTGGTGCCAAAAACTCCCTCACATTTTTTCTTAAATACCCTCTCAAAACAGCACGAAAACCGAGAAAAATCGCCTAGCAGAGACACAGTCTAACAGTGATAAACGGGCAGATTTCCTCGTCATCATACATTTGAAGAAGGGTTCCCAGATGGCTGATCAACTGTTCAGACGTCTGGTCATCTAACTTTAGACGACTGAGAATGAGTTGGTTTTGGAACATATTGAAGAACCAACTATAAGCAATCAGATGTCTGAAGAACGGTAATCAGACGGATGATGCATTGTTCAGTCATTTGACAATCTTTCTTCTGACGGCTGGACACAAGTAGGTGAGGGGGGAGAGAGAGAGAGAGCTCTCGAAAAACTGAACCCATACTTATTCAGACAATTGAAGTTCAACGCACATACTTCTGAGAAACTACTCAGACATCTGGCTAATAAACTTCAGACGGCTAAAAGAAAGTTGTTTCTAGCAAGATAAAAGCTGACGTGCCAACATCTGGTGACTTTATTCCAAACGTCTGGTCTTGGTCCAAAACACAATGAAGAGTGTGTTGGCCATGTAACCTATTGGGATGAGTTCTAGACTTCTCCTATAGTTCACTAAGATGGTAAGTGACATGAATGTGTGTATGTAACCATCTAATCAAGGCATACATGTATTCTACAAAATAAAGAGCAAAATGCATAAAGAATGAAAATAAATTACAATAAGCTTCTTGATTCTTCGTGGATTTAATACGCATATGCTCCATGCCTTGAGTTCATCATCCAATTACCAAATGTTTTGTCTCCCTTCGAGGTATAATCAATGTTAATTATCTGAGACTAAACACCTTGAGACATTAGTAACACATAATGTGGTGATCATCATCAAAACAATATTGGGCTTAATGGCCAATATCCAACACTCCGAACCAACGCTCTGATACCAATTTTTGTGCACAAATGCAGAAGCTATTAGATCATCAGACGATCTGGTAGTAGAAGATGAGCAAAACCCGAGAGGACAATAGTACAGATTAGATCTTTAGGCCGTCAGTCAACCATGGAAAAACCATATAGCTTTTATTCAAAGGAAGATTAGAAAAAATACAATTTTTCTTACTATTGTATAGAAGAAGAAGGACTCAATATGGCACGACCCGTTCTCTAGACTACGAGAGAAACGAGAGGGACAAGGCCACGTTATATTCGGATCCAAGGGAATAATCCCATAAAATCCAAATATACTAAGCATAAATTATGAATTTCCATTACATTACAGCAGGCCACTGCGAATACTGAAATAATACAAACAACAGAAAGAAAAGAACTAACTGTACAAATGCTCCAACACAGAAATTCAGCACAAAAGAAATACACACACACACACACACACACACACACACACACACACACACACACAGAGAGAGAGAGAGAGAGAGAGAGAGAGAGAGAGAGAGAGAGAGAGAGAGAGAGAGAGAGAGAGAGAGAGAGATAGAGAGAGAGAGAGAGAGTTGTCCAAAAGTACAACTAGTACATATGATAGTACAAGTGAGAGCTACAAAAGAAAGTGTGCAACTCTCAACCCAAAACAACAAAACATGTCCATACCCAAAAGAGAGTACAACGCACACGCTAGTCTAGCCCTGGTATCCAACACTATGCCCTCCTCCAGAAAACTGGTCCTGCTCCAGGGTCTGGCCTATCTCTGATGAAGTCTGAACCTCCTGAACCAAACTCTAAACCTGAGGGGGAAAGGGGGTGGGCACGTCAATGCGTGACCAGTAGGAACTACACTAATCCAGTACAGAAAATTAGGTTATTATTGATTCTTCTACCTTATATTAACTTAATCATTATTTAAGAATATTTTTATATTACTGTTATTGTCAAACTATTCTTTGGAACCCCGGGTAAACGGTAAACATACGGCCCTGGACCTTACCCAGAGTGGGTGGAAACCACACATGGTACATCCGCTAGTGGACACGGGCACTGTAACGGAGACCTCTCCCTCTGTACCCCAAATTGGGCGGATACATGGTACATCCGCCAGTGGACACGGGCACTATAGTGGAGACCTTTTATTTTGTCTAGACATTTCATTTCCACTTTATCAAACCACATACATTTCCACTTTTCTAACAATGGATCATCAAGTCTGCTAACTTTCCCTCACGGAAGTGCAGCTCAACCACAGCCCTGCCACTTTCCCCTCACGAAAGTGCAGTCCAAACAACCCTCTCTAGTCCAGGCCTTACGTCTACGGTTTACCCGATCCACTACTAGAATACTCGCCCACTTACATGTGGAACAAGTAGCTAGTTTAACTCTCGGGTGCTTACTCATCTTATAACTACCCATGTCCATTGTTCTTGCCCATGTTCCATTTTCCCAATCATGTTTTCTCTACCAGTGGTCTCATTCACCACTAAAACAACATTTCCATTAAACCAAACAAATCCACTTATCATCATTGATCACAATGGGAATTATCTAATGACAATTCATAACCACTAAATTTCACTATGAACTTTCATATAGATTTGAATATGACAACAAGAGCATCTTAACATTAATTACATCATCACAAATTCATGAAAAATGGCATGATACAACTTATTTTTTTTACAATTGAACATAATCTAAAGTAATCACCCAACATGGCAATATTTAGACCACAATGAATATGTAAATCTATCTAACATTAATACAGCAGAAAGATTAGCATTTTTTGGCTAACTACAGTCAAAATTAGACTCAGTTCCTTCGTGCAAATTGTAGGAAATTTTCTGCATTATTTCGTAATGTCATAGATTACATAATTTGGATTTTTATGCTATTTATTACGATTTTTCTAAGTTACAGCAATATGTTGGAAAATTTAAGCATATGAAAAGAAAAGGAGATAATGAAACAACTTAAACTACATCCATCATGACTAAACTTTAACATAAACTTGGATTATCAATTACCATCCAACACAACATATAACCTACATGGTTGTTAACTGAACACCTACAAGGACATGAGCACTATATTGACAATAATAACCAAAATAATGTTAACATGGTAATTATTATACTCACCATTTTTTTCCAACATTCAACATGCATATAAAATTTGCATAGCTAAAATTTTCATGATCCACAAATATTCTAGAATCAAAATTTTAATGTAACATTCATATAGAGAAATACTACGCATTATAGCATTCAAATTTTTTTACTTCCATATTAAGCTTTAACATGCTAGAAAAATTCATCACCAAAATTTTAAGACAAGCATTATTAGACACAAATTCTAATGAAATAAGAGCATATTTATGAATCTAATCTAGTTACCCTTTAGCAAGAAGGTCTTATTAATCTAAACCTGTTATTCCTATATTAATACTAAGCTAATTTTTCATACTATAAGTAATTCCTACCTCTTATCTCCACCAGCCTTCAAGCTTGAATTCCACCTTCCTTCTTCAATCTCCCTCAATCGTCAAGCATGCATGCATGGGATAAAAAGAGGTGAAATTGAAGGGTTAAAAAAACATTTTGAGAGAGGAAAAATGATAAAAAAAACTCTTTGAATTTCTTTTCTCTTCCCTTTTGTATTTTCTCCCTATCATCATGCAATTAATTTAACCATGACAAGTGTACACTTATGTGTCACTAATGCATGCATTCTCTCATGCATGAGAGATTAGTGGAGTGTGTGTTGTCATGGTAAGAAAAATTGAAATTGAAATTTTCCTTTATTAAAAATACATGTATTCATTCTTATGCACTCATTTAATACCATATATTCTATTGTATATACAAAGTATTTTGAATTTAAGAAGTACTAGAAATAGTTTATTAATTATAAAAATTATTTTGAACTTAAGAAAAATTCTTTAAAAATATTGATAAATACAAGTAAGCCCGAAAGTATTTATACGATCAAAAATACACTAACTAATATTGTAGACATGGAACATGGTGTTTTTATTCTACCCTCCTTATAATAAATTCTGTCCTCGAAATTTCATGACATCGAAAACGATATGATACTCAGGATTTAAATAAAAAGATAATTTATATATATAACATCAAAATTACAGATACAAAGGAAAAGAAAGTCTATTCTATAAACAAATGAGAGTACTTCTCTCTCATCTCATCCTCAAGTTCCCAGGTAGACTCTCCTGGAGACTCTCGGTGCCACATAACCCTTACTAGGCTGATAACATTCTTCCTGAGCATCTTTTGCCTTTGATCCAGGATAGCTACTAGGTGTTGCTCATAAGTTAAGTCTGGATGCACTTCGACCTCTGAAAATTCCACAACATGATTGTGATCTCCCACATTTTACGAAGCTGAGATGTGTGAAATACGTCGTGTACTCCTTCAAGAGATGGTGGTAATGCGAGTATATAAGCAACCTCACCAACACGATCCAGGACTTCAAATGGACCGATGAATCTCGGACTCAACTTCCCGTGTTTGCCAAAATGTATCAATCCACATATCAGTGAGATCTTTAGAAACACATGGTCAACATGCTGAAACTCCAAGTGACGCCTTTTTGTATCTGCCCAATGTTTGTAACGGTCTTGGGCGATACGAAGTTTGTCTCTGATAGGCCACACTACATTCACTGCCTCAGCTATCATATCAGGACCCAGAAGTTCATGATGTCCTACATCATCCCAACTCAGAGGTGAACGACACTTTCTTCCATACAAATCTGTAAACAATGCCATACCAATACTTGCTTGATAGCTATTATTGTAGGCAAACTCTACAAGATGCAAATGATCCTCCCAAGACCCATTGAAATCTAACATGCATGCTCTCAACATATCCTCCAGAGTTTGTATGGTACGCTCAGACTGGCCATCTGTTTGAGGATGATTTACAATACTGAAGCTAAGATGAGTTCCCAAACTAGCCTGTAAACTCTTCCAGAAATGTGAAGTAAATCCGGAATCACGATCGTAGACTATGCATATAGGTACTCCATGGAGTCTTACGATCTCTTCCATATATCTCTTTTCCAGGTGGCGTCCCCACGGTCTATGTGTGTGATTGATCACTCCGTATTTTACACCTTTTTTCCGCATGTTTGCATGCCATTTAGATCGCTCAAATCATGTTTTTCACGATTTATCGACGATATTGCGATACTTTTCACGATTTGTAGTTTTTGTCGTATTTCAGGAGATTTGGAGCGATTTGGAGTGATTCCGAGATACACCTACTCCGGAGTGTCACCGACGACTTCCCCGAGGGGTATTTTGCTATTGGAGAGGAGCGGAAGAAGAAAGAACGGCGTAGGAGCGATGAGGAGGCAAAGATATGCAATTTGGACATCTTCAGCATCTCCCTCGGCCGAGTGAAGGAGTCACTCGGCCGACCGACTAGACCCCGCTCGGCCGGCCAGATCGGACACGCTCCAAGCGTTCACTCGGCCGAGCATCAGAAGCCGCATCGGCCGAGTGACGTATCCCGTCTGCCCGAGTGGCACTCAGACGACACCCATCAAAAACTCCCGACTTACTGTTTTTCGTCAGTCTGAGCATCAGAAGACCCACTCGGTCGAGTGGCAATTGCCGACCGCCCGAGTGAAGATAAGCCCATCGGCCGAGTGACGACAACTCCCTCGGCCGAGTGACCCCCGAAGTGAAGACCCCCAAGACCCCAGACTTACTGGAAATTCTCAGGGTCTCTCACTCGGCCGAGCGACTTTTGTCACTCGGTCGAGTGAGCAGTGCTGCCTGTAGCGGAAATCACGATTTTGGAGCTACGCAGGGGCAGTTTGGTCACGAATTTTTGGGCAGTTTTGGGGGGTATTTAACCCCAGATTCTAACCTAGTTTAGGGAGCCTTTTTATTGCTTTTGGCAGCCTTTTTAGATTAGACTTTTTAGAGTTTTATTCTTGTGATTGGAGAGGAGAGAAAAGTGTTATTTTGTTGGATTCTTGGAAAGCTACATTGGTTTGTCTCCCTCTTCATTAAAAATCTTATTTTTATTGCTATTTTGAATATTGCCATGAATTCTATTGCTATTTCAATTGATTATTCTTCCATTTGTGATATGATTTATGAGTAGTCTTAACGTCTTAGGGCGTGGGGATGAACCCTACGGGCCCAATTTCCGATTTGTGATGATTTGATAGAACTATTGCTAGAATTTCTATTAGGGTTAGTTTGGGATCGATATAACACGGATAGCTAGGTGTTCATACCGATTGGGATTTGCAAGAGATTGGATCCCAATTCGATAGGAAACCCTAGAAATCCGAATTGGGTTGGAATTGAGTTCCCGAAGTATCGGTTTGCAAGAGATTGGACCGATACTAGGATTCTCGGTTGCAATTCTATACCAATACCCGTTTGCAAGAGATTGGACGGGTAGGAACTATCCCAACCTAGGTCGTAGCCCGAGTTTGCACGAGAGTGGGCTCGGGATGCGATTGAACGATGACGTTGATCCTAATGCTAGCTTGCCTAGGCTAGGGTTTGCAAGAGATTGGACCCGAGCCTAGGTTCGCTATAGGCCGGCAACAGCGCGAGAGCATGAGCTAGGTTTTACATTCAGTTGCAACTAGTTCACCTGACATTCTACCCTAGCAATTGTGAAACAGATGAGTCACAATGACGAGATACGCTGAGTAGCGGGGATTCCCTATTCCCTAGGCGTCTTTATTTGATTTTATATCTCTTTACATAATTTGACGATTGTGACAACATCGCTGAAAGGCAATTTCCTTTTCTTCTGTCCCTATAGCTAGGTTGTTCAGAGAAGGCAATGTCATACGTCCTCCATGTGTTCGATACCCGCTCGCCGCTACACCGTGCGCTTGCGGTAAAACTACACGGTCGCTCTTTAGGGTGTATGCCCGGGCGCGATCAGTGATCATGCAAGAGAAATATTGGATTGAGGGCGTGAGATTTAAATATTTATAACCACAAGCGCACAGTGTTGTAGCGTGGCTTGGGGGTCGAACTCAGGGAGGCGTGGTTGTGCTTGTGTCAGAAAGGACCGAATTCACCCCGTGGGTGAGCTAGCCCAAATCGGTTGGTGGGTTGTCACAGAAATAGAATGCGAGGGATAAACAATATAAAGGGAAACACAGGACTTCAGTTTCCACCCTATCATATGATTCTCTCTAATACGACCGGTGGATAGGATAACGATCGGAATTAGGGTCTAGTGGTGAGACGTTACCTCTAAGAGTGATACCAGCGTCCTATGGGCTCGATATTCCGGTCGGTGCCCAGGATGATACGTCAGACTACCCGAGTTCGGTCAGTGGGCATTCCCATGTCCATTAACACTAACCGACTCCGGGAGCACTAAGCTCGCAATGATAACTCCCAACATCACGTCATACCACTTCCGCACGCTAGGATTCGATGTCTACGCTATGGGCATGAGCTATGGCTAGGGAGTCAACTGCCAAGTTTATTCCCCATTGGCCCAACGGTCAAAGGCGGTCTTTTCCCCCACCGATGACAATAAAACACCCCGCGTAACCAATAGATTCCTATTCCCTATCGATTTCCTAGTCCTATGGATGCATTAGGGAGAACCGACGAAGAGGTTTCCACCAAAATCCCAGATTTGGGAACTACTCACACATTTTAGGTAAAAAGCAATCTAAATGAAAATCGACCGTTAAAAACATAATCCAGCGATTGAAAAGTAGTAAAAGCAATGCAAATAACACTATATTAAAGTTTGATAAGGATCAGACAACTTACAAATATCAAATAAATTCCAGCCGTCACAAAATGGAGAGAAAACAGAAAAAATACAATAGCCCCCGTTTCTGAAAACCTAGGCCTAATATATATAGAAAACGACATCATCCGATCGGGTGAAGAATCACCCGATCGGGTGACCTACTGTGAACTTCGACCGCGATTTTCAGAAACATCACCCAGTCACTCGACACGATCGGTTGGCGGAAGCTTCTGGTCGTCTGGATCTTGAGCTCATCGGGTGAACCGATCGGTTGATAGATCAACCGATCGGTTGGAAAATTCGCCCAAATAAACAGAAACTTCAAACATTTTCGCACGATCAGCTGGTGGTCGGGTGAGCTCTCCGGGTCGTGTCTTTGGGGAATCGGCTATAGATGAACCGATCGGGTGAAGGTCACCCGATCGGTTGGAATTCAGCTTCAATTTCCAGAGAAGACAGTCAGGCTGAACTGGTCTCCGACACGGTCGGTTGACACTTGCGTTGTTTCAGCTGCTGTCCGGGTCGTGCACGCGTGCATCACTCGATCGGTTGGCTGTACCCAACCGATCGGGTGGGGGGCTGAAAGATAGAAATCTTTGTCGTTTGACCCGCCGGATCATGCGTGACTCCTCCCGTTGCTCCGGGGACATGTGATATCTTTGTTATGCATCCCCTATGCTGGAAAACTCCTGCAATCATACAAGAACACGGAAAAGTGAAAGAAAACGAGAAAATACGAGAAAACGGATACGAGAAGACGGAAAATAACAGAAAAACACAAAAGAAGACGTGCATGAATATATGAAATATAAACACACGTCAAAATCCCACAAGCTGACCCTTCCTCGTCCTCGAGGAAGACGAGTGAGAGTAGGAGCTCGGAGGGAGAAAATAGAGATGAAGAGAGGAAAAAGAGAACCCTAAATCCTAAATCGCCGTCAGGGCCAACAAAATCAAAAACGACACATCAAGTAAGCAAACGCCAAATCACAACACGAAACCAAAGGAAACGAGTCCAGACAAGTGCCGTGGGGCCACGTGGTGAAGCACGAGTGAGTGTGGTCGTGTGCTAGTGATCGTGCCCCGGATACACACCCAGGACGAGACTCGCTAGTCTTACCGCAAGCGCACGGTGTAGCGGCGAGCGGGTATCGAACACGAGGAGGGCAAATGACGGTGTCTTCTTCAATTCACCTGGCTATAAGAACAGTCGAGAAATATTCGCAATAAAGTGGTCACAGTCGTTCAATTGTATAAAGAAAATATCAAATTAATAAAAACGCCTAGGGATAGGGAATCCCCGCTTCAAACCGTATCTCGTCATTGTGATTCGTAGGTTTCATAATTGCTAGACTTGAAATTCAGGTGAACTAGTTGCAACTAAATGTAGAACCAAGCTCACGCTCTCGCGCTATTGCCGATCTATAGCAAACCTAGGGTAGGGTCCAATCTCTTGCAAACCCTAACCTAGGCAAGCTAGCGTGAAGAACAACATCATCGTTTAATCGTATCTCGAGCCCACTCTCATGCAAACTCGAGCTACGACCTAGGTTGGGATAGTTCCTACCTGTCCAATCTCTTGCAAACGGGTATTGGTATAGAATTGCAATCGAAAACCCTAGTTTCAGTCCAATCTCTTGCAAACTGATTCCAAAGAAACCCAATTGTAACCCAATTCGAATTTCTAGGGCTTCCTATCGAGTTGGGATCCAATCTCTTGCAAATCCCAATCGGTATGAATCCCTAGCTATTCGTATTAAATCAATCCCAAACTAACCCTAATCAATTCTAGCAAGAATTTCACCAATTCATCACAAATTAGAAATAGGGTTCGTATGGTTCATCCCTACGCCCTAAGACGATAAAACTACGCACAATTCATAATGCAAATCATTAGAAATTCAATAATAAAAACAATAGAATTCATTGCAATAGACAATATGTCAATAAAAATGAGGTTTTTGATAGAAAGAGAGACAAACCAATGAAGATTCAATAGCATCCAACAAAATAGAACTTTTTATCTCTCTCCAAAGAACTAAATCTAATCTCCTAAAAAGTAATCAAAAAGGGCTGCCAAAAATATGAGAAAAAGCTCCCCAAACTAGGTTAAAAACTGGGGTTAAATACCCCCCAAAATCGCCCAAAAAACTGTGACAAAATTGCCCCTGCGCAGCTTGAAAATCGCACTTTACGCTACAGGCAGCGCGGCTCACTCGACCGAGTGACAAATGTCACTCGGCCGAGTGACGGACCCTGACGGATTCCAGTAAGTCTGGACTTTTGGGGGTCGTCTACTCGGGAATCACTCGGTCGAGTGACTTTCTTCACTCGACCGATGGGATTTCTTCACTCGACCGAGTCGGAACTCGGGGCTGACTGCCGGATTACAGTAACTTGGGAATTTTGGTTGCCGTCGTCTTGATGCCACTCGGGCGAGTGGTGTATCCGTGCTCGGCCGAGTGGTCCGGCGATGCTCAGCCGAGTACACGCTGATATGGAGTCTGTTGCGTGTCCGATCTGGCCAGCCGAGCGGGCTGTCGATGCTCGGCCGAGTGACTCCTTCACTCGGCCGAGTGGCATGTTGAAAATGCCCAATCTTCGTATTTTTGCTTCCTCGTCGCTCCTACGACGTTCTTTCTTCTTCCATTCCTCTCCAATCGCAGAATTCCCCTCAAAAGAGTTGCGGGTGACACTCCGGAGTGGGTGCATCTCAGAATCACTCCAAATCGCTCCAAATCTCCTGAAATACGACAAAAACAAGAAATCGTGAAAAGCATCACAATATTGTCGAATAATCGTGAAAAACGCGATATGGGCAATCTAAATGGCATGCAAACAAGCAGAAAAAAGGTGTAAAATATGGAGTGATCAAAATCTCCCAAGCTTACCTCTTACTCGTCCTCGAGGAAGATGAGTAAAAAGCGAACCCGATGGATAAAGATAACGGAAACGATGGAAAAAATGGAAAATGAAAAATGAAAAATAAAATAGAAAACGTAGAAGGATGTTGCTAGATCATTTTTCTCAGGACGTGGGTTTTGCTTACTCATATAGCACGCATCGAATATAAAACACATGTCAAAGACTTTTATCTCGATATCATAGTATAATGGTGCATTTGAAATAGAAAACCCAAGAATATCAATATAGCATGAAAAATGGAATAATTCTAGAATTAACATCGTCTGAAGCATCTAAAGCGGTATACAAAATCGTAGATCACACACTTTGCAATTGAATTCTTTCTATAAGGAGTATAAGAGATATCACACAATAGAGTAGTAAGAATAGAAAAGTGTGGTTTCATGATATGAATGCTAAGCGCAGATTTCTGGATTTCGTGAAACTTTTAGCAATCTCACCGAGTATAAAATATTAGTTAGCCTAGGTTGTCATGCACCGTCATGTAGTCACTCTCTCACACATCATTGGATCCCCTCCCCCAAGCTCATCCATAACCGTGGTGGCATAAACAAAACAATATTTACATTCCCTGTTTCTTTTGAAGCTCCAAAAGTAAAAGAAATAAAAATAAAAGCAAAAAGAGGGAAGAAAGAGAGAAAGGGTATGAGATGGGATCGTTTTCGAACTTCTTTTCTCTTTTCTTTTCCCCCTTTTTTCGAATAACATATATACACAAATGATCCCAAATCAAAAGAGAAGGATATACAAGTATTTTTTTTCTTTTTGGTTTTGGGGAATTTGGAGCATGGGATATAATAACGGGGGGAATGCCAATAATAGAATTGCTAAGGGGAGATTCACCAATGAATCTAAAATAGAGAAATAATGTTCAAGATATGTGGAGAAAGAAATAAATGTATCTCTCGGTTTACTCTATAGGACGTGCATGACAACTTCAGCAGGGTAATTTAATCTACTCAGTTTAATCTCAAAAAGCAAACTAGTCCAGATTTATCAATGCTAGCAAACATTCAATCAACCTGAAGTGAAGCGTACAAATCATGCAATAAGAAGTGATATGAGAAAAGAAAGCAGTACTCCAGATATAAGCAATCAATGCGTGAATCTTGGTGTGTTTTCTACGATAGCATACATATGAATTATCAGACATCAGCTAATAATAGAATTTCATCCATTTTCATACGGAAAAATAAGTGGGTTACTATTTCTAAATGCAAAGCAGAACATAGCATATGATATCAAAAACAAAAGCTATGACATGATAAAATTAGCATGCATATTGAGAAAAGCTAACACCACGTCATCGTCATCACAGAAAAATCATCTCTAGCAAAAATTGAAAGAAAGAAAGATAAAAGAAAACAGAACTATTTACAATGCAGCACACAAAGAAAATAAGAAAAACGTGATGCATGGTAAAGAAAATGAAAAAGTGATGAAAAATGGGTGCAAAAGCGGAAAAAACGTGAAAAAACTAAAAATAAAGGCGATAAAAGAAAAAAGTGTGAGAACTCACTCCCCCAAGCTAAAGTGCACAGTGTCCTCAATGTGTAAAGTGTGGCACACCGAGAGACATGAAATGGGTGGGGTGGGTGAGGATGCATGCATGATAAAAAAAGGAAAATAAACAGAAAATATGATGCGGATGTGATGCATGCAAAGATCAGAGTGATGCAGATATGTGCACCAAAAATACACTCCCTCTCTTCCAAAAAAGATATAAAATGATGTGATCAGAACAGGGACCAAAATAGTGAGGGGAGGAGGTGGGGGGCAAAAAAAACTCCAGGACCAGCAGAAAATGGGCAGCATAATCGACAAAAAATATCAATGGCATCAAGGGTGTGCCTAAGCTGGTGGTGCTGCACCATCTCCGTCCTGTGGCGGAGGTGGAGGTAGGGGTGGGGGTGGTGGGTGTGGCAGCTGCTGTGTGGGTGGTGGTGGTGGTGGTGGCAGTCGCGTGAGAATCTGAGTCAGGCAAGCCTGAATACTGGGAAGTAGCTCAACGCGGTGCTGCACGGCGGAGACTGTGGCTGACAGAGTCCTAAGGTCACCTCTGAGTCCACTCACCGCCCCCTCAAGAGCATGAATGCTCTGAAGTATAGTGTCGGGGGGAGGTGGTGCAGAGGGACGCACGTGTCTAGGCTGTGAAGGACGGGGCTGTCTGACACGGACGGTGTAAATAATCGGGCCAGTAGGTATGTGTGGAAAGGGGGCTGTGCTCACTAGTGGATGCCCAGCCTCAGTGTGAGGCTAGGACGCAGGCTGGTACGAGGTGGAAGCAGCAGCAGTGGTGGTGGACAAAATCGGCGACGAGGCAACAAGAGAGGTCTGTGACACAGACGTTGAAACAGATGTCACGACACTCTCGGAAAGGACAGCTGCAGTGGAGACAGAAGGGTCGACCACTGGGGAGGAAGTGTAGGTCCCAAAAGGTGACACCCCAGCGGAGATCAAACTGGATAGGGTCTCCACGACGGCAGCGAAGGAAGACTCACCGCTCTCTAGTATGGTGGGTGGACGCTCGGGAAGAAGTGAGTAAATAGGCTCAATCGAGTAGGCACAGCAGTGGTGGGGGTGGTGGTAGACGTGGTGGATGTGGTGGACGACACAGCTAGGGTACTCCCGACACCGACAGAAGTGTGGACAGAGGTGCCGGGAGGTGCAGACAGTGCAGGCTCAGGCTGAGGCATCACGGGGTCGACGGGTGCAGGTGGTTCCTGCTCAGCTCCCTCGGCCTCTAGCACGTAGGCGGCGGGGATCAGGAGATCCATCGCCGGAAGCCAGTCCCCGTGTGCCGGTCCTATATGTGTCCGAGCGGGGCTCGGGAGGATCATGTAATCGACACTAAAGGGACCGTGCAACCATACCCAGTGCCACTGGCTGTGGGGATGAAGCATCTTCATCCAGGCCATAACATCTATCGAGAGTGAAGTGGGGCCCGAAGGTCGACGCAAGTCGTCAGGAAGGTCCACGCCGGTTATCAAGGCTAGCAGGGTGATCAGGCCGTCGCAACAGATCGGTGAGAAAGGGCTCACCGATACTATGATGCGGTCCAAAAACCAGCTAGCGATATCAATCTCAACGGTGGGGACCATCGCATCACCACCCCTATCCTGAACTCTGGGGCGAGTCATCGCGTAGAGCATATAGAGCTCTGGCGTAGACATCGTCCCAGGCTCGTACCTCGCAAGGAAGGTGGTCGCCATAAGGGGCTGTGCTATGCGGAGGTAGGGGTGGACTATAGCTGAGGCCTTGGCCCTACTAGGGTCAAAGGCAAGTGGTGAACCCGTGATCCAGGTCCAAAAAGTGTGTGGGTCAAACGACGGTAGTGGGATGTGTGTGGGGGCATAGGCGCGGGCGGGCTCAGGGACAGCGGGCCACTGAAAGAATGCTCTAAGCATATCGAGAGTGATCTGACACTCTCGATTCATAAGGCAGAAGGAGCATCCCTCATCGGTCTGGGCTATCAAGCTAAGAACCTCAAGTGTCGGACGGACGTAGTTGTCCACCGACACAGACAAGAAGTCGCGCCAACCCACGTTGTCATACAACGTAAGCATCCCCTCTAGTACGCCTAGGCGGTCAAGGTCTGCTAAGTGTGTGAACCTAGAGGGCACTATCGATCGCTGGGTGATACGCTCAAATCGAAAGCGCTGTGCGTCGTTTCTGAACGTGATCCCCAGTGGCCCGACGACGGGAGCCGGTGGTGGCTGTGCATGTATGGGATCGGCGGGAAGCGGCTGTGTGGGTGGAGGTGGACTGGGTGGAGGGGAGTCCTCCCTAGCGGCAGAGGGACACAAATCATCCGGCCTCTTCCACTTGGCGGAGGCTCCCCGCGTGCGTGGCCTAGTGCGGGGCGGCATGTGTGCCGCGAGTGCTCACCCAACAAGAATAATATGCGGCGTGCTAAAAAATGGAACGAATGTACCTGAACACGCCGCGAGAGCAAATCAGCCACTGAGTGCGAAGAACGCCGCCTCCGTGGAGCTAAAAGCGCGTCCGAAAGCTCCCCAAAGCTCCCCCAAGATAGCATGCAAATCAAACAATGATATCAGCGGATAATATTCGAAATACATGGGGGAGATGGGGTATAATAGATAGATAAAGAAGTTGATTTGAGTTAGGGGCTCAACGGGTGTACGGATCGAGTAAAATGGGAGAAAATGGAGCTTAGGGGCAAATTGGGGGGTTGTCGGTGGTCGGCCGGCGGCGAGGAAGGTCGCCGGAGGTCGGCGAGGCAGTGGGGGTCGTCGTCGGTGATGTGGGCTCAGTAGGGCCGGCGGCGAGGTCAGATCGGGCGAGTGGGCAGTGGTCACGGGCGAGGGGAGACGAACAGCCGATGCTCGGGTGAAAAATTTGGGAATTAAGCGTTTTGAAAGTCATGTCGAGCCCGCTGTCGCTTATATAGGGTATGTTACGACTCGGCCGAGTGACGATGTCACTCGGCCGAGTGGCGTAAACGAAAAAAAATTTAAATTTCTCCCCGTTACTTACGACTCGGCCGAGTGGCTTTGCCACACTCGGCCGAATGGAGAATCTCCGGTCGGCCAAGTGGCACAAGCTACTCGGTAATTCTCGCCCTAGGAGGGTATCCGTTTCACTCGGTCGAGTGACTAAACATACTCGGCCGAGTGGCAGTTAATACTGAAATGCACAAAAAAGATAGAGAGTTGGTTCCGTAGACTTCCCTGGTTGGTGCCCCACTCGGCCGAGTGGGGTCCTTTGCTCGGTCGAGTGGCATATGATACCCGGCCGAGTGGCGTGCTGTTTTCTGCTTCGGGGCTCCGTTTTCACTCTACTCTCTGTTTTTCTTCCTCCAGTTGGTTTCTTCCTCGTCCTAAGCCTCGAGCACATTCCTGGAGCTCTCTTCTTTGCCTCGGTCATCCTCCATATGAGAGATCTCCTTTTCTCCTCTCCTGTCATAAGAATTAAGACCAGTTGTCAAGATTTTTATAGGCAATTGACTCAAAACACTAGAAAAGTCTAAAACAAAAATAAAAACCAAAATAAAAATAATACAAAAACAATCGGGTTGCCTCCTGACAAGCACTCGTTTAAGGTCTTGAGCTCGACCCCTTTGGATTTTCAAATTAGCGTAGGGATGTTGGGTGCGTATGAGAT
Source organism: Scilla litardierei (assembly GCA_030789695.1). Lineage (NCBI taxonomy): Eukaryota > Viridiplantae > Streptophyta > Magnoliopsida > Asparagales > Asparagaceae > Scilla > Scilla litardierei. The sequence goes on along the minus strand of CM061132.1, from coordinate 77,088,424 downwards.
GCACCCGTCGAATTTGCCGGGAAGACCGCTCGGATTTGGATCGTGGTGGTGCGTGGCCTTCCTCAGTGCCCCTTCATCATGGGCAATGTTGGGGGATGGCTCCCCCAAGCTTGAGCTTGTTCCGGTCTTTGACTTCGCCGGTGACATCGATCTTCGAATCGGTGGAGCTTTCTTTGGATTCTTCAATGTCGAGAGCTTGCAAAGCTCTCGTATTCTTGCGACTTCAGCGTCGCCATCATCATTCGCCATGGAGCTATTGGGAGAGTCCTCCAATGTCTCTTCTTCGCTCAAATCTTGGCTTTCTTCAAAGCCATCATCGTGGAGTGCACCGATGGAGTGGGGGATAGCCTCTTCAATGACCTCGTCAAGGAGGTCCACATAATCTAGCTCCTCATAATACGGCATGTGCTTCATAGCCTTTGGTATATGGAGCTCTACTTCAATGTTGCCGACGTTCAAGGTAAGAGTCCCCTCCCGCACATCAACGATTACACCCGCGGTGGCGAGGAATGGGCGTCCAAGTATGAGCGATGTGTCACACTCTTCCTTGATATCCATTATCAGAAAATCACAAGGCAAGCATATGCCTCCCGGAACTTGGAGTGGGATGTTCTCCGCGATCCCAACCGGCCTTGTAATCCGACCGTCTGCGAGTTGAATCCTCATGTCGGTTGGCTTTAAATCCGTGCCGGTATTCAACTTCTAAAACATGGTGAGAGGCATGAGGCTCACACTAGCGCCCAAATCAACCAATGCTTTTTGTAAGGGGACGCCCCCTAGAGTGCAAGGAATCCGGAAGCTCCCGGGATCTTTAAATTTGGCGGGCTCCTTTTCCTTCCTAGTGAACCAAGTTCCTTGTTCCGCGAGCATGATCTTCTCTTTCCGTTTCCTTCCCGTAATCAAGTCCTTTAAGAACTTCGCGTAGGATGGGATTTCCACTATGGCATCAAGGAAAGGGATATTGAGGCTCACCCCTCTCAAGTATTCGAGGAACTTGGCTAGCCTCTTCTCGATCTTGGCTCTAGCTAGCCATTGAGGGAAAGACACCAGTGGCATGAATCGGTGCTCATCAATAGGTTCCTCCACTCTAGATTTTGCTCCTTCTTGTGGCTCCTTCTCTTTTTCCACCTCAATTGTCGGCTCGCTCTCTTCTAGAATCTCCACCACGGGTTTCTTGACTTGAGTCATGACAGGAGTGGTATCCTTCCCACCCCTTGTAGTAACTGCAATAACCGCGTTGATATGGCTGGTGTTGCCCCGTGGATTTGGCTAGGGTTGAGCCGGCAATTGTTGGTTGTTTCTATTGAGCAACGCAAGTTGCTCTCCAATTTGAGCGACGACGGTGGTAAGAGAATCTTGTCCCGCCTTCAACGTGGCATTAATCTTTCTCTGCTCCACCATAAACTCCTCCACCTTAGCTTCAAAATCTGAACGTGGTTGAGCTTGCGGAGGGTTGGGATTTCTCCAACCTTGATTATACCCGGGTGGCCTATAAGGTCCCACTTGTTGCCTAGGTGGGAAGTTTTGTTGCGGTGGCCCCCTTGGTTGATAATTCGGTTGTGGTGGTGGAGCCCGAGCTTGAGGAGGTTGTTGTGGTGGGGGGTTCAAGGTACCATCATTATTAGCATAGGAAAAACCCGAATGGTTTCTAGCGGCCGGATTGGCCCAATATCCGGAATTCCCCGCAACATACTGAATTTGCTCCAAAGCTCCTTCTCCATGCTCTCCTCCTACATACATGGCTTGGGATTGGTCTTGCCAATCACTCATATGGTTTGTCGGTGCAGATGTAGAAGGAGCTCCATGCGGCTTGGTAATGTATTTCTCCAATCTCTCCACTACCTTGTGGAGAGAGTCAAATTTGCTAGCAAGCTCCGCCATGGCCTTGGCCTCATAAATACTCGTGGGCTTCAAGGAGGACGAAGAATGTCCTCGCTCGTCGCCCCACTGTTGGTTGTTGGAGGCCATCTCCTCTAGCAAGGTCGTAGCTTCATCAGGGGTCTTTGACAAAATGGCTCCATTGGCGGTAGCATCAATAATCTGTTTTGTGCCCGGTTGGAGTCCATTGTAGAAACTGTGGACAAGCTCCCAATACTCTATGCTGTGATGGGGGGCATTGATGCTGCAAGTCCTTGAAGCGCTCCCACGCCTCATAGAGAGTCTCCTGCTGTCCTTGCTTGAAGGACATGAGAGCACTTCTTATCTTCACCGTCTTGGAGGGCGGGTAAAATTTGTCGACGAAGGCACTCGCCAATTCATCCCAAGTGGTGAAGATTCCTTCAGCCTGTGTCCTCAACCAATATAAGGCTTTGTCCTTGAGTGTGAAGGGAAAGAGGCACAGTCTGATAGCATCTATGGAGACGCCCGGCATTTGGAAGGTGGCACATTTTGATAAAAAGAGCTGGATGTGGTAATGAGGGTTTTCATGGGAATTCCCATGAAAAGGGTCTTGCTGCATCAGAACTACCAATCCAGTCTTCAACTCGAAATTTTTGTCGGTCGCCAACTCCGGCATAGCAATGGACGAGGTCGTGGAGGAAGTCTTAGGCCGAAGCCTATCTCTAATGGAAATGATCCTCGCCATTCACGCCGCCAATTCTTCGGCTGTCTCAGGATGGGTCATAAAATTCCCTTCCGTATCGAGTCTCCTCTCCGCTCTGATCCTCCTCAATGTACGTTCGATCTCCGGATCGTATAGTATTTCTTCGGGGTCCGCTGTGGATCTCGTGTACATGCAAGGAAAAACAGAGTTTCAAAGAAATAGTTAGCACAAAGGAAGGGTAAAATAAAAATAGAAATAATAAAACAAAAAGAAAAATAGCTAGGTAGGTAGAATCAAACACTATCGCCTCCCCGGCAACGGCGCCAAAAACTTGATCGCGCCCCGGATACACACCCGGGACGAGACTCGCTAGTCTTACCGTAAGCACACGGTGTAGCGACGAGCGGGTATCGAACACGAGGAGGGCAAATGACGGTGTCTTCTTCAATTCACCTGGCTATAAGAACAGTCGAGAAATATTCGCAATAAAGCGGTTACAGTCGTTCAATTGTATAAAGAAAATATCAAATTAATAAAAACGCCTAGGGATAGGGAATCCCCGCTACAAACCGTATCTCGTCATTGTGATTCGTAGGTTTCACAATTGCTAGACTTGAAATTCAGGTGAACTAGTTGCAACTAAATGTAGAACCAAGCTCACGCTCTCGCGCTATTGCCGGTCTATAGCAAACCTAGGGTAGGGTCCAATCTCTTGCAAACCCTAACCTAGGCAAGCTAGCGTGAAGAACAACATCATCGTTCAATCGTATCTCGAGCCCACTCTCATGCAAACTCGAGCTACGACATAGGTTGGGATAGTTACTACCCGTCCAATCTCTTGCAAATGGGTATTGGTATAGAATTGCAATCGAAAACCCTAGTTTCGGTCCAATCTCTTGCAAACTGATTCCAGAGAAACCCAATTGTAACCCAATTCAAATTTCTAGGGCTTCCTATCGAGTTGGGATCCAATCTCTTGCAAATCCCAATCGGTATGAATCCCTAGCTATTCGTATTAAATCAATCCCAAACTAACCCTAATCAATTCTAGCAAGAATTTCACCAATTCATCACAAATTAGAAATAGGGTGCGTAGGGTTCATCCCTTCGCCCTAAGACGATAAAACTACTCACAATTCATAATGTAAATCATTAGAAATTCAATAATAAAAACAATAGAATTCATTGCAATAAACAATATGTCAATAAAAATGAGATTTTTGATAGAAAGAGAGACAAACCAATGAAGATTCTATAGCATCCAACAAAATAGAACTTTTTATCTCTCTCCAAAGAACTAAATCTAATCTCCTAAAAAGTAATCAAAAAGGGCTGCCAAAAATATGAGAAAAAGCTCCCCAAACTAGGTTAAAAACTGGGGTTAAATACCCCCCAAAATCGCCCAAAAAACTGTGACAAAATCGCCTCTGCGCAGCTTGAAAATCGCACTTTACGCTACAGGCAGCGCGGCTCACTCGGCCGAGTGACAAATGTCACTCGGCCGAGTGACGGACCCTGACGGATTCCAGTAAGTCTGGACTTTTGGGGGTCGTCTCCTCGGGAGCCACTCGGCCGATGGGATTTCTTCACTCGGCCGAGTCAGAACTCGGGGCTGACTGACGGATTATAGTAACTTGGGAATTTTGGTTGCCGTCGTCTTGATGCCACTCGGGTGAGTGGTGTAAACGTGCTCGGCCGAGTGGTCTAGCTATGCTTGGCCGAGTACACGCTGATATGGAGTCTATTGCGTGTCCGATCTGGCCGGCCGAGCGGGCTGTCGATGCTCGGCCGAGTGACTCCTTCACTCGGCCGAGTGGCATGCTGAAAATGCCCAATCTTTGTATTTTTGCTTCCTCGTCGCTCCTACAACGTTCTTTCTTCTTCCACTACTCTACAATCACAGAATTCCCCTCAAAAGAGTCACGGGTGACACTCCAGAGTGGGTGCATCTCAGAATCACTCCAAATCGCTCCAAATCTCCTGAAATACGACAAAAACAAGAAATCGTGAAAAGCATCGCAATATTGTCGAATAATCGTGAAAAACGCGATATGGGCGTTCTAAATGGCATGCAAACAAGCAGAAAAAAGGTGTAAAATATGGAGTGATCAGCTAGCATACGGTGTCACTATCTACATTGTGCTATAAGCTCCATGTACACAAATCCAAGAAAAGACCAAAATATCGATTCGATTTGAAATAAGCGGTGAATATATAGCTCAAGCATGCATGAGAGGAAAGTGAGAATCGAAACGTATCATGCGTCAGGGACTCCACAGCTAGGGACTTGGATGTCACCACACTATCACCTAGATAATATCTAGAAATTCCCTATTCCAAGTGTTTTCGAAAGTGAGGGGGGTTGAGATGATGTGGAGTAGAACACTCGGTGCAAATTCTCGCCTTCCCTTTATTCTCGGTAGGTAGGAAATATTCACACACCTTTTTTTTTGGGTTTTGCATATATGTATTTTTTTGGGCTTTGGATATATGTATTTTTTTGGGCTTTTGGCTATACACATATTTTTTTCTTTCTTTTCTCTTTTCTCTTTATTTTTTGGTTTTTTCTTTTCTCCTTTTTTTTGGATTTTTGGATTCTGGGGTATATACACGTGTGTACTCTCCCAAGTGGAAGAACGGTACACGACGAGGGGATTTGCACCAAGTAAAATAAAAAAGAAATCAGATTCTAAACACTTGGGCAGGGGAGATTTTTCACTAATCAGAGCGTAGGCCAAAATGGGTTATCCTAGTCCTAACTGTGTAATCCCGACACATGCGAAATGAAGCATACGATATATATATATATATATTCATGCATACAGAAGCAGATAAGAGAGGCAAATACCCCATATTCAAATCCAAGCATGATAATCTAGGGGGCATTCCTGGACATGTATATAAAACACAATCACAAAGTAGAAGCACACCGCAAGCTAGACACGACACACGACTCACACAAAAGCAAAATGGACCCACGATGCATGAAATGCAGGGGGACTCAGCTTCTTATGGTTAGTGAACGTGATTATCGAAGCCATGCTGGGTGTGTGTGTGATTTTTGTGACAATTCATCATAGGGTTCATCTCTAGGAGAAAGAGATAAAAATAAAAAAATAAAAAAATAAAAACAGGATGAAAACGACTCAAAACGAAGAAAAAGTCGCAAATGACGCACGAAGTGCGACTCCACCAAGCTGAAACTTGCATTGCCCTCAATGCAATAAGAGTAAACACGGGAGGGCAATGAAAATGGGGGGGAATACGCACCGACACAAAAAGAAACGAGAAACAAGAAAAACACAGGTACGAAACTGAAAATAAACAAAAGCACACAACACGACATATGAACATAAAATAAAGACAGGAAATCACACGACACAACAATATAACAAGCACACAAAGAGAACATCACATGACAAAACACAGTAAAATTGACTTCCCCCAAGTTAGACATGATAATGCTAGTGATATGATGTGATCATAAAAATGCAGAGATCTGCAAGGGGGAGGTCAGAAAACAAAATAAAATCAAAAAACAGGAGAGGAATCATCCTCGTCCTCCTCGGTGGAAGATGTGGGGGATGCGATGGAGTGGGCGGGAGAGGTGACTGGTGTGCGGAGAAGTGGAGAAAGTGGTCGGGGTGATGGATCGGTGGGTGAGGACGTGTGAATGATGGGTGGAGTGGTGGTGGTGGTGGTGATGGTGAGTGGGAGTGAAAGGGTGACCAACGCGGTGGTAGATGGGGTGGATACGGCGGTAGAGGGGGTGGATATGGCGACGGAAGAGGATGGTGCGGAAAGTGATCGCGATCGCACCTGCAATTTCTTGCGGCGCACATATGGAGTGATAGAAGTAGAGGGTAGTGGATCTGTGGGGGCGACAGTGGAGGGAATGGAAATGGTGGGAGTAGATGAGGTGGTGGGAATGGAAGTGGTGATAGGAGGGGATGGTCGCCTAGGGGGTGATGGTGGAGGTGAAGAATGTGATGGTGGAGGGGAAAATCGTCGAGGGGGTGAAGGTGGGGGCGAGGGGTGTGGTGTGGGAGGAGGTGGTCTGTGGACGTGAGTGAGAATGCGGAAGATGGTGGTCACGTCCCTCTCAAGCGTGAGGAAATGTGGGTGAGTGAAGATGGAGGGGGATGGGACCGAGGAGGTGGAAGAAGATGTGCCAGCACGCAAAGCAGCTAACTCAGACTCAAGGCAGAGGCGAGTAGAAGCGGCACGACGACCGGTGGAGGTGGTGGTCATGAGGACCGGAGAGGTGGTGACGGTGGTGGTGGGAACAGAGGTAGGGACGGCACTACTAGGCCCAGCACCGGGGTCTCCACGGGACGCAGGAACGTCCTGCTTGCCTAAGTGGGCGGCAGGGGAAGGTGGTCTGTGTGCACCCGGGATAAAAGGAAGACGTAACCCCCAAGAAACTCAGGATCGGGGGGAAAGTCCAGTCTACAACAAGCTGGATAGTCATGCGAGTGGGGTTGGGCAGAATGTTATAGGGAGCTGGGGGGTGTCCGTAATGGAAGGTGAAACGGCCATCGAGGCAGGGCTTAATCATGTGTATATGCCACAGGACATCTAGATCGAGGCGTGAGGGTCCTGCGGCAGTAGGTCTAAGGGGATGGCAATGTTAAATTGAGGATGTGAAGCTATGATAGTGATAAGGCCCCCACAACTAAGCTTGCCCTTGCCGTCGCGGCTGATCTCAAGTAGCTTTTGAACAAGCCAAGCACCGGCATGGATGGGAACAACATGGGCCCTAAAAGAAATCATGTCATCCCTGCGAACGAAAAAGAAAGGTCATGGCCCATAAAATGAAAACATCAGGGATGGTCACGGTACCGGACTCATCCCTGGGGAAGAACATGCAAGAAATGATTCGGTGGGCCAGACGGAATATGGGGTGAATGATGGAGAAGGCCTTGGCCTTACCTCAGGGATATTGTGCATGTATGGTGAGGTGGAACCAAAACTGATCGACGTCAAATTCAGGGGGATACCCGTAGGGGCGGATAGCGTCGTCCCCAAGGATGGGGAAACCAAAGATGTTATTAATGGCGTCCAGGTCAGTGTGAATGGTTCTGTTACAGACGCGAAAAATGACGATCGACCCCGACTCACTGACAAGGGTGGATAAAAATTCGAGTGTGAGGGAGGGATAGGACACCGCGGTGGCGTTTAGGAAAGCTAACCAACCTAGATTTGCGAAGAGAGTCTCGACCTCGGTGAAGACACCGAGATCGACAAGCGTTTGGGTGTGGGCAAATTTAGTCGATAGATGCCCCCGCGCATCAAGTCTATAATAAAAGTCTATGTGCTCTTTATTCCTAAAGCGGTAGCCGTGCGGGCACATCAGTGGGTCCTCAGCTGGGATGATAGGTTGGGGTTGGGGTTGGGGTTGTGCAGGTTGTGCAGGAGGAGGGCGTGAGTGTGGTGGACGTGTAGTCTTGCGTCTCTTACGAGACGACCCCTCCTCTCGCATGATACCCTTACCCCTATCCTGATCCTGGTCCATGTGGAGGGGGGTGTGTGTGAGTGTATGCAAAATACGATGAATGCACACTAACACAGGCGATCGAGCAAAATAGCTAAACTAGGGCAAATTTAAAATTGAGCTAAGGAGCGAAGTTACCCAGTCGAGATGAAGATCCTTGCTCGTAGGTGACCCAACGCAATGCAATGGAAAGAAGTGTGAAGATGCGGCGCTTCTTTTCAGCAAATGTCGAAAATGGGGGGGAAAGTGCGAAAATTAGGGTTTTGTGGGGGTAAAAACGAAAATGGAAAGAGAGGAATCGATGGAGGGAAGGAGATGGAGAGTGGAGGGAGGATCTAAGGGGGTTTGTGGTCGGTTGAGGGAGTATCGTCACCGGTCGGGGGAAGAGGGAGTCGAAATGGCGAGAAAAATCGAAGTCGGGTGAAGGGGGAGGTGAACGGGTGAGAGCGGGTATTTATAGTCGAACCTATCGGATGAAAGCTCACCCGATCGGTTGATAATTAGGTCGAAAAAAGTTGCTGAAAAGATGCTACATGCGAACCGATCGGTTGATAAATCAACCGATCGGTTGGCCGCTTTACAGATTTTTCCGAGAATTGAGTGCTACTCACCCGGTCGGTCACCCGACCACGCTTCGTATCACCCATTCGGTTGATCAACTCCAAAAATTTTCCAAGACTTCGACCCAGCTCACACGGTCTGTCACCCGGTCTCATATTGCTTCACCCGACCGGTTCGTTGGAGAACGGATACGGCCATTGTCTGATACGTCTCACCCGATCGATTGAATGGTCACCCGATCGGGTGAGGCCTTGTTTCCTGCAAAAATTCACGAATGACCTAAGTCTCTCGACGGAAGTTCCTGTGGCTGGATTCATTTACTAGAATAAGAAAAATAAAGCTGAAAATAATCCCAAAAACAAAGATAAAAGTTTAGAGCATGGGTTGCCTCCCATGAAGCGCTTTTGTTTAACGTCGTTTGCTCGACGCCCGTAGATGATCTTCATGGTAGATAGGGGTGATGCCCTAAGATTGGCATCGCTTCAGATTTAGAGTTAGTGGCCTTTGGTGTCGTCTGTGGTGACAAGTAGACTTGCTCGACGACTCTCCCCTCATTGACGGGATCCGGGGGCTTCTCTCTTATATTGGCGTTTACCGCCACTCGCTTCAAGATCCGGATCTCTTCCCCGGTAAGCCCCATGGGCTCTTTCCCTTTCCTCCTCATCGGAGGGTCTTTTTAAAATCCGGGAGGGACTGTATGTGTCGCATCCGCTTTTCCAGCAACATCATCTTTCTTCAAGCCGTCATGTTCTTCTAAGTCCCCCCAAGCTGTCGGGGGATTCCTTGAAAGTATTTCCCAGGCGCCTGCTTCCGTAACTCTTTCTTCTTCCATCTCCAGCATATTGCACCCTGGATCGACCGGGGGGTTGGGGTGCTTCATTGACAACCCTAAGTCAAACTCGACTTTTTCGTTGCCGACGTTAAGGGAAAGCTTCCCATTCTTCACATCTATTAAAATGCCGGTAGTGGCCATAAAAGGTCGTCCAAGTATGATAGGGGTGTGCGTATCTTCAGGCATGTCCATAACGATGAAGTCCATTGGCACATGCACCCCACTTACGTTGACTGGCAGGTCATCTACAACCCCCATCGGATATTTGACCGATCGGTCTGCAAGCTGTAGGGTCATACCAGTGGGCTCCAGGTCGCACATCCATATCCTCCTATATAGCGACAAGGGCATTAAACTGACGCTCGCTCCAAGATCGACGAGCGTGCGATGGATCTTTACCTCCCCGATCGCACAAGGGATAGAGAAGCTCCCTGGGTCTTTAAGCTTAGGTGGATTCGCTCTCTGAATGAGAGCGCTGCATTCTGCCGTTAATACGACCTTCTCCTTTCTGGATCCTCTTGTCATCAAATCCTTAAAAAATTTGCGTAGGAGGGAATCGTCTCTATAGCTTCGAGGAAGGGGATCTGCAAGCTTAAGTCCTTGACCATGGCAAAGAATTTGCCATACTTCTCGTCTATCTTGGCTTGGGCTAGCCGTTGTGGAAAAGGCACAATGGGCTTGAATACTTTGAGGCTCCCTTCCTCGTCCTTCTTCTTCTCCTCTTCAAGGACTCCCTCCAGAGTCGTAGTCCTTGGCAACAAAGCATCGTTGTCATTGGTTTTTTCAATTGGTCGCTCTACAACCAACGGTGCTTCCAGTTCCTTGGCAGGCACTCTTGTGGAGATTTGTGTTCCGCTCCTCAACACGATAGCGGACACATTTGCATGCTCGTGGGTGAGTGCCAAAGTCTGGTTAGCTCCACTTGGGTTCACTTCCAGTTGTGGCGGCAATAGATTTTGGGACCTTTGAAGGTTCGCCACCTGTAACCCCAGCTGGGTTACTTGGTCAGTGAGAGCCATCTGCCCCATTTCCAGCTTCAAATTTATCTTCTCCTGGTTGGTAATGTAGTCAAGAGGGACTCAACCAGAGAGATGGCCCTCTGCTGGCCATATTGCTGCTGCTGCTGCTGAATGGGCTGCTGGTTCCTTGGGAGATATTGCTGATACTATTGTGGAGGCTGCTGCTGCAGCTGAAATTGCTGCTACTGATATTGCCTAGGCGGCTGATATACTATCTGATGCTGTTGCTGAGGAGGCAGCTGCTGATACGGTGCCCGGTAGTTAAGGTTGGGGTGGTTCCGGTTGTTTGGAGAGTATGCCGGATTGGAGTTAATCCGTGATGGATACGGCGCATTTCTCGTAGGATTGTAGAATAGTGTGCTCGCTTGATCCAACGGTGGTGAGATGTCACCACCCTCGAAGTCCCCCATGACTTCTGCTTCCACCGCCGCAATTTGTTGTGTACCGGCACCACCGGCTCCTACCATCAGCGCTGAGATCTGGGTCGACAGCAATTCAAACTTGCTGGATAATTTGTCGACGTCCTCAACCCTGTGGATACCCCCAGATCTAGGTGTGGCTCTCTCTTCACACCACCGCTCATTGTTCGATGCCATGTTTTCAAGAATTTGTCCGGCATCTTCTTCACTCCTAGACATAAAAGACCCTCCAGCCGCTGCATCCATCGAAGATTTTAAATCATCCCTCAGTCCATTATAGAACAGATTAATTATCTGCCACTTCAGAAGCTCGTGATGAGGGCATCTCCGCTGCATTTCTTTGTATCTCGTCCAAGCTTCATGCAGGGACTCGTGGCTGGCCTGGGAGAAGGAGGAGATCTCACTCCTCAGCTTCATGGTCTTTCCCGGAGGAAAGAATTTCATCAAGAACGCATTTGAAAGATTCTCCCAAGTGTTGAAAGTGTTCGGGTCCTTTCCCCTTAGCCACTGCTTGGCCTTATCCCGCAGAGAGAAGGGGAATAGCTTCAGACAGATTGCTTCAGCTGTGACACCATTTATCCGGAAGGTGTCACATTTCTCTAAGAAGGAATCCAGATGTTCGATGGGGCTCTGCATGGGTGCCCCAGAGAATTGATCCTGCTGGATCCACGTCACTAAGGACGGCTTAAGCTCGAAGATCTGTGCCGTAATAGCAGGAGGTCGGATGGCAGAGGTGGACTCGATGGATGGCATCGAGTACTCCAGCAGGGACTTATGCGGTGGGGTATTCTCCCCCATGGCTTCAGACTCTTCTCTTCTTCTCTTCTCTGTGGCCAGATGCCTTAGTGTGACGTTTATCTCAGGATCAATATGAATTTCGTCGTCAAGACTCCTTGTGTTCTTGCGCATTAAAAGCAACAAACACCCGTGAAGCAAAAGTGGGAAAGAAACAGATAAAAATAGAAAATAAAAATAAAAATAAGAAAATAAAAATGAAAAAGAAGAATGCGAAAATTATCGCGAGATAGAGATGTGAGCTAGACTCAAGGGTTCAAAAGATCCAAAAATAACAAGCATGTTGCCTCCTCGGCAACGGTGCCATAAAGCTTGACGTCCCCACGGTTTATGTGTGTGATCATGCAAGAGAAATATTGGATTGGGGGCGTGAGATTTAAATATTTATAACCGCAAGCGCACGGTGTTGTAGTGCGGCTTGGGGGGTCGAACACAGTGAGGCGTGGTTGTGCTTGTGTCAGAAAGGACCGAATTCACCCCGTGGGTGAGCTAGCCCGAATATGTTGGTGGGTTATCACAGAAATAAAATGCGAGGGATAAACAATATAAAGGGAAACCCGGGACTTTGTTTTCCACCCTATCATATGATTCTATCTAATACGACCGGCGGATAGGATAATGATCGGAATTAGGGTCTAGTGGTGAGACGTTTCCTCTAAGAGTGATACCAGCGTCCCATGGGCCCGATATTCTGGTCGGTGCCCAAGATGATACGTCAGACTACCCGAGTTCGGTCAGTGGGCATTCCCATGTCCATTAACACTAACCGACTCCGGGAGCACTAAGCTCGCAACGATAACTCCCAACATCTCGTCCTGCCGCTCCCGCGCGCTAGGATTCGATGTCTACGCTATGGGCGTAGTTATGGCTAGGGAGTCAACCGCCAAGTTTATTCCCCCTTGGCCAAACGGTCAAAGGCGGTCTTTTTCCCACCGATGACAATAAAACACCACGCGTAACCAATAGATTCCTATTCCCTATCGATTTCCTAGTCCTATGGATACATTAGGGAGAACCCACGAAGAGGTTTCCACCAAAATCCCAGATTTGGGAACTACTCACACATTTTAGGTAAAAAGCAATCTAAATGAAAATCGACCATTAAAAACATAATTCGGCGATTGAAAAGTAGTAAAAGCAATGCAAATAACACTATATTAAAGTTTGTTAAGGATTAGACAACTTACAAATATCAAATAAATTCCAGCCGTCACAAAATGGAGAGAAAACAGAAAAAATACAACAGCCCCCGTTTCTAAAAACCTAGGCCTAATATATATAGAAAACGACATCACCCGATCGGGTGAAGAATCACCCGATCGGGTGACCTGCTGCGAACTTCGACCGTGATTTTCAGAAACATCACCCGGTCACTCGACACGATCGGTTGGCGGAAGCTTCTGGTCGTTTGGATCTTGAGCTCATCGGGTGAACCGATCGGTTGATAGATCAACCGATCGGTTGGAAATGTCACCCAAATAAACAGAAACTTCAGACGTTTTCGCACGATCAGCTGGCGGTCGGGTGAGCTCTCTGGGTCATGTCTTTGGGGAATCGGCTACAGATGAACCGATCGGGTGAAGGTCACATGATCGGTTGGAATTCAGCTTCAATTTCCAGAGAAGACAGTCGGGCTGAACCGGTCTCCGACACGGTCGATTGACACTTGTGTTTCTTCAACTGTTGTCCGGGTCGTGCACGCGTGCATCACCCGATCGGTTGGTTGTATCCAACCGATCGGGTGGGGGCTGAAAGATAGAAATCTTTGTCGTTTGACCCCCAGATCACGCATGACTCCTCCCATTGCTCCGGGGACATGTGATATCTTCGTTATGCATCCCCTATGCTGGAGAACTCCTGCAATCATACAAAAACATGGAAAAGTGAAAGAAAACGAGAAAATACGAGAAAACGGATACGAGACGGTGGAAAATAACGGAAAAACACAAAAGAAGACGTGCGTGAATATATGAAATATAAACGCACGTCACCAGGTGCTCTGTCGACTTCCCAATTCGAAAAGGAATAAAACGTATTGATTTGGCTAGTCGATCAACAATCACCCAAATGGCATCATTTCCTCTAGGAGTTCGGGGTAAACCAGTCACAAAGTCCATCGTTACATGCCCGCTTCCACTTTGGAATAGGGAGTGGTTGTAGCAAACCTACAACTCTCGGATGCTCAATCTTTATTTGCTGACAAACCAAACATGATGCTACACTCTTAGCCACACTTCGCTTTATTCCATGTCATCAATAATGTTGTCGTAAATCACGCTCACGCTACATTTTTGTACCTCTTGGGTAAATAGAATAAGGAGAAATATGAGCCTCCTTTAATAACACATCCCGAATGGCACCGGATGGCATACAAATTTTATTTCCAAAGCGCAAAGACAGATCCCAATGAATAATAAAATCAGAACATGGTATGTCTTCTACTTGTCCTCGAATCTTCCTCAGCTTCTTATCCTCTAACTGTGCAGCTTTAATCTTGTCTACCAAGTCTGACTGAATCTGCAAACTCATCATAGATGCAGTAACACCTGGAAGGATAACTTCTACCTCCATATGTCATATTGCCCAACAAAGCTGTGGTTGAGTAGTTAACCTCATCATGGCCAAAAGACGACTAAGTGCATCAGGTACTACATATATCCTTCCAGGGTGATACTGAAGTTCAATATCAAAATCTACCATCAGCTTAAGTCACCTGCGCTGCCTTATATTCAGCTCTTTCTAAGTGAAAAATACTTCACGTTCTTATGATCGATATATATCTTCACATGTTCACCTAACAGAAAATGTCTCCACAACTGCAGAGCGAAAATCACTACTGCTAATTCTAGATCATGTGTAGGATAATTTTGCTCATACACCTTCAACAATTTAGAATCATATGCTACAACACGTCCATGCTGATGGAACACATCCAAGTCCCTTGCCAAATTCATCGTAGAAAATCTCAAAGCCTCCTGACCGATCGAGAATTATTAGAATTGGAGCAATGGTCAACCTTCTTTTCAACTCTTCAAATGCTGTTGACACACTCCTGACCAATCAATACAACATTTTTCATGGTGAGCTGGGTCCACGGTGCAGCAATCTTAGAGAAATCCCTGATGGACTTCCGTTAATAACCGGCCAACCCCAGAAAACTCCGTATCTCTGTTGTCAACTTAGGAACTGGCCATTTCTCTACTGCATCAACCTTCTCTAGATCAATAGATATCCCTTTTCATGATACTATATGTCCAAGAAAAGCAACTGTATGTAACCAGAACTGGCATTTGCTAAACTTGACCATAACTGGTGTTGTCTCAAAGTCTCCCACACAATCCTCAGATGTATAGAGTGATCTTCCTCGTTCTTTGAGTACACCAAGATGTCATCAATGAAGACTACAACAAACTTGTCGAAATACTCATAGAAGACCTAGTTCATCAACCTCATAAAGGTAGCTAGTGCATTAGTTATGCCAAATGGCGTCACTAAGAACTCATAATGGCTATAACGAGTCCAAAAAGCAGTCTTCAGACCATCAGATCCTCTAACTTTCACCTGATAATACCCACTTCTCAAGTTAAACTTTGAATATACTCGAGATTCACTAAGCTGATCAAAGATGTCATCAATACGCGGAAGCAGATACTTATTCTTCAATGTTACCCTGTTCAGCTCCATGTAGTCGATGCACATCCTTAGTAATCCATCCTTTTTGTTTACCAAAAGCACTGGTGCTTCGTATAGAGACACACAAGGACGTATCAGCCCACGTCTTGACAGATCATTCAACTGATTTCGCAGCTCTGCTAACTCGGGTGGGGCCATACGATATAGGGTCTTCGAGATGGGCTGAGTACTTAGAATAAGATCAATAGTGAATTCCAAAGATCTATCCGGAGGTAGACCATATATATCATCAGGAAAAACATCCGGAAAGTCTCGAACAACTTCTGGTAAGACTGGTTCAGACTCCATAGTCATCGCCACTTCTTCCACTAGTTTTGTCTTGAATTTCACTGGTCCGAGTGTACTGCTACCACTGATAAACTCAAACTCTGGATGGGTTGGAATCTGAAAGACTACCCTCTTATGCCTACAATCTATGGTGGCATAAAACATCCCTAACTAATCTATCCCAAAGATATCTTCAAAATTAGGGATCTCTATTACTAAGAAGTCTGCATACAACTCTCTCCCACTAATCTCCACAGGGCATTAGTGTAAACCAGAAGAACTGTGTGGTACACTATTTCCTGTGTGGAGATTCCAACTAGTGGCAAAGGAATCTACTGGTATAGAATGCTTTGTCACAAATTGTTGTGACAGGAAGCAATAAGAAGCTCCAGAATCAACGAGAGATAGAGCATGGAAAGATGTAACTCTAACAATTCCTAAGAACAGATAATCCAAAATCAGAATAAGACATCTAATGCTATATGCATAGAAAGAAAACAGAACTTCAAGCAAGAACATAAAATGTATGTATATTCTTAAAGAAAGATTAGAGAAATACCAGTGATAACTTGTCCGGTGTTCTCTACCTCCACAGCCGTCATAGTGAAATCCTGACATCTCGGGGCTGTCTTCTTAGACAAATGATGCTGAGCAGTCAAAAGGGACCTCCTAGAAGCGGCAAAACTAGATCCTGGTGGTGTTGGAAGTGGGGGCCTCTGTGGAACAGCTGGAAAAGCCCTCTACTACTCAGACCTAACTGCCATAGAAGTAACTGGTCCCGAGGGATGCCTCTACTGTAGACAAAGCCAATTGATATGGCCAGTATCACCACATGTATAACATCGACCAGAATAGAGCATGCATCCTTGTCACGCCCCGCTTCCCTAAAATGGAGGTGAGACGTGAGAAGGTCCGCACGAGAGTGGAGCTGCGAAGCCCCAAACCCGATAAGCGTCAATAAAACATAAGCAGGTCCCTGTAACCACAAACGGAACAACAATAATAACACAAGGAGAGACAGAAATAAAATCTCAAATCTCAGAATTAGTCCAACATTAAAATTAAGTTCAACATCTAGAAAAGCCACCAGGCTAAAAGGAAAGAGTCTAAAGGCCTAACACATGGCCAACAAAACAAACACCAACAAAGTATGGGTGCTACGCACCGATAACTAAAAGCAGTCTAAAACAAAAGGGAAAGCACTACGAGGACACTAAGACTGATCTCCAGTGTCCACGAAGTCCTCGATCAACGCGGGTTCTGACTCAGCGTCAGCAAACACCACGTCCTCAGTGACAAACTCAGGCTCGGGATCTAACATGTGTCACCCAAAAGAGAAAAGGGGCACATGTCAACAAGTCGAAAGACTTGTGCAAGGAAACTGAAAGAAGGTAAACTAACAACCTAGCAGTTAAAGTATGGTGCATGGCATGGCAAGTATCGTATGGAAGTGACAAGTGAAGTACAAGTAGCAAGTAACAAGTGGTAAGTGTGACATGTATTGTCAAGTAACAAGTACAAGGGATCACCCACACACATGTGAGCGCCCTATTGCCCGCAGGCTGTATTCAAGTACAAGGGATCACTCACACACAGGTGAGTGCCCTATTGCCCGCAGGCTGTATTGAGCTTGTTTTCTGGACCACGAGCCAGACTTGTAATTGGCCTAGGGTTATGCCCGCAAAACGGGTGCCTAACCGGAACAAGTAGCACTAGTATGTAGCGATTCTACGTAATCACGATGAGTGTTCAAGCATGCAATGACATGAGCAGATATTCGCGTACCATTAATTGAATTTAAACATGACAGGCAAAATGCAATGACATGGACAGATATTCGCGTACCGTTAATTTAAATTAAACATGGCAGTTAAAGATGCATGGATGACATGAACAGTTAATACGCGTACCGTCAAGTGAAATTAAACGTGACATACAAGCATGATGAAGGTGACGGATCTAGCCTCGTTGTCAAACTAGATCAATGGCGTCTAGACAGCTATCCTTTCACTGTCTAGTCTCTTTTACGCTAAAGCAAGGTAATGGCCTAAGGACATGGCCCAAATCAAGAGATGCAAGTTTCACTTGCCTGACACCGACGAGGACGGTCGACAAGCACGTCACACAAAAGTTATCTACGGTGAATGGACCACTGCTATAGAGAAACAACATTAGAAAATATATCTAGAACCGGTTTCTTAATTGAATCCTATGATGTCTAATAACCATTTTTATTAGGGTTTCACAATATCAATGTGGGTTGTGAAAACATTAAAGGATCGAACACTACCGTATAGAAGCGGAAGATCGACGCCGAGCAACCACGGCAACGGATGAACGATCCGGGAACCACGGCTCAGATCTGAAATGACGGGGAAAATCTGGAGAAAATGGATTAAAGGGGGTTTTGAAGAGGAGATTGAAGCTTGGCCAATGGAGGTGAGATGGAGCTTGGGATGGTGGAGATAGGCTTGAGATGAAGGAGGAAGGTTTGGGGAAGATCAGAGGTCAAGGGGAAGGAAAGAGGCCAGGAGAAGAGAAAGAAAGAAAATAAACGAAGTGGTGTATTTATAGAAAAAGCTGGCGGCGGCCCAGAAATTAGGGTTTCGACACTGATTAGTCGGTCAAAGAGCAACCTCTGACCGACTAGTTTGGGAACTAGTCGGTTGGTTGGCCAACGCAGACCGACTAAGTGTAAACAGTAACTCCTGACGAAAAATAGGATTTAGATTTAGTCGGTCAAATAACAACTACTGACCGACTAGTTTCTCATCTAGTCGGTCGACGAACGTTCTTAGACCGACTAAGAATGAATAGTACTTGGTATCAAAAATGATCATAGAGCTAGTCGGTTAAAGAACGATTGCTGACCGACTAGTTTGCAACCTAGTCGGTCGATAAATGTTCTTAGACCGACTAACGATAAACAGTAACTCCTGAATAATTAACAAAGCCCACTAGTCGGTCCATGAAGGTTTGCCGACCGACTAAATCGTCATCTAGTCGGTCGGTTCCCCTTCTTGTACCGGCTAACGTGCACAGAAAGTTCCGAAATGGAGCGCGAAGCTCCGGGATCGATTCCTAAGACTCCTAGGCTTGATCTAACAATAAGATATGACTGATATGAAGCCCGTCACAAATGACTTACTCCAAGACCAACGATTCTAAGGAAGAAGCTAGAAAATCACGACGAAACGATCGAAAGTGAAAGCTACGGAGACGAAAACCACGCATAAGGAGAAAATCCACCAAAACATATATATAATATAAATAACCCAGATACATGAAAACAAGTCGTTACATCCTCCCCAACTTAAGAAAAATTCCGTCCTCGGAATTTCCCAACACTCACGTGTCCGGGAACAAAAGTGGGAAACGCTCTCGCATCTCATCCTCATTCTCCCAAGTAGACTCTCCTGGCGAGCCGTGTCGCCACATCACTCTCACAAGATTGACAACCTTGTTTCGAAGTGACTTCTGATGCCTGTCCAAAATCAGCATTGGATGCTGGTCATACGTCATATCAGGGCGAACGGCAATCTCCGAGAAATCCACAGTATGAGACGGGTCGCTAATGTATCGACGAAGCTGCGACACATGGAAAACATTGTGAACTCCTTCCAAAGACGACGGCAAGGCCAAGCGGTAGGCTACCTCACCAACTTTCTCCAGAATGTCAAACGGTCCAATGTATCACGGGCTCAACTTCCCTCGCTTCCCAAATCGAATCACTCCACGATTCGGGGAAATCCTCAGAAACACATGATCCCCAGGCTGAAACTCCAAAGGACGACGTTTAGCATCAGTCCAATGCTTAAAACAGTCCTGAGCAATCCTCAACCTCTCCCGAATGTTCCTGACAACATCCACAGCCTCCACAATCATCTCAGGTCCCAACAGCTCCCGATCTCCAACGTCATCCCAACTCAATGGCGATCGACATTTCCTCCCATACAATACAGCAAAAGGCGCCATGCCAATACTCGCCTGGAAGCTGTTGTTGTAAGAAAACTCCACCAGATGTAGATGGTCCTCCCACAAACCCTTGAAATCCAACATGCACGCCCTCAGCATGTCCTCCAAAATCTGAATCGTCCTCTCGGACTGGCCATCCGTATGTGGATGGTACGTCGTGCTGAAACTCAGACGCGTACCCAAACTCTTCTGCAAACTCTGCCAGAACTGAGATGTGAACCTCGTGTCTCTGTCCGACACGATACTCACAGGGACTCCGTGAAGTCGTCTGACCTCCTGCATGATTCACGTTACATCACTATCTAAACTAGGAAAAAGGAAATTAAAACGGAGAGTAAAAGAATTACCTCCATGTATCTCCTCGCTAGCGCCTCAGTGGACTGTCCTACTCGGAATGGAATAAAGTGCGCGGATTTGGTCAATCGATCTATGATCACCCAAATCGCATCATTCTGCTTCGGACTCCGAGGTAGTCCAGTCACGAAATCCATAGTGATGTGTTGCCACTTCCACTCCGGAATCGGAAGCAGTTGTAGCAACCCGGCCGTACGCTGATGCTCCGCCTTCACTTGCTGGTAAACCAAACACTTGGCTACACTCTGAGCCACACTCCTCTTCATGTCATGCCACCAATAGTTCAGACGAAGATCCTTGTACATCTTGGTCCCACCAGGATGCACAGAATACGGCGAACTATGTGCCTCCACCATCAACTCCTCTCTAATATCCCCAGCTGGCACACACAACCTGGCTCCAAACCTCAGCGAGCCTTCCTCATGAATCAAATAGTCAGTCCGCAGACCGGCTTCCACCTGCTCCCGAATCTTCACCAGCTTCGGATCCTCAGCCTGGCCAGCCTTGATCCGATCAACGATCGTCGACTGAATCTGCATACTCATCAACGAAGAAGCCTCCCCAGGAAGAACAATCTCCACACCAGACTCGCAAAAATCCTGCTGTAATCTCCACTGCGAGGTCAAAATCATCACCGCTGGAAGCCTACTCCGCGCATCAGGAACCACATTCACCTTGCCAGGGTGATACTGCAAATTAATCTCATAGTCCGCCATGAGCTCCAACCATCGACGCTATCGCATGTTGAGCTCCTTCTGAGTGAAAATATACTTCAAGCTTTTGTGATCGGTGAAGATCTTCACTTTCTCACTCAGCAAGAAGTGCCTCCAAATCTTGAGCGCAAACACAACAGCATCCAACTCCAAGTCATGCGTCGGGTAATTCTTCTCATGAACCTTGAGCTGACGAGATGCATAAGCCACTACATGTCCATGCTGATGCAAAACACAACCGAGACCCTTGCCAGAAGCATCGCAAAAGATCACGAATCCTCCACTGTGATCAGGCACAGCAAGAACAGGGGTAGTCGTCAATCTCTCCCCCAGAACACCAATAGCATTCTCACAATCACCCGACCAAACAAAAGGTACATCCTTCCGAGTCAATCTGGTCATCGGCTCAGCAATACGGGAAAAGTCCTTAATGAAGCACCGATAATATCCCGCCAAACCAAGGAAACTCCGAATCTCAGATGCTGACAGCGGAACAGGCCACTCCCTGATGGCCCTAATCTTCTCGGGATCCACTGAAATACCATCTCCAGAAACCACATGCCCGAGAAAGGCAACTACGTCCAACCAAAACTCGCACTTGGAAAACTTAGCATACAACCGATGCTTCCTCAAGATCTCCAACACTGTCCTCAAGTGCGAGGCAGCTCCTCCTCCGACTTTGAATACATCAGAATGTCGTCAATAAAGATAACGACAAACTTGTCTAAAAATTCGTAGAAAATAAGGTTCATCAGATTCATGAAAACTGCGGGTGCGTTAGTTACGCCGAAGGGCATAACCACAAACTCATAGTGTCCATACTTCGTCCTGAAAGCTGTCTTCGGAACATCATCCTTCTTCACCTTCAACTGATGGTAACCACTTCTCAAATCCAATTTAGAAAACACCCTCGATCCTCCAAGCTGATCAAAGATATCATCGATGCGAGGCAACGGGTATTTATTCTTAATGGTCACCGCATTCAACTCCCGATAGTCCACGCACATGCGACGCGAACCATCCTTCTTCTTCACCAGCAAGACCGGTGCTCCCCACGGAGACACACTAGGGTTGATGTAACCCTTCTGCATAAGCTCATCCAACTGCCTACGTAACTCTTCCAACTCTGCTGGCGCCATACGATATGGTGCCTTCGAAATGGGTTGCGCTCCCGGAATAAGATCAATAGAAAATTCCAAAGCCCGATCAGGCGGCAGTCTAGACATCTCCTCGGGGAAGACGTCATCAAAGTCCCGCACAACCGCTGGCCTCTCCAGCTCCATCTACATAGCCACAATCTCCACCGGCCTGGCCCGAAATCTGACAGGACCAAGCGAGCTGCTACCACGGCTGAACTCAAACACTGGGTGTCCGAGAATCTCGAACACGACCTTCTTCCTCCTACAGTCGATCGTAGCATAGAAGCTCGCAAGCCAGTCCATCCCAAGAACTGCATCGTAGTGGACGATGTCGTGGACAATGAAATCAGCATAAAGCTCATGTCCACAGACCACCAACGGGCAAGAATTGCAACCACGATGCACTGAGACCATGCCATTCCCTGTAACGATATTCCAACTCTTGGGAAGAGAGGACGTCGACAAGGAATGCTTCTCCACGAAGCTCTGAGAAATAATGCACATCGATGCACCTGAGTCAAAGAGAACTTGTGCAGGAAATGTGCACACCAAAATCACACCTACAAACAGTCTAACAATCAAGCCCTAGTTTAGCAAACAATCATGTTCAAGCAAACAACATAATCTAACAATCAAACATAACTAAGGAAGAAACAGCTAGAAGGGAAGTTGCCTGTGATAACCTCATCCATGGCCATGCTCTCCTCCTCAGTCATCAGGAAAGCCTGTCCTCTCGGTGGAACAGCCTGCTGAAAGGCCTGTCTCTATGGAACAAGGGGTGCTCCACGTCCAGCGGGCACAGGAGCTCGCTGCTGCAACGGTTGTGCTGCAATAGGTGCCCGCCAAGGCTGCTTCGACTTGGGGCACTCCCTGATGGTATGGGCAGGATCTCCGCAGATAATACACTGCCCCAGGAACCTCCTACACTGATCCCTGAGGTGCCCGGTCTTGTCGCAGAAATGGCAAGTCTTCAGAATAGGCCCTACCGGCCTCTTGAACTGAACAGGCTGGACAGGCCTAAATCCAGGTCTAACCGCCGCTCTGACCTGCTCCACAGGCCTCTTCCCAGCACCAGAAACATGTCCTCTCCTCTGGCTCAGGTTCAACTCCTGCCTCCTCGCAGCGACCAAAACCTTCTGGTAAGATTCCAGATCAGAGGAAGACACAAAACTCTGAAGCTCCAAAGCAAGTCCCTGCAGGAACCGCTGAGCTTTCTCATCGGCATCTTGCACCAACTTTGGTGCAAACCGACTGATCCTCGTGAACTCTTGGTGGTACTGATCCACCGACAAGCTCCCCTGCTTCAGATCTATGAAGCACTGCAGCATCACCTGCCTGGCAGCCTTCGGGAAGAACTCTCCATCAAATCTGGTCTTGAAGGTAGCCCAAACTATAGGCACCTCCAACATCTTCTCCTCAGCATCCCACCAGTTTCTGGCATTATCCTTCATCTGCCTCTTAGCCAAATCAACCCATCCAGCCGGGTTAATCTTCGCCATCGCCAGGTTATCCTCAATGTTCCTCATCCACTCATCCGCAGCCAAAGGACCTTCAGAACCATCAAAATAAGCAGGACCCAGCTCCCGAAACTGCTTCGCTCCCGGCTCGGAGCGAGAGGCATCCTGGATTGCCCGACCAGCTCGAGCAAGTGGAGCATTCTGGACTTGCAGGAGCACGTCCTGCTGCACCTGCATCATCTGAAGCATCATCCGCATCATCTCTCCATTGGTGGGTTCCCGCTCAAGCTCCTCATCATGAGGGGGCGCACCACTACCACCACCACGGGTGAATCGCCTTCCTGCCATCTAATGACACAGAAAACGAAGCAGATTAGACTCATAGCTTATGACTCGGATGTCGAACTTAGTTTATTGGACATTCTAATATTATTATCGTCATTCCGATAATCGCAGTTACAGAAGAGACCTGCATGGGCCACCAACAAAACCTGTCACGCCCCGCTTCCCTAAAATGGAGGCGAGACGTGAGAAGGTCCGCACGAGAGTGGAGCTGCAAAGCCCCAAACCCGATAAGCGTCAATAAAACATAAGCAGGTCCCTGTAACCACAAACGGAACAACAATAATAACACAAGGAGAGACAGAAATAAAATCTCAAATCTCAGAATTTGTCCAACATTAAAATTAAGTTCAACATCCAGAAAAGCCACCAGGCTAAAAGGAAAGAGTCTAAAGGCCTAACACACGGCCAACAAAACAAACACCAACAAAGTATGGGTGCTACGCATCGATAACTAAAAGAAGTCTAAAACAAAAGGGAAAGCTCTACAAGGACACTAAGACTGATCTCCAGTGTCCACGAAGTCATCGATCAACGCGGGTTCTGACTCAGCGTCAGCAAACACCACGTCCTCAGCGACAAACTCAGGCTCGGGATCTAACATGTGTCACCCAAAAGAGAAAAGGTGCATATGTCAGCAAGTCGAAAGACTTGTGCAAGGAAACTGAAAGAAGGTAAACTAACAACCTAGCAGTTAAAGTATGGTGCATGGCATGGCAAGTATCGTATGGAAGTGACAAGTGAAGTACAAGTAGCAAGTAACAAGTGGTAGGTGTGACATGTATTGTCAAATAACAAGTACAAGGGATCACCCACACACATGTGAGCGTCCTATTGCCCGCAGGCTGTATTCAAGTACAAGGGATCACTCACACACAGGCGAGTGCCCTATTGCCCGCAGGCTGTATTGAGCTCGTTTTCTGGACCACGAGCCAGATTTGTAATTGGCTTAGGGTTATGCCCGCAAAACGGGTGCCTAGCCGGAACAAGTAGCAATAGTATGTAGCGATGCTACGCAATCATGATGAGTGTTCAAGCATGCAATGACATGAGCAGATATTCGCGTACCATTAATTGAATTTAAACATGACAGGCAAAATGCAATGACATGGACAGATATTCGCGTACCGTTAATTTAAATTAAACATGGCAGTTAAAGATGCATGGATGACATGAACAGTTAATACGCGTACCGTCAAGTGAAATTAAACGTGACATACAAGCATGATGAAGGTGACGGATCTAGCTTCGTTGTCAAACTAGATCAATGGCGTCTAGACAGCTATCCTTTCACTGTCTAGTCTCTTTTACGCTAAAGCAAGGTAATGGCCTAAGGACATGGCCCAAATCAAGAGATGCAAGTTTCACTTGCCTGATACCGACGAGGACGGTCAACAAGCACGTCACACAAATGTTATCTACGGTGAATGGACCACTGCTATAGAGAAACAACATTAGAAAAGATATCTAGAACCGGTTTCTTAATTGAATCCTATGATGTCTAATAACCATTTTTATTAGGGTTTCACAATATCAATGTGGGTTGTGAAAACATTAAAGGATCGAACACTACCGTATAGAAGCGGAAGATCGACGCCGAGCAACCACGGCAACGGATGAACGATCCTGGAACCACGGCTCAGATCTGAAATGACGGGGAAAATCTGGAGAAAATGGATTAAAGGGGGTTTTGAAGAGGAGATTGAAGCTTGGCCAATGGAGGTGAGATGGAGCTTGGGATGGTGGAGATAGGCTTGAGATGAAGGAGGAAGGGTTTGGGGAAGATCAGAGGTCAAGGGGGAAGGAAAGAGGCCAGGAGAAGAGAAAGAAAGAAAATAAATGAAGTGGGGTATTTATAGAAAAAGCTGGCGGCGGCCCAGAAATTAGGGTTTCGACACTGATTAGTCGGTCAAAGAGCAACCTCTGACCGACTAATTTGGGAACTAGTCGGTCGATTGGCCAACGCAGACCGACTAAGTGTAAACAGTAACTCCTGACGAAAAATAGGATTTAGATTTAGTCGATCAAAGAACAACTACTGACCGACTAGTTTCTCATCTAGTCGGTCGACGAACGTTCTTAGACCGACTAAGAATGAATAGTACTTGGTATCAAAAATGATCATAGAGATAGTCGGTTAAAGAACGATTGCTGACCGACTAGTTTGCAACCTAGTCGGTCGACAAATGTTCTTAGACCGACTAACGATAAACAGTAACTCCTGAATAATTAACAAAGCCCACTAGTCGGTTCATGAAGGTTTGCCGACCGACTAAATCGTCATCTAGTTGGTCGGTTCCCCTTCTTGTACCGGCTAACGTGCACAGAAAGTTCCGAAATGGAGCGCGAAGCTCTGGGATCGATTCCTAAGACTCCTAGGCTTGATCTAACAATAAGATATGACCGATATGAAGCCCGTCACGAATGACTTACTCCAAGACCAACGATTCTAAGGAAGAAGCTAGAAAATCACGACGAAACGATCGAAAGTGAAAGCTACGGAGACAAAAACCACGCATAAGGAGAAAATCCACCAAAACATATATATAATATAAATAACCCAGATACATGAAAACTAGTCGTTACAATCCTTCAGCTCATGCCTAAACTTGCTACATCTCTTACAAGATATCTGCCTTTGTGTGTGTGAGGGAACTCCTGGTCTCTGGAACTGAGCAGTCTGCAATGGTCGAGGAAGGTTCTTCTACTGCCATGTTGGATGTTTAACGGTCACTGTAGGAGCCTTCCACATACTCTTCAAATGTGTAGACAGGTCATGTGTAGGCATAGCTATCTTGTACTCTGGATCGAGCCCCATGCGAAAATGACGAGCTCTGGTGGCATCGGTTGCAACTAACTCTGGGACAAACTTGCTCAACTAGGAGAAGTCAGCATCATAAGCATCCACACTACGTCGCCGAGTCAAATACTTGAAGTGATGTCTCAACTCATCCTTCTTGGACTTCGGAAGAAACTGGGCCTCAAAGAATTCTCTAAACTCCTTATAAGTGTTAGATCTAGTCAGTGACACTCCTAAGCGTCCCACCAGTCTCCAGCTTGATGAGTCAACTGCATCTTTACTGCATCTACCCAATCATCCGGTGGATATCTCACTACAGCAAGATCATCCTCCATATGCCTCAACCAATCATCTACCTCCATGGGGCTCTCTCGGCCAGAAAAGGTCCTAGGGTGCATAGCCCTGAATTGCTTGAAGCCTCCTGTCTTCTGAGATGGGGTACTGACCATACTCTCATTAAGTTGACTCAGGTGCTCTATAATCCCTACTAGAACATTCGCTGTCAGAGAATAATCAGAGGGTGTCCCTGTTCCAGGTTCCCATCTCCGGATGACCACATCCAGGATGTCACGTTCCCTCCGTCCATACTGCAGAGAGAAAACAAAACTATGAGAATATATATATATAAGCTGACTAATCATTGAAGCATTTTGTCTGTATTATTCTTATGTATACCGTAGTGAGAGGAATCTGCATGGGCCACCACAAAAACCATGTCACGACCCGTTCTCTAGACTACGAGAGATACGAGAGGGACAAGGCCGTGGTATATTCGGATCCAAGGGAATAATCCCATCAAATCCAAATAAACTAAGCATAAATTGTAAATTTCCATTACATTAGTAGGCCACTGTGAATACTGAAATAATACAAACAACAAAAAGAAAAGAACTAACTGTACAAACTCTCCAACACAAAAAAACAGCATAAAATAAATACTTATATATATATATATATACACTGTTGTCCAAAAGTACATCTGATACATATGATAATACAAGTGAGAGCTACAAAAGAAAGTGTACAACTCTCAACCCAAAACAACAAAACATGTCCATACCCAAAAGAGAGTACAACGCACACGTTAGTCCAACCCTGGTGTCAAACATTGTGTCCTCCTCCAGAAAACTGGTCCTGCTCCGGGGTCTGGCATGTCTCTGATATGAAGTCTAAACATGCTGAGTCAAACTCTACCCCTGAGGAGAAAAGGTGTGGTCATGTCAACGTGTGACCAGTAGGAACTACGCTAGTACACAAAATTAGGTTATTATTGATTCTTCTACCTCATATTAACTTAATCATTGTTTAAGGATATTTTTATATTACTGTTACTGCCAAACTATTCTTTGGAAACCATGGGTAAATAGTAAACGTATGACCCTGGACCTCACCCAGAGTGGGTGGAAACCTCACATGGTACATCCGCTAGTGGACACGAGCACTGTAACGGAGACCTCTCCTTATGTATCCCCCAAGTGGACGATACACGGTACATCCGCCAATGGACACTGGCACTGTAGCAGAGACCTTGGCACTGTAGTGGAGACCTTTTATTATGTCTAGAGATTTCATTTCACTTTATCAAATCACGTACATTTCCACTATTCCAACCAATGTATCATCGAGTCCGCCAACTTCCCCTCACGGAAGTGCCGCTCAACCACTGCCATGCCACTTCCCCTCACGGAAGTGATGTCCAAACAACCCTCTCTAGTTCAGGCCTTACGTCCATGGTTTACCCGATATTTCCCCCAAACCACTACTAGAATACTCACCCACTTACAAGTGGAACGAGTACCTAGTCTAACTCTTGGGTGCTCACTCATCTTATAACTACACATGTCCATTGTTCTTGCCCATGTTCCTTTTTCCCAATCATGTTCTCCACAAGTGGTCTCATTCACCACTAAAACAACATTTTCATTAAACCAAATAAATCCATTTATCATCATTGATCAAAATGGGAATTATCTAATGACAATTCATAACCACTAAATTTCACTATGAACTTTCATATAGAACATGACAACTAGAGCATCTTAACATTAATTACGTCATCACAAATTCCTGAAACATGGTAAAATACAACTTAATTTTTACATTTGAACATATTCTAAAGCAATCCCCCTACATGGTAATATTTAGAATACAATGTAGCACAATATGTAAATTTGTCTAACATTAATACAGCAGAAAGATTAGCATTTGTAGGCTAACTACTGTCAAATCTAGACTTCAGTTCCTTCATAAAAAATGTAAGAAATTTTTTGTTGTATTTTGTAATGTCCTAAATTACTTCATTTGGATTTTGCTACTATTTAATACGATTTTTCAAAGTTACTGCACTGTTTGGAAAAATCCAGCATATGAAAAGAATGAGACAATCTTAGAGCTTCTTCCATTATAAGATAACTTAACAAGTAACATCAAATACACCATATACCATACATGATGGTTATCATAATTCCAACATGAACATGAAATCCTAATTTGACAACAATAACAAATTAAGTCAACATGGTGTTTATTAATCTCACACTATTTATTTCAACAATCAACATGCATCAAAATTTACATAACTATAATTACATGGTATATAAGCATACTAAAATCACAGATTTTAATGTGAACATGCATATAAAGGAATTCTAACCATCATGTCAGTTCAAATATCAAAATTTTTAACTTCCATATCAAAAAAATTCATGCTAGAAAGATTATATCAAAAATTTTAATACAAGCATTATTACAACACAATTTTTAATGACAACAAAAACATTAACATGAATCTACTCTTGTACTCATTTGCAAGAAGGTTATACCAACCTAAACATGTTAATCCCTATATCAATACTAGCTTAATATTCTGACTACAAGTAGGAAATTCCTACCTGTAAGGATCATGGCTTTGAGGAAAACACTAGAAGGGGGTTTAAATAGTATTTATAAAATTTAACTAAGAAGTTACTCCTAATTAAAAACCTAACCAACAATAAATGCGGAATATTAAATTAACACATAATGAAACAAACTAACAAAGAGATGTTTCAAGGGTTCGAATTACCCAAGTCCAATCCCGAGTTGTTCCTAGTAATCCTACGTCCCTTCCACCCAGATACCTATGGATACTCAAGTTAGAAACCTAACTTGAGGTTTCCTTTAAACCCACTTGTAGCAACCCTACAAGCGTAATCGAACAACAATCGATGTCCTTGAATCCCACAACTTGGGATCAAGCAAACCACTCTCACAAACCTAGAGTGAATCCAAATAACGAAGGTTATGAAATAATGAAATACACTTACAATTCACCTATGCCATGAAGTAGAACTTGAAGGAGCAAAGTGAAGTGAGTGTTGATCTCTTCCAAGAAGAGAGTGAAATCCTTTATCTTGTCACCACCAAATGCCTAGAGGATATTAACTTTGATTCTAGGTTGGAGAGCAATAGAGAATGAGATTCTATGGCTTAGAGAAAATGAGAGCTTGAGAGCTTAGAGATGAGATCAATGAATTTTTAAGGGTTCCAAGAGTTCTCCAATGGAAAAGTAGGAGACCCTTTTATAATTTCTCTAAAACCCTCAAACAAAATACCCAAAACCCCTTTTGAAATCCGAGTGGAAAAGGCCAACGGATAGAAATTACAGTAAGGACAGGCGACTGATGAAGAACTCACAGTCACCTGCTCTACTGTGTCAGAGGGTAGGTGCAAATTCAAACGGTAACTTACCACGTAGGACAGTCGACTGATGAAGGTTGGACAGGCGACTGAAAACTATCAGGCAACAGAGAAACTTTCTACAGGTGACTGTGTGACAAAGTGCAAAAGATGACAGAGAGTATGTATCCTTGGTAAACTTGGACAAGCGAATAATATGGTATCCACTGGCGTCTGTGCCATAGGCAAGCGACTAGGAAACCAACTTCAGTCATCTGTGTGCATAAGTGTGTAACTTGCCAAAATGAAAGTTCTAGGCAAGAGATCGACATGCGACCGATGTCGTATCCGCAGGCGCATGTGCCATGGGCAAGTGACTGGTAAACCAACTACAGTCATCTGTCTGCACAAGTGCAAAATAGACAGAACATTGGATCTTTAGGCAAGAGGAGACATGCGACTGACTAACAATTCATAGGCACCTGAAACTGGACAGGCGCATATACTTTGTACAGTAGTCACATGTTGAAGTTGAATACAGAAAAGCCCAAAGCCCGACGTTAAAACATGTGCATTACAGTCAACTGCAGAACAATTCGTAGGTGCTTGTATGGAGACGGGCGCTTGCATTTTGTTCTTCAGTCCCCTGTTAAAACTCCAAAATGCACAGTAAATGAAATGAAGAGATGGAATCCTATGAAATGATTTCTAAAGGCATCCTAGGCTAGAAAAAGTGAAGTGTGTGAGTTCCAAGATAGTTCTACTACAAGGCTACATTCTAATCAAGAGAAATGAAAGCATAAAAAGATTTACATTGATTATATGCTTCTCTTCCTTCTCTTGAATGGCCTTAAAGTCTTTAAAGCTACATTCTTCAACTTGATCACCCAATCTTCAATTCATTGAGCTTTGATTGATCTTGGTAGTCATCCATTGCTATATGATCTTCATGAATAGCTTAGTTAATGGATAAACTGCATGTAGGGGATTGTCACAAGTATTTATGTTTGCTCATCATCAAAACCAAGTAAGGAGAAGTCCAATACTCAACATTCGTCCCCTTTTTAGGGATGACAAACAAACATAAACAAAAAGATAAATAATTGTGCTTAAGAATACTTACTCCCCATACAGATATGGTAATCAAGTTAGATAATATAGATATGGGCATCATGGGATCAATTAAAGCATAAGTATGATATGAGTGAATTCAATAAATTCAAATATTTGAATTTAAGATTTTTGACTCAAAATTCACTATATCTTACTCTCCTGAATCTAAGGCAATTTCAAAAGTAGATTCAACTTTAGCTTCTAGTTAGAACAAAATTATGAGTGTGTTTGTTTATCTCTCTCCCCTATGGCATCATCCAAAAAGTGGAAGTAAAGAAACACCAACAACTAGTGCTAAATAAAAAAAACAATCATATGAGTATAAAGAATTGTATATGCATTTAATGTGATACCAAATGAAAATAAGAAAACCATGAAGGTGTATCACACAAATACATATCAAAATCATCAAAACTATACATATACATACGTATACGTATACGTATACATATTATACATGTACATATTTGTATACATAAACATATTATACATGTACATACGTATATGTATAATATGTATACATATATGTATACATATACATATTATACATATATGTATGTATATGTATAGTGTACGTATACATACGTATATGTATACATATGTATATATACGCATACATGTATATGTATATGTATATGTATGTATATGTATATGTATACATACCATCAATACAAAAGTGTAACCAACCATACATGAAAATATCCTTAGGTACATCAAACATCCAGAATAAGAAGACTCTATAACCCTAACAAAAGGGAATACTAGGTCTTAGAGTGAGCAGACTCTGATCATCATCAAACGTCAGCCTGGACAACATCTGTAGGTGCTATCATCTCAAACTGAAAGCCCTGGGTCTCTGTCTTTGAAGTAGACACAACAGTAGCTGGGGAACATCCGCATGGGCAGCCTCAGCAGGCTCAACAACATCAGCAGATGGCTCTGGAATCTGAGTAACGTCAGCTGGAGGAGGCTAAGAGACGTCAACAGGAGGAGGCTGTATGACCTCGGCAGGTGGAGCCTGAGCATTACCAGAAGCAGCAATAGATGATAATGGAATATCCTGAACAGGATGAAGCAATGATCGAAGGGAGACTGGAATGGGTATGCCATGGTGCTCAAAAGATGTATGGAACAGCTCAAGCAAGACGGTCACCTTCCTGTCCAACTGGAAAAAGAAGGGATTAATGGCTACAGAAGGAGGAGCTGAAGATGATGACGGAAACGTGAAGGATCCTGTACAAAACAGAGTTAGGATCGATAACATGAAGTTTAGACTTACGCTTGCGTACGCGGAACGGTAGTCTACGAACTTCGCCTTCGGATTCGCCACGACGGATCGAGTCTACTCACGAACGGAGTAAGGCTACTAATCCCACAATCTAAATCTCTATTTTAGATTAAGAACTTGGATGGAGGGAGAGGAAATATTTCTGCAGAGCTTCGCTATGAAGAAGATGCATGCATGAATTTCATGCAAAATGTGTAAGGAAAATGGCTACCCTTGGGTCTTATTTATAGCCCCCAAGGTAGTTATTTTAGGGTAAGTTGTTCCTTTGGAACAACTTAATTAAGGTGTACCATGATACATGGCACATTATAAGCTTAAGTTGTACCATATGCATGGTACAACATAAGCTTAAGATATTCCCCCTTTATTAGCCATATGTCGCATGCACTTATGCATATATAATGCGACTTTCCCGCTCATACAGAGATCCTCTCCGCAAGGGAACAGATTCCCTTTGCACATGACTTAGTGTGCGCGACGTTCGAGGTCCGTATTCCCTCGTACATCCCCCACAAGGGTGTACAAACGTCTTCCATATCCAACATCTCCCACTCACACTTGAGGGGATTGTAAGAGAACGTCTTTCCCTTAGTTCTTTCATCTATCATACCGAGAAATAGACCGTGCGACCGTCATGTGCGTAGAGTCTGTTGTTGTGCACTTGTTAGAGATACACAACGACCTCGAAGGTGCAAAGTTGAGTAGTTCAACGCATGCTTTACCCTAGATTATTTCTTCACATTTCTTATACTTTATATTCAACAATTGAATCCCATCTGGATTACAATTGGCTGGCCAGCTTTGAATCATTAAAGTCCAAATGCGAACATGAAATCAATCTTCCTCTTCTTGAGAACCTTATGATCTTGACTTGATTCGCTTTTCTAACGTGCCCCGCCGAGCCGAATTACCATAGCCCATTAGTAACACGCTAAGATAGCGATCATCTCGTCAAATCTAAAGGAACCAATTGGAGTCCTTGAGGGTAAGAGTTAAGACCCGTATGGCCTTTGAGTCTCACATAATAGCAAACACTATTGCTACTAACTCAGTGGTCGAAATGCATACGTGGTATGAACACGTATTACAACATCACTCCTTTCCCAGGGAGAGTATGTCTTAATGATGTTGTACGGATGAAAGATCAGACACCACAGTGCCTATCTTTTGAGTCCCCTTACTACTCAGGAAATATTCCCGGACTCTCATCCTGCATAAGACAGATAGGATTAAAAAATCCAATGAGATCTTTATATCCTTGTGATACAGATCTCAGATCTTTTGTAAGCATCCATATGATGCAGATCTTTCATTCGACTATCTTGTTAAAGTCTTGACTCTAAATCATTCGTCTAATGATTTTGACTTTAAACTAGTCTCATCTTTATCTTATCCATCTGATAAGATAAGGCGGTTGCTCATGTGAGAGAGCCAACCTTAATCTGTCCGACATACACACAATTCAGCTGAGATTTCAAAAATGTACACAAACATTTCTTAAGAAATTCATATGCAATGTTGGAAAAAGAACTTATTCTTTTATTAATTTTGATCATTTCTTAGACATGGGAATATATATTTGGTACAACTCAGCCCATACGCAATCCTTGAGATGATAAGTGTTTATAAAACACATTTCTGGGGATCGCTTTCGTAAGCTGATCCTCTATCGTCTCATGCGTAGATATGTACCTTATGTCTA
Source organism: Scilla litardierei (assembly GCA_030789695.1). Classification (NCBI taxonomy): domain Eukaryota; kingdom Viridiplantae; phylum Streptophyta; class Magnoliopsida; order Asparagales; family Asparagaceae; genus Scilla; species Scilla litardierei. Next base: position 77,054,262 of record CM061132.1, on the reverse strand, counting down.
CCTTCTTGGTTTTATCATAGTCTTTTGCAAATCAGCAGTTCCTTTAAGATACTGCATTATCCTCTTAACCGCTTTCCAGTGTTCTTGCCCTGGGTTGGATTGGTAACAGTTTACCATTTCCAACGGCAAAACAGATGTCCAGTCTCGTACACACCATAGTGTACATAAGACTATCAACTGTACTGGAATATGGAACTTTTTCCATAATTTCCTTTTCCTTTTGGTTCTTTGGACGTGATTCCAGATATAAATTATCGCATATGCTTATATGAATATCAATGGACTTGCAGTCCTGCATATTAAATCGTTCTAGAACCTTCTTTATATAAGTCTCCTGTGAAAGAGAAAGAAGTTTCTTCGAACGATTCCTTGAAATCTTAACTCCAAGGATATATGCGGCTTTTCCTATGCCTTTCATCTAAAATACTGATGAAAGCCAAGCCTTGATACTCATTACAAAGCCCTTGTCATTTCTGGCTATTAAAATGTTATCTACATATAGATACATGATAATATACTTGCTTTTAATCCTCTTGATATATACTCAGTTATCTTCATCAAGCATGGAAAAAATCCATTTGATAAGACAACTTCTTGAAATCGTATATACCATTGCCTCGAGGATTATTTAAGACCATATATGGACTTACGAAGTTTACAAACCTTATGTTTGTTTCCTTCTTTTACAAACCCTGTTGGTTGTTCCATATAGATCTCCTCGTCCAATTCTCCATTGAGAAAGGCATTCTTTACATCCATCTGATGTAATTCGAGGTATAAGCAAGCTACCATTGCGAATCAAGGTAAAACGCACAACAGGTGAGAAGTTTTCTTTGTAGTCTATCCCTTCCTGTTGCGTAAAACCTTTCGCGACAAGGCGAGCTTTATATCTATCTATAGAGCCATCAGCCTTATGCTTGATCTCGAGAACCCATTTGTTCCCAATTGCTCTATGTCCTCTGGGTGAGTTAACTAAGTCCCAGACTTGGTTAACTTTTATGGATTTCAATTCCTTCTTCATCGCTTCCATCCATTTGTCTTTTGCAGGGCATGATGTGGCATATTTGAGATTCTTCAAGTCCTTGTTGACTCGAATTTAGATCAATTCTAATATCACTCCCACTTGAAATGTTGTTAGAATTGCTCCCACTTGGATCATTATTCCCGTATGGAATAGGATAATCGTCATTCGTATAATCCATTGGTGAAGGTTGAAAAGTATTTTCGTTTTCACCAAGAATTCTCCCACTCGAATGAGGTAATCCTTCTTGATCACAAATCTCAAATAGAGATAAGTCCTGACTTATCTCGCCCTGTCTTGGAAACTCGTTTTCCAAGAAAGTGACATCCCTCGACTCAAACTCAATTAGCACACCATTGTCTTCCTTACTAACAAAAACATAACCTTTGGAGTTTAATGCGTATCGTTTAAAGATACATTTCCTTCCCCATGGCCCAAGTTTGCCATACTTATGAGAGGAAATATGTGCGTTGAATGCACAAACTCAAGGTAAAATGTTTAAGTTAGGAGACCTTTGGTTCCACAACTCATAAGGAGTGGAGCTAACTGATTTCGAGGGTACGTGGTTTAAAATGAAAACGGTTGTCAATAATGCATCACCCCAGAAGGTGATTGGCAAGTTAGCTTGCGCCATCATTGAACAGACCATTTTTCATTAAAGTCCTATACCTCCTTTCTGCAACACCAATTTGTTGAGGAGTATAAGGCATAGTTACTTGATGTACTATGCCTTTTTCATCACAAAGTTCCTTTAAACTTGTTGATTGATATTCACCGCCCCTATCGGTTCGCATGACCTTAATCTTGCGATCTAATTGATTCTCCACTAAACTCATATAGTTTTTAAAGCAGGTTTAGTGCTTTCACTTTTGTGGGATATCAAATAGATATTACCGAATCGGGTGAAATCATCAATTAAAAGTGATGAAATAGGACTTCCCGCGTCTTGTCTTGACATTCATCGGACCATATATGTCCGAATGGATAAGCGGTAATGGAACCTTGGCCCTTGTGCCGGTTCCAAACGGCTTGCGACAAGATTTCCTTTCAAGGCAATGTTCGCAGGTCGACATTTCAACCTTTGAAACATTGGATAGAAGGCCACGTTTGGCAAGTCTATCCATACGCGTTGGTCCAATATGACCAAGCCTTGATTGCCAACAAATTATATTAGACTCATTAGTCAAAGAATTTGTCATAAGGAAATGAGAAATCATACATTGTACTTATTACAATGAATCCTTTAAATACATAACCCAGAACCAATAAAGGAATTATTACAAAAATAGGTCCATATTACAAACATGAAGGAACCAACCATTAACCAAGACCCAATAAATTGACCACAATTTTAATATTCCTTTGAATATATGGAATGAAGAGAACATCATGAAGTAGGATAGTGCGGCCGTTGTCCAAGACAAGCTTGCGAGTCCCAACGCCTTTCACTTCAACACGTGTGTTGTTTCCTACATTGATCCACTTCATTCCTTGAGTATCCGGTGATACTCCACGAAGGACCGTCTGTCCTTTGCTATGTGGTCGGTGGCACCTGAATCAATTATCCCAAAATGGATTAGATTCCACAAGAAATAGTGAACTAGAAACACATATGTAACTAGTATTACAAGTTACCTCGTCACTTCCACTCGTACACGAACGAGCATAGTGACCGAGCTTGTTGCACTTGAAGCACTTGATTCTTTTCAAGTCTTTCTTCTTGTGCCATTTCTTGTGTCCACCCTTATGTTTGGGTTCCTTGGTAGACTCAGGTTGCTTATTACGTTCATTAGAAGACTTCGAACGATCTTTACGTTTCTTTCCCCCGTGTGAGGAACTAGCAACCATGTGCACTTCTGCACCTGGCTTGGCAGCCGCAAGCCGCTCTTCCTCTAATTCGAGGTGCTTGGAAACATCGTTGAAGGTCTTGATGCTCTCATTATGAGTGAGATGCATCTTCATCTGATCCCACCCATTTGGTAGGGAACGTATGACTGCTTGGATTTGTTGCTCATCTGTGAGCACATGACCTGCGTCCTTTAACTCCGAGATAAGGTTCGCCATATGTCGCAGATGTTTCCCTATGGAATGATCTGGACGTTTCTTATATGTATCGAACTTTATAGTTAAGGCGCGAAGTTTGGATACCGATGTGCCACCGAACTTCTCCTCTAGCTTGGACCATATGTCCATAGCTAGGTCATGTTCTCGGAAGATGCACATTATGTCATCATCCATACTGCTTAATAACGTAATGCGCGCTATCTTATTCTTCCGAGACCAAGCATCAAAAGCTTCCTTGTCTCTTCGGTGTTGGGCCGTAGTGCCCAACTCGGGTTCAATCATTACGTTCTTTAGAGTTTCGAGCACTTCTTGCTCCTCTAAAACGTATTGTATCTTAATGGACCAAAGTTTGTAATTATCGCCGTTGAGTTTTTCACCTTTGTTTAACTCAGCGACGATATTCTTTGAAGCGGAAGACATTTTACTTTTAAAATGCTGCAAAAGACACAAAACCGAAGGTTCGATCAAAAACATTGCATAAAAAATTCTTAAAATATAACTCCCACTTGAAATGATAATAGAATATCCCATTTGGATAGTTCTAAAATTCAAATCCCACTTGGAATTATATTATATTTGATAAGTTACTTTCGAAAAATATTGAAGGTGTTGTTCTAGAATCGAAAAGGTCTCTATGATTCCAATCACCATCTAGAACAACTTTCAATATTCCCCCATCACTTATCAAACTATAGTACTCTTATAGTACTAGCAGCGGAAAATAAGTATTTGATAAGTTACTTTCGAAAAATATTGAAAATGTTACTCTAGAATCGGAAAGGTCACTATGTTTCCAATCACCATCTAGAGTAACTTTCAATATTTCTCCCTCACTTTATCAAATGTTAGTACTCTTATAGTACTTAGCAGCGGAAAAGCGTTTTTTGAAAACGTATTTTTCAAAACGAATATAAAATACATTGGCTAATCTCCGTAGAGTAGAGCACAACGTCATAAGTTTATTGGCTAATCTCCGTAGAGTAGAGCACAATGACATGGCTAATCTCGCATGAAGTAGAGCATTACGGCTAATCTTCAAGGAGTAGAGCACAATTTCATAAGTACATTGGCTAATCTCCGAAGAGTAGAGCACAATGACTTGGCTAATCTCGCATGAAGTAGAGCACTATGGCTAATCTTCAAGGAGTAGAGCCCAAGTTAAAAACTTCATTCAAACGTTAGTCCCGTATGAACTAGTCGGCACTGTGGTTAGCCCCGTATGGGCTAATCGACACATTCGAGTTTGACCAATGCCTTTTGTCACCCCGTATGGGTCATTTGGCAAGTTTGCAATCGACCCAGACCATCTGTCGGATTGGTCGACCAAAAACACAAAATTGGTCGACCAATATTCGAACTGCAACTTCTCCCGGCCAGGGCCTCTGCCCTGGCCGGGGCTTGGCCAATGGCCGGCCAGGGCCTCTGCCTTGGCCGGCCAGGGGGCCTGCCCCCCTCGGCCAGGGCCGGCCAGGCCCTGGCCTCTGCCAGGGCCGGCCGGCCAGGCCACTGGCCGGGGCTAGGGCTCCTGCCCTGGCCTCGGCCAGGCCCTGGCCTGAGGCCAGGGCGCTGCCCTGGCCTCTTGCCAGGGCGGCCTGGCCGCTGGCCGGGGCCAGGGCTCCTGCCCTGGCCTCGGCCAGGCCCTGGCCTGAGGCCAGGGCGCCGGCCCTGGCCACTGCCAGGGCCGGCCTGGCCCTGGCAGTGGCCAGGGCGCCGGCCCTGGCCTCTGCCAGGGCCGGCCTGGCCGGCAGGCCCTTGGCCAAGGCCGGCCACTGCCGGCCCGGCCTTGGCCGGCCACTGCCGGCCTGGCCATGGCCGGTCATGGCTTGGCCATGGCCGGCCATGGTCAAGGCCTTTCGACGTTGGCCGGCCATGGCCCCTTTGGCCATGGCCGGCCACCCCCTTTGAATGGGGTTGCCGCACTTTCTCCTCCCCCTTGATGGGGTGGTCGCCGGTGGTTATTGGCCGTAGCCAACCCCCTCCGCATGAGGAGAGGGGGTGCATGGCCTTCATGGCCCATTTGGCCATGGTGCACATGCACCAAATTTTCCTCTTACCCGATGGAAATAACTTCCATCATCTTCCTCGATGAAGCACCCGTTCGTCGATGAAGCACCCGTTCGTCGAGAATTTAGTTATTTTCTAATGGCCGTATGCCAAAAATGAATAACTTACTACGTGAACGGTCGGTTCTTCCCGTCACGGAGAGTTCCTACCATATCCATAATGATAGGAGACCCTAACGTGAAAAGAACAACCGCTGCGTTCTCTTCGTCACGAAGCGTTCCTACTATATCCGTAATAGTAGGAGACCCATTCGTGAAAAAGACAACGACTCGTTCGTAGTTTCGACGGGGCGATGGTTTGACCGGGGCGAACCCATATGGCTCTGATACCAATGAAGGATCCTGTACAAAACAGAGTTAGGATCGATAACATGAAGTTTAGACTTACGCTTGCGTACGCGGCACGGTAGTCTACGAACTTCGCCTTCGGATATTCCCCCTTTATTAGCCATATGTCGCATGCACTTATGCATATATAATGCGACTTTCCCGCTCATACAGAGATCCTCTCCGCAAGGGAACAGATTCCCTTTGCACATGACTTAGTGTGCGCGACGTTCGAGGTCCGTATTCCCTCGTACATCCCCCACAAGGGTGTACAAACGTCTTCCATATCCAACAAAACGAAGTACCAGTAGGAGGAGCAAAGGTGATGGCTGGAGGTACAGACGAAAAGGGCTGAGATGATGATTGCTTCTTCCTGGCTGTGGTCTACAGTGCTGAAGAGGACTTCAGCTTTGCAGCTACATCAAGGACAGGACCATGAGGAACAGCTCATATACAGACAAGTCAATCTCAAAATGACAGAAGACATGGGTAAGAATGCAACCATATTGAATATGAAATGGGGGGGTGATCTCTACGTGATCCATCCTATCAAGTATGACCCCGGCCCAGTTCACTTTCATCCCCGAAAAAATAGCGTATATGCGCTTGAGGATCTCATGTGAGGACTGGTCAGAGGATCCATACTTGGGAAGGATGTTGGACTTGACTACATGATGGATAACCTAACCACGAGGAGTGAACATAGAAGCCTTCACCCCAGAGGTGAGGATAGGAGAGATGACACGAAACATGTCCTGGAGGACAGCTTGATCAAGCTCAGCACCAGATGATATAGAAATATCGGCAGGAAGAGATCCACAGGATGGGATGCTAAGAATGGTCCCTAAAAGCTTGGGGTCAAGCTTGATCGATGTCCCCTGAACGACAATGTCTATCACAGTCTAACTATACTCACTGTGAATGTGGTTTGCATAGAAAAGCTTTACGAGCATGGGATATGGTTTAGGAGACTCGGCTTGAGAATATCTGAAAAGATCGACCAACTTGGTTGTAGTCAGAAGCTGGGATAGGTTCTCGGCCCGAAATGCCGGATAAGAAATGAATCGCTTCTTGAGGAGCTTGACATTAATCAAGGCATTGTACTTCCCGAGACAAATATCATTGCGGCAAATAGGAATGAATGAAGCAGGAGCTGTATTAGGAGGATTGGGTTGGGGTTATACTTCAGGATTGACAGGCTCGGCTTGGGGTTCAACATCGGGAATATCAAGTTGAACTTGGGGCTCGGCATGGAGGATGGCTAGAGGTCAGGAAAGCACATCCATAGAAGCTTGCCTATATCTACGCTTGAGGGGCTGAGGACACTCCTCGCTGAACCAAGAACTCTCAGAATCAGACACGGATATGGCTAAGAACTTAGATGCAGGGGTAGCATTCTTGGTGAGAGGTTTTCAACGACCTTGGGTAGGGACTACCTTGGGGACCTTAACCCTAGGCTCTTTGGGAATCTTAAGGGACTTTCCCTTAGATGAAGATGATTTGGGGGCCATTGAAAGCAATTGGAAATGAAATAGACGAAATTGACAACAAATGAAGTTAGGGCACGAAATCGAAAGAATTGAGATTGAAACTTATACCAAGTCGATGGAGGAGGAGGAGGAGAACTAGTCGTCGGAGGAGCTAGGAGGAGGAGACCGATGGTCGGGGTGTTTATTGACGATGGAGGAGTGAGTTAAGCAGTCGAGAGGAAGAGGAGATCGTGTGGACATTTGAATCAGATGATAAAGAAAATACCCAATGATCGATGGTTATAGGAGATAGTGGGAGAGATCTGGGCTGTTAGATCAAAAGAACGGCTCAGATCGAAGACTACGAACCGTCAAACTCGATGGACAGGTGACTGATGTACAACGTGTAGTCGCTTGTCAAGCCTTAATAAAAAATGACTCAGAAAGCAGACAAGAACCTGTAGAATAAAACACAGTCGCCTAGATTTGGACATGCACCTGTGAAATGACTTATAGGGGCTAGCTACAGAATAAAATTTTGAAGAAATTTTGAGCCATCTCTCGGGAAAGTTGGTGATAATATGGTTGGCGCTTGATGACCAAAATACAGTTGCCTGTCGGATGATCAGTCGACTGAAAAATGACCATCAGTTGCATATCATAAATAAGAGTTATGAAGGCTAAAACTCGAGATTGGGTAGTCGACTATAGAAGAAATGGCAGTCGACTGTCCTGGTTCGGAAATCCAAAACTTAGTTAGAATCAAGGATTTGAGACTTCTCACCCTTAGACCTATTCTCTAATCACTCTAAAACCATAAAATCACCATCATAAGCATATAGACTAATACACATATCAAGCATATTAATCTAATCAACAAAGCATCAAAAATCTCCAATAAATCTCATTTAAAACAAATGTTAAATTATGACATACACAACATGATATATAGAAATATCAAATGAGCTTAAAACAGGTTATAACAAATATATATGAGCTCCTAAATCTCATGTTCACCCATAATCCCTAATTCTCCACGCAACCTCACAAATGAGTCTTCTTTTAGAGGTTTAGTGAAGATGTCGGTGATTTGTTTTTGGGTTTAATGTACTCTAAGGTGATGTCCTTGTTAGCTACATGATCATTAATGAAATGGTGTCTCACATCAATGTGTTTGATATGGGAGTGGTGTACCGGATTTTTGAAAAGACATATTGCACTTTGGTTATCAACTATGATAGTGCAAGTATCACAATTGACACCATAGTCCTTGAGTATGTGTATCATCCAAAGGACTTGTGCACATGCAAAACCCACGGCAATATATTCTGCTTCGGTCGTGGACAAAGATACAGAGTTTTGCTTCTTGGAAAACCAAGACAGAATGGAATTTCCTAGAAAATGGCAAGTGCCACTAGTACTTTTCCTGTCGAATTTGCATCCAGCAAAATCAGCATCACTTTATGACACTAGCTCATATGTGCTAGATTTAGTATAAAGTAACCTATAATATAATGTTTGATTGAGGTAACGAAAAATTCGTTTAACCACAATCAAGTGTGATTCCTTCGGTCTAGCTTGATATCTAGTACAAAAACATACTGAAAACATGATATCAGTCCTACTAGCAGTTAAATAAAGTAAGCTACCGATCATACCTCGATATAGACGAATGTCTACATCTTTCCTATTTTCATCCTCGTGTAGATGGACGGTTGTACTCATGGGAGTCCTTTTACTTAAGGACGATTCCATCCCGAATCGATTGATAAGATCTCAGGTATACTTGGTTTGGTGTATGAAAATCACATCCTTCATTTGCCGAATTTGAAGACCTAGAAAGTAATTGAGCTCACCCATGTGGCTCATCTCAAATTCTTCCTTCATAGATTTAGAAAATTCTTGGCAAAGGTTAAAGTTAGTAGAACCAAAGATAATAACATCTACATAAACTTGACTAAGGAGGATGTCATTTTCATAATCTATAATGAAATGAGTTGAATCAACTTCACCCATTTTAAAACCTAAATCCAAAAGAAAGGTTTTAAGTCGATTATACCAAGCTCTAGGAGCGTGTCTCAACCCATATAACACTTTCTTAAGTTTAAAAACATGATTAGGAAACTTTTCATGAGTAAAACCGGGTGGCTGAGAAACATAAACTTCTTCATTAACTATACCATTTAAAAAGCACTTTTAACATCCATTTAAAAAAGCACTTTTAACATCCATTTGAAATAATTTAAAATTCTTATGAGATGCAAAATATAAAAGCAACCTAGTAGCTTCTAATCTAGCTACGGGGGAAAAGGATCCTTCGAAATCGATACATTCCTCCTGCTGGTAGCCTTGAGCTACTAACCTTGCTTTGTTCCTTGTGATGACCTCATTCTCATCCGTCTTGTTCTTAAATATCCATTTGGTCCCAATGACTAAGTGACCATTTGGAAGAGGGACGAGCTCCCAAACTTCACTTCTTTCAAATTGCATGAGCTTCTCTTCCATTGCAACTATCCACGAGCTATCTTCACAAGCTTCTTGGATATTCTTTGGCTCAAGGTAGAGACAAAGGCACAATGAGAGAACCCATCAATCCTTGACCTTGTTCGGACACCCACACTAATTTCTCCAATTATTTGCTCGTGGGGGTGGTCACGAACAGTCTGATAAGCTTTGGAAATACCTGGATCACTTGGAACATTCTCAACATATTCATTAGCATTATTAGTCTCAATAATAGAAGCATTAATTTTAACATTACTAATAGAATCACATAAAACATCTACACTATCATCTACAAGATGAGGAATATCAAAATCTTCATGAAATGAAACCTGTAGTGAGTGATTTCTCGATCGTTGAAGGGGTTTTGTTGTATATCCGGTAGGCTTTGCTACTTGTGGAATATCAAACAAAAATTCCTTCATTGGATCATGTTTCAAATTAGTCTAAATTACCAAAAGTGTTCTTTATAAAACATTTTGAACCAAAAACGAAAATACTTACTTGAGGCTTTTTATCATAAAATAATTCAAAACAAGTTTTGTTCGTTCGAGGCCTCACTGGGATCCTATTAAGCACATAACATGCTTTGTGCACCGCCTCTACCCAAAATTGAAGTCCAATATGAATATCATGGATCATGGTGCATGCACAATCAATAAGAGCCCTATTCTTTCTCTCAACGACACCATTTTGTGGTGGTGCATGAGGAAAAGAAAAATTGTGAGTATACTCGTTGTCATTACAAAACTTAGAGAAAAGTTCATCCTCAAATTTCCCTCCATGATCACTACGAATAGTAATAATGGTGGTTTCTTAGAGATTTTGAACTTTTTTTGCAAATTTGGTAAACTCATCAAAGGCTTCATTTTTATTGGTTAAAAATGATACCCATGTAAATCTAGAAAATTCATATACAATGACTAATCCATAATGAGCATTTCCTAAAGGTGCTACTCTAGTAGGCCCAAATAGATCTAAATTAAGTAGTTCTAGGAGCCTCTTAGACGTTATGCCATCTTTGAGTTTAAATGAAGATTTACGAAGTTTACCTCGTTAACATGAATCACAAAAACTTTTCTTATTAAAAGAAATCTTCGGAAAACCATTAACTAGATCATGCTTAGCTAACTTATATAAGTGCTTAAAATGAACATGACCAAAATGGCGATGCCATAATAGTTGTTCATTTGTATTAGTAACCAAGCAATGTTCTATGGTTTTAGGCATGCTCAAATAATAAATAGTTTTATACCTAATACCGGGAAATAAAACATCCAAATCATTAACTACTATATTACAAATACCCTCTCCAAAGTTAACCTTGAAACCTTTGTCACAAAGTTGACTTATGGAGATAAGGTTATGACATTAACCACTAACTAAATAATCATTTGTAATCAGAGGTTTGGATGGGTTACCGACTTTGCATACTCCAATGTTGGTTCCCTTTTGATTGCCTTCAAAGGTGACCGTTGCATCGTCCTTGATGCGGATCACATCGAAGAGCAAGGAGGGGTCTCCTGTTATGTGTTTGGAGCAACCGCTATCGAGTATCCATCCTTTCCTTTTGGAGCCAATATATCTATTATTCCTCTCTTCTTGTTCTTGGATACTTATATCATAAGCTCATGGTACACAAGCTTGTTGGGTCCAAGGGGATTAGCCATTTGGAAACCAAGTCTAAGTGGACTTTGGCTTCCCAACATAGTTACTACTATTTATCACATCACTAAAATAAGAATTTACATATGCATTCCTATCATTTGTACTAGTGTTCTTAGGACCCCAAATTGTATATGTTTTGGGTGTTATCTTCCTAGTTGCATGCACATTAGATTAAGGTCTATGTTGTGCATGTTTCCTAGGAACATGAGATCTAGCATATGAAGGTGGAGGTGGATATGCATAAGACAAATACGGGTTATATGCAAAATGAGGTGCATGCATATTATATGATGCATATGGAGCATACATGTGATGTGAAGGATATGAACGAGCATGCATATGATGTGTATGAGCATAAGAGCGTGTATGAGAACGTGCATGAGTATTTCTCATGTGTGAGTTTGCACGTGCCCGTGGGTTTGGATCATAAAACTCATCATGCGTGTTCACATGAGAAGTAGGAGTGCTCCTACAAGTGTGAGTGTTAATGTACATAAAGGCATGTCCTTTCTTTTGATTTCCTCCCTTAATGGGTTTCTTGTCAAAAGACGGAACATGTTAGTATTGACATTCTTGGTGGACTTGCTACCAATAGTATTTTTGTCACTACTAGTGGATGCACCAGAGGATGAACTCACAAATTCTATAGTTACACCACTATAGGAGGTGCGTGATTTGGAAGCGTTTGCTTCCACATAACCAAGTCCAACACGATGTGTAGCCGAAAATGGGTTAGAAAGCAATTCATCCAATTTCCCTTTTCCTTTGTTAAATCTCTTAACATGGGATGACATGAGCTCATATTTCTCCCTAAGGGAAGAAATATTAGTGTCCAAAGTGGACACACGTGTGGTGAGCTCGTTCATTTGGGTTTTGAGAGAACCATTCTTAAACTCAATTGTGTGTTTTGTGAAGCTATATCAACACTATCTTTAGAAGAAACGTGATCTAGTTGAGATTTGAGAGAATTCATCTCAATTCTCAAAGTGCCATTTTGAGAAACCAAATTGGCTTTCTCAAGTGTAAGTGTGTCAATAATGGTGTCATTGTTGGTGATGCATGTCATGGATGATTTATTAACCTTTGATTTCTTCAAATTAGTATATCTAAGCATAAGAGTTTGGTACTTAGAAACTAATTATTCGTTAGCAATACGAAGTTCATCCATAGTTACCTTGTGTTCATTGTTGTCACTATCGCTTCCATCGGAGAATGTACCTTCTCGGGCCATGAACCACATATGTGCACTCTCACCATTCTCATCCTCGGATTCACTTGAGGAATCTCCACTCGAGTCATGAAAAGTCCCAACGAGTCCTTTCTTCTTGTCCTTCTTGAATTTGTCGGACCTTTCGTACTTCGGTGCTTTCTATTTTTCTTTGTTCCTTAGCATTGGGCCATCCTTCTTGATGTGCCCTTACTTGTTGCACTTAAAACAAAGAGGAGAGGAATTGTTAGTGGAATCAAATTTAGATTTGGAAGGGAATTTACCTTTGCGAAAGAAGTGATTGAACTTCTTCGCCATTAGCGCCATTTCTTCCAAATCCATCTCGTTCTCGGATTCATCACTATCGGAGGATAAAGAGGTAGCCTTGAACGCTAACACCTTCTTCTTTGCCTCTGCTAGGTTCATCATAACTCTAAACTTTAATCGATTCTCCCTTCTTACTTGGTAAGACATGAGAATACCGATGAGATTCACCACGGTATAGTTCTTCATATCATTGCCCTCCTCAATGGCAATAGCCCTTCTTTTCCATTTTGAGGTCATTCCCAGGCTTATCTTTCTTACCTTTTCTTGTTGTGTGTATACTTGACCGAGAGCTTCAACCTTATTGGTGATGTCGGTGAAACGACCGTACATCGTTGCAATGTTCTCACTTTCCTGCATATGAACCATGCCGAAGTTTTGTATATCAACATATAACTTTGACAATTTTACCTTGTACGTCCCCTCGTGGGTGACGACAAGATGGTTCCATATTTGATATGTACTCTTACATGTGCATATCTTGTTGAACTCATCCGGATCCAATGCGTAATGAAGGGCGTTCATTGCTTTGGCATTGTTCACTCGGCAGACTTTTCGGTGGGAGTCCATTTGTCGAAATATTCTTCGGTGGGTTCAACGTAATCCTTATGGAGGGTTCTCCAAAGAGACGCACTCCTAAGGAATGTCTCCTTCTGGCACTTCCAATAGCCAAAATTCGTGCCATTGAAACATGGAGGACGAACCGGTGATTGTCCTTCAAATATGGTAGAAGCACCATCACTATCGTGATTGTTGTACGAAGAAGGTGGAGGAACGTTGTTGTTGTTGGATGTCATAGCTATAAACTTGAGCTTTGATACCAATTGTAAGGACCCTGGCTATCAGGAAAACACTAGAATGGGGGTTGAATAGTGTTTATAAAATTTAATTAAGAAGTTACTCCTAATTAAAAACCTAACCAACAATAAATGTGGAATAATAAATTAACACACAATGAAGCAAACTAACAAGAGATGTTTCAAGGGTTCGGTCACCCAAGTCCAATCCTGACTTGTTTCCGGTAATCCTACGTCCCTTCCACCCGGATACTTTCGGATACTCAAGTTAGAACCCTAACTTGAGGTTTCATTTAAGCCCACTAGTAGCAACCCTACAAGTGTAATCAAACAATAATCGATGTCCTAGAATCCCATAACTTGGGATCAAACAAACCACTCTCACAAACCGAGAGTGAATCCAAATAACGAAAGTTATAAAATAATGAAATACACTTACAATTCACCTATGCCTTGAAGTAGAATTTGAAGGAGCAAAGTAAAGTGAGTGTTGATCTCTTCCAAGAAGAGAGTGAAGCCCTCTCTCTTGTCACCACCAAAATGCCTAGAGGATATCAACTTTAACTTTAGGTTGGAGAGTAAGAGAGAATGATATTCTAGGGCTTAGAGAAAATGAGAGCTTGAGAGCTTAGAGATAATATTAATGAATTCTTAAGGGTTTCAAGAGCTCTCCAATGGAACAGTAGGAGACCCTTTTATAGGTTCTCTAAAACCCTCAAACAAAATACCCAAAACCCCCTTTGATATCCATGTGTAAAAAGCCAACGGATAGAATTTACAGCCAGGACAGGCGACTGACGAAGACCTCATAAGTTGCCTTCTGCACTATGTCAAAGGGTAGGTGCGAATTCAAATGGTAACTTACCACGTAGGACAATCGACTGATGAAGGTTGGACAGTCACCTGAAAACCATCAGGCAACTAAGAAACTTTCTACATGCAATTGTGTGGCAAAGTGCAAAAGATGACAGTGAGTAGGAATTCTTGGTAAACTTGGACATGCGACTGATGTGGTATTCACAGGCGACTGATGTGGTGTCCACATGCGCTTGTGCCATGGACAGGCTACTAGGAAACCAACTTTAGTCGTCTGTGTTCACAAGTACGTAACTTGCCAAAATGAAAGTCCTGGGCAAGAGATGGACATGCGACTGATGTAGTATACACAGGCGCATGTGCCATGAGCAGGCGACCGGGAAACCAAATATAGTCGTCTGTCTGCACAAAAATGAAATAGACAGAACATTGAATCTTTAGGCAAGAGACGACAGGAGAATGACTAACAAGTCACAGGCGCCTGAAACTAGACAAGCACCTATACTTTGTACAATAGTCACCTGTTGAAGTTGAATATAGAAAAGCCCAAAAACCTAAGTCAAAACATGTGCATTACAGTCGACTGCAGAACAATTCTGAGGCACCTGTATGGAGACAAGCGCCTGCATTTTGTTCTTCAGTCCCCTGTTAAAACTCCAAAATGCACAGTAAATGGAATGAAGAGATGTAATCCTAGGAAATAATTTCTAAAGGTATCCTAGGCTAGAAAAAGTGAAGTGTGTGAGCTCCAAGATAGTTCTACTACAAGGCTATAATCTAATCAAGAGAAATGAAAGCATAAAAAGATTTACATTGATTATATGCTTCTCTTCCTTCTCTTGAATGGCCTTGAAGTCTTTGAAGCTACATTCTTCAACTTGATCACCCAATCTTCAATTCATTGAGCTTTGATTGATCTTGGTAGTCATCCATTGCTATATGATCTTCATGAATAGTTTAGCCAATGGATAAACTACATGTAGGGGATTAGTCACAAGTATTTATGTTTGCTCATCATCAAAACCAAGTAGGGAGAAGTCCAATACTTAACACTACCTCTTGAAACTCCACCAATCTTCAAGGATCTAGCTTGAATTTCTCCTCCTTTCTTCAAATTCCCTCCATCATCAAGCAAACATGCAAGGGATAATAAGAGGGAAAATTTGGGCTAATTGATGGAAGGAAAACAACAGAGAATGAGAGAGTTCATGAGGGTTAGAGAGAGAGAGGAGAGAGCGAGTGAGTGAGAGAGTGAGTGAGAGAGAGGAAAAATGAAAAAACTCTTTGAATTTATCTTCTCTTCCCTTTTGTATTTTCTCACTCTCATCATCCAATTAATTTAACCATGACAAGTGTACAATTATGTGTCACTAATGCAGGCATTCTCTCATGCATAAGAGATTAGTGTGTTGATTATTGGACTTCTCCCTACTTGGTGTTAATGATCAGCACATATAAATATTTGTGACTAATCCCCTACTTGCAGTTAATCCATTGCCTAAGCATATCATGAAGATCAATTAGCAATGGATGTTACTCAAGGATTAATCAAAGCATGAAAAGTGGATTGGATGATCGAAGATGATGATTGAAGCTCCTAGAAGACTTCAAGCTCATTCTATAGAATGAAGAGACGCAAAAACAAGCTGTAATATTTTTATTCTCTTCTAGTATGTAGCTTAGAAATAGAACTATGTTGGAGCACACACACATCTTTATTTATGTCCTAGGAAATCATTAGAATTCATTTCCTTGGCCTCCAATTCATTATTCTCAAGCATGTGCAGTTTGGACTTCCAACAGGCGACTGTTGGACGATTTACAGGCGCCTGTCTCCAAACAGTCGCTTGTGATTTGTTCTACAGTCGTCTATTTTGCTCATACTTTATCATTTGGTTTTTGGGCTTTCAGCTATAACTTTCATCGGGCAACTGCTGTATAAAGTATAGGCGCTTATCCAGTTACAGACACATGTGACTTGTTAGTCAGTCGCTTGTCTCTCTCTTACCTAAAAATATTTAACTTGTCTTCTTTCGGTCAGACGACTGATGTTGATTTCAAAGGCGCATGCCCATGGCACAGGCACATGTGAATGCTTCTTCAGTCACATATCTATACTTGTCTTGACACTTTGTGTTTTTGTAAGTTTTGCAAGTTTCGGCCAAACAACTGATGTTGATTTCACAGTCGCCTTGCCTATGGCACAGGCACCTGTGAATGTTTCTATGGTCGCCTGTCGATCCTTGTACTAACACTTGGTATTTAGCAAGCTTTGCAAGTTTCGGCCAGACGACTGATGTTGGTTTAGCAGTCGCCTGCCCATGGCATAGGCGCATGTGGATACCACATCAGTCGCAAGTCCTGTCTTTCCAAAAGTTCCTGAGTTTTCACAAATTACTCATGTTTCGCTCAGTCGCATGTAGAAGGTTTCTCAGTCGCATGTTGGTTTATAGTTGCCTGTCTGACCTTCATCAGTCGACTGTCCTATGTGGTAAGTTACTAGTTGAATTCCCACCTACCCTTTGACACAGTTCAGCAGTCGACTGTGATTTCTTCACCAGCCGACTGTCTATTGTGTAAATTCTATTTGTTGGTTGTTTCTCCGTAGATTTCGAAGGGGTTTTTGGGAAATCTGTTTGGGGGTTTTAGAGAACCTATATAGATGGCTTCTATTTTTCCATTGAGAACCTCTTAGAACTCTTGATCAACTTTTGAAACCCCTAAGCTCTCATCTTCGAGTTCTCAAGCTCTCAAATCCAAAAGCCCTAGATTTCCAATCTCATTCTCTCTTGCACTCCAACCTGGAATCAAAGTGATATCCTCTAGGAAATTGGTGGGGACAAGAGAAAAGGCTTTCTCTCTTCTTGAAAGAGACTTCAACACACAACACACTTGCTCTTTCAAGTTCTACTTCAAGGCATAGGTGATTATAAGTATTGCTATTTCATTATTTCATATCTTTCGATATTAGTTTTACTCTCGGTTTGTGAGAGTGGTTTGCTTGATCCCAAGTTGTGGGAGTCAAGGACATCAATTATGTTTCGATTACACTTGTAGGGTTGCTACAAGTGGGTTTAAAGGAAACCTCAATTTATGGTTCTAACTTGAGTATCCGGAGGTATCCAGGTGGAAGGGACGTAGGATTACCGGGAACAAGTCTAGAGTTGACTTGGGTAATCCGAACCCTTGAAACATACTTTGTGTTAGCATTATTTCATTTTGGGTTTATTTATAATTCTGCATTTATGGTTGGTTAGGATTTAAATTGGTATAACTATCGTTTAAATTTTATAAACACTATTCAACCCCCCTTCTAGTGTTTTTCTCATTGCCACGGTCCTTACAAATGGTATCAGAGCAAAGGTATTTACCTATGGCATCCAACAACAATAATAATGTTCCTCCACCTCCTTCGTACAACAATCACGATCGTGATGGTGCGTCTACCATCTTTGAAGGGTAATTAACGGTTCTTCCTCCGCGTTTCAGTGGCACGAATTTCGGCTATTGGAAGTACCAGATGGAGACATTTCTTAGGAGTGCTTCTCTTTGTACAACCCTCCATAAGGAGTATGTTGAACCCAACCAAGAGGATTTTGACAAATGGACTCCCACCGAGAAGTCTGCCAAGGTGAACAATTCCAAGGCAATGAACGCTCTTCATTGTGCATTGGATCCGGATGAGTTCAATAGGATATGCACATGTAAGAGTGCATATCATATATGGAACCATCTCATCATTACCCATGAGGGAACGAAGAAGGTAAAGTTGTCTACATTATATGTTAAATGTTTCATATGCAGGATAATGAGAACATTGCAACGATGTACGGTCGCTTCACCGACATCACCAATGAGCATCAAGCTCTTGGTCAAGTCTACACCCAACAAGAAAAGGTGAGAAAGATAATCATGGGAATTACCTCAAAATGGGACAGAAGAGCAATCGCTATTGAGGAGGTCAATGACATAAAGAACTACACAGTGGTGAATCTCATCGGTACTTTGATGTCTTACGAAGGAAGAAGGAAGAATCAAATGAAGATTAGAGCAATGATGAACCCAACGAAGGCCAAGAAGAAGGTGTTAGCCTTCAAGGCTACTTCTTCATCCTCTGATAGTGATGAATCCAAGAACGAAGTGGATTTGGAAGAAATGGCCCAAATGGCAAAGAAGTTTCAATGCTTCTTTTACAAAGGTAAATTTCCTTCCAGATCTAAATTTAATTCCACTAACAATTTGTCTTCTCTTTGTTATAAGTGTAATAAGTCGGGGCACATCAAAAAGGATTTCCCATTGCTAAGAAGCAAAGAAAAGTGGAAAGCACCAAAGTACCACAAGTCCGACAAATTCAAGAAGGACAAGAAGGAAGGACTTGTTGGGACGTTCGATGATTCAAGCGGAGATTCCTCAAGTGAATCTGATGATGAAAAGGGTGAGAGTGCACATATGTGCTTCATGGCCTGAGAAGATGCATTCTTCGATGAGAGTGATAGTGAAAACGATGAACCCGAGGTAACCATGGATGAACTTCATTTTGCTAACGAAGAATTATTTTCTAAGCATCAATCGCTTATGCTTAAATATACTATTTTAAAGAAATCTAATGTTAACAAATCATCCATGCCATGCATCATCAACAATGACACCATTGTTGATACACTTACACTTGAGAAAGCAAATTTGATTTCTCAAAATGACTTCGTGAGAAATGAGGTGAATTCCCTCAAATCTCAACTAGATCAAAATTATTCTAAAGATAGTATTGATCTAGCTTCACAAAACACACAATTGGGTATTGAGAATGAATCTACTAAAACCTAAGTGCACGAGCTCAAAACACGAGTGTCCACTTTGGATACCAATATTTCTTCTCTTAAGGAGAAATATGAGCTCATGTCCTCCAAAGTTAAGAGATTTAACAAAGGGAAAGGGCAACTGGATGAATTGCTTGCAATCCAATTTCCAGCCACACATCGTGTTGGACTTGGTTATGTGGAAGCAAATGCATCCAAATCTCGCACCTACTATAGTGGTGTAACTATAGATTTTGTGAGACCATCCTCCGATGCATCCACTAGTGGTGTTAAAAACACTATTGGTAGCAAACCTACCAAGAAGGCCACCACTTCACACTCTCCTCCTTTTGGTAAGAAACCCACTAAGGATGGAAACCAAAAGAAAGGTCATGCATATATGTACACCAACACTCATACACGTAGGAAATCTCCTACTTCACATGTGGACATGTATGACACATTTTATGATCCACACCCACGGACACATGCAAACCCACACATAAGAAATACGCATGCACGTGCTCATACACATTCATATGTTCATGCACATTATCCTCCCATATATGCACATCCACCACATCACATGCAAGCTCCATATGTTGCATATAACTTGCATGCCCCTAAATTTGCATATAACCCAAGTATGTCTCATACTTATCTACCTCCATCTTCATATGCTAGATCTCATGCTCCTAGAAAGCATGCACCACATAGAACTCAACCAAATGTGCATGCAACTAGGAAAAGGACACCCAAAACAAACACAATTTGGGGTCCTAAGAACACTAGCATAAATGATAGGAATACTTATGTTAATTCCAATTTTAGCGATGTGATAAATAGTGGTTACTATGTTGGGAAGCCAACGTCCACTTGGACTTGGTTTCCAAAGGGCTAAACCCCTTGGACCCAACAAAGCTTGGGTACCATAAGCTTATGGTATACTATGTAGGTATCCAAGAACAAGAAAGAGAGAAATAATAGACATATTGGCTCTAAAGGGAAAGGATGGATACTCGATAGTGGATGCTCCAAACACATGACGGGAGATCCCATATTGCTCTCCGAAGTAGTTAGCATCAAGGATGGTGCAACGGTCACTTTTGGAGTTAATCAAAAGGGAACCATCATTGGAGTTGGCAAAGTCGGTAATCCTTCCAAACCACTTATTACCAATGTTTATTTAGTTAGTGGTTTATGTCATAACCTTATCTCTATTAGTCAACTTTGTGACAAGGGTTACAAGGTTAACTTTGGAGAGGGTATTTGCAATATTGTTGATATTGATTCGTATGTTTTATTTACCTGTAGTAGGCGTAAAATAGTTATTATTTAAGCTTGCCTAAAACCATAGAACATTGCTTAGTTGCTAATACAAATGAACAACTATTATGGCATCCCCGTTTTGGTCATGTTCATTTTAAGCACTTATATAAGTTAGCTAAGCATGATCTTGTTAAAGGTTTTCCAAAAATTTCTTTTAGTAAGAAAAACTTTTGTGATTCATGCCAAAGAGGTAAACTAAGTAAATCGTCTTTCAAACTTAAAGATGGCATAACTTCTAAGAGGCCCATAGAATTACTTCATTTAGATTTATTTGGGCCAACTAGAACCACATCTTTAGGTAATGTTCATTATGGATTAGTCGTCGTAGATGACTTCTCTAGATTTACTTGGGTTTCATTTTTAACCAATAAAACTGAAGCTTTTGAAGAGTTTACTATATTTGCAAAGAAAATTCAAAATTTCTTAGGAACCACCATTATCACTATTCGTAGTGATCATGAAGGAGAATTTGAGAATGAATTATTCACTAAGTTTTATGATGGTAATGGGATTACTCACAACTTCTCTTTTCCTCGTGCACCACCACAAAATGGTGTTGTTGAGAGAAAGAATAGGACCCTAACTGAGTATGCTCGCACCATGCTCCATGATAGTCATCTTGGACTACAATTTTTGGCGGAGGCTGTGCACATAGCATGTTATGTGCTAAATAGGATCCTAGTGAGGCCTCGAATGAACAAAACTTGTTTTGAATTGTTTTATGAAAAAAGGCCGCAAGTTAAATATTTTCGTGTTTTTGGTTCAAAATGTTTTATAAAGAACACCTATGTAACTTAGATACATTTGACACAAGATCCGATGAAGGAATTTTTGTAGGATATTCCACACGTAGCAAAGCCTACCAAAAATACAACAAAACCTCTTCAACGATCAAGGAATCACTACACGTATCATTTTATGAAGATTTTGATATTCCCCATGTTGTTGATGATAGTGTAGATGTTTTGTGTGATTCCATTAGTAATGTTAAAATTAATGATTCTATTATTGAGACTAACAATACTAATGAAATTGTTGAGGATGTTCCAAGTAATCCAGGTATTCCAAAAGCTTATCCGACTGTTCGTAATCACCCCCATGACCAAATTATTGGAGGCATTGGTGTGGATGTCCGAACAAGGTCAATGATTGATGAATTTTCTCATTCTGCATTTGTCTGTACCATTTAGCCAAAGAACATCCAAGAAGCGTGTAAAGATAGCTCTTGGATAGTTGCAATGGAAGAGGAGCTTATGCAATTTGAAAGAAATGAAGTTTGGGAGCTCGTTCCTCTTCCAAATGGTCACCAAGCGATTGGGACCAACTGGATTTTTAAGAACATGACCGATGAGAACGAGGTCATCACAAGGAATAAAGCAAGTTTAGTAGCTCAAGGCTATCGGCAAGAGAAAGGTATTGATTTCGAAGAATCCTTTGCCCCCGTAGCTAGATTAGAAGCTATTAGGTTGCTTTTATCTTTTGCATCTCATAAAAATTTTAAATTATTTCAAATGGATGTTAAAAGTGCATCATTCAAGGGTTGTATTGTTAATGAAGAAGTTTATGTTTCTCAACCACCCAGTTTCATTCATGAAAAATTTCCAAACGATATTGTCAAACTTAAGAAAGCATTATATGGACTGAGACAAGCTCCTAGAGCTTGGTATGATCGACTCAAAACTTTCTTTTGGATTTAGGTTTTAAAATGGGTGAAGTTGATTCAAATTTTTTCATTAATGATTATGAAAATGACATCCTTTTAATTCAAGTTTATGTGTACGATATAATATTTGGTTCTACTAACTTTAATCTTTGCCAAGAATTGTCTAAGTCTATGAAGGATGAATTTGAAATGAGACATATAGGTGAGCTCAACTACTTCCTTGGACCACAAATTCGGCAAATGAAGATGGCACTTTCATACATCAAACAAAGTACACCGGGGAGCTTATCAAGCGATTCGGGTTGGAATCGTCTTCAAGAAAACAGACTCCCATAAGTACGACAACCCGTCTACACAAGGATGAGAACGGAAAAGATGTAGTCGTTCGTCTATATCGAGGTATGATCGGTAGCTTAGTTTACTTAACTGCTAGTAGGCCCGATGTATGTTCTTCGTATGTCTTTGTGCTAGATATCAAGCTAGACGTAAGGAGTCACACTTGATTGCAGTTAAACGAATCTTTCGTTATCTCAATCATTCACTAGATTATGGGTTACTTTACCCTAAGTCTAGCACATACGAGTTAATCTCATATAGTGATGCCAATTTTGCCGGATGCAAATCTGATAGGAAGAGTACTAGTGGCACTTGCCATTTTCTAGGAAATTCTCTTGTTTCTTGGTTTTCCAAGAAACAGAAATCGGTATCATTGTCCATGACTGAAGCGGAATATATTGCAGCGGGTCTTGCATGTGCACAAGTTCTTTGGATGAGACACACGCTCAAAGACTATGGTGTCAATTATGATACTTGCCCTATAATGGTTGATAACCAAAGTGCAATTTGTCTTTCCAAAAATCAGGTACATCACTCTCGTACCAAACACATAGATGTGAGACACCATTTCATTAATGATCATGTAGCTAAGAAGGACATCATCCTAGAGTACATTGAAACCCAAAAACAAATCACCGACATCTTCACTAAACCTCTAAAAGAAGATTCATTTGTGAGGTTGTGTGGAGAATTAGGAATTATGGGTGAATCTGAATTATAGGAGTTCATTTTTTGTTAAATCATGATTTCAACTCATGTCATCATTTCACTTCTCAAGTTTTGATATGTCATATGTTTACATATATTTTTTCAATGAGATTTATTTGAGTTTTTGATGATTTTATTTGTTTAGATTAATATACGTGATTTGTATGTTAATCTATATTATTTTGTTAGTGAGTTCATGTTTAAAGAATAGTTAGAGTATATATCTTAGGGTGAGTTGTCTCAATTCTCTTGATTTCAGCCTTACCCTACATTTTTGGACCAAGATAGACGACTGTCAGTCCTTCGACAGTCGCATGTCTTGTTCTAGTTTTTCTAACTAAAATTTGTGCTTTTCACACAGGCGACTGATGTATAAATTACAGGCACTTGTCTCTTCGACAGGCGACTGAAATTTGTTCATCAGGCGCTTGCCTTGATCTTGAATTTTTTCTATCAACTCATATAAATTATTGACTTTCTGTCAGGCGACTATCGTGTATTTTACAGGCGCCTGTCGCTTTTCCAGGCGACTATGAATTACACAACAGGCGCATGTCTCTCTACCTAATTCAGTTTTTTATCTTTTCGGCCAGTTGACTGACGATTGTACATCAGTCGACTGTCCATGTCTGTGGCGGTTCGATAACTTAATCTGAGTCGTCCGTCTTTCAATCCAACAGCCCAATTTGTTTGCCCTCAACTTAAGTAATCGTGGGCGTCGGATTTTCTCTCTCATTGATCAATTCTCCCTCGTCTTCCTCTTCAAACGACAACCGTCTCTTCATCTTCTCCATCGATTCGAAGCTCCTAGCCGTCGATTCCTTTCCCCATTGACTTGATCGAGCTTCTGGATCTCTCCTCCTCCGTCATTCGTCGTCTGATTGGTATATCTCTCTCATTTATTTTCGATCGTGCTCTATTTCCTTCACTTTCTGTCGATTCGTGCTATGGCTCCACCCAAGATCCATTTGTCTTCCCTAAGGTTGCCCCACACAAGAAAGTTCCCTATAGAGCCCGGACCAAATTCACTCAACCCATCTACGATGTTTCGGATGCTTCTGATTCTACTCATTCTTCTTCCAAAGAAGAAGAGTTTGTTGAGCCCATCTTAAAGAGACAACGTAAACCCATTGGTGTTCAGATCAATGAGCCTACTGCTGAGATTGATTCTACTCGTGTGGCTGCAGACACCTACACCGAGCTTATTCCCACTGAACCCCAAGGCCAAAATCCACCCAGGCCTCCTCCAGCTGCTCCTCTAGTCCCCATTTGCCGGGATGATTCTTGTTTGGAAAAATTTCATGCTATGCTTGGGATCAAGCTTCTTCGTGAGTGTATCAATATTTATCAGGCTCTCACCGCTGAGAGACTTTCTGAGATCCTCACGACAACCCATCTGTTTCGTTGCGCTCATGCAGACTCCACTCATGCCTATCCATTTCTTGTCAAGCTATTCTATGCCAACCACATTCATGGTGAATGTGCTGACATAGGTGTCATCGACACCATGGTACATGGGACTCATATCAAGCTTGACCCTATTCTCTTAGGGACCATTCTTAGGATTCCTTCCTCTGGCTCTTTGCCCGCTGATATCTCTCTCTCTCTCTCCGAGGTTGTTGACCTTGATCAGACTGTCCTTCAGGACATGTTCTCTGTGATCCCTTCATATCTCTCCGCTGGTGTTAGAGCTTCCATGTTTAGTACTCGAGGTTGGGTTGTTCACCTAGTGGTGAAGTCCAACATCTTGCCGAAATTTTTAACTTCCATGTTTACTACTAGAGGTTGGTAAACTTGGACAGGTGACTAATGTGGTATCCACAGGCGCCTGTGCCATAGGCAAGCGACTGGGAAACCAACTTCAGTCATCTGTGTACATAAGTGTGTAACTTGCCAAAATGAAAGTTCTAAGCAAGAGATGGACATGCGACGGATGTGGTATCCGCAGGCGCATGTGCCATGGGCAAGTGACTGGTAAACCTACTACAGTCATCTGTCTGCACAAGTGCAAAATAGAAAGAACATTGGATCTTTAGGCAAGAGGAGACATGCTACTGACTAACAAGCCACAGGTGCCTGAAACTAGACAGGCGCATGTACTTTGTACAGTAGTCACCTGTTGAAGTTGCATACAGTAAAGCCTAAAACCCGATGTCAAAACATGTGCATTACAATCAACTGCAGAACAATTCTCAGGTGCTTGTATGGAGACAGGCGCCTGCATTTTGTTCTTCAGTCCCCTGTTAAAACTCCAAAATGCACAGTAAATGAAATGAAGAGATGGAATCCTATGAAATGATTTCTAAAGGCATCCTAGGCTTGAAAAAGTGAAGTGTGTGAGTTCCAAGATAGTTCTACTACAAGGCTACATTCTAATCAAGAGAAATAAAAGCATAAAAAGATTTACATTGATTATATGCTTCTTTTCCTTCTCTTGAATGGCCTTAAAGTCTTTGAAGCTACATTCTTCAACTTGATCACCCAATCTTCAATTCATTGAGCTTTGATTGAGCTTGGTAGTCATCCATTGCTATATGATCTTCATGAATAGCTTAGTCAATGGATAAACTGCATGTAGGGGATTAGTCACAAGTATTTATGTTTGCCCATCATCAAAACCAAGTAAGGAGAAGTCCAATACTCAACATTCGTCCCCTTTTTAGGGATGACAAACAAACATAAACAAAAAGATAAATAATTGTGCTTAAGAATACTTACTCCCCATACAGATATGCAATCAAGTTAGATAATATAGATATGGGCAGCATGGGATCAATTAAAGCGTAAGTATGATATGAGTGAATGCAATGAATTCAAATATTTGAATTTAAGATTTTCGACTCAAAATTCACTATATATTACTCTCCCCGAATCTAAGGCAATTTCAAAAGTAAATTCAACTTTAGCTTCTAGTTAGAACAAAATTATGAGTGTGTTTGTTTATCTCTCTCCCCTATGGCATCATCCAAAAAGTGGGAGTAGAGAAACACCAACAACTAGTGCTAAATAAAAGAAAAACAATCATATGAGTATAAAGAATTGTATATGCATTTAATGTGATACCAAATGAAAATAAGAAAACCATGAAGGTGTGTCACACAAATACATATCAAAATCATCAAAACTATACACAAACATACGTATACGTAAACGTATACATATACATATTATACATGTACATATTATGTATACATAAACATATTATACATATATTATACATGTACATATTATGTATATATAAACATATTAAACATGTACATACGTAAATTTATAATATGTATACATATATGTATACATATACATATTATACATAGAGAATAATGGCTATCATACGCCATATGAGATATGCTCTCATACGCCCTCTCACATAAAGCAACCAAGTACAACCAAGTACAAGCCCATGTGGGCTTGTACTGGTTGCTTTATGTGAGAGGGCGTATGAGAGCATATCTCATATGGCGTATGATACCCATTAATCCCTTATACATATATGTATGTATATGTATAGTATACGTATACATATGTATATGTATACATATGTATGTATACGTATACATATATATGTATATGTATATGTATGTATATGTATACATACCATTAATACAAAAGTGTAACCAACCATACATGAAAATATCCAATTGTACATCAAACATCCATAATAACAAGACTCTATAACCCTAACAAAGGGGAATACTGGGTCCTAGAGTGAGCAGTCTCTGATCATCATCAAACGTAAGCCTGGACAACATCTGTAGGTGCTCTCATCTCATCCTGAAAGCCATGTGTCTCTGTCTTCAAAGAAGACACAACAGTAGCTGGGGAACATCCGCAGGAGCAGCCTCAGCAGGCTCAGCAACAGCAGCAGAGGGCTCTGGAGTCTGAGTAACGTCAGCTGGAGGAGGCTAAGAGACGTCAACAGGAGGAGGCTGTATGACCTCGGCAGGTGGAGCCTGAGTATTACCAGAAGCAGCAATAGATGATGATAGAATATCCTGAACAGGATGAAGCAATGATCGAAGGGAGACTGGAATGGGTATGCCATGGTGCTCAAAAGATGTATGGAACAGCTCAAGCAAGACAGTCACCTTCCTGTCCAACTGGACAAAGAAGGGATCAATGGCTACCGAAGGAGGAGCTGAAGATGATGACAGAATCGAAGTACCAGTAGGAGGAGCAGAGGTGATGGCTGGAGGTACAGACGAAGAGGGCTGAGATGATGATTACTTCTTCATGGCTGCAGTCTGCAGCGCTGAAGAGGACTTCAGCTTTGCAGCTACATCAAGAAGAGGGCCAAGAGGAACAGGCTCATATACAGACAAGTCAATCTCAAAATGACTGAAGACATGGGTAAGAATGCAACCATATGGAATATGAGATGTGGAGGGGGTGATCTTTACGTGATCCATCCTATCAAGTATGACCTCGGCCCAGTTCACTTCCATCCCCGAAAAAATAGCGTATATGCGCTTGAGGATCTCATGTGAGGGCTGGTCAGAGGATCCATACTTGGGAAGGATGTTGGACTTGACTACATGATGGACAACCTAACCATGAGGAGTGAACATTGAAGCCTTCACCCCAGAGGTGAGGATAGGAGAGATGACACGAAACATTTCCTGGAGGACAGCTTGATCAAGCTCAGCACCAGATGATATAGAAATGTCGGCATGAAGTGATCCAGAGGATGGGATGCTAAGAATGGTCCCTAGAAGCTTGGGGTCAAGCTTGATCGATGTCCCCTGAACGACAGTGTCTAGAATCCCGGTCTCACTATACTCACTGTGAATGTGGTTTGCATAGAAAAGCTTTATGAGCATGGGATATGGCTTGGGAGACTCGGCTTGAGAATATCTGAAAATATCGACCAACTTGGTCGTAGTCAGAAGCTGGGATAGGTTCTCGGCTCGAAATGCCGGATAAGAAATGAATCGCTCCTTGAGGAGCTTGACGTTAATCAGGGCATTGTACTTCCCGAGACAAATATCATCGCGGCAAATAGGAACGAATGAAGCAGGAGCTGTATGAGGAGGATTGGGTTGGGGTTATACTTCAGGATTGACAGGCTCGGCTTGGGGTTCAACATCAGGAATATCAAGTTGAACTTGGGGCTCGGCATGGAGGATGGCTAGAGGTCAGGAAAGCACATCCGTAGAAGCTTGCCTATGTCTACGCTTGATGGGCTGAGGACACTCCTCACTCAACCAAGAACTCTCAGAATCAGACACGGATATGGCTAAGAACTCAGATGCAGGGGTAGCATTCTTGGTGAGAGTTTTTCGACGACCTTGGGTAGGGGCTGCCTTGGGGACCCTAACCCTAGGCTCTTTGGGAATCTTAAGGGACTTTCCCTTAGATGAAGATGATTTGGGGGGGCCATTGAAAGCAATTAGAAATGAAGTAGACGAAATCGACAACAAATGAATTTAGGGCACAAAATCAAAAGAATTGAGATTGAAACTTATACCAAGTCGATGGAGGAGGAGGAGAACTAGTCACCGGATGAGCTAGGAGGAGGAGACCGACGGTCGGGGTGTTGATTGACGATGGAGGAGTGAGTCGAGCAGTCGAGAGGAAGAGGAGATCGTGTGGACATTTGAATCGGCAGATAGAGACAATACCCAATGATCAACAGTTATAGGAGATAGTGGGAGAGATCTGGGCTGTTAGATCAAAAGAACGGCTCAGATCGAAGACTACGAACCGTCAAACTCGATGGACATGCGACTGATGCACAATGTGTAGTCGCCTGTCAAGCCCTAATAAAAAATGACTCAGAAAGCAGACAAGCACCTGTAGAATAAAACACAGTCTCCTAGATTTGGACATGCGCCTGTGAAATGACTTATAGGGGCCAGCTGCAGAATAAAATTTTGAAGAAATTTTGAGCCATCTCTCGGGAAAGTTGGTGATAATATGGCAGGCGCTTGATGACCAAAATATAGTTGTCTGTCGGATGATCAGTCGACTGAAAAATGACCATCAGTCATATCATAAATAAGAGTTATGAAGGCTAAAACTGGAGATTGTGTAGTCGACTGTAGAAGAAATAGCAGTCGACTGTCTTGGTTCGGAAATCCGGAACTTAGTTAGAATCAAGGATTTGAGACTTCTCACCCTTAGACCTATTCTCTAATCACTCTAAAACCATAAAATCACCATCATAAGCATATAGACTAATACACATATCAAGCATATTAATCTAATCAATAAATCATCAAAAATATCCAATAAATCTCATTGAAAACAAATGTTAAATTATGACATATACAACATGATAAATAGAAATATCAAATGAGCTTAAAACATGTTATAACAAATATATATGAGCTCCTAAATCTCATGTTCACCCATAATCCCTAATTCTCCACGCAACCTCACAAATGAGTCTTCTTTTAGAGGTTTAGTGAAGATGTCGGTGATTTATTTTTGGGTTTCAATGTACTCTAAGGTGATGTCCTTGTTAGCTACATGATCATTAATGAAATGGTGTCTCACATCAATGTGTTTGATATAGGAGTGGTGTACCGGATTTTTGAAAAGACATATTGCACTTTGGTTATCAACCATGATAGTGCAAGTATCACAATTGACACCATAGTCTTTGAGTATGTGTATCATCCAAAGGACTTGTGCACATGCAAAACCCATGGCAATATATTCTGCTTCGGTCGTGGACAAAGATACAGAGTTTTGCTTCTTGGAAAACCAAGACATAATGGAATTTCCTAGAAAATGGCAAGTGCCACTAGTACTTTTCCTGTCGAATTTGCATCCAGCAAAATCAGCATCACTATATGACACTAGCTTATATGTGCTAGATTTAGTATAAAGTAACCTATAATCTAATGTTTGATTGAGGTAACGAAAAATTCGTTTAACCACAATCAAGTGTGATTCCTTCGGTCTAGCTTGATATCTAGCACAAAAACATATTGAAAACATGATATCGGTCCTACTAGCAGTTAAATAAAGTAAGCTACCGATCATACCTCGATATAGACGAATGTCTACATCTTTCCTGTTTTCATCCTCGTGTAGATGGATGGTTGTACTCATGAGAGTCCTTTTGCTTAAGGACGATTCCATCCCGAATCGATTGATAAGATCTACGGTATACTTGGTTTGGTGTATGAAAATCACATCCTTCATTTGCCGAATTTGAAGACCTAGAAAGTAATTGAGCTCACCCATGTGGCTCATCTCAAATTCTTCCTTCATAGATTTAGAAAATTCTTGGCAAAGGTTAAAGTTAGTAGAACCAAAGATAATAACATCTACATAAACTTGAATAAGGAGGATGTCATTTTCATAATCTATAATGAAATGAGTTGAATCAACTTCACCCATTTTAAAACCTAAATCCAAAAGAAAGGTTTTAAGTCGATTATACCAAGCTCTAGGAGCGTGTCTCAACCCATATAACACTTTCTTAAGTTTGAAAACATGATTAGGAAACTTTTCATGAGTAAAACCGGGTGGCTGAGAAACATAAACTTCTTCATTAACTATACCATTTAAAAAGCACTTTTAACATCCATTTAAAAAAGCACTTTTAACATCCATTTGAAATAATTTAAAATTCTTATGAGATGCAAAATATAAAAGCAACCTAGCAGCTTCTAATCTAGCTACGGGGGAAAAGGATCCTTCGAAATCGATACATTCCTCCTGCTTGTAGCCTTAAGCTACTAACCTTGCTTTGTTCCTTGTGATGACCTGATCGGCCCCAGATATACACCCAGAGAATGATTGTAGTTTTACCGCAAGCGCTCGGTCAAGTGGCGAGCAGGTATCGAACACGAGGAGGTGTTGTTGGTTCCAATCTATCCTAGGTTGGTTTGACTACGAATGTATTATTGGTGGAGATGGTTATGGTGTGAATGGAAATGGTGGTGGTTGTCAGTGTCGGTGATAGAGATGTTGGTCAAATATCGATTCAAATACAATATAATAAAAGCGTCTAGAGCTAGGGAATCCCCACTACGGATCATCATTCATCCTTGTAAATTGTGAATCTCAATATTGCAAGACTTGTGTCGAGGTGAACTAGTCGTAATTGAATAGAGAACCAAGCTCATGCTCTCGCGCTATTGTCGGTCTATAGCAACTTAGATTAGGGCACACTCTCGTGCAAACCCTAACCTAAGCCACTAGCATGAAGATCGACATCATCGTCCAATTGCACCTCGAGCCCACTCTCGTGCAAACTCGAGTTACGACCTAGATTGTGATAGCTCGTATTCGTCCAATCTCTTGCAAATGAATATGGGTATAGATTTATAATAAAAATCCTAGCTTTGGTCCTATCCTTGCAAACCAAGTCTAGAGAATCTCGATTATAAACCTAAATCGAATATCTAGGCATTCCCATCGATCGGAATCCAATCTCTTGCAAACTCCAAATCGATGGAAATTCCTAGCTATCCGTAATAAATCAATCACAATCTAACCTTCTAGAAATTCTAGCAATATAGAAATTCATTCTTCACAATTCAGAAATGAGATCCATAGGGTTCATCCCTATGCCCTAGAACAACAATCAACCAAGTATAGCAACAACGATATAGAAATCAATATGAGACATTGCTTGCATATGAAAAGATAGCAAATCAGAGATTCAAATAATAAGAACAAAGATACTTAGCTTTGATGAAGAACTTCAATCCAATTACAAGCTTTTAGATCCAAGAGGGGGCCTAGGGCATGGCCTAACCTCTGAAATAATCACTAAGAAAACATAATGGAACTCCCCTCTAATGACGGCTACAAACCTCTTATATAGCCCCCTCAAAACCCTAGAAAAAACCCCTAATACCCCTCTGAAACCCGTGCCCAAAATCAAATCTGCGCGTAACTTAAGTTCTGGGCCAGCAGCGACTCGACCGAGTGGAAAGCTCACTCGGCCGAGTGGAAAGCTCATTTGGCCGAGTGAGAATTCCTGCAGAAACTCCAGAAAACAGCACTATGTCAAAAACTGTCAAAAAATGGTCACTCGGCTGAGTGAAAAGCTCACTCAGCCGAGTGAAAGTGTCACTCGACCGAGTGACACTGATATGCGAATTCCAGCACTGTAGCATCAACTTGCAGAAATTCTCCAGATTTCATACAACCTCCGATTGGCGCATTCTTAGTGGCGTTGGAACCGTCATGAAGTCTACTATCTACAAAAAATATGAGAAAAATATTTTTACCAATGGAATGATAGAAGATTTCAAAATAGTGGAAGGCTATCTGAAAATCTGGGCGCTCGTGTCATCAGCATCACTCGGCCGAGTGGGATTCTTCACTTGGGCGAGTGAACTTCTCTACTCGGCCGAGTGGAATTCACCACTCGGCTGAGTGCATGTGGCACTCGGGTATGCAGATGTCTTTGTATCAGTCGTACTCGGCCGAGTACACGGCTTCACTCGGCCGAGTGGACTGCATACTCGGCCGAGTGGCCTGTTTCTGGAATCTTTCCCTCCTTTTCTTGCATCCTCGTCAATTCTGTCGATCTCCTTCTTCTCCCGCTCATCATCCAGCATCGTTAGCTCCTCGATAGAGCCATGGGCAACGCTCTGATGCGCGTGCAAATTCCTTAAGCTCAATTTTGCTCCCGATTGCTCCATATTTCCTGAAATCCGACGAAAACGAGAAATAGTGGAAAGTAACGAAATATCGTCGAATAATCGTGAAATATCAATATGAGCAATCAAAATGGCATGAAAATATGCAGAAAAAATGTGTAAAATATGGACCGATCAAAATCCCCCAAGCTTACCTCTTACTCGTCCTCGAGGAAGATAAGTAGAGAGACAAACTCGGGAGATGAAAACAAAGGAAATGAAATGAAAAAAAGAACACGAGATGGAAGGGGTCGCTAAATTATTCTCTCAGATCTCAAGCCATAAGCTATACATCACGATAACTCAGAAAATACGAATCACATGCTATAAAGATTTCATATCCACATCACGCATTTCATAGAATTTAATATACAAATGTTGACGATGCACTTTTCAATCAAGAGTTATAACAGAAGCATATAAGAATCACACCAAGCATGCAATAGAGAATGGAATAAGAGACATGTCATTCACATTTTCATATCAATTCATAAGAAATCTCCATAGCTAAATTAATTTGCTAAGTCTCAGTATTATCAAACTTCCCCATTCGTGCACCTCTCCACTCTAATGTCGCACTCACTCATATGGTCAAGTGAATTCACCCCCTAAGCTTAGCTTGAGGCATCGCATCTAAATGAATATGATAGTGGAAAATGGGATTTTTGCCTTGGGTTTCCCAGGTATTTTATGGCTCCAATAATGAGATAGAGAAATTTTTTTTCTTTTTCCTTTTGAACTTTTTGTTTCTCGTTTTCTTTTTGGATTTTTATAGGAGCTATTTGATTTGTATTTTTGGTTTTTGGCTCCTTTTTGGCTTTTTGGACTTTTTTGGAGCTAACGTTTTCTTTTGTAGGGATTTTTGGGAAATAGATGCGATATAAGTAGCTTTAGGAGGTGAACTCAAGTGACATGTAGAGAATAAAAGATATTTGTGGAGAAAGAAAATAATGTAACACTCGGTTGACTCTAAGATATGCACGAACGGTTCAATAAAATAATACTTCAACTAAAACTCATTTGTAAGCATGGATATTCTCAATCATCTCAATAAAAAGTGAAGTCAAGCGGTAAAGCGCACAATCATATCAAGCATGCAACA
Source organism: Scilla litardierei (assembly GCA_030789695.1). Taxonomy (NCBI): domain Eukaryota; kingdom Viridiplantae; phylum Streptophyta; class Magnoliopsida; order Asparagales; family Asparagaceae; genus Scilla; species Scilla litardierei. The sequence continues at coordinate 77,020,465 of CM061132.1, read as the reverse complement.
GGAGGCGAATAAGACAATAAGGCAGATACTTCCAATATACAATTGATGCGTGAATCTTGGTGCACTTCCAACAAAAGCATACTAAACGCTAATCCATACATTCCGCTTCAATCGATATCATGCATTCATATAGAGGAATCATCAAAAGAAATAGATTTACAAGCACATGTGAATAGCAAGACTATGGAATACTCTAAGTAGCATGGCAAGAGTAGTAAGCATCGTGATGGCTACTAAAGCAATAAGAGATATCATCATAAGGAACCAATTTAGCAAAAGGAGGAAAAGAAAATAAAGATATAAAAATAAAAGAGAGGAAAGAAAAGAAAATCAAGCACACAACATGATGCATGAACACACATAAAAGGAAAATAAGATGGGAAAAACCAAAAAGATGACGCAAAAATTTTGAATTTTTTTAAAAAAAATCTAAAAATAGAGTGAAAATGCAACTAATGCATCTAAATGGCATGGAAATGCACTCACCCAAGCTTAAACTTCAGATTGTTCTCAATGTGATCACAGTGGAAGAATATGAGGAACAACGTTAATAATAAGGGGGGTGAATGAAAACTGATGAAATGAATGACATGAAATCCTAATGCAACTACATGCAAATACAATGTTGCATGAGAGCGCTTTCCCCCAAGCTTATGCCAAACAATCCTATTCAAATGACTCGATCAAAAATATCACGGCTTTGCTAAGCGAGATTAAGTCAAACGAATAAGAATGTGAGTATTCACTTGAAAGAAATGCTCGATGGGTGGTGAGCAAAAAGGATGTGACACATCAAAATATGAAGAGGGCAATTAATATAATAATGGGTTTGGGGTGTAAAAAATTTTGTTGTCGTCATATGAGGTGATATGTATTCAACCAAATTTATACGGTCCTCTCACTATTGAGTGGATTCGTGTTTATTGAAAGCATAAAATTTTACGCTATGGATTGATATCACCTATAGCAAAAGGCGAATCCAATATCTTTGCTGGTGCAGGCAACAGCTCCAACTACTCTTTCCGTTGCTCCGCCAGGCGCGTGTGTCCAAAACACCAACGAACTCCAGCAATGCATCCTTCAGCATTCCCACAAGGACTCCACATGTACCCTGCAGAGAATAGGATGCATCAGTTCGCTGCAAAAAATCGCCATCATAATAAAAGTATCCCAAAGAGGATCGTCTATAGAAATATATGGAATAAATAATGGTGGACGATACTTCACTGGAAATAATCCAATATCCTCCCGTGATGTGATAGTTGTCTCAGTGGTGTCCTCTCTCAGCTGCTCAGGTAAATCTGGATCATATGTGTGGACCTCCTCGATAGGCTCGTCAAACTATGACACGTCCAAGCATACCTCCGGTCCATAATCGTATGTGTGCTGCAAAAGGTATGACGTGTCAAAAATATCTGAATCAAAATAAATATCGAATGGAATACATGATTCAGAAATAGAGTGGGTAAAAATATCTTCCTAAGTGGGAGCAGTAAGCTCTGTGGGATAGTCCTCGATGTCAGTGGAAGGATGAGGTGGTTGCGGGAGCTCTAATGGAGGAGGGTAGTGCTCGGGATCCTCATGAATGGTTGTGTCCCCATCCCGATGCACGACCTCCTCGGTGATAAGCCTTGGCTCCGTGTGTAAGGCCTCCTTAAAAGCATGCTCTGGCTCCGCATGTGAGGCCTCCTCGTCAATATGCTCTGGCTCGACAGTGTGCTCTTTTGCCTTCTCGTCAACTATCATTGTAGTCTCTCTCTGGAATGGTGATGCTGGCTGCTCATGTGTGTTAACTTGTGGGGATGTATCATGTGGAGGGGAATGCCCGCAAGCAATCCAAAAGTATAGTCTATTCCCCTCAAGACTGACATGGATGTCCTCCTCAATTGTTCCTGCAGCTGAAACGCGGTTAATAACAAAATCTGCAAATCGTAGCTCAAATGCATCACCTGCTATAATGCTCTCTGAACCGGTGAACCTCACTGATTCCAAGAGGCCCTCTAATAATCTCTGAAATGCGTCCTCCTCTGGCTGCACATATGACTCAATTTCTGCTTCCTCCACTACCTTTTCGTCCATCCATTCTTCATATGCAATAGCTGTATCGTAGGATGTGGGATCAATGACGGCACATTCTGGCTCTGGTAATATGACTGGCGATGCTTCTTGCCCATAATATGAAAAAGCAGAACTGATATCTTTGGAAATCCCTACAACCTTAAGCATGAGCGCATTCATTTTAAGTTCCCTCTTCACCTATTCAAATTAAAGGTCACCCTTATCAAGCCTGGCTTGCATTTCAACCTGGTGTGCTTGCATCTCATCAAAAAAAATCTTTATTTCTCATCAAGCTCAGGCCAGTGCATTTCCTCAAAAAAGTATTCTCCCATCTGAGCACTCTGATCAAAATAGTATTCTCCCGTATGAGCACTCTGATCAAAATCTGTGGTCCACATAGTATAATCCATAACACCTGATCAACGAAGATAAATACCTGAAGAAAAATATCAGTGGCACAAAAGAATATAGAAGTGATAATAATGGTGGCGGGGGTGAAAATGTCCGTTTGTAAAAAAACATTCGTGTCAAATCAACTTAATTGTGACAAATTGGCACCCAACTGGAAACACCTCCTCGGCAACGGCGCCAAAAACTTGATCGGCCCCGGATATACACCCGGAGAACGATAGTAGTTTTACCGCAAGCGCACGGTCAAGTGGCGAGCAGGTATCGAACACGAGGAGCTGGTGTTGGTTCCAATCTATCCTAGGTTGGTTTGACAACGAATGTATTATTGGTGGAGATGGTTATGGTGTGATGTAATGGAAAAGGTGGTGGTTGTCGGTGTCGGTGATAGAGATGTTGGTCAAATATCGATTCAAATACAATATAATAAAAGTGTCTAGAGCTAGGGAATCCCCACTACGGATCATCATTCATCCTTGTAAATTGTGAATCTCAATATTGCAAGACTTGTGTCGAGGTGAACTAGTCGTAACTGAATAGAGAACCAAGGTCACGCTCTCGTGATATTACCGGTCTATAGCAACCTAGATTAGGGCCCACTCTCGTGCAAACCCTAACATAAGCCACTAGCATGAAGATTGACATCATCGTCCAATCGCACCTCGAGCCCACTCTCGTGCAAACTCGAGTTGTGATAGCTCGTATTCGTCCAATCTCTTGCAAATGAATATGGGTATAGATTTATAATAAAAATCATAGCTTTGGTCCAATCTCTTGCAAACCAAGTCTAGAGAATCTCGATTACAAACCTAAATCGAATATCTAAGCCTTCCCATCAATCGGAATCCAATCTCTTGCAAACTCCAAATCGATGAAAATTCCTAGCTATCTGTAATAAATCAATCACAATCTAACCTTCTAGCAATTCTAGTAATATAGAAATTCATTCTTCACAATTCAGAAATTAGATCCATAGGATTCATCCCTATGCCCTAGAACAACGATCAACCAAGCATAGCAACAACGATATAGAAATCAATATGAGACATTGCTTGCATATGAAAAGATAGCAAATCAAATATTCAAATAATAAGAACAAAGATACTTAGCTTTGAAGAAGAACTTCAATCCAATTGCAAGCTTTTAGATCCAAGAGGGGGCCTAGGGCATGGCCTAACCTCTAAAATAATCCCTAAGAAAACATAATGGAACTCCCCTCTAATGACGGCTACAAACCTCTTATATAACCCCCTCAAAACCATAGCAAAACCCCCTAAAACCCCTCTGAAACCCGCGCCCAAAATCAAATCTACGCGTAACTTAAGTTCTGGGCCAGCAGCGACTCGGCCGAGTGGAAAGCTCACTCGGCCGAGTGAGAATTCCTGCAGAAACTCCAGAAAACAGCACTCTATCAAAAACTGTCAAAAAATGGTCACTCAGCAGAGTGGAAAGCTCACTCGGCCAAGTGAAAGTGTCACTCGGCCGAGTGACACTGATATGCGAATTCCAGCACTGCAGCATCAACTTGCAGAAATTCTCCAGATTTCATCCAACCTCCGATTGGCGCGTTCTTGGCAGCGTTGGAACCTTCATGAAGTCTATTATCCATAAAATATATGATAAAAATACTTTTACCAATGGAATGATAGCAGATTTCAAAATAGTGGAAGGCTATCTAAAAATCTGGGCGCTCGTGTCATCGGCATCACTCGGCCGAGCGGGATTCTTCACTCGGGCGAGTGGACCTCTCTACTCGGCCGAGTGGAATTCACCACTCGGACGAGTGCATTATGGCACTCGGGTATGCAGATGTCTTTGTATCTGTTGTACTCGGCCGAGTACGCGGCTTCACTCGGCCGAGTGGACTGCGTACTCGGCCGAGTGGCCTGTTTCTAGAATCTTTCCTCCTTTTCATGCATCCTCGTCGATTCTGTCGATCTCCTTCTTCTCTCGCTCATCATCCAGCATCGTTAGCTCCTCGATAGAGCCATGGGCGACGCTCTGATGCGCGAGAAATTTCCTTAAGCTCATTTTTGATCCCGATTGCTCCATATTTCCTGAAATCCGACGAAAACGAGAAATAGTGAAAAGTAACGAATAATCGTGAAAATATCAATATGAGCAATCAAAATGGCATGAAAATATGCAGAAAAAATGTGTAAAATATGGACCGATCATGACCTCATTCTCATCTGTCTTGTTCTTAAATATCCATTTGGTCCCAATGACTTAGTGACCATTTGGAAGAGGGAAGAGCTCCCAAACTTCATTTCTTTCAAATTGCATGAGCTTCTTTTCCATTGCAACTATCCACAAGCTATCTTCAAAAGCTTCTTGGATATTCTTTGGCTCAAGGTAGAGACAAAGGCACAATGAGAGAACCCAACAATCCTTGACCTTGCTCGGACACCCACACTAATTTCTCCAATTATTTGCTCGTGGGGGTGGTCACGAACAGTCGGATAAGCTTTGAAAATACCTGGATCACTTGGAACATTCTCAACATATTCATTAGCATTATTAGTCTCAATAATAGAATCATTAATTTTAACTTTACTAATGGAAGCACATAAAACATCTACACTATCATCTACAACATGAGGAATATCAAAATCTTCATGAAATGAAACCTGTAGTGAGTGATTTCTCGACCGTTGAAGGGGTTTTGTTGTATATCTGATAGGCTTTGCTACTTGTGGAATATCCAACAAAAATTCCTTCATCGGATGTTGGCTCAAATTTGTCTAAATTACCAAAAGTGTTCTTTATAAAACATTTTGAACCAAAAACGAAAATAATTACTTGAGGCTTTTTATCATAAAATAATTCAAAACAAGTTTTGTTCGTTCGAGGCCTCACTGGGATCCTATTGAGCACATAACATGCTGTGTGCACCGCCTCTGCCCAAAATTGAAGTCCAATATGAATATCATGGATCATGGTGCGTGCACAATCAATAAGAGCCCTATTCGTTCTCTCAAAGACACCATTTTGTGGTGGTTCATGAGGAAAAGAAAAATTGTGAGTAATCCCATTGTCATTACAAAACTTAGAGAAACGTTCATCCTCAAATTCCCCTCCATGATCACTACGAATAGTAATAATGGTGGTTTCTAAGAGATTTTGATCTTTCTTTGCAAATTTGGTAAACTCATCAAAGGCTTCATTTTTATTGGTTAAAAATGATACCCATGTAAATCTAGAAAATTCATATACAATGACTAATCCATAATGAGCATTTCCTAAAGGTGCTACTCTAGTAGGCCCAAATAGATCTAAATTAAGTAGTTCTAGGAGCCTCTTAGACGTTATGCCATCTTTGAGTTTAAATGAAGATTTACGAAGTTTACCTCGTTAACATGAATCACAAAAACTTTTCTTATTAAAAGAAATCTTCGGAAAACCTTTAACTAGATCATGCTTAGCTAACTTATATAAGTGCTTAAAATGAACATGACCAAAATGGCGATGCCATAATAGTTGTTCATTTGTATTAGTAACCAAGCAATGTTCTATGGTTTTAGGCATGCTCAAATAATAAATAGTTTTATACCTAATACCGGGAAATAAAACATGCAAATCATTAACTACTATATTACAAATACCCTCTCCAAAGTTAACCTTGAAACCTTTGTCACAAAGTTGACTTATGGAGATAAGGTTATGACATTAACCACTAACTAAATAATCATTTGTAATCAGAGGTTTGGATGGGTTACCGACTTTGCATACTCCAATGTTGGTTCCCTTTTGATTGCCTTCAAAGGTGACCGTTGCATCGTCATTGATGCGGATCACTTCGAAGAGCAAGGAGGGATCTCCTGTTATGTGTTTGGAGCAACCGCTATCGAGTATCCATCCTTTCCTTTTGGAGCCACAATATATATTATTCCTCTCTTCTTGTTCTTGGGTACCTACACAGTATATCATAAGCTCATGGTACACAAGCTTGTTGGGTCCAAGTGGATTAGCCATTTGGAAACCAAGTCTAAGTGGACTTTGGCTTCCCAACATAGTTACTACTATTTATCACATCACTAAAATAAGAATTTACATATGCATTCCTATCATTTGTACTAGTGTTCTTAGGACCCCAAATTGTGTATGTTTTGGGTGTCCTCTTCCTAGTTGCATGCACATTAGATTAAGGTCTATGTTGTGCATGTTTCCTAGGAACATGATATCTAGCATATGAAGGTGGAGATGGATATGCATGAGAAAAATACGGGTTATATGCAAAATGAGGTGCATGTATATTATATGATGCATATGGAGCATACATGTGATATGAAGGATATGGACGAGCATGCATATGATGTGTATGAGCATAAGAGCGTGTATGAGAACGTGCATGAGTATTTCTCATGTGTGCTTTTGCACGTGCCCGTGGGTTTGGATCATAAAACTCATCATGCGTGTTCACATGAGAAGTAGGAGTGCTCCTACAAGTGTGAGTGTTAGAGTACATAAAGGCATGTCCTTTCTTTTGATTTCCTCCCTTAATGGGTTGGAACGTGTGTAGTATTGACATTCTTGGTGGACTTACAACCAAAAGTATTTTTGTCACTACTAGTGGATGCACCAGAGGATGGCCTCACAAAATCTATAGTTACACCACTATAAGAGGTGCGTGATTTGGAAGCGTTTGCTTCCACATAACCAAGTCAAACACGATGTGTGGCTGAAAATTGGTTAGAAAGCAATTCATCCAATTGCCCTTTTCCTTTGTTAAATCTCTTAACATGGGATGACATGAGCTCATATTTCTCCCTAAGGGAAGAAATATTATTGTACAAAGTGGACACACGTGTGGTGAGCTCGTGCATTTGGGTTTTGAGAGAACCATTCTTAAACTCAATTGTGTGTTTTGTGAAGCTAGATCAACACTATCTTTAGAAGAAACGTGATCTAGTTGAGATTTGAGAGAATTCACCTCAATTCTCAAAGTGCCATTTTGAGAAACCAAATTGGCTTTCTCAAGTGTAAGTGTGTCAATAATGGTGTCATTGTTGGTGATGCATGTCATGGATGATTTATTAACATTTGATTTCTTCAAATTAGTATATCTAAGCATAAGAGATTGATACTTAGAAAATAATTATTCGTTAGCAATACGAAGTTCATCCATAGTTACCTCGGGTTCATTGTTGTCACTATCGCTTCCATCGGAGAATGTACCTTCTCGGGCCATGAAGCACATATGTGCACTCTCACCATTCTCATCCTCGGATTCGCTTGAGGAATCTCCACTCGAGTCATCAAAAGTCCCAACGAGTCCTTTCTTCTTGTCCTTCTTGAATTTGTCGGACTTTTTGTACTTCGGTGCTTTCTATTTTTCTTTGTTCCTCAGTATTGGGCAATCCTTCTTGATGTGCCCTTACTTGTTGCACTTAAAACAAAGAGGAGAGGAATTGTTAGTGGAATCAAATTTAGATTTGGAAGGGAATTTACCTTTGCGAAAGAAGTGATGGAACTTCTTCGCCATTAGCGCCATTTCTTCCAAATCCATCTCGTTCTCGGATGCATCACTGTCGGAGGATAAAGAGGTAGCCTTGAACGCTAAGGCCTTCTTCTTTGCCTCTGCTGGGTTCATCATAGCTCTAAACTTTAATCGGTTCACCCTTCTTACTTGGTAAGACATGAGAATACCGATGAGATTCACCACGGTATAGTTCTTCATATCATTGCCCTCCTCAAGGCAATAGCCCTTCTTTTCCATTTTGAGGTCATTCCCATGATTATCTTTCTTACCTTTTCTTGTTGTGTGTATACTTGACCGAGAGCTTCAACCTTATTGGTGATGTCGGTGAAACGACCGTACATCGTTGCAATGTTCTCACTTTCCTGCATATGAACCATGTCAGAGTTTTGTATAGCAACATATAACTTTGACAATTTTACCTTGTACGTCCTCTCGTGGGTGACGACAAGATGGTTCCATATTTGATATGCACTATTACATGTGCATATCTTGTTGAACTCATCCGGATCCAATGCGCAATGAATGGCGTTCATTGCTTTGGCATTGTTCACCTCGGCAGACTTCTCGGCGGGAGTCCATTTGTCGAAATCTTCTTCGATGGTTCAACGTAATCCTTATGGAGGGTTCTCCAAAGAGAAGCACTCCTAAGGAATGTCTCCTTCCGGCACTTCCAATAGCTGAAATTCATGCCATTGAAACGCGGAGGATGAACCGTTGATTGTCCTTCAAATATGGTAGAAGCATCATCACTATCGTGATTATTATACGAAGAAGTTGAAGGAACATTGTTGTTGTTGGATGTCATAGCTAAAAACTTGAGCTCTGATACCAATTGTAAGGACGCTGGCTATCAGGAAAACACTAGAATGGGGGTTAAATAGTATTTATAAAATTTAATTAAGAAGTTACTCCTAATTAAAAACCTAACCAACAATAAATGTGGAATAATAAATTAACACACAATGAAGCAAACTAACAAGAGATGTTTCAAGGGTTCGGATTACCCAAGTCCAATCCCAACTTGTTTCCGGTAATCATACGTCCCTTCCACCCGAATACTTCCGGATACTCAAGTTAGAACCCTAACTTGAGGTTTCATTTAAGCCCACTAGTAGCAACCCTACAAGTGTAATCAAACAACAATCTATGTCCTTGAATCTCATAACTTGGGATCAACAAACCACTCTCACAAACCGAGAGTGAATTCAAATAACGAAAGTTATGAAATAATGAAATACACTTACAATTCACCTATGCCTTGAAGTAGAACTTGAAGGAGCAAAGTAAAGTGAGTGTTGATCTCTTCCAAGAAGAGAGTGAAGCCCTCTCTCTTGTCACCACCAAAATGCCTAGAGGATATCAACTTTGATTCTAGGTTGGAGTGTAAGACAGAATGATATTCTAGGGCTTAGAGAAAATAAGAGCTTGAGAACTTAAAGATGATATTAATGAATTCTTAAGGGTTCCAAGAGCTCTCCAATGGAAAAGTAGGAGACCCTTTTATAGGTTCTCTAAAACCCTCAAATAAAATACCCAAAACCCCCTTTGATATCCATGTGTAAAAAGCCAACGGATAGAATTTACAGCCAGGATAGGCGACTGATGAAGACCTCATAAGTCGCCTGCTGCACTATGTCAAAGGGTAGGTGCGAATTCAAACGGTAACTTACCACGAAGGACAGTCGACTGATGAAGGTTGGACAGGCACCTGAAAACCATCAGGCAACTAAGAAACTTTCTACATGCGACTGTGTGGCAAAGTGCAAAAGATGACAGTGAGTAGGAATTCTGGGTAAACTTGAACAGGCGACTGATGTGGTATTCACAGGCGACTGATGTTGTGTCCACATGCGCTTGTGCCATGGACATGCTACTAGGAAACCAACTTTAGTCGTCTGTGTTCACAAGTGCGTAACTTGCCAAAATGAAAGTTCTGGGCAAGGGATGGACATGCGACTGATGGGGTATACACAGGCTCATGTGCCATGAGCAGGCGATCGGGAAACCAACTATAGTCGTATGTCTGCACAAGTACGAAATAGACAGAACATTGAATCTTTGGGCAAGAGAAAACAGGAGAATGACTAACAAGTCACAGGTGCCTGAAACTAGACAAGCGCCTATACTTTGTACAATAGTCACCTGTTGAAGTTGAATATAGAAAAGCCCAAAACCATAAGTCAAAACATGTGCATTACAGTCGACTGTAGAACAATTCTCAGGCGCCTGTATGGAGATAGGGGCCTGCATTTTGTTCTTCAGTCCCCTGTTAAAACTCCAAAATGCACAGTAAATGGAATGAAGAGATGGAATCCTAGGAAATAATTTCTAAAGGTATCCTAGGCTAGAAAAAGTGAAGTGTGTAAGCTCCAAGATAGGTCTACTACAAGGCTATAATCTAATCAAGTGAAATGAAAGCATAAAAAGATTTACATTGATTATATGCTTCTCTTCCTTCTCTTGAATGGCCTTGAAGTCTTTGAAGCTACATTCTTCAACTTGATCACCCAATCTTCAATTCATTGAGCTTTGATTGATCTTGGTAGTCATCCATTGCTTTATGATCTTCATGAATAGCTTAGGCAATGGATAAACTACATGTTGGGGATTAGTCACAAGTATTTATGTTTTCTCATCATCAAAACCAAGTAGGGAGAAGTCCAATACTTAACACTACCTCTTGAAACTCCACCAATCTTCAAGTATCTAGCTTGAATTTCTCCTCCTTTATTCAAAATCCCTACATCATCAAGCAAACATACAATGGATAATAAAAGGGAAATTTTGGTCTAATTGATGGAAGGAAAACAAGAGAGAGGTAGAGAGTGCATGAGGGTTAGAGAGAGAGAGGAGAGAGCGCATGAGGGTGAGAGAGTGAATGAGTGAGAGGAAAAATGAAAAAACTCTTTGAATTTATTTTCTCTTCCCTTTTGTATTTTCTCACTCTCATCATGCAATTAATTTTACCATGACAAGTGTACACTTATGTGTCATTAATGCAGGCATTCTCTCATGCATGAGAGATTAGTGTGTTGATTATTGGACTTCTCCCTACTTGGTGTTGATGATCAGCAAATATAAATATTTGTGACTAATCCCCTACTTGCAGTTAATCCATTGCCTACGCATATCATGAAGATCAATTAGCAATGGATGTCACTCAAGGATTAATCAAAGCATGAAAAGTAGATTGGATGATCGAAGATGATGATTGAAGCTCCTAGAAGACTTCAAGCTCATTCTATAGAATGAAGAGACGCAAAAACAAGCTGTAATATTTTTATTCTCTTCTAGTATGTGTAGGATCCTGTCCAAAACAGAGTTTGGATCGATAACATGAAGTTTAGACTTACGCTTGCGTATGCGGCACGGTAGTCTACGAACTTCGCCTTCGGATTCGCCACGACGGATCGAGTCTTCTCACGAACGGAGTAAGGCTACTAATCCACAATCTAAATCTCTACTTTAGATTAAGAACTTGGATAAGAGGGAGAGAAAGGATTTCTGCAGAGCTTCGCTAGGATTAAGATGCATGCATGAATTTCATGCAAATGGTGTAAGAAATGGCTTACCCTTGGGTCTTATTTATAGCCCCCAAGGTAGTTATTTTAGGGTAAGTTGTTCCTTTGGAACAACTTAATTAAGGTGTACCATGATACATGGCACATTATAAGCTTAAGTTGTACCATATGCATGGTACAACATAAGCTTAAGATATTCCCCCTTTATTAGCCATATGTCGCATGCACTTATGCATATATAATGCGACTTTCCCACTCATCCAGAGATCCTCTCCGCAAGGGAACAGATTCCCTTTGTACACGACTTCGTGTACGCGACGTTCGAGGTCCGTATTCCCTCGTACATCCCCCACAAGGGTGTACAAACGTCTTCCATATCCAACATCTCCCACTCACACTTGAGGGGATTGTAAGAGAATGTCTTTCCCTTAGTTCTTTCATCTATCATACCGAGAAATAGACCGTGCGACCGTCATGCGCGTAGAGTCTGTTGTTGTGCACTTGTTAGAGATACACAACGACCTCGAAGGTGCAAAGTTGAGTAGTTCAACGCATGCTTTACCCTAGATTATTTCTTCACATTTCTTATACTTTATATTCAACAATTGAATCCCATCTGGATTACAATTGGCTGGCCAGCTTTGAATCATTAAAGTCCAAATGCGAATATGAAATCAATCTTCCTCTTCTTGCGAACCTTCTGATCTTGACTAGACTCGCTTTTCTAACGTGCCCCGCCGAGCCGAATTATCATAGCTCATAAGTAACACGCTAAGATAGCGATCATTTCGTCAAATCTAAAGGAACCAATTGGAGTCCTTGAGGGTAAGAGTAAAGACCCATATGGCCTTTGAGTCTCACATAATAGCAAACACTATTGCTACTAACTCAGTGGTCGAAATGCATACGTGGTATGAACACGTATTACAACATCACTCCTTTCCCAGGGAGAGTATGTCTTAATGATGTTGTACGGATGAAAAGATCAGACACCACAGTGACTATCTTTTTGAGTCCCCTTACTACTCGTGAAATATTCACGGACTCTCATCCTGCATAAGACAGATAGGAAAAAATCATATGAGATCTCTTTCAAATATCCTTGTGATACAGATCTCAGATCTTTTGTAAGCATCCATATGATGCAGATCTTTCATTCGACTATCTTGTTTAAGTCATGACTCTAAATCATTCGTCTAATGATTTTGACTTTAAACTAGTCTCATCTCTATCTTATCCATCTGATAAGATAAGGCGGTTGCTCATGTGAGAGAGCCAACCTTAATCTGTCCGACATACACACAATTCAGCTGAGATTTCAAAAATGTACACAAACATTTCTTAAGAAATTCATATGCAATGTTTGAAAAAGAACTTATTCTTTTATTAATTTTGATCATTTACAGACATGGGAATTTACATTGGTACAACTCAGCTCTTACGCAATCCTTGAGATGATAAGTGTTTGTAAAACACATCTCTGGGGATCGCCTTTGTAAGCGGATCCGCTATCATCTCATGCGTAGATATGTACCTTATGTCTACCTTCTTGGTCTTATCATAGTCTTTTGCAAATTTGTAGCGGATATCTATGTGTTTGGTCTTACAATGGAATTTCGGATCTTTGACATAGGCTATAGATGCTTGACTGTCGCTGTGTATAGGTACAGCACCTGAGTCACTTGCATTAATTAGCCTGTCTAAGAACTTCCTAAGCCAAACAGCCTCTTGAACTGCCATGCTAAATGCTACAAACTCGGCTTCCATGGTTGAAAGTGCGATGCAGGATTGTTTCTTGCTACTCCAGGATATTGCACCAGATCCGAGTAGAAAAACATATCCTGAGGTCGATCGTCGTTCATCGAGATCACCCGCCCAATCAGCATCAGTGTAGCCTTCGAGCCTCAAGGCATCTCCTTGATAGCATAAAGCAAAGTCTGCAGTTCCTTTGAGATACCGCATTATCCTCTTAACCGCTTTCCAGTGTACTTGCCCTGGGTTGGATTGGTAACGACTTACCATTCCAACGGCAAAACAGATGTCCGGTCTTGTACACATCATAGCGTACATTAGACTACCAACTGCACTGGAATATGGAACTTTTTCCATAATCTCCTTCTCTTTTTGGTTCTTCGGACATGATTTCAGACATAAATTGTCGCACTTGCTTATTGGAGTATCAATGGACTTGCAGTCCTGCATATTAAAACGTTCTAGAACCTTCTTTATATAAGTCTCCTGTGAAAGAGAAAGAAGTTTCTTCGAACGATTCCTTGAAATCTTAACTCCAAGGATATATGCGGCTTCTCCCATGTCTTTCATCTCAAAAACTGATGAAAGCCAAGCCTTGATATCCATCACAAAGCCCTTGTCATTTCCGGCTATTAAGATGTCATCTACATATAGAGACATAATAACATACTTGTTCTTATTCCTCTTGATATATACACAGTTATCTTCATCAAGCATGGAAAATCCATTTGATAAGACAACCTCTTGAAATCGTATATACCACTGCCTCGAGGATTGTTTAAGACCATATATGGATTTAAGAAGTTTACAAACCTTATGTTCGTTTCCTTCTTTTACAAACCCTGTTGGTTGTTCCATATAGATCTCCTCGTCCAATTCTCCATTGAGAAAAGCAGTCTTTACATCCATTTGATGTAATTCGAGGTCTAAGCAAGCTACCATTGCCAGAATCAGGCGAATTGAGGTAAAACGAACAACAGGTGAGAAGGTCTCTTCGTAGTCTATCCCTTCCTGTTGCGTAAAACCTTTCGCGACAAGGCGAGCTTTATATCTGTCAATAGAGCCATCAGCCTTATGCTTGATCTTGAGAACCCATTTGTTCCCAATAGCTCTACGTCCTCTGGGTAAGTCAACTAAGTCCCAGACTTGGTTAACTTTCATGGATTCTAATTCCTCTTGCATCGCTTCCATCCATTTGTCTTTAGCAGGGCAAGATACGGCCTGTTTGAAAGTAGCAGGCTCGTCATCTTCTTGTAGTAAAGTCATAAAGGTTTGCGGAAATTCATCCTCAAATCTTAGAGGAGCCAACCTTGTACGACTACTACGTCGTATTTGAGATTCTTCAAGTCCTTGTTGACTTGAATTTAGATCAATTCTAATATCACTCCCACTTGGAATGTCGTTAGAATTGCTCCCACTTGGATCATTATTCCCGTATGGAATAGGATAATCGTCATTCGTATAATCCATTGGTGAAGGTTGAAACGTATTTTCATTTTCACCAAGAATTCTCCCACTCGAATGAGGTAATCCTTCTTGATCATAAATCTCAAATAGAGATAAGTCCTGACTTATCTCGCCCTGTCTTGGAAACTCGTTTTCCAAGAAAGTGACATCCCTCGACTCAAACTCAATTAGCCCACCATTGTCTTCCTGACTAACAAAAACATAACCTTTGGAGTTTTCTGCGTATCGTATAAAGATACATTTCCTTCCCCTTGGCCCAAGTTTTCCATACTTATGGGAGGAAATATGTGCGTAGGATGCACAACCCCAAGGTTTCAAAATGTTTAAGTCAGGAGACCTTTGGTTCCACAACTCATAAGGAGTGGAGCTAACTGATTTCGAGGGTACACGGTTTAAAATGAAAGTGGCCGTCAATAATGCATCTCCCCAAAAGGTGATTGGCAAGTTAGCTTGCGCCATCATTGAACGGACCATTTCCATTAAAGTCCTATTTCTCCTTTCTGCAACACCGTTTTGTTGAGGAGTATAAGGCATAGTTACCTGATGTACTATGCCTTTTTCATCACAGAGTTCCTTAAAACTTATTGATTGATATTCACCGCCCCTATCGGTTCGCAAGACCTTAATCTTGCGATCTAATTGATTCTCCACTAAACTCATATAGTTTTTAAAGCAAGCCAAAGCTTCACTTTTGTGGGATATCAAATAGATATGTCCGAATCGGGTAAAATCATCAATAAAAGTGATGAAATAGGACTTTCCGCGTCTTGTCTTGACATTCATCGGACCACATATGTCCGAATGGATAAGCTGTAATGGAACCTCGGCCCTTGTGCCGGTTCCAAACGGCTTGCGACAAGATTTCCCCACAAGGCAATGTTCGCAGGTCGACATTTCAACCTTTGAAACATTGGATAGAAGACCACGTTTGGCGAGTCTATCCATACGCGTTGGTCCAATATGACCAAGCCTTGCGTGCCAACAATTCACATCAGACTCATAAGTCTTAGAATTTGCAATAAGGAAATTTTCATTACATGAGGAATCATACATTGTACTCATTACAATAAATCCTTTAAATACAAACCCAGTACCAATAAGAGTATTATTACAACTTAAGTCCACATTACAATCATGAAAAAACCAGTTATAGCCAAGACCCATTAATACAACCACAGAAATTATATTCCTTCGAATATCTGGAGCGAAGAGGACATCATGAAGTAGGAGAGTGCGGCCGTTGTCCAAGACTAGCTTGCAAGTCCCAACGCCTTTCACTTCAACACGTGTGTTGTTTCCTACATAGATCCACTTCGTTCCTTGGGGTATCCGGTGATACTCCACGAAGGACCGTCTGTCCCTTGCTATGTGGTCGGTGGCACCTGAATCAATTATCCAAAATGGATTAGATTCCACAAGAAATATTGAACTAGAAACACATATGTAACTAGTATATTTACAAGTTACCTCGTCGCCTCCACTCGTACACGAACGAGCATAGTGACCGAGCTTGTTGCACTTGAAGCACTTGATCCTCTTCAAGTCTTTCTTCTTGTGCCATTTCTTGTGCCCACCCTTATGTTTGGGTTTCTTGGTAGACTCAGGTTGCTTATTACGTTCATTAGTGAACTTCGAACGATTTTTCCTTTTCTTTCCCCCGTGTGAGGAACTAGCAACCATGTGCACTTCTGCACTTGGCTTGGCAGCCGCAAGCCGCTCTTCCTCAAATTCGAGGTGCTTGGAAACATCGCTGAAGGTCTTGATGCTCTCATTGTGAGTGAGATGCATCTTCATTTGGTCCCACCCATTTGGTAGGGAACGTATGACTGCTTGGATTTGTTGCTCATCTGTGAGCACATGACCTGCGTCCTTTAACTCTGATATAAGGTTCGCCATATGTCGCAGATGTTTCCCCATGGAATGATCTGGACGTTTCTTATATGTATCGAACTTTATAGTTAAGGCGCGAAGTTTGGACACCGATGTGCCACCGAACTTCTCCTCTAGTTTGGACCATATGTCCATGGCTAGGTCATGTTCTCGGAAGATGCGCATTATGTCATCAGCCATACTGCTTAATAACGTAATGCGCGCTATCTTGTTCTTCCGAGACCAAGCATCAAAAGCTTCCTTGTCTCGTCGGTGTTGGGCCGTAGTGCCCAACTCAGGTTCAATCATAACGTTCTTTAGAGTTTCGAGCACTTCTTGCTCCTCTAGAACGTATTGTATCTTGATGGACCAAAGTTTGTAATTATCGCCGTTGAGTTTTTCACCTTTGTTTAACTCAGCGACGATATTCTTTGAAGCGGAAGACATTTTACTTTTAAAATGCTGCAAAAGACATAAAAACCGAAGGTTCGATCAAAAACATATTGCATAAAATTCTTAAAATATAACTCCCACTTGAAATTATATTATATTTGATAAGTTACTTTCGAAAAATATTGAAGATGTTGTTCTAGAATCGAAAAGGTCTCTTTGATTCCAATCACCATCTAGAACAACCTTCAATATTCCCCCATCACTTATCAAACAATAGTACTATTATAGTACTAGCAGCGGAAAAACGAGTTTGAAAACGTATTTTTCAAATATAATTCCCACTTGAAATGATAATAGAATATCCCATATGGATAGTTCTAAAATCAACTCCCACTTGGAATGATATTCATAATTTGATAAGTTACTTTCGAAAAATATTGAAGATGTTACTCTAGAGTCGGAAAGGTCACTACGTTTTCGATCACCATCTAGAGTAACTTTCAATATTTCTCCCTCACTTTATCAAATGTTAGTACTCTTATAGTACTTTGCAGCGGAAAAGCGTTTTTGAAAACTTATTTTTCAAAACGTATGAAAACGTATTTTTCAAATAAAATATATTTCAACTTAGTACCCTTATGATACTAGTGAAATATTCGGCACTTCCTGACCATTTGTCGGGAATGAGCCGTAGCCGTGCCTAAGTCGGATCCCCCTTTTTTTGGGGATTTTTCTGCAAATTATCGTCGCCGGCTCCCGTATGGATCCAGGCGTTTCCCCCCGTATGAGAGAAATTTGATGCAGACGACTGTCGTTTGGCCCCGTATGGGCTAGTTCGACCAAGGCCTTTGCCGAATTGGTCTGAAACTTCCCCCGTCCAGTGCCGATCAGTCCGACAACCGGCCAAGGACGGCCTGCGGCAGCCCTGGCCACTGCCAGGGCCGGCCTGGCCACTGGCCTGGCCTAGGCCAGAGGCCGGCCAGGCCTCTGCCTGGCCTGGCCTCGGCCAGAGGCCGGCCAGGCCTTCTGCCTGGCCTGGCCTCGGCCAGAGGCCCCTGGCCGGGGCCAGGGCCCCTGCCCTGGCCTCGGCCAGGGCGGCCAGGCCCTGGCCTGAGGCCAGGGCGCTGCCCTGGCCTCTGCCAGGGCGGCCAGGCCCTGGCCGAGGCCAGGGCCTCTGCCCTGGCCTCGGCCAGGGCGGCCAGGGCGGCCCTGGCCTCTGCCAGGGCGGCCCTGGCCTGAGGCCAGGGCGCTGCCCTGGCCTCTGCCAGGGCGCCCTGCCAGGCCCTGGCCGGGGCCAGGGCCTCTGCCCTGGCCTCGGCCAGGGCGGCCGGGCCCTGGCCTGAGGCCAGGGCGCTGCCCTGGCCTCTGCCAGGGCGGCAGGGCCCTGGCCGGGGCCAGGGCTCCTGCCCTGGCCTCGGCCAGGCCCTGGCCGGGGCCAGGGCCCCTGCCCTGGCCTCGGCCAGGGAGGCCAGGCCCTGGCCTGGCCGCGGCCAGGGCCTTCTGCCCCTGGCCGTGGCCGGCCAGAGCCGGCCGGCCATGGCCGGCCGGCCATGGCCCGGCCATGGCATTTTTTTTTGCCTTGACCGGTCATGTCCCTTTGGCCATGGCCGGTTTCCCCTTTCATGGGAGGCCGCACACCCCCGCCGGAGGGGGTTGCCGCGGTGGTTATTGGCCATAGCCAACCCCCTCCGCATGGGGAGGGGGGTGCATGGCCTTCATAACCCATTTGGTCATGGTGCACATGCACAAAAAAAATTCATCTTCCCCGATGGGAATAACCACCATCTTCTTCTCCGGTGAAGCACCCGTTCGTCGAGGAAGTAGTTGTCCTCCAATGGCCGTGTGCCAAAAAATGAACCCACTTCAAAAATTCGTAAACTACGCGCTCCACATGAAGAGAGCGCCCATTCCCTATGAATGGAGACTCAGCATCCATGAAGAGAGCGAGTTTGACGATATGAACGGTCGGTTCTTCCCGTCACGGAGAGTCCCTGCCATATCCGTAATGACAGAAGACCCTAACGTGAAAAGAACAACCGCTGCGTTCTCTCCGTCACGAAGCGTTCCTACCATATCCGTAATGGTAGGATACCCATCCGTGAAAAAGACAACGACTCGTTCATAGTTTCTCCGGGGCGAACCCGTATGGCTTTGATACCAATGTAGGATCCTGTCCAAAACAGAGTTAGGATCGATAACATGAAGTTTAGACTTACGCTTGCGTATGCGGCACGGTAGTCTACGAACTTCGCCTTCGGATTCGCCACGACGGATCGAGTCTTCTCACGAACGGAGTAAGGCTACTAATCCACAATCTAAATCTCTACATTAGATTAAGAACTTGGATAAGAGGGAGAGAAAGGATTTCTGCAGAGCTTCGCTAGGATTAAGATGCATGCATGAATTTCATGCAAATGGTGTAAGAAATGGCTTACCCTTGGGTCTTATTTATAGCCCCCAAGGTAGTTATTTTAGGGTAAGTTGTTCCTTTGGAACAACTTAATTAAGGTGTACCATGATACATGGCACATTATAAGCTTAAGTTGTACCATATGCATGGTACAACATAAGCTTAAGATATTCCCCCTTTATTAGCCATATGTCGCATGCACTTATGCATATATAATGCGACTTTCCCACTCATCCAGAGATCCTCTCCGCAAGGGAACAGATTCCCTTTGTACACGACTTCGTGTACGCGACGTTCGAGGTCCGTATTCCCTCGTACATCCCCCACAAGGGTGTACAAACGTCTTCCATATCCAACAGTATGTAGCTTAGAAATAGAACTATGTTGGAGCACACACGTCTTTATTTCTGTCCTAGGAAATCATTAGAATTCATTTCCTTGGCATCCAATTCATTATTCTCAAGCATGTGAAGTTTGGACTTCCAACAGGCGACTGTTGGACGATTTACAGGCGCATGTCTCCAAACAGTCGCTTGTGATTTGTTCTACAGTCGTCTGTTTTGCACATACTTTATCATTTGGTTTTTGGGCTTTCAGCTATAACTTTCATCAGGCAACTAATGTACAAAGTACAGGCGCCTATCCAGTTACAGGCGCATGTGACTTGTTAGTCAGTCGCATGTCTCTCTCTTACCCAAAAATCCTTAACTTGTCTTCTTTCGGTCAAACAACTGATGTTGATTTTAGAGGTGCCTGCCCATGGCACAGGCGCATGTGAATGCTTCTTCAGTTACCTATCTATACTTGTCTTGACACTTTGTGTTTTGGCAAGTTTTGGAAGTTTCGGCCAAACAACTGATGTTGATTTCACAGTCGCCTGCCCATGGCACAGGCATCTGTGAATGTTTCTTTGGTTGCCTGTCGATCCTTGTCCTAACACTTGGTGTTTAGCAAGATTTGCAAGTTTTGGCCAGATGACTGATGTTGGTTTCGCAGTCGCCTGCCCATGGCATAGGCGCCTGTGAATACCACATCAGTTGCATGTCCTGTCTTTCTAAAACTTCCTGAGTTTTCACAACTTACTCATGTTTCGCTCAGTCGCATGTAGAAGGTTTCTCAGTCGCATGTTGGTTTACAATTGCCTGTTTGACCTTCATCAGTCGACTGTCCTACGTGGTAAGTTACCAGTTGAATTCCCACCTACCCTCTGACACAGTGCAGCAGTCGACTGTGATTTCTTCACCAGCCGACTGTATATTGTGTAAATTCTATTTGTTGGTTGTTTCTCTGCAGATTTCAAAGGGGGTTTTGGGAATTCTGTTTGGGGGTTTTAGAGAACCTATAAAGAGGGTTTCTACTGTTCCATTGAGAACCTCTTAGAACTCTTGATCAACTTTTGAAACCCCTATGCTCTCATCTTCAAGTTCTCAAGCTCTCAAATCCAAAAGCCCTAGATTTCCAATCTCATTCTCTCTTGCTCTCCAACCTAGAATCAAATTGATATCCTCTAGGCAATTGGTGGTGACAAGAGAAAAGGCTTTCTCTCTTCTTGAAAGAGACTTCAACACACAACACACTTGCTCCTTCAAGTTCTACTTCAAGGCATAGGTGATTTTAAGTATTGCTATTTCATTATTTCATATCTTTCGATATTAGTTTTACTCTCGGTTTGTGAGAGTGGTTTGCTTGATCCCAAAGTTGTGGGAGTCAAGGACATCGATTGTGTTTCGGTTACACTTGTAGGGTTACTACAAGTGGGTTTAATGGAAACCTCAAGTTATGGTTCTAACTTGAGTATCCGGAGGTATCCGGGTGGAATGGACGTAGGATTACCGGGAACAAGTCTGGAGTTGACTTGGGTAATCCGAACCCTTGAAACATACTTTGTGTTAGCATTGTTTAATTTTGGGTTTATTTATAATTCTGCATTTATGGTTGGTTGGGATTTAAATTGGTATAACTATCGTTTAAATTTTGTAAACACTATTCAACCTCCTTCTAGTGTTTTCCACATAGCCACGGTCCTTACAATTGGTATCAGAGAAAAGGTACTTAGCTATGGCATCCAAAAACAATAATAATGTTCATCCACCTCCTTCGTACAACAATCACGATCGTGATGGTGCGTCTACCATCTTTGAAGGATAATTAACGGTTCGTTCTCTGTGTTTCAATGGCACGAATTTCGGCTATGGAAATGCCAGATGGAGACATTTCTTTGGAGTGCTTCTCTTTGTACAACCCTCCATAAGGAGTATGTTGAACCCAACGAAGAGGATTTAGACAAATGGACTCCCGCCGAGAAGTCTGCCAAGGTGAACAATGCCAAGGCAATGAACGCTCTTCATTGTGCATTGGATCCGGATGAGTTCAATAGGATATGCACATGTAAGAGTGCATATCATATATGAAACCATCTCATCGTTACCCACGAGGGAACGAAGAAGGTAAAGTTGTCTACATTATATGTTACATGTTTCATATGCAGGATAATGAGAACATTACAACGATGTATGGTCGCTTCACCGACATCACCAATGAGCTTGAATCTCTTGGTCAAGTCTACACCCAACAAGAAAAGGTGAGAAAGATAATCATGGGAATTACCTCAAAATGGGACAAAAAAGCAATCGACATTGAGGAGGTCAATGACATGAAGAACTACACAGTGGTGAATCTCATCAGTACATTGATGTCTTACGAAGTAAGAAGGGAGAATCGAATGGAGATTAGAGTGATGATGAACCCAACCGAGGCCAAGAAGAAGGTGTTAGCCTTCAAGGCTACTTCTTCATCCTCCGATAGTGCTGAATCCAAGAACGAAGTGGATTTGGAAGAAATGTCCCAAATGACAAAGAAGTTTTAACGCTTCTCTTGCAAAGGTAAATGTCCTTCCAGATCGAAATTTAATTCCACTAACAATTCATCTTCTCTTTGTTATAAGTGTAACAAGCCAGGGCACATCAAGAAGGATTTCCCATTGCTAAGAAGCAAAGAAAAGTGGAAAGCACCAAAGTACCACAAGTCCGACAAATTCAAGAAGGACAAGAAGAAAGGACTTGTTAGGACGTTCAATGATTCAAGCGGAGATTCCTCAAGTGAATCCGATGATGAAAAGGGTGAGAGTGCACATATGTACTTCATGGCCTGAGAAGATGCATTCTCCAATGAGAGTGATAGTGAAAACGATGAACCCGAGGTAACTATGGATGAACTTCATTTTGCTAACGAAGAATTATTTTCTAAGTATCAATCGCTTATGCTTAAATATACTATTTTAAAGAAATCTAATGTTAGTAAATCATCCATGCCATGCATCATCAACAATGACACCATTGTTGATACACTTACATTTGAGAAAGAAAATTTGATTTCTCAAAATGACTTCTTGAGAAATGAGATGAATTCCCTCAAATATCAACTAGATCAAAATTATTCTAAAGTTAGTATTGATCTAGCTTCACAAAACACACAATTGGGTATTGAGAATGAATCTATTAAAACCTAAGTGCACGAGCTCAAAACACGAGTGTCCACTTTGGATACCAATATTTCTTCTTTTAAGGAGAAATATAAGCTCATGTCCTCCAAAGTTAAGAGATTTAACAAAGGGAAAGGGCAACTGGATGAATTGCTTGCAATCGAATTTCCAGCCACACATCGTGTTGGACTTGGTTATGTGGAAGCAAATGCATCCAAATCTCGCACCTACTATAGTGGTGTAATTATAGATTTTGTGAGGCCATCCTCCGATGCATCCACTAGTGGTGTTAAAAACACTATTGGTAGCAAACCTACCAAGAAGGCCACCACTTCACACTCTCCTCCTTTTGGTAAGAAACCCACTAAGGATGGAAACCAAAAGAAAGGTCATGCATATATGTACACCAACACTCATACACGTAGGAAATCTCCTACTTCACATGTGGACATGTATGACACATTTTATGATCCACACCCACGGACACATGCAAACCCACACATGAGAAATACCCATGCACGTGCTCATACATATTCATATGTTCATGCACATCATCCTCCCATATATGCACATCCACCACATCACATGCAAGCTCCATATGTTGCATATAACTTGCATGCCCCTAAATTTGCATATAACCCAAGTATGTCTCATACTTATCTACCTCCATCTTCATATGCTAGATCTCATGCTCCTAGAAAGCATGCACCACATAGAACTCAACCAAATGTGCATGCAACTAGGAAAAGGACACCCAAAACAAACACAATTTGGGGTCCTAAGAACACTAGCATAAATGATAGGAATACTTATGTTAATTCCAATTTTAGCGATGTGATAAATAGCGGTTACTATGTTGGGAAGCCAACGTCCACTTGGACTTGGTTTCCAAAGGGATAATCCCCTTGGACCCAACAAAGCTTGGGTACCATAAGCTTATGGTATACTATGTAGGTATCCAAGACCAAGAAAGAGAGCAATAATAGACATATTGGCTCTAAAGGGAAAGGATGGATACTCGATAGTGGATGCTCCAAACACATGACGGGAGATCCCACATTGCTCTCCGAAGTAGTTAGCATCAAGGATGGTGCAACGGTCACTTTTGGAGTTAATCAGAAGGGAACCATCATTGGAGTTGGCAAAGTCGGTAATCCTTCCAAACCACCTATTACCAATGTTTATTTAGTTAGTGGTTTATGTCATAACCTTATCTCTATTAGTCAACTTTGTGACAAGGGTTACAAGGTTAACTTTGGAGAGGGTATTTGCAATATTGTTGATATTGATTCGTATGGTTTATTTACCTGTAGTAGGCGTAAAAATAGTTATTATTTAAGCTTGCCTAAAATCATAGAACATTGCTTAGTTGCTAATACAAATGAACAACTATTATAGCATCCCCGTTTTGGTCATGTTCATTTTAAGCACTTATATAAGTTAGCTAAGCATGATCTTGTTAAAGGTTTTCCAAAAATTTCTTTTAGTAAGAAAAACTTTTGTGATTCATGCCAAAGAGGTAAACTAAGTAAATCGTCTTTCAAACTTAAAGATGGCATAACTTCTAAGAGGCCCATAGAATTACTTCATTTAGATTTATTTGGGCCAACTAGAACCACATCTTTAGGTAATGTTCATTATGGATTAGTCGTCGTAGATGACTTCTCTAGATTTACTTGGGTTTCATTTTTAACCAATAAAACTGAAGCTTTTGAAGAGTTTACTATATTTGCAAAGAAAATTCAAAATTTCTTAGGAACCACCATTATCACTATTCGTAGTGATCGTGAAGGAGAATTTGAGAATGAATTATTCACTAAGTTTTATGATGGCAATGGGATTACTCACAACTTCTCTTTTCCTCGTGCACCATCACAAAATGGTATTGTTGAGAGAAAGAATAGGACCCTAACTGAGTGTGCTCGCACCATGCTCCATGATAGTCATCTTGGACTACAATTTTGGGCGGAGGCTGTGCACATAGCATGTTATGTGCTAATAGGATCCTAGTGAGGCCTCGAACGAACAGAACTTATTTTGAATTGTTTTATGATAAAAGGCCGCAAGTTAAATATTTTCGTGTTTTTGGTTCAAAATGTTTTATAAAGAACACCTATAGTAACTTAGATACATTTGAGACAAGATCCGATGAATGAATTTTTGTAGGATATTCCACACGTAGCAAAGCCTACCAAAAATACAACAAAACCTCTTCAACGATCAAGGAATCACTACACGTATCATTTTATGAAGATTTTGATATTCCCCATGTTGTTGTTGATAGTGTAGATGTTTTATGTGATTCCATTAGTAATGTTAAAATTAATGATTCTATTATTGAGACTAACAATACTAATAAATTGTTGAGGATGTTCCAAGTAATCTAGGTATTCCAAAAGCTTATCCGACCGTTCGTAATCACCCCCATGACCAAATTATTGGAGACATTGGTGTGGATGTCCGAACAAGGTCAATGATTGATGAATTTTCTCATTCTGCATTTGTCTCTACCATTTAGCCAAAGAACATCCAAGAAGCGTGTAAAGATAGCTCTTGGATAGTTGCAATGGAAGAGGAGCTCATGCAATTTGAAAGAAATGAAGTTTGGGAGCTCGTTCCTCTTCCAAATAGTCACCAAGTGATTGGGACCAACTGGATTTTTAAGAACATGACCGATGAGAACGAGGTCATCACAAGGAATAAAGCAAGGTTAGTAGCTCAAGGCTATCGGTAAGAGAAAGGTATTGATTTCGAAGAATCCTTTGCCCCCGTAGCTAGATTAGAAGCTATTAGGTTGCTTTTATCTTTTGCATCTCATAAAAATTTTAAATTATTTCAAATGGATGTTAAAAGTGCATCATTCAAGGGTTGTATTGTTAATGAAGAAGTTTATGTTTCTCAACCACCCGGTTTCATTCATGAAAACTTTCCAAACGATATTGTCAAACTTAAGAAAGCATTATATGGGCTGAGACAAGCTCCTAGAGCTTGGTATGATCGACTCAAAACTTTCTTTTGGATTTAGGTTTTAAAATGGGTGAAGTTGATTCAACTTTTTTCATTAATGATTATGAAAATGACATCCTTTTAATTCAAGTTTATGTGTACGATATAATATTTGGTTCTACTAACTTTAATCTTTGCCAAGAATTGTCTAAGTCTATGAAGGATGAATTTGAAATGAGACATATAGGTGAGCTCAACTACTTCCTTGGACCACAAATTCGGCAAATGAAGATGGCACTTTCATACATCAAACAAAGTACACCGGGGAGCTTATCAAGCGATTCAGGTTGGAATCGTCTTCAAGAAAACAGACTCCCATAAGTACGTCAACCCGTCTACACAAGGATGAGAACGGAAAAGATGTAGACGTTCATCTATATCGAGGTATGATCGGTAACTTAGTTTACTTAACTGCTAGTAGGCCCGATGTATGTTCTTCGTATGTCTTTGTGCTAGATATCAAGCTAGACGTAAGGAGTCACACTTGATTGCAGTTAAACGAATCTTTCATTATCTCAATCATTCACTAGATTATGGGTTACTTTACCCTAAGTCTAGCACATATGAGTTAATCTCATATAGTGATGCCAATTTTGCCGGATGCAAATCTGATAGGAAGAGTACTAGTGGAACTTGCCATTTTCTAGGAAATTCTCTTGTTTCTTGGTTTTCCAAGAAACAGAACTCGGTATCATTGTCCATGACTAAAGCGGAATATATTGCAGCGGGTCTTGCATGTGCACAAGTTCTTTGGATGAGACACACGCTCAAAGACTATGGTGTCAATTATGATACTTGCCCTATCATGGTTGATAACCAAAGTGCAATTTGTCTTTCCAAAAATCAGGTACATCACTCTCGTACCAAACACATAGATGTAAGACATCATTTCATTAATGATCATGTAGCTAAGAAGGACATCATCCTAGAATACATTGAAACCCAAAACCAAATCACCGACATCTTCACTAAACCTCTAAAAGAAGATTCATTTGTGAGGTTGCGTGGAGAATTAGAAATTATGGGTGAATCAAAATTATAGGAGTTCATTTTTTTGTTAAATCTTGATTTCAACTCATGTCATCATTTCACTTCTCATGTTTTGATATGTCATATGTTTACATATATTTTTTCAATGAGATTTATTTAAGTTTTTGATGATTTTATTTGTTTCGATTAATATACGTGATTTGTATGTTAATCTATATTATTTTGTTAGTGAGTTCATGTTTAAAGAATGGTTAGAGTATAGATCTTAGGGTGAGTTGTCTCAATTCTCTTGATTTCAGCCTTATCCTACATTTTTGGACCAAGACAGACGATTGTTAGTCCTTCGACAGTCGCATGTCTTGTTCTAGTTTTTCTGACTGAAATTCATGCTTTTCACATAGGAGACTGATGTATAAATTACAGGCGCGTGTCTCTCCGACAGGCGACTGAAATCTGTTCATCAGGCACTTGCCTTGATCTTGAATTTTTTCTATCAACTCATATAAATTATTGACTTTCTGTCAGGCGACTATCGTGGATTTTACAGGCGCTTGTCACTTTTCCAGGCGACTATGAATTACACAACAGGCGCATGTCTCTCTACCTAAGTCAGTTTTTTATCTTTTCGGCCAGTCGACTGGCGATTGTACATCAGTCGACTGTCCATGTCTGTGGTGGTTCGTAACTTAATGTGAGTTGTCCATCTTTCGATCCAACGGCCCATATTTGTTTGCCCTCAACTTAAGTAATCGTGGGCGTCAGATTTTCTCTCATCAATCGATTCTCCCTCGTCTTCCTCTTCAAACGACAACCTTCTCTTCATCTTCTCCATCGATTCGAAGCTCCTAGCCGTCGATTCCTCTCCCCAATGACTTGATCGAGCTTCTGGATCTCTCCTCCTCCATCGTTCGTCGTCTGATTGGTATATCTCTCTCATTTATTTTTGATCGTGCTCTATTTTCTTCACTTTCTGTCGATTCGTGCTATGGCTCCACCCAAGATCCATTTGTCTTCCCTAAAGCTGCCACACATAAGAAAGTTCCCTATAGAGCACGGACCAAATTTGCTCAACCCATCTACGATGTTTCAGATGCTTCTGATTCTACTCATTCTTCTTCCAAAGAAGAAGAGTTCGTTGAGCCCCTCTTAAAGCGATAACGTAAACCCATTGATGTTCAGATCAATGAGCTTACTATTGAGACTGATTCTACTCATGTGGCTGTAGACGCCTACACCAAGCTTATTCCAACTGAACCCCAAGGCCAAAATCCACCCAGGCCTCC
Organism: Scilla litardierei; assembly: GCA_030789695.1. Taxonomy (NCBI): domain Eukaryota; kingdom Viridiplantae; phylum Streptophyta; class Magnoliopsida; order Asparagales; family Asparagaceae; genus Scilla; species Scilla litardierei. The sequence goes on along the minus strand of CM061132.1, from coordinate 76,992,345 downwards.
TCCAGCTGCTCCTCTAGTCCCCATTTGCCGGGATGATTCTTGTTTGGCAAAATTTCATGCTATGCTTGGGATCAAGCTCCTTTGTGAGTGTTTCAATATTTATCAGGCTTTCACCGCTGAGAGACTTTCCGAGATCCTCCCGATAACCCATCTGTTTCGTTACTCTCATGCAGATTCCACTCATACCTATCCATTTCTTGTCAAGCTATTCTATGCCAACCACATTCATGGTGAATATGCTGACATAGGTGTCATCGACACCATGGTACAGGGGACTCATATCAAGCTTGACCATATTCTCTTAGGGACCATTCTTAGGATTCCTTCCTCTTGCTCTTTGCCTGCTGATATATATATATATATATATATATATATATATATATATATATATATATATATATATATATATATATATATATATATATACATACATACATACATACATATAAAAAAACAAAAAAATGGTAGAGGCGATTGATCCTAGCGTCGTTCCTTCATCGCGAGTTGAGGGTTCTCGGCCAGCGGCTTCCGTAAACATACTCCTGGGGTCTTCACGCGATCCAGATCCGGTGCATCAAAGGCCGCCGAATTCTACAGAAGATCATCTGGACGGCGGGTGGGAGGTAGTAGATCGCCGTAAGCATAAGGGCGATAGATTGGGAGGCGTCGGGAATTTCAATGGAGATTGGGGAAAATACAAATTCGGGATGAGATCTACGGGGAATCGAGGTGTTAAAATGATTCCGAGGGGCTTCTACAACAATACGAAACCAACCATACCTCGTGAAGCCCGCATGGTGTTTGATAGAAAGCCTCCAAGGAAAACAGTAGATTTCAAAATTTCTTCTACTGGCCTGAAGCAATCTTGGTCAGAAGTTTGCTCAAATATTAGAAGGTACGACAGTGATGTTGGTATGGCTTTTGTGCCACCTCATGCCCAAGAGGATGGCACGTTAATGGCGATGGTCCCTAAAAGCGCCCTTGCACGCGGTGCAGAGCAGTGGACGTCGACCCTTGTTGGATATGTTCTGGGGGAGGCCCCTTTCTATGGCCAAATTCGGTCATGGGTAGAGAGAATTTGGAACCTCAAGAAGGGCTTGAAAATCTATAGTAGGGACAATGGCTTTTTCTGCTTCAAATTTGAAGACGAATGTGAATGCGAGCGGATCCTTCATGGTGGCCCATGGATGTTCGACGGCAGACTGGTGGTGCTACAACGCTGGTGTGCTGGTCTCAAACTAGAGCAGGATATCCTTTCCTCTGTCCCAGTCTGGGTCCAGTTGCATGGCATCCCATTAGAGATGTGGACACTAGAAATTCTCAACCGCATTGCTTCTTTGGTAGGTAACCCGATTTGCTTGGACAAGCTTACGGCTAAGAAAGAGCGTCTTTCCTACGCCCGCTGCCTTGTTGAAATTCATGCTAAACAAGCCATTCCAAAGTCTGTGTTGGTGGGTACGGAGGATGGGCCATCTATAAGCATTGATGTCAAGGTCGAGGGAGAGCCCCCGAGGTGTACGAAGTGCGTCTGCTTTGGCCACTTGTCTAACCATTGCCCAGATGTTGTGGAGCCCCCTTCATTCCAAGCAAACACTTCTGAGTCTGGAGGTAATATTGAAAATGGGGGAAATGACCATGCCTCGGATGCGGGTGACAATGATATTAGAGGAGATCGGTGTGAAATGCCGGGAGTCGCTTCCAAGCATGATTGTGGGCTGTCTTTGCCAGCACAAATGGTGGGCTCGTTGACTCCTGTGGAGGCCGGCATCTCAGGTTCTGCTCTAGGTCCTAAGGTGAATTCTGATGTGATTGCAGAGCCTAGTAAAGGCATGCCGAAATCTCAAGTGAGCAGCAAGGAGGGTGAGGGTGTTGTTTCTTATGCTATGAGTGCCGCTGCTCCTTCGGACTTGGGCATGGGAGCTCACATCCCACCTCTCAGTACTGGTGATATGGCCTCTTCCCAGGTGGCTACAGCAGTTTCCAATGAGGGAGGTTGTCCTGTACAGAGAGCAAATAATCTAGCAGCTGAGCTCCTTCCCCGTGCCTTGCCATCACTAGTCAATGAAGCTCCTAACCATGAACTAGACCAAATTCCTGAGAGCATTGCAGTGGACAATCCAGATTGGGATCAAGAAATTGAAGAACAACTTTCATTTGCTTAGGCTAATAAAACTGCCAAGAAAAAGCTGGAATCTAACCCTGTGGCCCACTCCAGGAAAAGCTCTAGGCTCCAGGAGTCCTGTCAAGGACGGAAATCAACCATTGATAAATGACTGTATTTTTCTGGAACGCCAGGGGGCTGAATAATTCTGTCAGAAGGAGAGATTTACATGAAAATTTAAGGAAAACAAAAGCTACTGCCTTGATTTTGGTTGAGACAAAGCTCAAATCCCTTCCGGAAGGTGGTAGGAGGGTCATCCCGAGGGGGTGGATCTCTTTTAATAACTTTGATTTATCTGCTGGTGGTCGAATACTAATGGGGTTTGATCCTAATATTTGGAGTGTGGTCAGGTTGTCCTCCTCTGACCAACATATCTCTGTCTCTTGTAAAAATGAGGGTGGCTTGACCTGGGTAATTACAGGTGTGTACGGACGCAATTCCATGGAGGGGAGGATTAATTTGTGGAAAAGCCTTGTTGTTGATTCGCAAAACAATGTTCTATGGCTAGTGGGTGGTGATTTTAACTGCGTTCTTTACTCAAAAGATAAGATTGGGGGGTGAGCTCTCGACGCTCTCATGGTTCGTGACTTCGAAGATTGTATTAGCAGCTGTAGGTTACAGGACCTAAAGTGTACTGGAAATAGACTAAGTTGGTGTAACAACCGACTTGGGCCCAATCAGATTGCCGCACAGCTTGATCGCGTCTTTGGAAATGCTGAATTGATCACCTTATTACCAGAAGCTTATGTTCATTATTTGGAGGCTGGCACTAGTGACCATTCTCCTATGGCTGTTCATCTGCATAATCAGGTACCTTCTAAGCCTAGGCCTTTTAAATCATTTAATTTTTGGTCCTCCTGCCCAGGTTACAAGAAGGTTATTTCTGATAATTGGGATACTGTTGTTGAATGAACTCCTATGTTCCATCTGGTTAAAAAGCTCAGTATGCTGAAGCCTGTCCTGAAAGGATGGGCTAGAGACTTTAAAGCTGACAATATGGTGGAGAAATGCAGGAAAGAACTAGATGACCTTCGGAGTCACCCCCTTATCCATGTAGATATTGGCTTACAAAAAAGAGAATCCCAACTGATTAGAGAGTTGACAGAAGCTCTGAAGATGGAAGAGGATATGTTTAAGCAGAAAAGTCGCCAGGAGTGGCTTACACTTGGAGACAGAAATACCAGGTTCTTTTTTACTCAGATGAAAGACAGGCGCAGCCATAATAATTTGAGTCATCTGGTGGATGATAGAGGTATGCAAATTACTTTGGCTGGAGACCTTATTCAGGAAGCGCCTTTGTTTTATAAGACGCTCTATAACCAGGACAATTACCCAGTCTCTTTCAAAAAATTAGTTCCAAAGCGTATCCTAACTGAGGATTCCTCCTCTTGGCTTAGCAGAAGGGTGTCTAGCGAGGAGATTAAGGATGCAGTCTTCCAAATTGGGGCGGACAAGGCGCCAGGGCCCGATGGCTATAACGGCTTCTTTTTCCAGCATAATTGGGATCTCCTAGGGGCAGATGTTATTACAGCTGTTAAATCTTTCTTCAACTCTGGTTCGCTCCTAAGGCAAGTCAATCACACCTTCCTAACTCTGGTTCCTAAAAATTCTAATGCTAGTGGGTTGGGAGATTATAGGCCGATCGCCTGCTGTAATGTCCTTTATAAATTTATCAGCAAGATTATTTGCAATAGGCTGAAGGTGGTGGTTCATGAACTAATCTCCCCTAATCAATCGGCTTTTCTCAAAGGCAGACTACTCTCGGATTGTACACTTATTGCTCACGAACAAATAAGGGATTTTAATATTCCAATGGGGGGAAGAGCCTGTCTGAAGTTGGATCTTTGGAAGGTGTTTGATAGTGTTAATCATGACTTCATCTTCTACTTTATGAAGCAACTCCGGTTCCCCGAAACCTTTATATCCTGGATTAGAGAATGCATCACTACTCCCACCTTCTCGGTAATGGTAAATGGTTCCCCTTATGGCTTCTTTGGTAGTAATAAAGGTCTCCGGCAAGGGGACCCACTCTCCCCCTATCTCTTTGTTATTATCATGGAGACATTCTCGATACTTGTCGAGAAAGCTATCATTTCACACAGGATTCACCCTATGAAGAGGAGAGGCTCGATCTCTCATCTCCTATTCGCCGATGACTTGTTGGTATTTTGCAGGGCAAATAAATCCTCATTCCTGGGCGTTAAAAACTTACTGAAAGAGTTTTATGAATATTCTGGGCTCCAAGTTAATTGGGACAAGAGTTCCGGTATGTTTAGCAAGGGGGTGAAGAGCAAGGAGTCCCTAGCGGCTATGTTGGGGATCAAAATTTCTACAACTATAACTACATACCTGGGATTACCGCTTTCTCGGAAATATCCAGTGGCTGCTAATTACAGCAGGCTAGTTGACAAATGTAGGAAGATGATGGGGGGGTGGTCTTCTTCGATGCTTTCTATCGCGGGGCGTATTGAGCTAGTAAGGTCCGTAATCTATGGAATGGTCTCGTTTTGGATACAGGTATTTCATCTCCACGTAAGTGTCCTTAGAACTATCTCATCGGCGTGTAGGAAATTTATCCTGGGCAACACAAAATCCTGGGCCTGGGAAGATTTGTGCAAGCCGAAAATGGAGGGGGCGTGGGAATCCGGCTTCTTGAGGACCTCAATGCAGCAGCAGGTATGCGGCTAACATGGAGACTTCTGACTAGCAATTCCCTCTGGGCAACTCATTTACATGGCCTATATGGTGCGGCTACTGGCCTTTATGCGGCAAAGGCTGATGTTACTGCTTCCGGCACCTGGAAGCGAATACTACGGAGCCGTTCAGTTTCTCAGCAGCTGATTAAGAAGATTGTGCACGACGGGAAGGCTACGAGATTCTGGGTTGATCATTGGCTTGATGGAGGGCCCCTAAATCTGCACTTTACAATGCCGCAGGGAGCCGGGAATACCATGGTGGCCGATTATTGGGGTAGCAGCAGTTGGGTCAATGATCCTGCTCTCGACAGTGTTCGGCATCTTCTGAGTAACATCAAATTGAGACCTGGGGTAGATGGTTGGAAATGGTTGCGGGGCGAATCGTTCACTTTCAAACAAGCCTGGGATGGAGTGCGTAGAAGAAGCGATGCTTTCCCTCTTCACAAATTAGTCTGGTACCCTAATCATATCCCGAAAATGTCGCTTAATCTACTCAGAGCCTTCAGAGGTAAACTGCTAACCAGAGATAAGATTTGCAGATGGTCCCCCTCCGCCCCTGCCAACTGTAATCTTTGTGATGATAATGCTGCGGAAAATATTGATCACTTGTTTTTTGATTGCTCTTACTCGAGGTACATCTTCCGTAGAGCTATGTTAAAATTAAAGGTACCGGGACACATTCACCATTCTTTATCTGAGGTGGGGGAATATTTTCTTGCTAATTTCGGTAAGAAGGATTGTTTGAGTTTCTTATCTAAGACATGCTTGGCTACAATGGTCTGGCACATCTGGAGGGAAAGAAATAGATGGATTTTTGAAAATGAGAGGAGGTGCAAAACCGTGCTATTTGAGGAGATTGCAGCAGACATAAGAGTGGGATTGCATGGCCAAGACCCAACAACGGAGGAAGAGATAGAAGCTTATTCCAACTGGGAATTCAGGGACAAAGGATGATTCTTTAATTTATATTTTTGATTGTATGATTCTCTGTAAATTTGAGTTTATATGGAGGTGTTTTCGCTAGTGGGGAGTGACGGCGCTTGTGCCCTCTCCTCTCCCTAGCCTAAACACTCTCTATAGCGTTTTGGATGTACATACTGTATTTTATTATCAATAAATTACCATGCTTACCTTTTTTTTTGAAAAGTTAGTGGCCATCTATATTAATAACAAATGTACATACATTTAGGTAGTCAGATTGGTGTTACAGCAGAGAGGGGAGAGGGCACAAGCGCCGTCACCCTCAACTGGTAACCCCCAATGTGTCTCCCAAATGCGCAAATGAAGCTTAAACTTAAACAATAAAATAAAAGCAAAAATTTATCAATTATCTCTAAGCTCCCAGCGATCCATAGCTTGTTTGGCTTCCTGAGAATTAGGCTCAATATCCCTAAGGATTGTTCTGAAGTCAGAAGCAATCTCCTCAAACAGGGCCGTCATTGGTCTCTTGATGTCCTCAAAAATTCTCCTGTTCCTTTCCCGCCAGATGTGCCAGACCATTGAAGAGAGCGCTGTTTTAGCCATAGTGCTTAAAGCGTCTCTCTTCTCAAAGTGCCCCAAGAAGTAGTCACCAACTCGTGCGAGTTGGGGGGAAATGGGGACAGTAATTCCCAGCTTTAGTAGGCATCTCTTCAAAATGTAGCTAGTGTATTCACACTCAAAGAATAGGTGGTTGATGTTTTCATCCCCACCCGAATTGCACATGATACATTGAGTTTCATTTTGAATCCCCCAGCCCTGCAATTTGTCCCTTGTTAATAGCTTGCCAAGGAAAGCTCTTAAGAGTGCTAGAGATTGTTTCGGCACACTATGTCTAAACCAAACCAGGTTGTAGTATCTGAAAGGAACACCTCTATGTCGAACTCCCTGCCAGGCAGCGGCAAAAGAGAAAGGCCTGCTTGATTCCGCCCATGCCCAATTATCCCTACCGGCCAACAAATTGAGTTTCAGCAGCTCAGGCCGAACCCATCCTATAGCTGGGTCTAGCGTCCAGGTCCCTTGAACCCAATAGTCAGCCACCGTTTTGTGCTGTGCCTCCACGGGAACTTCACATAAATCAGATAACGGTCCACTCCCCAACCAGTTGTCATACCAGAATAGCGTAGATGTACCATCCCGTACTTGCCTCTTGATTAGGTATTTCGAGAACTTCCTGCAAGTCAACATGAATTTCCAAGTACCCGAATCTGTTACCTTCCCCTTTGCCGCAAAGAATCGATCAGACATTACCATGCTTACCTTTCAATATATATATATATATATATATATATATATATATATATATATATATATATATATATATAAAGGGCAGGTTGCTGGCTGATTGTGCCTTGCTGGCGCATGAGCAGATTCGGGATTTTAGCAATCCAATGGGTAGCAGATCTTGTCTCAAATTGGACCTACGCAAGGCCTTTGACAGTGTCAATAGGGAATTCATTTACTATATGATGCACAGGATGGGGTTTGGGAGGAAATTCATTGGTTGGATATGTGAATGCATATCTACTCCCTCTTTCTCAATCATGATAAATGGGTCCCCGTACGGTCTTTTCCAATCTAATAGGGGGCTTAGGCAAGGGGATCCTCTATCGCCTTATCTTTTTGTCATTGTTATGGAAGGCTTCTCCCTTCTAATGGCCAGAAATATTGGGAAAGGGGTGGTGCAGCCTATGAAGAGAAGAGAGGGTATATGCTCGCATCTGTTGTTTACCGATGATCTTCTTGTCTTTTGCCGGGCGAATACGAGATCATTTGAGGGGTTGAATGAGCTTCTTAGCACTTTTCGGGATTTCACAGGTCTGGAGGTGAATTGGGGGAAGAGTGCTGTTATTTTCAGTAAAGGGGCTAAGAACACTAGCATGTTGGCTGATATCTTTGGGATCAGGAGGATGATCGGGCTGAGTATTTACCTGGGGCTTCCTTTAGCATCTCACTACCCTAAAGCATCTATGTATGAGAGATTGCTTGACAGATGCAAAAAGCGGTTACAGGGGTGGGCTTCTTCTTCACTCTCTATTTCTGGGCGTATTGAGTTAGTTCGGTCGGTCATCTATGACATGGTTTCTTTCTGGCTGCAAGCTTTTCAAATCCCTAAATCTGTCTTGAGGGCTATTAATACTCTATGCAGGAGATTCATTTGGGGAAGAGCTTCTTTTTGGGGATGGAGGGATGTTTGCAGGCCGAAAAATGAGGGGGGTGTTGGCCTTAGACACCTAGCCGAGCTTAATATTGCGCATGGTGTGCGGATGACCTGGTGATTACTTACACATAATGGGCTATGGGCCGCTTACATGAGGGGGCAGTATCTCACGGAGAGGGGGTTCTTTAGGGAAAAAGTCTCCCTACTCAATCCGGGACTTGGAAGTTTATTCTTTTTTGCCGCAATTTCTCTCAGAGGATTATTAGGCGGAAAGTGGGGGACGGCCGTTCCACACTTTTCTGGTATGATAGTTGGCTTCCGTGTGGCCCCTTGCATAACTCTTATGAGATCCCTGAGGGGGAAGAAGGGAGAAGAGTTTGTGATTACTGTGAGGGAGGGGGCTGGGTGAGAGATAGTAGTACCAGGCCTATCTGGCCGCTTCTTTCCCAGGTTAGGCTCAACACTGATACGGATAGATGGATATGGAAACCGGGGAGTTCGTGCACCTTGAGGAGTGCATGGGATAGAGTGCGAGCTAGACACCCAAGGTTCTGTTACCACGATCTTGTTTGGTTCAAGGGGCATATCCCTAAAATGGCAATCACCCTGCTTCGGGGCATACATCGTAAGCTTCTTACCCGTGATGTTTTGGCTAGGTGGAGTATTGATATCCCTTTGCATTGTGAATTATGCAGTGATGACAATAATGAGAGTGTGGATCATATATTCTTTGAGTGTGGTTTCTCGAGGCAAATACTCTCTGAGAGCCTGACTAGGTTAGGCTTGGTGGAGCAGGGGCCTATCACGCTTACTGAGGTTTGTGAGCTCTTTAATAACAAATATAGGATTGGGGATAGTTTGGACAGGCTTGCAAAGACAGTTCTAGCCATGATGGTCTGGCATATCTGGAGGGAACGCAATAGAAGAATATTTGAGGGGACTACCTCTTCTGCTGACCAGATACTTGTTGATATTACAGCTGACATCAGGATTATGCTTAGATCCATTGATAGGGAAAGAGCATCTAATAGTAGACCCCTAAACAACTGGGGGCTTCATGGAGGGCTAGGTTGAGTTTTTTCATATACCTATGTGCTTTTTTTTGTATATATTGGGATCTAAATAAGGGCAGGTAGGTAGTAATTGAGGATGACGGTGCTTGTGCCCTCTCTCCTCTTTACTTGCCTTCCCTGCACCTACTTAGATCCATGTATTGACATTGATTCTATATAGACACTTTTTACTCTTCAAAATCTCTCTCTCTCTCTCTCTCTCTCTCTCTCTCTCTCTCTCTCTCTCTCTCTCTCTCTCTCTCTCTCTCTCTCCGATGTTGCTGACCTTGATCAGACTGTCCTTCAGGACATGTTCTCTGTGATACCTTCATATCTCTCCGCTGGTTAGAGCTTCCATGTTTACTACTCGAGGTTGGGTTGTTCACCTAGTGGTGAAGTCCAACATCTTGCCGAAATATGGCTCCTCTGATCAGCCTTCTCATGAGATCCTCAAATGCATGTATGCGATCTTTTTTGGTATGTCTGTGAACTGGGCTGGGGTCCTCCTTGATCGGATGGACAAGGTAGAGTTCACTACTTCTTCCTCTCATATTCCATATGGAGGACTCCTTACTCTTGTCTTTCGCCATTTCGGCATTAATCTGACTCCGTATGACCCCATGCCACATGCCTCTTGGCCCTCTTCTTGATGCGGCTGAGAAGTCGAAGTCCACTTCGGTTCTGCAGATGGCATCAAAGAAGAGGCAGTCCACTTCAACTCTGTCTGCATCCACCGCTCCACCTGTTGATCAGCCCTCTTCTTCATCTGCTGTACCCTCTCTTGTCCAGTTGGACGAGAAGGTATCTGGTCTTTATGAGCTGTTCCATCTGATGTTCCAGCATCAGGGCATACCTTTCCTGCCTACCTCCAGTCATTTGTTCCATCTGCTCAGCCTACTCTGCCTCCTCCTCCTATCATCAATGAGCTTCCTGATCCTACAGTTGATATTGCTTTTGAGCCGGTTGCTTCTCAGGCTCCTCAGGATGTCTCTTCTGCTATTGCTGTTGGTCCTCATCCCAAGACGTTTCTATTGATCCATAGCCCCAGAATTTCTGTGTTGAATTGGCTACTCCTGTGGACTCCTCCGCAGCTGATCTGGATTGATGTTTCGTGGAGATTGCTCACCCTTAGTCCTAGATTTTTGTTAGGGTTGAGAGTTTGAGTCTGTTTGTATTTTTGGATGATGTATGATGATCATAGTTTTTGTTTGTATGTGGAGAGGTCTGTCAATATTTTTGTACTCCATGTATTGATTTTATGTATATATGTATGTATGTATATTTATATATATATGTATGTATATATATATATATGTGTGTATATTTTTTTTTGGCAAGTAAAAGTTAGTCTTTATTAACAAAAAAAATGTACAACAAAGCCAGCAATAGTGGTAGCTAACAAAAAGAGACAGGAGAGGACACAAGCGTTGTCACCATCTGCATTCTACTAACAACCGTTATCACTGACCAAGAAACTAACACAGATTAGCCAGTATCAATGAGCCCCCAATTATCAAATGGGGTTACATCAGAAACGCCTTCCAGGTCTATATTACAGAGAGCAATCTTGATATCAGATGATATTGCTTCAAACACGAAAGTCTTGCTCCTTGAATTATTTTCAAATAACCGATTATTTCGCTCCCTCCATATGTGCCACACCATGGCCGCTAGGCACATCTTGGCCAGCACCCCCAAAGGGTCTTTTCTACCATAGTGATCCTTAATAAAATCACATACACCAGAAATTGTCTTAGGGACAACCCCAGCATAGTTTAATTTTAACATGCATCGCACTATGATATAAGCAGCAAACTCACAGTCAAAAAAGAGGTGTGAAGTTGTTTCATCAACATCAGCCGCACAAAGGACACAGGCGTTGGAGCTTGCAATATTCCATTTGTGAAGTAGATCTCGGGTAGGGAGCTTACAGCGAACAGCACGAAGAAGGGTTAGTGCGAATTTTGGGACATGCAATTTGAACCAAATTATTTCGAAATGAGGGAAGTTTGCGCCTGCAAATCTGGCACCATTCCAAGCTGCAGAAAGATTGAATTTATCTCCAGGAACCCAATTCCAATCATCATGGCCTACGGATAAACTTATTGGTTGAAGCAGTTGCCGAAAGTTAGAGATACTAGGGTCATCCTTCAATCCACTCGCTGACCAGTAATGATTGACTCGGAACTTCTCTGCGCCAGGAGGGGGATCATGAATCAGGTGGATAGGGCCCATAGGGTGCCAATTGTCATACCAAAAGCTAGTAGTCGTGCCATCTTTCACTATACGCTTGATGAGATTCTGAGATACTCTTCTGCATTTAAGCATGAACTTCCAGGAGCCAGATTGGATAGGCCTTGCTTTAGCGGCAAAGAACCCACCTGTGGTTTCTTTATATTGCTTAGACATATAGTTAGCCCAGATACCCTTATTGGTAAGGAGTCTCCAGGTCAAACGGATACCCTTATATATATGTGTGTGTGTATATATATATGTATATGTATATGTGTGTGTGTGTGTGTGGCAATCTTCGGGTGCGAAAAAACCCGTGCGAAAGCAATGCGAAAGCTTTTTTTTTATATTTTTGGAATTTTTTTCAAAAAAAAATTTGATGTTTAATCCATACACTTATATACTCCAGGAAAAATAATGGGTGAATCCGTTGGGGATTAGAGTACCCATCCACCCATTACAAATTTAACGGTATCAAAACGTGCGAATTTGATGAAATGTCTTGATCGAAGGCCAAATGATATTATTTCTCAACGATTATTTTTTGAGGGGGTATAACAACATATAATGAAGGTGGAAAAAAGAATTTTTGAAAAAATTTCGAAAAAAATAAAAACATTTTCGCACCGTGCGAAATGTTCTCATTCGAAGATTTGCATATATATATCTATATATATATATATATATACATACATACATACATACATACATACATACTAGTCATAACTTGTGCCCGTATGGCACAGCGAAGGTCGTCTCCCAGGTGCGAAGCCGAGAACAGTCAGTGAATTATATGGTTCTAAATTAGTATCATGCCTTATCTCTTTTACTAATTCAAAAAATCGGGAGAAGGCTCTATATTTCCTGAAGATCCTCATACGCTCTTCCGTCCCCTAGTAAGTTTCCATCGTTTGATCTTATCCTTTCCCAGTATCTACTTCAGTTGCTGCTTTCTTGATCGGGTTTTTTGTACTTTTTAGGGGATTTTTTTGGGTGGATTGACCCCCTTGATTTGGGTGGTTGAAAAAATCTGATATTTCTATCTGAATTTGTGGTTTTTTTTCGATAACGGATGATTATCTCTTACAGGTGATTGTATCAATCTGTTTTTATCGGCCGATTTGATTTTGCTACAATTAGATTGGCGACTTATTAGTTCTGATTGATGGGTTTGTTAAAAATACTCAAAACGATTACAATCGATCCAGCGATGTGATAAGGAAAGGAGCGTCCTATATCTCATTCTATTTCGAAATGTTCAATCTCTTTTACTAATTTGATCGCATGCCTGATTTCACTCCGAACTATTTTTTATGTAACTCTCGGTTGGATCCATTGGGTGATTTTTTTATACCTTACAAATTCTTCAGTCTGTAGCAGAGGCGGTGATGGACGGGGAAAGGCGGTGGCTCAGAGATGAGAACGTAGCAGAGTTTCCGTGGACGTCGTGCAGAGTGCCAAACAGAGTTTCTGTAGACGTCGTGGGCTGAGCGACGAAGGCGAAATTTTTAGAGACGAAGAAGAAAGTTTAAGGATTAGGCAGTAGTTGAGGGATACGAGAAAGATAGAATTTTGTGGCCAGTAAAACCGTTTGTTGGGAGCATGAGAGTAGTCGAAAAATTGCATTCAAGATATGGGCTGGCCACATGTGGGTTATGTAGGGATCGACTAACCCTTGCAATACTAACAACACACACTAGAGGGGGGGTGAATAGTGTAATGGCAATAAAATTGTCCAAATAAAATTTAACTTGCAAATGCGGAATTATAAATGCAAGAGGAATTAAATGGCACAATCAGTTCAAACGCAAACACAAAGTTTTACCCTGGTTCCCTAAACTTGGGTACATCCAGCCACACCAATATTCACTATATTTCCACACAGAGAAGTGAATACAACTCTCACAAGGAGATACCCCACAAAAAGGATTTATGCCCTACACAAGGACCCAACCAATCCTACACAAGGATCAAGACTCCCACACAGAGAATCACTAACTCCCACTAAGAGAATTAGGGTTAGCCCTACACTAGGACACTCGAACTCCCACAAAGAGAGTTAATTCCCACAAAGAGAATTCCCTAGTCCCACAAAAAGACAACCTCTCACAAAGAGAGAAACTCCCACAAAGAGAGTATCCTAATCCCACAAAGAGAAATAGGAAAACAAATTACACCCTGTAAAGTAAATACTCTTACCTATGCCTTGAGATGCTTACTCATGAATGAATGCAAGGCACGGAAGAGGATCTCCAAGTGTTGGAATATGCTTGAGAGCACTTGGATTATTTCCCTTGAGCTGGACTTCAATGCATGAAGGAAGATGAATGCTCAATAGAGGGAAATGAGGGAGCTTGAGAGTGGCTTAAATATCTCTTGAGATTTTCAATAGAATCAAGAGTAATCAAGAATCAATCAAGAAGTTTAAGCATAGGCAGCACACTCATATATATAGGAATCCTATATCAAGCCCAAAAACCCAAAGAAACAGCCAAATAATCAAATCTACAACGGCTAGAAACTGGGTGAAAACGACAGGAACAGTTGACTGATGATCAAGAAACAGTCGACTGATCAACTGCTAGAAAATATCCAACGGCTATAATCTGAGCCAGGACAGTCGACTGACGAAGTCAATACAGTCGACTGATAAACAGGACAGGCGCTTGTTAATCCTTGAGCAGATGACTGCTGCAGGGGATGGATCGAAACAGAGAGCTGCACTCTTTCTCCAATTCTTCGCACAGGCGACTAATGTTAATACTACAGTCGACTATCAAATAGTCAGGCGACTGTACATTCTTCATCAGTCGACTACTGTAAAGTATGGAGAGAAGACAGAGAGATGCAGAGATTGCACTTACGCTAGACAGGCGACTGTTGGCCAATATCCAGGTGACTGTAAATATACAGGCGACTGGAAACTGATCGACAGACGACTGTGCGTAAAGCTCAAGTTTGAGTCAATAGAGATGTTGACTTGAGCAGGGCATATCAGGCGACTGTAGAAGGAACTACAGGCGACTGGAAATCACCCAGTCGGCTGTGTTTCCATCAACAGGCGACTGACGAAAAGAGTGAACCTATTGGGTTGGATTCTATGATAATCCTAAGGTTCACTAAGATGGTTAAATGCATGTGCATGAATGAGCAAACCATCTAGCAAGGCATTACATCAACCCTAGACTCAAAAGAGAGAGAAAGCAATAAAGTAAATTACATGAATTACAATGCTTTCTTAAGAGTCTAAGTCTTCAATCTTGATGCCTTGACAGCTCTCCATCATCTCCAAGCTTTGGCACTCCTTGAGTCCAAACTTTGGCCCTTCTTCACATGATGTCCATCCTTACACTAAGTGATTAGTCTCCAAGAAGGATATCCTTGAAATAAACTGAGAGACTAAGACATGAGATTCATTAGCAACAACATAATGTTGTGATCATCATCAAAATAAGATTGGTATGAAATACCAATACTCAACAATCTCCCCCTTTTTGATGATGACACACATTATGTAAATCATAAAGAATTAAAGCACAATGCTAATGATCTCCCCCAACTTATATGCACCAAATATATAATGAGCTACACAACGGTAAATACTCAAAATACCAATAACAACATGGTGACATATAATAGGCATGGATTACATAAACCAATTGCAATGAATAAAAGCATGCAAACATGAAAGGTTTATCTAATCCCATATATCTCTCCTCATAGAGATATCTCTCCCCATATGCATATGTATATATCTCTCCCCCTATAGATATGATCACATAAAGCATATATCTCTCCCCCTTGACATCGTCAGAAAGGTGGACATCAAAAATATCCCCCTTTGACATCTTAACCACGATGTGACAATATGCAAGAAACGAAAGATATGTATGATACCAAATATAAAAATTTAGTGGGTATCAATTCACTATCCCATGCTCCTCCTAGATCATAGAAATGGTCAACTTTTGACTTCTAGGATCTAATACCAATTAATTATTGGAGCCATGGGCCTTAAAATATATCAAAGCAATAGATATGGAAAAATCAAGCTTCAAAGATACACAAGGATATTGCCAAAAACAATGAGACATGAAACAAGTTGGCAATAAACAAGAGGTTTGGTTTGAGACCCAAAATAACCAAATGTAAATAATGATCTCAAATAACCTCCGAAATGAGAGTTAAAATATGTCTTAAGATAATTTAAACATATAATATATTAACTCCCCCATTGACATACACATGGATTAAAAATGCATGTAAGTCAATAAACCCCAAGGTCCCAATTTTCATGAAAAGAAATAAATTTGAAAAATATTTTCAAAATCATGAAACACACACAATCAATGGGTATGCTTAAAATAAATATAGAAGCATAATACCCATGCAATATGCAAATGTGTGAGGAACCTAAACATTAGGTAACCAAACCCAAGAGGAGTTTGATTTCCTAACATAATCACACGAGGTGATCACATCCCTAACTAGAGAGTTGATGTAACTATCTCTCTCTTGCACACTACCCTTAGTGGGAATCCACAATCTCAAGGACTTCCTAGGCAATGGTTTTGCCTTTGCAAGAGGGAAGGATGTGGCATGCTTAGGTGTAGAAACAAATTTCTTAGCATGCAAAGAATGAGGATTTTGCTTCTTAGCAAAAAATGAAGATTCTTCATTCTTCCTCATCACCTTGTGATCTACATGCTTCTTGTTGGTGTTATTGTTGTACAAGAATGCATGGTGATTCTTCTTAGGTGCTTTAGCAATATTTCTTGAATGTGCACCAAAAGAAGAATTAGAGGTGGGTTTGGGAACCACATTTTGAATATAATCCAAACCTCCTCTATGATTTGCCGGATGTTGTTTTTCCAACAAATCGTGGAGTGAATCCCTAGAATACACAAAGCTTATGAGCTTCCGGGATTCCTCTTCACCTTTCAACGTAAGTTGTTGAATGTGAGCATCTAAGCCAAGGTTTTGAGCAATGAGATTTTCATTAGAAATACTCAATTCCTTAACTTGAGAGAGAAGTGTGTCTCTCTCACAAGTGTCATAAACATGCTTTTCATCGTGAATATTTACACTAGATGATTCTAACTCATGCACCCTACTCATAGCATTATCAAGTTTAGCTTTCATTTTATCATATGAATCGATGCACTTACTTGCCAAATTGGAGGCCACACTTAGGCGGTATTCAAGCTCCTCATAGGATGGTTTTTCCTCCTCGGTTTCTTCATCACTTTCCTCCTCGCTTGAGCTTGACGAAGATTCTTCCTCATTAGCCATAAAGCAACTTTCTTCTTTGGAGTTGAGCCATGTCTCTATCTCTTCATCGCTAGAGTTAAATGAAATTGATGAAGAATCATCAAAGGCAACAAAACACTTTTGATCGTGCTCCTTGTCATCTTCTCCTTCATCATTAGATGTGTCCTCATCGGAATCATCAAATGTGCCGATAAGTCCCTTCTTTTGGTTCTTGACCTCGGACTTGGCTTTCCAATGTTTCTTCCCTTTACCCTTATAGGTATCTATGTTGGGTTTGGAAGGGCATTCGGTAGCCACATGACATATTCCACTGCAGTTGAAACAAACCAACTTGTTAGACTGTGAGGCAAACTTTGATGAAGACATACCTTGATTATCCTTGAGGAATGCCTTGAAATTCTTGAATTGCTTGGCAAGCTCGATGTAGTCATCGTCGCTAAGATCTTCTTCATCTTCACTTAGAGCTTCTTGTTGGAATTGCTTTTTCCATTTGAAAGACTCATTCTCTTCATGAAGAGCAACACCCCTTTTCTTCTCAAGCTTCTCGGGCTTGGTTGAATGGATCTCTTCATTATGTTGAAGTAGCACTTCATGAGAGATCTCCAATGTGTGCCAAATACTATTTGCAGATTTGCATATGGAGATGCGATCGAACTCATCCGGAGTGAGGGCGCAATGGAGAACACACATAGCCCTAGCATTGACTTTGATCAAGTCCTTCTCCGCTTTAGTTCTCAAGGCCGCGAGAGTAGAAGGCTCCTCAAAGGGTGACTCCGTTATGTCCCAAAGGTCTTGACTCTTTAAGTAGACCATTATCCTGATCTTCCAACTCGGGTAGTTGGTTCCGTTGAAGAGCGGGGGTCGGACGGTAGAAAGACCTTCTTCATGAGGCGCGGAAGTAGCGTTGAATGCCATCATTACAGTATGATTTAACCTCGCTCTGATACCAATTGTAGGGATCGACTAACCCTTGCAATACTAACAACACACACTAGAGGGGGGGTGAATAGTGTAATGGCAATAAAATTGTTCAAATAAAATTTAACTTGCAAATGCAGAATTATAAATGCAAGAGGAATTAAATGGCACAATCAATCCAAACGCAAACACAAAGTTTTACCCTGGTTCCCCAAACTTGGGTACATCCAGCCACACCAATATTCACTATATTCCCACACAGAGAAGTGAAGACAACTCTCACAAGGAGATACCCCACAAAGAGGATTTATGCCCTACACAAGGACCCAACCAATCCTACACAAGGATCAAGACTCCCACACAGAGAATCACTAACTCCCACTCAGAGAATTAGGGTTAGCCCTACACTAGGACACTCGAACTCCCACAAAGAGAGTTAATTCCTACAAAGAGAATTCCCTAGTCCCAAAAAAGACAACCTCTCACAAAGAGAGAAACTCCCACAAAGAGAGTATCCTAATCCCACAAAGAGAAATAGGAAAACAAATTACACCCTGTAAAGTAAATACTCTTATCTATGCCTTGAGATGCTTACTCATGAATGAATGCAAGGCATGGAAGAGGATCTCCAAGTGTTGGAATATGCTTGAGATCGAGCACTTGGATTATTTCCTTTGAGCTGGACTTTAATGCATGAAGGAAGATGAATGCTCAATAGAGGAAAATGAGGGAGCTTGAGAGTGGCTTAAAGATCTCTTGAGATTTTCAATAGAATCAAGAGTAATCAAGAATCAATCAAAAAGTTTAAGCATAGGCAACACACTCATATATATAGGAATCCTATATCAAGCCCAAAACCCCAAAGAAACAGCCAAATAAGCAAATCTGCAATGGCTAGAAACTGGGTGAAAACGACAGGAACAGTCGACTGATGATCAAGAAACAGTCGACTGATCAACGGCTAGAAAATATCCAACGACTATAATCTGAGCCAGGACAGTCGACTGACGAAGTCAATACAGTCAACTGATAAACAAGACAGGCGCCTGTTAATCCTTCAGCAGACGACTGCTGCAGGGGATGGATCGAAACAGAGAGCTGCACTCTTTCTCTAATTCTTCGCACAGGCGACTAATGTTAATACTATAGTCGACTGTCAAATAGTCAGGTGACTGTACATTCTTCATCAGTCGACTACTGTAAAGTATGGAGAGAAGACAGAGAGATGCAGAGATTGCACTTACGTTAGACAGGCAACTGTTGGCCAATATCCAGGTGACTGTAAATATACAGGCGACTGGAAACCGATCGACAGACGACTGTGTGTAAAGCTCAAGTTTGAGTCAATAGAAATGTTGACTTGAGCAGTGCATATCAGGCGACTGTAGAAGGAACTACAGGCGACTGGAAATCACCCAGTCGGCTGTGTTTCCCTTAACAGGCGACTGACGGAAAGAGTGAACCTATTGGGTTGGATTCTATGATAATCCTAAGGTTCACTAAGATGGTTAAATGCATGTGCATGAATGAGCAAACCATCTAGCAAGGCATTACATCAACCCTAGACTCAAAAGAGAGAGAAAGCAATAAAGTAAATTACATGAATTACAATGCTTTCTTAAGAGTCTAAGTCTTCAATCTTGATGCCTTGAAAGCTCTCCATCATCTCCAAGCTTTGGCACTCCTTGAGTCCAAACTTTGGCCCTTCTTCACATGATGTCCATCCTTACACCAAGTGATTAGTCTCGAAGAAGGATATCCTTGAAATAAACTGAGAGACTAAGACATGAGATTCATTAGCAACAACATAATGTTGTGATCATCATCAAAATAAGATTGGTATGAAACACCAATACTCAACAGGTTATGATATTGGGTGTTAATGGCTGACGGTTGATATTTGAAACACGGTTTTACAAATGCTGACGGTTTTAAAAATGCAATCAAAAACCGTAACTATTTTTTGTCCTAGTCATAGTTTTGAAGACACGTAGGACAAAATCTACCACGTAGGACAAAAGTCCTGAATTGTATTATATATATATATATATATATATATATATATATATATATATATATATTGACAAACCAGAAAAATCCCCAACCCCCTCCCCCCGCCTTCGGCATAGGAGGGTAAGGCGAGAGCCCGGCCGAGACTATGTAAACTGGGGGAAACCGCCGTGCCCTCAACGGCCCCCGGGTAAGTCCGAGAGGGGAGATGTAGCCCCAGGATAAATAATCCCCTAACAAATACCAACCCATGTAGGCTAGAGGCCTTGAACTCATGACTCTTGGCTTTGGAGTGGAATGACTTACCACCAGGACACCTTCTCGTGGGCTATTATATATATATATATATATATATATATATATATATATATATATATATATATATATATATATATATATATATATATATATATATGACAGGCAAAGGTTAGTCTTTATTATAAATAATATTGTACCACATCCCTAACAAGTCAGTTGCAAATATCATAAAAGGAGAGGGGATTGGGCACAAGCGCCGTCACCCTCCACCATTTAAATAACTACAACCACTTATTGGAGAAGAGTACACAAAATTACATTTACACATGTACAATCCTTAGGCAATCCTAAGGCAATACAAAACCCTAATTAGCAAATGGGGATTTTTCAGATACATCCTTTATATCTAATCTGCTAAGAGATATCTTGACATCCGAAGCGATTTCCTCAAATAATTCTGTTTTTGAAGTGAACTTCTCTTTAAATATCCGACTATTACGTTCCTTCCAAATATGTCATACCATGGATGACAATATCATTTTAGCCAGAATGCTCAATGGATCTTTCGTCATGTAAGTGGTTAGGATCAGATCACATACTCCAGATATAGTTGTTGGGCTCAGAGAAGTCATATTTAGCTTGAGGAGACTCCTTACTAGGATGTACCTGGAATATTCACATTCAAAATAAATGTGGCCAATACTCTCCTCCACATTCCCAGTACACAGAACACAGGACTGATCTGAGACACTACCCCATGTGTGAAGCCGATCCTTGGTTAACAACTTACCACGAAGAGCACGTAGCAAAGCAATTGAATATTTTGGCACATGAAATTTGAACCACACAGCATCCGCATATGGGTAGGCCGGCAAATGAGTACGGGCACCCTCCCAGATTTCCCGTAGAGTTGTTTTGTTGCCAGAAGCCCAACACCAATCATCCATTCCTTCACCGATGGTGATACTACGCATGGGGTTCACAAGGCCATTAATGGCCGGAACATTGTGCCATGCGGTACCCGTCCAGAAATCCCTAACGCATGCAACTTCGGTACCTGGCATGGGTTCTTGCAAGAGATATAGGGGTCCCATAGGATGCCAATTATCATACCAGAATGAAGTTGTTTTCCCATCCTTAATCATTCGTTTAATTAAACGTTGCGATAGATGACGACTCTTGAGAATGAATTTCCAGGAGCCAGAATGCATAGGGGCAGATTTGGCAATATAAAAGCCACTTTCAATCGCCACATATTGTCTTCTCATATAAGTTGCCCAAATGCCTTTGTTAGACAGCACTCTCCAAGTCAAGCGAACGCCCGATGCCGCATTCAAGTCAGAGAGATGTCGAAGCCCCAAACCCCCTTCCTTTTTAGTAGTACATATATCCCTCCAAGACCAAACTTTACTCTTACCCCAGATGAAAGTCCTGCAAACTGAATTAATGGCTCTAATAACAGAGGAAGGGAAACGGTATGCCTGCATCCAGAAGGCAACCATACCATAGATGACTGATCGAACCAATTCAATTTTCACTGCAATAGAGAGAATGGAGGAGGACCATCCTAGTAACCTTTTCCTGCATTTATCCACAAGACGAGAAAACATAGAAGCTCTGGGGTAATTAGTTGAGAGAGGAAGACCCAAGTAGGTTATGAAGGAGGATACCAATTTAATTCACAAGAGCTCAGACAAGTCTCTCGCATGCTTCACCCCCTTACTGAAAATTGCAGAACTCTTGTCCAAATTAACTTGAAGCCCCGATAGTAGTTGAAATTGATCCAGTAACTCCTTAAGACCATATAGGGAATGAGTATTAGCACGACAGAATACCAAGAGGTCATCAGCAAATAACAAGTGAGATATCGATCCTGTTCTTTGCATAGGGTGGATAGCACCAGATGATTCAGCCACTGACATGAGGAAAGAAAAAGCCTCCATAACAAGGACAAACAAGTACGGTGATAGCGGATCCCCCTGACGTAATCCTCTGTTAGAGTAAAAGTACCCTTCAGGAGACCCATCAACTAACACAGAGAACATAGGAGATGGTATACATTGAGAAATCCAGTTAATGAAGGTAGATTTGAATCCCATCTGGTGAAGAAGAAAGAGAATGAACTCCCTATTCACACTGTTGAAAGCCTTACGAAGATCAAGCTTAATACAGGTTCTGGATCCCATAGGATTGCTAAAATCACGAATTTGTTCGTGAGCAAGCAGAGTACAATCCGCCAGAAGCCTATCTTTAAGAAAAGCTGCCTGATTGGGAGAGATCAGATCCGAAATGACATGCCTCAATCTGTTACATAATAACTT
This sequence comes from Scilla litardierei, assembly GCA_030789695.1. Taxonomy (NCBI): domain Eukaryota; kingdom Viridiplantae; phylum Streptophyta; class Magnoliopsida; order Asparagales; family Asparagaceae; genus Scilla; species Scilla litardierei. Next base: position 76,970,287 of record CM061132.1, on the reverse strand, counting down.
GCTGATAATTTTATACAGCACATTGCAGCAGGCAATCGGCCTATAGTCATTCAGGTTTGAGGCATTTGCATTCTTTGGGACCAGAGTCAAGAATGCATGATTGATGATAGGATTCATTATACCAAATATGAAGAAAGCAGAGACACCTGCTATAACATCATTTCCTATGATACCCCAGTTGTGTTGAAAGAAATGGGCATTAAAACCATCAGGTCATGGGGCCTTGTCCTTACCAATCTGGAATACAGCCGATTTGATTTCAGTAGGGGTCACTGGCAATTCCAGCCAACTAGCCGCCTCCTCAGTAATTTTCCGTTTGGGGATAATATTTGGAAAAACATTCCAATAATCTTCCTGATGGTATAATTTTTGATAATAAAGTACAGCCTCCTTCCGTAAAATTTCAATATTCGTGCACATTTTCCCTGCAGAGCTAATAAGGTGATGTAGACTGTTGTGACAATGCCTTGCCTTCAGCGATGTATAAAAAAATTTGGAGTTACTGTCCCCAAGGGTAAGCCAATCTTGTCAGCTTTTTTGTCTCAAATCTTCCTCCTCAATACCAAGTGCAATCCCAAGATTTTTAGATGCCAAACTTTCCTCTTGCTGCAGATTTGGGTCATACTTCAAATTAGGATTGGATTGTATGGTCAGAAGCCTAGAGCGGCATGTGTTAACATCCAGGTTAAATAAGTGGTTAGCGGCCCAGGCTTTTAGAGGATGCTTCAATGCTCTCAGCTGTAATTGAATGCCACGCAAGCCATAACCTCCAGGCAATCGGATCCAGTTCTTACAAATTATATCTTTATAGCCTGGAAATGAACACCAGGAATTATAAAACTTGAACGGTTTGGGATTAGAACTGACCTTAGGGAGAAGCGGAAGGAGCATTGCAAGATGATCACTAGTGCCCGATGAGAGATATTCATAAAAAGAGTGACCCATGCGAGATATCCAGGTTGTATTACAGAGAATACGATCAAGCCTAGCCGAAATACGCTGCGCCCCAATTCGTTTATTGCTCCAGCTGTGAGTTGGACCCGTACTCTTGAGTTCAAGAAGACTGCATGAGCCAACACAAGAGTTGAATGCATTCATGGCCATTTCATCACCTTTACGGCCACCCAACTTTTCATGAGAGCTCCTGACACAGTTGAAATCCCCCCAACGACCCATGGCAGAGAATTCAAAAGATTAGAATCAACAACCAGGGAGTTCCAAAGAGGTGCTCTAGTGGCAGACAGATTGAAACCGTAAATAGCCGTAAGGCCCATCACGAATCCAGCCGAGTTAGTAAAAACTGCCGAGATATGCTGATCAGATGCGGCAATGGGGTTAACACGCCAAGTAATAGTACTGAAGTAGATAACTATTCGACCCCCCTTATGTTGATCTCTGTTATCAATAAATTTCTAATCTTTACCAAAACAACGGTTTATACGGCTCGCATTACATACTTCCACTTTAGTTTCAAGTAAACATACAATAGACGGGTTGAGCTTACGCATAGTATGCCTCAGATCAGCACGCCTAGTTGTATTATTGAGGCCTCTAGTATTCCAGAAGAAGACTGACATTAAGATAGTTGTGGTTTGGGGGCCGGCACACCTGCAGATAAGGCGACCCTAGAACTTCGGCGGAGAGAGTTGGGAGATGGGACAGTATGCTTGTTCTTGACCTGGCCCCTAGCTTTATTCAACTCTTGGTGCAAAGCATGCCAGAGAGGGTTTGGCAAGGTAGGATCAACCGGTGGGTCAGGGAGCTCCGCAGGACTAAGATTCTCATTGGATGTATTAGCGGCCAAAGTATTCACCTCAACTCCAGATGCTAATTGAGTTACATCAGATTGCAATGACGACACAGAAGGATGTGCATTCTCAACTCCAAATGCTAATTGAGTTGCATCAGCTTGCAATGACGGCACAGTAGGGGGTGCATTCCCAACACCTCCAGGGACCACATCAGGATCCTTGTGTTTAGGGGAAACAGGTTGCATAGCTGGACTAAGGGGGGCGCAGATTGTAGGAAGCGAGTGCATTGAGCAAAACGAAATAGTCGTCTCCACAAATTAATCTGATTGCAAGGATTAGAATTATTAGTAGAGTCTGCAGTAATACCTCTATTCACAGATAGTCGACTTGACTCTCCCACCTCAAAGCAATCGCTTTTGTTACGTTGAAATTCAACCAGATTACCTCCTGGGACATCCAGAGCACAGGTAGCAACTACATGGGAAGCTCCATTATCATTTGTGTTCTGAATTCCAGGCTCCAAATCAGCAGTAGGAAGTGTCTTCCCCATAGGGCATTGACTTTCAAAGTGTCCAAAGCATGCACAAGTATCACATCTTGGGGGTTCCCCTTCATACTTGACCACAATAGAGATAGTTGACAAATCGTCAAGTTCAATGGGGACAGATGATCGCACCCCGGATACACGTCCCGGAGCGACGATTGTAGTTTTACCGCAAGCGCACGGCGTAGTGGCGAGCGGGTATCGAACACGAGGAGGTGGTGTTGAGCTCCAATCTATCCTAGGTTGGTTTGACTACGAATGTTTTATTGGTGGAGATGGTTATGGTATAATGTAATGGCAATGGTGATGGATGTCGGTGTCGGAGATAGAGAAATCGGTCAAATATCAATTCAAATACAATACACTAAAAGTGTCTAGGGCTAGGGAATCCCCACTACGGACCGTCATTTGTCATTGTGAATAGTGAATCTCAATATTATTAGACTTGCGTTGAGGTGAACTAGTCGTAACTGAATAGAGAACCAAGCTCACGCTCTCGCGCTATTGTCGGTCTATATCGAACCTAGGATAGAGCCCAATCTCTTGCAAACCCTAGCCTAAGCCGCTAGCATTAGGATCGACATCATTGTCCAATCGCTTCTCGAGCCCACTCTCGTGCAAACTCGAGTCACGATCTAGGTTGTGATAGTTCGTATTCGTCCAATCTCTTGCAAACGAATATTGGTATAGATTTACAATTAAAAATCCTAGCTTTGGTCCAATCTCTTGCAAACCAAATCTAGGGAAATCCAATTGTAAATCTAAATCGAATATCTAGGCCTTCCCATCGATTAGAATCCAATCTCTTGCAAATCCCAAATCGATGGAAATCCCTAGCTATCCGTAGTAAATCAATCACAACCTAACCTCCTAGCAATTCTAGCAATTTAGAAATTCATTCATCACAAATATGAAATTAGATCCATAGGGTTCATCCCCATGCCCTAGAACAACAAATCTACTCTAGCATAGCAATAAGCATATGAGAATCAATAAAAATCATTGCTTGCATACAAAAGATAGAAAAACAAAGATTCAAATAAAAAAGAACAAAATACTTAGCTTGATGAAGATCTTCAATCCAAATACAAGCTTTTAGATCCAAGAGAGGGCCTAGGGCATGGCCTAATCTCTAAAATAATCACTAAGAAAACATCTTGGGAACCTAAGAAAACATAATGGGGATCCCCCTCTAATGGTGGCTACAAAACCCTTAAATACTCACCCAAAACCCTAGCAAGAAACCCCTAGAAAACCCCTCAAAATCGTGCCCAAAAACAGCCCAAACCACAACTTAAAATCTGGGCCCGTCGCCGACTCGGCCGAGTGGAAAATGTGCCTCGGCCGAGTGGAAATTCCAGAACTGCAGCGTCAACTTGCAGAAATTCTCCAGATTTCATCCGACCTCCGATTGGTGTGTTCTTGGCGGCGTTGGAACCTTCATGAAGTCTACTATCCATAAAAAATATGTGAAAAATACTTTGATTACTGGAATGATAGCAGATTTCAAAAGAATGGGAGGCTGTCTGAAAATCTGGGCGCTGCGTGTCCTCGGCATCACTCGGCCGAGTGGACTTCTCTACTCGGTCGAGTGGGCTTCTCTACTCAGCCGAGTGACAAACCCTGTAAAATTCCAGTAAGTCGGGGGTCTTGGGGGTCTGTCTTCGGAGGTGACTCGGCTGAGTAGCTTTACTCACTCGGCCGATTGGCTTTTCTTGCTCGGCCGAGTCGGAACCGTCAAAAGCCTGTACATTTCCAGTAAGTCGGCCTCTTTTAATGGTGGATTTCCCCATGCCACTCGGGCGAGTGGATCTATTTACTCGGTCGAGTGGTCTATCATCACTCGGCCGAGTGCATGCCGATATTCTTTTGTTGTGCGTGTCTGGTCTGGTCGGCCGAGCGAGCTTCTTTGCTCGGCCGAGTGACATGCTGTAGATGTCCATTCTTCATCATTTCGCCTCCTCGTCGCTCCTACGAGATTCCTTCTTCTTTCACTCATCCTCCATCGCCGATAAGTCTGCAAATGAGCCGTGGGCGACGTTCCGGAGTGGGTGCAAATCCTTTAAGCTCATTTTTGTTTCCGATCGCTCCATATTTCCTGAAATCCGACAAAAACAAGAAATAGTGAAAAGTAACGCAATATCGTTGAATACTTGTGAACATCACAATATGAGCAATCGAAATGGCATGAAAACATGCAGAAAAAAAGGTGTAAAATATGGAGTGATCAAAATCCCCCAACCTTACCTCTTACTCGTCCTCGAGGAAGATAAGTAGAGAGACGAACTCGGGAGATGAAAATAAAGAAAATGAAATGAAAAAGAAAGAACACGAGGTGGAAGGGGTCGCAAGATTCTTCTCTCAGATCTCAAGCCATAAGCTACACATCACGATAACTTGGAAAATACAAATCACATGCTATAAGGATTTCATATCTTACATAAACATGGTACTTGCAAGCTTTTAAGAACAACAAAAGGGATTCTCTAAATTCATACAATCAATTCATATCCACGTCACGCATTTCATAGGATTTAATATACAAATGTTGGAGATGCACTTTTCAATCAAAAGTTATAAATGAAGCATATAAGATACACACCAAGCATGCAATAGAGAATAGCATGAGAGTCATGGCATTCACATATTTATTTCAATTCATGAAAAATCTTCATATCTAATATATTTTGCAAAGTCTAAGCATTATCGAATATTCCCATTCATGCACGTCTCCACTCTAATGTCATACTCACTCATATGGTTAAACGAGTTCACCCCCCAAGCTTAGCTTAAGGCATCGCATCTAAAGGAATATGATAGTGGAAAATGGGATTTTTGCCTTGGTTTTCCCAAGTATTTTGTGGCTCCAATAGTGAGATAGAGAAATATTTTTTTTTCTTTTGGACTTTGTTTCTCATTTTTCTTCTAGGATTTTTGTAGGAGCAATATGATTTGTATTTTTGGATTTTGGCTCCCTTTTGGCTTTTTGGACTTTTTGGAGCTAACTTTTATTTTGTGGGGATTTTTGGGAAATAGATGCGATATAAGTAGCTTTAGGAGGTGAACTCAAGTGACATGTAGAGAATAAAAAGATATATGTGGAGAAAGAAATAATGTAACACTCGGTTCACTCTAAGATGTGCACGAACGGTTCAATAAGATAATAAATCAACTAAAACTCATATGTAAGCATGGATATTCTCAATCATCTCAATAAAAAGTGAAGTCAAGCGGTAAAGTCTACAACCATATCAGGCATGCAACAGAAGGTGAATAAGACAATAAAACTGATGCTTCAGATATACTAATGATGCGTGAATCTTGGTGCATTTCCATCAAAAGCATACTAAACACTAATCCATACATTCAGTTTCAATTAATATCATGCATTCATGTAGAGGAATCATCAAAAGAAAGAGATTTGCAAGAACATGTGAATAGCAAGACTATGGAATACTCTAAATAGCATGGCAAGGAATAATAAGTATCGTGATGGCTACCAAAGCAATAAGATATATCATCATAAGGAACAAATCTAGCAAAAGAAGAGAAAGGAAAATAAAAAATAATAATAATAAAATAAAAGAGAGGAAAGAAAAGAAAAACAAGCACACAATATGGTGCATGAGCACACATAAAAGGAAAATAAGATGGAAAAATCAAAAAGATGATGCAAAAATTTTACAAAATTTTAAAAACCCTAAAATAAAGTAAAAATGCAACTAATGCATCTAAATGGCATGGAAATGCACTCCCCCAAGCTTAAACGTCACATTGTCCTCAATGTGATCATAATGAAAGAATATGAGGAACAACGATAATAATAATGGGGTGAATGAAAAATGATGAAATGAATGACATGAAATCCTAATGCAACTACATGCACATACAATGATGCATGAGAGCGCCTTCCCCCAAGCTTATACCAAACAATCCTATTCAAATGACTTGACCAAAAATGTCATGGCTTTGCAAAGCGTGATCAAGTCAAATGAATAAGAAAGTGAGTATTCACTTGAAAGAAATGCTCGATGGTGGTGAGCAAAAGGATGTGACACTTCAAAATATGAAGGGGCAATTAATATATATAATGGGTTTTAGGTGTAAAAGATTTTTTGTTGCCATCATATGAGGTGATATTTATTCAAGCAAATCTATACGGTCCTCTCGCTGTCGAGAGGATTCGAGTGTATTGAAAGCATAAAATTTTCTACACTACTAGATTGATATCACCTATAACAAAAGGCGGATCCAGTATCTTTGCCGGTGCAGGCAACTGCTCCAACTGCTCCTTCCGTGGCTCCGCTAGACGCGTATGTCCACGAACTCCATCAGATTCCAGCAATGCGGCTTCCAGCATCTCTCCGAGGACTCCACCTGTACCCTGCAAGAGATAAGCCGCATCAATCTGATGTGGATAATTCTTCCCTAAAATAAATGTATTCCAAAGAGGGTCATCAACATAAGTATTTAAAATTAAAAATGGTTGACAACACTTCCCTGGAAATAAATCTCTACTCTCGTATACCACGTCGATCAACTCCTTGTTGTTCGCCTCAGGTTGTTCAGGTAGCTTCGGCATATAAGCGTGGGTTTCATCAGGCAGCTCCTCATCATCGTCAGACTTTTCCCATCGCACCTCCTGATCATAGTCAATAGCATCCATGGGTGCTAACTCCTCGCTCTCCTCCTCATATATGTCCCATCGTACCTCTTGATTGTATGTACATGAATCCTGCAAAAGGCACGATGAGTCGTCAAAATCTGAATCATAAAAAACATCATACACGGAAGGAGAATCAAATGTAGGAGATGAGGGAGTAAAGAGATCTCCCTGAAGGGGAGCCATAAGCTCTGTGGGATTATCCTCAACATCAGTGGAAGCGTGGTCCTCTGAGGGATGCTCAGCCTCTGTAGAGGGTGGGGATGGTTGCGGTAGCTCGAAAGGAGGGGGCACAATTCGGGCTCCATCTGTGTGCAGATGTCATCGTCCAAAGTCACGTCCTCCTCGATGGTCTGCTCCGCTACTATAGGCATGACCTCCTCAAAAATATCCTCTGATGGTATAGGCTGCTCTGACTCAGGTGGGTGGCAGGGGGAGGCGACGACGGCATAAGGTGGCTCTATAGGCTCATGTATCTCGACCATGGTGTAAAAATGGGTCTTGTGCCCCTCAATTAGAGCGTAGACTCCATCATCAATTATGCCTGTGGAAGAGATACAATGAGTAATAAAGTTTTGAAATTCAAGCTCAAAAGGATCACCTGCCGTTATTGTCAATGGACCGGAATTTCGAACTATGTCGACAATGTTTCTCAATAGGTCCGTGTAAGTGTCCTCCTTTGGCAACTCAGATGTCTCTATTTGTGGAGTGTTGATGGTATAAAGGTGGATATGATCACCTTCAAGTGAAGCATACACTCCATCTACGATAGTACCTGCGCTAGAGACATTAGCCATAACAAAATCGATGAATACTTGGTCGTATGGTTTACTTACCGTAACTGTTAGTGAACCGGTAGATCGAGCATCATCTATCATTTGCTCCAAGGCTGCTGCCAACTGTAGATCACTGAACTTCCCCACTTGCATCCTCTTCAAAAATTCACGTGAGGGTCCCTTTAGCCTTCTAGTGAAGATATCAAATAGCGTGGAGTCATTCCACTCATGGTCTGACTCCGTCTGGAACATTTCTAACATTCCTTCAAACCTAGACAAGGCTTCCCCGAAGGATTCTCCATCAGCCTGATAGAATGCAGCGAGATATATGTAGGATTGTATAGAGCCCGCTCGCATTTTCTTTGGAAGCACCATCGCTGCAACAACTGTACCTGATCAATCAAAGTAAACAACCTGGAAAAGACGTCAGTGGTACAAAGAGCGATAAAGATAATAATAGCAGGTGGTGGGAAAAAATCTCTCTCAATGTTTTTTTTATTTTATTTTATTTTTTTAATGTAATCAAATCAACCTAATTGTGACAAATTGGCACCCAACGGGAAACACATCCCCGGCAACGGCGTCAAAAACTTGATCGCACCCCGGATACACGTCCCGGAGCGACGATTGTAGTTTTACCGCAAGCGCACGGCGTAGTGGCGAGCGGGTATCGAACACGAGGAGGTGGTGTTGAGCTCCAATCTATCCTAGGTTGGTTTGACTACGAATGTTTTATTGGTGGAGATGGTTATGGTATAATGTAATGGCAATGGTGATGGATGTCGGTGTCGGAGATAGAGAAATCGGTCAAATATCAATTCAAATACAATACACTAAAAGTGTCTAGGGCTAGGGAATCCCCACTACGGACCGTCATTCGTCATTGTGAATAGTGAATCTCAATATTATTAGACTTGTGTTGAGGTGAACTAGTCGTAACTGAATAGAGAACCAAGCTCACGCTCTCGCGCTATTGCCGGTCTATAGCGAACCTAGGATAGAGCCCAATCTCTTGCAAACCCTAGCCTAAGCCGCTAGCATTAGGATCGACATCATTGTCCAATCGCTTCTCGAGCCCACTCTCGTGCAAACTCGAGTCACGATCTAGGTTGTGATAGTTCGTATTCGTCCAATCTCTTGCAAACGAATATTGGTATAGATTTACAATTAAAAATCCTAGCTTTGGTCCAATCTCTTGCAAACCAAATCTAGGGAAATCCAATTGTAAATCTAAATCGAATATCTAGGCCTTCCCATCGATTAGAATCCAATCTCTTGCAAATCCCAAATCGATGGAAATCCCTAGCTATCCGTAGTAAATCAATCACAACCTAACCTCCTAGCAATTCTAGCAATTTAGAAATTCATTCATCACAAATATGAAATTAGATCCATAGGGTTCATCCCCATGCCCTAGAACAACAAATCTACTCTAGCATAGCAATAAGCATATGAGAATCAATAAAAATCATTGCTTGCATACAAAAGATAGAAAAACAAAGATTCAAATAAAAAAGAACAAAATACTTAGCTTGATGAAGATCTTCAATCCAAATACAAGCTTTTAGATCCAAGAAAGGGCCTAGGGCCTGGCCTAATCTCTAAAATAATCACTAAGAAAACATCTTGGGAACCTAAGAAAACATAATGGGGATCCCCCTCTAATGGTGGCTACAAAACCCTTAAATACTCACCCAAAACCCTAGCAAGAAACCCCTAGAAAACCCCTCAAAATCGTGCCCAAAAACAGCCCAAACCGCAACTTAAAATCTGGGCCCGTCGCCGACTCGGCCGGGTGGAAAATGTGCCTCGGCCGAGTGGAAATTCCAGAACTGCAGCGTCAACTTGCAGAAATTCTCCAGATTTCATCCGACCTCCGATTGGTGCGTTCTTGGCGGCGTTGGAACCTTCATGAAGTCTACTATCCATAAAAAATATGTGAAAAATACTTTGATTACCAGAATGATAGCAGATTTCAAAAGAATGGGAGGCTGTCTGAAAATCTGGGCGCTGCGTGTCCTCGGCATCACTTGGCCGAGTGGACTTCTCTACTCGGTCGAGTGGGCTTCTCTACTCAGCCGAGTGACAAACCCTGTAAAATTCCAGTAAGTCGGGGGGTCTTGGGGGTCTGTCTTCGGAGGTGACTCGGCTGAGTAGCTTTACTCACTCGGCCGATTGGCTTTTCTTGCTCGGCCGAGTCGGAACCGTCAAAAGCCTGTACATTTCCAGTAAGTCGGCCTCTTTTAATGGTGGATTTCCCCATGCCACTCGAGTGAGTGGATCTATTTACTCGGTCGAGTGGTCTATCATCACTCGGCCGAGTGCACGCCGATATTCTTCTGTTGTGCGTGTCTGGTCTGGTCGGCCGAGCGAGCTTCTTTGCTCGGCCGAGTGAGTGCTTCACTCGGCCGAGTGACATGCTGTAGATGTCCATTCTTCATCATTTCACCTCCTCGTCGCTCCTACGAGGTTCCTTCTTCTTTCACTCATCCTCCATCGCCGATAAGTCTGCAAATGAGCCGTGGGCGACGTTCCGGAGTGGGTGCAAATCCTTTAAGCTCATTTTTGTTTCCGATCGCTCCATATTTCCTGAAATCCGACAAAACAAGAAATAGTGAAAAGTAACGCAATATCGTCGAATACTCGTGAACATCACAATATGAGCAATCGAAATGGCGTGAAAACATGCAGAAAAAAGGTGTAAAATATGGAGTGATCAACAGACATCTTAAGCTTACTTTCCGAACTTACCTCCACAAGACATCTAGCATATGAAATTCTCTCCAGTTAAGAGGTAGCTTTATCCAAACAAAGTGGAGTGCCAATTACACTAGCAATACGATTCAAAATGCTGATAGTCCACATTGACAGAGGCAAGTTATGGAGTTGAACCCATACAGGTACCGCAGTCAGAACATCCCTAATATGCCGGGTAGTGGGGGACCAGTTTTGAAGTACTACAAGCCGCCCATCAAATAACCAAGGTCCACCATGCAGTATCAAGTCACGATCTTCAGTATTTTCAAATTTGAAATAGAAGTACCCATTCTCCCTGGAAAAAATATGAAGACCACCCTTAATTCTCCAAAGCCTCTCAGTCCAGGCCTTGATCTGACCAAAATATGGCACATCGTCGAGAACATAACCAACAAGAGTATTCTGCCATCTTGAGGCCCCTTCTAAGATCATGCTATCAGGAATTTTTGCCTTAACAACACCATCAGCACTAATAACTGGGTGAACGAAACTCATGCCCAAAGGATCTGCATATTTCCGTCGCGTCGAGCAGATATCGGACCAGGAGCGCTTACCTTCAGATGGGATAATCTGAAATGGGACATGTGGTCTGACAGGAATCTTCAAGCTTTCACAAGATCCCTGCTCGTGAACAGCTTGTTCAATTTTTCGAGATCCAAATTCACGCCCACGAAACTGGCGATTTAGCAAAGATCCCAAATTTATACGGCCGCCAGGAACAGATGAGCGCCCAGCTACCATCGATTGGTCATTCCGAGCCGTTGATTTACCCCGAGAATCAGCCCTACCAAAAGTAGATCGATCACGTTCCTTCCTCCGCCGATGATAGGAGACCTTGCGCCATTCCTCAGCACCATCAGCCTTGCGTGAATCCGCCAAGTCCTTGTGAGAAATAACCTTGCGGAGCCAACCTCAGATCTAGGGATCGCCGCCTCCCTCAGAACCCTCTCACCGCTCATTGAAAAAAAACACTAAGACTATCAAGGAGATAATGATATTGATAAAAAACACTAAGATATATATGCAAGGATGTATGTATGTATGTGTGTGTGTGTGTATATATATATATATATATTGTCTGCATGGTAGCTGGGTAAAGCGGGGTCAAGCGGGATCAAGCAGGGACTATCAAGGAGATAGAGAATGGTATTGATAAAAATCATGATGGAAGGATGTATGATAATGCATGTGTGCTAGCTGCGACTAGCGGAACGGTGGAGGTTGGTGTCCCGTGTAAAAAGGTGTACCATGATACTAATGAAATGGGGGGAGGGGTCGGGGATCCTGGAGTCGGAATCGGGGCACACAGCTAACACCAAGCCGCCACTCTCGCCTAACAACACTAAGACGTCGATCGCCCAATCAAATGGCAAGCCCAACCAAAGTGACGATAATCCATTCAATGTCCTTAGGACGGGGAATATATCACGGTTAGGAGCATCCCTACTTGATGATCCTGATGATACCATTGATTCCGACAACGAGCCACATGACTTAACTATTGCTAATGATGCTTGGTATGAGGAGCAAGAGGAGTTGAAACAAAATAGTAGAGACCGAAAGAAACAAAAGAGCAAAGGGGGTGCGGCCTCTTCTAAGGGCACTTGCAAAAGCTCTAGGATTAATAAGGATGTTGAATATCCACGCCCCTCCTCTATTAAATGATTGTGCTCATTTGGAATAACAGAGGGCTTAACAACGTTACTAGACGGAGTGAGCTCAAAGGTTGTTTACGTAAACATACGCCTTCTCTGGTTGGTCTTCTTGAAACCAAGGTTATTGTGAATAACGCTCACAGAATCCTCAAGTGCTTTCCAAGAAAGTGGATGTCCATTGACAATCGTAGTGTTCATCATAGCTGCTGTATTGTTATAGTGTATAACCCTGATACTTGGATGTGTGTTGTTGATCGGTTATCTGCTCAGCATATCTCTATGAAATGTGTGAACGCTACTGGGTTTGCTATGATGATTACCATAGTCTATGCTTCTAACTCCTATCAGGAGAACAGAGACCTTTAGAGAGACATCGTGCACAATGCCCGCAATTATAAAAATATCCCATGGATCATGGGGGAGACTTCAATTGTGTCAGATACGCTATGGTAAGGTAGGAGTAGAGTGATTGATGGCCTTATGGTTGATGAATTTAATGATTGCATTAATTCTAGTGCCCTCATGGAACTTAAAACGGTTGGCAATACTTTGAGTTGGACCAACCGTAGTATTGGGCAGAAGCGTATTACTACCACTCTGGATCGGTCCTTCTGCAATAGCACTTGGATGGATGTTCTCACGTCCTCTTACTGTGAATATATTGCTGGTGGTACTAGTGATCACTCCATTCTCATTATACACACTCATCAAGTTGGGGGTGCTGATCCCAAGCCATTCAAATTTTTTAATGCCTGGCACCGCAGCCCTGATTATCTCAATGTGCTTAGGGAGCAGTGGCGCATTAGGGTTAATGGTTGCCCTATGATACGCCCGGTTGCTAAACTCAAAAATCTGAAAATGGGGCTTAAGAGGTTTGGTGCGGCTTATAGAGATGCCAACGATGTGGTTAAAATTCGTGTTGAGCTTGCCAATATTCAAAATAATCCTAACATGGGTTTATGTGCTGAGCTGCAAAAGAAAGAGTATGCTCTTATAAAGCATTTGGCTGAGGCTATTGATATTGAAGAGTCTAAGCTTAAGCAGAAAAGTAGGCACGATTGGCTTCACCTCGGGGATCGTAATTCCCGGTTCTTCTATACTGCTATGAGGGATAGGCAAAGCCATCACAATCTTGGGCATCTTATTTCCAGTGATGGCTCGTGCAATAGTTCTATTGATCTCCTTAAAGCTGAGGCTCCCGAGTTTTACTCTGGCTTATATCATCAGAATGATTACTGGAGGGTCTTCCCTTGTCTCATTACTAAAAGAGTGCTTACTGATGAGGCTGCCAATTGGGTTGAAAAACCGGTGATTGCTGAGGAGGTTAAAAAAGTTGTTTTTCAGATTGGGGCTGATAAGTCCCTGGGCCCTGATGGGTTTAATGGCTTCTTCTATCAAAATTCGTGGGACATCATAGGCAAGGATGTTACCATTGTGGTCCTTAATTTTTTCAAATCTGGGAAGATTTATCGGCAGATCAATCACACCTTTCTTACACTCATTCCCAAAAGTGCCAATGCTTCTGGGCTTGGAGATTACAGACCGATATCTTGTTGCAATGTGCTTTACAAGATTATAAGCAAAATCCTATGCAATCGATTGAGTAGAGCTGTTATTGAGCTTATTTCCCCAAATCAAGTTGTCTTCCTTCAAGACCGTTTGCTTGCTGATTATGCTTTGCTTGCCCATGAGCATATAAGGAGCTTTAATAATCCTATGGGTGCCCGGGCTTGTTTTAAACTCGACTTACGCAAAGCTTTTGACAGTGTTAACAGAGAATTCGTCTATTATATGCTGCATAGGATGGGGTTCAAGCACAAATTCATCAGTTGGATCTGTGAATGTATCTCTACTCCATCTTTCTCTGTTATGATTAATGACTTCCCTTATGGTATGTTCCAGTCTAATAGGGGGCTGAGGCAGGGAGACCCCCTTTCCCCTTATCTCTTCGTTATCGTTATGGAAGCATTTTCCTTGCTCATGGCTATGGCTAACGCCACGCGCAGCATTATGCCTATGAATAGAGTTGGAGCGGTTACACGTCTTCTCTTTGCAGATGACTTGTTGGTTTTTTGTAGAGGCAACGTCAAATCCTTTGAGGGTCTTAGAGATCTCCTCTCTACATTCAAATCCTTCACCGGTCTTGAGGTCAACTGGAATAAAAGTGCTGGTATTTTTAGCAAAGGCACCAGGGGGCCTGGCAGTCTGGCTGATATCTTGGGTATTCGCCGTGTGCAATCTCTTTCCACGTATTTAGGGCTTCATCTTTCCTCTAAGTACCCCAACGCCGCAATGTATGGTCGCCTAATTGATAGATGCAAAAGTAGGCTTCAGGGGTGGTCTTCATCTTTATTATCCATTGCTGGGCGTATTGGACTTGTCAAATCAGTCATCTATGGCATGGTGGGGTTTTGGATGCAGGCCTTCTGTATTCCTAAATCTATTCTCCACTCTCTTACTTCCATGTGCAGAAAGTTTATTTGGGGGAATAACCACCTCTGGGCTTGGAATGATATGTGCGCTCCCAATCAAGAGGGGGTGTGGGAATTAGAATTTTCAATGATCTTAACAATGCATATGGTGTTAAGCTGACCTGGCGCATGCTTACGCATGGTGGTATCTGGGCTTCTTACATGAGGAATCAGTATATGAATAATACGGGTTTATTTCTGGCTAAGGCTCACCCTATGCAATCTGGAACCTGGAAATTCATTCTTCATTGTCGGGAGTTTACTAAAAAGCTCACCAAACGCAACGTCAGAGATGGTACTACTACACTATTTTGGTATGACAATTGGCTTCCATGTGGTTCCCTTGGTGACTCCTATGAGGTGCCTAATGGTGAGGAGAGATACATGGTCAGCTTTTACTGGACTGAGGGTAAATAGGTGGAGAGTAATTCTCTTATGCTCGTTCGCCACTTCATCAATACGGTGGTCTTATCCACGGGCGATGACTCTTGGTCCTAGGTTTCCAAATCTCCATCTCTTCGAAGTGTTTGGGATGGCTCTCGGTTTTTTAAACCCCTCTTTCCTTATTACAAGGTGGTCTGGTTTCAGGGGCATATCCCTAAGATGGCTATCACTTTACTGCGAGCTTTTCACGGGAAACTCCTTACCCGTGACAAGCTCGTGAAATGGGGAGTTCCTACTTCACCCTTCTGTGTCTTATGCTCTGTTAATATTCATGAAGATATGGATCATATATTTTTTGAATGCATCTATACTAAATACATTCTTTGCAGGAGCTTTCTAAAACTTGGGGTCACCTCTACTTTGCCAACATCACTGGCAGGAATAGGCGACTTGATTCTTGCCCAATTTCATAGGAAGAACAATATATGGAGGCTGGTCAGGACGGTTCTAGCTGCTATGACTTGGCACATTTGGAAGGAGAGAAACAGGAGAATCTTTGAAGGTGCTAGTCAGATGCAGACTCGGCTATTCGAGAACATTGTTGATGATATCAGAATTGCTTTGCGGCATGTGGATTGGGATGAGGATGATGCTGGTGCTCCCCCATCAAATTGGGGGCTTGTAGACTAGGTTGATATGTACATGTATTTTTGTTCTCTCTTAGCTCTACGGATAGCGGAAGGTGTTAAGTATTAGTGGGGGTGACGGCGCCCGTGCCCTTTTCCCGCTTTACTAACATCCTTCTTCCATCCGTGAGAGTCGTGTACTTTTTCGTGAGATTCAATAAAGACGCAAAGCATATTCTCCAATATATATATATATATATATATATATATATATATATATATATATATATATATATATATATATATATATATATATATATATATATATATATATATATATATATATATATATATATATATATATATATATATATATATATATATATATATATATATATATATATATATATATATAGGATCTTATGACCCCCAAAAATAACCCCCTCTCGTGGCCCTCCATCATGCAGATCAGCGGTCCGGATCGCCCCCTCCAACTCACGCACGAGAAATTGAATTTCTCTCGCGAGAAATTCAATTTCTCGCTCAAAAGTTTCAGATGTTAATTAATTAATATGCTTAGTTTACCCACCATTCTCCCCACTTTAAAAATGATTTCCGGCCAAACGAGTGGACATCTTAACATAAAAATAAGTTTTTCCGTCCCCCCTCGTCCTCCCGATCAGAACGCGCAGTGTGCAGCCTCGGTTTCGGTGAGGTTTCGGTGACTGAAACATTGGGTTTCAGTCACTGAAACCTTTGTTTCAGTGAGGTTTCGGCGACTGAAACCCAAGGTTTCAGTGCCTAGGTGGACTGAAACCTTGAAACCTTGGGTTTCAGTCGCCGAAACCTCACCAAAACCGAGGCCTCACACTGCGCGTTCTGATCGGGAGGACGAGGGGGGACGGAAAAACTTATTTTTATGTTAAGATGTCCACTCGTTTGGCCGGAAATCATTTTTAAAGTGGGGAGAATGGTGGGTAAACTAAGCAGATTAATTAATTAACATCTGAAACTTTTTAAGCGAGAAATTCAATTTCTCGCGAGAGAAATTCAATTTCTCGCGATTTCTCTCCATCATCTCCTTCAACCATTAGGTGATCCGTGCCGTTGATCTACGTTGATCGTGCGGCCAAGGGCAGGGGTTATATTAGGGGGGGTCATTTGATCCTTCCTCATATATATATATATATATATATATATATATATATATATATATATATATAGGAATTTGGAGGTGAGCTAACAGCCTAGGAATTATTTCCTGGGCTGTCAACTCATTTGGGGGGTAAAAGCAATTTTTTATTTAAATTTTTTTGCAGTATTCTGGACAGTTTTGCGCAACTTTTTTGAAATCGATGAACGGAGGGACAAACGGTGTTGGATTGACCTGAAAATTTGTGGGAGCTAGTTAACAAGTATATCTAACTACGGTAAAAAAATTTAAAAAAATATTTTTAGAGGGCCCAAATGAGCTGACAGCCCAGGAAAAAATTCATGGGCTGTCAGCTCAGGCCCAAATTCCTCATATATATATATATATATATATATATCACATTTTGACATTTTTTTTGTTTTTCTCTCTGATGTGATCATTGTGTATATGTTGTGCAATTGTGTCTCCCTGTGTGCTCTATTATATACATGATATGATGTGAGACATTTTCTTGCCAATGAAATGTTGATATTGGATTCTCCTTCCTTTAGTCAGCAAAAAATTTCTTTTGTTGATGAATATTTGGTTTATATAATTTGATGCACCTTCGTGTTTTCTCGATTTTATTGTAGTTTCACATTGAATATATATCACATTCTTGAGACTCTCATGATTGTTTTAGTACTTATTTAGCACTATTGTTGTTGTTTTTCTCCTCCCTCTTTATGGATAATGCCATAGGGGGAGAGAAATAAACAAATCATGATTTTGTGCTAAGTAAATTCTAAACTTGAATCGAAGATTGAAGTTGCCTTAGATTCAGGGGGAGTAGGATATAATGTACTTAGATTATAAAATCCTAAATTTCTAGTATTGAAATCATTTCATTCATGCATATCTTACATGTTTGCTTCAATTGATCAATAGATGCCCTTTATTTAATATGACTAACTTGATTGGCATCTATATAGGGGGAGGAAGTATTCTTTATGCACAATTATTTATCTTTTTGTTTTTGTTTGTTTGTCATCACCAAAAGGGGGGAGAATGCTATGTATTGGACTTCTCCCTACTTGGTCTTAATGATGAGCAAACATTAATACTTGTGACTAATCTCCTACTTACAGTTAATCCATTACATAAGCATATCATGAAGATCAATTAGCAATGGATGTCACTCAAGGATCAATCAAAGCATGAAAAGTGGATTGGATGATCGAAGATGATGACTGAAGCTCCTAAAAGACTTCAAGCTCATTCTATAGAATGAAGAGTGCCAAAACAAACTGTAATCTTTTTATTCTCTTCTAGTATGTAGCTTAGAAATAGAACTATGTTGGAGCACACACACATCTTTATTTCTGTCCTAGGAAATCATTAGAATTCATTTCCTTGGCCTCCAATTCATTATTCTCAAGCATGTGCAGTTTGGACTTTCAACAGGCGACTGTTGAACGATTTACAGGGAGCATGTCTCTAAACAGTCGCCTGTGATTTGTTCTACAGTCGTCTGTTTTGCACATACTTTATCATTTGGTTTTTGAGCTTTCGGTTGGCCTAGTTAGTCTACTAACTGGGTCTTACGATTTAATTTTGAAGATGAAAAACAAGTCATGTGTGACTAACATCTTTCAATAAGTGATTTCAGGGGGAAGTGCAAAATAAATTTTGTTTGCAAGAGAGAGATTGTATGTGGACATTGGCGCAAAAAGGAAACTCAAAATAATCCTACATCATAAATAAGAAGATGAAGACTTGAATCGGTCAAAGATGAAGATTTGATTGGATACTCAAGGGATTTTCTACTTGAATTCAAACTCCATGTTCTCATCCAAAACACAACGCACTTGGTCTCATATTCAATCTCCTATTCAGTCTCATCCAGAAACACACTCAAAAACCTCATCCCATTATCATGCAAGAGGGGATAGAAGCAAAGGAAAGCTCGGTGGTTAAATGATCCTCATCACAAACTTTCAGATTCATTTTTTGTGTGAGTCTTGGTTGCGCCTTCCTCTGTCAAAAATAGACGCAGGTGCTACTCCTTCATTGATCGAGTTCAAAGCAATATCAAGGCTCACCTACAACTCACAGCAAGAATCCCAAGCTCCTTCCAAGGTTCTCAACATCAAGCCATGATTACAACAGGTACTTACTGCAAGGGTTCTTCAAGCAAGTTCAAGGTTTCAACGTCTACAAATCTATCTTCATCGTGCATTCGACTTCGTACGCTCATATCTCCTGATCCAGACATCGGATCGACTCACTGTTTGTGCCTACGCGACCACATCTGCATACCCTTCCAACGGTGGTACCCATCATCTGCTCGGTTGTCAAATATAGATCCAGTCTGGGGTTTTCCACCGAACTGTCACAGCAGAATTCAGATTAGCGCAGTCATCTTCCAAAGACTATATCTTCCAATCCATACATCAGATCAGTGGATCGTTTGCGCCCACGCGATCATAATCTCACAAAATTTATCACGGTGATATCTCTCTGGTTTTTCACCACAGTATTAAAGCTATTTGAATCTGTTTTTGTTGTTAGATTGTATTATGAATAGTTTTACTCTGAAGCTATCTATGTACTTTAACTCTTAAACTATATCTTTGTACAGTGAGATCACTACCCATAAGTGTGATCAGTTTTATTGAGAGAAATCCTCATAGGTTTTGGGGTCGGAGTTTTGGCCGGGAGCCACTCTGTTAAAAATATTTGTGCCTGATTATCTCTACGATTGTGATTAATTTTTATTTTGTGCCATACACCCTAATCACCCCCCCCCCATCTAAGGTGTTTTTCAATTGATATCAGAGCAGGATTCCTTTTAGACTCAAAGTTTAGTGGAATTTCGTTCCTATGGCACAAATTCCGCACACATACTCATATGACACACACAATCAAAGAGAAGGTCAGTCGTATGTCAGATCTCCTCTATTTGATGGTACGGACTATAGTTACTGAAAACAACGCATGTCCATACACATCAAAGGTATCGATATGGCATTATGAAAAATAATCAGTGAAGGCTTTACACTATTTGATAAATCTAAACTTTAATGCCATGAGCATTTTGTATTATGGTCTTAGTAAAACTGAATTTAACCGCATTAGTTCTTGTTCTACTGCTAAGGATATTTGGACGAGACTTGAAGTAACTCATGAGGGAACTAGTGAAGTAAAGAAAACTCGTATTAGAATGTTATTACAGAAATATGAAAATTTTGCTATGATGCCTAATGAGTCTATTGATGTTATGTTTTCTCGTTTTGCAGATATCGTCAATCCATTGAAATCCTTAGGGAATGACATCCCAGAGGAAGATCTGGTTGGAAAGATTTTATACTCTTTATCTGGCGATTGGATTCAAAAGAGGACGACGATTGAAGAAGCACATGACTTGCAAGATATCAGTTTCGAGAAGTTATTGGAAAAATTAATGGCTTATGAGGTTCAATTGAAGATGGCCAATGATAGCACACCAAAGATGGAAGAGAAATCTAAGAAGGAGGAAACAAAGGAAAAGAATTTAGCTTTTCAAGTCTCCAAAATGCTCAAGGAGGAGATGAATGAATCAGACGATGAAAGCATGGCTCTTGTTACAAGGAAATTTGTGAAATTCATGAAAAACAACAAAAGAAGGACGGGAAGCATTTGGGGAACCAAGAAAAATGAAGGAAATGATGAAGAAAGTTCTGCACATCAGTGTTTCAGATGCAACAAGAGAGGGCACATGAAAGCAGAATGTCCACTTCTGAAAGGAAAAGGAAAGGAAAAGACTGGTGATGGAGAAAAGAGGATATCAAAGCGAGGAATGGTGGCTACGTGGGGAGAAAGTGACGCAGAGGAGCTCTCCTCAGATGATGACTGGAACGACAACACTGGAACTTGCTTTATGGCTGGAAACGAAAAGCTAAAAATTTGCTCTCTCGTTCAAAGCTTTGATGATGAAATGAATATTAGCGATGATATGTTTTCTAGCATGGAGGAAGCTTATGAATTTCTTGTAGAACTTCTTCAAGAAATGGGTCCTAAATTTCTTAAACTAAAAAAGGTTCGTGATTCATTAAAAGAGGAACTAGGGAGCATGACAAGAGAAAGAGATGAGCTTTTTATTAAGTGGAAAGAACAAAAGGAAATAATATACAATTTTGATGAAACCCAATTAGAAACAAAAACCTTAGAGCTAGAAAATACGAATAAAAATGGCTACGTTAGAGCTTGACAACATTAATGCTAAAGTATTAAAAGAGAAATTTAGCATTCTTGGCTCTAAAGATTATGAAATAAAATTGTTGAACCTAAAAGTGACTAGTTATGAAGAAAAATTGGAAGAGCTTGAAAAAGAAAAATCTAATTTAATAAAAGGAAAACACATAGCCATTGATTTAGAAACTAGCGAAAAAGAAAAAAGATATGAGATTAGGATCAAAATCAAAATCTTAGCTTGAGAATGAAAATCAAAATCTTAGCTTGACATTAAAGAAATTCACAAATAGCGAAGAAAGTTTTAATAAGATAATAAATGGGCTTAATGAACAATCTAGTAAACATGGTCTTGGCTTTCAAAAAAACAACCTAAGAAAGAAAACTAGGAAGATCATTGAAAAGAATTTTGCAAGAGATATGAGCTTTCAACATTGCGTGCATGAAAATCATATGTCATCTACTAATAAGCATTTCAATGTTACATGTTTTTACTGCAACAAAAAGGGGCATGTTATGTCTGATTGCTTGGCCAAATATTATCCTGCATATTTTATATAGGTTCCAAAGCATCGTACTAACAATTGTGGATCCAAAATTTGGTTACCAAAGGGTGCATCTTCTTTTGTGCATCTTCAAGTGGAAAATGATAGCATTTGGTACCTTGATAGCGGTTGCTCGAACCACATAATGGGCAATGAATCCCTCTTCACGATGCTATCAAGGAAAGATGGAGGGACAGTTATTCTTGGAGATGGAAAGGAGTGCAAAATCTTGGGTAAAGGTAACATTGGTAAGAATCCTCTTGTGGTTATTGAGAATGTTAATCTTGTTGATGGTTTGGCACATAATTTGTTAAGTGTGAGTCAGCTATGATCTATAGGCCTTAAGGTGCATTTCGAAAATGACAAAGAATATATTTTGAAAGTTGATGGTATTCTTTTCAAGGGTACATCTTATAATAACATCTACACTATCAAACTTAGTGATTCAAATAATCTAAAATGTTTAGTTGCATCACATGAGACTAGTTGGCTTTGGCATCGAAGATTAGGCCATGCCGGCATGGACCTAATCTCAAAGCTTGCTCGAAAGAAACTGGTGAGAGGTTTACCTCAAATTAGCTTTGATCGGGATAAGCTTTGTGATGCATGCCAACTAGGTAAGCAACATAAAAGTAGTTTCAATCCTAAAAACATTGTAACTACTTCTAAGCCATTACAACTAATACATTTGTATTTATTTGGACTCACAAAGGTTGCTAGTTTAGGTGGCATGCATTATTGCTTTGTTATTGTCGATGACTTTTCACGTTTCACTTGGGTTTATTTTTTGACACACAAACATGAAAATTTTGATGTTTTTAAAATGTTTTGTAAAGAGGTTAAAAATGAAAAAGGTTTTTCAATTGTCAAAGTTAGAAGTGATCATGGAGGAGAATTTGTTAATACCAACTTTGATGATTTTTGCATTTCAAAAGGCTATTCACATAATTTTCCCGCCACGAGGACACCATAACAAAATGGGGTGGTTGAGAGGAAAAACCGTACTTTGCAAGATATGGCTATGACCATGATTCATGATTACAAATTGCCTTTATATTTTTGGGCTGAAGCTATACATACTTCTTGCTACATTTTAAATCGTGTGTCCATTAGACCCATTTTGAAGAAAACACCTTATGAGCTTTATAGAGAGTTAACTCCCAACTTATCACATTTAAAACCATTTGGATGCAAGTGCTATATTCTGAAAGTAGGCGAAAATCTGGATAAATTTGATGCAAAATCCGATGAGGGTATTTTTGTTGGCTACTCACCACATAGAAAATCTTATCGAGTATTTAACAAAAGAACTCTTAATATTCAAGAAACTATGCATGTGAAATTTGACGAGAAAAGTGCTATTAATGAATTTTCTAGTGCTACAGAATCTTTAGATATTGCAGGCGGCTTGGATGGACTCGAGATAAACAATAGCAATTCCAATGAGTAAGAGAGCAACAATGATGGTGTACCAAAAGAAGCAGAAGCTACTACGTCATCACAAGATCTCCCTAACGATTGGCACTTCAAGAAGGATCATCCAAAGAACCAAATCCTTGGAGACACGACAGAAGGTATACGCACTAGAAGTAGCTTTAATTTGATGGTTAACTTTGCATTTATATCCATTTTGGAGCCTAAAAATGTTGATAGTGCTTTAGACGATTCTTATTGGATTATGGCAATGCAGGAGGAATTGTCACAATTTGATAGGAATCAAGTTTGGGAACTTGTTCTTAAACCAAAAAATCAAACAATTATAGGCACTAAATGGGTATTTAGGAAATGTTGTGCGTAATAAAGCTAGATTAGTAGCACAAGGTTATTACCAAGAGGAAGGGATTGATTTTTATGAAACCTTTGCTCCCATCGCAAGATTGGAAGCAATTAGGATGCTTTTAGCATTCGCTAGTTTCACGAAATTCAAACTCTTTCAAATGGACGTCAAGAGTGCCTTCTTGAATATAGTTTTATCTAAGGAAGTCTAAGTCAAACAACCTCCTGGGTTTGAAGACTCCATCCACCCGGACTATGTTTTCAAGCTTAAACGTGCTTTATATGGGCTCAAACAAGCTCCTAGATCTTGGTATGAGTGACTTAGTAAGTTTTTGCTTGAAAATAATTTTTCCATGGGAAAGGCGGATAAAACTTTATTTGTTAAACATCAAAGTAAAGATCTACTTGTAGTACAAATATATGTTGATGATATCGTTTTTTGTGCTACTAATAATCTACCGTGTGAGGAATTTGCTACATGTATGTCTAAGAAATTTGAGATGACCCTGATGGGTGAACTTACATTCATGCTTGGTTTGCAAATCAAACAATGTAAGGACGGAATTTTCATCGATCAAGCAAAATATGCAAGGAGTTAGTGAAGAAGTTTGGACTTGAAAATGCTAAGGAATGCTCTACTCCTATGTGAACGACGGCAACGATGGATAAAGAAAAAAGTGGAAAGAAAGTGGATGAACGCTTGTACCGAGGTATGATTGGTAGCCTATTATACTTGACAGCTAGTAGGCTTGATATAATGTTTGGTGTATGTTTATGTGCTAGGTTTCAATCTTGTCCAAAAGAGTCCCATCTTTCTTATGTTAAACGAATAATTCGATATGTTAAAGGGACCTTAGATTTTGGTTTATGGTATCCTTGTTCCACATCATTTGAGCTTGTAGGATATTATGATGCGGATTTTGCGGGAAGTAAGACCGATCGTAAGAGTACCACAGGCACTTGCCAACTACTAGATATGTCTCTTGTTTCATGGTTCTCCAAGAAGCAAAAATCCATAGCATTGAGTACAATCGAAGCCGGATATGTTTCAGCAGGTTGTTGTTGTGCTCAAATTCTATGGATGAGATAAACCCTCAGAGACTACGATCTTACTTTTCAACCTACAACCATTTGGTGTGACAACAAGAGTGCTATAAATCTATCTAAAAATCCTATTCTACACTCTAAGACAAAACATATTAATATTCGTCACCACTTCTTTAGAGATTATGTTGATAAGAAAGATATCTCTTTAGGATATACTGATACTGAAAAATAATTAGCGGACATATTCACCAAACCCTTAAACCAAAAACAATTTTGCTTCATTCGAAGGGAGTTGGGGATTATGTCACTAATTGAGCATTAGCACGCATATACATGCACATACACATGCTTAAATATTGTATCTAAGCTACACACATTGCACACTATTTCATCTCAACATGGGTTTGATCATTCTTTGTATGTGCATGCATGATCGTCATCACTATTATTGATTTTAGTCGAGAATTTGATATGAACCTTGTTAGACATCTTAGAAACATTAAAATGTTTTTGATGATGATGCACCATATTATTGTAAAATCCACATGCTTGAATTATTAATGAAAACGTGAAACTCGTAAGCATGCCAAATTGTAGATTCAAATAGATTGATTGAGTCTTATAAACTATGGAGACAATTGGATGTGCTTAGATTCTAAAGTTTTTGAATTTATAATTTATCCTTACAATTTTGTGCGCTTAAATCTCTATGGCAAATTATTTAGTAGGAGCCGAATATGTCGATGCCTTCATGCGTCACTACTCTGAGACACCAACATTGTAATTATAATATATATAAAAAAATGCAATGAGCATTTAAAAAAATAATATTGGGATTAGCTTAACATTTTCAAATATGCTACATTTGATACCGACGGCTAGTAACCGGATTTCGGGGGTTTGTTCAGCAATGCGTATGAAATATGGTAGATGAAGTAACCACTTAGCGCATCTCAATTCCAAAAGACCCGAAATTTAACATCATGGTATTCCTTGTTTGGTGTCTCCCTGCACATTACTTATTGATTATTCCAACGAAGGCTCACAAATTGTATTAGATAATCTTATATTTTGATATCTTAGTTTCTAAGCACCCTTAATATTGTCAAAGTGTTTCATAATACAACATCTTCTTGTTATATTTCTTACAACGACCGTATGCTTTCAATGCTCATGACATTTGTTATACTTTAAGTTCGTGGGGAAAAAGCATTAATATGAGCATCTCATCAATTTCTTGTTTCTTCGATGTGCTAAACTTGTTTCATGTCTCATTCTTAACATTTTCAATTTATTTTTATGATCTTTTCGATTAATGGCAAAAGGGGGAGAGTAGAAAAATAGTAGAAAAATAATGCACAAGGGGGAGAGATGCACATTTTGAGGGGGAGCTTGTCATAACTTTTTATGAGAGCACATCGATAGGAGGATCTTTGTATGATGTTAATAATCATGTGCACTATATGACTTGCTCTTAATATCATTTCTCAATTTTTCCAGACTTGTTTGTCATCATCAAAAGGGGGAGATTATTGGCCAAGTTAGTCTACTAACTAGGTCGTACGATTTAATTTTGATGATGACAAACAAGTCATGTGTGACTAACATATTTCATTAAGTGATTCCAGGGGAAAAGTGCAAAATAAATTTTGTTTGCAAGAGAGAGATTGTATGTGGACATTGGTGCAAAAAAGGAAACTCAAAATAATCCTACATCATAAATAAGAAGATGGAGACTTGAATCGGTCAAAGATGAAGATTTGATTGGATACTCAAGGGATTTTCTAATTGAATTCAAACTCCATGTTCTCATCCAAAACACAAACGCACTTGGTCTCCAATTCATTCTCCTATTCAGTCTCATCCAGAAACACTCTCAAAAACCTCATCCCATTATCATGCAAGAGGGGATAGAAGCAAAGGAAAGCTCGGTGGTTAAATGATCCTCATCACAAACTTTCAGATTCATTTTTTGCGTGAGTCTTGGTTGCGCCTTCCTCTGTCAAAAATAGACGCAAGTGCAACTCCTTTATTGATCAAGTTCAAAGCAATATCAAGGTTCACCTACAACTCACAGCAAGAATCCCAAACTCCTTCCAAGGTTCTCAACATCAAGACATTATTACAAGATGTACTTACTGCAGGGGTTCTT
Organism: Scilla litardierei; assembly: GCA_030789695.1. Lineage (NCBI taxonomy): Eukaryota > Viridiplantae > Streptophyta > Magnoliopsida > Asparagales > Asparagaceae > Scilla > Scilla litardierei. The sequence goes on along the minus strand of CM061132.1, from coordinate 76,943,778 downwards.
CAAGCAAGTTCAAGGTTTCAACGTCTACAAATCTGTCTTGATCGCGAATTCGACTTCGTACGCTCATATCTCATGATCACGTCGGATCGACTCACCGTTTACGCCTACTCGACCACATCTTCATACCCTTCGCAACGGTAGTACCGATCATCTGCTCGGTTATCAAATGTAGATCCAGTCTGGGGGGTTTCCACCGAACTGCCATTGCAGAATTCAGATTCACGCAGTCATCTTTCGAAGACTATATCTTCCAATCCAGACATCGGATCAGCGGATCGTTTGCATCCACACGATCACAATCTCACAAACTTTATCACGGTGATATCCCTCCAATTCTTCACCGCAGTATTTAAGATATTTGAATCTATTTTTGTTGTGAGATTATGTTGTGAATAGCTTTACTCTGAAGCTATCTCTGTGCTTTAACTCTTAAACTATATCTTTGTACGGTGAGATCACTACCCGTAAGTGTGATCAGTTTTATTGAGAGAAATCCTCATAGGTTTTGGGGTCGGAGTTTTGGCGGGGAGCCACTCCGTTAAAAATATCTGTGCCTGATTATCTCGGTGATTGTGATTAATTTTTATTTTGTGCCATACACCCTAATCACCCCCCTCTAGGGTGTTTTTTCACTTTCAGCTATAACTTTCATCGGGCGACTGCTGTACGAAGTACATGCGCCTGTCCAGTTACGGGCGCCTATGACTTGTAAGTCAGTCGCATGTCTCTCTCTTGTCCAAAGATCTTTAACTTGTCTTCTTTTGGTCAGACGATTGATGTTGATTTCACAGTCGCCTGCCAATGGCACATGCACCTGTGAATGATTCTTCAGTCACATGTCTATACTTGTCTTGACACTTTGTGTTTTGGCAAGTGATGTGTCCATATTTTCCATGCATTTACTGCATCATTTCATCTCATTTTCGACATCCAAAGTTCTCACACACACACACACACACACACACACACACACACACACACACACACACACATATTATCACGCTTCAAAAAATATATTCGAGTTTCGTATAGAATTGTGGATTTTCAGGAACTTTGGAGCGATTTGGAGCATTTATAGGACATGGACACATCCGAGCCATTTGGAGCATCATTGGCAAGGTTCAATGGGTGTTCGGCAAGGTGAAGAAGAAGATTGGAGGAGAAGAGGAGAAGAGAAGGAGAGTTGAGAGCTCTAGAGGCCAAGAGAGCTGTTTTCCCAGGCAGCTTGGTCGAGCTGCTCAGCACTCGACCGAGCTGACACTCATAAAGCTCCAGCAGATCGGACACGCCTCGCTCGACCGAGCAGACATGTCACTCGGTCAAACCAACTCGATAGTTACCAACACTAAGCAGAATTTAGAGAGCCCAAGGCCGCTCGATCAAGCAGATCAGCTGATCAACCTAGTGGAATCAAAACAGAGTGAAGATTTCGAGGGTTTCTCCATCCATTGTAGCTTGACCGAGCAAGCATTGTGACTCGACCGAGCCGAGCTTCTACTCGATCGAGCACAATCAAAACAGTGCACTGATTCTGAAGACCTTTCAAGCCCACTGTAGCTCGACCGAGCGGAGGGGCTACCCGATCGAGTAGCCCGTATCAGCCCTAGGCCAAAGAAGCAGCAAAGCAGAGCCACGCATCCAGCTCGACCGAGGGGCACCGCTACTTGACCGAGTAGGGCACCACAGCCTGACTTGCTAGTGCTCAATTGCCCATGACTTGAGATTTTTGAGGGGTCCACCCCTATTGTATATAAACACAATTTCTACAATAGATTGGAGAGCTGGTTATTTTTTCCTTAGTGGAAAATTTTAGTTTAGTTTTCTTAGAGAGTTTTCGAAGCTGTTGCTATTTTGTAGAAGACAAAGATTGGATTTTTATTAATTCCTTTTGCTTGGAATCTTGAGATCTTAATTCTCTGTGATTGTTTATCATTCTTCGATTCTTTTGTAACCATTTCTAATCTTTATATGCTTATTCCAATGTCTTCTATTGCGATTGTGATTTCCCTTGCTTCCATTGAATCTTCTATTGTTATTTTCATGAATTCTGAGTATTCTTTTCTAGGGCTAATGATTAGCCCTATGATCTTAGGATTTAGATGTAAAGTTAGGATTTTTATGTTGTTTTGGTATAAAATGGATGTGTTTTGGTTGATCCAGCCAAGTTTGTAGGAGATTCTATATAGGGTTTGTGACCACGATAGTGGCGCATACTTCTTGGACGGATATCCGATGAACTTAATTAGGTATGTTAGTGAATCCAATTAGGGTTAGTGACGACAATAGTTGCACACACTTTGATGGGATCTACCGACATCCTATATTACTAATTGATGACTACGATAGTAGCGTCAATGAGAGCCACCAAATCATAGATCGAAGCTCTAACCCATGAGGTGGCATGAGCACAGATTAAGAATAGTTGTTGATTGTAATGCACGGATCGTGTGAGTCTATCCATGAGGTGGGGCTAACACATCATACATTAGACGAGTGGCATAACGATAGTTGGCCATGAGTTATGCGACAATCTCTCCCTAATAAAGCCACTTCAACGTAAGAATTCTAACCTAGCATCGACATCCGACGATCCTAGTGGTGACTCCTATTGCCCTAGTCTCTTTATATTGTTGATAACCCCGTTAGGAGATAATCGTGACAACCATCTTTGAACTATTCTGATATCTAGAAAAATACCCAAGACTATATAAGCATAACCTCCCTGTGGGATCGACATTATTCAATATTACAAAGTTCTGACACCGTGCACTTGCGGTAGTTTCCGGAGTTAAATCCGGAGCACATCAGCAAGTTATGCAAGTTTCGACCAGACGACTGATGTTGATTTCACAGTCACCTGCCTATGGCACAGGCGCCTGTGAATCTTCTTCAGTCGCCTATCGATCCTTGTCCTAACACTTGGTGTTTGGCAAGCTTTGCAAGTTTTGGCCAGACGACTGATGTTGGTTTAACGGTCGCATGCCCATGGCATAGGCGCCTATGGATACCACATCAGTCGCATGTCCTGTCTTTCCAAAACTTCTTGAGTTTCACAACTTACTCATGTTTCGCTCAGTCACCTGTAGAAGGTTTCTCAGTCACCTGTTGGTTTACAGGCGCTTGTCTGACCTTCATCAATGGACTGTCATACGTGGTAAGTTATCGTTTGAATTCTCACCTACCCTCCGACAAAGTGCAGCAGTCGATTGTGGTTTCTTCACCAGTTGACTGTCTATTGTGTAAATTCTATCCATTGGTTGTTTCTCCATAAATTTCAAATTTGGTTTTGGGAATTCTATTTGGGGGGTTTTGAGAACCTATAAAGAGGGATTCTACTGTTCCATTGAGAACCACTTAGAACTCTTGATCAACTCTTGAAAACCATAAGCTCTCATCTTCAAGTTTTCAACTCTCAAGTCCATAAGCCCAAGATTTCCAATCTCATTCTCTCTTGCTCTCCAACCTAGAATCAAAGTGATATCCTCTAGGCAATTGGTGATGACAAGAGAAAGGGCTTTCTCTCTTCTTGGAAGAGACTTCAACACATAACACACTTGCTCTTTCAAGTTCTACTTTAAGGCATAGATAATTGTAAGTGTTGTTATTTCATTATTTCATTATTTCATATCTTTCGATATTAGTTTTACTCTCGGTTTGTGAGAGTGGTTTGCTTGATCCCAAGTTGTGGAAGTCAAGAACATCGTGTTTCGATTACACTTGTAGGGTTGCTACAAGTGGGTTTAAAGGAAACCTCAAGTTATGGTTCTAACTTGAGTATCCGGAGGTATCCGGAGGTATCCGGGTGGAAGGGACGTAGGATTATCGGGAACAAGTTGGGAGTTGACTTGGTAATCCGAACCCTTGAAACATACTTTGTGTTAGCATTGTTTCATTTTGGGTTTATTTATAATTCCGCATTTATTGTTAGTTAGGAATTTAAATTGGTATAACTATCGTTTAAATTTTATAAATACTATTCAACCCCTCTTCTTGTGTTTTCCTGATAGCCAGGGTCCTTACATAGTGCGGTGTGTGTTCTCCTGGTAAGAAAAATTGAAAATTCAAAATTTCCTCTATTAAAACTACATATATTCATTCTTATGCACTCATTTAATATCCTATATTCCATTGTATATACAAAGTATTTTGAATTTAAGAATTACTAAAAACAGTTTATTAATTATAAGAATTATTTTAAATTTAAGGAAAATTCGTTATAAATATGGATAAATATAGGTAAGCCATAAAGTATTTAAACGATCAAAAATACACGTAGATGTGGTACAGTGTGTTTACACAATATCTCCCTAAAAGCTCTTAATACAATCTCTAAAATTGGTTCTCAGATAGCCGATCAAAGCTCTTTGTTTCTCTGTGTTTCTTTGTTTCTCTTTTTAAAACCCTTCCCAAGCATCCCTCTTATAACCTCTGAGGCATGGGCACAAACCGTGTTCAATTGAGAGAGCAACTCGAACTTCAAACAGAATTCTACATCATGTAAGCAACACAAACTTAAACGGGAATCTGCATCGTGCAGTCAGTGCCTCCGAGCTGCTGAGCCCCTTGTTAGAACCCGGGCTGCCGAGTTGCCGAGCTTCTGAGCTGCTTCGAGCCGACCTACCAAGGTATTATGCTTCCAAGCTGCTTAGAGCCGAGCTGCCAAGTTGCAAAGCTTTTGAGTTACTGAGAGTTATACTGTCGAGTTGCAGAGCATTCGAGCTACCGAGTTGCCGAGCACTCGATGCCTACAAGAGTCAGCACAGCCCTGAATCCCTGTGTCTAGCCATGCATGGGCGGATACGTGGGATCTAGGGAACATGCGAGTTGGCCCTGTATGACCACTTGCCTACACATCTCAATGCTCATGTAGCGCCTCAAATCAAGCCAATTTTCACAGTTGAGCCCTAGCTCCAACAAACACACATGTATTTAAAAATAAACCATGTTGGCAAATGCCTTCATGGTTTTCTACTTTAATCTATGAAAACTAACATAAACTATCCATAAATTTAATAAAACTATCATTAACCTCCCTCTTAATTTTGATCGTTCCCTAGAACACTCTAACAACTTCGATCAAAACAAACTTAAATTTAAGCATTTCTCTCGAAAGCAACTTGAATTTCCCAATTGTTTGTAAAAATCACCCTAAAGTTTAGTTGACGGTAGTGAAACTATCTTATACTTTGAAACTTTTGAAGGGTTGATTAATTTTCAAAATTGAGGGGGATTTTGGTTAATTAAAAAAAGTCAAAGAGCTTATTATTTAAGTCGTAGTTGGTTTAAGTTAGCTTTTGTGAATTAAGCATGTTTTTTCTCATAGTGCAAACTATCCACACAAATAACCATGCACAAGTCCAAACAAACAAACAAAAAAAACGCAAAGGGAATTGATTTGCGAACACACTGTTTTACTTATGCGTACATAACACTTATTTATAAGTTTGCCATTCAAACTTTCTCAATCATTTTCTTCTTTTACCCCGTCACATACCCATCGTTTTACTCCGCCATCAGCCTCGCTGCCCCCACGATGATGACAACAACGACGACGACAACGAGGACGAGGACGAGGACGAGGACGACCCACCATCTTCTTTAGCCCCTTCTGCCCCCTCCCCATCCACAGACCCTCCTCCGACCGTCCCAGCCACCTCCTCCGCCCACCCCACCCCACCCCACCCCATCCCTCTTCCCAAGCCCCCTCCGACCCACTCACCATCTCCCGCCCCCTCCTCTTGGCCTCATCATCTGTCGCGTCCATCTCCCTCACCCCTTCGTTGACCTCCTCGTCCCATTCGCTCTGTGGATCACGATGTTTTGGCGAACTATCGCTGCCGTTTTCTGTGACCGCACATGATGGTAGACGAGGGGTGGGCGGGGGAGGTCGGAGGAGGGGGCGGTGTGTAGGATCCTGCCAAAACAGAGTTAGGATCGATAAATGAAGTTGAGACTTACGCTTGCGTATGCGGCACGGTAGTCACAGAACTTCGCCTTCGGATTCGCCACGACGGATCGAGTCTTCTCACGAACGAAGTAAGGCTACTAAATCCACAATCTAAATCTCTACTTTTAGATTAAGAACTTGGATAAAGAGAGAGGAAGGATTTCGGCAGAGCTTCGCTAGAATGAAATGCAAGGCATGAATACCATGCAAAAAAGTGTTAGGAAATGGCTAACCCTTGGGTCTTATTTATAGCCCCCAAGGTAGTTATTTTAGGAGTAATTGTTCCTTTGGAACAATTTAACTAAGGTGTACCATCATACATGGCACATTATAAGCTTAAGTTGTACCATATGCATGGTACAACATAAGCTTAAGATATTACCCCTTTATTAGCCATATGTCGCATGCACTTATGCACATATAATGCGACTTTCCCATTAATCTAGAGATCCTCTCCGCAAGGGAACAGATTCCCTTTGCACACGACTTTGTGTGTGCGACGTTCGAGGTCCATGTTCCCTCGTACATCCCCTACAAGGGTGTACAAACGTCATCCATATCCAACATCTCCCACTCACACTTGAGGGGATTGTAAGAGAACGTCTTTCTCTTAGTTCTTTCATCTATCATACGGAGAAATAGACCGTGCGACCGTCATGCGTGTAGAGTCTGTTGTTGTGCACTTGTTAGAGATACACAACGACCTCGAAGGTGCAAAGTTGAGTAGTTCAACGCATGCTTTACCCTAGATTATTTCTTCACATTTCTTATACTTTATATTCAACAATTGAATCCCATCTGGATCACAATTGGCTGGCCAGCTTTGAATCATTAAAGTCCAAATGCGAATATGAAATCAATCTTCCTCTTCTTGCGAACCTTCTGATCTTGACTTGATTCGCTTTTCTAACGTGCCCCGTCGAGCCGAATTATCATAGCCCATTAGCAACACGCTAAGATAGCGATCATCTCATCAAATCTAAAGGAACCAATTGGAGTCCTTGAGGGTAAGAGTTAAGACCCATATGGCCTTTGAGTCTCACATAATAGCAAACTCTATTGCTACTAACTCAGTGGTCGAAATGCATACGTGGTATGAACACGTATTACAACATTACTCCTTTCCCAGGGAGAGTATGTCTTAATGATGTTGTACGGATGAAAGATCAGACACCACAGTGCCTATCTTTTGAGTCCCCTTACTACCCATGAAATATTCCCGGACTCTCATCCTGCATAAGACAGATAGGATTAAAAAATCCTATGAGATCTCTTTTAAATATCCTTGTGATACAGATCTCAGATCTTTTGTAAGCATCCATATGATGCAGATCTTTCATTCGACTATCTTGTTTAAGTCACGACTCTAAATCATTCGTCTAATGATTTTGACTTTAAACTAGTCTCATCTCTATCTTATCCATCTGATAAGATAAGGCGGTTGCTCATGTGAGAGAGCCAACCTTAATCTGTCCGACATACACACAATAATATAGCTGAGACTTAAACACAAATGTATAAAATCATTTGTAAGAAACTTGTATGCAATATATAAAAGAACTTCTTTCTTTTATTAAACTTTGATCTTCTATAGACATGGGAAATATTACATGATACAGCTCAGCACCTACGCATTCCCATAGATGATAAGTGTTTGAAGAACACATCTCTGGGGATCGCCTTAGTAAGGGGATCCGCTATCATCTTATGCGTGGATATGTATCCTATGTCTACTTCCTTCCGTTTGTCATAGTCCTTCGCAAACTTGAATCGAATATCAATGTGTTTGGTCTTACAATGAAATTTAGGATCTTTGACATAGGCAATCGAAGCTTGACTATCACTGTATATAGGAACAGTGCTCGAGTCAGTGGCATCCGTTAGCCTGTCTAAGAATTTCCTAAGCCAAACAGCTTCTTGGACCGCCATGCTGAATGCTACAAATTCGGCTTCCATGGTTGATAGGGCGATGCAGGTTTGCTTCTTGCTGCTCCAGGATATTGCACCATTCCCGAGCAAGAAAACAAAGCCTGAGGTAGATCTTCGCTCGTCGAGATCACCTGCCCAATCAGCATCGGTATAGTCTTCGAGTCTCAAGGTATTGCCTTGATAGCATAACGCATAGTCCGTAGTCCCTTTGAGGTACCTTAATATCCTCTTCACCGCTTTCCAGTGTGCCTGTCCTGGGTTGGACTGGTAACGGCTTACCATACCAACAGCATAGCAAATGTCCGGTCTGGTACACATCATGGCATACATCAGACTCCCGACAGCACTGGAGTATGGAACCTTTTCCATAGCTTTCTTTTCTTTTGGATCTTTGGGACACATTTCCAAACATAGACCCTCGACTTTGCTTATTGGAGGTAAAACGCACGACAGGAGAGAAAGTCTCTTCGTAGTATATTCCTTCCTGTTGCGTGAAACCTTTCGCGACAAGGCGAGCTTTATATTTCTCGATGGAGCCATCAGCCTTATGCTTGATTTTGAGAACCCACTTGTTCCCAATGGCTCTACGTCCCTTAGGTAAATTAACCAAGTCCCAGACTTGGTTTGTTTTCATGGATTGAAGTTCTTCTTCCATCGCCGCTATCCATTTATCTTTAGCAGGGCATGTGACGGCCTGTTTGAAATTTGCAGGTTCGTCATCATCTTGTAGTAATGTCATGAATGTTTGAGGAAATTCATCCTCAAATCTCAGAGGTGTTAGCCTCGTTCGATTACTACGTCTTGCTTGAGTTTGATCACTCCCACTTGGAATGACATCACTCTCACTTGGAATAACATCACTCCCACTCGGAATAGGATTGGTATCGTTCGTATCATCCATTGGTGAAGTTTGAAACGTATTTTCTTCTTCACCAAGGATTCTCCCACTCGAACGTTCCGATCCTTCTTGATCCCAAGTCTCAAACAAGGATAAGTCTTGACTTATCTCACCCTGTCTTGGAAACTCATTTTCCAAGAAGACAACATTTCTCGATTTGAATTCTATTAGACCCCCATTGTCCTCTTGACCGACGAAAACATATCCTTTGGAGTTTTCAGCGTATCGGATGAAGATACACTTCCTCCCACGTGGCCCAAGTTTGCCATATTTGTGAGAGGATAAATGTGCGTAAGAGGCACAACCCCAAGGTTTTAGAATGCTTCAGTCTGGAGTTCTATTGTTCCACAACTCATAAGGAGTAGAACTTACCGACTTCGAGGGTACACGGTTTAAGATGAATGCTGCCGTCAATAATGCATCACCCCAAAAGGTGATGGGCAAATTTGCCTGAGACATCATTGATCGGACCATTTCCATCAATGTCCTATTTCTTCTTTCCGCAACACCGTTTTGTTGCAGAGTATAAGGCATAGTTATTTGATGAACTATGCCTTTTTCATCACAGAGTTCCTTAAAACTCGTTGATTGATTTTCTCCACCACGATCGGTTCGCAAGACCTTTATCTTGCGATCTAGTTGATTTTCCACTAAACTCATATAGTTTTTGAAGCAAGATAAAGCTTCATGTTTGTGGGAAATCAAATAAATGTGACCGAAACAGGTGAAGTCATCAATGAAGGTGATGAAATAGGACTTCCCGCGTCTTGTCTTAACATTCATTGGACCGCAAATGTCCGAATGGATAAGCTGTAATGGAACTTCGGCCCTTGTGCCAGTTCCAAACGGCTTGCGACAAGTTTTCCCTACAAGACAATGTTCGCAAGTTGACATTTCAACTTTTGAAACATTAGATAGCAAGCCACTTTTGGCAAGTCTATCCATTCGAGTTGGTCCAATGTGACCAAGTCTTGCATGCCAACAAATGATCTCAGATTCAGAATTAGAAGCATTTGTCAAATGGAAACTTTCATTAATAGAAGAAGAATCATCATACATAGTGTTTAAAACTATCAATCCATTACAAACATTACCCGACCCAACTAAAGAACTATTACAAACAAGGTCAACATTTTGTTCATAGAACCTCCATTCATAACCTACAGACATTAACATGACCATGGATACGATATTCCTTCGAATATCTGGAGCAAAGAGGACGTCGTGCAATAATAGAGTCCGGCCGTTGTCGAGAACTAGCTTGCATGTTCCGACGCCCTTGACTTCAACACGAGTGTTGTTGCCGACGTATATCCACTTTGTTCCTTGAGTTATCCTTCGATGCTCTACGAAGAACCTTCTGTCCTTCGCTACGTGGTCTGTGGCCCCTGAATCAATCAACCAAAAATAGTTAGATTCAGCAAGAAACATGGAACTAGAAACACATATGTAACTAGCCCTACAAGTTACCTTATCACTTCCATCCGTACACGTACGGGCGAAGTGACCGTACTTGTTGCACTTAAAGCACTTGATCTTCTTCAAGTTTTTCTTCTTTGAGTGCACATTCTTTTGCCACTTTTTGTTCTTAGTCTTCTTTGAGGTTTCCGGTTCTTGCTTTCGTTCGTTCATAAACCTTAAGTGTTTATCTTCCGCTTCTTTCCTCCATATGAGGAACTAGCGGCCATGTGCACTTCGGCACTAGGTTTTGCGGCTTGAATCCGCTCTTCCTCGAGTTCGAGGTGTTTGGATACATCGCTTAAAGTTTTAATGCACTCATTATGAGTGAGGTGCATTTTCATGTTATCCCAGCTATCTGGGAGTGAACGAATGACTGCTTGGATCTGCTGTTCATCAGACAGCGTAAGACCCGCATCCTTCAATTCAGCTATGAGATTCGCCATGTGGCGAAGATGCTTTTTCATAGATTGATCTCGTCGCATTTTGTACGAGTCAAATTGAATATTTAAGGAGCGGAGTTTGGTTACCGAAGTTCCACCAAACTTTATTTCTAGCCCAGACCATATGTCTTTGGCTAGGTCGAATTCCCGAAATAGACGCATTATGTCATTGTCCATTGCGGACAGTAACGTAATACGTGCTATTTTGTTCTTTCGAGTCCAAGTCTCATAAGCTTCTCGGTCCCTCTTGTGTTGGGCCGTATTGCCCAACTCAGGTTCTTCCATTATGTTTTGGAGTGTTTCAAGCACATCTTGCTCCTCCAAAACATATTGGATTTTTATTGACCATAGTTTATAATTGTCGCCGTTGAGCTTCTCACCTTTGTTAAGCTCGGCGACAATGTTCTTAGAAGCGGTAGACATATTCGAATCAAAAAAAACTGCAAAGAAAATGAAAACACGATCAAAATTCTATGCATAAAGTTTCGATTCTTTAAACACTTGATAAGTTCCTTGGATAAGCTGAAATGTTACTCTAGAATCGAGAAGTTCACTACGTTCCCAACTACCATCTAGAAGTAACTTTCAAATTATCCCTCTTACTTGTCTCATGTAAAAAGAAATCAGAAATAATACCCGTATGGTACCAGCAGCGGAAAAATACTTTTGAAAAACATATCTTTCAAAATTGTATAGGTGAGAGTTTGCGCAAAGAATTTTAGCGCAACAATTGCCAAGCCACGAGACCTGTTCTACACACCCATGGGTTAGATAACCATGGCCGGATCGTGGTAGGACTTGGAATTCTAAATTGCGTTATCCCGATTAAGGACGGGACATAACCTTTTTGAAAACATCTTTTTCAAAAAAAATTTGAAATACATTGGCTAATCTCCGTAGAGTAGAGCACAATGTTACAAGTACATTGGCTAATCTCCGTAGAGTAGAGCATAATGACATGGCTAATCTCGCATGAAGTAGAGCATTACGGCTAATCTTCAAGGAGTAGAGCCCAAGCGAAAACTTTATAAAATAAGAGCAGACGACTGTCGTTAGCCCTGTATGGGCTAGTCGGCACATTCGAGTTTGACCAAGGCCTTTTGACACCCCGTATGGGCTAGTCGGCAAGTTCGAGATCGACCAAGACCTTTTGCCGAATTGGTCGACCAAAACACCCAAATTGGTCGACCAATAATTTGGTCTGCAACTTCTCCCGACCAGGGCCTCTGCCCTGGCCGAGGCTGGCCAAAGGCCGGCCAGGACCTCTGCCCTGGCCGGCCAGGGGCGGCCTGTGGCAGCCCTGGCCACTGCCAGGGCCGGCCAGGCCACTGGCCTGGCCAGAGGCAGGCCTGGCCTCGGCCAGAGGCTGGCCAGGCCTCTGCCTGGCCTGGCCTAGGCCAGAGGCCTGCCAGGCCTTGTCCTGAGGCCGGCCAGGCCTCTCTGGCCTGGCCTGGCCTCGGCCAGAGGCCCCTGGCCGGGGTCAGGGCCCCTGCCCTGGCCTCGGCCAGGGCGGCCAGGCCCTGGCCTGGGGCGAGGGCGCTGCCCTGGCCTCTGCCAGGGCGGCCAGGCCCTGGCCGAGGGCCAGGGCCGCTGCCCTGGCAGAGGCCCTGGCCTCTGCCAGGGCGGCCAGGCCCTAGCCGAGGCCAGGGCCCCTGCCCTGGCCTCGGCCAGGGCGGCCAGGCCCTGGCCGGGGGCCAGGGCCCCTGCCCTGGCCTCGGCCAGGGCGGCCAGGCCCTGGCCGGGGGCCAGGGCGGCCAGGCCCTGGCCGGGGACCAGGGCGGCCAGGCCCTGGCCGGGGACCAGGGCCTTCTGGCCCTGGCTGTGGCCGGCCAGGGCCGGCCCTGGCCTGGCCTGGCCTGGCCACAGCCAGGGCTCTCTGGCCCTGGCCGTGGCCGGCCAGGGCCGGCCGGCCATGGCCCGGCCATGGCTTATTGTCCTTGAACGGCATGGCCCTTTGGTCGTGGCCGGTCTCCCCCCTTTCATGGGGTGGCCGCATACCCCCGCCGGAGGGGGTTGCCGTGGTGGTTATTGGCCGTAGCCAACCCCCTCCGCATGGGGAGGGGGGTGCATGGCCTTCATAGCCCATTTGGCCATGGTGCACATGCACCAAATTTCATCTTCCCCGATGGAAATAACTACCACCTTCTTCTCCGGTGAAGCACCCGTTCGTCGAGGAAGTAGTTGTCCTCCAATGGCCGTGTGCCAAAAAATAACCCTCTTCAAAAAATTCGTAAACTACGCGCTCCACATGAAGAGATCACCCATTCCCTATGAATAGAGACTCAGCATCCATGAAGAGAGCGAGTTTGACGATATGAACGGTCGGTTCTTCCCGTCACGGAGAGTTCCTGCCATATCCGTAATGACAGAAGACCCTAACATGAAAAGAACAACCGCTGCGTTCTCTCCGTCACGAAGCGTTCCTACCATATCCGTAATGGTAGGAGACACATTCGTGAAAAAGACAACGACTCGTTCATAGTTTCGACGGGGCGGCGGTTTGACCGGGGCGAACCCGTATGGCTCTGATACCAATGTAGGGTCCTGCCAAAACAGAGTTAGGATCGATAAATGAAGTTGAGACTTACGCTTGCGTATGCGGCACGGTAGTCACAGAACTTCGCCTTCGGATTCGCCACGACGGATCGAGTCTTCTCACGAACGGAGTAAGGCTACTAAATCCACAATCTAAATCTCTACTTTTAGATTAAGAACTTGGATAAAGAGAGAGGAAGGATTTCGGCAGAGCTTCGCTAGAATGAAATGCAAGGCATGAATACCATGCAAAAAAGTGTTAGGAAATGGCTAGCCCTTGGGTCTTATTTATAGCCCCCAAGGTAGTTATTTTAGGAGTAATTGTTCCTTTGGAACAATTTAACTAAGGTGTACCATCATACATGGCACATTATAAGCTTAAGTTGTACCATATGCATGGTACAACATAAGCTTAAGATATTACCCCTTTATTAGCCATATGTCGCATGCACTTATGCACATATAATGCGACTTTCCCATTAATCTAGAGATCCTCTCCGTAAGGGAACAGATTCCCTTTGCACACGACTTTGTGTGTGCGACGTTCGAGGTCCGTGTTCCCATGTACATCCCCTACAAGGGTGTACAAACGTCATCCATATCCAACACGGTTGGGATGGGGAGATCGGAGGAGTGGATGTGGATGGGGAGGTGGGCGGAGCGGGAACAGTGAAACTCCAATGGAGCCCTAAAGTCTTTTTTGGATTTGGCCCCATGAGTGCATGATGAGTAATTTCAATGGCAAACTGATCACTCCATATTTCACACTTTTTTATGCATGTTTGCATGCCGTTTTGATCGCTCATATCGCGTTTTTCACGATTATTTGACAATATTGCGATGCTTTTCACTATTTCTTGTTTTTGTCGTATTTCAGGAGATATGGAGCGATTTGGAGTGATTTTGAGATCAAGAGGATTTGCACCCACTCCGGAGTGTCACCCACAGCTCTTTTGAGGGCCATTCAACGATGGAAGATGAGTGGAAGAAGAAGGAACTTCGTAGGAGCGACGAGGAGGAAAAACGAAGAAGATTGGGCATCTACAGCATGCCACTTGGCCGAGTGAAGCACTCACTCGGCCGAGCAGAGAAGCTCGCTCGGCCGACCAGACCGGACACGCACAACAGAAGAATATCAGCGTGTCATCGGCCGAGTGACGATAGACCACTCGGCCGATTATGGAGATCCCCTCGCCCGAGTGGCAAGGGAAAGTCCATCCGAAAAGAGGCTGACTTACTGGAAATCTACAGTCGACCTGAGAGTTCCGACTCGGCCGAGTATGGAATGCCCCTCAGCCGAGTGAGTAAAGCCACTCGGCCGAGTCACCTCCGAAGACAGACCCCCGAAAACCCCCGACTTACTGGAAATCTACAGGGTTTGTCACTCGGCCGAGTGACATTTGTCACTCGGCCGAGTGAGCCGTTCCGCCAGCTGCGTAAGTTACGATTTTTGGGCTACGCAGGGGCATTTTGGTCACGATTTTTTGGGCGATTTTAGGGGCTTTTGCTAGGGTTTTTTGGGGGCTATATAAGGGGTTTGTAGCCATCATTAGAGGGGATTCCCAAAATGTTTTATTAGAGATTATTTTATAGGTTAGGCCATGCCCTAGGCCCCCTTTTGGATCTAAAAGCTTGTATTTTGATTGAAGATCTTCATCAAAGCTAAGTATTTTGTTCTTGTTATTTGAATCTTTGTTTTTCTATCTTTTTGTATGCAAGCAATGATTTTTATTGATTCTCATATCGTTATTGCTATGCTTGAGTAGATTTGTTGTTCTAGGGCATGGGGATGAACCCTATGGATCTAATTTCAGATTTGTGATGAATGAATTTCTAAATTGCTAGAATTGCTAGGAGGTTAGGTTGTGATCGATTTATTACGGATAGCTAGGGATTTCCATCGATTGGGGTTTGCAAGAGATTGGATTCTAATCGATGGGAAGGCCTAGATATTCGATTTAGGTTTATAATCGAGATTCTCTAGACTTGGTTTGCAAGAGATTGGACCAAAGCTAGGATTTTTATTATAAATCTATACCCATATTCGTTTGCAAGAGATTGGACGAATACGAACTATCACAACCTAGATCGTAACTCGAGTTTGCACGAGAGTGGGCTCGAGGGGCGATTGAACGATGATGTCGATACTAATGCTAGTGGCTTAGGCTAGGGTTTGCAAGAGATTGGGTCCTATCCTAGGTTGCTATAGACCAGCAATAGCGCGAGAGCGTGAGCTTGGTTCTCTATTCAGTTACGACTAGTTCACCCCAACACAAGCCTAGTAATATTGAGATTCACTATTTACAATGATGTATGACGATCCGTAGTGGGGATTCTCTAGCTCTAGACTCTTTTATTATATTAAATTTGAATCGATACTTTATCCGGCTTCTTTATCACCGACACCGACATCCACCACCATTTCCATTATATCATTCCAAAACCATCTCCACCAATAAAACATTCGTAGTCAAACCAACCTAGGATAGATTGGAGCCAACACCACCTCCTCGTGTTCGATACCCGCTCGCCACTTGACCGTGCGCTTGCAGTAAAACTACAATCGTTCTCTGGGTGTATATCCAGGGCCGATCAAGTTTTTGACGCCGTTGCCGCGGAGGTGTTTCCCGTTGGGTGCCAATTTGTCACAATTAGGTTGATTAGACTACGAAAAAAAATTTAACAAAAGGGGATTTTCACCCTCGCCACCATTATTATCATTTCTATATTATTTTGTGACACTGATATTTTTCTCCAGGTATTTATCTTTGTTGATCAAGTGTTATGGATTATACTACGTGAACCACAGATTTTGATCATAGTGCTCAGATGGAAGAATACTATAATGATCAGAGTGCTCAGATGGGAGAATACTATTTTGATCAGAGTGATCAGATGGGATAATACTATTTTGATCAGAGTGCTCAGACAGGAGAAAACTTTTTTGATGAGATGCATGCACACCAGATTGAAATACAAGCCAGGCTTGATAAGAGCAGCCTTCAATTGGAATGGACGAAGAGGGTACTTGAAATGAATGTGCTCATGCTTAAGGTTGCAGAGATTTCCAAAGATATCAGTTCTGCTTCTTTATTTTATGGGCAAGAAGCATCACCGGTTATATTACCAGAGCCAGAATGTGCCGTCGTTGATCCCACATCATACGATACAACTATTGCATATAAAGAATGGATGGACGAAGAGGCATTGGAGGAAGCAGAAATTGAGTCATATACGCATCCAGAGGAGGATGCATTTCAGAGATTATTGGATGGCCTCTTGGAGTCAGTAAGGTTCGCCGGTTCAGAGAGCATTACATCAGGTGATGCATTTGAGCTACGATTTGCAGATTTTGTTATGAACCGTATTTCAGCTACAGGAACAATTGAGGAGGACATCCATGTCAGTCTTGAGGGGGATAGACTATATTTTCGGATTGCCTGCAGGCATTCCCCTCCACATGATACATCCAAACAAGTTGACACATCTGAGCAGCCAGCACCACTATTCCAGAGAGAGCCTACATTGATAGTTGATAAGAAGGCAAAGGAGCACACTGTCGAGCCAGAGCATATTGACGAGGAGGCCTCACATGCGGAGCCAGAGCATGCTTTTGAGGAGGCCTTACACAGAGAGCCAGAGCTTATCACTGAGGAGGTCGTGCATCGGGACGAGGACGCAGCCATTCATGAGGATCCCGAGCACTACCCTCCTCCATTAGAGCTCCCGCAGCCACCTCATCCTTCCATTGACGCCGAGGACTATCCCACAGAGCTTATGGCTCCCTTTCAGGGAGATCTCTTCACCCCCTCATCTCCTACATTTGATTCCCCTCCCATGTATGATGTTTTTTGTGATTCAGATTTTGACGACTCTTCGTGCCTTTTGCAGGATATACATACATATGAACAAAAGGTACAATGGGATGTATACGAGGAGGAGCGCGAGGAGTTAGCACCCATAGACGCATATGAATATGATCAAGAGGTGCGCTGGGATGAGTCTGACGATGATGAGGAGCATCTTGATGAGGTCCACGCCTATGATCTAGATTTACCTGAGCAGCATAGAGAAGACACCATAGAGACAGCTATCACGGCACGTGAGGATATTGGATTATTTCCAGGGAAATATCGTCCACCGTTATTTATTCCATATATTTCTATAGACGATCCTCTTTGGGATACTTTTATTACGAGGGTGAATTTTTTGCAGCGAACTAATGAATCCTATTCTCTACAGGGTACAGGTGGAGTCCTTGTGGGAATGCTGGAGGATGCATTGCTGGAGTTCGTTGGAGTCCGTGAACACACGCATCTGGCAGAGCCACGGAAGGAGCAGTTGGAGCAATTGCCTGCACAGGCAAAGATACTGGAACCGCCTTTTGCTATAGGTGATATCAATCCAGTAGTGTAGAAATTTTTATGCTTTAAATAAACACGAATTCTCTCGACAGCGAGAGGACCGTATAGATTTGCTTGAATAAATATAACCTCATATAACGGCAACAAAAATTTTTACACCCCAAACCCATTATATATATTAATTGCCATCTTTATATTTTAATGTGTCACATCCTTTTTGCTCACCACCCATCGAGCATTTCTTTCAAGTGAATACTCATATTCTTATTCGTTTGACTCAATCTCGCTTAGCAAAGCCATGACATTTTTGATCGAGTCATTTGAATAGGATTGTTTAGCATAAGCTTTGGGGAAAGCGCTCTCATGCATCATTGCATGTGCATGTAGTTGCATTAGGATTTTATGTCATTCATTTCATCATTTTTCATTCACCTCCCTCATATTTATCATTGTTCCTCATAGTTTTCCTTTTATGATCACATTGAGGACAATGTGAAGTTTAAGCTTGGGGGAGTGCATTTCCATGCCATCTAGTTGCACTTTTACTTTATTTTTAGGGTTTTTTTAGAATTTTTCAAAAATTTGCATCATCTTTTTGAATTTTCCATCTTATTTTCCTTTTATGTGTGTTCATGCATCATGTTGTGTGCTTGTTTTTCTTTTCTTTCCTCTCTTTTATTTTTTATTTCTTTATTTTCCCTTCTCTTCTTCCGCTAGATGAGTTTTGTATGATGATATCTCTTATTGCTTTATCGACCATCACGATGCTTATTATTCCTTGCCATGCTACTTTGAGTATTCCATAGTCTTGCTATCCATGTGCTTGCTTATATATTCTTTTGATGATTCCTCTATATGAATGCAGGATATTAATTGAAGCTGAATGTATTGATTAGTGTTTAGTATGCTTTTGTTGGAAATGCACCAAGATTCACGCATCATTAGTATATCTGAAGCATCAGTTTTATTGTTCACCTTCTGTTGCATGCCTGATATGGTTATAAACTTTACTGCTTCACTTCACTATTTATTGAAATGATTGAGAAAATCCATGCTTACATATGAGTTTTAGTCGAAGTATTATTTTATTGAACCGTTCGTGCACATCTTAGAGTGAACCGAGTGCTACATTATTTCTTTCTCCATATATATCTTTTTATTCTCTACATGTCACTTGAGTTCACCTCCTAAAGCTACTTATATCGCATCTATTTCCCAAAAATACCTACAAAAGAACAGGGTTGCTCCAAAAAGTCCAAAAAGCCAAAAAGGAACCAAAAATCAAAAATACAAATCAAATTGCTCCTACAAAAATCCAAGAAGAAAAATGAGAAACAAAGTCCAAAATAAAAAAATATTTCTCTATCTCATTATTGGAGCCACAAAATACTTGGGAAACCCAAGGCAAAAATCCCATTTTCCACTATCATATTCCTTTAGATGCGATGCCTCAAGCTAAGCTTGGGGGTTGAATTCATTTGACCATATGAGTGAGTACGACATTAGAGTGGAGAGGTGCACAAATGGGGAAGTTTGATAATACTGAGACTTAGCGAATTACATTAGCTATGGAGATTTCTTATGAATTGATATAAATATGTGAATGCCATGATTTATTCCATTCTCTGTTGCGTGCTTGGTGTGATTCTTATATGCTTCTGTTATAACTCTTGGTTGAAAAGTGCATCGCCAACATTTGTATATGAGATTCTATGAAACTCGTGATGTGGATATGAATTGATTGTATTTATTTAGAGAGTCCCTTTTGTTGTTCTTAAAAGTTTGCAAGTACCATGTTTAAGTAAGATATGAAATCTTTATAGCATGTGATTCGTATTTTCTGAGTTATCGTGATGTATAGCTTATGGCTTGAGATCTGAGAGAATAATCTAGCGACCCCTTCCACTTCGTATTCTTTTTCTTTCCTTTCATTTCGTTTGTTTTCATTTTCCGAGTTCGTCTCTCTACTTATCTTCCTCGAGGACGAGTAAGAGGTAAGCTTGGGGGATTTTGATCACTCCATGTTTCACACCTTTTTTCTGCATGTTTGCATGCCGTTTTGATCGCTCATATCGCGTTTTTCACGATTATTTGACAATATTGCGATGCTTTTCACTATTTCTTGTTTTTGTCGTATTTCAGGAGATATGGAGCGATTTGAAGTGATTTTGAGATCAAGAGGATTTGCACCCACTCCGGAGTATCACCCACAGCTCTTTTGAGGGCCATTCAGCGATGGAAGATGAGTGGAAGAAGAAGGAACTTCGTAGGAGCGACGAGGAGGAAAAACAAAGAAGATTGGGCATCTATAGCATGCCACTCGGCCGAGTGAAGCACTCACTCGGCCGAGCAGAGAAGCTCGCTCGGCCGACCAGACCGGACACGCACAACAGAAGAATATCGGCGTATCCTCGGCCGAGTGACGATAGACCACTCGGCTGAGTATGGAGATCCCCTCGCCCGAGTGGCAAGGGAAAGTCCATCCGAAAAGAGGCCGACTTACTGGAAATCTACAGTTGACCTGAGAGTTCCGACTTGGCCGAGTATGGAATGCCCCTCGGCCGAGTGAGTAAAGCCACTCGGTCGAGTCACCTCCGAAGATAGACCCCCGAAAACCCCCGACTTACTGGAAATCTACAGGGTTTGTCACTCGGCCGAGTGACATTTGTCACTCGGCCGAGTGAGCCGTTCCATCTGCTGCGTAATTTGCGATTTCTGGGCTACGCAGGGGCATTTTGGTCACGATTTTTGGGCGATTTTAGGGGCTTTTGCTAGGGTTTTTTGGCGGCTATATAAGGGGTTTGTAGCCATCATTAGAGAGGGTTCCCAAAATGTTTTATTAGTGATTATTTTAGAGGTTAGGCCATGCCCCAGGCCCCCTCTTGGATCTAAAAGCTTGTATTTGGATTGAAGATCTTCATCAAAGATAAGTATTTTGTTCTTGTTATTTGAATCTTTGTTTTTCTATCTTTTTGTATGCAAGCAATGATTTTTATTGATTCTCATATCGTTATTGCTATGCTTGAGTAGATTTGTTGTTCTAGGGCATGGGGATGAACCCTATGGATCTAATTTCAGATTTGTGATGAATGAATTTCTAAATTGCTAGAATGGCTAGGATGTTAGGTTGTGATCGATTTATTACGGATAGCTAGGGATTTCCATCGATTGGGGTTTGCAAGAGATTGGATTCTAATCGATGGGAAGGCTTAGATATTCGATTTAGGTTTATAATCGAGATTCTCTAGACTTGGTTTGCAAGAGTTAGACCAAAGCTAGGATTTTTATTATAAATCTATACACATATTCATTTGCAAGAGATTAGACGAATACGAACTATCACAACCTAGATCGTAACTCGAGTTTGCACGAGAGTGGGCTCGAGGGGCGATTGAACGATGATGACGATCCTAATGCTAGTGGCTTAGGCTAGGGTTTGCAAGAGATTGGGCCATATCCTAGGTTGCTATAGACCGACAATAGTGCGAGAGAGTGAGCTTGGTTCTCTATTCAGTTACGACTAGTTCACCTCAACACAAGCCTAGTAATATTGAGATTCACTATTTAAAAATGATGTATGACGATCCGTAGTGGGGATTCTCTAGCTCTATACTCTTTTATTGTATTAAATTTGAATCGATACTTTATCCGACTTCTTTATCACCGACACCGACATCCACCACCATTTTCATTATATCATTCCATAACCATCTCCACCAATAAAACATTCGTAGTCAAAACTGTTGAGTATTGATTCCCCGGATTTGGTTTTGATGATGAGCAAACATAAATATCGTGAACTAACACTTTGTGAGCGCAGTTATGGAGATCGTCGCCAAATTACTACGTACATCAAAAGCGACATCTCAAGACTTCTCAAAACGTGTGATCGTTTGCCTGAAGCTTCGTTGAAGCTCAAGGAGCTTTATTGAAGTCTAAAGTGAAGATTGAAGCTTTAAAGACGGTTCGTCTTGTTTAATTTTATGTCTTCTAGCTTCATAGAATAGAATGTTAAGCCTTGAGTGGGACTTACATTATAATCTTCTTATCGCTCATATCTTAGAGCTAGGATTATCTTAGAATCCATTAGAAACTTTCCCGAAGCTTATCGCTTCTTCCCTCGGCTTCTAGTGCATCTTAGTTGGTTCAAGTAGAAGAACCAACCGACTAGATGACGATCTAGTCGGTCGGCAATTCCTCTTGAACCGACTAGATGTCCTTGCTCAATTCAGCCTGGCACTGTTGATCAATTAGTCGGTCAAAGAAGGTTCACCGACCGACTAGATGACGATCTAGTCGGTTAGGAATCCTTCTCAGACCGACTAGTTATCATTGCCTCATTTCAGCATGAGCTACTGTTTCGAGTTAGTCGATCTTAGAACAATTGTCGACCGACTAGTTATGAAACTAGTCGGTTGGAATTTGTTCTCAGACCGACTAGTTCAACTTGAATTCAGCCTAGACTATTTCGACTCTTAGTCGGTCAAAGAACACTCATCGACCGACTAGTTGTGAAACTAGTCGGTTGGCAAGTCTTCTTAGACCGACTAGTTCTTTATGTCTGAACTTTCTCTTTTGGCTGTTCTCCAGTTAGTCGGTTCATGTTGAATCACCGACCGACTAGTTGAGAAACTAGTCGGTCAGTGATCCTTCTTTGACCGACTAGTCTGCTTCAGAATAGAGCCGTTGGAGTATTTATTACCACGATTTTTCCTCTCTTTCCTCTGTCCTATATATACTTGGAGGGGTTCTTTCCTAGTATTCAAGGCTGCATATTTTGGGATTTAGAGAAATCAAAGAGAAGCAAATCAACTCCATTCTAAAGCATCTCTTCTCACTAGAATCTCTCCCTCACTCTTATTCCTCAAGAGAGATTCATTGATTGTGAGCCATTCAAGCCAAGGGCTTTGAATCCAAGTCACCATCCTCCATCCTAGCCTTCGATCGCTGATCATATTGGTGGAGCTTCGGTTTGGTGACATCTTCCTCCTCAAAATCCTTCTTGCCCTAATATTGGTAAGTTTACTCAAGGCATAGGATTTTGTGGTATGTGTTTCATTATTTCATTTACTTTGATATTGTATGTTGTTCTCTCGGTTGTGAGAGAAGTGTGTGATCCCGGGTTGTGGGAGTCACATTTTCATTGTGTATGATTTGGTCTTGTAGAGGTTTTTCTACAAGAATTTCATAGTGCAAAATCTTGGGTTAGTGGTTTCTAACTCAAGTATCCGGAGGGGGTCCGGGTGGTTGGGACGTAGGATCACCGGTAACAAGTCGGGGAGACTTGGGTGGATCCGAACCCGTTACATACTTTGTTTGCGTTGTCTATTCTTGCTGTTTGTAGTCTATTCTGTTTTGTTGTTTGTGTGTTTACACAATAATTAGGAATAACACTCTTGATTATTTTAAAGTACTATTCACCCCCCTCTAGTACATGTGCAGTAGCTACGCAAGGCATTACAATTGGTATCGGAGCCAAAGTTCATAGCTATGACAAACAACGACTACAACGTCTTCAAGAATCGTGAAGGAGCTTCTTCAGTTATGAAAGGACAATCCTCAGTTAGGCCTCCTCACTTCAATGGTACCAACTATGGGTACTGGAAATGGCGGATGGAAACCTTCCTCCGGAGCGCTTCACTATGGAGAGCCACGTTGACGGAATATGTCGAGCCGGAAGAAAATTTCACGAAGTGGACTACCGCGGAGGTTACCGCCGAGGTAAACAATGCCAAGGCAATGAATGCCTTACAATGTGCGTTGGAGCCCGAAGACTTCAACAAGATATGCACATGTAAGAGTGCATATCAAATATGAAACCAACTCCTCATCTTGCACGAAGGAACGAGTATGGTAAAAGACTCTAAACTCGTTGTTGCTAACAAAGAATTCGAGTTGTTTCATATGGAACAGGGTGAAACTATGAAGGAGTACTATGCTCGCTTCATGGATATATCCAACGAATTGGAAGCTCTTGGAAAGATCTACACCCAAAAGGAGAAAGTCGCGAAGATTATTGACGGACTTCCTTCTTATTGGGAAAAGCGTACATTCGCCATCGAGGAAGGTAACGATATGAATAAGTATACTGTTGTACAATTAATGGGTACCTTGATGTCTTATGAGGTACGCAAGGAAAGTAAGATCAGGATGAAGGACAAGATGAAGGCGTACTTGAAGCAAGACGAGCCAAAGAAAAAGGCGATTGCGTACAAGGCCGCTCCATCTACCGATGATGAAGAGTCGGAAGACGAGTTGGACATAGAATCCATTGCACGTATGGCAAAGGAGTTCGACCGATTCTTCCGAAAAGGTAACTTTAGGAATAAATCTAAAGTTATTTCGACTAATGCTTCTACTCCCGTGTGTTATAAATGCAACAAGCCAGGACATATCAAGCCGGATTGTCCTCTCAACAAACACAAGGAGAAGTGGAAGGCATCAAAGTTCGACAAGTCAAAGAAGTACAAGAACGGGTACAAGAAAGGGCTTGTCGGCACATTCACCAACTCCGAAGAGGACTCCTCAAGTGGAGAGTCGGATGATGAACAAGTGGAGAAAGCACACACGTGCTTCATGGGAAAAGAGGAACGTGATCAAGAGACCTCCTCCGATGAAAGCGAGGATGGAAGCGAGGATGGAAGCGAAGATGAAAGCGAGGATGAAGGCGAAGAGGTAACTATGGATGAACTAAGATTAGCCAACGAACAACTTTGGTATAAGTTTTCTAAATTGGCTAATAGATTTATTAAGACTAAAAATGAGCTAACTAGTCTTCAAACCTCGCCTAAGCCTATCATCGTCAACAACGACACCGTTGTTGAAGGTTTGAGAAATGAGATTGTAAATCTCAAATCTCAACTTGAGCATGTTCATGTTGAGGATTCAGATGAACATGTGATAGCGGATTTGACGTCTCTAAACTCAACTTTGAGTATTGAGAATAAGAATCTCAAATCACGTGTTTGTGCACTTACATCGCAAGTGTCCACCTTGGATGCTTCTATGCATTCTCTCACCGAGAAGTATGAGTGCACATTAGGCCGAATTCATGAATTCAATGAAGGTAAGGGTCATTTGGATAATATCCTAAATGACTTACTTCCGGCCAATCATAACATTGGTTTGGGGTATAAGATGGGAGACTCGTCCAAATCGTCCACCACCTTTGTTAGGCCATCTTCCGAAGCCTCAACTAGTGGGAGTAAACACCACATGGGTAGTTCTTCTACCAATGGTGCTTCCACTAGGTACACACACCCCATTTGGAAAGAAACCCACTTTGGGTGGACCTCCAAAGAAGGGTCATGCTTTCATGTATACCATGCCACGTAGGAACACACATCCTACCCCACATGTTCGCACGTATGATGATTTTTATGCTCCACATCCACGAGCACGTGCACACCATGTGAGACACACTCATGCACGTGTTCCTCCACATGCATATGTTCATCCGCACTATCATATGAACAATTTTCATCATGCACCATTTCATCATATGTCATATGCTTATACACGACATGCATCACGTAGACATCAACAACGTATGCATGCTCCCAATAGGAATAGGGCTCCCAAAATCTTCACTATTTGGAGTCCGAAGGACACAAGCATGCATGAAAAACAAGCTTACATGAATTCCTATTTTATGAATGTCGTGCACAATGATGATTTCGTTGGGAAGTCTAAGTCCAATTGGACTTGGTTTCCAAAGGTCTAATCTCTTAGGACCTAATGTCCTTGGGTACCATGAAAGGATGTTTTTATTTTCAGGTACTCAAGAGTAAGAGAAGGAGCAACAAATCAATATTTAGCTCCATAATATGTTTTCTAGGTTCAATCCACCGTGGGATACCAACCCTACCAACTCCGTGATTTGCAAAGACCTTTCATTCAAATGGAATTGATGGTGCTTTAGTAATGCACCAAAGTAGGGGGAGCCTAATGTTGTAAGTATATACTTACATTTGATATACATTCGGTATCCTTGTGTGTTGATTGCATACATTGGTAGACTATTTACATTGGTATCCATGTGTGTTGAATGCATGTAGATGTCTCTTTATGTTTTTAGAATATCTCATGCATATCTTGATGCTAGTTTTGAGCTTATGATTATGTACTTATCTTTCTCATGCTCATGGCATTCCATGCTTATTATTGACTCATTTAGTGAGTATCTCTTTTGGAATGCATGTTAGTATTAGAATTGTGTATGCCATATGTTGTATGAAGTTTCTATCTCTATTTTGGCATAACAATTTTGTATGATGTGTGCATCATGTTGCCATTCATTTCTTGTGCACATTGGATTTATGTCTCTGATATTGACTTCGTCGCTCGACGATTATTTTGGTTAAATAGATTTACTTTTATGAAAACATAGAATTGTTTTCCATGCACTAAATTAACCAAGAATGTTGATATTGGAGAGTATATTCAATAACTCAATTCGTGAAATTGATTTGAGTTTTTGATGATTTCGATTTTCGACTATGGTCTCGTTGGCACGAGTTTCTTCGGTATTTTATTTTTGGTATTTTCCATTGGTGTCATTTGGACCATGGTCATATTCTTAGACTCTCGTCCTTTTATTTTTAGCCATTGTTGTTGCCTTTGATCTCCTCCCGCTCTTTTTGCTAATGCCAAAGGGGGAGAGAATTAATAATGACGATGTGCTTAATGATAATTCAAAGCATTTTACCATGAATCTAGTTTGATATGTTAGATTCAGGGGGAGTCAAGATATAAAAATGGATTTAGATCCTAAATTTCGATATTTGAGTTCACATTTTATACTTTCCTCGTCTGCTTGATGCGTATGATTATTATTGAATACGGAACTAACGTGTCATCAATGCAGGGGGAGTAGGAGTAAGTAAAATTCATTTGAATTATTATTATTGATTATTATTTATGTTGGTTTGTCATCACCAAAAAGGGGGAGAATGTTGAGTATTGATTCCCCGGATTTGGTTTTGATGATGAGCAAACAAAAATATCGTGAACTAACACTTTGTGAGCGCAGTTATGGAGATCGTCGCCAAATTACTACGTACATCAAAAGCGACGTCTCAAGACTTCTCAAAACGCGTGATCGTGTGCCTGAAGCTTCGTTGAAGCTCAAGGAGCTTTATTGAAGTCTAAAGTGAAGATTGAAGTTTTGAAGACGGTTTGTCTTGTTTAATTTTATGTCTTCTAGCTTCATAGAATAGAATGTTAAGCCTTGAGTATGACTTACATTATAATCTTCTTATCGCTCATATCTTAGATCTAGGATTATTTTAGAATCCATTAGAAACTTTCCCGAAGCCTATCGCTTCTTCCCTCGACTTCTAGTGCATCTTAGTTGGTTCACGTAGAAGAACCAACCGACTAGATGACGATCTAGTCGGTCGGCAATTCCTCTTGAACCGATTAGATGTCCTTGCTCAATTCTGCCTGGCACTGTTGATCAATTAGTCGGTCAAAGAAGGTTCACCGACCGACTAGATGACGATCTAGTCGGTTAGGAATCCTTCTCAGACCGACTAGTTATCATTGCCTCATTTCAGCATGAGCTACTGTTTCGAGTTAGTCGGTCTTAGAACAATTGTCGACCGACTAATTGTGAAACTAGTCGGTTGGAATTTGTTCTCAGACCGACTAGTTCAACTTGAATTCAACCTAGACTATTTCGACTCTTAGTCGGTCAAAGAACACTCACCGACCGACTAGTTGTGAAACTAGTCGGTTGGCAAGTCTTCTTAGACCGACTAGTTCTTTATGTCTGAACTTTCTCTTTTGGCTGTTCTCCAGTTAGTCGGTTCATGTTGAATCACCGACCGACTAGTTGAGAAACTAGTCGGTCAGTGATCCTTCTTTGACCGACTAGTCTGCTTCAGAATAGAGCTGTTGGAGCATTTATTGCCACAATTTTTCCTCTCTCTTTCCTCTATCATATATATACTTGGAGGGGTTCTTTCCTAGTATTCAAGGCTGCATATTTTGGGATTTAGAGAAATCAAAGAGAAACAAATCAACTCCATTCTAAAGCTATATCTTCTCACTAGAATCTCTCCCTCACTCTTATTCCTCAAGAGAGATTCATTGATTGTGAGCCATTCAAGCCAAGGGCTTTGAATCCAAGTCACCATCCTCCATCCTAGCCTTCGATCGCTGATCATATTGGTGGAGCTTCGGTTTGGTGACATCTTCCTCCTCAAAATCCTTCTTGCCCTAATATTGGTAAGTTTACTCAAGGCATAGGATTTTGTGGTAAGTGTTTCATTATTTCATTTACTTTGATATTGTATGTTGTTCTCTCGGCTGTGAGAGAAGTGTGTGATCCCGGGTTGTGGGAGTCACATTTTCATTGTGTATGATTTGGTCTTGTAGAGGTTTTTCTACAAGAATTTCATAGTGCAAAATCTTGGGTTAGTGGTTTTCAACTCAAGTATCCGGAGGATCCGGGTGGTTGTGACGTAAGATCACCGGTAACAAGTCGGTGATACTTGGGTGGATCCGAACCCGTTACATACTTTGTTTGCGTTGTCTATTCTTGCTGTTTGTAGTCTATTCCGCTTTGTTGTTTGTGTGTTTGCACAATAATTAGGAATAACACTCTTGATTATTTTAAAGTACTATTCACACCCCCTCTAGTACATGTGTAGTAGCTACGCAGAGCATTACAAAACCAACCTAGGATAGATTGGAGCCAACACCACCTCCTCGTGTTCGATACCCGCTCGTCACTTGACCGTGCGTTTGCGGTAAAATTACAATCGTTCTCCGGATGTATATCCGGGACCGATCACAAACTTGTAAATAAATGAATGCGGCAGTTATAATGGCAAACTTGTTAATAAGTGGTATGTGACGTGAGTAAAAAGGCGGGCGCGCAAATCAACTCCGAACCCACAATTGGTACACACCCAATTCTAACTCGTAACAATATTCAAAAAATGGGCTCTTCACCAAATTGGGGCGGAAAATTCCTACTAGGTGATTCCGCTACTGTCCACTACTACCACTAGCCAACGCCTCTCTGAAAAACGAGGTTTTGTTCATCAGGATTAAATCTCTTCCCCCTTTCCGACTCATCCATTTCCTTAAAATTACCGAACCGTCGCCCATCCATCTCCGGCGTGCATATTTAGACAACGCT
This sequence comes from Scilla litardierei, assembly GCA_030789695.1. NCBI lineage: Eukaryota > Viridiplantae > Streptophyta > Magnoliopsida > Asparagales > Asparagaceae > Scilla > Scilla litardierei. Next base: position 76,915,055 of record CM061132.1, on the reverse strand, counting down.
GCCGCTCGCCCTCGACGCTCTCCAAGAGGTAATTTTTTTCCTTTTTAAATAAAAAATTTGTACCTATAGGATTCTAGGTATGATTCATGTGAAAGTGAGCTTCTGCTTTTCTTGCTGATGAGCATTCTTGTTGCCGTTTCCTCCGCCGCCGCCGCCGCCGCCGCCGCCATCTGGCTTCTTCTTCCACTTCTTCTACTGTCCCTGCTTCTGTTTATTTCTTATTCTGCTCCTGCAGCTTCTAATAATATCTCTCTTTCGTCGTTTATTTTTGTCGATTTTAAACTATTATTTTGAAATTTTAACAATTAAAAGTCCAATATATGTTTCATTAGTTTTATGAGTTGTTCTGCTTGCATCTTTTGCAACATTGTTCCGCACCTTAAGAAGTAATCAGAGAACTCAGAGAAAGCTTCTTTGGATATATGAGACAAAAGTTTCTTAAAATCTGATCCCTGAATGAGCCTTCGTTAGACTCTGGTTGTAATTAAACGCCCCTTTTTTTTCCTTTTTTAAAACCAACAGAGAGAAAAATATAGACAACCGAAAGTTCCCTTTATTCCTGATGCCGAAATGAACCTCCGGCAGCGCCCCAATCGGCCGGTTGTAGGCCCGGGCCCGACTATGGTCCCCGAGGCTGTATCTGGCAATGAGCCCTACAACATCATCCCCATACACAATCTCATAGCAGATCATCCGGCTCTCCGGTTTCCGGAGGTTCGTGCTGCCATGGCTGCTCTTCGCACTGTTGGTGACCTCCGCAAACCTCCTTTCATACGCTGGCACGATGGCCTTGATCTATTGGACTGGTTGGGTGCATTCTTTGGCTTCCAGCGTGATAATGTCAAGAACCAGAGGGAGCATTTGGTACTACTACTCTCCAATGCGCAGATGCGGCTACAGCCACCCCCTGAAAATATTGACGTTCTCCACCCCAAAGTTGTTCGTCGTATCCGAAAGAAGTTGCTGCACAATTACACTGCCTGGTGTGCTTATCTTGGCCGTAAATCGAATTTATGGGTTTCTGATTCTGCTGTTGCTGTCATTCGCCGGACCTTGTCTGATCCTCGCAGGGAGTTGCTCTACACCGCCTTGTATCTGCTAATCTGGGGTGAGGCTGCAAACCTCCGATTTTTACCCGAGTGCCTCTGCTATATTTTCCACCACATGGCCATGGATTTAAACCGAATACTTGAGGATTATATCGATGATGCTACGGGCCGCCCGTCACTTCCTGCTATATCGGGTGAGAATGCATTTCTTACATGCGTAGTCACTCCAGTGTACAAAGTGATTCAGGCTGAGGTCGAAGCTAGTGAAAATGGCACTGCATCCCATACCAAATGGAGAAACTATGATGATATCAATGAATACTTTTGGAGGAGAAAGTGCTTTGACAGGCTCCATTGGCCATTTGACCTCTCAAAGAACTTCTTTGCTGTTCCACCCGGTAAGAACCGAGTGAAGAAGACTGGCTTTGTTGAGATGCGGACCTTCACACACCTTTTCAGGAGCTTCGACCGACTCTGGATTATGCTTATACTTTACTTCCAAGCTGCTGCCATAGTTGCTTGGGAGGGCAACACCTATCCCTGGCAAGGGCTTCAGAGCCGAGATGTTCAAGTTCATACTTTGACCATTTTTATCACCTGGGCTGCCCTCCGCTTTCTTCAAGCTGTGCTTGATTTCGGTACTCAGTATAGCCTTGTCCGGCGGGAGACATCATGGCTTGGTGTCAGGATGGTGTTGAAGGTCATCGTTGCTATTACATGGACCATAGTTTTTAGTGTCCTTTATGTGCGTGTTTGGGACAAGAAAAACCATGACCGCCGATGGTCCTATGCAGCAAACCAGCGAGTGATTAACTACCTCGAGGCTGCTGGTGTATTTATCCTCCCTGAGCTTCTGGCTCTCGTTCTCTTTATCATTCCTTGGGTACGTAACTTCCTCGAGAACACCAACTGGAGGATCCTCTATGTTCTGACATGGTGGTTCCAGACTCGGACATTTGTTGGGCGAGGACTGAGAGAAGGGATAGTGGATAATGTGAAGTACGCTCTTTTCTGGGTTCTACTCCTTGCAGTGAAATTCATTTTCAGTTACTTCCTTCAGATAAAGCCGATGGTAGCCCCAACCAAGGCCATTTATAACATTCGCTTTGTCCAGATCCAGTGGGCCGAGCCATTTGGACACACCAGGTTCGCGGTGGTTGTCTTGTGGCTTCCTGTCATTTTGGTATATCTGATGGATATTCAGATCTGGTATGCGATTTTTTCTTCTCTTGTTGGAGGTTTAGTTGGGCTGTTCTCTCATTTGGGTGAGATCCGGAACATGCAGCAGCTGAGGCTGAGGTTCCAGTTCTTTGCCAGTGCAATGCAATTTAACATAATGCCCGAGGAGCAGCTACTCGAGGACCGTGGCACATTGAAGAGCAAGTTCAACGATGCAATCCTCCGACTTAAGCTTCGCTATGGGCTTGGGCGGCCATACAAGAAGATCGAGGCAAACCAGGTTGCAGCTCATCGGTTTGCCTTGATATGGAATGAGATCATCGAGACCTTTAGGGAGGAAGATATCATCAGCAACCGCGAGGTGGAGCTTCTTGAGCTTCCTGCCAGAGCTTGGAGTATCCGGGTGATTCGCTGGCCATGTTTATTGCTTTGCAATGAACTACTGCTTGCTCTTAATCAGGCGAAGGAGCTTGTGGCATCGGATAGGGGACACTGGAGAATGATATGCAAGAATGAGTACAGGAAGTGTGCGGTTATAGAGGCCTATGATAGTATCAAGCACCTGTTGCTTGAGATTGTCAGGGAAGGAACTGAGGAGCACTCGATCATATCCCAGCTGTTCTCGGTATTTGATGACTCAATGCAGGCGGGGAAGTTCACTGTGGAGTTTAAGATGTCAGTCATACCTAATATCCATGAAAAGCTAATTACCCTTCTTGATGAACTAACCAAGCCCAAGCAAGATTTGAATAGGGTGGTTAATTTGTTGCAGACTCTTTATGATATTGCAGTCCGGGACTTCCCTACAAATAAGAAGAACACAGATGAGCTGAGGCAGTTGGGTTTAGCTCCTTTGAGGTTGAATATCACAGGTCTGCTATTTGAAAGTGCTGTTGAACTGCCCAACCCAGAGAATGCATCTTTCTATCGGAATATAAGGCGGCTGAATACCATACTTACTTCACGAGATTCGATGAATAATGTCCCCAAAAATTTGGAGGCCCGTCGTCGTGTTGCATTCTTTAGTAACTCGTTGTTCATGAACATGCCTCGGGCCCCCCAGGTTGAAAAAATGCTGGCTTTCAGTGTTCTTACCCCATATTACAATGAAGAAGTTTTATACAGCAAGGATCAACTCCGCAGAGAGAATGAAGATGGCATCTCAATCATATTCTATCTTCAAAAGATTTATGATGATGAATGGGTGAACTTTCTGGAGCGGATGAAGGAAAAAGGATTGGCTGATGAAGAACAGATTTGGGATGAGGGATCAAGGGATCTTCGGCTCTGGGCCTCACTCAGGGGTCAGACCCTAACCCGAACAGTCAGGGGCATGATGTACTATTATAAAGCTCTCAAGATGCTTGCCTTTCTTGACTCTGCCTCTGAGGTTGACATAAAGGATGGATCAATGGAGCTTGCTTCTTTCAGTTCTTCACGGAGAGACGTCAGTGCGGATGGTCTGGGGGACTTTCAGTTTCCATCATCGCGTAGTTTAAACATAGCCAGCAGTGGTGTGAGCACCCTGTTCAAAGGCCATGAGTATGGGACTGCCCTAATGAAATTTACTTACGTAGTGGCTTGCCAAATATATGGTAATCAGAAGGCGAAGAAGGACTCTCGTGCAGACGACATTTTGTATCTAATGAAGAACAATGTTGCACTTCGTGTGGCTTATGTTGATGAGGTGCACACGGGACGAGATGAAGTGGAGTACTATTCAGTTCTTGTCAAATATGATCAGCAGTTGCAGCAAGAAGTGGAGATCTACCGAGTCAGGTTGCCTGGACCTTTGAAGCTTGGGGAGGGCAAGCCTGAGAATCAGAACCATGCTTTTATCTTCACGAGGGGAGATGCATTACAGACCATAGACATGAATCAAGATAATTACTTTGAGGAGGCTCTCAAGATGCGGAATCTGTTAGAAGAGTTCAATCACTATTATGGTTCCCGAAAACCAACTATATTAGGAGTGAGGGAGCATGTCTTCACAGGTTCCGTCTCCTCCCTTGCTTGGTTCATGTCTGCACAAGAAACAAGCTTTGTTACCCTTGGGCAGCGTGTCCTTGCAAATCCTCTGAAGGCACGGATGCATTATGGCCATCCTGATGTCTTTGATCGGCTATGGTTTTTGAGTCGTGGTGGTGTTAGCAAGGCTTCGAAGGTGATCAACATCAGTGAGGACATATTTGCAGGCTTTAATTGTACTTTGCGTAGGGGTAATGTTACGCACCATGAATATATTCAGGTGGGCAAAGGACGAGACGTCGGGCTGAATCAGATAGCTATGTTTGAAGCCAAGATTGCTAGTGGCAATGGTGAACAGACTTTAAGCAGGGATGTCTATAGATTGGGACATAGGTTGGATTTCTTCAGAATGCTTTCCTTTTTCTACACTTCCGTGGGTTTCTACTTCAACACTATGCTGGTGATACTAACTGTCTATGCATTTGCTTGGGGCCGGCTTTACCTGGCTTTAAGTGGCCTTGAGGCTTCGATCAAGAATAATGCTGATTCTACCGATAATACTGCCCTTGGCACTGTTCTCAATCAGCAATTCATCATTCAGTTAGGTCTTTTCACTGCCTTGCCCATGATAGTCGAGAATTCACTTGAGCATGGATTTCTTCCGGCAGTATGGGATTTCTTGACCATGCAACTTCAACTAGCATCTGTTTTCTACACTTTCTCAATGGGAACTCGGACACATTATTTTGGGCGGACAATCCTTCATGGAGGTGCAAAGTATCGGGCAACTGGTCGAGGTTTTGTTGTGGAGCACAAGAAATTTACAGAGAACTATAGGCTCTATGCACGCAGTCATTTTGTAAAGGCAATAGAGCTGGGGGTGATATTGACTATTTATGCATCATATGGTGCCATGTCCAAAGACACCCTTGTCTATATTGTCATGACACTTTCTTGCTGGTTCCTTGTGGTATCATGGATTATGGCTCCTTTTGTATTTAATCCTTCCGGATTTGATTGGTTGAAAACTGTGTATGACTTCGATGACTTTATGAACTGGATCTGGTTCCGTGGTAGCATGTTTGCGTCCTCGAATGAAAGCTGGGAAACATGGTGGGAGGAGGAGCACTCTCATTTGCGAAAAACTAACATTTGGGGGAAAATATTGGAGATAATTCTAGATCTACGATTCTTTGTTTTCCAATATGGGATTGTGTACCGATTACATATTGCAAATGGGAGCACCAAGTTTTATGTTTATGTCCTTTCTTGGAGCTACGTTACTGTTGCTGTTGGGATTTTCATGATAATAGCTTATGCTCGGGACAAGTATGCTGCAAAGGAACATATATACTACAGGGCTGTCCAGTCCTTCATTATTGTCCTTGTGCTACTAGTGATCATTATTCTGCTGAAGTTCACTGATTTTCAGATTATTGATATTTTCACCAGCCTTTTGGCACTCATTCCAACTGGTTGGGGCCTAATCTCCATGGCACAAGTTTTCAGAGGTTTTATAAAACGGAAAACCTATATTTGGGATATTATTGTTTCTGTGGCGCGGTTATATGATATGCTTTTTGGGGTAGTCGTGATGGCGCCAGTGGCGCTGCTATCCTGGTTACCTGGTTTTCAGTCAATGCAGACAAGAATTCTGTTTAATGAAGCATTCAGCCGAGGTCTTCAAATATCTCAAATAATCACGGGAAAGAAATCTATGTACAGTGTGTAATTCGAGGTATGTCTTCATTTTTTTTCAATTACATTTTCTTTTTTGTTTGTGTCTATACTGTTTTAAATTCGTGGTATCCACGTCTTGATGAAAACAATGGATCCTGATAGAGAATGTGGGCATATTCATCAGTTCTGTCGCCTTCATTCCGAATCTACTTATCTAAGGTAGGATTAAATTACATAACGTTGGCTGTAAGAAACAGTATAGTAGCTACAAATTTTTTCTGTTATCCCTTGTGTGTAGTTTAGCAATCAGCCACTATATCCTTATCTATCATCTTTTTCATTTCTTTGAATTACCATTACCACTTGACATCCATCTGTTAGCGTTGGGTTGTATTTAAGGAGGGAAAGAGGGGAAGAAAAGGCCATCCCCTTACTCTCGTCATACAAGATCCCATGCACAATCTCATTGTCCTCATATAATAACATATCGTGAGGTGATACCTCGTACGAGGGTAGGGATCCACATCTGGATGTAATTTTGTGGAGAGCAATCCAATTCAATGTTTACTTGACTAGGGGACATCGGTGTGGTTTCACAGAAAGGAATCTTTAAATAATTCATAAGAATAAACATTAGACTATCTTGTAATTGATGGATGATAACCACAAAATGCAGAAATGATTTTGATTTTTGAGTTTATATCCTATATATTCCTCTAAATGATAATGAGCAACCCGAAATGGTAGGCAGTTCTTTCCTATGACCTGATATTCTATATAATCACTAGATCCACTACTTTAAAAAACTATCGAGAGACATGCCACACTGTATATATAAATATACTAGTCATACCCCGTGCCCGCGGGCACGGTTCAGTTAAGATTTCCCCCGGCGAAATTTTTGATCCCAAAAAATTATTTCCGCAGCCAAAATTTAAAAGAACAACAAATTAGCATAGAAATATTTAGGGCACGGTTCATTTAAAATATTCCCTCTCAAAATCTTGGATCCCATAATTTTTAACAAACAACAATGATTAAAGCACAATAATCGTTATTTAGTTTCACATAAAAATTTTAGGTTCCCCAAAATTTAGTTCTTCCCGGAGAATTTAGTTCCCTACATTTTTTATTTAGTCCCCCCTAATTTTAGTTCGCCCATTACTTCCACATAGAGAATTTAGACCCCAAAATTTACTTCCCTTTGAGAGTTTGATTCCCTCAAAAAATTTTACTTCGCCCAAAATTTAGTTCCCTACAGATTTAGTTCCTACCAAAATGTTAAGTATTTCTCTCAAAATTTTCACAAACTCTATTCCACAAAGAACAATCCAACGCAGCATTCAAAATATTCCTCCGAAAAATTTGAACTCATTTACAATCTCAGCCCCAAAAGATATTTGCAGCATTTTCAAAATAACCCCAAAACATTACCGTGGCTTTCAAAATATTCACCCTAACAAATTTTTTAAGCACATTCAAACTAAAATTTAGTTTCCCAAAGAATTTAGCTCTCTTTAGATTTAATTTCTCCCAAAATTTAAAATTTTAGTTCCATCCAGATTTAGTTTCCCCCAGAATTTTAAATTAATTTTAAGAAATTCCACCTTCCATTCAACTTCATGCTCTGAAAAAGAAACATGGAGTATTGATTGCTTCTTCAACGGGCTAAGAGATGATATAAAAATAAATCAGAATTCTGAGAAGTAAAGGGTAGTTGTCTAATTGTATACCACATCAAGTTAAACATAATTAGGCCATATTAAAGCAAGTTGTATTTGGTATGGAATTAGATTTATAAATGCCTTCATTTTTTGGGTTGTTGTCGAATACTGGCATAAAGAGCGCTAAATATGACCTGATTGCAAACCAAGACTGGTTTCCTTCACAGAGATGTGTCGAGCTGCTTACACATCAAAACGACATTAAGTATGATAATCATAGCATGGACCTTAGGTATATGTCGATGATTAAGTCTGCATTATGTACATTAAACCTATCATATTAGAATTGTTGATAAATGAAAAATAGTCTCCAATACTGGCATCTTCCTTGTAAGCCTTCAAAACACTTATATGCTCTATATTTTGATCACTTACGGTGATAATACCACCCCAAGCATAGAAGTCCCACCACCAAAAGGGAGAAAACATAAGATTTTTCAACTATGGACCAAAGTTATGATTTCTTGCATACCCTGAGTCAAGAACATGTTTTCAACTATAATGTCAAACACTTATAAAAGTCACTTATTGGCCTAAACTGATTCATGATGAGCTGAAACAAAGACATCAATAATCTGATGAGGGCAACTTTCTTGAAAGAGACTATGCATAGCTTATGGAACCACATGCATTGATTACTTCCTATGAATCAACACCTCCAACCAAGGCTGTAAATGCATGAAGCTCTCACTACCATATCTGCACATTTCGTTTCCCAAGTTATCCGATAACGTAGAACCATAGAACTACTAATTACTTAATATGCCACAGTCATGTTATATCTTCATCTATTCGCTGTTAGGAACCCATAAACCATTAATCAACTGTACTCTAGCATGAGTTTATAATGCGGTAAGTATACCAAATAGGAATGAAAGATTTCTATTCATACACATCAAATAATCCATGAAATATTTTGTAATTGCAGCAAATTGATCAACAACAGAATATAAAAGCCAACATCAACACTGCAAAATTAAAACACTAAGAATCTGTGATCATCTTCAAAGATTATCAAATACACAGAAATTATCTGTATCAATATTTACAATCTGTAGTTTAGCTATTGCTCATGTCAAATACTAAACAAATGTAATAAACCAAACATTTTAGTTGATAACACATTATCATAATTATGATTCACTTTGTCAAAGAACCGTAAGGATATTCTCAACTGCCATTTGGCATTTGCTTAATCAGTTCATTTTGAGGCATCTTCAGGCGTCATCACTTCACTTCTTGATATCAATCTCTTCGGAGAAATCAACACTCCCTGCAATACCTTGGATTCTCTTGATTCGATTACAAAAATAACCTAGATCACTGGTCCCATGATTATATTGATGTGGTCTCTCCGATCATGCTAGGCAACTCTCAATCGAGCAGTCCGCATTGATCAGGATTTGTTCATGAACAGGGGTAGCCTCCGAGAACGAAGGGTCGTGCACTCGGTGTCTACTGCAGCGACCAGCTGTGAGAGCTCAGGCCTCTCAGCTTCCAAATTTTCCACAGATTTCAAGCCATAACTTCCTAGCATTACTTGGGCATTTCTCAGCACTGATTGCAAGTACTTCCCCTTGGGATTCTATCCTCATCTGCAAGTGGATATGTACCTGTGTGGTGCAAAGTACTTACCCTTGGCATTTCATCTTTTTTAGAATATCCTGATTACATTGAACACAAAAAACATGGACAAAAAAACATTTCAGTCAAGTTTCATTCTAATTCATGCTCATTCATTAAGATTGAAGTATCTTAAAACTTTTAACCAATTAATGCACCAATCATTTTCACCAACATGCTCAAGCAAGTATGCAAAATTTTTTTATAACATTATCAGTTTGAGTGACTTGAGAACTCAGAAATTGTAAATCAAGAACTATCACTCAAATATCAGAAGAAAACTCAAGAAATATCACAGGACAATATTAAAAAAAATGAGGTTACAGGAAGATTCCCTCAATAAGCATATCAAGTCACTCAAGCAAGTATGCAAAATTTTGTTTATAACATTATCAGTTTGAGTGACTTTGCATATGAAAGTAGAGAATTGATAAACATATGAGAAAGTAGAGAATTTTGCATATGAAAAAAACCATTTTTTGGGTCCTGTCATTGAGAATTATAACAACAGAAAAATTGAATACATAATGCAAATCATTGGCATTCCAAGCAAATTGACATTGAACTCAAATTATCAAAGTATCATTTCAACTGCAAATGAACTCATGGCCATTCAAATTATCAATTTATACAGAGAACCATTTCAAATTCTCAAATTTCAAAATTCAAATTATCAAAAACTCAAATTTCAAAGTGTCCTGTTAAAAAACCAAAATAACCAAAATAACCAAATTTCATGTTACTTTTACCTCCAGGACACTTTCATTTTGCTTCAAAGTGTCCTGTTAAAAAACCAAAATAACCAAATTTCATGCAAACACTCAAATTCACATATAATTCTTCAGTATTAACCAAAATAACCAAAGCTTCACAGGACACTTTCATTTGCAAACACTTTATTTTGGTTATTTGTTAATATTTTGGTTATTTGTTAATGAAGAGCTTATCATCAAATACCAAAATGAAGCAATTCAGCAAAATGGGTGATGAGGGTGAAAGAAAGTAAAAGAAAAAACAGATGAGAGGACACTGAAATGCAATATCATGAGAGCACACATCTCTATTCATTAGCACATGAGCAATTCATGAAATTTTTCATATGGATATCATATAATGCAAGCATGGGACACAGGACACCTTTCCTATGCCAATTTTTCTCCTTGCTAATTGCCAAATTAAATGTTTCCAAATTAATTGTTTCCAAAATGTCCATGGGATTTGATGATAAGCTCTTCAGTATTAACAATTTTCACAGGACACTTTCTTTGCATTCTTCAGTATTAACCAAAATAACCAAAGCTTCACAGGACATTTTGATAGCTTGAACTTCCAATATTCATAACCAAAATTAATGCATTCTTCAGTGAAAGTGTAAACAATTTATTCAATAACCAAAATTTTAAGTGAAAGTGTAAATTAGCATTAATATTCATAACCAAAATTAGCAATAAATTATTTACACTTTCACTGAATAAACTGTCCTGTTAACTTCACTGCAAGCTATTGGACATTGGAAGTTAACATGACAACCAAAATTAGCAAAATTAATGCAAAATTAAAAAAAATTCAATACACCCAAAAGTTAACTGCAGTATTCATGAAAGTGTCATGTGAAGAGCTTATCAAAATTTCATGCAATAGCTTATCAAAATGTCCAATAGCTTGCAAGTGTCCTGTGAAGAGCTTATCAAAATGAAGAGAATTCTTGCACTTCCAATAGCTTGCAAGCTATTGGACATTTTGATAGCTTGCACTTTATCCAATTTCATGCAATAGCTATTGGAAGTGCAAGCTTATTAAACAGGACACTTTAAGCTATTGGTTATCAAAATGAAAATGTCCAATAGCTTGCAGTTAACTTTCAACAGCTTATCAGCATTAATGCAATGGAATAAGAATGCACTGTACTATGGTTAGATGGAATGGGAGAACCTCAACCCCTCAACCCCTCAACCCCTCAACCCCTGGGTAATGGACAAATAGGAATTCATTTAGCCACAGAATTAATCAACAACCCCTGTTAAACAAAAGTATACTGTGAAATGAATTCATTTAGCCACAGGACAAAAGTATGAGTGAAGTCATTTCACAGGATATATCCTATTTTCATTTCACAGCTATAAAATTTCAGTTCAATTGCCAGTTGTTTTCATTTCACAGGATATATCTCAAGCACAATAAACATGATTAGTTGCTATGTGTTTTATTTGACACACATAGGACTCATTTCCATATCAACTGAAATGTTAAACAAATTGAATCAAAATTTTGAAACTCATATGACTAGCCAAAGTTTTATGTTAAAAAATAATTTTTATGCCAAATTTCCATACAGCAAATGATCTATTGCCATAAATCAAATTCAAGATACCCAGGATATCTTGAATTGCCAATTTGTCAGTCCAATTGTCAAACATATTCATATTCAAATTTACATATAAACTCAAAGTCATATTCATATTCAAATACAATCTCATACTTAAGCCAATTTCTTCTAGCTATAAAATTTCATTTGCATATGAATTCAATGCAGAAGTCCACATCTCATAAGCATGGACCAAAACAAACTGTCAATTTCAATTTTTGCTATGCTCATTATTTCTAGGTTCAATATTGCAAATACCAATCCAAAATTTTGAAATCCATAACAAAATTCAAGGTTCAATAGTCATTTCAATTTCAAAATGCAAGGTTCAATATTCAATATTCAAGTCAGCTATGCTCATTTTCAAGTTCAGGCAAAATTTTCAAGTTCAGGCAAAATTGTATATTGGTTTGAAAAATAAGCACAAAATGTTAACATTGGTAGGAAAATTTCATTTTAGTTTGAGAAATGGATAAGAGTTGCTTAAATGAGCTTGAAAATACAAAAATTTTATCATTTAGAAAATACAAAAATGTTTCATTCCTGTTTATTATTTGCTCATCAAACATTTTCTGCAATGAAATGTATTTGCTCATTCAAACAGTTCAAACATTTCAAACATTGCAAAATGAAAGTAGCAAAACTGAAATGAAATGAGCAAACATTTCACACATAGCAAGCATAGCAAACATTTCACCAATGATATCATCCATGCCTATGATATAAAATATCAAAGTCCTATAAATATTTCCTGCAAGTAATATTAAAATTTCATTCCCAAAATTTCATTCCCAAAATTTCAGAATGAAATGCAATTTTCAGTGTGCTATCAGTAAAATTTGATTAGTGAAAGTTGATTACTGAAAATTGATTTTCCAATATTAAGTCATTCTCAAAGTTTAAATAATTCTCAAAATATCATAGCAACATTAAATCATTCTCCAATTTGAAATAGCATATCCTGTCAACATTAAATCAACATTAAAACATTAAATCAGGTTATTCATCAAATCAGGTTATTCATTTGATGATAATATTCAATTTGATGGAGCTGAAATCAAGAACTCATTTGATGAACTACATTTCAATTTGATGATATTTGATGATGAACTCATTTGATGATGAACTACATTTCAATATCATCAAATGCATATCAAGAACTACATTTCAATTTGATGATAATATTCAATTTGATTCATCAAATCACCCTCCCTCAACGAAGAGCAAGCACATCAAAAACTCAACAGGTTATTCATCAAATCAGGTTATTCATTAAATCATTCTCCAATTTGCAATAGCATATCATCAAATACCTGGCAAGTTGATTATGAAGAGCAAGTAACTCTCACAAAGCACTCCTGTCAAGCACTCCTGTCAAGTTGAGCAAGTAATCAGTGATAGCTCACAAAAAATAACTGGCTAATGTTTTACATTTTGCTCAAGGGCTTAGAATACGCCAATTATTCCCATCAAATTGCAGTTAACCTTAAAACCATTTTGCTACTATTTCAACACTTTCTCTCAATTTCAAGAAAAATTGTAATTTCTAGCAAATATCACAACTACTAAAAAATTTACCTTTTGAATGGATCACGAAGCAAAACAAACTCGACATTGATATTCTAGAGCTGTGAGATGTCGCCATAGACTGATCAAAACTCGTCAAGGGTCTACTCGATGGCAGTGATGGAGACGTCGTATCCACAGTCTCAATTTCAAGAGATCTGCCATAAGAGTAAATGAAACATTAGAAAAACTACTGGATAAACATTGTTACAAAGAGAGAAGATATGTTTACTTTCTTGATGACACTGTCAATGAAATCCATGGCAAGAACATGGCCAGCTTCTTTTGCCAGTTCGCCAGTATCGACCAATACCAGCCCCAAGCTCAATAATATAATTTCCTTTTTATGGTGGGAGCAGAGAAAAGACCTACATGAAGGAGGTAATGCTTAGTTTCCAAACTTAACATGTCATCATTGATTGATGTTTTCTGATAAGTATACATGATGAGAGCACAATCAAGAAAGATACATCAAGCTCAAGCTAAAGGGGCAGAATATGATTTGTCCAATTTTAAATTTGTAGTCCCTATGAAAGAAACATGTCGTATGAAGAGATAAAGCCATATGTGATTATCGTAGAAAATGGTTAACAGAATTCATTTTTTGTTCTAAATTTATACTTGTGCAAATCATCATAATGTGATTTGTATACTGTGTTGAGAGATACTGCAAGCATTTTCTGTGAACCCAATTTGCCCAACTGCTATCTTAACCTCGTTGGTAGAGCTCAAGTGTCAAATTAGATAATTTTATGTACATCAATGGAACAAATCAAGCTTCATTTAGCGTGGACTCTAGAGGAACCACAAAGAGCATGCAGAAGGGCAGGTCAACACATGCCTATCATTACTTCATCTTTCAAAAGCATTTACTTGAAAACGTTTACGAATGCTACCGAAAGCAAAAACAAAACATACAAAGTTCAGCAACACATATTCAGACTCTAATATTAATATTTTGCATAAGTTACTACTGTCTAATATTAATAATTTGTTCATGGGTACAAACATGAATACCAGTACTTATCCTAATGCACCAACAATTATTCAAAATGAATACCTACAATCACAGGCTAACTGCTGGTACAAACATTGCAATTAGAAAATTTAGAACATGAACATACCCATGATGTATCTGTGAATATTTGGAACCAAAAAATTACAAATTGAATAAAATTCACAAAGTCTCCTTGTAAACCTGCAAATGAAGAAACCCAAGGGCTCGGGGGACCTCGCATGGGAAAACCCAACAACTCAAATAAAATTCACAAAGTCTCCTTGTAAACCTGCAAATGAACCAACAAAAGCAACAAAAAATACGGACACTAAAATCCACAAAAATTAGATCGGCATAACTTCCCAAATGAATCAAAGAAGGAAATAAAAATCCAAAAGACCGCACAAACTTTTTGCATGGATATTTTGAAGGGAGTTTTCCCCAAATCATAGTTTCAACCAAAATAGTACTTAAGGCAACATATTTTTACATCGACTTATAATAATATCACACAACCTAAACTATATGCTAAAAGAAAAAACCCTTAACTATGAACAAATATACACAAAAATACATTCTGGATTGAACAACCATGCAGTCCAATTTCAAAAACACCATCTCTCACAACGGCATTTAAAACCAACAAAATTTACATATGACGCTAGGGCCGTGTGTCCTGAAAATTAAAAATAAAATCATAGATTAGAATAGGAAAATTAGAAACGAAGATATATCTAATTACTTTGTACAACTCACTATTATTACCTTCATCATGTTTAAGCAGAAAACCTTTTACTCATCACATTATAAAAAGATGACGTGTCAAGCTCAATCCAAAGTGGAGAGTTAATAGGATGAGCAATAACCTAGATAAATTAAGAACATAAATTTCCTAGAAAAATTAATATATATTTGAAAATATGGAAAATTTTAAATTTATACATTTATTTACCTTTTTTCGTTGGAGTGGTGGATGTCGTGCTTTCTGGAACCAAGCAAGCTCGGCAAGAACCATCTTCCACTTCTACAACAAAAAAGGTATTTGGATGGTCAATGAAGAGGATATTTTGAAAAACAAAATCTAAGATTTTTATATTACCTCGGAAAAGAAGATTGCTTTGTCTTCAATGTGACTCGTCGCCGTTGCTTGTAAAGTTCTTTTAGCAATTTGCTGAAAATAATAATAATAATAATAAACAGTCACTAATTTTTAATTTCAAAATGGGAATGTTTGTAACGGTATGCATACCTTATCAAAACAAAATCCGATATAACCCCGTAGCCTGACATTTATGTGATTGTTTTGAAGTAACAGAACCTGTGAGAAGAAAAATGTTAATGCAAACATAGTATATTAAAAATATAATGTAGAATTATGATAAGAAACTTACAGTTTTTGCCAAATCTGCATCATCATCTATCTATATAAAAATACAAACCAATATTTTATCAAACAATGCATACCGAAAACTATTAAGTCATGCAATGAAATGTAGTAAAGGAAAAAATTTCTTACCCTGCCATATATGGTAATGTGGGTCCACATTTTAAAGCTTGGTAACGTATGATAATGCTATACATGCATGTTAGACAACAATCGATAATAATTTTTTAAAAGATCATTTAAACAAATAATATAAATAAAACAATGTAAAGAAAGAAAGTTAAAAAACTTACATACAATTTTTATCATTCATTGGAAATCATAGCAGAACTTCTGGGTAAACGATGTTTACTGTGTTATTTATGTTGGGCTGAAGAAGGACACATACACGATCAAAAGATGTGCACCTTGAAAGTGCAACATAAAGATGTCCATGACTGAAAACTGGGGTCCGCAAATCAACTCCAACGAATTTTACAGATTGTCCTTGGGCTTTATTAATCGTCATAGCATATGTCACACGGACAGGAAACTGCCTTCTTGTCATATGAAAAGGTAATTCTGTAGCCGATGGTGACAAAGATATTCTTGGAATAAACACAAAACAACCGGCTTTATCCCCATTTAAAATTTGAGCTTCAATGACACGTGATGCACATCTGACAACCATCAATCGAGTGCCATTGCAGAGCCCGTCTTTTGGTGCAATATTTCGTAATAAAATAATAGGACAACCAACCTTAAGCTCAAGTGTAAATTGTGGCAACCCAGGAGGATCCAAAGAGTTTATGTACTCAGTTGGATATCTATTCATAATGGTTGGATCGGTTTCATCATTTTCAGAAAAACTGTCTGCAGCTTGATACGTAATCTTCTGTCCCGGAAAAATGTTTAATGCAGCAGCATTTATAAAAGTAACATCATCATTCCGTGCAGAAAGAATTATTCGTTCAGTAAGGTATGCCGAAGTCACGGCACCCTCAATATCAAGCTGCGGATAAATTCGAAGTATTAACTCGTTTAAATCCTTGCACCTGAATATGTTAGAAGGAAGTTCTACCACTTCTGTAGGATTTGTCCCAACCTAATACATATAGATATAATTTTAGTGAAGGAATGGCTATGATAAAAATAGTAAGTAAAATTAAATTAGGCATGAAATAAAATACCTCCAAAATAAATTTTGCAAAATTTGCATTCTCAACCGATGAGTTATTTAACCGCATATTTTGATCCAAGATCAAAACTTGTACATAGCACCATAATAAAGATCGTCTCAATGAGGCACCAACAATTTCTTCTCGAACCCCCTTTGGTATGACGGGCAAGATTTGTCGGAAATCCCCACCAAGAACAACAGTAATACCACCAAATGCTCTAGGGTTATCACACATATCTTGTAACGATCGATCCACTGCCTCAACACAGTGCCGATGTTGCATAGGTACTTCATCCCATATTATAAGTTTTGCTTTTCTGAATAATTGAGCTTGCATGGATTGCTTGCTAAAATTACAAATTGAAGTATCATGCACATCTAACGGGATACGAAATGTGGAATGTGCAGTCCGACCTCCGCTAAGTAGCAATGATGCAATACCGGAAGACGCGACGGTGATAACTATATTTCCAAGACTACGCAACATTGTTGCTATTGCATTGTACAAAAAAGTCTTTCCAGTTCCAGCACCACCGCTCAAGAAGAATGTAGTACCTTTATTTTCAAATACTGATGAAGTAATTGCTGAATAAGCATTGCGTTGTGCATCATTGAGGCAATCAATGTCTTTTTGTGCATCCAATTGTTTCGCTTTATTTATAAGTTCCTGATGTTCATGCAACAATCTATTGCCAACAATTTCATTCCAATCTCCAGCAGAAAGTGGCATTGGTGGAAAGTCGGATAGACACTTACCGTACTCCTCAAGCAATTCATTGATAAGGAATAATCCATAATCTTCAAGTTGGCCTTGAGTTGGGGTAGAAATTGCAAATAAAGTTTGCAATTTATGTGGAAGATCATCGCAAATGTGCATTGAAAATTCATTCCATAATGCAAGGGGGTCGATCGACACACATTCGATAAGAATAATACAAAACAGTCTTCGTAATTGATATCCTGTTTTCATAATTGAAGCCTCGGCAAGACATTGTCTCCACTCGGAATCATCTTCAAGAAGACCTCTTGCAATACATGTTGCTTTGAATGTAGGGTACTCGATCGAATTGAATGTGCGTAAATTTTCCCACGATGTTGGCCCTTTAACAACTGTTAGTAGCAACCGTAGATAAAATCTCTCACCAGAATTAGGGGAGGCAAAATACATTCTGCCAATGGCATATCCAGATTGTCTTGGAGTCCAGACCTTTGTTGACGAATGCCACACAAACTTTTGGGGAAATTCTTGATATGTGAGATCATGCGCAGACTCATGTAAAGCACAACATGTAAAAAATTCAGTCAAAGTTGTCTTATCATTTTCAGCCCTAGACCTTATTGCATCTACATCTTCATCTGGATCAAAAATAACACGGTGTTGCCCTGGTAAATGAAGTATCAATCTTTGAACTGACGGAATCTCTTGATGCAAAGGATGCTCGAATATTCGCCAGGCAGCCTCAGGTGGTCCAATATATCTTGCATCAAGGTATTGTTGGATCTCATTTACTGCGCCCAATACCATTGTGGTCCGATCATGACCTTTATAAATATACTTATGAATGTACTTCACACATCTTACCCCGGCACAAACTTCGACATTAATGTGGCAGTTAAAGCGCCTTGAGAGATACCTGTTGTGCGGAACAACATCGCGGTTATCAACCTGATGCCCCCTTACAGTATATAGATGCCCATTACTACGACGACGGTAAATAGGATATCCATCACGATCCAAGGTTGTTGCATCTGCATAATTTCGAGGGTATTTCTTAGTACACTTACCATTTTCCATGCATGAGGCATTTGGATTCCGAGCACCACATGGTCCATGTACCATACATTTTGACACAGTATCGAATAATGCAGGATCTTGAGCAGGATCAGGAAATTCAGCACATACAATTCTATCCACTTGATCACATGTATGAATCTTATCGGGTCCACGAAGAAAGAAAAGAGCATGCATATGTGGAAGACCCCGTTTCTGAAATTCAATTGTAAATACATGTGCTACTTTCTTTCCAAATACATTATTGCCATCAATCTCCTTCATCAAAGCCTTTCTTTTTAACTCAAATACACATGCGACTAAATCTGGACGGTCGGTAGCCTTTTGATTGGGCAGTAGAGCCGAAGTAATTTCTGGCCACTTTGGATTTGCGGTCATGGTAAGAAAAATATCCGGGTGCTGGTTATAACGTGTGATAGCCATCGAGTCTTGAAATATTTCAAACATGTGACGTGCACTGCCAGTGAAAGATGAAGGAAGTATCATGTGCTGTCCAATTTGGTCGCATCTGGCATATGCATCGATATCTGCAAGACCCTGATAGAGCTCTGAGCGGAGTTTTCGTTGATTAAGTTTGATGAATGTCAAACGATGTTGCTCAATTGCTGCCCAAGCATCAACTATGAACTCCTGGAATAACTTTCCCGCTCTCAAAATTGAAGAATACTCGTTCTGTCTTTCAAACATACGGTAGCTATAAAACTCACACATAGTCAGGCGTCTACTTGATGCTATGTTTTGAACTGGATCCCACTGCTTCAACTCAGGTTCCCATCCAAGCTGACCATCAGGAAATAATAAGACGTAGTGTAATGGTAAGTATGCAGGATGAGTCTCATTGATTTGCATTAATTGATGATTTCCTCGAAGATGTAAAACTATATCTCGCATCCCGGAAGGTCGATAGCCATCGCCAGGTAAAATAACCGCAATCTCATCTACGGTTGGGAGGTTATAACGGCGACGATCCTTGTTTGAATTGTAATGCAGATATACAGGAAGATCATGTCCACATGAATCTGCTTGAGATAAAATAGAATACGCCTGACAATATAGTTTGATGAATGGATTTATGCCCGATAAACAATTTTGAATAATTTTTAAGACATCCTTGCTCAAATGTGGATTTCTATTACTTCGGAACTCCATAGCAGAATCCGGATCATATATGTAAAGTTGACAATAACTTGCTGTTTGATCCGGTTGGGGCAGAAGTGATCCTGTTCGATGGCGTAATTCTCCATGAATTGTAAATATGTTCGGGCCCCTGCCAGCAATCAATCTTTGATCCATTGTCACACCAAGGCTAGTAAATGCATTAGCTGCATTATACTCCCGAGTATACATTCGAAATGATTTTGATGCCTCACTGTCACCATCATATAATTCTCTAAGTGATGGAGGGGGTTCATTAAGTTTCGGCAATTTTACTTTTCCTTGCAAACAACATGTTCCAAAAAGATGTGTTCTCAAAGTTGACTTCGACAACTGTTCATCCAACCAGTGTAAGGCTGAACAATGAGGGCATGGAATGTTCATTAATCCAAGATGGTGCCGACCAAAATCAACCAGAGTTGGTGGACCAGAGCCATGCTGAGTTGACCGACATCGGAAGATCGAGGATGAGCCAGCGTCTTCTTGTTCAACTGGAGAAGTTGTTAATCCAGGTGTTATTTGAGGTATACAGATAGGAGTCATATATCGAGATATGTTTCGTTGAGCTTTTTCTCGTTCTCTCCTTTGACATTGAGCTAAACACCTAGCCAAAATAAAACCATAATAATTAAATAAAATTAAGTTACATTAAAGCAGAGGAGCTCTTATGAATAATAACCTGGCATATGGTTCATCATCTTCAGCACATATCGTAGCGTTGTGCGAGGCTGAGACCTCATCTACATGTTCAACGGGAGAAGTTGGTACTGCATATGTGCTTTGAGGCATGTCGAGTACACTGGTAGGAGTCATATATCGAGATGTGCTTGCTTGTATTTGTTCTCGTTCTCTCCTTTTGCGTTGAGCTAAAGCCCTATCCAAATTTAAACAGAAAAATAAACACAACTAAAATACATGGTTTGGTGAAAAGGTTTTATGTACAGTCGGGTTGATAATGACCTGACAGATGGTCCAGGAACTTGCCCGGAAATCATATCGTTACGCGAGGCCGAGACAGCATCTTCTTGTTCAACCGGAGAAGTTGTCACGGCTGGTGTTATGTGAGGTATATCAAGGACACCGTCAGAAGGCAGAGCATGAGATATGTTTCGTTGTTCCTGTTCTCGTTCTCTCCTTTTTCGTTGAGCTAAAGCCCTATACAAATTTAAACAGAAAAATAAACACAACTAAAATACATGGCTTGGTGAAAAGGTTTTATGTACAGTCGGGTTGATAATGACCTGACAGATGGTCCAGGAACTTGTCCAGAAATCATATCGTTACGCGAGGCCGAGACAGCATCTTCTTGTTCAACCGGAGAAGTTGTCACGGCTGGTGTTATGTGAGGTATATCAAGGACACCGTCAGAAAGCAGAGCATGAGATATGTTTCGTTGTTCCTGTTCTCGTTCTCTCCTTTTTCGTTGAGCTAAAGCCCTATACAAATTTAAACAGAAAAATAAACACAACTACAATACATGGCTTGGTGAAAAGGTTTTATGTACAGTCGGGTTGATAATGACCTGACAGATGGTCCAGGAACTTGTCCAGAAATCATATCGTTACGCGAGGCCGAGACAGCATCTTCTTGTTCAACCGGAGAAGTTGTCACGGCTGGTGTTATGTGAGGTATATCAAGGACACCGTCAGAAGGCAGAGCGTGAGATATGTTTCGTTGTTCCTGTTCTCGTTCTCTCCTTTTTCGTTGAGCTAAAGCCCTATACAAATTTAAACAGAAAAATAAACACTACTAAAATACATGGCTTGGTGAAAAGGTTTTATGTACAGTCGGGTTGATAATGACCTGACAGATGGTCCAGGAACTTGTTCAGAAATCATATCGTTACGCGAGGCCGAGACAACATCTTCTTGTTCAACCGGAGAAGTTGTCACGGCTGGTGTTATGTGAGGTATATCAAGGACACCGTCAGAAGGCAGAGCGTGAGATATGTTTCGTTGTTCCTGTTCTCGTTCTCTCCTTTTGCGTTGAGCTAAAGCCCTATACAAATTTAAACAGAAAAATAAACACAACTAAAATACATGGCTGGGTGAAAAGGTTTTATGTACAGTCGGGTTGATAATGACCTGACAGATGGTCCAGGAACTTGCCCGGAAATCATATCGTTACGCGAGGATGAGACAGCATGTTCTTGTTCAACCGGAGAAGTTGTTATGGCTGGTGTTATGTGAGGTATATCAAGTACACCGTCAGAAGGCAGAGCGTGAGACATGTTACGTTGTTCTTGTTCTCGTTCTCGTTCTCTCCTACTGCGTCGAGCTAAAGCCCTATCCAAATTAAGCCCAAACTAATTACAATTAAAATACATTATTAGCGTATATTAGATGTTCATTTTGTGAATATGGTAGATGTTCAATTAAAATACTCCAAATTTGGAATTGGGTGAATATGTTCATGTTGAGAATGAACACTCCCAGTTTCTAATTGAGAATTTCAGAATTTGAGTAGTTATTGAACTTCAATGTCAAATGCACAAATTCCATATCTTCAGAAATTTTAGAATTGCAAATTACATGAGAAATATTCCCAAAGTATACTCTTCGGAAATTTGAGAATTTCAGAATATGAGTACTCAAATTCCATATCAATAACTCAAATTTCAGAAGAGTATACTGCATGAGAAAAATTTGAATACTCAAGTTTCAGAAGAGTATACTTCTATGTGTCCTGAGAATTTTTGAATATATCTGAATTATCTCAATCCTCAGGACACATATATCTGAATATTTGCTGAGGATCACTTGAGAATTTTTGCATTCTAGCATTGCTTCTATGATCCTCAGGACACTTTGAATGGTATCAAAATATCAAACTCACATTTCTACTGCATAATTCCAAACTCACATTCTCATTAGCTCAAATCAGTACATTCAAATTCACATTGCTTCTATGCTTTCATATTACGAGTTTGATATTATGAGTTTGGAATTATCCATTCTCAGGACAATCAGTTTGACAATCAGTACATGCAAAATTTGATACCATTCTCAAAATATCAAACTCACATTGCTTCTATGATCCTCAATCCAATATCAAACTCACATTGATAATGGATAATTCCAATATCAACTCATAATCAACATTGACATTGCTACTGGGCTTAACATAATTTACAGCCATATCAACAATGGTTATCAAAAATCTACTTATCAACAATATTTATCAAATTTTTATCAACATCTATCAACAATCAACAATGGTTATCAACATAACATAATTTTGATATGGCTGTTTATCAAAAAAATTAGTGTATGTGTATTCAAAAAATTAGTGTATGCAATGTTTATCAATAGAACTTAGTGTATGTGTATTCAAAAAAATTAGTCCATGTCAACAGGATATTCATTCAAATTTTGTCAGGATCAGGATTTAAATTGAGGATCATAAATTGAGGATCAGGATCAGGATTCACTTTAAATCCATGTCAACATTCAATGAGAATTTCAAGGTAACATAGTGTGCTTCTCTTCAGGATCAGTATTTTGCAACTTGATTTATGTCAAAAAAGCATATCTCAAGTTTGTGAGAGCTCAATTCTTTTAATATAAGCATCAGGATTCACCAAGTCTCAAAGACGCAAACTAAACCAATTCTCAAAGATTCACCAATTCTTTTAATATAAGCATCATGATTTTCAAACTAAACCAAAGACATATACATATACCTCATTGTATAATTTATACATATACCTCAAAATACTGTCAAAATTATACATATACCTAGATGTATATCCTCTAAAGTATACATATACCTCAAACATATACATCTAGATGTATATCCTCAAAATACTATCAAAATTGAATTGAGGATCAGGATATCTGTCAAACTTGTAAACTTGCAAACTCAAAATTAAAATAGATGTATATGTATCCTCAAAAAGAATTGAGGATCAGGATATCTGTCAAACTTTCAATGAGGATAATAAATGTGAACATTCAAAAAAATGTGTATGTGTATTCAAACACATATCAACATTCAATACACATACACATATCGTGAATGAATACACAAATTTCAGTGAGGATATTCATTTATTATCCTCAAATACATGAAGGAATGAGTTGACAGGATATTATCCTCACTGTGAACTCATTTCAGTGTGAATTCCTCAATAATAAATGTGAACTCATTTCAGTGTGAATGGATAATATTCAAACTAAACCAAAGACATATACATATACCTCATTGTATAATTTATACATATACCTCAAAATACTGTCAAAATTATACATATACATAGATGTATATCCTCTAAATTATACATATACCTCAAACATATACATCTAGATGTATATCCTCAAAATACTGTCAAAACTTACATCCAGGACATTTTTTGTAATATACTGATAACCCTGGACATTTTTTGTAATAGATTTGTATACGACATAACCCATGACATTTTTTGGACATTTTCTCATATGACAACCCAATTTCTCAAGATATCCTGCTCATATGACATAACCCAATTTGGATAACATTTTCTCATATGAGTTATGGAGGAATAGACATAATCAATATGAGGAATAGACATAACCCAATTTGGATGACATTTTCTCAAGATATCCTGCTCAATATGAGGAAATTTGGCCATCTGACCAAAACCATGTCCAATACAGGATTCACTAATAAGTCCACATGTCCAATACAGGATTCTCAAAAATGCATTCTCAAATTGCAGTGTTGCTTGCATATCAATGTCATGTTAAATAGGAAACCAATTCTAGGATAAATATGGGCTCATTTTTGGGATTTTTCATAGTATTAATACTCAATATCAAATTGGGATTGCAATTTCTTTCAAATGGAATGAATTTGAATTGACTGAAATTTCATTCAAATGGAATGAATTTGAATTAATACTCAATATCAAATTGGGATTGCAATTTTCATAGTATTGCAATTTCTTTCAATATGGGCTCATATCCTGCTCAATATGAATCTAATGGAATGAATTTGAATTCAAAATTATCAGGATATCCTAAAACTTGAGAATCAAAAAATTTGAACTCAATAGGCTGACAATTTCTTTCAAAAATTTTGAACTCAATTTGCATATTGGATTATCCTGAGAATTTTTGATATTCATATTAACAATTTCACTCAATTTTGAACTCATATTAACTCAATATCATGTTCAATTGACAGTTCAATTTTAAACTCAAATTTTTATATTCATATTAACTCAATTTTGAACTCAATATTTGATATTCATATTAACAGTTCAATTGACTCATTTTGAACTCAATTTTTGATATTCATATTAAAAATTTTGAACAGGATAGTGAAATCAATTTGCATATTGAAATATCCTGAGAATTTCTCAGGATTTTATGGGATATTTATATTAACAATTTATTTCCATATCCTGAGAATAAAAAATTATAACTCAATAAGCTGTCAATATCCTGTCAAAGTTGTAATAACACTAAAAAATGATTCAAAAATTCATTCACATAACACTCAAGCAATTTTACAGTGTTATTATCTTGGAATACTTCAAAGTATGTATTCAGTATAAGCTTGGAATAAAAGCTCACCAATTTGCATATGAAGAGCTATCAAGATATAATGTTAGAATTTATGCAAATTCTAATACTTCAAACTTGTTAAAACTCATTTGCATAAAATTTGCATTAGAATTTGCATAAAATACTCAAGCTCATTTGCATAAAAGCTTCATTTGCATAAAATTTTATGCAAATGAATACTCAAACAATACTCAAGCTTTCATTTTAAAACTCATTTCTCAATATTAGAATTGTTATATCTCTAATAGAATTGTTATCTCTATTAGAATAGAATTGTTCTAATAGAAAGTCTCAAGTACTCAAGCTCATTATGCAAATAAAATACTCAAGCTCATTATGCAAATAAAATACTCAAGTACCTGTCAAAGTTTGAAGTATTAGAATTTGCATAAAAGCTCATTTCAGTTTGCAAAATAAACATGGAGAAATCAGTTTGGGATATCTACAAATATACTCCCTAGCATTATCAAGATATAATGTACTCACCCAGTACAAAATCCTCAAAGTACACATATTTCAAACAGTTGATGAACACTGGAATGTTAATATTGAGTGATAGTGCAAAATCCTCAACAGTTGATGAAAACTGGAATTTTCCAACTAAACCAAACCAAATGAAATCCCATTTAAACTGTGAAATGAAACCAAATGAAATCCCAGTGGAATTTGGAATAAAAACTTTGTTTTGATATCATGCATAGTAACTTACACCAAACCATAGCAGACAAATGTTAACTTGGATTTATTAACTTGGATTTATGTTAAAAATGTTAAAAATTGAACATTATTAACTTGGATTTATGTTTATCAAAACTTGGATAACACATATTAACAGGACAATGAGATAATTTGATCATTTTGATAATTTTGATAAAATTGAGATAATTTTGATCCATTCCAAAATTTGATCATTGTATCAACTGAGAAAAAAAGTTATATAACTCAGAAATTCCATGTATCAAGTATCAACTGAGAAAAAAAAGCTATCACATATAACTTCAGATTCAATGAGAAATTTTTTATCACATGTATGAAAAAGCTTAGGACAATGAGATAACTAAGAAAGCTTAGGAAACTTGAGATTCAATGAGATTCAAACTCAGAAATTTTGATCATATAACTAAGAAATTCAAGTTATCACATGTATGACTAAGTTATAACTAAGAAAGCTTAGGACAATCCTGTTTACCCCCATTGCAATGTTCACCAAAAAAATTCAAGTTATAACTAAGAAAGCTTAGGACAATCCTGTTTACCCCCATTGCAATGTTCACCAAAAAATTGCAGACATAAAATTTGATTCAAGTTAACAGGACAATGTTTATCAAAAAAGTTTGTATTATCATATGTGTTAACAGGACAATGTATTATCATATGTGTTATGAAAAGAAATGAAGAACACAAAGTGTGCAATGAAAATCCTGTCAGGCAATCAAGATTTTTGAAATTGCATCCATGTAAAAAACACCAAATTCAGGCCTATCTCAATTTACAGTGTGCATTGGTGGCAATCAAAATTTTGAAATTGAAAAAGTGTGCATTGGTGTTTTTTACATCCATGTCAACATTCAATGAGAATTTCAAGTTAACATCCAAGTTCTCATTGAAAATATTGATTCCCTGTGTTGTGAAAATTACATCAATGAGATTCTCATTGAATGTTGAAATTCTCATTGAAAATACATCCAAGTTCACATTCAATGATTGATTGCCCTGCAAATTGTTTGCAGGGCATTTGCTCCAAGTTCACATTCAATCATTGAATGTTGAATTTCAAAATGAGTAATTTTGATTGATTGCACATCAATATTGATTGATTGCTCCAAGTTCAGATTGATTGCAGGGCAAATTGAACAAATTTGATCCAAGTTCACATCAATGGTGTAATTTTCACACATATCCATGTCAACACATTTGCCCTGCAATTTGGGAGGGAAACCAAGTTCACATTCAATCATTGAATGTTGAATTTCAAAATTACAGCAATATTGATTGCCTGTGTTTTGATCACAGTCAATGAGAAAATTACATCCAAGTTCAATGAGAATTTCAAGTTAATATTTTTGGGTGTATGTGTGCACACATGGAGAAAATTACATCCAAGTTCAAAAATTATTTTTTGTGAACAGATATCCAAGTTCATTGGTGTATGTGTGCATATGTTAACAGATATCCAAGTTCAAAAATTACATCCAAGTTCAAAAAAAATGAAGAACACAATTTTCAATCTTCAATCACTCAGTTATCACATATGCTACTGATAATAAAAAATATCAGTAATTATCAACATTCAATCTTCATACATCATAAAAAATATCTACAAAAAAATTGAGTATTGTCCTGCAAAAATGAAATTGAGTATGGTCCTGCCAAAAAATTGAGTATATCTCAAAAATGTGATAAATTTTTGAATATGAAAAAAACAATACTCAAGCTTTCATTTGCAAACTCATTTATTAAAATATTCTTTCAATTGCAGTTGCAAACTCATTTTGAATATAAAATTCAGTTTATATTGGGTGTATTGACTGAAATATTCTGTCAAGTGCAAACTTAATTTCAAACTCAAATTCAAACTCAAGCTTTCCTAAATTTCAAACTCAAGCTTTGTCCTGTCACTCAAACCCAACATTCAAAAATTAATATATGTCCTGTCTTTCAAATTGGATAGAGCTTCATCACCATAGCAAAAATTTGTTTATAGCAATGAAAAAAGGCAAAGTTCACAAAGCTCACCAATTCACAAAGGATGTGATGAAGCCCTCAAACCCACAGAGCTCACCAAGAGCTTATCAAAATGAAAAATCTTATCAGCAAGCTCCCATCCAATTTCATTTCAAGTATAATCTGGAATTTGAAATCTGCACAGGACAAAATTCAATAAGCTTATGAAATCAAGTATGTAATCATCCCACACAAATTCACATGACAATTTTTTGCACACACAAATTCAGTTTATAATCATCCCACACAAATTTCCCACACAAAGTTTGGGAATATTGCATAGAGAATTCAGTTATTCAGTTATTTTTGAATATGTAAAAAACAATACTCAAGCTTTCATTTGCAAACTCATTTCTTAAAATATTCTTTCAATTGTAATTGCAAACTCATTTTGAATATAAAATTCAGTTTATATTGGGTGTATTGACTGAAATCAAATTCAATTTATTCACTCAAGCTTTCAGTTGCAAACTCATGTCAAGCATACAATTCATAATTCACAGGACACTTGCTAATATGAAAATTCACAGGACAAAATTCACAGGACAAAATTCAAAATCCACAATTCAATAAGCATACAATTCATAATCTTCACAGGACACTTGCTCATTTGAAAATCTATATTCAAAATCAAGTTTGAAATCTTCATGTATAATCTTCATGTATAAGCTTATGAAATCAGGTATGTCAAGCATATTCAAAATTTGACCTTGCTCATTTGAAATCAAGTATATATTCAAAATTAAATCTATTCAATAAGCAAGTATTCAAAATTTCAGTATTTGCAATATTTATATGGTTTAATAAGCAAGTATGTAAAATGAGCAAGTATTCAAAATTTTCTCATGGATAACATGACTTTCTCTCAACTCATGTTCAATGAGAATTTTTGCAATTTATCACATTTTTTCATATTTCAGTGTATACCCTGAAATTTATTGGGTATACACTGAATTTCAATACACTGAAAATATGTATATACATTTTTTCATTTTTTCACATTTTTTCATGACTATTGGGTATACTATACTATACACTGAAAATATGTATATACACTGAAAGTATGTTTTTTTCATATGTATATACACTGAAATAGTCATGAGAAAAAACACTCAATAGTCATGTTATACACTGAAATAGTCATGTTATTCAAAATGAGAAAGTATGAGTATATTCAATGAGCAAGTATGTAAAATGAAATTGAGTGTTTTTTATTTTTCAATTTCAGTTTGGAGAAAGAGCCATGGAGAAGAGGAAGAGCTCACCGAGATTCTTGATGTGCTTGAGGAAAAAAATTGAGGAGAAGAGGAAGAGATGAGGTAGAAGATGAAGGCTTGAGGTCGTGAAGAAGCTCAAAGAACTGAAATTAAGAAAAAAAAAAGTGAGGGTGAAATAAAAAAATTGAGTAGAAGAGGAAGAGCTCACCGACGTAGAAGATGAAGGTGCTTGCTCTTCTTGCTATCCCTTGCTCTCCCTTGCTCTGCTTGCTGGAGGTAGAAGATGAGCTGAGGAGGAACGTGAGATGGGATGTGATCAAACGTGAGATGTGAGGTAGAAGATGAGCTGATCTTCTCCCAAGCTCCCGCGCAAAATTCCCTCCAAAAATTTCCCTCCAAGTGTGATTTGATCAAAATACAGAGGAGAGGAATGTAAACGTGAGTTTGATTTCAAAATTTGTGATTTGAAATTGTGATGTGATTTCTTATATCTATCTATTCTATAAAATATCCAATTACACATAACCAAATTTCTCATACCTCAATTTCTCATACCTCAATTTCTCATACCCTATATACAAACATCACACCCAATTACACATAAACAAACCAAATTCAAATTCTCTTATCCAATATCTCTTATCCATTATCTCTTATACAATACACATATCCACATACAACAATACACATAACCAATATCTCTTATCCAAATTCTCTTATCCAAAAACCCATGATAACATCCCTGTTTTATAATATAGATTGAATGTCCTGCAAACCTTCCAGACATGGTATAGAAAAGTACCCATATGAATGTGATGTCCATTCATGACCAATCACTCAACCATGTTATATGTAAATTTGTCACACATATGTCACTTGATATGCTGATATACATTCGTCACTTGATATCAGAAGACAGTGAGATAAAGAAGACAGTAACATAACGCGTATGTCACTTGTCTGTAATCAGTGGAATATGAGAAGTATGATAAGATTAAAGATTAATTTTGGTAAAAATATAGGATTTTGAAGGCAAAAGGTGGGGTTTTAGGGCTAAATATGAGAGCTAGGGAAGATGATATTTTCTTGATTTTAATAAAAATACAAGATAGTTGGCCTCAATTCGAGAGGAGAACCGCTCTCCTAATGATCTCAATTCGAAAAGAAAACTGCTCGCCACAAGATAGGTCTTCACGTAGGCCTCAATATCATCCCTCATACAAGGCCAATAGTACGCATCCGCGAGAAGTGCCAATGTCTGATGCACTCTTGGATGCCCCGTTCATTGAGAGTCATGTCACTCTTTTAGAACTTCCTACAACATGTTCACGAATAATGGCATGTACACCCATCTTTCCTTGGTGTAGAGTAAGCCGTACTGAAGCCAGAACCTCTGAGTTTTTTCCTTTGGCATATTCTACTGAATTTGCCGTTGGACTTGCATTAGGCCTTTTTTATCCGATCAAGCAACGAACGTTGTTGCTGGCTCACCATAACTGTGAGTTTGCCTTTCGACTTAGTGCGTCTGACATCAAGTTTGCTCGGCCTGGCTTCTATTCCAGCACATAGTCAAACTCTTCCAAGAAGTCTTGCCATCTTGCTTGCTTGTAAGACAATTTCTTTTGGGTTTGGAAGTAGCTAATGACCACTGATGAGTGGTTTATATATATATATATATATATATATATATATATATATATATATATATATAACGCTCATCTCATACGCATTTAGCCTCATTTTATCCATCATTTCATTCTATTTACCCCTCTTTGTTTTCTTTTTTACTTTTTGGGTCATTCGTATGCGTTTCAGGTGAATATGAATGATATCGGGGCTCTAGAGCGGGAAAAAGGTGAAAAAGTGCCAAAAAGAGTCAAAGAAGTGAAAGGAGCAAGGCGAGGAGATGGAATCAAAAGAAGGAGAATCCAAAAGAAAAGAGCTCAACGCGACCGCGTGGGATACCCACGCGACCGTGTGGAAGGTATCAGACAGCAGCCCAAAAGAGCAACATAAGCATTCGATGCGACCGCATGGGAGTCCCATGCGACCGCGTCGATCTAACACACTTGAGGCTAAAGTGCGTAACTTCTTGGAATCGACGCGACCGCATCGATTCCACGACGCGATCGCGTCGATATTTGATATTTTGAAGGCCAAAATGTGTGTAACTTCCAAGAATCTACGCGACCACGTCGATTTCTAAACGACCGCATCGACCATGTCGACGCGACCACGTCGATTCGTCAAACGACCACGTAGAAGAGCTCATCCCAAGCCAAAGAGGAAAGGAGTCACGCGGTCGCGTGGCTATCCCACACGACCGTGTGGAGGCGATGCCACAAGAAGCGCACAAGCCTCACAAAGACTAAAGATCTACTCACAACTCTGTAGTTATCTTCACTCCATCTTATTTTTCATTCGAAGAGCGTCTCGTCCCGATTCCAACGCATATTTATTTGTATTTTTTCGAGATCGGAGCGATTTTATATATTTTTTGGAAGATTAGGCTGTGCTACAGAATTTTCCATGCGACTGCATGGAATTCCGTAAACGGACGTTTCGGGTCGGATTTTTGCTTACCCGTTAGTGTTTCTAACTGGGTAAGTGGGTATTTAAGGGGTTTCTGCACGTTTTGAGAGGGGGGCCGACCCTTGGAGGCGTTTTCTTCCCTTTTCACCTTCTTTTCTTAATTTTAGGAGTAGGATTAGGTTTAGATTAGTTTTAGATGCTTTTCTTCGTGGATGTTAGCGTGGAATTGACGACTCTATGTATTGCAACCATTGAAGATGAGTATTCCTTGATTTGCTCTTTATGTTTTTATTATTATTTTGCAATCTCTTATTGTTCTTATTGTTTATCTTTGTGACTATTTGATGTTTTCTTTATCGTTCCATCGATTCCACGTAGGTAACAATAATCTAGGATCGAACTAGTATTCGATTACCCAACCTCCATGCGAACGACCCGTATAACGCTACGACGATAGCCGTGCGCTTGCAGTTTACAAATATATAAAACTCCAACAACCACATTCTTAGTCTTCCCTACAAACTTAGAGCTAAGTAAGTAGTGCCTTTATATTCACAAGCACTGGACCGTAGTCGTCATTTCCTTCTCTTGAACGGTGTACCTCCGTTCAGTGTCATTCAACTTCCGACTCTTGTAGGCAATATGGTGTCCATCTTGCATTAACACCCATCCGATGGCGAAGTCACTCTCATTGGTATTGACTTTATAGGGCTTACTGAAGTCTGGAAGGGAGAGAACCGGCTCCTCGGTTATCAATGTCTTTAATCCTTCGAACGCTTTCTGGCACTTCGGGCTCCAGCTCCAAGCCTGATTTTCTTCAACAAGTCTATCAATGGAGCTGCGATAGTTGAATAGCCTCAGATGAATCTTCGATAGTAGTTTGCCAACCCGAGGAATGACCATAGCTCTTTCGCCTTAGTGTGAGGTTTCCACTCTTGAATTACCCCAACTTTCCCTTGGTCCATCCTGATTTGGCCACTGCCGATGACGTGCCCCAAAAACACTACTTCCTCCTTTGCAAACTAGAGTTTTTCCTTCTTCACGTATAGCTCGTTTTGTCGAAGGGCCTCAAACTTTTGCCTCGAGTGTTCCCAATGCTCAGAGATGCCTCGGCTACATATCACTATGTCGTCGAGGTACACAACGACAAAGCGGTCTAAGAAGGGCTCCCGTACTTTGTTCATCAGAGTGCAGAAAGTTGCGGGAGCATTCGTGAGACCAAATGGCATGAGTAAGAATATGTATGATCTGTACATCGTCACACATGCCATCTTTGGGTCATCTCCTTCAGCATTCCGCACCTAATAGTACCCCAATCGAAGATCTAGTTTAGTGAAGTACCTCGACTGCCTCAGCCGATCGAACAAGTCTGCCACCAGAGAAATTAAGTACGTGTTCTTCACCGTGACTTTGTTGAGTACCCATTAATTTATGCACAGCCGAGGAGAACCATTGTGCTTCTTCTGAAAAAGCACCGGTGCACCATTAGGAGCATTAGATGGTCGAACGTATCCAACATCCATCAAGTTCTTCAGTTACTTCCGAAGTTCCTCCAACTCTGGTGGATTCATCCGATAAGGTCTTATCGCTGGTGGTGGTGCACCCGGCATCAACTCGATCTTATGGTCTACCTTCCTCTTGGCTAGCAAGTTAGCAATTTCTCGGGCATAATGTCTTGGTACTCTTTCAAGACGGACTGGATATCCTTGGGCACCTCATCATCTTTCGTTGGGCCTTCCTCCATCTTCACCGAGGCGATGAAGGTCAGCTCGTTCCTTCGAAGCCTCTAGAAGCGTTGAATAGCCTAGAGGATCTTGCTTGATAAGGCATGCTCTCTTTGGATCGGGATCGTGCAAGCCTTGCGCTCGAGGAATTATATTGCGTTTGCATATGGAACCAACAAGGCATTCATTCGGTTTAGAAACTCCAAGCCGATAACCACATCGAAGTCATCCATGCCCATCACCGTCATGTCCATCGGACCAGATCATTCTCCCATTCTCACTTGTATTTGCCTCGCTACGCCAAAGATGTGAGTAGGTTTCGAGTTGACGGTCTTGATGGTCCCCTTCTCTTAGTTACCGTGAGGTCCAAATCATCGACCACCCTACTAAAAATCAAGAAATAAGAGGCACATGTATCTAGGAGAGCTTTGAAGGTCTTACCAGCAATCACTGTCTCTATGAACATAGGCATCCTTGGCCTTTTATCCACCTTGGCGTGAATGGCATTGCGACGACATAGCAAGTTCACCATCATCTCCTTTTATTGCTTCTCTTCTTTATTCTGAATTAGGGCAGCAAGATTGGCCTACTTCGGACACTCCTAAGCTTTGTACAGACATTCGCAAAAGTAGCATTGGAGTTTCTTCGTGCGGTCCTCCTTGGCTTCCTCAAAGGACTTGCCTTTCTATTGTTTCTGCTTAGGTTGGGAGTCTTTGGACGGTTCTCTCTCCCCCAACTTTGCCATGGTTTACCCTCTCTTTCTTTGGCTTGACGGAGTCTACCTTCTTGAATTCGATCCGAGACTCCACAAAAGCCATAGCCTGGGCGAGAGTCTAGACTCCCCACCTTTGAAGCTCAATTTGGCCGCCTTTGAAGCTTCATCTTGGCCACCCGGTGAGGCCATCCATAAAGGCAAAGAGTGAGTCCTCGCTCATGTCGGGAATCGTCAGGAATCTCAAGAAAATTACTTTACATAATCTCGAATAGAACCTTTCTGAGTGATGCGTCGAAGCGCGCTTCATTCTCAGCATTTTTTGGGATATAATTGCTTCTTGATCTCGGCCTTGAACTCCTCATAAGTGTTAATGGTGCACGTTCCCTTCTTCACATCGTCACACTGTCTATGCTGCCACAACATTGCAATGTCGTGGAGGTAGGGAGAAACCGTGAGGAGCTTGGAAACATTGTCCTTAATCTCCACATCATCAAAGTATCATTCAATATTCCAAAGGAAATTGCCGAGTTCTCGAGCATTCTGCATACCTACATAAGGATTCGATTTTGGAACGTCCATCTTTGGCAAGAAGGGATGTGTGATGACCGCTCCACTCGCATACACCATCTTTTGTTGGTTGAACTCGCCTATGAGCTTTTGTAACTCCGTCATAAGAGCCTCCACTTGAGCCTCCAGGGTAGTATTCTTCTTCTGGAGCATGTCTACGGTTGAGTTCAAGACCGTCAGCATTTCATCCCGAAGCCGCATCCCTCCTGGACCTCAGCTCCTCGATGCTTTTTTCCACGGTCTCGGCTGATCCGTTGCCTCGGCTACAGTGAGCTTCGCCTTGCCCGACCGTGCCTCGAACGCCAACATGATGTCCTTGGATTTTTCCCTACGAGGTGGCCTAATGGTACACTGTAACCACGGAGTCGCTTGGAACTGGAATATCACTGGTCGACATCCTCTTTTCCGAACCACAAGCTCAAATACAAACTGTCACATGCGGATTGTTTAGCTACTTGACTTCTCCAATCTCATGGATCACTTAGCTCACCCTTCATCTCTTAGAATGGCTAAGTCAGCATTCCTTGGAATTCTCACTCTCACAAGACACTCAAGAACGCAAGAGAACTTGAAAGTGAACAACTATTGCCTTGGTTGCTAGCTCTTGTTGGATACAAATGACTTTCCAATGCCTCTTTTTATAGGTGAGGCTTCCTTACAATGAATGTAGATTAAGCTTCTAGAGTCTTCAATGATCCAATGGCTTAGGAAGAGTCTCTAGAACATTCTCCATTGTTACAAACAAAATTTCCTCTTTTAAAAATTCTCATGAATACACAAGAACCTTCTAGATACAATATTTACAGGATTATCATCGAACTTTCTTTAGAGAATGCCAACTCACGTGCCAAGTAAGCACCAACTAGGCGATGACTAGGCGATGGTGTGTCGATCGTGACATAATGATCTCTTGTCTGGCCTAATCCCCGTTGAGTACAACATACAACTTTTACTAAAGTTAATCTTAAAACCAGAGGCTAGTTCATATCTATATAACCGTAGTTTCAGAGTTACTAAAGCCTTATCCTGCTTGAGATTTTCACTGTCCTCTTGCTAAACCGTAAGACAAGTACAAACTCGTAACTTGGCAAAACACCCTTACTAATTGCGAATTCCAATCTCAACACGTTGAGATTGAAAAGCACCACTGTCTAAACCGAGAGTTCAACCTACCTTATAACTGAGGTGAAACTTTGTAGAGGAAAGATTACAAGATCCATATAGCCTTGAAGATGAAGCTTTTGTGAGTGAATGTGGTTATGAGAGAGGGTTTCTGTTCTAGAACTTTGATCTTGGAAGATGTAATGGTCGCAACCCGTTATACTATTTCCTTTGGAAGATTTTTGATTTATTTTTATTCTCATTATTTTAAATAAATTCCTAGAATTTTTCTCATGATTTTTAATGTGATTATTTCCATTTTAATTAATCAAAACTCATCTTATTAAAAAGAAATAAATAATTATATTTAATTAAAAATCTAAAATTTAAAATATTAGAAATATATACGTAAATAAATAGATAATAAATAAATAAAAAATAAATTAATCAATATTACAAAAGAGGGCCTTTGTCCCAGTCGCAAGTTGACTGGGACAAAGGATTGGCCATGGGTGCGCCACCTCATCTCAGTGGGGTCCCCAAAAGTCATCCACAAAAACCCAAAAGTGCACCCGCATTTAAAAAACATCTAATTCAAATAACCTTCCCCTTTTACCCCCGACGATACCGACACACCCCACAGTTCTCACTCCTTTTCGGTTGCACGCGTGCACCACATCCTGTTCGTGTGGTTTTTTTGCCATGCACTGTGTGTACGTGTTATTTCTAATAAGTAAATAATAAACAAATAAATTAAATATATTATCTATTAACCTAGAACTAAAATCCTAATAGAAATCCAAAAACACATTCCAATCCTAACACTAAACACAAAACCCAAACCATATATATATATCTCTTGACCGTAATTAACATAGCATGAGAACGGAAAGGGATGCGGGCATTTGGAGAAGAAGAAAAATCGGAAATTAATAACTTTTCGGATCTCGCACACTGTAAATCTTACGATTACCGCCTCACACATCTTGCACGTGTAGATTTTTTAGACCTCTCATCCAGACAACAAAGCCCACTTTTGTAAACCAATGCAAAAGATTTAATTTTTTTGGAGAAACTAAAAGTTTACACCAAAATTTCTATTCATTATTTTTATCCTTAAAACTATTAACATTGCATAGAAAAATTGGGAACATAATATTGCTTCAGAAGTAAGATGACGACGCTCGCCAATGTGTGTTGGTCGCCTTTTACGGCCATAGTAGCAACGCTTGCTCCCTTGCCGTCTTGCGAACGACCACTTTCTTTTCATGCCTTCTATTCCTTCTTAGCCATTGTCACAAATTACATATGTGAGAACCCGCGTTGGTATTTAATACTCATGCATTAGAAGCCACAGAAAAAACTATACTTTGTATAACAATTATACCTGAAGTTGAGACATCAGTATGCACCTTCTTTTGTTCTGGAAACATCTTGCAGTTCCTCCCACAATGCCCTTTTTATGGCAGAAATAACACGCTGTCTTGGCCGATGCCCCCTTTGCCACCTTTCCCTTACCCTTCTCGATTGCATTTGTTAGTTGAATGGACTTATTCTTTCCTTTGCCCTCGGGTTTAGAGGAAGAAGAAGAGCCGACAACCAGCACATGAGAGTTGCACTTCAAGTCATCCTCAAATTGTCGACGCAGGTTGAGGAGTTCAGGAAGTTCAACCTCAATTTTATTCATAACAAAGTTACTTATAAACGTGGAAAACTTCGGCGTAAGAGAATTTAGGATCAAGTCCGTAGACAACTCATTATCCATCATGAAACCTAGCTCTGCAAGATCGTCTATGTATGCAATTATATTGAGCACGTGGTCTTGCACCGTGTCTCCACTCGTCTTCGTGTTAAACAGTTTACACGAAGCCTCGAACCTTGCGGACCGAGATGATTTCCCATACAATTGTTTTGTATTGAGAAAAATGCTACGAACATCCCTATATTCGTGTCTTCTGTGGAGCTCATTGCTCATATATGCTAGAGTGAGGCAGCGAGCTTTTTAGTCATTCAGGAGTCATTGCTTGTAAGATTCAACAATCTCAGCTTTGCGCTCCAATAGGTGGTTCTTTAGGCATGTGGTCTTTGAGGACATAATTAATTCTTTCAAAAGAAAGTACAAGTTTGATATTTCTGAGTCAGTCTTCATAGTTATTACCAGTCAGGCTATTCTTATCTAAGATAAGCTTAAGTCTGGATGACATAGCTGCAAAGAATAGAGCACCTAAATTTAGCATGTGTTTGTTATTTTTAAATATAGTTAGATTGGTTTTTATCTAACTATGCCCTGTCACTATTTTTTGATCATCTCAACCTATAGAGATTGAATGAATAGTGATATTTAGTGGGAAAGGGATCCAATCACGTTGAGTTTTACAACCTTGAGTGTGCTCAACAAGTTGCTTGACTTTGCGACGGTAGATGACTCTTCATCAATCACATCATATGTGATTCCCTTATCGGTTTTACCCTTAGTCACTTATGATCTTGAGTGTGCCCAACGGATCATAAAGACTAGTCTAGTCGGACCCTTGTTTTCTTGTCCAGTCCTAACTTACACCGGTGTTCGGTTATGTTCACGACGTGACGGTTTGGGTTTGGCTGAACTACATCATATGTATAATGGAATTGGTTTCCAAAAGATTACCATGCCATAGCTTGGGTGTGCCCAACATCTATAGGGATGAGAATGGACATGCCCGAAGCCTGATTGGGCACCCAATTAGGTATGCCCAATTCCCATTTCAACAATTCTTCATTAATGAGTATGAAAAAATTAAAGAAGGATTTGTAGAGAAGGGAATATGGCATGCCCGATTGGGAGCCTAATCGGGCTTTGGGCTTGCCCATTCTCATCACTAAACAACTATAACAGGAATCCCTGGTTGCCAAAATCCAAAAACAAGGTGGGCTACGGCTAATACTGAAAAGAACCATTAACGTAATTGACTAGATATAATTAATGCATGCATTATTGATAATTGGAATTCTATGTTAATCCAATTGAACACGGCCAGACAGGTTTTGGTAGATATGATCACTTATCCCTAGTTAGTGCGAGCCCAACTAGGGTGATCTGGCCTAAACACCAAATGATTCTAGACTCCTGTTTGCGGATACCTTAAGAACACAGATTATCAAAATTTTGTTTCATTGGTATGTTTATGGGTTCATCAAATTAATTAACCAGAATTCTAGGCGAT
The DNA here is from genome assembly GCA_030789695.1 of Scilla litardierei. Taxonomy (NCBI): domain Eukaryota; kingdom Viridiplantae; phylum Streptophyta; class Magnoliopsida; order Asparagales; family Asparagaceae; genus Scilla; species Scilla litardierei. The sequence goes on along the minus strand of CM061132.1, from coordinate 76,876,085 downwards.
TCCTAAAACTAACATTTTAAGAATCTATCACAATACAACACAGACATCCCACACAGCTATCGTATAACAGAAAGGACGTCAAATTTTCAAAAAACCAAAAACACATAATTATTGCACAAGGCCACGACACCACGTCGGTTAGTTAACTATGTCAGAGCAGTGGTAGGACCTTTGCAATATAAAATTATGTCATACCGTTAAATTTGAAAAACATTGCAATTTATCCGTCACATGAAAACAAGTTACAATTAACACAGATGTATGTATGCTCTCTAGTATACCCTACTTAACTAAGGCAACTTCATGGTCCAAGCAGGAAGGCCACCACCTAGCAACATTTGCAAAGCGCTTCTTTGGCCCATCTTAACTCCATGGATCTTTTGTCATTAGCAACTTCGGATAGCTCTGCCTCCTAAATATAATATACATTTGCAAAAGGGCATTTCATTTGAAAAATAATAAATACAAAAGGAGGTCAAGATTAATTACATAAAATGAGTGCTCGCAGACACTATAAATTACATAATTAAAATTAAAACTAGAGAGCTTTACATGCCCCAACAGAAATACAACTCATCGTCTGCACGCATGATATTAATAGCAGAAAAATTAGATCCAAGGTAAAACATGCTCTAATACCACTTAAGGTGGTGCTCTGATATCATTGTAACGACTATAAGGCCCATCTCATTATGCCCTAGACCCGTTACATAATCACTCAAAACTTGTTTTATGGTATGCCTTTGACGACGCCCAACCCACTATAAGATCTCCATCTTATCGAGACTTGGTATGGTAAGAGCGATTACTTCGGGTTAGCTCATAACCCAAAAATCCGTACTCAAGCTTCAACAAACTCTGATACCACTAAAGGGTTTTGAGCAATCATCCATTGGTCTTTTCCCATCGTATAGCCCTATGCTTAGCAGACGTGGAAAGCAGCGGAAGAAGAAAAATAAAAAACACTTTCAATGAAAACCCTACGAAATAAAAACCATTTGCATGATCATTACTATCCAAGGATGGATGTCAACTGACCTCGCAAAGATAAATCTAATATTAATTGCTATTAATATAAAAGACACACCTTAAGTTTTTAGCATTGCAAAAACTATTCCTTAGGACGACGTCCCAAAGCGATGCAACGCCTCGTCAAGGAGCGACCATTTGCTTCAGAAAGTTTCACATTGGCTGGAACTCCCGCCTCAAGATTCGGATCTGATCCGAATTCCCTTCAAGTTTTGTTAGAACCTGAAAAGAGGAAATAAAGTGAAAAAAGAGGAAAAAATTTGGTCACCTTTAGATCTAGGTTTGTTCACTTAATTAGGATGAGCTCTCTTAATCTAGGCTTGGTGTAAGTTTAGGAGTAAGGAGAGCACCCTATATATAGGATGAGCTGAGCCTTCGGGGCAGTAACATATCCGGTATGATACTAAAATTAGAATTCTAATTAACTCAAGCTTTCTTCTTTAAGGACTAAACTTTAAGTAATAAATTCTCCCACTCTGCTAAGTCCAAGAAGCAAATTGACATCATTTCGAAGAGCTTTAAATGGATATCACATAGAAACTGACGGGTACTCAATTTCGAGGTCGTTTGACCCCTCAAACGAGTACTCAAAGTTTGCCAAATTTTTTGCCTAAACGGGTCTGTCTAACCATTTAAACCCGCATGCCCCACACACTTGGCTGTCGCATGGGTGTGCGACCGCAACCCGGGCCTGCTCGAACTGGGCTAGCTCCCGGGTTCGAGCGTGCCCGAGTTTGGGCGGGCGCCTGAAGTCCAGGCCCGCGCCTGGATACCCAGTGCCTGGGCGGCCTGGGCCGCCCAAGCCCAGAGAAACGGACTAAGCCCGAGCATTACTCGAGAGCATACATTTTCCAAAATTATCCATTTCGGACAGAGGGAAGCTTAGTCCACAGTATATTGGATCATTTGATGTATCGAGCGCGTTGTAGAGTTGGCTTATCGCCTTACATTATCGCCTTCATTGAAGGGAGTACACGACGTGTTCCATGTCTCACGGCTACAACGGTACATGGGCGATTCTAGTCAAGTGGTGTACTACTCATAGATTGTTGTACGTTTCGATTTTACTCATGAAAAGGTGGAAGAAGACCTTTATGAGGGATACGATTAGCTTGGTGGGAGTTTTATGATAAATGTTCGTATACGGAATCCACTTAGGAACACGAGGATGAGATGCGTAAACAATATCCACAGCTTTTCGAGGTTTCTTAGTTGGGAATTCTGAGAATGGAATTTTCTTTAATTGGGTTGGATGTAACGGTCCCAACTCGTTATATTATTTTTCTTTAAAATATTTTTGATGTATTTTTATTCCCATTATTTTAAATAAATTCCTAGATTTTTCTCATGATTTTTGATGTGGTTATTTCAATTTTAATTAATCAAAACTCATCTTATAAAAAAGAAATTAATAATTATATTTAACTAGAATCTAAAATCAAAAAGATTAGGAATATATAAATAAATGAATTGATTATAAATAAATATGTAATAATAAAGAAGCAAATAATAAACAAGCAAATAATAAACAAATATATTAAAAATATTATCTATTAACCTAGAACTAAAATCCTAATAGAAACCCTAAAACTAATCCTAATTCAAACCCTAAAACACATATTCCTAATCATAACCCTAAATCGAAAACCAAACCATATATCTCTCTTGACCTTAATCCTCTTCCTACCCTAGCCGTAGCTCTTCCCCTCTCTCAAACCTTCGGATCGTTCAAGAGAAGGAGATGAAGAAACTCATACCGTTCGACGAATCACGACAAATCTAAGTTGGTTCTCTAACATTTCCTCTTTTGAATGTGGGTTTTTGATTTAAAGTTTCAGTTTTTAAAACGTGGATCTTGTCTCATAGATCATGATGTTCGTGTGGTTGTGATGGTGTTAGGAACCAAGATAAAAAGATGATTTTTATAGATAAAAGTAGCCAAAAAACACGACAATTGAATACAAAAAGGTGTATTCTCCTCCCAAGACGCCTAGAGGACGTCCGCACTCGTTTAATCTAAGAACTACTCCTAGGACGCTCAATAGAGAATATCTCAAATATCAAGCATGCATACAAATGACGGCTAGCCCTAGTTTAAATAGAAAATAAGAAAACCCTCCATGCTGTGCGCAAAGTAATTTCTCCATGACTTGTTGTGCGCAAAGTAATTTCCTCCTCTCTTTAGCCGCGCACGGATCTAACATTATTTCGCCTCTGAAAATCCACCTTGTCCTCAAGGTGGTGCATGGAGTGTGCGTGCCATCCATTCCACGTATTGCATATCTCCTCTCGGATCAAAAGGATGAAAATGATCTTCACCGCTTTCACTGCCGTTCTGAAGAAATCCAAATCTGAAAGGTTCAGATCTGAAAACTTGAAGAACTGGATCTGAAAATTTCAGATCTGAGACTTTCAGATCTAAATCTGAACCTTTCAGATCTGGATTTGTAACTTTCAGATCTGGATCTGAGAATTTCAGATCTGAGACTTTCAGATCTGGATCTGAGAATTTCAGATCTGGATCTGAGAATTTCCGATCTGGGCCTTTCTCGTCCAAAGATGTCGCCTTTGACGTCGATTTAGGGTTTCCTTCACCCTTTGTAATGGCCGCCAAGAGGGAGAAGATCTTTGCAAATTGTTTGTCACACTTCGCTTGATTTGCCGTTAATTGGTCGATAGATGTCGTCAATTTCTTTACGGCCTCCTCGTTCCTCGTCAATGATCTCTTTATCCCCTCGATCTCGCCGTTGAAGTTCTCCTCCAGAGCTTCAATTTTTTTGGTGGTAGCCACCTCCATGGATGCCAAGATCGTCGCTTTGATACCAAAATGTTAGGATCCAAGATAAAGAGACAATTTTTATAGATAAAAAGTAGCAAAAACAAGATATTTGAGCACAAAAGAGGTGCGCTCTCCTCCCAAGACGCCGAAGAGGACGTCCGCACTCGTTTAATCTAAGATCTAAACCTAAAGACGCTCAATAGAAAATATCCAATATCAAGCATGCATACAAATGACGGCTAGCCATAGTTTAAATAGAAAATAAGAAAACCCTCCTTGCTGTGCGCAAAGTAATTTCTCCATGACTTGCTGTGCGCAAAGTAATTTCTCCATGACTTGTTGTGCGCAAAGTAATTCCCTCCCCTCTTTAGCCGCGCACGGATCTAACAGATGGATCACTTGGTTTAATGCTATTTCCTTCCTGCATTTTCTGCACGTGTATTATATTCACTGTTTGAGGCTTTAAACAATGTTGAAACACTAGACTTTCCCCCATGGCCTCATGGCCGAGCCCCTGGCCCTTGCAGCCAAAACCCTATCATTGCTGGTCGTAAAACCCTGGGGCGCAGCCGTTGGCTGCTGCCCTAGCAGCCACACCTAGTGGCTGCATTCTGTTCTTGCGATCGAGCCGAATTCGGCAGGCCACAACCCCTTGACTGTGGCCTTGTTGAAAGAGGGACGCCGCCCTATGGCAACCCATTTGGGGATCCCAGCCACTGCCCTTGGGCACGCGGCCCTCTGGCAGCCACTCTGTGTGATTACTCTTCACTTACAACCGCGACCTTACCGCTTCTGGCGACAGAGCCGTATATCACAGCAGCCGCACCCTGCGATGCTATTGGGAAATTCGTCTAGCGGCCAAGCTGCACTGGCTGCATATGTTCTGCAGAGTAGTGACATTGTCACGAGCTCTTTGTTGGATTTGGATCTAAGCCTAAGGGGTGTGAATAGACTTATAAAAATATTCGTGCAACCCATACGAAATCTCAGGCAGTTACAACACAATCAATCAGACGCAGAGTATAATGAAGCATCACAGTATGCACATACGATATACCCTGATTCGGTCGTCCCAATGACCTACGTCCAGCCCCAAAAGCAATACTAGATAATTAAAGTTAACTGGTACAACCTGTAGCTAGAGCACCAACTCTATACTCATGGCTCTCAGTACCTGCACTCACCAAAGTGCCCAAATAATAACAATCCTAGTAAAGCTCTCTCTTGGTTAGTCCCAACTAGCCAAGTCCCCAAACAAATAATAAAATAGTTCTACAAAGATCACAACGCCACAATTACAAATAAAATAAAGTTTAGAGTTTAGAATTGCGCAATTGTGACGACATTGATGTCTCTGTCGTTCAACGGATGGTCAGAAGCAGTCCGACGTGAAGTGGTCGTCTCTGAAGTCAAGTCAGTCCTCCTTGGTTGATGATTGAAAGTTGCAGCCCTGGGGGATTTTGCATTGGAAGCGCGCATCTGCTCTTAGATGTTGACAATGGAGAGTTTGCGTTTGGCCGCTTTTGATTGAAAAAGCAACCAGAATTGACTGCAGCTCTTTGGGAATTTGTATGGAGAAGAAACAATGTGCCCCTCAGAAGTTTTTACGGCTGCCTTCTGCTCTTGATACTGCGGCTGCCCCCTTGTTTTTGTGTGCGGCTACCTCCCTCCTGCTTTTTGTTTCTGCGGCTCTTGATTGTTGGCTATTAAAAAAGAAGAGCTCCTAGAATTTTCGGCAGTTTTTTTGTTAGGCTCTTGGAGATTTCGAAAGGAGCATGCGGCCTGCTGTTGATTTTTTTGAGGGGTTGCAACAAGGAAAAAAATGTCGGCCTCGTGCGTTTGGGATTTTTCAAATGAATGATGCGCCTGTCATCTCTTGAGGGATTTTCAAAGGAGAAGAACGAAAACAGTAAAGGCATGTGTTCCCTTTTTTTGGTTTTCAAAGGTGACCTTTTTTGGGCCGCAACTTGGAGCTTGGGTCTTTTGCAAAGAAAACAACATCACTTGAAAAAAAATAGCTTGAATAAAAACTTGCGGCTGCCCTGTCCTATATTTGATTGAAAGGAACAAAGAAATTCGGCAGGCTTGCTCTTGGAGATTGCAAAAGGGAATTTTTGTGCAGCTCTTGGAGAATTTTCTTTTTCTTGGAACTGGCGGCTTCTATTGAGGTTTTTCAAAGGGAGAAGCAAAAGCAACGCTGCAGGCTCTTGGGGATTTGCTATATTAAATTCGGCAGCCTCCTCTCCTTTTGTTTTTTGAAGAGCTATCAAAAAAATTTCGGCTGTGCCCCTTTTTTGTTTCGGCCTTTAGGGTTGTTGCGGCAATAGGGATCCAACGGCTAGATGGAATTCAGCAAGGGGGTGATCCAATGGCTAGGGATAGAAGGGTCGGCACAAGGAGTCCTAATACTAAGGGGAGATGCAATGGATTTTAGCTTGAGCTTGACTTGATATGAACACTAATGAATAAGACTCAATCCAAGTAGATTGCCTCTCCACTCTTTGACTATTTCTCCTTTGCACATGAACACCCAATTCATCATACCATTGACCAAGTCTCCATTTGAGTATCCATAAAGGAGTCAATCCTGAAACATTTAACACATACGTTAAAAACGTTCACACATGTTTGTTATCATCAAACACGAAGTTCATAGATCGTTGCTACCAACAATCTCCACCTTTTGATGATGACAAACTAAGTATAAGATTTGAGCAATAAATTTCCAAATAATGTGGGAAAGTGTGACGATACAGGGTGACATGCAATGAGATATAATGATGTGTAAACAATGATGCGCAAAGTTAACAATATGCATGCTCCCTCTATATTCATGCTCCCCTTAATCAAGCATTCATATTTTCATGAGCATTAATATCAAATACCAATTCATAGTACCAAAGCACACAATACCAATTCATAGAACCAAATACCAAGTTAAAGCACACAATACCACAATACCAATTCAAAGCACACAATACCAATTCATAGAACCAAATACCAAGTTAAAGCACGCAATACCACAATACCACAATACCAATTCATGGTACCAAATCTTCCCAATTTTTTCTCCCCCTTTGTTATCATCAAAAGTTGAACATGAAGTCAAATACATATAACATGCAAAAAGAGATCATTATTAACCATTACAAACAATTGCATGTATACTACTATAGAATAGACAAGTCATAATCCAATGAAAGTAAACAACTAAGACTTCAACACCAACGTGTAAGTGTGATGATTAAAATTGAAGCACATAAGGAGAATCATTTACGGAAGTCAACCAAAAACCAATCCACATTTTCCATATAACGTTCTATCACCTAGGATTGATTTTCCACATCTCATTAAAAATGAGTTTAAGATACCACACCCCAAGACATAGCATATAAGGACTCTTAGATATGGGGGTGGCATTGCTTGACGAGTAAATACACCAACGCTAAAGTTTACCCATAAAGCTTATGTTGGATACTCGTGGGTAATACCATTGTCAAGGATTGTATCAATTTTTCATACGGAGCGTTTAGACTTCTATTTCATTTTATACTTGTAGTATAATTTTTAGTGCTTAATTTTCATCCATGGCAAGGTATATCATATCCCTTAGATTTTCAGTTAAGTTTTCCTCCTACATTCACTTTCCATACTTCATAAACGATATCTCCAAATGTGCAACAATAATACTGCACGTGGAAGTGAAATAGTAGGTGTAGAAATCAGGTTATTTTCCGTCATTGAGCATGCCATGAATATTTAGAAAGATGAACATGCGCATGTAGCAAAAGCAATAATACACCAATTTCTACATAGATATGAAAATCATTCATACATCTTTAATGAATCAAAGAGAATGATACACATTTGAGCACCATTTTTTAGTTTTTTTTGATTTTTTTTGTTTTTATGCATGCGGTACTAAAGCAAACATGAGATGCTATCATAAAACAAAGAAAATCATCCACACATAACAATACAACTACTAACACATAAACAAGAAGAAGTTCAAGCATACAAGAAAGCATGAAATCTCGTTCTAAGTTTTATCAATAATATTAGGCTCTATTTGAGAAATAAAATCACCATAAATATATAGAGCACAAAGATTTCTAAAAGAGGAATGAGTGCGTATACCTGCCGTAGGTTCATCTATAATCAAGTCTAATAGGTGGGTTGGATTGAACCTCAGCTCTTCTCTGTTAACTGCTTCTTCTTGTATTTCTGCCATGCCAGTTTCAGTTTCCTCTTGTCTTTCAGGTTGCTCCTTATTATTCCTTGGAATGCTTTGTTGTTCTTCATTTTCATTTTCTTCGTTATTCCTGCAAACCAAATAAAGTATATCAGATTCATCAAATTTAACATGTATATATTCAATAATAGTGAGTGCGTTTATTATATATCCTGTATGCTCTGCTCCTCGCTGAATAGCCCACGAACACTCCTTCATTTGATTTGGGTTCAAATGTGCCAAGTTGATCTCCTGTATGTACTATATATCACATACATCCAAAAACTCTAAAGTAAGAAATATTCGGAGTGTTGCCATGCCATAGTTCATAAGCAGTTTTATTTAATAAAGGTCGAAGCATAACCCTATTGCACACATGACATGCAGTATTAATGGCCTCAGCCCAAAAAGACATAGGCGAACTATATTCATTTAGCATACTCCTAGCCATCTCTTTTAATGTACGATTCTTTCTTTCGAACACCCCATTTTGTTGAGGTGTTCTAGGAAAAGAGAATTCATATAAGATTTCTTTTTCAAGACAAATTTTCAAACATAACATTTTCAAACTCACCTCCATTATCGCTTCTAATTTTTATACTGGAAGAATTTTTTCATTAGAAACTTGTATGTAAAAGTTTTGAAAATTATTAAATGAGTCTGATTTGTTTGCTAGGGAGTAAACCTATGTATATCTAGAGTAATCGTTAACGAATATTTAACAATACTTTTTACCTCCTAGGCTAGTAATGTCTGTGGGACCAAATAAATCCTTGTGCACTAATTCCAAAATGCGTGTGGTGGCAACTTCATTAATGCTAGAAAAAGTAGATCTCGTTTGCTTACCTTTTGTGCATGTCACGCACAACTTACCATTCGCATATGTTTGATGCGGTAGTCCTCTTACCAGATTTTTACTTTCCAGTTTTTTTAGCAATCCCATGCTTGCATGTGCTAATCGTCTATGCCATAGTGTGGCCTCTTCTTCACCTACAAGCAAGCATTTAGAAATAGTTAGTTCTTCAAGCATAAGAGTATAAACATTATCTCTTCTATTAGCAGTAATAATAGTGTCACCTGTGAAGCCATCAATAATTCTACAAAAATTTGCATCAAATTCTACTTTCATACCTTTCTCGCACAGCTGACTAATAGAAATGAGATTGCGTTTAAGCTTTTCAACCCAAATGACTTCTGTAAGCTGAAAGGTGTTGTTACCTATAACACCTTTACGAATTACCTTGCATTTTCCATTATCCCCTAAAGTAACACTCCTCCTTTACGCTTTACGAGGCTACTCCTTCACGCTTTAAAGGCTAAGGAACCTTTCGCTATCACATGTCATGTGTCTTGAGCAGCCATAGTCTAAGTACCACTCACACTGTTGTCCCTTAGCCGTGCCATGTACCTACACATAGGAAGAACATGATATATGTGACCTAGGAATCTAAATAGGTCCACTGGTGTTAGTCACTTTACTTTTTGGAACCCAAATTTGCTTAAATTTAATATTGGTGTTCATATACTTGCAATTATAATAAGCATGACCAACACCACCATATGTATAACATTTATCAAACATACCTTTTTCTACACCAGTTTCTTTTTGATACTTTCTATTAATTCTAGGCCGCTCATCAATTTTATTTCCATAGCCCAAACCACACATGTTATTTCCATGTATCTGATTACTTAGAATAATGTCTAATGAATGCGCTTTCCAACACTAAATTTTTAATAGACAATTCAAGATCAGATAACTTTAAAAACATGTTCGCATTAACAAGCATGGTACATTTACTAATGAAGGCCTTTTTGTTTTTCTTCCTCACTCTTTTTCAGATTAGCCATCTTCTTTTCTAGCCTTTTGTTTTCATTTATTAGCATGCACATCTTCTCATTTAGCAATTCATTTTCAACTTCTAGCTTAACCATATTTTGTTTAAACATGCTAATATTTTTAAGTAAAGTAGAGCAATTCAGACATTCAGTTTCAGTAGGCATGCAAGATTTTCCCTTTTTCAAAGAGCTAATAGTAGAATTACATGTAATAAGCTTTTCTTTTATTCCATCAACTTCTAATGACATTATAATTGTCTTGTTGCAATTTAAAATTAGCACATTTAAACTTTTGTATGTGGGATTCAAGTAACTCTACATTTGATTCCAAGCTTTGAATTTCCTTTTCCATTTCTTTACAACTAGTCATAAGTTCAGCTTTGGTGCAAGTTAGTATATCATCAAGTTCTCTCATCAGGTAAACGAAGGAGTGCGCAACTTCCTCTTGTGATTCATCATCGCTGTCCATATCCTCCCATGTTTACACTTGAGATTTCCCTTTTTTGTCCGCATCGTTGTTTTTTGATTGATGGCATTGTTTCATGAAGTGTCTCTTCTTTTTACATTTAAAAATATAACAGGATCAGTAGTAGTCTGCTCAGAAAATTTATTTGCAGAATTAAACTTGTTAGAGTGATTAAACCTTTTTAACATCTTTGATCTTCCATTGCCTGTTCTGATATATTTCTTGAAGCTTCTAACCAAAAAAGCCTCCTATTCATCTCCATCTTAATCCTCCTTAGCCTGAAGGGCTAGTGCCTTTGAAGTCTTGATTTCATCTTTCTCTAAGTTCAATGCTTTGCAGATCCAGCTCATGGGACATCAGGTTCCTTATCAGGTCTTACACTTTCATCTGTGATAAATCCCTTGCTTCCTGAATATCGGTGATTTTGGGATGAAAGGTGCTAGGTAGCGCTCTTAAGATCTTTTTGATTTTCTCCAGACTCGAGTACGGCTTTCCAAGAGAGGTGGATTTGTAGACGATGTCTGTGAACCTCGCAAACATCCCTTTAATTGACTCTGATGGAAGCATGCTGAAGCTTTCATATTCAGTGCTGAGTAATGCAAGTCTGGACTCCTTAGCCTGCGACGTTCCCTCACGAGTCACCTCCAGAGTATGCCAAATTTCCTGCGCTGTTTGACATTTAGATATACGGTTAAACTCAGCTTTATCTAAAAAACAAATCAATGCATTCATAGCTTTATTATTCAATGAAAAGCTCTTCTTATCAAAGTCATCCCACTTATCTTCTGGTTTTAACATTTCATTATCAGCAACAATAATGGTGGGAGGTTTATAGCCTTTTTCTACAATGCTCCATACATCATAATCAACAGCAGCTAAATAAATCATCATCCTAGTTTTCCAATATACAAAATCAACACCATTGAACTTAGGGGGACGAGAAATAGACTGACACTCAGCAAAAGCAGAATCAGACATATTAATAGACATGGTCAACTAGGCTAGATCTTCTAAACTTGGCTCTGATACCACTTGTTGGATCTGGATCTAAGTCTAGGGGGTGTGAATAGGCTTAAAAAATATTCGTGCAACCCACACGAAATCTCAGGCAGTTACAGCACAATCAATCAGACACAAAATATAATAAAGCAATCACAGTATGCACATGCGATATACCCTGGTTCGGTCGTCCCAATGACCTACGTCCAGCCCCAAAAGTAATAATAGATTATTAAAGTTAACTGGTATAACCTGTAGCTAGAGCACCAACTCTATACTCATATGGCTCTCAGTACCTGCACTCACCAAAGTGTCCAAACAATAACAATCCTAGTAAAGCTCTCTCTTGGCTAGTCCCAAATAGCCAAGTCCCCAAACAAATAATAAAATAGTTCTACAAAGATCACAACGCCACAATCACAAATAAAATAAAGTTTAGAGTTTAGAATTGCTCAGTTGTGACGGCGTTGATGTCTCTGTCGTTCAGCGCGTGGTCAAAAGCAGTCCGACGTGAAGTGGTCGTCTCCGAAGTCAAGTCAGTCCTCCTTGGTTGATGATTGAAAGTTGCAGCCCTTGGGGATTTTGCAATGGAAGCGCGCAACTGCTCTTAGATGTTGACAATGGAGAGTTTGCACCTGGCCCCTTTTGATTGAAAAAGCAACCAGAATTGACTGCAGCTCTTTGGGAATTTGTATGGAGAAGAAACAATGCGCCCCTCAGAAGTTTTTACGGCTGCCTTCTGCTCTTGATACTGTGGCTGCCCCCTTGTTTTTTTGTGCGGCTGCCTTCCTCCTGCTTTTTTGCGGCTCTTGATTATTGGCTATTAAAAAAAGAAGAGCTCCTGGAATTTTCGGTAGTTTTTTTGTTTGGCTCTTGGAGATTTCGAAAGGAGCATGCGGCCTGCTGTTGATTTTTTGAGGGTTTGCAACAAAGAAAAAAAATGTCGGCCTTGTGCATTTGGGATTTTCCAAAGGAATGATGCGCTTGTAATCTCTTGAAGGATTTTCAATGGAGAAGAAAGAAAACAGTAAAGGCATGTGTTCCCTTTTTTTGGTTTTCAAAGGTGACCTTTTTTGGCCGCAACTTGGAGCTTGGGTCTTTTGCAAAGAAAACAACATCACTTGAAAAAAATAGCTTGAATAAAAAATTGCGGTTGCCCTGTCCTATATTTGATTGAAAGGAACAAAGAAATTTGGCAGGCTTGCTCTTGGCGATTGCAAAAGGGAATTTTTGTGCGTCTCTTGGAGAATTTTCTTTTTCTTGGAACTGGCGGCTTCTATTGAGGGGTTTCAAAGGAAAAAGGAAAATCAACGCTGCAGGCTCTTGGGGATTTGCTATACTAAATTCGGCAGCCTTCTCTCTTTTTGTTTTTTAAAGAGCTATCAAAAAAATTTCGGCTGTGCCCCTTTTTTGTTTCGGCCTTTAGGGTTGATGCGGCAATATGGATCCAACGACTAGATGGAATTCGGCAAGGGGGTGATCCAATGGCTAGGGATGGAAGGGTCGGCACAAGGAGTCAGATAGTCGGCTAAAAACCTCTCCCAACGGCTAAAAACGACTAAATCGCGTAAATCATGTTTTTCAAATTAAATAGCCGTTGACCCAGATAGTCGGCTATCCTAGAGAGATAGTCGGCTATCTCATGGCGATAGTCGGCTATCTTAAATGGATAGTCGGCTATTACATAATAAACTTTTAGTTCAAAATCCACTCACAGATAGTCGACTATCAGGGCGTGGATAATAGGCTATTTTGTGATACATGTGTTTTTCTCTATCAAAATACTTTGAAATCATTTTAAAACTTTTATATAATATATTAAAACATTTTAATAATATTTAAAAACATTTTTCTCATATTTATGTGTGTGTAGCTCCAAAATATTGGCTTTTACAAACTAAGACTATATTTACATAATTTGACACACTTTTGAGTCTTGAGTCTTGTTTGCTTGTCTTGGGCCATTGAGTCTTCATTAGATCCATATCTTGACTCTTAAATGGCTCCATGTTTATGGTTTTGAGCTACTTTACATTGTTCTTCATGGCTATATGTTTTGTGTCCATCACATTGTTTATATCCTACACACTTGGATTAAAATCCTTAATAACATATCATTTGTGAATATAATCAAAACTTCACTGGGGCGTCTCAATATCCTAACACAATTGATGCCCGGCTTGCAACTGTGGGAAAGGATGGCCCACGTTATCAGTATGGAACCTGATTTCGTGGGAAAGGTTTGGCCTATGGAGACAGAACAGAGGCTACACCATAAGGACAGTTGATTGTTGTTTCGAGCAGACGGAACACCCAATCTCATATTGTACCCTCTGGCATGAATCAACACTTAGACTAGATTTTTATGCCATATTGACATAATAATTTAAAGACATCACTACACATGACATCACATCAGTCACATTATTAGTGGATTTGTTTATATTGTTCTCTTGAGATTATTCTGTGTGATATTTCAGTTGCTTGAGATTTCCAATTTGTTTCTACGAGTTTTGGTTACACATGCTTTTATTTTGTCATTATATTATCATTGGTTTTTCTGTGAGAACCTACCGAGATTATCACACTGACCACCTTTATATTTGTTGTGGATGTGGACCAGATTTGGAGAATATGTATGTTGAGGACCATCCATATGATCATGTAGATTAGATAGTTTTTCAAACATTTTTTGTCTAGTAGATTTTAGTTATTTTCTTGTATTAGACTTGTAGTTCTTTTCATTTAAAATTCAGATATAATAATGTACGCCTAATTTTTAGAGAAATTTATATTTATGCTGATTGGGATGTTTTTAGCTAATTCTATTATTTCTGTGACTTGTTAAATAATTTGCATGGAGAATCTGCATGGTTTTATTTTATTACGCTAGGCATATTTAAATCAATAGAAATGTGAAAAAATAGAAGAGGAAAATGGATAAAAATATTCCATTATTTTCTTTGATTTAAACACGTCACGACCCTTCATGTTCTGCTCTGCAGGTATTTTAAGAAGCGAGGTGTAATAGGAGAATAGAAACTATGGTTCAAAGAGATAAGAGATTGAAGCTTGATCACAATGGTAAAATGGTATTATTCTATATTTTCCTTCTTCTGTTTCTTGTACAAATAACTAATAGATAATCCCTATTTATAGAGGGAAAATTCTGTGAAAGAGAATGTCCAAAGAGCCCAATATAACGACAAAACCGGTTAGTTATCTAAAGTCAACTCAACCAATTGCCAGTTGATTAGTCGACTAGTGTACAACCATTAGTCGATTAATGATAAGGTATTGGTTGACTAACCCGACATGCCAAAGTCTGGGTCTTGTATTAGTCGACTAGGGGTTCTACATTAGCTGACTAATAATGATAAATATACACACTTTGGGCTAGAAATCTAGGGTTTGGTATGGATTAAAACCATAATAAATCTAAGTCTTCCCTACGGTTTCCTGTGTATGTGATGCGGACGCCCCTAGCCGCCGCACCACATGCCGCGCACCGCACCCGGGTCCCACTTGGTGCTTAGGCTTGGGTGATTTAGTTATCTAGGGTATTCTAATCTTTTCAGATTAGATTAGTAAATCCCCTCTTTTCTATTTATTAGGGCTAGCCGTCATTTTATTTGCTTATGCTTATTTATGAAGAACAACTAGGTATCAATTGTGAGGGTTCTTAGGCTTTGATCCGTTCATTCAAAGCTAGGAGATAGGGCTTCGTCTCGAAAGAGGCCCAATTTATCTATTGTTCTTCGTCTTCAATCTTATAAAAATTCCTCTTTTTATATTTTTTCCTCTTTTAAATTTGAAATTAATTGATCGATCCTCCGGATCGTATCAAATTGGTATCAGAGCGTTGAGATCCGATGGCGACAAGCACGAGGTCAAAGGCGGATGGCGTGGATGAGAAGGTGCAAGGGCTTCGAGAAGAATTCAACCGGGAGATCGAGGGGTTGAAGAAAACCCTAGGGGAATCCATCAAAGATCATGCACATTCGCAGGAGGACATCCAAATCGAGCTTCGGGCAATGAGGAGGGACGCCACGCAATCGGGACGCGACATCCAAGGGCTAAAGAAGGCAACTTCAGATCTGAAAGAGGCAACTTCAGATCTGAAAATTTTGAGGGATGCCACGTCGTCGATTCCGGAGATTAAAGCTATGCTTCAAGCCCTAACGATGGAGAGAGGAGGAGATCGGGGCAAGAAGACTCAAGTGGGAGAAAACCAAGAAGAATCAACACTTGAATCGGCAAATCGGGAGCAACCGGAGGGGGCGACGGCTACAACGACAAATCTGGAGCAAATCGCAGCCGTCACGAACCCTAGCGGGCCCGGACAGCCGCGGGGAGAGGCCGTGAGGCCCTGGGGAAGGCCGGCAGGCCCATCTGGGCCTGCGGTAAGCTCTGCAGGCCCTTCAGGGCCTGCGGCATAGCCTGCAGGCCCTTCAGGGCCTGCGACAGGCCCAACTGGGCCTGCCGTAGCTGCGGCAGGGCCCAGCGGGCCTGCCGCAGCTGCTACAGGCCCGGTCGGGCCTGTTGAGACTCCTGCAGGCCTGTTCGGGCCTGCAGCAGTCCCAGGAGGCCCAAACAGACCTACGGGAGCCAAATGGGGGCCTGCCGCAGTGCAGGCAGCCCCCTGGGGGCCCGCGACGACGCCGACAGCCCCTTGGGGGCCCGCAGCAGCACAGACAGCCCCTTGGGGGCAAGACGGAGGCGGATGGGCCCGAGACGCGACGATTGGGGCTCCAGTAGCCCAATTTTGGAGACCAGAGGCTCATCCACAGGTACCGAGGCCGCAGGTTGATCCCAGGCAGGCTTTTGATGGCTTTCCGGGGCGGGGACAAGGCCCGGGAGGCTATTTTGGGGGCCGGACAACACCAGTACCGCCACACAGAGGGGCAAGAGGGCCCGTGTGGGCACGACAGCAGGAGTTTCCGGGGTACCATTACCAGCCTGAGGCGTGGGAGAGACCCGTGTGGCCCGAGGAGTTGTACGGGGTTGACGGGGAGGACCAGCAGAGGCAGTCGGCGGAGGATTCGGCCGTGGGGGTGACCGCGGTAGAGATGGGGGACCTCAGGGGGACATCAATGCAGATCGCCGCCTTATGAAGCTGAAGATGCCGATTTTTGACGGCACGGATCCGGATGGGTGGATCTACCGGGCGGAGCGTTACTTCCAGGTGATGCGGTTGACGGAGGAGGAGGTTCTGAGGGCCATCAGAATCTATTTCGAGGGCAAGGCGTTGGCCTGGTACAGATGGAAGGTGGCGCGGACCCCCTTTCACACTTGGGAGGAGCTGTCTGCACTGATACTAGACCGGTTCCAGGAGACCCCAGGAGGCGATTTCTACTAGCAGTTGTCTGCTCTGAGGCAGGATGGGACGGTGAGAGACTATGTGGAGAAGTTTGAGATGCTGAATAGCAGGGTGAAGGGAGTGACAGACGAGGTCATGATTGGGAACTTCATGAGGGGGTTGAAGCCCTCTATATGATCGGAGTTGCGGATGCAGAGCCCGGTGACATTGGAGGATGTCCTTCGCCTGGCCCACAAGTCGGAGGAGAAGCATGCAGAGGAGAGACGCATTCGGGGGACTTGGGGAGCCCAGAGCCAGCGCAGTCAGACAGCACCGGTTCCACCTCTGGGGGTTACAGTAGCACCAGGGGACGCAGAAATGAAGAGAGAGGAAACCCGACCAGTGATCCCTGGTAGGCGGATGACTGAGGCTGATATGAGGGTAAGGCGTGCTGCAGGCCTCTGTTTCAGATGCGATGAGAAGTTCAGTCCCGGGCATCGATGTGCGAGCAGGCTGATGCAGATCGTGATAGTGCCGGACGAGGGGGAGTATGCAGATGAGATGGAGCCAGTGATGATGGAAGAGAGCGAGGTTGAGCACGCACATCTGGATGTAGCGGAGGTGTCCCTGAACTCCTTGGTAGGGGTAACCACGAACCATACCATGAAGTTGTCAGGACAATTGGACGACGCGCCGGTGACGGTACTCATAGACAGTGGGGCCACCCACAACTTCATCTCCCGACATTTGGTGGATCGTCATAGGTTGCAGATGAGCACCTTGGAGACGTTTACGGTCCTTTCAGGGACAGAAAAGAGGGAGGAGAGCAGTGGGGGGGCTGAGTCTAACCTTACAAGGGGTGCAGATCGTGGATGACTTCTTGCCTCTAGAGTTGGACAATATCGATGTGATTTTGGGCGTGCAGTGGCTGAGGGGGTTGGGCGAGGTGAAGATGAATTGGAAGCAGCTTAGGATGGAATTCCAGGAGGGGGGTCGCACGGTGGTTCTGACAGGTGACACTAGCCTCTGTTTTCCCTCGGGGCCTTCAAAGCCAGATCTCCACCTTGAGGACAAGGTGGCTCTTTTAGGGGGAGGTATTGATGCGGACGCCCCTAGCCGCCGCACCACATGCCGCGCACCGTACCCGGGTCCCACTTGGTGCTTAGGCTTGGGTGATTTAGTTATCTAGGGGTATTCTAGTCTTTTCAGATTAGATTAGTAAATCCCCTCTTTTCTATTTATTAGGGCTAGCCGTCATTTTATTTGCTTATGCTTATGCTTATTTGTGAAGAACAACTAGGTATCAATTGTGAGGGTTCTTAGGCTTTGATTCGTTCATTCAAAGCTAGGAGATAGGGCTTCGTCTCGAAAAAAGCCCAATTTATCTATTGTTCTTCGTCTTCAATCTTATAAAAATTCCTCTTTTTATATTTTTTCCTCTTTTAAATTTGAAATTAATTGATCGATCCTCCGGATCGTATCAGTATGTGTGTGGAAACTTCATGGCATTTACAAATTATCTAAGACAAGAAAATAAGATTATATCGGATACATGATCAACACTTGAAAGCTTGATTGATGTTGTCATCGGTCCATTTTCTTGTCATAGATGTCTTCTTCGATCTTGTTGCCTTGATGATATTTTTAGAATGAAAATACTTGTCATCCACACTTAGTCTTTGGTCCTTCATCATTTGCTAAAAATATCCTAAGAGCTGCACAAACACATTACTCCACATTACTCCGAACATTATGTTTGATTATCATCATAACATATATTGGGAGATTCCAATATCCAACACTAGCAATTGTGATGGGAGTGAATATAACTAAATTAAGGTTTTTAAAGTAAAAAATAGAAAACGTTTTGGGCATCTTATCCAGAAATCGGATCAACCACCAACTTTAACACATCACACGTTCAACATTCTTTTGGACCTAATGCCCAGATAATTCCTTGCCCAATCTTGCATCTCGCATGCATAAAGATTTCAATAAACATAGGGTAGAAAATCATTTTTCTTATTCAATCTTCTATAATCTAAAATTAATTACAGACTCATATATATAACAAAAGAAATAAGTTCAAATTTAGACTCGTATCTACTCTTAACATGACTTAAACTCTAAAATAAACTAAAAATAATATGCTGCTCTTAATAGGAAACTGAAAAAACCTAAAACCATACCGACATAACTCAAATAAAAGAAGTACAAAATGACTCAAAAACTAAAAGTCTAAGTTAACTCCTAATGAAAATCAAATTTCTTTTCATTCTACGATGACAAGTCCCTCAATTAGGATTTGCTTCAATTTATAGAAGAACTTGCGCGTGCTCCTCGTTCAATCCACATTAACGCGCCATTAGAATAGAATATATTTTAGTTTTTTGATCCAATCTACCCCCTCCTTTTAGAATATTAACTAAAACGAGGATGCTTTAACGTCCATTACGTCTCACGTTGGAATTCCAATTCCAATTGGGAAGGAGGTGGGCGTTCACATTTTTATAGAAGGGATATTACAATAATAGACATTGTAATATCTTATTTTATATCAAGTGCACAAGTATGCAATTTCTCCGCTAATGCAATACTTAAATAGTTCTCTAAAATGGGGCTCTATGTACACTATATAGGTCATTCTAATTGAAATGCAATGTTCCTTTCTATAAAGATGTTTTCTATATAGTCTATTCTGTATACTAAAATTTGCAGAAAGTGACGAATTTTTCTTTACATTTTTGATTAAAAGTACAACCTCTCTTATAAAATCGAAAATAGCACTACAAGTTAAACAAGGTTCTTCACAAAATGACCATTGCTTCTATAAATCTAAGATTTTCTTTTTTCGTATACACGATCTTATTTTATTTTATTTTGGGTTAAACTAAGATTTACATTTGAATATTCTGATACATGCGCTAAGAATCTCATAATGACTATACTATCAGCTCCAATATTCATTCATTATTCATGTCATCAAGGGATGAAGCTGATGTATACTCATAGATGGACCATTGTTTTGGTTGTTACCACATGGTAAGCATATAAATATGACATGCTTCAAGAAGAAGTGCATAGTGCATAGTCTCTCAGACACAGGAATTACTATACATAAAGACCTAATTTCTTCACACACGACCATTTATTTACAAGTTTGCCATTCAAATTTTACAAGTTTGCCATTAATTTATTTACTTTTTTTAACATCCTCCTTTCTTCCTGCTCACATGTCCTCTTCTCTTTTTTGTCTCCGTCGTTGCCGTCGTCGTTTGGTAGCTAGTGGAGGCGGATGAGGCGAAAGTTTGTGTATAGAAGTTGGGGAGAAAGAAGAAGAGTAATTTGGGGATATGGGTTTTTGTAAAGTAAAAAAGCTGAAGTGTAAATAATATTGGGTACTTGTAGAGTGGTCTGTGTGTAAAGCAATTTGCTTTGTGTGTATAGAATGTCTCCTCAGACACTAGAGTAAACCCATGTAACTGCCATATAACCCTAGCACACGAAACATTAAGGGATGAACCGTGCATGACAATCAGGTTAACATGTCATTATATTTAAACCAGGCAGTAGTCGAAATAAGTGTCATCTATGTAAGTCACACGTCATATTTAAGTCAGGGTGACACTGTTACACATTCTTTCTCACATCACTCTTAAGTATTCCAATTTTCATTCTACTTTATCTTCTGTGTTTGTTCTAAGTCTTAGCATGATGCTCTAATTGATACATGAGTGAATAGTGCTATGGACTAAGAGGCTAGTGCTTTGCATCAGAATGGAACATGTAATTGACTGCTTTCCCTTTTGAAAAACAAACAGTCGGGTGCCATTGGATGTATGCAATAAAATTCTTCGAGATGGCCAAGTGTCTAGAGGGTAGGTAGGTAACCAAAGGAAATACACTGAACTTTTGGTGTTTATTACTTCGAGATTTTCTGTCCAGTTGCTTGGTTTAATTCATGTCTGCATTATCTTATCAATTGTTTTAGTTAAAAACTAGTTGTTGGATCAGCTTTTCATTATAAATCCTTTCTTGCATGGTGGTCTTTCCCAAGAGGTATGCATGTCCTTCCTATCTGGTTCTGGGTTTGTGGGTGAATCATATAAAGTTTGCAGGCTAAAGAATGCAATATATAATTTGAAGCAATTTTTATGTGCCTGGTTCGATAAGTTCGGCATTTCTGTTGAGTAGTATGGACTTAATCAGAGTTCTTCTGATTATTTTTTGTGCTTGCTTACTGCACTTCTTTTGGCGCCATCATTCTTGTTATTTAAATTGATGATACTCTATATTCACTGGTTATGATCAAGGGTTTCATGATTTGAAGATCTATTTGAGCTCTTACTTTTATATGAAAGAATCTTGGAACATTTAGTGGTTGCTCAATTTGCCAAATCATTCATTGTCTTGACGAAAGTATCTTATTGATTTGATAGAAGAAATAGTAATAATTGGGGCTAAGCCTATCCAACCTCCAATGGATCTTAATGTTCACTTTGATTAGAAAATCCTAGTTGATGCGAACCACGCTAGGAACGACGAGACCCGATAACGAAGAGGAACCCAAGATCGTTCTATAATGAGAATTTGGATGGAGACCTCGACCCGTTGTTACGACAAAAGCAAGAACCCGTTGCTTATTGCGAATAAGAACCTCGGTATATATGACCTCAACCCGTTGCTTATTGCGAATAAGAACCTCGGTATAATGAAGACGCCACAAACGGTGGTGGAAATCCGTTTGATAAGTCGATGGTGAACGTCACAAAAAACTCCGATAAGTTCGAATAGTTCGTTAAAGAACCAAAGAGAAATCCTCTCAGAAATTTTATCGAAAAATCAACTGTGTTTCTCCATTGCTTAGATGCTTTTTTAATAGGCTAAAAATTACAAGAAAAGTTCCTAAATTTTAGACTAAAATTATGGCTAAAAATCAGCCCATTAATTGGCAGATCGCATGCCAAAAATAGAAAAGAAAACTAAATATCTATGCATGCAAGCCTTTCAAATAGAGTATTTTGGCATTCAAGCCTTCCAAAAAGAGGAAAGTAATTATCTAGGCATGGAAGCCTTCCAAATAGGGTATTTTGGCATGCAAGCCTTAAAAAAAGGAAATTGGCATGAAAAACTTCCAAAAAGAGTAATACAAAGCTTGCCAATTTACTTGCAGAATTTAAGCTAGCCGTGGTCAGATTCTTCTAGAACTTGAGTCATGTTGAGCCATCTGTGTTAAACACATGGCTCATGATTAATGGGCCTCCATGAATTTGCTTGAGCCCAAATATCTTGAATCAACTCATTGAGTACATCCTTGAACTTCTTTGCTCGCAAACGTGTAACTGGTCCGATTGACACTTGAATTTGAAGTGGTTCTATGATTTACATCATTCCCCTCCTCTTGAAAAGGATTTGTCCTCAAATCATCACTTACATTAAAAGGACTCAAATCAGTAATATTAAATGTAGCACTTACATTGTACTCACCTGGTAAATTAAGCTCGTAAGCGTTGTCATTGATGTGCTCTAAGACTTGGAAATGATCATCTCCCCTTGGAAGCAATTTTGAGCGTCTCTGTTATGGAAATCTCTCCTTTATCATATGCAGCCAAATCCAATCTCCGAGTTCCAAGATTAGCTTTAGCACAATTTTAGAAAACACACAAGAACCATGCAGCTCATCTAACATATCATCTAAGCGAGGAATATGATGACAATACTTTACTGTTATGATGTTGATGGCTCCGCAATCAATGCACATTCTCCACGTCCCATCCTTCTTAGGTACAAGTAAAACTGGAACAACACATGTGCTCATGCTCTCCCTCATGTACCCTTTCTCAACAACTCACTTAACTGCCATTGAAGTTCCTTTGTCTTCCCGGGATTGCTCCTACAGGCTGGTCGGTTTGGAATCGTCGCACCGGGAACAAACTCGATCTGATGTTCAAACCCTCGGATTGGAGGTAACCCATATGGTGTTTCTTCAGGAAAAACTTCCTCGTATTCCTGCAAAAGAGAAACATAGAACTAGGCAAAGTAAGGTGAAGTTCGTTAGTATTTAAAAATGCTTCTTTGTACAAAAGTACAATCATCGGCCGATTTGAAAACATTACTCTCTTAATTTTACTCATTTTTGCATAGAAATTCTTTTGTTTTCTCTTTGATTTCCTCTCAATGGTCGAATTTCTATTTTCGTTCTCTCATTTTTCTCGGCCTCTGATTTTCACTCCTTTTCTTTTGTTCACTTTCTTTCTTTTGATCACACTCTTTTTGCAATCTCACTTGATCCTTATATACTTGCTGTGGTGTCAATGATACAAGAGTGATTGGTCGTTGATTAAGTACAAAGGAGTATTTGTTCGTAAAGCCATCATACTTCACATGCCTATCAAACTGCCATGGACGCCCTAGCAACAAGTGTGCCGCTTGCATTGGTACTACATCACACAATGCTTCATTTTCATATTTACCAATCTGAAATGCAATACCTGCTTGTTTACCATTACCTCACCACTATCATTTAACCATTGCAACTTGTACGGTCTAGGATGCTTTAATATGGGCATCCCTAATTTCTCCACCATTGTTATACTTGCAACATTAGTACAACTACCACCATCAATAATCATACTACATATCTTGTCTTTGATGTAGTACCTGGTGTGAAAGATGTTCTCCTGTTGCACTTCTTCAACTCCTTTTGCTTGCATGCTCAATGCTCTCCTTGCCACCAATGTTAATGCATCAGGGGCTAGATATTCCTCCTCGAGATCGTCCTCTAATGATGGCATGTCATCATGGTCAGAATCATCATCGTCGGTGACAATTTCACCATTGTCTTGTAACACCATGACCTGCCTATTTGGGCATTGACTTGCCATATTTCTCCTGACTTGGCATTTAAAATATTTAATGTCACGATTTCTAGAGGTTGAAGGGTCTGATTTACCTTGAGGAATGTGACAGATATTCTCAGACTTAGGCTTAGGTTTAGGCATTTGTGGCTTGTTCATCTTCTTTGTATAACTCGGTTTCCAAGACGTAGAACCTGAGTTACGGGCTATACTTGAACCATCCCTCTTGAGTTGTTTCTCCACTTTGATGGCCATGTGCACCATGTCTTCCAACTCCACATAATGCTGCATCTCTACCTTATCATGGATTTCCTGATTTAATCCATGTAAGAACCTAGCCATTGTCGCCTCTCTATATTCCTCTACATTAGCCCGGATCATAGCAATCTCTATCTCCTTGTAGTAATCTTCTACGCTGTGACTTCCTTGCATAAGACCTTGAAGCTTATTGTATATCTCTCGATGGTAGTAACTAGGAACGAATCGCTTTCTCATTACTGTTTTCATCTCCTTCCATGTCTCTATTGGTCGTTCTCTATTTCTTCTCCCGTTTGTAACAAGCTGATCCCACCAAGTAATAGCATAGTTAGAAAATTCAATCACAGCTACTCTTGCCTTCTTTGCTTCGGAATAGTTGTGGCAGTCAAATATGAACTCCATCTTCTTCTCCCACTCAAGGTATGCTTCAGGATCAATTTTACCTTGAAATGACGGAATCTTCATCTTAATACCACCCAAGTTGTTATCTTTCCTATTCCTAGCTTCTCTAAACCGCCCGCCACGTCTCATATGATTAACAACTGAATATCGATCTTCATCTTCATCAAAACAAGTCCCATAAGACTCTTCATCTTCAACCATTACTGCACTCGGCTGAAATCTTTCCCTTCTATGCATATTAGGAGCGTTTTGGGGATGCTCACTAAGTTTATCATCCATCTTATCTAGCCGTTCATGAACTTGCTCGAGCTCCTACTTCATCACACGCTTCATCTCACTCATTATGACCTACACTAGCAATTTCTGATCAGGCAAATCTATGGTACTTTCATTACTGTTCTTAGAACTATTGCAAGACATGTTTGTTGCAAAACAAAGTTAGAAAAAAGAATATCACAATTCTCTCACTTACGTGTTTACACAACAATGGGAATCACTCTACACTCGTGTTTTTACTCAAAATTTGTGGCCTTTAACTCTCAATTGTTCTCACCACTCTTACTTCTCTCATTCTGTAATTTCTCCTTCAGTTCTTTTGGAACTAAAACAAACAATACACAGAATTTCCATTAACAATTCACCAAGAACTCATAAAAGAATTTTGGATCTGAAAGGAAGCTTACAAGAAACACGATGACTAAACTTTTGGAAGTCTGAAATTATACAAATTTCCACACACAAAAGATTAGTCTTTGGAGGGAGAATTTTCACACACACAAAAAGATAGATCTTTAGGGTGATGTGATTTGTTGTGCTGATTAGAACCAAAATGAATGATAACAAATTTTTTGTTGTTGAGTCAGATGTGCTTTTTTTGTTTTTTTCCTTCTTTTCGTCTTCTTTTATTTTCCTTTTTTGAACCTTTTTTGGATAATCAGCTGCATTTTTGATAGTAAAGGAACGATGTTTCGAAAAGAACGAAAAATGGATAAATAAATTCGACTAAATAAGGGTATGTAAACCGAATTTAGAGACAAAGAATACTGAATAAAGAAAAGAAATATTTTTTGATTTAAAAGATAAGCAAACCTGATCTGGACTCAAAGCTCTGATACCAAATGATGCGAACCACGCTAGGAATGACGAGACCCGATAAGAAGAGGAACCCAAGATTGTTCTACAATCAGAATTTGGATGGAGACCTCGACCCGTTGTTATGACAAAAGCAAGAACCTCGGTATATGTGACCTAAACTCGTTGCTTATTGCGAATAAGAAGCTCGGTATAATGAAGACGCCACAAACGGTGGTGGAAATCCGTTTGATAAGTCGATGGTGAACGCCACGGAAAACTCCGATAAGTTCGAATAGTTCTTCAAAGAATCAAAGAGAAATTCTCTTAGAAATTTTACCGAAAATCAACTGTCTTTCTTCATTGCTTAGATGCCTTTTAATATGCTAAAAATTAGAAGGAAAGTTCCTAAATTTTAGACTAAAATTATGGCTAAAATCAACCCATTAATTGACTGATCGCATGCCAAAAAAATAGAAAAGGAAACTAAATATCTAGGCATACAAGCTTTCCAAATAGAGTATTTTGACATGCAAGCCTTCCAAAAAGAGGAAAGTAATTATCTAGGCATGCAAGCCTTTTGATGCTATTATTACTTACGAGAGGAGAAGGAGGCGAACGCATGAGGTTCACGAGCCACGGAAGCCCATGGAGTAAAACTGCTATGCACACTACAAGTCAGGGAGTATTTACTTTATGCACTACGAGGTGTGAATAAAAGCGGCCAGCCGGCCCTAGTTTTGTTTATTGAATATTTTGAGTGATTGTTCTTCCACTTTTCCTAGAGAGATCTAGAAGAGGTTTAGGCTTTTTCCTTGCAAAAGTTAGGAGAGGGGGATCTACTCTACAAAAGAGATCCATTTATCTTATCTTGTTTTCTTTGATCGTAAAAATTCCCACTTTTACCCAATTTTGTACCATTGTTCGTATCAAATTGGTATCAGAGCATCAGGTCCATGGCGAGCACAAGGCCGATGAAAAGTATCAAGGCGTTGGAAGAGAAGATCAGAGCCGAGATCGCGGAACGACAGAAGGAGATCGAAGGATTGAGGACTGATTTGAAGGAAGATTTTAGGGCTTCAATGGAGGCGAACAAGTTGGAGATGAGGAAGGAATTCAAGGACGCGATTACGGAAGGAACAAAGGAGATCTTGAGGGCTCTTCCGCAACGAGATCCATTGTCATCCACTTCAGATCTGAATCACCAATCAGATCTGGCTTCGAAAGCCCCTCCGACCACGAAAGATAAAGGAAAGCGCGAGACCTTGAAGGATGGGAATGTCTTGGAAGAAGGATTGATCTCCGACGAGGAAAACCAACTCATCATGCTTGGCGAAAAGACCCATCGACACAACGAAGCACTAGACGAGCCGCGCGAGGTCAGAAGATGAAGGACGGAGGCCTGGCGGCTGCGCCAGGGCATTCCGCTGGCCCTGGCGCACTGCCAGGGCCACTGGGAAGCCCGGACGGCTCGCTAGGGCCACCGTGAGGCCCTGGCGAACCGCCAGTGCCCTGGCGGCTCCGGGCGAACCCGTCAGTGCTCTCGCGGGTCCCAGACAAGCCGCCCGGGGAAGGAGATGCCCCAGCTGATCGCTGGGGACCTGATGATGGCTGGGCGAGTGTCGACGGGGGCCCGGAGGGCCTCGGAGAGCGTTGGGAGCATGAGCAGGGCACGTGGCTTCGTCGACGTGGAGTAGATGAATTTTGGGGTGCTGATTTTGAGTTCGGAGAGCGTCGTGGATACCGGGAGGCTGATCTAGTAAATGGAAGGGGCTGAGACAAGAGCCGGAGTATGAGGAGTTTGCGTGGTACTATGAGGATGGCGGTGATGGTGTTTATGACATTGGCGGATGTGAATGGAGGGATGTTGGGCGACTAGCCAATGAGAGGGCTAGGTTTGGAGATCCTCACAGACAACGACACCCGGAGCGATATGGAGGAGGGGATCCCCGTGCTGATGAGAGGATACAGAAGCTGAAGATGCCCCTCTTTGAAGGTAGTGACGCATCTGTATGGAACTACAAGGCAGAGAGGTATTTTGAGGTGACACGGCTGACAGAGGTGGAGAAACTAAGGGCGATCGGGATTTGCCTGGTGGGAGAGGCCTTATCATGATACATGTGGAGGGAGCTGGAGAGACATGCGAGGACCTGGGACGAGTTTAAGGAGATCTTGTTGCACCATTTCAGGGAGATACGAGGGGGAGGTGCATACGAGCAACTGCATGCCATCAAGCAATATAGGTCTGTGCGTGACTATATCAAGCAGTTCGAGGTGCGTGCGAGCAGGGTACGGAGGATGCCAGCAGAGTCTATAGAGGGATTTTTCTTGGATGGGTTGAAGCCTGCTATCAAGGCAGCGCTTCGTACCTATAGGCCCAGAGGACTGTTGGAGCAGATGGATTCGGCACAGTCGGTGGAGGATAGACTGGTCAAGGATCGCCGTACCGGAAGGACTTGGGGATGGAATTATACTCGTCCTTAGGCCGTGACAGGGGGCCAGCAGGGAGCGTCTGGAGGGACACTCGCTAGTGGGGGAAGGGCTGGCGAGGCAAGACCGTCGGGACCTTACAAGAGGATGACAGAGGCTGAGATGCAGGATAGGAGGACAAAGGGCTGTGTTTTAAATGCGACGAGAGGTTCACTCCGGGCCACAAATGTCGCAACCATGCTATTCAGGTGTGCGAAGTATTTGAGGGGGAGGAGGAAGAGGAGGAGGTTGTGGAGCTAGAGGCTGAGGGAGAGGTAGAGGTTGAGCCACTACTTTTGGAGGCAGCTGAGGTTTTGATCAGTTCTATAGCAGGGTTCACACAGGTCAACATCATGAAGTTGGCGGGCAGAGTTCGGGACTTGGATGTGGTGATTTTGATCAATAGTAGGGCTACACACAACTTCGTATACGCTAAGGTGATTGGGAAGCAGGGGTTACACCTCGCAAATACGGAGGGATTTGGGGTCATGTTGGGCAATGGCAAAGTAGAGGAGAGTATAGGTATCTGCAAAGACCTGACGATGTCCATTTAGGGGGGTGTTGATTACTGGTGACTTCCTGCCTTTAGCATTGGGCAATGTTGATTTGATTTTGGGGATGCAGTAGCTTCAGACATTGGGAGAGACCGAGTTCAATTGGAAGCCGCTTAGGATGGAGTTCCAAGTAGAGGGGAGGAAAGTGGTTTTGCTTGGGGACCCGTGCCTATGTTGCACATCGGTATCATATAAGACCATGGCCAGGACCTCTTAAATGGAAGGGGGATGATTCTTGGTGGAGCTTCAGGGACTGGCGACGAAGGATGCAGTTGGTATGACAGAGGTGCCTAGGAACTTAGAGTAGGTGCTGAGCAAATATGGTGAAGTGTTCCAGTCTCCTAGCGGTCTTCCACCACTGAGAGATCACAAGCACTCCATCTTTCTGAAGGATGCAGTGTCTCCTATTAGTGTGCGTCCTTACCGGTACCCTCAGGTGCAGAAGGATGAGATTGAGAGGCTAGTAGAGGAGATGCTGCAGTCGGGCATCATACAGCCCAGTGTTAGACCATTTTCGAGCGCGGTGTTGCTGGTAAAAAAGGATGGGAGCTGGCGCTTTTGTGTCGATTACCAATCTCTGAATAAGGAAACTGTACCAGACAAGTTTTCTATTCCGGTGATAGACAAGCTGTTGGACGAGCTGCATGGAGCTGCGGTGTTCTCCAAATTTGATCTGAAGTCGGGTTACCATCAGACACTCATCAAGGCAGATGGCGTGCAGGAGACATCTTTAAGGACTCGCGAAGGCCATTATGGGTTCTTGGTTATGCCATTTGGCTTGACAAATGCCCCCGCCACCTTTCAGTCCTTGATGAATATGGTGTTTCGTCCTTACTTACGGAGGTTCGTGCTTGTCTTCTTCGATGATATTATGGTTTATAGTAGATCTCTACAGGAGCATGTAGAGCACTTGTAAGTGGTGATGAAGGAGCTTTGGAATCATCAGTTGCATGCAAACCGGAAGAATTACCTTTTTGGCCAGGCACAGGTGGAGTACTTGGGACATATAGTGTCCGCTGAGGGGGTGGCCGTAGATCGGGGAAGATTGCCACTATGCTGGATTGGCCTCGGCCTTTGACTTTGCGAGCCTTGCGAGGATTCTTTGGACTGGCAGGGTACTATCGGAGATTCGTTAGTGGGTATGGGACTATTGCATGACCGCTAACATAGCAGCTGAACAAGGATAGTTTCAATTGGAGAGAGTAGGCTACCAGGGCATTTGAGGCCCGTAAGCGGGTTATGACACGGTTCCAGTTCTAGCACTACCTGACTTTAGCAAACCGTTTGTCGTCGAGTTGGATGCTTCAGGATATGGGTTGGGGGCCGTCCTGGTGCAGGAGCAGTGACCCATTGCTTACTTCAGCTAGGTGTTGTCCACCAGAGCACAGCTGAAGTCTGTTTATGAGTGGGAACTGATGTCGATTGTCCTCGCGGTGCAGAAGTGGCGACCCTACTTACTTGGTACGGCATTTATAGTTAGAACAGATCAGTGGAGCCTGAAATACCTACTGGAGCAGCGCATGGTGGCGGAGGAGCGCCAACGATGGTTGTATAAGTTGAGCATGTACAAGTTTGCGATCAACTACAAACCCGGCTTAGATAACAAGGCGGCAGATGCGATATCTCGCAGGGATGATGGGTACACATTTTGGCTATCTCGGAGCCAGTGGTGCTTAGTGGGGATTCCCTCCTATGGGAGATTGATGTAGATGGGGAACTGAAGCGGATTCGGAAAGCATTGGCACATGGCTCGAGTGACTACCTCGGTTACTCAGTAGAGGATGTGACTTTGATGTATAGAGTGCGTTTGGTGATTCCACATGGGTCGTCGCACATTCCACTTCTTTTTCGGGAGTTCCACAGCAGCGCAGTAAGAGGTCATCCAGGGGTACCCGACGTATCAGCGGATAGCACGAGAACTTTATTGGCCAGGCATGCGAAAGGATGTGGCCAAGCTAGTGGCAGGTTGTGACATTTGCCAACATCATAAATACCAGGCGACAGCTCCTGTCGGACTTTTACAGCCTTTAGCACTATCAGAGAGGGTGTGGGAAGACATTTCGATGGACTTTATTAACGGGTTACCGAAGTTTGATGGGTTTACGTTCATTTTTGTTGTGGTGGATCGTCTCAGCAAGTACGCCCATTTCGCACCTCTGCGACACTCATACACGGCGATGACGGTTGCATCAACATTTCTGAAGGAGGTTGTTCGGCTACACGGGTATCCAGCTTCCATTGTCTCCGACAGGGATAAGGTCTTCATGAGCACTTTTTGGAAGGAGCTGTTCAGAATGCAAGGGACCGCTCTCAGGCGGAGCACAACTTACCACCCCCAGACCGACGGGCAGACGGAGGTGTTAAATAGGAGCTTGGAGACTTACGGTGCTTTGCGTCGGAGTCACCTAGACAGTGGGCAACATGGCTACCTTGGGCAGAATATTGGTACAACTCGTACCATTTCGCGGCATGTATGACTCCGTTCAAGGTCTTATATGGCAGAGAACCCACATACTTGGTTCATTATAGACGAGGAGATATACCGGTGTCTGATTGGAGCAGCAGTTAACGGAGCGTGACAGTGTGCTGGAGGAGTTGAAGCAACATCTGAGGGGGCCCAACAAATCATGAAAGGTAAGGCGGATAAGCACCGCAAGAACGTAGAGTTTGAGATGGGAGACATGGTCTTTTGAAGCTGCGTCCTTACAGATACAGTTCAATAGTACAGAGGCGTAACGCCAAGCTAGCAGCGCGTTACTATGGTCTTTATGAGATTAAAGCGAGGGTGAGGAAGGTAGCTTACAGGCTGCGGCTGCCTCCTACTTCTTCTATACATCCAGTGTTCCATGTGTTGCAGTTGCGAAAGGCGATTAAGGACCACCCATTGTCAGCTACCTTGCCACATACGTTGACAGAGGACATGTAGGTACTGCTAGAGCCAGAGGCGGTCAGGGGGTGCGCCAAATTCGACCAGGATCTTCAGAGGTGCTGATTCAGTGAAGTGGGCTACCAGATCATGAGGCGACGTGTGAGCCTTTCGATAGGATCTTCAGGCAGTTTTCAGACTTCCACCTTGAGGACAAGGTGACACTTTGGGGGGTAATGATGCGATCATTA
This sequence comes from Scilla litardierei, assembly GCA_030789695.1. Taxonomy (NCBI): domain Eukaryota; kingdom Viridiplantae; phylum Streptophyta; class Magnoliopsida; order Asparagales; family Asparagaceae; genus Scilla; species Scilla litardierei. The sequence continues at coordinate 76,844,715 of CM061132.1, read as the reverse complement.
CTTACGATAGGAAGAGGAACCGCAAACATGAGGTTCACGAGCCACGGAAGCACACGGAGTAAACTGCTATGCACACTACAATTCAGGGAGTATTTACTTTATGCACTACGGGGTGGGAATAAAAGAGCTGGTTTGTTTATCGAATATTTTGAGTGATTGTTCTTCCAATTTTCCTAGAGAGAGATCTAGAAGAGATTTAGGCTTTATCCTTGCAAAAGTTAGGAGATGTGGATCTACTCTACAAAAAGAGATTCATTTATCTTATCTTGTTTTCTTTGATCGTTATTCCAATAAAAATTCCCACTTTTACCCAATTTTGTGCCCTAGTTCATATCACCTTCCAAATAGGGTATTTTGGCATGCAAGCCTTCCTAAAAAGGAAATTGGCATGCAAAACATTCAAAAAGAGTAATCCAAAGCATGCCAATTTACTCGCAGAATTTAAGCTAGCCGTAGTCAGATTCTTCTAGAACTTGAGTCATATTGAGCCATCTTTATTGAACACATGGATCATGATCAATGGGCTTCTATGAATTTGCTTGAGCCCAAATCTCTTGAATCAACCCGTTGAGTACATCTTTGAACTTCTTTGCTCACAAACGCGTAACTGGTCCAATTGGCACTTGAATTGGATCCTTGGAAGTGGTTCTATGATTTGCATCACTAGTCACTATCCATGACTTATTGCAAAGCTGATTTAAATGACGGTTACTCATCCAGACATCCCTTTTTTGTTGGATTATTGAGTCAGTTTATAAACACTACATCAATTACATTTGGAGTTGCTTGTGAAATCTTACGTACCTTAAAGGAGCCACATGAAAAAGACTTTATTTTTGACCATCTTCTCATTTAATTATTGGATATTCTGATCTTGAGTGGGCATATGATCCTCTTAATCATAGATTGATCAATTGAAATTGTATATCTGTTGGAATAAAATGGTAACATGGAGATGAAACAAAATATAGTTGCTAGATGAAGTGCTAAAGCAGAGTACATACATTTGAAGCATACATCATGTGAGATGGTGTGGGTACAATCTCTGCTACAAGGTATGTGGATATCTAGTTCTACTCTGATGATGATGTATTGTAATAAGTAAGTTGCTATATACATTGCTAACAATCCAGTTAGAACACAAGAAATTAAGGTTGACCATTGTTTCATACAAGGTATTGTTATCAAGAAGGAAATAGTAACACCTTATATCAATTCTAATAACCGGATAAGTGATATTTTCACTAATGCATTGTCATGCAAACTGTTTTTTTTTTTATTTTTCAACAAGCTTTGTGACACAAACATATTGGGCATGATTAATATTGATACTTCCGCTTGAAGGGGAGTGTTCAAAAATAAGAAAAAATGGTTTCTAATATATAGATAGAATTATAGTTTTCAGCTTTAGAATAAGATTGAAATAAATAGTTAAATATAAATTGTAATCCTAGTTGTAATAGTGTTGTATTTTTAGCTATATAAACAACACTAATACCCTAGTTTGGGGTCTGGTCTATTTACCATTTCACAACCCCAATAATCCTAATCCTAGTTCTGGATAGAAATCAATCTCTAATAAAAACAAAAATAAACATGGATAGAAATTAACATCTAATAAAAAAATTAACAACTAATTGCTGATTTGGGTCTAACTCAAATATAAACTAATAAATATCTTATCAAATTATTTAAAGTTTCAGATAAATCTAAGATGACTTTATCGGCTTCAATGAATTATTTATCTTATTTAGTACTCACTCGGATGGCTTCAACCTTTTTTCTGGTGAGAAGGAGAAGTTGGGAGAAAAGAATTGATTGATGGGAGGGAGGGTAGGAAGGAGTGGGGTTCTACGGATAATTTTGGATACTTTTGTGACTGATTCTTTACCTAAAGACACCTGCAAATGTTTGATGCCAAGTTCTTGTGGAGAAGCTGCGAACTATGAGACGCCTTGTCAAAAAGCTTAGTAGGTCAGTGGTCATAGAAAAATTCTACCTAATTGACTAAGCAGTTTAAGCAAATACAACCAAGTTGTCTCCTAGGCTTAGATAGCCTTTTGAAGAAGGGTGAAGATGATCAATTTGCTATAAGGAATTGAATTTGTCTGCAAGGCGTACTGGTTAAAAAAAGCAAAACTACATCTGTCAAATATAGATTTAATGTGGCTGCAGACAAGTCCCATAAGAAAGGACACTATCTTAAATTCTGCCTTGATTTTACTGGGCAAGGCCTCCTGAAGGTTTTATATTAATGGATAGAGGAAGCAACATTATTGATATCTACAGTGTTGGAGACTTATGCTAATAATTTGATTGAAAGAACTGCAGCCAAGTACTCCAATAGATTATTGCTAGCGTCTATGTTTTGTGCCATATTTTATTCTTTTATATCTTGCTTTCTTGCAATTCCAAATTTGTACAATTCTTTGTGATAAGTTAATGGGGCTACCTTAATAATGAATAATTTAATTGATGTGAAATAAAATGTTATGAAGCCTATGAAGTTTAACTCGCTATGAACATATTATTTTTGCAGATCAAGTTGAGCTTTAAGCTAGGTTGATAATGGGACTGACTTATCATTTGTCCAGCTAGAGAATTTGTATTCTGCTGTATCTTGTTTCTTCACGTGCTCATCTCTGCAAACTGTGGTTCATTGGACTCTCCTGGCTTATCGACATTGTGTGTTCTTTCGGTGGTAATGTAAATGAATTCTTAGATGGTTTGGTTCCCTGCCCTCTCATGAGTTGATGTTACATAAGGTCTGAAATTAGGGAGATGTCTCGGCAGGGATATCATTTGTTAGTTAGCCTTTTCTAACATGTTTTATTTAATTTTTCAACTTTTTGCATAAAATGTTAGCAAAGAGAGTTGTGCCTGTTGATGTGACCCAATTTGATGTGGTCCTGTTTTACCTTGTTTATGAACTGAAGGAAAGGCAAAAATTACCGGGGAATTGGCTAAGTCTGCTAATCGGTAAGGAATCAAACATATCCAATTATCTAGTAATTCACTGTCCCCCTGCACTGTAATAAAAAACAGAAGGTAAGTAAACTAATTCTTGGTGGTTGGTTTCAAAGGTGGCTTGGTCTTTCACTAATGCGGCTGTCTTTTTGAAGAACACTTCTGTGGACTGGCACCTCCCTCTCGCTCGGGTGGGAGCCACGAATACAGAACATATTTGTATGGATTGAAATAGCATGCAAGGTGTTTCTCAAAGCATAGAAACACATAGTTTTGTAGCCCCTTACATTTGAAGTTTCTTTCCATCAAATTATGCATGTGCCATGAATTGCAATAGTTCGGCAATGTCATTATTAATAGAATGGTTCTAATTCTGAATACTTGTTAAACAAAAGGAAGAAGGATTGGAATGATTTTGAGCTAGGGTGTCAAAATTCTACATGTTTTCTGCTGATAACCATGGGGAATAGCTGGAAATTTTGCAGATCATGTTTTGGTTCCCTGGTGTTATTGCTATATGATAATCTGCTATGGTTGTGATTGGCCAGTTCTGAGATACCTAAAATATAATGATGAAATCGACGCATGGTCACACAATATTATGAAATTATGTGTTATTTGTATCTCACACTGAAATGGTTTCCTTAATTCTATCTGGCATCATTTATTTGTTGAGCCATTGGGTTGAAATTTTAATTTGTCAGGTCTATCAAAAGTCTGACTGTTCGCTTGCTTACAGATGCAGAAGCTTGATGGTGAAATTCACCATTGTTGGCTTACACCTGTTGGCATACATACCATCAAGTTCCCTTTTAAGTTCTGTAATAGTTTTATCCATTCAAATTTCTTTAGTGATAGCAGATATGCATTGATCCAGAGATGGTGGTGTTGCTCGTCAGTTTCATGAGGCTAACACACCGCGGCTTCACCCTACTGGTTTGAAACTGGTCATTGCTCACTGAGGCAACATCTTCCTCCGACACTGCTGCTTCTGCAACTTGCCGCAAGGCCAAGTATCTTATCAGTCTTCCTCTCCTGCACTGTAGGATGAAGCAATTGCCAACCAGTGCTCACACATTGATCCCTCATGCAGATGCTGTGTATTCGGAGTTTATCCCCCTCACTACAACAAGCATGGATCCATTGGTAACAAATGGTAGTCCCTTCGATACTCCCTGTCGTGCATCATGGAAATGTTATTATGGAACTTGCCGGGTGCATGTGGACAGTCGAGGCAAATTCTGAAATATGATGATCCAGACTCTATGGTCTTATAAGTGAAAGAAGTTTTTGATGTAAGGTATGTACATATGCTTAGCAAGTATCGGTCTAGACATTTTGTGTGGCCCAAACAATGGGGAACCATTATGTTTGTAGTATCTGTTGGCAAGCTATGCATCTTTTCAAGCAAGTACTACATGGGGGGATAGCTGTGATATATGCTGCCCCATTCATGCTAACACCGGCTCGTTACATAATAGACAGATGTAAACGTGTAATAGATATATGTAAACGTTGACAAGTAGCCATGGACGATGTGATCGGATGTCTGGCGATGTGAAACATCGGATGTCTCTCCAAATTTCTTCATGGCTTCTGCTACTCTTTCACCTATTTCAGCCTTCGCACTTTCTACAGACAATCGTGCAACTTTGTATTTAAGGTATGTTACGTATTTAGGCACAAGTTACTGACGTTGTAGCCACATTGAAAATGGTATATAATTGATATCATATCCTTGCTGTAGTACAGACACATGTCCGGCTTATCGTTGCAGTGGTGCAGACCCATGTCCGGATGGAGGAGCCTCTTAGTCCACAATGAGGTTAGGCTTTGCTCTTGGCTCGCTGCGGAGCGGCGGTTGAAGTTCAAAGCCATGGCCAGGGGAGTGGAACCAAGCTGAAGAAACGGAAGAATTTAAATAGAGGAAAGAAAAGAAAACAGAGAGAGAATGAATGTTAAGAACAACTCAAAGATGAGTAAATTTATTCAAATTTTTGAGGTCGATTCTGTTGGGAATCTAACACAATACCAATCAACACCAAAGTGTGCACATCAGAGTAAATAGATAAAGTGTCGTCAACTAAATCAATGCAGAGTTTGGATCTTGAAAGAATCATAAAAAAAGCACAACAACTATCACATAAAAAAAGCACAAGAACTAGCACAGAATCAAAATCAGACAGTCACGCAGAGAGAGACAGTCACGCAGAGAGACAAGGATTTATACTGGTTTGGCCCAGCCTATGTCCTACGTCCAGTCGTCCTGCGTCATGGTTTCTACTAGATCAGAGATGACAATTCAGAGAATACTCCGTCTATAAAATCTCCTCCAAACAATATGTGCCCTCTCGACAAAATAACTCTAGCATTTTGGCAATTATAATGTCTCACGCATACAACTAATTGATAGATTTTACAAGAGGCTCTAGAATAAGGAATACGTCCTCTCCCAAAGCTAGTAGTCGCCTCAAAGCACTTTCATCGTCTGTCGGTGGTAAAAAATTAGCTTTGCTCAAGAACACATGAATTCTTCTCTAATTCTCTTCGTTGTGCAGCGTGTCGTCAAAAATATATCTCTTGATATTTATATCATATGAGTCATTCATAGGGTAGTAGATGACATATTAAATCATGTCCATCCGATTTAACCCCAAAACAGATCAATCGACCAAATTAGAGTCGAAATCTGGGCGATTTAGGGTTTCAGCACATCGGTACGGCCGTGCATATATATGGCACGGCCGTGCACAGTCTGCCAAGAGAGCTGGGCTGTCTCTGTTATCTGTGCACGGCCGTGTAAGGTCTGGCACGTCTGTGTATAGTCTACCCGTAAAAATAGTAACTCTCTGTTGTTTGTACACGACCGTAAAAGATTTGGCACGACCGTGTACAATTTGACAGGAAAAACAATAACTCTCCGTTAGCTTTGCACGACCGTGCAGGGTATGGCACGTCCGTGCACATTCTGACCAATAGACTGGATAGTTTCTGTTGGCTGTGCACGGCCATGCCAAACTTTGCACGACCGTGTCAGCCTCCAGAACTTTAGTTTGAAGCATATTCAACAAACTCTACCTTGCTTCAAACTTTCTCCAACAACCATGGCATGATAAGGCTTTCTAATGTAACTCTATCCAAATACCAAACATCTCTACCCAGATCTAGAATTTACGAAACTCTCATGACAATGAGAAATCATCAATCACTAACCATGTATAGATCAAGCTCAAGCAATGCCTGAGCTTGACTGCGGAAACAACCTTCATGAGCATATCTCAGGATTATGATCTATCGAAACCTTCTCCAGTGCTATCATCATCTTCTCCTTCTGTAGAAAAAAGTCGCGCACTTTTATATGCTTAGTCCTCGAACTGTAGGCCCGATGCTCCGCCAAGTAAATTGCGCTTTGACTGCGCAGTAAAACTTCGTCACTTCTTATGGAATACCTAAGTCTCTCGGCAGACTTCTCAGTTAGTTGCCTTCCTTGATCACCGCAATTGTAGCTATTAGTTTCGCCTCCGTGGTTGACAATGCTACAATGGACTGAAGGATCGATCTACAGGATACCGCAGCAGTTTCCAAAGTGAACACATAACCAGTCTTAGATCGCCTTATATCTCTGTCACCTACATAATCTGAATAACAAAATCCAGATATCACCAACCCATCTCCCTTGCCGTAACCCAAACCAACATTGACCGTTTCCTTCAGATATCTCAATATCCATTTCACAGCCTGCCAATGTTCCTTCCCTTGATTCGCCATGTACCCACTGATGACTCCAACTGCCTAGGCTAAATCTGGGCATGTACAAACCGTGGCATACATCAGACTTCCCACGACACTAGCATAGTGGACTATAGACATGTAGTGTGCCTCTTCGTCGGTGCTAGGTAACAATCTCGCAGAAAGCTGGAAGTGAGATTCTAGCGGTGTGGTGACATGCTTTGCCTTCTCCATTCCATAGAGTGCTAGGAGTTTCTTGATGTAACCATCTTGGATCAGTCTCAACTCCCCCTTCTTCCTGTCTCCGCTGATTTCCATACAAAGGATTTTCTTTGCATGCACCAGATCCTTCATGTCAAACTCTTCTGCAAGCTTCCCTTCAACTTATCGATTTCCTTCTTGTCCCGTAATACAATCAACATATCGTCAACGTACAAAAGCAAGTATATCATCGACTTACCATCATGTGTACTGTCATGGCTTGTTTAGCCATATACGGCGACTGACGTGGTATTCCTCTATACACGAGTGAAGGGAGTATGAGGAGTTGCTAAGAGGTGATATGGCATGTATATGGCTAGTGGCAGTCGTGTAATTCCGCGAAGAGTGTAGGGGCATTTTGGTCATTTGGCTATATGGGTGAAAGTGTGTGTAGAGTAACGGTGGGTGTGTAAAGTAATGTCATACTTGTAAATTTTGAAAGAGTGGGTTAGTGTGAGAGGGGCTAGTGTGAAAAGGGATGAGATTAGTGGCATGCTTGTAAATTTTTAGAAAGGTCAGGGCAAAACTGTCATTTGGACTAAAGCTGCTGTGCGTACATACTAAAGTTTTGTGTGAATAAAGTAATGACAAACTTATAAATACTTGAAACTTGAGGGGTAATTTTGGGATGATATTATAGTCATTTTAGCTTGTGCATGCTTATCCTAAAGAAGAATCTAGTGCTAGATAATTGTAGGAATTTCTAACTTCTTCTTTAATCTTCCTTTCTTTTCATTATCTATTTTCCCCTCTCCCCTCCCTAGACCAGGCCGAACCCCTCTCCCCCTATTTTCAACTTTATCAAGACACAAAAACCCTCAGTTTACTTCCAAAAAATTCAATGAAACCCTAGCTCTTCAAGGAGGAAGAAAGGTGGAAGAAAGAGAAAGGAAAGAGAAGAAGAAAGGGGATTTCTTGAGGTACGAATTCTAACTTGGTTACGGAATTTTTATTTAGGATTATGAGAATGCTATGATGTTATTTTGATTGCACATGGTCAGGATTTCATGGATTATATGTGCAATAGATTAAAAAGATGACAGTTTTCTTGGGTTTTCTTAGCTAATTGCCCTCCCCTGAAATCCAGATTTTCTGTTGTGTGTTTCTTCTTCAATTCTGATCTCTGTGGTTTGATTTACTCTCTGAAAAAATATGTAAGTATAGATATTGAAGTTCTACCCGAGATTCATATAAAATATGACATATGTTGAGTTCAATAAGCATGAGTAAAAATTCAATGTTTGCAACATGTCTGGAATTCTGTCAAACTGAGCATAGTTTAGAAAAATGAAGATTATTACCTGCACACTTTATGGATTTTTCTGATCTTGGTCTTGTTGGAAAGTTAACAAGTTTATCTACAAATTCATCACAGAGAATATTTGTCGAATTTCTGGCTGTAACATGTCTAATATTGGATTTTACTACAAACCCAGAATTCTGTCTGAAAAACAGTCTGGACATGCTGCACCAAATAAATCACCATAAATTGCCTAGTTCACATTTCTGCATGAAATTTTATGGGTGACCCCAGGACTATTATATCTTCAACTTTCAGTGAGTTTTGTCAAATTCACAATAGACATTGGTTAAATATGCTGACTTTGTAGCTGTTCCTGCAATTTCAGCATGCTGGATTGCGTTGGATGAAGTTAGAATTGTGTGGTAATGCTAATTTTTCACTCCAATATGCATGAATGATGTTGATGAATATATGAGAGTTTAGTTATGCTATTTGTTACTAAATTGATGGTATAACCCTCTTCATTTATGTGGCGTTCGCTATATGTTCGTTAAAATGCCATGTTGAATGTGATGTTAAAAGAACTTGGAAAATGGCCATTAAAATGTTGTGTCATGTATTACATTTGTGAACTTGTGTATGGCCATTGCATATTATGACACATGACATGTTAATTGGGATGTCTCGATCTGCTCTAAGACGGGTGAACATCCTAGTATTGGGATGGTGGAAGTATGGGTATAACTTAACTATAAGGGGCTGGACTGAGAAGTTGGGAAAAGAGATATGTGATATGTGATATTTATTTCCCACTCGCCTTTACCGGGTGTAGAGGGGACATACGGAGGTTGTGTTATTATGTGAAGAGCCTCACTCCTGCCAGGGACGAGGGAACTGAGAGGCCCGGCGTACAGTGCCAGTGTCCACTGCGTCGTGTGCTATGTTCACCCCAAATTTGGGGTGAAGTCCAGGCCCTTATCTTTAGGTGATACCCAGGCTTCTAAAGAGTCGCTAACATCTGATAATTAATAAACTGTTTATGTGTTGTTGTTGGAGTTTGTGTGTTGTATTTTTTACCTTGGTTTCTTGTACTCCTATTGCCTTTACACTCATAACCCCTAAATGAGTTTCCCTACCCTAGTTAGTTTCCTACTGGGCACGTTTTGATGTGCTCATTTTACTTTTCAGGTCTTGAGCAGGGGACACCAGAGCAGAATCTCCATCAGGAGATTTCTCAGACGTGAGTTATTGACTTGGGGACACCACTCTTTTTGGGCTGTGTCTGGTAATGTGAGTTGGGTCGAGTGGTGAGCGAGTTGTCTTTTGTAGCTGTGGTATATGTTGATGGCTTGTAGTACCTCTCATGTATAGTTGAGTCAGTTTCACTTTGTACTTGACGCTGTTGTGTAGTTCACTCTTTGGATATGTAGTTCTGTGGTTTTGTACCTTCTGTGTGATGACAGTATGTGTTGCTTCCTTTTATATATATATGTGATGTATGATCCCAGCATTCGCAGTGGCCTGCTTATTGTGTGTTTTCTTTTCACGCTTGATGTAATACCGTGGCTTGTCAGGCTCCATCCTCCCTTTCCCTGGTATGGGACGTCATATAAGGTATATGTGAGAATGGGGCGTGACAAGTTTAGTGATGGCCCATGCAGGTCAGCTCACACTGCGATATGCGAAAGGATGATACATCCAACACATTTTAATGCCATCACATATGGTACTAATTCCACTTGTGCTGTCCTCTTTCTCTGCAGAATGGATATAGGAAACATGATATCTTCGTCAGAGATGGAGCACGCTGAGCCCTCTTTGATGGTGACGATTTTTCTCGGTTTCCAGGCGAGTCGGGTCACCAGGCTGAGATGCTCGCCAAGATGCAGGGTCAGAAAACCCCAGGCTTCAAGCAGTTTTGGGCAATAAAGCCGAGGAATTTTTCTGGCAAGGAGACAGTATTGGAGGTCGATGAGTGGTTACGGCGCACAGAGGATGACCTCACAACCGTTGGATTTTCATTGGAGAATTGGGTTGATGCAGCAAAAAGGCAGTTGACACATCAGGCCAGAGATTGGTGGGATGCCCAGGAGCAACATCTGACAGGTCCTATCTCTTGGAAGACCTTCAAGGAGCATTTTGAGTCCAAGTTCCTTCCAGAGACTGCAAATGATGAGCTTAGACAGTGTTTTGAGCAGTTGACTCAGGGCCGACGGAGTGTGGATGAGTATGACGCCGAGTTTTCTTTGCTGAGCAAGTTTACCCCGGAGCTTGTTGCGACTGATGCCACTCGAGCTCGACGCTTCCGTATGGGACTAGATCCGGAGTATAAAGGGGCGATATCTACACAGAAGCTCGCCACAAAGGAGGATGTGCTCGAGGCGGAAAGATTATATGAGATCCATTTGTGGAGCATAGGGAAGATTCCTGCAGGTTACAGACGACCATCAGGATCACAGAAGGCATTATCTCACCCAATACAGACGTCCCAGTTCAAGAGGCCAGGAGCCCCTACAGTGACACAGAGACGTCTGACATGCCAATTGTGGTAAGACTGGTCATGAGCAGAAGGAGTGTAGGGCTTTAGCTAGACAGTGCTTTGCTTGTGGTGGCCGAGGACACATTAGCAGGTTCTGCCCGCAGCAGGGTGCCTACCCGGCCCCCGTTGCACCTGTGACTACTAAGCTGATACAGCAGCAAGCTCTTCCACCTGGTTCGTAGCGGCCTTCCCTTCCAGCACCAGCTGGACCAGGTTTACTAGCCCCTAGAGGACCTTCCTTGCCTCCTCAGCGGCAGACCTTTAAGAAGACAAACTCTGCTCCAAAGTCCCAGGCTTTCACGATGACAGCAGTAGAGGCAGAAAACTCAGGTCAGGTTATCACTGGTATGGTTCTAGCCCTCTCCTTTTTTACATTATATCACCTGTTGCTTAGTTATGATAGACATTGGTTTGATTTCCTTGTTGGTTTCTTGGTATGGTTAAGGTAGCATCTTTTCCTACTTTGACACTTTTTGATTCTGGGGCTTCACATTGTTTTCTGTCCCGATAATTTGTGGACAAACATGGTATACCAATAGACTCCTTCATTGTTAGTTGGAATATTCATACAAGGGGTGGTGTGATTAGGAGTACTTCAGGGCTCCACTGTTGTCCAGTGGAAATTTGCGGTCGAGAATTATATGCTGATTTCCTTGTGATTGAGATGCCTACCTTTGAAGCTGTGTTTAGGATGGACTGGCTAGTGATATTTTGTGCCACTATTGACTGCAAATTGAGGAGGGTAGTCTTTCATATTTCCGATCATCCAGAGTTTGAGTTCAGAAGTGGTAGTTGCACATTAGAACCTGTAAGATTCAGAGCAACACCAGTGGAAGCGGAAGTAATGGCGATGGCCATGGAAGCAGAGTCAGTCTTACCCAGGGTTGTGCGAGACTTTCCTGATGTCTTTCCTGATGAAATTTATGGACTTCCTCCTGATCGATCATTGGTGTAACGACCACTTTTCGTTGTACGTTGTTCGTGCACGTGCTTTTTGACCGTGCACGTGTTTATTTTAGACTTTGTTTGTTTGTGAACACTTTCGTGTGATATGCCGTTGTGAACGTCTCTGAAAGTATTAAATAGTGGCACTAATTTGGAACGATGTTTCTCAAGTCGTTTTTCCACAATTTAATCTTATTCGATGAGATGTGGCGATTTTCAATTTTGACGGGAGACGTTTTTATTTTTAGTCTCGTTGTCCGACATCGAAATTGAGATCCGTCTACTTAGTTAGCTCACTTTCGTCATCACGATCACCCCAATATTTATTTTATAATTTTTGGAGTTTATTTGACCACTTTTATATTTTTAACAAGGTTTGTAATATTTTTTATAATTAATTTTTAAATTATTTTCGGCCAAATAAAATTTATTTGAGTTTAAAACGTATTAAAGAATTTTTGAGCCAATTTCCAGCTTATTTGGACCGAGTCAAATCCTTGGGTGAGTTGGAGAAGTTGAGATTTAAATTTTAAATATTTTTGAACTTCTAATCCTATTAGATTTAGCCCTAGACCAAGTCAACACACCTACACTATATAAACAACCCCTAGGAAGACCTATTTTCGCAAGAAAATAACCCTAGCCGCCTCCAAAACCCAAAAACCCACTTGCGACGATTCGTCGCAACGTTGCAGCCGTCGCCTATGCACGACCGAGGAAAACACCCCCGTTCCCCCGCTCCGACCGAAGCCCCGCTCCGCACCACAGCCGCTCCGCACCCCGCTGCTGCCGCCCACCTCCGTTCCCTCGCTCCGACCGAGAGATGTTGGATATGGAAGACGTTTGTACACCCTTGTGGGGGATGTACGAGGGAATACGGACCTCGAACGTCGCGTACACGAAGTCGTGTGCAAAGGGAATATGTTCCCTTGCGGAGAGGATCTCTAGATTGATGGGAAAGTCGCATTATATGTGCATAAGTGCATGCGACATATGGCTAATAAAGGGGTAATATCTTAAGCTTATGTTGTACCATGCATATGGTACAACTTAAGCTTATAATATGCCATGTACGATGGTACACCTTAGTTAAATTGTTCCAAAGGAACAATTACTCCTAAAATAACTACCTTGGGGGCTATAAATAAGACCCAAGGGTTAGCCATTTCTTTACACTTTTGCATGGCATTCTTGCATGCATTTCATTCTAGCGAAGCTCTGCCGAAATCCTTCCTCTCTCTTTATCCAAGTTCTTAATCTAAAAGTAGAGATTTAGATTGTGGATTTAGTAGCCTTACTCCGTTCGTGAGAAGACTCGATCCGTCATGGCGAATCCGAAGGCGAAGTTCTGTGACTACCGTGTCGCATACGCAAGCGTAAGTCTCAACTTCATTTATCGATCCTAACTCTGTTTTGGCAGGATCCATCATTAGTATCAGAGCCATACGGGTTCGCCCCGGTCAAACCGTCACCCCTTCGAAACTATGAACGAGTCGTTGTCTTTTTCACGAATGGGTATCCTACCATTACGGATATGGTAGGAACGCTTCGTGACGGAGAGAACGCAGCGGTTGTTCTTTTCACGTTAGGGTATCCTATCATTATGGATATGGTAGGAACTCTCCGTGACGGGAAGAACCGACCGTTCATATCGTCAAGCTCGCTCTCTTCATGGATGCTGAGTCTCCATTCATAGGGAATGTGAACTCTTTTCATGTGGAGCGCGTAGTTTACGAATTTTTGAAGTGGGTTCATTTTTTGGCACACGGCCATTGGAGGACAACTACTTCCTCGACGAACGGGTGCTTCACCGGAGAAGAAGGTGGTGGTTATTCTCATCGGGGAAGATGAATTTTAGTGCATGTGCACCATGGCCAAATGAGCTATGAAGGCCATGCACCCCCCTCCCCATGCGGAGGGGGTTGGCTACGCGGCCAATAACCACCACGGCAACCCCCTCCGGCGGGGGTGTGTGGCCACCCCACACAAAGGGAGGCCGGCCAAGGCCAAAGGGCCAAGGCCGGCCAAGGCCAAAATGGCCTTGGCCATGACCGGCCATGGCCAAGCCATGGCCGGCAGTGGCCGGCCAAGGCCAGGGGCCGGCCCCGGCCTGGCCGGCCCTGGCAGAGGCCAGGGCCGGCGCCCTGGCCGGCCTGGCCGGCCCTGGCAGTGGCCAGGGCCGGTGCTCTGGCCACTGCCAGGGCCTGGCCGGCCCTGGCAGAGGCGCCTCGGCCAGGGCAGAGGCCCTGGCCGAGGGGCCAGGGCCCCTGGCCAGTCGGGGTAGAGGCCCTGGCCGGCCCTTGGCCAGCCTCGGCCAGGGCAGAGGCCCTGGCCGGAGAAATTTCAGACCATTAACATTGGTCGACCAATTCGGGTGTTTTGGTCGACCAATTCGGCAAAAGGCCTTGGTCGAATATGAACGTGCCGACTAGCCCATACGGGGCCAAACGACAGTTGTCTGCATCAAAATTCTCTCATACGGGGGGAAACGCCTGGATCCATACGGGAGCCAGCGACGATAGTTTGCAGAAAAATCCCAAAAGGGGGATCCAACCTTGGCACGGCTACGGCTCATTCCTGACAAATGGTCAGGAAGTGCCGAATGTTTCACTAGTATCATAAGGGTACTAAGATGAAATATACATTTTTTGAAAATACGTTTTCATACGTTTTGAAAAATACGTTTTCAAAAACGCTTTTCCGCTGCGAAGTACTATAAGAGTACTAACATTTGATAAAGTGAGGGAGAAATATTGAAAGTTACTCTAGATGGTGATTGGAAACATAGTGACCTTTCCGATTCTAGAGTAACATCTTCAATATTTTTCGAAAGTAACTTATCAAATTATAAATATCATTCCAAGTGGGAGTTGAAATTAGAACTATCCAAATGGGATATTCTACTATCACTTCAAATGGGAATTGTATTTTAAGAATTTTAAATGCAATTTTTTGATCAAACCTTTGGTTTTATGTCTTTTGCAGCATTTTAAAAGTAAAATGTCTTCCGCGTCAAAGAATATCGTCGCTGAGTTAAACATAGATGAAAAACTCAACGACGATAATTACAAACTTTGGTCCATCAAGATACAATACGTTCTAGAGGAGAAAGAAGTGCTCGAAACTCTAAAGAACGTTATGATTGAACCCGAGTTGGGCACTACGGCCCAACACCGACGAGACAAGGAAGCTTTTGATGCTTGGTCTCAGAAGAACAAGATAGCGCGCATTACGTTATTAAGCAGTATGGCTGATGACATAATGCGCATCTTCCAAGAACATGACGTAGCCATGGACATATGGTCCAAGCTAGAGGAGAAGTTCGGTGGCACATCGGTGTCCAAACTTCGCGCCTTAACTATAAGGTTCGATACATATAAGAAACGTCCAAATCATTCCATGGGGAAACATCTGCGACATATGGCGAACCTTATCTCGGAGTTAAAGGACGCAGGTCTTGTGCTCACTGATGAGCAACAAATCCAAGCAGTTATACGTTCCCTACCAAATGGGTGAGATCAAATGAAGATGCATCTCACTCACAATGAGAGCATCAAGACCTTCAGCGATGTTTCCAAGCACCTCGAATTAGAGGAAGAGCGGCTTGCGGCTGCCAAGCCAAGTGCAGAAGTGCACATGGTTGCTAGTTCCTCACACGGGGGAAAGAAACGGAAAGATCGTTCGAAGTTCACTAATGAACGTAATAAGCAACCTGAGTCTACCAAGAAACCCAAACATAAGGGTGGGCACAAGAAATGGCACAAGAAGAAAGACTTGAAGATGATCAAGTGCTTCAAGTGCAACAAGCTCGGTCACTATGCTCGTTCATGTACGAGTGGAGGCGACGAGGTAACTTGTAAATATACTAGTTACATATGTGTTTCTAGTTCAATATTTCTTGTGGAATCTAATCCATTTTGGATAATTGATTCAGGTGCCACCGACCACATAGCAAGGGACAGACGGTCCTTCGTGGAGTATCACCGGATATCCCAAGGAACGAAGTGGATCTATGTAGGAAACAACACACGTGTTGAAGTGAAAGGCGTTGGGACTTGCAAGCTAGTCTTGGACAACGGCCGCACTCTCCTACTTCATGATATCCTCTTCGCTCCAGATATTCGAAGGAATATAATTTCTGTGGTCGATTAATGGGTCTTGGCTATAACTGGTTTTTTCATGATTGTAATGTGGACTTAAGTTGTAATGATACTCTTATTGGTACTGGGTTTGTATTTAAAGGATTTATTGTAATGAGTACAATGTATGATTCCTCATGTAATGAAAATATCTTTATTGCAAATTCTAAGACTTATGAGTCTGATGTGATTTGTTGGCACGCAAGGCTTGGTCATATTGGACCAACGCGTATGGATAGACTCGCCAAACGTGGCCTTCTATCCAATGTTTCAAAGGTTGAAATGTCGACCTGCGAACATTGCCTTGTGGGGAAATCTTGTCGCAAGCCGTTTGGAACCGGCACAAGGGCCGAGGTTCCATTACAGCTTATCCATTCGGACATATGTGGTTCGATGAATGTCAAGACAAGACGCGGAAAGTCCTATTTCATCACTTTTATTGATGATTTCACCCGATTCGGACATATCTATTTGATATCCCACAAAAGTGAAGCTTTGGCTTGTTTTAAAAACTATATGAGTTTAGTGGAGAATCAATTAGATCGCAAGATTAAGGTCTTGCGAACCGATAGGGGAGGTGCATATCAATCAATAAGTTTTAAGGAACTTTGTGATGAAAAAGGCATAGTACATCAGGTAACTATGCCTTATACTCCTCAACAAAACGGTGTTGCAGAAAGGAGAAATAGGACTTTAATGGAAATGGTCCGTTCAATGATGGCGCAAGCTAACTTGCCAATCACCTTTTGGGGTGATGCATTATTGACGGCCGCTTTCATTTTAAACCGCGTACCCTCGAAATCAGTTAGCTCCACTCCTTATGAGTTGTGGAACCAAAGGTCTCCTGACTTAAACATTTTGAAACCTTGGGGTTGTGCATCCTACGCACATATTTCCTCCCATAAGTATGGCAAACTTGGGCCAAGGGGAAGGAAATGTATCTTTATACGATACACAGAAAACTCCAAAGGTTATGTTTTTATTAGTCAAGAAGACAATGGTGGGCTAATTGAGTTTGAGTCAAGGGATGTCACTTTCTTGGAAAACGAGTTTCCAAGACAGGGCGAGATAAGTCAGGACTTATCTCTATTTGAGATTTATGATCAAGAAGGATTACCTCATTCGAGTGGGAGAATTCTTGGTGAAAACGAAAATACGTTTCAACCTTCACCAATGGATTATACGAATGACGATTATCCTATTCCATACGGGAATAATGATCCAAGTGGGAGCAATTCTAACGACATTTCAAGTGGGAGTGATATTAGAATTGATCTAAACTCAAGTCAATAAGGACTTGAAGAATCTCAAATACGACGTAGTAGTCGTACAAGGTTGGCTCCTCTAAGATTTGAGGATGAATTTCCGCAAACCTTTATGACTTTACTACAAGAAGATGACGAGCCTGCTACTTTCAAACAGGCCGTATCTTGCCCTGCTAAAGATAAATGGATGGAAGCGATGCAAGAGGAGTTAGAATCCATGAAAGTTAACCAAGTCTGGGACTTAGTTGACTTACCCATAGGACGTAGAGCTATTGGGAACAAATGGGTTCTCAAGATCAAGCATAAGGCTGATGGCTCTATTGACAGATATAAAGCTCGCCTTGTCGCGAAAGGTTTTACGCAACAGGAAGGGATAGACTACGAAGAGACCTTCTCACCTGTTGTTCGTTTTACCTCAATTCGCCTGATTCTGGCAATGGTAGCTTGCTTAGACCTCGAATTACATCAAATGGATGTAAAGACTGCCTTTCTCAATGGAGAATTGGACGAGGAGATCTATATGGAAAAACCAACAGGGTTTGTAAAAGAAGGAAACGAACATAAGGTTTGTAAACTTCTTAAATCCATATATGGTCTTAAACAATCCTCGAGGCAATGGTATATACGATTTCAAGAGGTTGTCTTATCAAATGGATTTTCCATGCTTGATGAAGATAACTGTGTATATATCAAGAGGAATAAGAACAAGTATGTTATATGTCTCTATATGTAGATGACATTTTAATAGCCGGAAATGACAAGGGCTTTGTGATGGATATCAAGGCTTGGCTTTCATCAGTTTTTGAGATGAAAGACATGTGAGAAGCCGCATATATCCTTGGAGTTAAGATTTCAAGGAATCGTTCAAAGAAACTTCTTTCTCTTTCACAGGAGACTTATATAAAGAAGGTTCTAGAACGTTTTAATATGCAGGACTGCAAGTCCATTGATACTCCAATAAGCAAGTGCGACAATTTATGTCTGAAATCATGTCCGAAGAACCAAAAAGAGAAGGAGATTATGGAAAAAGTTCCATATTCCAGTGCAGTTGGTAGTCTAATGTACGCTATGATGTGTACAAGACCGGACATCTGTTTTACCGTTGGAATGGTAAGTCGTTACTAATCCAACCCAGGGCAAGTACACTGGAAAGCGGTTAAGAGGATAATGCGGTATCTCAAAGGAACTGCAGACTTTGCTTTATGCTATCAAGGAGATGCCTTGAGGCTCGAAGGCTACACTGATGCTGATTGGGCGGGTGATCTCGATGAGCGACGATCGACCTCAGGATATGTTTTTCTACTCGGATCTGGTGCAATATCCTGGAGTAGCAAGAAACAATCCTGCATCGTACTTTCAACCATGGAAGCCGAGTTTGTAGCATTTAGCATGGCAGTCCAAGAGGCTGTTTGGCTTAGGAAGTTCTTAGACAGGCTAATTAATGCAAGTGACTCAGGTGCTGTACCCATACACAGCGACAATCAAGCATCTATAGCCTATGTCAAAGATCTGAAATTCCATTGTAAGACCAAACACATAGATATCCGCTACAAATTTACAAAAGACTATGATAAGACCAAGAAGGTAGACATAAGGTACATATCTACGCATGAGATGATAACGGATCCACTTACGAAGGCTATCCCCAGAGATGTGTTTTACAAACACTTATCATCTCAAGGATTGCGTAAGAGCTGAGTTGTACCAATGTAAATTCCCATGTCTGTAAATGATCAAAATTAATAAAAGAATAAGTTCTTTTTCAAACATTGCATATGAATTTCTTAAGAAATGTTTGTGTACATTTTTGAAATCTTAGCTGAATTCTAGTATGTCGGATAGATTGAGGTTGGCTCTCTCACATGAGTAACCGCCTTATTCATCAGACGGATGGAATAGAGATGAGACCTGTTTGAAGTCAAAATCATCAGACGGATGATTTAAGAGTCATGACTTAAACAAAATGGTCGCATGAAAGATCTGCATCATATGGATGCTTACAAAAGATCTAAGAGGATTTTTTTTGAAATCCTATCTGTCTAAATGCGGGATGTGAGTCCAAAGGATTATTTGAGTAGAATAAGGGACTCAAAGTCAGACATTATGGTGTCTGATCATCATCCTTACAACATCATTGAGACATACACTCCCTGGGAAAGGAGCGATGTTGTAATACGTGTTCATACCACGTATGCATTTCGACCACTGAGTTAGTAGCAATAGTGTTTGCTATTATGTGAGACTCAAAGGCCATATGGGCCTTAACTCTTACCCTCAAGGACTCCAATTGGTTCCTTTAGATTTGACGAGATGATCGCTATCTTAGCGTGTTGCTAATGGGCTATGATAATTCGGCTCGGTGGGGCACGTTAGAAAAGCGAATCAAGTCAAGATTAGAAGGTTCGCAAGAAGAGGAAGATTGATTTCATATTCACATTTGGACTTTAATGATTCAAAGCTGGCCAGCCAATTGTGATCCAGATGGGATTCAATTGTTGAATATAAAGTATAAGAAATGTGAAGAAATAATCTAGGGTAAAGCATGCGTTGAACTACTCAACTTTGCACCTTCGAGGTCGTTGTGTATCTCTAACAAGTGCACAACAACAGACTCTACGCGCATGACGGTCGCACGGTCTATTTCTCGGTATGATAGATGAAAGAACTAAGAGAAAGACGTTCTCTTACAATCCCCTCAAGTGTGAGTGGGAGATGTTGGATATGGAAGACATTTGTACACCCTTGTGGGGGATGTACGAGGGAATACGGACCTCGAACGTCGCGTACACGAAGTCGTGTGCAAAGGGAATATGTTCCCTTGCGGAGAGGATCTCTAGATTGATGGAAAAGTCGCATTATATGTGCATAAGTGCATGCGACATATGGCTAATAAAGGGGTAATATCTTAAGCTTATGTTGTACCATGCATATGGTACAACTTAAGCTTATAATATGCCATGTACGATGGTACACCTTAGTTAAATTGTTCCAAAGGAACAATTACTCTTAAAATAACTACCTTGGGGGCTATAAAAAAACCCAAGGGTTAGCCATTTCTTTACACTTTTGCATGGCATTCTTGCATGCATTTCATTCTAGCGAAGCTCTGCCTAAATCCTTCCTCTCTCTTTATCCAAGTTCTTAATCTAAAAGTAGAAATTTAGATTGTGGATTTAGTAGCCTTACTCCGTTCGTGAGAAGACTCGATCCGTCGTGGCAAATCCGAAGGCGAAATTCTGTGACTACCGTGCCGTATACGCAAGCGTAAGTCTCAACTTCATTTATCGATCCTAACTCTGTTTTGGCAGGATCCAACAAGAGAGGCTCTCGGTCAGACCGAGGGCTCAACCCGCACAGCAACTCCGCACCAACCCCCGCTCTGTCGCTCCGCTCCGCACCGTGCCTGACCGGCCCACATCTCCGCACCGATCGACGTTGCAACGTTGCAACGTTGCAACATCGCAGCCCCCGCATCCAAGCGCCTGACCGAGCCGCCCTTCCGCACCGACCGAGAGGAAACCCCGCACCAAGAACGCCCCCGCACCGCTGCACCCCCAAGCGTTGCAACCCCGCATCCTCTGCGCCCGATCGACGGATCTCCCCGCATTGGCTGTGTATGACCGAGAGCCACTCGTCGCAACCCCGCACCCGTCGCATCGCTTGCCACCGTGGGCCCCCCAAGTTCTCCAAAGGTATTGTGGGTCCCCCATAGGTCCCTAGGACTACTGTGGGCCCCACCTAGGTGGTTTCTCTTCGAGGATTCATCGCGTACGACGTTGCGAGACGTCGTAGCCCGTCGTCGCACGTGCTAGCTTTGGAATATGGAATCGTTGCTCCGGTTGATTGCTCTGAACTTTCCAGCGAGGAATCTAATTGGAATCAGGACTTGGAGCGCGTTCTCTTATTTCAACCCCCGGCGTCGCTACCCGACGCCGGTGTAGCTTTCGCGTCGTGTTGAGGTAACGCTTTGCACCCCTAGGACCCCCAACCCAATGCATGCTAATCAAGACTAAAATCAGTATTTTTTAAAAGTATTTTAAATGTTTTAAATTCATTAATGAAGATTAATAATATGGACTTTAGGCCGGTGGACTTGTGCACGTAGGTTAATTGTGCCTTTGGACTCGTTGGACGGTGTGCTCAGACGTTGTACTTACAGGCAAGTGAAACTTGCCAACTCTTGTGTAGGGCCATGTTTTTAGGCCACTTCCTTGTTTTCAATGTAAAAGAGACTAGTCAGTGAAATGATAGCTGGCTAGACGCCCACTTGATCTAGTTTGACAACGAAACTAGATCCGTCACCTAAATTGATCTAGCTTGACAACGAAGCTAGATCCAACTCTTTAACTTGTTAATCATGCATACTAAACTGTCACGTTTACTTTCCTTATCTGTACGCACTTTTAACTGCCATGCATTGCATCTTACATGTCATCCCAGTTGATTGTTGCATTCGTAGCACACGCTACAATACTTGTACTCCTTGAATACTACTTCCGGGGAAACGGGCCTCATGTGTTGGTCCAAAGCCAATGCCCAGTTTCTTGGTCCGGCTAGGTGCACCCCTATGCCATACTTGTTAAAAACACTTCCTGGCTCGTGATCCAGAAGCGAGCATTACCGTTCGGGGGTAAGGCCCTGGCTCGATACACGTGGAGGGGTAGGGATAAACGGTCAACTGAGCTTAGTAGTGGCCCGATCAACCACTCTAGCCAGAAGACGGAATCTCTGTGCACGAGGTGCTTACTTTCCTTGTCTTATACTTGTCTTGTGAATGATTCATGTAATACTTGTCATCCATGCCATGTTTAAATGCCATGCTCGTACTTTACTTTACGTTACTTTACCTTACCTGTTGCACTCATATTTTAACTTCCATGTCATCGCATTCATGCTAGAACTGCTAGGTTGCTTTACTTTTGCATACTTTCAGTTTCCTTGCACAAGTCTCTTGTAGACTTACTGACATGTGCCCCTTGCTCTTTTGGGTGTCACATGTTAGACCCTGAGCCAGAGACCGTTGCTGTGTACGTGGTGTTTTGCTGACGCTGATCCTGAGTCCATGTTTGCCCAGGAGGAGTTTTGTGGACACCGGAGACCTTTCTTGGTGATTTTGCTGAGCTTCTTTTGTTTTAGGTTCTGTTGTTAGTTGTCGGTGCGTGGCACCTTTGTTTTGTACGCTGTACTTTTGTTGGCCATGTTTGGGCCTTTAGACTCTCTTTTATTTCAGCCTGGTGGCTTTTCTGCGATGTTGGAATTTATATTTATGGATATTCTGAGATTATTCTTTTGTCTCATTTCATTATTATTATCTTGTTTCGCTCGCGTTGCAAGGACCTGCAGTTCTAAATTTTATTGACGCTTATCGTACTTGCATCTTTGTAGCTTCAAGTCTGAGCGGACCTTCTCACGCTTCGCCTTCATATTTTTGGGAAGCGGGGCGTGACAGGTTTTGTTGGTGGCCCATGCAGGTCCAGTCTTGCAATTGCGAATTAACGAAACAACGATAATAACGGAATGTCCATTAAATAAATTGCAACATCCGAGTAATAAGCCCTGCGTCTAGTCGTTTTCTTATGACACTAGGTGATAAGAAAACTTAGTCAGACGTCTGTGCTTGCTAGATAGAGGCCCTGATTGTTAGTTAGACTCCCTGTCAGTAATTGATTTAATCGTCGTAGGAGTTGTCTTAGTGGTTCTTGGCTACCACTGACCATATTAGACCTCTAGAATTTCCTTTGGTCGTTCGCTTGGGTTCATCGATTTCGGACCAAGCTGAACGCATTCCATTACCGTCTAGCTCCTTAGAAAGTCTTAGCGCTTAGTTCTTGGTCTTTAGTTGATCGACCGTAGGAGTTTCCCCGTAGACTCTTCTGATTCATATCCTAGGCGTGTGTATGTTTTGATCATCCGACCAATTTCCTTGCCTCAATTCACGAGATCGCCTCATGACGATCGTCGTCAATTTTCGAACCTCTCCATTACGAACCTTGAAACTCTTGAAAGTATTTTTGACTTCCTCCTTTCCGAAGTTTAACCTTGTTCCAAATTTTAATGTATATATACTTATACTTCATCCTCCTTCGTTGATTTAAAATTTTAAAAAAACTTTTGTCGGAAATTTTGAACTCTAGCTTATAATATTTTTCCAGCCTATATTTTTCGTACTTATGTAAATGCGTGGCCCCTTCATATATTAATTTTATTCTGGACCGTACTTTTGCTTTGCCCAATTCGATTTATAATTTTCCTTCTTATTTGTGTTATACGAATGATACGTCGTGTTTACTTTAATATACTTTCAAGACACATGGAATTTCAGCTTTCAGCAAGTTGGTTTTTGCTCGTCGTTTTCGCTACTTCAGATTTTTTTGCAAAATTACTATTTTCATAACCACTTCCTGATTTAGACCCTCCGTGATTTGATTTTAAAGACTTGCTATTCGATCTTGATAATTCTTATACTAAGTCATTATTATTATTTTTCCGTGCACCATACATACTTTCAGTTATTTTTATATCCGTGCCAGACTTGTTGTGCTCGTATATTAAGAACCTTGTGTAAATCAGTTTCTCATTTTTGGCAAACCCTGGTTCTCTAAAATTAGTTTCAAAATTGATTATTTAAATTTTCCATAGCCTAAAAGTTTTGAAAGCATTTAACATGAGTTTAAATTCTTCCGTTACTTGATTTCATTCTTTGACT
Source organism: Scilla litardierei (assembly GCA_030789695.1). Taxonomy (NCBI): domain Eukaryota; kingdom Viridiplantae; phylum Streptophyta; class Magnoliopsida; order Asparagales; family Asparagaceae; genus Scilla; species Scilla litardierei. The sequence goes on along the minus strand of CM061132.1, from coordinate 76,820,921 downwards.
TTCAAAAATTTTTGCCAAATTATATTAAATTACTGACGGATAGAATTTTCTAAACCATGTCCTTAATATTCGTGTAAATGATTTTACTTCCTTTTAAAATTTTTTAACCAATAGACCATTTTCTCCTATTATGAATATTCGATTCAAACTTATTTTGAACAACTCGTTTATCGCTCCCCAAATATTTCTTTTCAGACGAGGATTTCAACTTTTGAAGTACAACAGTTTTCAAACTCCACGTATTTTAGCTTATGCTATTTACCCTATTTCTTTTCCCCCTCCTATATAAGCATCACTACATCCCCCTTTTCCCTCAACCTAAACATTCACCAGTGAATCACAGTTTTCCCTAACCAAGCTGTCTCCTTGTATTCGTCCTATCTGAACTCGTGCTTATCGATCCTTCCCTCGTCACACTTTCGACCTCCCTCTATTGCTTAGGCTCAAGTGCCCGTCAAGGTCTGTGTCAACTCTAAGTGGTTAGTAGACCTTGGACCTTGTGAGGTAGTCGTTGTGCACGTACCTAAGTTGTGTACGTGGGCTTGAATGAGTATAACCCCATAGTATACTGATGCTTGCCTATTGTGTGATATATATATATATATATATATATATCTATATCTATATATATATATATATATAATATATATAAATAATAAAACAGGGATGTTATCATGGGTTTTTGGATAAGAGAAATTGGATAAGAGATTTTGGTTATGTGTATTGTTGTATAATAGGGATGTTATCATGGGTATTGATGTATAAGAGATTTTGGATAAGAGATATTGGATAAGAGAATTTGGTTTTGGTTATGTGTAATTGGGTGTGATGTTTATATAGATTGTATATAGGGTATGAGAAATTGAGGAATGAGATATTGGATATAAGAAATCATCACATCACCTAAAATTTAAATTTTAAATTTTGATCACATCCTCTTTATTTTGATCACATCACAAACGGAGGGAAAATTTTGATCCCATCAGTTCTCTCCATCACAAACGGAGGGAAAAACTCTTCCTGCTACGCCATCACAAAATTCAAAGGCCTCACAAAATTTTGATTCACTTCAAAGGGAGATCACGAAGAGTCAGGGAATTTTGATTCACTTCAAAGGGAGATCACGAAGAGTCAGGGAAAGCTCACATTCCTCCTCGCCATCTTCTTCTACCTCCAGCTCAAGAAGAGCAAGGGAGAGCACGAAGAGCAAGCTTGATGTCCTGAACCACAGTTAGCTCTTCCTCTTCTCCTCAATTTTTTTTCTTTTACTTTATTTCATCCTCATCAAGAAGAGCACCCCCATTGCAGTGCATTGAGCTTCATCCCATCCTCAGCAACTCAACCATTGGTTTGTGAGTTTGCTAGCTTCATCACGTCCTCTGCACCTCAACACTTGGTGAGGACCTCAACCCTTCATTCAAGTATCTCTTTTTAGTTAAGGCAGTTGCACTTTAAGTCAATTTTAGTTTTTATGCTTTTTGTATAGTTTGTATAGTTTTTAGTTAAGGCAGCTGAATTTTGTCCTGTGGACATTTTGGTTATTTTGAAAATTGTTAATACTGAATTTGTTAATTGTTAATACTGAATTGTTAATACTGAATTCAAATACCATGGTATCTCCATGCCAATATTAGTCCTATAGTTTAATATTTGCTCCATGCTAATATATCTTAAAGTTTTAAACCCATCAAGCTATTTTGGTTTTTTGGTCCTAAAGTTTGTTGGCATTCCATTTTTAAACCCATCAACTTTCAGTTCTTCATTTTTATGTTTTGAATTCACTTAACTTGCAACTGAATTTGAAATTTTGAATAGGATAATTTTGAATAAAAATTTCATATTAAAAATTTCATAGGACACTTAATTTCATAGGACAATTAATTTCATTTTGAAAATTTCTGAATTAAGTTTGTTGGGTTTAAAAATGGGATGCTTTGAATTTCATAGGACACTTAATTTCAAAATTCATCCTCTTTATATAGGGTATGATGTTTTGAATTCACAGGACACTTAATTTTTATGTTTTAAAAATCTTCACAGTTCTTCAAATTTTGACTGAATTTGCTGAATATGAATTTCCTGAATTTCCTGTATATTTGCAACTGGAAATTCAGCAAATTCATGAATTTCCTGAATTTCCTGAATTTCCAGTTGATAAGCTCTTCATTTTCATTTTGTGATTGGATGAGAGCTTTGGTTATTGGATGAGAGCTTGATGAGCTTGCTAATTTTGATAAGCTCTTCATTTGGTTATTGCTGATAAGAGCTTGCTGATAAGCTTTGGTTATTGAGATAATTTTTTTTTGTTTTGCAAGTTGACTGTTGATGTGGTTTGGTTAATTTTGCATAAGCTCTTCATTTTGATAAGCTCTTCATTTTAAGCTCTACATTATCATTTTCATTTTGCTTGATTTTTTTAATTTTGCATGAAAGTGTCCTGTGAAGCTTTGGTTATTGGATTAGAGCTTGATGATAAGATTTTTTTCATTTTGATAAGCTCTTCATTTTATAAATTTGTTAATTTGTTAATGAATTTGTTAATGAAATTTTTTTAAATATGCATTTGTTAATTTGTTAATTTGTTAATGATAAGAGCTTGATAAGATCTTGATGATTTTTTTAATTTGTTACTGAAAATTTTATTGTTGGCTGAGAGATTGCTGATTTGCTTCATTTTGAGTTCTTCACATCAAGTTTATATTGCTCAGAACATGAAGATTAACACTCAGGATATCAAGCTCAAGCTAAAGTTCTTCACATCAAGTTTATATTGCTCATTAATATTCTGAAGGATTACTCAGAACATGAAGATTAACACCAATATTCTGAGTAATCTTCATAATTTTAAAAATATATTGCAAACTTAATGCAAATCATGTTTTCCATATCAAATATTCTGAGTGTTAATAATAGTCTGAGTAAACTTGATATCCTGATATCATAATGTTAATAATGTTAATATTCTGAGTAACCAATTGTCCTGTTAATATGTGTTATCAAAAATATATCACTCAAACTTTTTAATGAATGTGTAATTTTTTAATGCTAAACTTGATATTCTGTTAATTTTGTATTATCATGTACCCAATTGAATTTTTTACTTAATGCTAAACATATCACTCCCCCAATTGAATTTTTTACTGACTGTGTAATTTTGTATTACTGACATTTGGCATGATCATTTGACACTTGAATTAGAACATATAAATTTGAATATGACTGCCAATGCTTTCATAATTGTCCCTCTCAAAGTTATTTAAATTGAACCCTCAAATTGAACCCTTAAATTTTTTTCTTTGGCCAAATTGAACCCTCTCAAAGTTATTTAAATTTTTTTTCTTTGAGTTTGAGCTTGAGAGCTTCATAATTGTCCTGTTAAATTTCATACTGTTTGAATGTGAAACTTACAAACTGAATTTTGAGAATATTCTGTTTTGCATTATGTATTTTGAGAATGGATGAGCTTGGATGAGCTTGAATAGGAGAATGGTGAGCTTGGATGAAGCTTGAGAATGTAAAACTGTTTTGCATTATGTATTCTGTTTTTATACTTCACAAATTCTCTCAATTCTCAATGTTCTTGGATGAAGCTTGGATGAAGCTTGAGAATATTCTGTTGCAGAATGTAAAGCTTGAGAATGGATGAGCATTTTGAATTCAGTGTTGATAAATTTAACAGTACCCCATATGGATGAGCATTCTAAAATATTCTCATCTATTCAAAATGATGTATTCTTCAAAATGTTCATCAAAAGATTTTGTATTTGAATTCAGTTTTTATTGGTTTTCAAGATAGATGAGAATATTTTAGAATGCTCAATGCTCAAGATTGGTGAGAATATTTAGAATTTCAGAGATTAAGTTGAATTCATTAGGTTTGGTGAGAATATCCTAATGCCTATTCAAGATTGGTGAGAAAATCCACTAAAGCCTATTAAGTCAGAAGTGGAATGCCAAGATATTAGCAACAGTTTATGAATTTCAAGTGGAAGTGGAATAACAGAATATATAGGGCTTAAAAGGATATCCTGAATGATGGATATATTATAGGATATCCTGATATGACATGGGAAGGTAGGCCAAATGCCATTATTCACTTGGCAATGTTTTAGTTGAGCAGTGAATATTTCTGCTCAACAAATATAACAAAGTATCAAATCATTAAGCAAAGTTCCAGTTTATTGTTTATTGTTGAGCATATATCTTTGTTATTGGAGTTTTAGTTGAGCATATATCTTTCTTATTGTAGTTTTAGTTGAGCATATATCCATTCATGCTCAATGTTTCAGCTTCATCATGGATTTGAGTTATTGATATGGAAAACAGGGATCATTTGAAAATTTGATAATTTGATAATTTGAATGCCCATGAGTTCATTTGCATTTGAAATGATAATTTGATAATTTGAGATTTTCAGATTTTTGCCAATGATTTGAATACTCAAGTCAGAAATTTCTCATGAGTTGATGTGATAATTTGAGAAATCAAGTAGGCATGATTATCAAAATTTGAGAAATCAACTTTGAGGGTTCAATTTGACTGCCACTGATTTTTGCCAAATTATCACAAGTTGAGGGTTCAAAATTTGAATGCCAATGATTTTTGCCAATGGGAGTCTGATAATCATGAGAAATTTGATAATTTGAATACTCAAGTATGAAAATGCCAATGATTGAGAAATTTAATTTGACTGCCATTCTTTCCATTAGCCCAAATGTGATGTTTATATTTTTGTCCAAATTAGTTCAAATTAGTCAGGGTTCAACTTAGTTCAATTTTTGTCCATGTGATGTTTATATTTTTGAGTTTATATTTTTGAATATTTTTAAATTGAACCCTGCCTGTTGATGTTATATTTCAGTCAGGCTGCATGAAGTGATATTGGAATCATTGTTAACCTGAAGTGGAATTGTTTAACAGTATTTTTGAATATTTCATATGCTTCAATTTTAGTCCATGTGATGTTTATATTTTTGAGTTTTCAAACTATAATTTAACTGTTGGATGTAATTTTCAGAGTAGTTGGGTGTAATTTTCATTAAGCTTTCATGTTTAATATTTTGCATGTTTTGTTTTGAATTTTTTTCTTGCAGTTGATAACAGTCATATAACTTTCAATATGGCATGAAAACCAACATTCATATAACATTCATATAATAGTCATATAATTTTGAAGTATTTTGAATGCCAATGAATTATTTGAAGTATTGGCATTCCAACCTAATGAATTATTTTGAAGTATTTTGAAGTATTTCAATTTCACCTAATGAATTGGCATTTGAAGTATAGGAATTGTTCATATAAAACTGACATAATGCAAATCATTGGCATTCCAAGCAAATTGAATTATTTTGAAGTATTTTGAAGTATTAGGTTGGAATGCCAATGAAGTTTTTTGACGTATTTGATGTATTTTGAAGTATTTTGAAGTATTTTGAAGTATTGGAATTGTTCATACTTCAAATGCCAATTCAATTGGTAATTTTTGGGTCCTGTCAATATAAGGATTTTTGGGTCCTTTCAATGAGAATTGGCATTTGAAGTATTGCATTATGGCATTTGGAATTGTTCAAATGTCAGTTTTTTTCATATAAGGTCCTGTGAATATAAGTTTTTGGAATTGTGAATGGCATTTGGAATTGTTCAAAATAAATTTTTGGCATTTGGAATTGTTCATATAAGGTCCTGTGAATATAAGGTCCTGTGAATGGCATTTGGAATTGTCCTGTTAACAAGTTTTTTGGGTATGTCAATTAGAAACTCTAATCTTTAATTTTTGTTCATGGGTATGTTCATGTTCTAAATTTTCTAATTGCAATGTTTGTACCAACAGTTAGCCTGTGATTGTAGGTATTCATTTTGAATAATTGTTGGTACAATAGGATAAGTGCTGGTATTCATGTTTGTACCCATGAACAAATTCAAATTGCTGATAGAATCAATTGTTTGGATAACTGCAAAATAGGATAATTGTTCATGAAGAAATTGTTTGGATAACTGCAAACATGTTTGTATCCATGTTTGTACCATTTAAATTGTTGGTATCCAAATTGCTTCATTTTGAATAGGATAATTGTTTGGTATCCAAAATGATAACTGCTTCAAATTTGAATTGCTTCATTTTGGTATCCAAATTGTTTGGTATCAGCAGAATAGGATAAGTGCTGGTACAAACAATTGTTTGGTATCCAAATTGTTTGGTATCCAATTTGAATTCATTTTGAATAGGATAATTGCTTCATTTTAAATTGTTGGTATCCAAAATGAAGCAATTTGATAGGATAATTGTTTGGATAACTGCAAACATGAATAACTGCAAACATGAAGCAATTGTTTGGATAACTGCAAAATAGGATAATTGTTCAAACATGTTTGTATCCTATTGTACCAGCACTTATCCTATTCAAACTGCTGATAGAAGCAATTATTCTAAAAAATAGGATAAGTGATGGTACATAATGAAGCAATACCAACAATGTTTGTACCAGCAGTTGCCTTCAAGCAGTTAGCAATTTGTTCATGGGTATGTTCATGTCCTATTCATGTGTTTTTTTTTCACTTTTTATGTCCCAAAAATTTCTGCCAAAATTTTAATTTCAAGTACTCTTATGTATCAGAAAATCCAATTCTGTTTTACTTATAATCAACCTGTGTCTATATTATTGTTTATCCAATTCTGTTTTGCTCCCAGAAGGAATTGAATGAATTTAGATTTATAGAAGAAGAAGGTGGAGTGTGTGTGTTTTGATCAACCTGTGTATTTTGATCAATCTATATTATTGTGTCTATATTACATGTTTTATGTTCTCTCTTTTTTCAACCTGTGTATTTTGATCTTTGCCAGAAGTGGAGTGTGTGTGAAAATATTGAGGGAGTAGCTACCTGGCGTTTACCTAATTTATTCAACCCATGGTCTCCCATCTTTTTTGTTTGATGTACTTCATCTTTTGAGATATATTTTGAGATATAGTCAACCATCTATCTGTACTCATTTATACCTAAACCTTTGACATGTATCACAACCATTGGCATTACTTTTATGCACCGTTATAATATAGTGTAGCCTTTAATGAGCATATTTATGTTAGTTATTAGACTTTACTTAATTAAAGCATTAAGATTGTATGCTAAGGGTTCTTAAAATGACATCGCATGTCCCTAACTCATTATTTCCTTTCATGATGTTATCACATTTACCTTTCTATTACACTCACAATACTGCTGACAACTGATGTCCATCGATCCTTCAGATACCCCTCAGCGGGCTTCCATGTAGAGGAGGATCTCATGATTTCCCACATAGAAGACCGCTCACTGAAGTGCAATGTTTTTGGAACAAAGGAGACAAGTTACAGAGACAAATGAGGATGGGGAGTCAGATGTGACTGACACTGAAGCTACCGAGACAAACTCAAGGCCTTAAGTGGTTCAATCTCAACTTGGGCCTCAAGACCATGCAGACGTATAAAGGAGTGGATTTTATAATTCTGGAGTGATGACCCTGACTGTATCTTTATTCTGAGGCATGAGAATGAAAACTATTTCTCTTTTGGTTTATTATGTAATAATTCTGGCTGATACATTTTGAAACGAGTAGTTCCCCTGTGTGGATCTTATTTTTTCAGTTTTTTGAGAGTTTCTTTTCTTCGTCCCTCTTTGTCTTCTTGAGCATTGAAATGAAATGTTTTCTTGAGTATTCAAAATGTTGATCAATAAAATGTTGAGCCATACTGAGTTGAGCTCAATCTTGACCACATTATCATAATCCATTACATTTTCTCTGTTAAAAAAGAACATCAAGTTCATCTACGGCATCAGTTGTCAACATTTTCCCAACCATTAGAAGGCAGATTGCGTAGAATCACAAGCCAAGTCAAATAATCTGCACCGAAGGCGTCCGTGCCGAATTTGTTGTTCCGCGCTGAAGGTGCATGCGCCGATTTCGTTGTTCCACGCCGAATGCGTCCGGGTCGCTAAATATTTTTACGCTAATTTGTTGTTCCGTGCAATTTTGACCGTGGAAATAATTTTTTGGGGAACAAAGATTTTGCGGGGGAAAATCTTAATTGAACCGTGCCCGCGGGCACGGGGTATGACTAGTATATATATATACTCGGAGTTATTCGTGATAGTATGAAGTGATTGTGTGTTAGTATTTATAGACTCTTGTGTGGATAGCTATACCATACTAGGGATGCTTGTGTATACAAGAGTTGGTGTTAGAATATCTAATGGAGTGTATGTAGTTAGAGATACTTGTAATGGTTGAAATAAAATGATTGATAAAACTATGTATATGCTAGGTGTGATGATAATAGGTGTACATATAGATAAGAAAGTAGGCCTATTGAGTGACCCATATATTAGTACGTATGAGTATGTGCTCGTAGGTAGATATATATAGTGTTTAGACGTAAGTAGTTATGTTTTGTTGCCTGAGTATATAGGTGATATGCATATGATAATAGAATTATAATTTTGATTGGCATTGCTTGCTTTTACGGGATGTTGCATGCGTGCATACCGTGAGGTATACACGACTATTGCACATCTTAATTATGTACGTATAGATGTGTTAGTATACTAGTTATAGGTAGTAGGCTATGGTGTGAATATATATGTTACATGTGTGTGACTATACGATGAATACGTATGCATGTATTAGGGAGTGTATTATAACTATACGTGTGCTGATGTCTGTATTATTATTATTATGATATATAGAGTGATTGAACTATGTAAGTATTACCTGACTAAATATTAAGTGTGATTGACTTATGGTATGCATATGGTTGTATTGGTAGACCTATATATAAATATTGGAGTGATATTGGTATAGGTATGAATGCCGTGTTACGTATATAGAATATTCTGATATGTGTATTGAGTCTCACTCAAGCTTGAGTGAGTATACTCTAAGTATATTGAATGTATGTTTGTAGTTTGAATATAGCAATGCTTGATGTATGTATAGTGATAGAAGTGTTTGTGCCTGGTTGAGTTACACACATGATTGTGGGTCGCTACGCCAGTATATAGTTATAGGTGTTGGTCTTGTGGTATAGTTAATTACTAAGGACTTGCCTGTGTGAACGTATGTGTACTAGCTAAAACTAGGTGTGTAGGTGTGGTAGTTATATAATGATATGATTGGTATACGTGAATGAAAAGTTAGCGTGTATGGGTGTGCACCATGCACGGGTAAGTATGTACTTAGTTATAGGTATTGATGACTATGATATATGTGGCGTGTCGTAAATACAGTTATAGGACCGTATGTGATGAGAATATATGGTGAACTATCTGCATGCATTTGAAAGACTATATATTGTGAAACTACAGTAGTGATGAATGCATATTAGATATAGTGAAATTTGACTTAATAATGGTATGGTGTGACTGCTTATGTTGATGTGCTTAGTATTGGATGTATACTAGGAAGTATTAGAGGGTAGTATACCCATGTTGTTGTGCATAGGTAGCTATCTATACGTAGAGCAATGATTGTATTTGCTAAGTGTGAGACTATCCTTATATGAGTATTTGAAATATTGTCTTGTGTTTAGGTAAGTAGTAGTTATATAAGGGATGTATGTTTATATACATGATTGAAATACATGTATGAAGTTGACTGACTATAATAAGTATAAGTATATGACGTACGTGAATGTATATATGTACGTGTTGGTAGTGATAATGTTTGACTACCTAGTGCACATATAAGCACTTGTAATGACTATACCTGGTTTGAAATATAAAGTGACTTGATTGGGGTAGTTACTAGAGTGACTAGCTATATTAGAAAGTCCGAGGACGGACTTTATTCTAAGGTGGGAGGATGTAACGACCACTTTTCGTAGTACGTTGTTCGTGCACGTGCTTTTTGACCGTGCACGTGTTTATTTTAGACTTTGTTTGTTTGTGAACACTTTCGTGTGATATGCCGTTGTGAACGTTTCTGAAAGTATTAAATAGTGGCACTAATTTGGAACGACGTTTCTCAAGTCGTTTTTCCACAATTTAATCTTATTCGATGAGACGTGGCGATTTTCACTTTTGACGGGAGACGTTTCTATTTTTAGTCTCGTCGTCCGACGTCAAAATTGAGATCCGTCTTCTTAGTTAGCTCACTTTCGTCATCACCATCACCCCGATATATATTTTATAATTTTTGGAGTTTATTTGGCCACTTTTATATTTTTAACAAGGTTTGTAATATTTTTTTATAATTAATTTTTAAATTATTTTCGACCAAATAAAATTTATTTGAGTTTAAAAGGTATTAAAGAATTTTTGAGCCAATTTCCAGCTCATTTGGACAGAGTCAAATCCTTGGGTGAGTTGGAGAAGTTGAGATTTAAATTTTAAATATTTTTGAACTTCTAATCCTATTATATTTAGCCCTAGACCAAGTCAACCCACCTACACTATATAAACAACCCCTAGGAAGACCTATTTTCGCAAGAAAATAACCCTAGCCGCCTCCAAAACCCAAAAACCCACTTGCGACGATTCGTCGCAACGTTGCAGCCGTCGCCTGTGCACAACCGAGGAAAACACCCCCGTTCCCCCGCTCCGACCGAAGCCCCGCTCCGCACCACAGCCGCTCCGCACCCCGCTGCTGCCGCCCACCTCCGTTCCCCTGCTCCGACCGAGAGAGGCTCTCGGTCAGACCGAGGGCTCAACCCGCACAGCCGCTCCGCACCAACCCCCGCTCTGTCGCTCCGCTCCGCACCGTGCCCGACCGGCCCACATCTCTGCACCGATCGACGTTGCAACGTTGCAACATCGCAGCCCCTGCATCCAAGCGCCTGACTGAGCCGCCCTTCCGCACCGACCGAGAGGAAACCCCGCACCAAGCACGCCCCCGCACCGCTACACCCCCCAAGCGTTGCAACCCCGCATACTCTGCACCCGACCGACGGATCTCCCCGCATTGGCTGTGTACGACCGAGAGCCACTCGTCGCAACCCCGTACCCGTCGCATCGCTTTCCACCGTGGGCCCCCCAAGTTCTCCAGAGGTATTGTGGGTCCCCCATAGGTCCCTAGGACTACTGTGGGCCCCACCTAGGTGCTTTCTCTTCGAGGATTCGTCGCGTACGACGTTGCGACACATCGTAACCTGTCGTCGCACGTGCTAGCTTTGGAATCTGGAATTGTTGCTCCGGTTGATTGCTCTGAACTTTCCAGCGAGGAATCTAATTGGAATCAGGACTTGGAGCGCATTCTCTTATTTCAACCCCCGGCGTCGCTACCTGACGCCGGTGTAGCTTTCGCGTCGTGTTGAGGTAACGCTTTGCACCCCTAGGACCCCCAACCCAATGCATGCTAATCAAGACTAAAATCAGTATTTTTTTAAAGTATTTTAAATGTTTTAAATTCACTAATGAAGATTAATAATATGGACTTTAGGCCGGTGGACTTGTGCACGTAGGTTAATTGTGACTTTGGACTCGTTGGACGGTGTGCTCAGACGTTGTACTTACAGGCAAGTGAAACTTGCCAACTCTTGTGTAGGGCCATGTTTTTAGGCCACTTCCTTGTTTTCAGCGTAAAAGAGACTAGTCAGTGAAATGATAGCTGGCTAGACGCCCACTTGATCTAGTTTGGCAACGAAACTAGATCCGTCACCTAAATTGATCTAGCTTGACAACGAAGCTAGATCCAACTCTTTAACTTGTTAATCATGCATACTAAACTGTCACGTTTACTTTCCTTATCTGTACGCACTTTTAACTGCCATGCATTGCATCTTACATGTCATCCCAGTTGATTGTTGCATTCGTAGCACACGCTACAATACTTGTACTCCTTGAATACTACTTCCGGGGAAACGGGCCTCATGTGTTGGTCAAAAGCCAATGCCCGGTTTCCTGGTCCGGCTAGGTGCACCCCTATGCCATACTTGTTAAAAACACTTCCTGGCTCGTGATCCAGAAGCGAGCATTACCGTTCGGGGGTAAGGCCCTGGCTCGATACACGTGGAGGGGTAGGGATAAACGGTCAACTGAGCTTAGGAGTGGCCCGATCAGCCACTCTAGCCAGAAGACGGAATCTCTGTGCACGAGGTGCTTACTTTCCTTGTCTTGTACTTGTCTTGTGAATGATTCATGTAATACTTGTCATCCATGCCATGTTTAAATGACATGCTCGTACTTTACTTTACGTTACTTTACCTTACCTGTTGCACTCATACTTTAACCGCCATGTCATCGCATTCATGCTAGAACTGCTAGGTTGCTTTACTTTTGCATACTTTCAGTTTCCTTGCACAAGTCTCTTGTAGACTTGCTGACATGTGCCCCTTGCTCTTTTGGGTGTCACATGTTAGACCCTGAGCCAGAGACCGTTGCTGTGTACGTGGTGTTTTGCTGACGCTGAGCCTGAGTCCATGTTTGCACAGGAGGAGTTTTGTGGACACCGGAGACCTTTCTTGGTGATTTTGCTGAGCTTCTTTTGTTTTAGGTTCTGTTGTTAGTTGTCGGTGCGTGGCACCTTTGTTTTGTACGCTGTACTTTTGTTGGCCATGTTTGGGCCTTTAGACTCTCTTTTATTTCAGCCTGGTGGCTTTTCTGCGATGTTGGAATTTATATTTATGGATATTCTGAGATTATTCTTTTGTCTCATTTCATTATTATTATCTTGTTTCGATCGCGTTGCAAGGACCTGCAGTTCTAAATTTGATTGACGCTTATCGGGCTTGCAGCTTTGTAGCTTCAAGTCTGAGCGGACCTTCTCACGCTTCGCCTCCATATTTTTAGGAAGCGGGGCGTGACAATTGGAGTTCACCATTGATTTGATACTAGGCACACAACCTATTGCGAAGGCTCCTTATCGGATGGCACCACCTGAGTTGGCCGAGCTTCGTAATCAGTTAAAGGACCTATCAGAGCGAGGGTTGATACAGCCAAGCGTGTTACCTTGGGGAGCACCAGTGCTTTTGGTAAATAAGAAAGATGGATCCCGGAGGATGTGTATTGACTATAGGGAATTGAACAAGGTGACAATAAAAGACAAGTACCCACTTTCTCGCATCGATATTTGATCAGCTTGGTGGATCCCGAGTCTACTCAAAGTTGGACTTGCAGAGCAGTTATCATTAGATTAAGGTTCAGGGATTCGATGTACCGAAGACAGCTTTTCGAACCCCTTATGGACATTATGAGTTCCTGGTGATGCCCTTCGGTGTAACTAATGCTCCAGCTACCTTCATGAGATTAATGAATCATGTATTCTTTGACTATTTGGACAAGTTCCTGGTAGTCTTTATTGATGATATCCTGATATATTCCAAGGATGAGGAAGAGCATGCAGAGCACCTGAGGATTGTTCTAGAGACTTTGAAGCAGCATCAGTTATATGCCAAATATAGTAAGTGCCAGTTTTGGCTGTCTAAAGTGGCATTTTGGGACACAGTTTCAAGAGATGGCATATCAGTTGATCCAGAAAAGGTGGCTGCAGTGGAGAAATGGCCTGTCCCCAGGTCAGTTTCAGAGATTCGGAGTTTCTTGGGATTGGATGGCTATTACAGGAAGTTCATCAAGGATTTCTTCAAGATTATGGCACCACTCACTCACCTAACTAAAAAGGATGTTGCTTATGTCTGGTCTGAGGAGTGTCAGCATGCATTTGAGGAGTTGAAGAGAAGGTTGACTACTGCGCCAGTTCTGACGATTTCTGATCGTTCTGGGGGATTTGAGATTTTCTGTAATGCTTCTGCTAAAGGTCTTGGATGTGTCCTACATCAGCATGGACATGTGGTAGCTTATGCCTCTAGACTTCTGAAGGTGCATGAGCTAAACTACCCAATGCATGACTTAGAGCTGGCATCTGTGATTTTTGCATTAAAGCTGTGGAGACACTTTCTGCTAGGGGAACATATCAAGGTGTACACCGACCACAAGAGTTTGAAGTATGTGTTCACCCAGAAGGACCTTAATATGAGACAATGTCGGTGGCTTGAGCTGATGGCAGAATATGATATCGATCTCCTGTATCACCCTGGGAAGGAACATGGTCCCTGATGCACTCAATAGATATCTAGCTGTCATGATGTTGACCTCTCAGCCTCAGCTCCAGTGGGCCCTGCGACAGATGGAGATAGAGGTCGTTCTTCCGGGCATCAAAGCAACCATGTTGAACTTGCAGGTCCAGTCCGATCTGGTAGACCGGATCAAGGCTGACAGCCAGGAGATGAAAAGCTAAAGAGGATCCGAGAACAGGTAGAGGACGGACATCGGATCGACTTCCACATTCACGAAGATGGCTCTCTTAGATTTGGGACTCGGCTATGTGTGCCGGCTATGCTATTCGAGAGGAATTGCTTAAAGAGGCCCATAACTCCCCCTATTCAATTCATCCAGGAGGGACAAAGATGTACCACGACCTGTGACAATATTACTGGTGGCATGGGATGAAGCACAGTATAGCCAGAAGTGTGGCCTCGTGCTTAATCTGTCAGCAGGTGAAGGCCGAACATCAAAGAGTTGCAGGTCTGTTGCAGCCTCTCCCCATACCTGAATGGAAATGGCAACACGTGACGATGGATTTTGTGACTGGGCTACCCCGCACACCCAAGGGAAATGACGCAATTTGGGTAGTCGTTGATCGCTTGACCAAATCTGCACATTTCATTCCCTTCCGGGTTGGACAGTCTACCGAGCATTTGGATCGAAGATACATGGAGGTAAAACCCCTTCATCATCCTTACATTTTTATATTTGGTAGTGCGAGGTGTTGACATAATATTCGTTGCAAGAGATCGTGAGGCTTCATGGAGTTCCTGTTTGCATAATCTCTGATTGGGACACCAGATTCACCTCCCATTTTTGGAGAAGTTTGCAGTCTAGTTTGGGGACTCACCTCAAGTTTAGTACCGCATATCATCCCCAGACGGATGGGCAATCTGAGCGAGTTATTCAGATCCTCGAGGACATGTTGAGGGCGTGTATATTGGACTTTAAGGGATCCTGGGAAGATCACTTGCACTTGGTGGAGTTTGCTTACAACAATAGTTTTCAAGCAAACATTGGAATGGCACCGTTTGCTGCTCTGTATGGAAGGAAGTGCAGATCGCCTCTAAGCTGGGACGATGTTGGGGACCGTGAACTCTTAGGGCCTGATTTGGTGGTGGAATCGATCGATGTAGTTCGAACAGTCAAGGAGAATCTTCGTATCGCTCAGGATCGCTATAAGCATTGGGCAGATACAAAGAGGCGTCCATTGGAGTTTCAACCAGGTGATTATGTGTTCTTGAAGATCTCCCCGACATGTGGCACGATTCGATTTGGTCGACAAGGGAAGTTGAGCCCGAGGTTCATTGGTCCATTTGAGATTTTGGCTCGTGTTGGTGAGGTTGCCTATCGCCTTGCCTTGCCGCCCTCCCTTGAAGGAATCCATGATGTGTTTCACGTATCTCAGCTTCGAAAATATGTGGGAGACCCTAGTCACCTCGTGGACTTCTCAGAGATTGAAGTGCGTCCCGACCTGACATATGAACAGCAACCAGTAGCCATCCTGGATCGGAGACAGAAGATACTGAAGAAGAAGGCCATTAATCTAGTAAGAGTTATGTGGCAGCAAGAATCCCCTGGTGAGTCCACCTGTGAGTGCAAAGATGAGATGAGAGACAGATACCCTCACCTGTTTATGTAAGTATCTTATCCCTGTATCAATGTCTCTTTTGATAATCTTGAGTGCAAAATTTCATGGGGACAGTGGTGTAAGGTAATATATATATATATATAGGCCCCTGGGAATCAGACGTATTTTTCTTCTTATACTAGAATCCTTGGGCTTCGAAAGTTTGAGGACAGACTTTAGTTTAAGGAGGGTAGATGTCATGGCTTGTTTAGCCCTATACGGCGACTGACACAGTATTCCTCTATACACGAGTGAAGGAAGTATGAGGAGTTGCTAAGAGGTGATATGGCGTGTCTATGGCTAGCGACAGTCGTGTAATTCCGTGAAGAGTGTAGGGGCATTTTGGTAATTTGGCTATATGGGTGGAAGTGTGTGTAGAGTAACGGTGGGTGTGTAAAGTGTTGGATCTGGATCCTAGCCTAGAGGGGGGGTGAATAGGCTAATAAAAAAATTCTCATGCAACCCACGAGAAATCACACGCAGTTAAAAGCACAACCAGAGTAATGAAAAGCAGACACAGAGTACACAGCAGATTTACCCTGGTTCGGTCGTCCCAACGACCTACTCCAGCCCCCAAAGCTAATACTAGATTGAATAGTGCAATAGGTACAAAGTCACAAGTTAGAGCACGCTCAGAGCACCCTCTACGCCTCTACACTTGCCAGACTCTCAGTACCCCACACACAGTGTTTCCTCTCACTATCAATCCTAGCAAAGCTTTCTACCAGCTAGTCCCAAACTAGCTGGGTCCCACTTGTCTAGTCCCAACTAGACAAGTCCCAAAATAGTCACCAAAAAATAGGTAAAGTTTCCCCTACGAAGATCTATCCAATTGCTACACAAAATAATAAAGTATTGAGTTTAGAAAGCTCAGATTGTGCAGCAGCGATGTCTTCGTCAATAAGCACAGGTCAGATCTGAGTCTGACTAAATGTCGATGTCCCCTCGTCTCGTCAGCAACTCAAGATGCTTTGAAGATACAGCTAGCAATGTGTACGTGCACAACTCCCCTCAATAGTTCGGCTCCTGTCTGTGGCTCCCTTTTGTTTCCTCTGTAAAACGTCAGATAATTTGTTGCAGCCTTTCTCAAAGTTGTGCTCCTCTTCCTTTCAAATTGATTTCGGTCCTGCTCAAAAACAAGAGGTCACCTTCAATTCTTTTTTAAAAAAAAACAGAGGGCCTGGAATAAACAATTTTGTGCCCACGTGGTTGTGTGATGGTGGCCTGTACACAACAGAGACCTCAATAGAAATGTTGTGAATCAATTTTATAATGGGAATTAATCATTGGTTCTTGGTGCATGCAAAACCAAATACAAAGGCTCAGAATTACTACTTCCCTGTGAAAGTGCGGTTCCTTGCCGCCACTGCTTTCGGCCTGCACAAAAATTAGTGAAAAACAAAACACTCTTGAACTTTTTTTTTGATGGCAGGCTCCTTGAGGATTTGATATAGCCGGTTCTCTGGTTGCGTGGCTAGCAGGGATTTGCTTTGGTCCCTACGTTCTAGCCTGTGTCTAAGGTACTGGTGCCTTCAACAAATTTCGGTACCTAAGGGATCTAAATTTGTGCTTTCCCTGTCAACAAAAAATCGGCCTGACACAAAGAGGTTGTTGCAAGAAAAACTTTGATCACATGAAGATATTAAAGGTGGCCTTTGAAAACAAAGCACTCAGAACATTGGTTTTCTTTAAAAATATTGTTTAAAAATCAATCTGACAAAGAAGTGGTGTCAGGTAAAAAAAAGTGATTCGGCCTGGGGGTTGATAAAATCAAGGCAAGAGCACAGAACGGAGAGAGAGAGAGTAATATTAGATAAAAATCTTAGCTTTGCTCCTTTCACGTGGCTCTGAAATATTTCGGCACTCCTCTAATTGGTTGGTGCGGCTTTTGTAGAGTCCCCTTTGCTTCCAGATATTTGTTTCATGATGGCTCCTTGGAACTTGATGAAATTGTATCTGTTGGTTTCCTTTTGTTAGCCTCTTTCACAAAACAAATTGTTCCCTTTGTGCCTTTCGCATGCGTTGATGACGTCTTGGGGAATTTTTTGATCAAGAAAAAAAATTCGGCTGGGAATCAATTTTTGAAGATGACAAATTTTTGGGAAGTGTGGCAGCAATTATTTTGGCCGGGGTCTCTTTTGTGATGGGTGCCGCAAAAATGATTTAATCAGCCACGCTCATGCTCCCTCTTTGACGTTGGCTTATATAGGGAGGATTAGGGTTTTGGAAACTCCGAGCCACGCTCCTCTTCATACCATGCCACCAATAATTCAGACGAAGATCCTGGTACATCTTGGTGCCACCAGGATGCACAGAATACGGAGAACTGTGTGCCTCCACCATCAGCTCCTCTCTGATATCTCCAGCTGGCACACACAGCCTGGCTCCGAACCTCAGCGAGCCATCCTCATGAATCAAAAAGTCAGTCCGCACACCGGCTTCCACCTGCTCCCGAATCCTTACCAGCTTCGGATCCTCAGCCTGGCCAGCCTTAATCCGATCCACGATCGTCGACTGTACCTGCATGTACATCAACGACGAAGCCTCTCCAGGAAGAACAATCTCCACACCAGACTCGCAGAAATCCTGCTGCAATCTCCACTGCGAGGTCAAAATCATCACCGCCGGAAGCCTACTCAAAGCATCCGAAACCACATTCACCTTGCCAGGGTGAAACTGCAAATCAATATCATAATCCGCCATAAGCTCCAACCATCGACGCTGTCGCATGTTGAGCTCCTTCTGAGTGAAAATATACTTCAAGCTTTTGTGATCGGTGAAAATCTTCACTTTCTCACTCAGCAGGAAGTGCCTCCAAATCTTAAGAGCAAACACAACGGCAGCCAACTCCAAATCATGCGTCGGGTAATTTTTCTCATGAACCTTAAGCTGACGAGACGCATACGCCACAACGTGCCCATGCTGATGCAACACACAACCGAGACCCTTGCCAGAAGCATCGCAAAAGATCTCAAATCCACCGCTGCGATCAGGCACAACGAGAATAGGGGCAGTCGTCAACCTCTCCTTCAGAACACCAAAAGCACTCTCACAATCATCCGACTAAACAAAAGCAACATCCTTCCGCGTCAACCTGGTCATCGGCTCAGCAATACGAGAAAAGTCCTTAATAAATTGCCGATAATAACCATCAAGTCCAAGAAAACTCCGAATCTCAGATGCAGACTTCAGAACAGGACACTCCCTGATGGCCCGAATCTTCTCGGGATCCACTGAAATACCATCTCCAGTCACCACATGCCCGAGAAAAGCAACTCGATCCAGCCAAAACTCGCACTTCGAAAACTTAGCATACAAACGATGCTTCCTCAAAATCTCCAACACCGCCCTTAAGTGCGAGGCATGCTCTTCCTCCGACTTCGAATAGATCAGAATGTCGTCAATAAAGATAACGACAAACTTATCCAAAAAGTCGTAGAAAATCAGGTTCATCAGATTCATGAAAACTGCGGGCGCGTTAGTTACGCCAAAAGGCATAACCACGAACTCATAGTGTCCATACTTCGTCCTGAACGCTGTCTTCGGAACATCTCCCTTCTTCACCTTCAACTGATGGTAACCACTCCTCAAATCCAACTTTGAAAACACCCTCGAACCTCCAAGCTGATCAAAAATATCATCGATGCGAGGCAACGGGTATTTATTCTTAATGGTCACCGCATTCAACTCCCGATAATCCACGCACATGCGACGTGAACCATCCTTCTTCTTAACCAGCAACACCGGTGCTCCCCACGGAGACACGCTAGGATTAATATAACCCTTCTGCAAAAGCTCATCCAACTGCTTCTGCAACTCTTCCAACTCTGCAGGTGCCATACGATACGGCGCCTTCGAAATCGGCTGCGCACCTGGAACAAGATCGATAGAAAATTCCAAAGCCCGATCAGGCGGCAAACCAGACATCTCCTCGGGGAAGACGTCGCCAAAATCTCGCACCACAGCTGGCCACTCCAGCTCCATCTGCATAGCCACAGCCTCCACCGGCCTGGCCCGAAATCTGACAGGACCAAGCGAACTGCTACCACGACTGAACTCAAACACTGGATGTCCGGGAATCTCGAACACCACCGTCTTCCTCCGACAGTCGATCGTAGCATAGAAGCTCGCAAGCCAGTCCATCCCAAGAACTGCATCATAGTTGATTATGTCGTGGACAATGAAATCAGTGAAAAGCTCATGTCCACAGACCACCAACGAGCAAGAATTGCAACCACGATGCACCGAGACCACACCATTCCCTGTAACGATATTCCAACTCTTTGGAAGAGGGGACATCGACAAGGAATGCCTCTCCACGAAGCTCCGAGAAATAATGCACATCGATGCACCAGAGTCAAAGAGGACTCGTGCAGGAAATGTGCAAACCAAAACCACACCTAACAAGCAATTAGCAATCAAACCCTATTCTAGCAAGCAACCAAGTTCAAGCAAACAACACAATCTAACAATCAAAACCAGCTAGGAAAGGAACAGCTAGATTGAGGATTACCTGCGATAACCTCATCCACAGCCGCGCTCTCCGCAGCGGTCATCAGAAAAGCCTGCCTCCTCGGCGGAACAGCCTGCTGAAAAGCCTGCCTCTGCGGAACAAGAGCGGCTCCACGTCCAGCAGGAACAGACACTCGCTGTTGCAACGGCTGAGCTGCAACAGGAGCCCTCCGCAGCTGACCCGCATGCTGACAATCCTTCGCGACATGGGAAGCATCGCCACAAACCAGACACTGGCCCAAAAACTTCCGACACTGATCCTTGACGTGGCCAGGCTTGCCGCAGAAATGGCAAATCTTCAGAATAGGCCCTCCTGGCCTCTTAAACTGAGCAGACTGATTAGGCCTGAATCCAGGTCTAACCACGGCTCTCGCCTGTTCCACAGGCCTCTTCCCAGCACCAACAACAGACCCCCTCCTCTGGTTCACGAGCAGCTCCTGCCTCTTGGCAGCGACCAGAACCTTCTGATAAGATTCCCGGTCAGAAGAGGTCACAAAACTCTGGAGCTCCGAAGCAAGCCCCTGCAGGAACCTCTGAGCTCTCTCCTCAGTGTCCTGCACCATCTTTGGTGCAAACCGACTCAGCCTCATGAACTCTTGGTGATACATGTCCACTGACGAGTTCCCTTGCTTCAAATCGATAAAACGCTGCAGCATCTCCTCCCTGGCAGCTTTCGGAAAGAACTCACCCTCAAATCTGGCCTTGAAGGTAGCCAAAGCTATCGGCTCCACCAACATCTTCTCTTCCGCATCCCACCAATTTCGAGCATTATCCTTGAGTTGCCTCTTTGCCAAATCAACCCATCCAGCCGGGGTGATCTTGGCCATCTTCAGATTGTCCTCGATGTTCCGAATCCACTCATCGGCAGCCAGAGGACCCTCAGAACCATCAAAATACGCGGGACCCAGCTCCCGAAATTGCTTCGCTCCTGGCTCAGAGCGAGGAACATCCGGAAGAGCCCGGGCAGCTCGAGCAAGTGGAGCATTCTGGACTTGCAGAAGCACGCCCTGCTGCACTTGCATCATCTGGAGCATCATCCGCATCATCTCACCGCTGGTGGATTCCCGCTCAGGCTCCTCATCATGAGGGACCGCGCCACTACCCCCACCACGGGTGAAACGTCTTCCTGCCATCTAGTGACACGGAAAACAAATCAGATTAGACTCATAGCTTATGACTCGGATGTCGAACTTAATTCATTGGACATTCAAATATTATTATCGCTATTCCAAAAATCGCAGTTACAGAGGGACCTGCATGGGCCACCACTAAAACCTGTCACAACCCGCTTCCCTGAAATGGAGGCGAGACGTGAAAAGGTCCGCACGGGAGTGGAGCTGTGAAGCCCCAAACCCTATAAGCGTCCACAATACATAAACAGGTCCCTGTAGCCACAAAAGAATAACAATAATAACACAAGGCGAGACTGAAATAAAATTCCACATCTCACAAATTGTCCAACATCAACAAAAGTCCAACATCCAGAAAAGCCACCAGGCTAAAAGAAAAGAGTCCAAGGCCCAGAACAAGGCCAACAAAAACAACAACAACAACAAGTATAGGTGCTACGCACCGATAACAAAACAACTGTCTAACAAAAGTAAAACACAACGAAGACACTAGGACTGGTCCCCAGTGTCCACGTACTCCCCGTCAAACACAAGCTCGGGCTCGACGTCAGCAAACACCTCGTCCTCAACGAGGTACTCAGGCTCAGGATCTAACATGTGTCACCCAAAAGAGTAAAGGGGCACATGTCAGCAAGTCTAAAAGACTTGGGCAAGGAAACTGAAAGTAAGGCAACTAGCAACCTAGCAGTTTAGTATGCATGACATGGCAGTTATAACATGAGTGCACAATTTAAGACATGGCAAGACAATTTGCACAAGAGAACAATTATCGGGACAAGACACGACAAGAGTAGCCACGCTACTATCAATCTCAATCAATTCACATTGTTGTAGGTGTTTATGCCCTTCGCTGAATGGCATAGCATTTCAGACCGATCGGCACTAAACACATTTCACGTTTCACGTTGTTTTGTAGATGTTTACGCCCTTCGCTGAATGGCATAGCATTTCAGACCGATCGGCACTAAACACTACCCCACCTCCAAAGAGTTTACGCCTTACAACTGCAGTTGTTGATCAAACAGACTCCCAGTCGAATGGCCGCTTAACCCTCACCCCCTATACCCACACGTAATGGAGCCTGGGGTCCCCGCACATTGAGCTCAGCTAGTGAGCCTGGGGTTGCCCCGCACATGGAGCTCGCATTCTTAGTTCACAATTCAATATATCGAGCGTTGGGGTTAGCAACTCATTATGCTCGCTTCTGGTCACGAGCCAGGAACACATGCATCGTAGCAAAGCTACGCAATCACAGCAACACTTAAAGAATGCGAGGACATGACAATTTATTTGCGTACCGTTAATGGAAAGTAAACATGACATGGTAATTGTGCAACATGCTAAATGTCGGAACTAGCTTCGTTGTCAAGCTAGTTCCCCAATTTGCGCCTAGGCGAGTATCATTTCGTCGCCTAGCCTCTTTTACGCCTACAACAAGCATATGGCCCAAAACATGGCCTAAACCCTAAGTGGCAAGTTTCACTTGCCTAGCACCGGGGATGACGACCACTTCGTCACACGGATGCTATCTACGGGGGAAATCGCTGTTATGGGGGAAACAACACCAAACACATGAAATTAATTAGGGTTTTCATAAAATTATAAATAGGTTATGAAAACAACGGTAGATCGATTTCTTACCAAGAGGAGACAGAAGAAACACTCAGGGGAACCCTAGGATCAGATCTGGAAAAGATTGGAGAAGTTTGGGGAAACTAGGGTTTTGGGGGATTTGGGGATTTTGATGGGTTTTGGTGAGATTTTGGGGAAGATGAGAGGTAGATGGAGTGAATGGATGGTTTGGACGATGGATTTAGGACTTGGAATGAAGAAATGAAGCTTGGAGGAAGATGGGGGCTGAAGGGGAAAGTTTTTAGGGTTTTGGGTCGTGTTGGAGAAGATGAAAACGTTTGGGTTGGGTATAAATAGGATGGGCTGGCGGCTGCCCAGAAATTAGGGTTTCAACACTAGTTAGTCGGTCAAAGAGTAACCACTGACCGACTAGTTTGGTAACTAGTCGGTCGGTCGACCAACGCAGACCGACTAAGTGCAAACAGTAACTCCTGAACGAAAATAGGATTCCAGAGTTAGTCGGTCCATGAACAAATACTGACCGACTAGTTTAGCATCTAGTCGGTCGATGAACGTTCTTAGACCGACTAAGAGTGAACAGTAGCTGATACAAAAATAAGATGATGAGTTAGTCGGTTAAAGAAGCATTGCTGACCGACTAGTTTGCAACCTAGTCGGTCAACCAACGTTCTTAGACCGACTAACGATAAACAGTAACTCCTGAGAAATTTAGAAAGCTAACTAGTCGGTCCAAGAAGGATTGCCGACCGACTGGATCGTCATCTAGTCGGTCGGTGGCCCTTCTTACACCGGCTAATGAGCACCAAAAGTTCCGATACGGAGCGCGGGGCCCCGGGATCGATTCCTAAGACTCCTAGGCTTGATCTAATAGTTAGATACGACCGTTATGAAGTCCGTCACGAATGACATACTTCGAAATCGACAATCCTAAGGAAGAAGCGAGAAAATACGACGAATCGATCGAAAATGAAATCTACGGAGACGAAAACCACACAAGAGGAGAAAATCCACCAAAACATATATTATATTATATTAAATCTAGATACATGAAAAGCAGTCGTTACAATTCAACAACCTCAAAAGATACAAAGGACCATGGGTTTAATACCTGCGGAAGCTGCTGAGGGCCTCATCAAAGTGGAAGCTGCCGTTGTGGGTCACGACTCTTCCAAGAGGGGGAGAGCTAGTGTTTGGGGAGCCAGTGGAGTAGGTGGAATCTGAACCTTGCTAAACCCCGATGAAATCAGATTTCCTACTGTAAATAATTCAAGCTAATATTAGTTGCTAATAAACTATGTGCACCTAAACAAATAAGAAAACCACCAAATAAAAAATATTTTAAGAAACCACTAAAATGTTACAGCAACTTACAATAGGAAACACCTATAATCCTATAACCTTATAATTAGTTTTTATCAGCAATATTAGTTGAGGATTGGCAATATTGTAACGGCCTGTATTTTTCCAATACTTTTAAATTAAGTATTTAACGTAATTTCTTTATAAATGTATTTTGTAGTGGTTGATCAGGAGTTTTAACTGATTTCAAAAATTCTTATAAAAATATTTTTAAGGGCTAGACTAATTATAATGTATTTCAGTAATTTCAGATTTCATCAAATACTCAAAACAATTCTGATAAAAATTCGTTTTCAATAATTACCGTTTTGGCTTAACGAATTTATTTTCTATACAAACGTCTTCAAAATATTTTCAAACTTCCACAGTAGCATCCTATGATCATTTAGGGCTCCTCACATTAATTTCATAATTTTCTAATATCATTTCAATAGAGAACCCGCAAACCCGCTTTCTAAACGGTGAGATGATGCGGATGATGCTCCAGATGATGCAAGTGTAGCAGGGCGTGCTCCTGCAAGTCCAGAATGCTCCACTTGCTCGAGCTGCCCGGGCTCTTCCGGATGCCCCTCGCTCTGAGCCGGGAGCGAAGCAATTTCGGGAGCTGGGTCCCGCATATTTTGATGGTTCTGAGGGTCCTCTGGCTGCCGATGAGTGGATTCGGAACATTGAGGATAACTTGAAGATGGCCAAGATCACCCCGGCTGGATGGGTTGATTTGGCGAATAGGCAACTCAAGGATAATGCTCGGAACTGGTGGGATGCGGAAGAGAAGATGTTGGTGGAGCCGATAGCTTGGGCTACCTTTAAGTCCAGGTTTGATGAGGAGTTCTTTCCGAAGGCTGCGAAGAAGGAGATGCTGCAGTGCTTCATTGATCTGAAGCAAGGGAGCTTGACGGTGGACCAGTACCACCAAGAGTTCACTAGGCTGAGTCGGTTCGCACCGAAGATGGTGCAGGATGCTGATGAGAGGGCTCAGAGGTTCCTGCAGGGACTTGCTTTGGAGCTTCAGAGTTTTGTGTCTTCCTCCGATCTAGACTCTTATCAGAAGGTTTTGGTCGCTGCCAGGAGGCAGGAGCTGAACCTGAGTCAGAGGAAAGGGCATATTTCTGGTGCAGGGAAGAGGCCTATGGAGCAGGCCAGTGCGGTGGTTAGGCCTGGTTTCAAGCCTAATCAGCCAGCTCAGTTTAAGAGTACAGGAGGGCCTATTCTGAAGACTTGCCATTTCTATGGCAAGCCTGGCCACATCAAGGATCAGTGTAGGAAGTTTTTGGGACAGTGTCTGGTTTGTGGTGATGCTTCTCATCTCGCGAAGGATTGTCGGCATGCGAGTCAGCTGCGGAGGGCACCCGTTGCAGCACAACCATTGCAGCAGCGAGCGTCTGTTCCTGCTGGTCGTGGAGCAGCTCTTGTTCCACAGAGACAGGCTTTTCAGCAGGCTGTTCCGCCAAGGAGGCAGGATTTTCTGATGACTGCTGTGGAGAGCGAGGCTGTGGATGAGGTTATCGCAGGTAATCCTCAATCTAGCTATTACTTTTCTAGCTGGTTTGAATGTTAGATTGTGTTGTTTGCTTGAACATGGTTGTTTGCTAGACTAGGGTTTGATTGTTAATTGCTTGTTAGGTGTGGTTTTGGTGTGCACATTTCCTGCATGAGTCCTCTTTGACTCTGGTGCATCGATGTGCATTATTTCTCGGAGCTTCGTGGAGAGGCATTCCTTGTCGACGTCCCCTCTTCCCAAGAGTTGGAATATCATTACGGGGAATGGCGTGGTCTCGGTGCATCGTGGTTGTAATTCTTGCTCGTTGGTGGTCTGTGGACATGAGCTTTTCGCTGATTTCATTGTCCACGACATCATCAACTACGATGCGGTTCTTGGGATGGACTGGCTTGCGAGCTTCTATGCTACGATTGACTGCAGGAGAAAGAAGGTGGTGTTCGAGATTCCCGGACATCCGGTATTTGAGTTCAGTCGTGGTAGCAGTTCGCTTGGTCCTGTCAGATTTCGGGCCAGGCCGGTGGAGGTTGTGGCTATGCAGATGGAGTTGGAGTGGCCAGCTGTAGTGCGTGATTTTGGCGACGTCTTCCCCGAAGAGATGTCTGGTTTGCCACCTGATCGAGCTCTAGAATTTTCTATTGATCTTATTCCAGGTGCGCAGCCGATTTCGAAGGCGCCGTATCGTATAGCACCTGCAGAATTGGAAGAGTTGCGGAAGCAGTTGGATGAGCTTTTGCAGAAGGGTTATATCAACCCTAGTGTGTCTCCGTGGGGAGCACCGGTGATGCTGGTGAAGAAGAAGGATGGTTCGCGTCGCATGTGCGTGGACTATCGGGAGTTGAATGCGGTGACCATTAAGAATAAATACCCGTTGCCTCGCATCGATGATATTTTTGATCAGCTTGGAGGTTCGAGGGTGTTTTCTAAGTTGGATTTGAGGAGTGGTTACCATCAGTTGAAGGTGAAGAAGGGAGATGTTTCGAAGACAGTGTTCAGGACGAAGTACGGACACTATGAGTTCGTGGTTATGCCTTTCGGTGTAACTAACGCACCCGCAGTTTTCATGAATCTGATGAACCTGATTTTCTACGACTTTTTGGATAAGTTTGTCGTTATCTTTATTGACGACATTCTGATCTATTCGAAGTCGGAGGAAGAGCATGCCTCGCACTTAAGGACGGTGTTAGAGATCTTGAGGAAGCATCGTTTGTATGCTAAATTTTCGAAGTGCGAGTTTTGGCTGGATAGAGTTGCTTTTCTCGGGCATGTGGTGACTGGAGATGGTATTTCAGTGGATCCCGAGAAGATTAGGGCCATCAGAGAGTGTCCTGTTCCGTCGTCTGCGTCTGAGATTCGGAGTTTCGTTGGACTTGTTGGTTACTATCGGCGTTTCATTAAGGACTTTTCCCGTATTGCTGAGCCGATGACCAGGTTGACGCGGAAGGATATACCTTTTGTTTGGTCGGGTGATTGTGAGAATGCTTTTGGTGTTTTGAGGGAGAGGTTGACGACTGTCCCTATTCTTGTTGTGCCTGATCGCAGCGGTGGATTTGAGATCTTTTGCGATGCTTCTGGCAAGGGTCTCGGTTGCGTACTGCATCAGCATGGGCATGTTGTGGCGTATGCGTCTCGTCAGCTTAAGGTTCATGAGAAGAATTACCCGACGCATGATTTGGAGTTGGCTGCCGTTGTGTTTGCTCTTAAGATCTGGAGGCACTTCCTGCTGAGTGAGAAAGTGAAGATTTTCACCGATCACAAAAGCTTGAAGTATATTTTTACTCAGAAGGAGCTCAACATGCGACAGCGTCGATGGTTGGAGCTTATGGCGGATTATGAGATTGATTTGCAGTTTCACCCTGGCAAGGTGAATGTGGTCCCTGATGTGCTGAGTAGGCTTCCAGCGGTGATGATTTTGACCTCGCAGTGGAGATTGCAGCAGGATTTTTACGAGGCTGGTGTTGAGATTGTCCTTCCTGGGGAGGCTTCATCGTTGATGTACATGCAGGTACAGTCAACGATCGTGGATCGGATTAAGGCTGGCCAGGTTGAGGATCCAAAGTTGGTAAAGATTCGGGAGCAGGTGGAAGCTGGTCTGCGGACTGACTTTTTGATTCATAAGGATGGCTCGCTGAGGTTTGGAGCCAGGTTGTGTGTGCCGGCTCGGGATATTAGAGAGGAGTTGATGGTGGAGGCACACAGTTCGCCGTATTCTGTGCATCCTGGTGGCACCAAGATGTACCAGGATCTTCGTCTGAATTATTGGTGGCATGGTATGAAGAGGAGTGTGGCTCGGAGTGTAGCCAAGTGCTTGGTTTGCCAGCAAGTGAAGGCGGAGCATCAGCGTGCGGCCGGGTTGCTACAACCGCTTCCGATTCCAGAGTGGAAATGGCAACACATCACTATGGATTTCGTGACTGGACTACCTCGGAGTCCGAAGCAGAATGACGCGATTTGGGTGATCGTAGACCGATTGACCAAATCCGCGCACTTTATTCCATTCCGAGTGGGACAGTCCACTGAGGCGCTAGCAAGGCGATATATGGAGGTAAATTCTTTTACTCTCCGTTTTATTTCCTTTTCCTAGTTTGGATGGTGATGTAACGTGAATCGTGCAGGAGGTTGTGCGACTTCACGGAGTCCCCGTGAGTATCATGTCAGACAAAGACACGAGGTTCACATCTCAGTTCTGGCAGAGTTTGCAGAAGAGCTTGGGTACGCGTCTGAGTTTTAGCACGGCGTACCATCCGCAGACGGATGGCCAGTCCGAGAGGACGATTCAGATTTTGGAAGACATGCTGAGGGCATGCATGTTGGATTTCAAGGGTTCGTGGGAAGACCATCTACATCTGGTGGAGTTTTCTTACAATAACAGCTTCCAGGCGAGTATTGGCATGGCGCCTTTCGCCGCTCTTTATGGGAGGAAATGTCGATCGCCATTGAGTTGGGATGACGTTGGTGATCGGGAGTTGTTGGGACCTGAGATGATCGTGGAGGCCGTGGATATTGCCAGGAATATTCGGGAGAGGTTGAGGATTGCTCAGGACCGTTTTAAGCATTGGGCAGATGCTAAACGTCGTCCTTTAGAGTTTCAGCCGGGCGACCATGTGTTCTTGAAGATTTCCCCGAATCGCGGTGTGATTCGTTTTGGGAAGCGAGGGAAGTTGAGCCCGCAATACATTGGACCGTTTGACATTTTGGAGAGGGTTGGCGAGGTAGCTTATCGATTAGCCTTGCCGCCATCTTTGGAAGGGGTTCACGATGTTTTCCATGTGTCGCAGCTTCGTCGATACATAAGCGATCCATCTCATTCTGTGGATTTTTCGGAGATTACCATTCGCCCAGATTTGACGTATGACCAGCATCCAGTGCAGATTCTGGACAGGCGTCAGAAGTCACTTCGGAACAAGATTGTCAATCTTGTGAGGGTGATGTGGCGACACGGCTCACCTGGAGAGTCTACTTGGGAGAATGAGGATGAGATGCGAGAGCATTTCCCACTTTTGTTTCCGGACACGTGAGTGTTTGGAAATTCCGAGGACGGAATTTTTCTTAAGTTGGGGAGGATGTAACAACTGGTTTTCATGTATTTGGATTTATTATATTATAATATATGTTTTGGTGGATTTTCTCCTCATGTGTGGTTTTCGTCTCCGTGACTTTCATTTTCGATCGTTTCGTCGTGTTTTCTCGTTTCTTCCTTAGGATCGTCGATTTCGGAGTAAGTCATTCGTGACGGGCTTCATAACGGTCGTATCTTACTATTAGATCAAGCCTAGGAGTCTTAGGAATCGATCCCGGAGCTCCGCGCTCCGTATCGGAACTTTTGGTGCTTATTAGCCGGTGTAAGAAGGGGCACCGACCGACTAGATGACGATCCAGTCGGTCGGCAATCCTTCTTGGACCGACTAGTTAGCTTTCTAAATTTCTCAGGAGTTACTGTTTATTGTTAGTCGGTCTAAGAACGTTGGTTGACCGACTAGGTTGCAAACTAGTCGGTCGGCAATGCTTCTTTAACCGACTAACACATCATCTAAATTTTAGTATCAATACTGTTCACTCTTAGTCGGTCTAAGAACGTTCATCGACCGACTAGAAGTCAAACTAGTCGGTCAGTAGTTGTTCTTTGACCGACTAAATCTAAATCCTAATTCTGTACAGGAGTTACTGTTTACACTTAGTCGATCTGCGTTGGTCGACCGACCGACTAGTTGCCAAACTAGTCGGTCAGTGGTTGCTCTTTGACCGACTAATCTGTGTTAAAACCCTAATTTCTGGGCAGCCGCCAGCCCATTCTATTTAAACCCCTCCCAAACGTTTTCTTCTTCCTCCACTCGACCAAAAACCCTAGTTTCTCCCCCATTGAGCCCCTTCTTCCCCAAACCCTTATCCCTTCATTCCAAGCCCAAGATCCATCATCCAAACCATCCCTCAACACATTCAACCTCTCATCTCCCCCAAATCTCCATCAAACCCCCAAAATCCCCTAAAAACCCTAGTTCTCCAAACTTCTCCATTCGTTTCTAGATCTGGTCCTTAGGTTCTCCGGAGTGTTTCTTCCGCCTCCTCACGGTAAGAAATCGATCTCTTGATGTTTTCATAACCTATTTGTATTTTTATGAAACCCTAATGAAATGAATGTTGTTTTGATGATTGATTCCCCATAACAGCGATTTCCCCGTAGATTAGCATCCGCGAGACGAACCTTCGTGATCGTCATCCCCGGTGCTAGGCAAGTGAAACTTGCCACTTAGGGTTTAGGCCATGTTTTAGGCCATTTGCTTGTTGTAGGCGTAAAAGAGGCTAGGTGAAGAAATGATACTCACCTAGGCGTAAATTTAGGAACTAGCTTGACAACGAAGCTAGATCCGACATTTAGCATGTTGCACAATTACCATGTCATGTTTAAATTCCATTAACGGTACGCAAATTAATTGTCATGTCATTGCATTCTTTAAGTGATCCCGTGATTGCGTAGCATCGCTACAATACTTGTGTTTCCTGGCTCGTGACCAGAAGCGGGCATAATGAGTTGCTAACCCCAACGCTCGATATTGAATTGTGAACTAGGAAAACAAGCTCCCGTGCGGGGAAACCCTGGCTCACTTGCTGGGCTCATGTACAGGGATCCTGGCTTGTTTACGTGTGGGATGGGGTAAGAGTTAAGCGGTCATTCAACTGGGGGTCTGCCTGATCAGCAACTGCAGTTGTAAGGCGTAAACTCTGGGGTGGGGTAGTGTTAAGCGGCCAATCAGCGTGAATGCTATACCATTCAGCTGTAAGGCGTAAACATCTACAAACAACCGTGAAACATGAATAGTGAATTGATTGAGATTGTTAGTAGCTTGGCTACTCTTGTCTTGTCCCGATAATTGTTCTCTTGTACTTATTGTTCACCATGTCTTGCTTGTGCACTCATGTTATAACTGCCATGTCATGCATACTAAAACTGCTAGGTTGCTAGTTGCCTTACTTTCAGTTTCCTTGCCCAAGTCTTTTAGACTTGCTGACATGTGCCCCTTTACTCTTTTGGGTGACACATGTTAGATCCTGAGCCTGAGTACCTTGTTGAGGACGAGGTGTTTGCTGACGCCGAGCCCGAGCTTGTGTTTGACGGGGAGTACGTGGACACTGGGGACCAGTCCTAGTGTCTTCGTTGTGTTTTCCTTTTGTTTAGACTACTGTTTCGTTGTCGGTGCGTAGCACCTATACTTTGTGGCGTTGTTGTTTTTGTTGGCCTTGTTCTGGGCCTTAGACTCTTTCTTTTAGCCTGGTGGCTTTTCTGGATGTTGAACTTATTTTCATGTTGGACAATTTATGAGATATCAGAATTTTATTTCTGTCTCTCCTTTTATTATTATTGTTGCTCCGTTTGTGGTTACAGGGACCTGCTCATGTTTTATTGACACTTATCGGGTTTGGGGCTTCACGGCTCCACTCTCGTGCGGACCTTTTCACATCTCGCCTCCATTTTAGGGAAGCGGGTCGTGACAATCACCCTAGCTAGACTGTGGGGTAAGTGATCCTGGCTTAGTCACTTCCCTGGCCGTGTCCGCTGGACCGCAAGGACGTGAATCATGATTATGTAATGCCATCGATCTTTTGCTAATACAGTCACTTTTACACTTGTACAGTCATAGTACTCTACTTGACAGCTGTAGCATGTTTCACTTGCTTAGCCTGCTTTACACTTGCTCTACCACAGTACAGTTGTTCCCCTTTCCAGTTTGGTTTACTTTACTACTCAGTTGTGTACAGTTGTTGCTCAGTACTTTACTTTCACTTTGGTCTACTTGTACGTAGTATCTTTTTGTCATACTTGTGCACTGCTTCTTTTCTATATTTAGAATTATTGTGACTTACATTCGGTTCCATTTATGGCACCGACAGCCGACGATCAGATCACTGAAACAGCCCCTGAGTTTTGAGGAGCCAGAGTTCGACCCAGAGGCTACATATTTTAGCTACTTTGTGTTAGCGTACGTGTGATGCTATGTATTTCCTTATTCACATTTCCTTTCTGTACTTCCTTAATGTATTTGGTGAGAAAGAGCTGTTTGTTGTTGTATTTTAATTTGTGGACTGTAATAATGTACGCTGGCTTGAGTATTATTGTACGTATCTGCATCGTGGCTATGTTGATTTCACTGGTTAACTGCAGGACCTGCGCAAATATCAAATAAGTAACTGGCCCCTGACCGGCGCCCCGTTTACGGTACGGCGGCGCGGTGTCGTTTACCGCAAGTTTCACGGTTAGTGTAGGGTGCGGGAATATCGAACTCAGGGAGGCGAGGTTGTGCTTGGGTCAGGTAGGACCTAAATCACCCCGAGGGGCGAGCTAGCCCGAATCGGTAAATGGTTGTCACGAAAGGAAATAAAAGGGTATGAACAACAAGAAAGAAAACCCGGGACTT
This sequence comes from Scilla litardierei, assembly GCA_030789695.1. NCBI lineage: Eukaryota > Viridiplantae > Streptophyta > Magnoliopsida > Asparagales > Asparagaceae > Scilla > Scilla litardierei. The sequence goes on along the minus strand of CM061132.1, from coordinate 76,788,275 downwards.
TGGTTTCCAACCCGACGAGAGACTCTTACTGATACGTCCTACGGGTATGGATAGCGATCGGGATTAGGGTCTAATGGTGAGACGTTGCCTCTGAAAGTGGTACCGGCGTCCCATGGGCCCGATATTTCGGTCGGTGCCCAGGATGATACACCGGACTTCCCGGATTCGATCAGTGGGCACTCCCGTGTCCATTAACACTGATCGATCCCGGGAGCACTAAGCCCGCAACGATAACTCCCAACGTCTCATCCTGCCGCTCCCGCGTGCTATGATTCGGCGTCTACGCTAAGGGCGTGAGCTATGGCTAGGGAGTCAACCGCCAAGTTTATTCCCCTTTGGCCCAACGGTCAAATGCGGTCTTTTTCCCGCCGATGACAATAAAACACCCCGCATAACCGTTAGATTCCTACTCCCTATCGATTTCCTAACCCTATGGACGCATCGGGAAGAGCCCCCGAAGGGGTTTCCACCAAAATCCCAGATTTGGGAACTACTCACAAAAATTCATGAAAAAGCGATCTAAATGAAATTTAACCGTTGGAATCATAATCGGACAATTGCAATGCGGAAGTAATAGAGTAATAAAGACAATACTAAAATTTTAGAAAGATCTGAAAACTTACAAAAGAGTAACAATTACAGCCGTCACAAGGAGATAAAACAGTAGAAAAAATAGCAGCTCCCGTTTCTGGAACCCTAGGGGTTCTATTTATAGACCTTCGCATCAACCGATCGGTTGACAAGTCAACCGATCGGTTGATCCGTTACAAATTAATAACAGAAAACGGCGAGCTTTCACCCGATCACATTAACCGGTCGGGTGAGTTCTTGAGTGACCGGTTGGATCTTGGGGCAGTCGGGTGAATCGATCGGTTCGACGTCCGTGTCTTCAGCTCTTCTTCTTCAGCTACAGATGAACCGATCGGGTGAGAGTCACCCGATCGGTTGGCATTTTGCTCGAGAAAACAGAGAACATCCCCCCGCTGAACCGGTCTGTGAACCGGTCGGGTGACTTCCTTATGAGCTGCGGCAGAGACCAGGTGGTGCACGCGTGCATCACCCGATCGGTTGGAGATGACCAACCGACCGGGTGAGGGGCTGAAAGATGAATTCTTCGACGTTTGACCCCTGGATCACGCGTGACTTCTCCCGTTGCTCCGGGGACTTGGGATATCATCGTTAAGCGTCCCCTACGTGGTCAATCCCCTGCAATCATGGATAAACAAAGAAAATTGAAAGAAAACGGGAAAATACACGAAAACGAATAAGAGACGGCGGAAAAACACGGAGAAACACAAAAGAAAACGTGCGTAAATATATGAAATATAAACGCACGTCAAAATCCCCCAAGCTGAACTCTTCCTCGTCCTCGAGGAAGACGAGTGAGAGTAGGAGCCCGGAAGGGAAAAATAGAGAGGAAGAAAGAAAAAGAAAACTCTAAATCCTAGATCGTCCATCAGAGCCACCAAAATCAAAAACGACACACCAAGCAAGCAAACGCCAAATCACACTACTAAACCTAGGAAAACGAGTCCAAATAAGTGTCGTGGGCCCACGCGGTGAAGCGCGAGTGAGTGTGGTCGCGTGCTAGCAATTGGTGTCGCTTTCTACAATGTGCTATGAGGCTCGATATACACAAATCCAAGATATGACCCAAATATCGATTCGAATTGAATTAAGCGGCGAATATAAGTTCATGCATGCATGAGAAGAGTAAGAATAAAAGCGTATCATGCATCGGGGACTCCACAACTAGGGTTAAGGAAATCACGCCACTATAGCCTAGATACTAGCTAAAAAGTTCCTAAGCTGAGTGTTTTCGATAACGACGGGGGTTGAGATGATGTGGAGTAGGACACTCGGTGCAAATTCTCGCCTTCCCTTTATTCTCGGCAAGTAGGAAAAAATATTCACACGGAAATTTTTTTTTTGGGTTTTGGGCATTTGTATTTTTTTTGGATTTTGGGCTATACACAATTTTTCTTTTCTTTTCTTTTTGGGTTTTTCTTTTCTTTTCTTCTTTTTTTTTGATTTTTGGGTTTTTGGCTATACACATGTGCACTCTCCCAAGTGGGAGAATGGTACACGACGAGGGGATTTGCACCAAGTAAAACAAAAAAGAAGTCGAAATCTAAACACTCGGGCAAAGGAAACTATTCTCGCTAAATAGAGCATAGGCTAAATGGGTTATCCTAGTCCTTAATTGTGGAATCCCGACGCATGCGAATTGAAATATACGATATAAATATAGCATGCATATAGTGGAAACAAATACCGCATATTCAAATCGGAGCATGATAATCTAGGGGTCATTCCTGGACAGGTATATAAAGTAAAATCACAAGGAAGAAGCACACCAAATGCTAGTCACGACACACGACTCACAAAAAGCTAAGTGGACCCACGATGCGTGAAATGCAAGAGGACTCGAAATCCTAGGGTTAGTGAGTGTGATTATCGATGCAATGCTAGGTGTGTGTGACTTTGTGGCGATTCATCATAGGATTCATCTCTAGGAGAAAGAGCTAAAAAGAAGAAAAGGAAAAAAAAAGAAAAACACGGAGAAAAACGACTCAAATAAACGAAAAAGAAGGACTCAAACGACGCACACAGTGCGACTCCCCCAAGCTGAAGTTTGCATTGCCCCCAATGCAATATGAGTGAGTACGTGAGGGCAATGAAAGCGGGGGGATACGCACCGACACAAAAAGAAATGAAAATGAGGAAAACACATAGATGGAACTGAAAAAGGGAAGAAAGATCAAAATCAAAATCAAACAATACGAAAATAAAAATAAAAACACAAACACGAAATGACACTCAAAAAATGAAAGACAAGCACACACACAAAAATGAGAAAAACAAACAAAACACGACAGCACACCAAAATGGACGTCCCCCAAGCTAGACCAGATAGTGCTAGCGAAATGATATGATCGATAAAAAACAGAGATGTGCAAGGGGGAGTCAAAAACAAACAAGGAGAAATCAGAGAGCAGGAGAAGGTGAGTCCTCGTCCTCCTCGGAAGAGGGTGTGGATGGGTGGTCGAGGGAGGCTGGGGGTGTGCTGAGAAGTGGGGAATGAGCCGTAGGAATAGGGGCAGTGGTGGTGTGAACAATGGGAGGAGTGTCGGTGGTGGTGGGTGGTGGTGGTAGGAAGGCGATCAAGGCGGTGGTGAGAGGAATAGAAATGGAGGAAAGAGGGCAGGCGCACGAGGGAGAGGTGAAACGGCGGATCCAGATTCGAAAATGGCGAGTACGTGTCGAACGAGCGGTTTGGGGTATTTATAGGGTTTTAAGTCGAACCAATCGGGTGAGTTGTCACCCGATCGGTTGACGGTTAGGTCGAAATTCTTGCCGAAGAAATGCTACAGGCGAACCGGTCGGTTGACTCGTCAACCGATCGGTTGGCCGCTCCACTCATTTTCTCGAGAACTTAAGCCTGCTCACCCGGTCACGTCAACCGATCGAGCTCGAACTCAACCAATCGGTTGATATTCCCCAAAAATTTCCGAGAGTTCTCCCCAGCTCACCCGGTCTGCCACCCGGTCTCTTCATTACTCAACCGATCGGGTCATTCGGGAACAGATCTCGGCATGTATCTGATACATCCCAACCGATCGGGTGAGTTATCAACCGATCGGTTGGGGCTTGTTTCCTGCAAAAACCAATAGATTTGTTTAAGTCCCCGAACGGATGTTCTCGCGGCTGATTTTATTTATAAAAATAGATAAAATAAAGTAAAAAATAACGCTAAAAATTGGGAAAAAAGTTTAGAACATGGGTTGCCTCCCATGAAGCGCACTTGTTTAACGTCGTTGGCTCGACGCCCGCAAGAGATGCTCATGGTGGTCGATACGGGTGATGCCCGAATTTCGGCATCTCTTCCTCATTGGAGCTGAAGGCCCTTGGAGTAGTCGACGGCTGGAGAAATACTTGCTCGACCACCCTCCCCTTGTTCTTGGGATCCGGGGGCTTTTCTTTTGTGTTGGCGCTTCCCGCCATCTTCTTCAGGATCTGGACCTCGTCTATAGTGAGGTCCATGGGCTCTTTCCCCGCTCTCCTCGCAGGAGGAGCCTTGGGGAACCCGGGAGGGGTCGTTCTTGCTGCACTCGATTTTCCAGCAGCTTCTTTGTTCTTGGGGCCATCCCCATCTTCTGAATCCCCCAAGTCATCGGGGGGGGGGGGGGGGGGGGGTTTCTCAGGAGAATCTCCCAGGAGCTCTCCTCTGCAGCTTTTTCTTCTTCTATCTCAAGCAAATTGCACCGAGGGTCATCAGGGGGGTCGGGGTGCTTCATGGACAACCCCAGATCAAACTCAACTTTCTCTCCGCTGACGTTCAAAGAGAGTTTTCCGTTCTTCACATCTATTAGAACGCCAGCAGTGGCCATGAAAGGCCGTCCCAGGATAATGGGGGTGTGTGCGTCTTCGGGCATGTCCATGACTACAAAGTCTACAGGCACATGCACCCCTCTCACATTTACGGGGAGGTCATCCACAATTCCCACCGGATATTTGACCGACCGGTCAGCTAGTTGTAGGGTCATACCGGTGGGCTCCAAATCACCCATTCCTATCCTTCTGTACATCGACAAGGGCATCAAACTAACACTCGCTCCGAGATCGACGAGTGCACGATGAATCTTCACTGCCCCGATCGTGCAAGGAATAGAGAAGCTCCCCGGGTCCTTGAGTTTCGGCGGATTTGCCCTCTGAATAAGAGCGCTACATTCCGCCGTCAACACTACTTTCTCCTTTCTAGACCCTCTAGTCACCAAATCTTTCAGGAATTTTGTATAGGAGGGGATTGTTTCGATTGCTTCTAGGAAGGGGATTTGCAGGCTTAGGTCCTTGACCATGGCGAAGAACTTGCCATATTTCTCATCAATTTTGGCCTGAGCTAACCGTTGTGGAAATGACACAACGGGTTTGAACACTTTCGGGCTCCCTTCCTCCTTCTTCTTCTTCTCTTCTTCAGAGACTCCCTCCGGAGTCATAGGATTTGATGACGAAGCACCGGCGTCGTTTGATTTTTCAATCGGTTTCTCAACGACCAATGGTGCTTCCGGGTTACTAGGGGGCACTCTAGTAGGAATTTGTGTCCCGCTTCTCAGAACGATAGCGGACACATTCGCGGGCTCGTGCACGAGTGCCGATGTTTGGGTTGCTCCCCTCGGGTTCACCTCTGGTTGTGGCGGCAATTGGTTTTGTGACCTTGCAAGGTTCGCCACTTGTAACCCCAGCTGGGTTACTTGGTCCGTGAGGGTCCGCTGACCCATTTCCAGCTTTTGGTTGATCTTCTCCTGGTTGGTAATATATTGAGTCAAGAGAGACTCAACCGGAGAGACGGCCCTCTGTTGGCCATACTGCTGCTGCTGGAACGGCTGCTGATTCCTGGGGGCGTAAGATTGTTGCTGAGGTTATTGCTGAAATGGTTGCTGCTGAACCTGATTCTGCTGTGGCCTAGCCGGTTGATAAGTTTGTTGCTGCGGCTGCTGAGGCGGTGAGGGCTAGAATGGTGGCCGGTAACTGAAGTTTGGGTGGTTCCGGTTGTTTGGAGAGTAGGCAGGGTTGGAATTGGTCCTTGGTGGATACGGCGCATTTCCCGTGGGGTTGTAAAATAGTGCGCTCGCCTGATCCAATGGTGGTGAGATGTCACCACCGTCGAATTCCCCAAAGAATTAGGACTCTACCGCAGAAATTTGATGTGTACCTGCCCCACCGGCTCCTACCATTAGTGCGGAGATCTGGGTCGAAAGCAAGTCAAACTTGCTTGAAAGTTTGTCGACGTCCTCGACTCTGTGTATGCCCCCGGATCTTGGTGTGACTCTCTCGTCACACCACCGCTCATTGTTGGATGCCATATTTTTCAGAATATGCCCGGCATCTTCCTCGCTCCTAGACATGAAGGAACCCCCAGCTGCGGCGTCCATAGAAGATTTCAGGTCATCCCTTAACCCATTGTAGAACAGATTAATAATCTGCCACTTTGGGAGCTCATGGTGAGGGCATCTTCTTTGCATCTCTTTATATCTCGTCCAAGCTTCATGCAAGGACTCGTGGCTGGCCTGGGAGAAGGAGGAGATCTCACTCCTCAACTTCATGGTCTTCCCCGGAGGAAAGAACTTCGTCAAAAAAGCGTTGGAGAGCTTCTCCCAGGTGTTGAAAGTGTTGGGGTCCTTCCCCCTTAGCCATTGCTTGGCTTTGTCTCGCAAAGAGATGGGAAACAGCTTCAGACGGATAGCCTCTGTCGTGACACCATTAATCCGGAAGGTGTCACACTTCTCCAAGAAGGATTCTAGGTGCTCGATCGGGCTCTCCATGGGTGCACCCGCAAACTGGTCCTGCTGGATCCATGTCACTAGAGACGGCTTTAGCTCAAAGCTTTGGGCCGCAATAGCTGGAGAACGGATGGCGGAAGTCGACTCGATGGATGGCATCGAGTACTCCAGCAGAGACTTGTGAGGTGGGGTGTTCTCCTCCATGGATTCGGGATCTTCTCTTCTTCGCTTCTCGGCGGCCAAACGCCTAAGGGTGGCGTTAATCTCTAGATCGAGGGGAATCAAGTCGTCAAGACTCCTTGAACTCCTGTGCATGAAAAACAACAAACACCCGTGAAGCGACAAGTGGGAAAGAAACAGATAAAATAAGAAATAAAAATAAAAAAAATAAAAAAGAAAAAGGAGAATGCGAAAATTATCGCGAGGTAGGGATGTGAGCTAGACACGAGGGTTCATGAGATCCTAGAATAACAAGCACGTTGCCTCCCCGGCAACGGCGCCATAAACTTGACCGGCGCCCCGTTTATGGTACGGCGGCGCGGTGTCGTTTACCGCAAGTTTCACGGTTAGTGTAGGGTGCGGGAATATCAAACTCAGGGAGGCGAGGTTGTGCTTGGGTCAAGTAGGACCTAAATCACCCCGAGGGGCGAGCTAGCCCGAATCGGTAAATGGTTGTCACGAAAGGAAATAAAAGGGTATGAACAACAAGAAAGAAAACCGGGACTTTGGTTTCCAACCCGACGAGAGACTCTCACTGATACGGCCTACGGGTATGGATAGCGATCGGGATTAGGGTCTAATGGTGAGACGTTGCCTCTGAAAGTGGTACCGACGTCCCATGGGCCCGATATTCCGGTCGGTGCCCAGGATGATACACCGGACTTCCCGGATTCGATCAGTGGGCACTCCCGTGTCCATTAACACCGATCGATCCCGGGAGCACTAAGCCCGCAACGATAACTCCCAACGTCTCATCCTGCCGCTCCCGCGTGCTAGGATTCGGCGTCTACGCTAAGGGCGTGAGCTATGGCTAGGGAGTCAACCGCCAAGTTTATTCCCCCTTGGCCCAACGGTCAAAGGCGGTCTTTTTCCCGCCGATGACAATGAAACACCCCGCGTAACCGTTAGATTCCTACTCTCTATCGATTTCCTAACCCTATGGACGCATCGGGAAGAGCCCCCGAAGGGGTTTCCACCAAAATCCCAGATTTGGGAACTACTCACAAAAATTCATGAAAAAGCGATCTAAATGAAATTTAACCGTTGGAATCATAATCGGACAATTGCAATGCGGAAGTAATAGAGTAATAAAGACAATACTAAAATTTTAGAAAGATCTGAAAACTTACAAAAGAGTAACAATAACAGCCGTCACAAAGAGATAAAACAGTAGAAAAAATAGCAGCTCCCGTTTCTGGAACCCTAGGGGTTCTATTTATAGACCTTCGCATCAACCGATCGGTTGACAAGTCAACTGATCGGTTGATCCGTTACAAATTAATAACAGAAAACGGCGAGCTTTCACCCGATCACATGAACCGGTCGGGTGAGTTCTTGAGTGACCGGTTGGATCTTGGGGCAGTCAGGTGAATCGATCGGTTCGACGTCCGTGTCTTCAGCTCTTCTTCTTCAGCTACAGATGAACCGATCGGGTGAGAGTCACCCGATCGGTTGGCATTTTGCTCGAGAAAACAGAGAACAGCCCCCCGCTGAACCGGTCTGTGAACCGGTCGGGTGACTTCCTTATGAGCTGCGGCAGAGACCGGGTGGTGCACGCGTGCATCACCCGATCGGTTGGAGATGACCAACCGACCGAGTGAGGGGCTGAAAGATGAATTCTTCAACGTTTGACCCCCTGGATCACGCATGACTTCTCCCGTTGCTCTGGGGACTTGGGATATCATCGTTAAGCGTCCCCTACGTGTTCAATCCCCTGCAATCATGGATAAACAAAGAAAATTGAAAGAAAACGGGAAAATACACGAAAACGAATAAGAGACAGCGGAAAAACATGGAGAAACACAGAAGAAAACGTGCGTGAATATATGAAATATAAACGCACGTCAGCCCCCGAGAGCGGGTCGTTACAGTTTTGGTGGGCCATGAGGTCCGCGCTAAATACCTCGTGAACAATATAGCAAGATCAGGATGTACTGTATATAATGCTCAACTAAGCTGACATTTTTCTATGAATGCAGGTTTGACACCCGAACGATGGACGAAAACAGCTCAGGAAGCCCCAATAGAGCTGACAAGTCTGGAGCCAGTAACCAGATAAACAACGGACCAGCTCCCACAGTGCATCAAATCTCTGACCTCGCATTGCGAGAGATGGTCCAAGCTATCAAGGGAGAACATCATCCTGTGGGAGGCATTAAACAATTCCGCTCCCTCCACCCAAAGACCTGGAATGGTGAGGATGGTCCGATGAAGGCGGAAGAATGGCTGGAGAGTACCGAGGAGAACTTGAGAGCCGCCCAGATCGAAGAGCATGCCTGGGTGGACACTGCCAGGTCCCAACTAACGGATGGAGCCAGAGTTTGGTGGGGCTCTGAAGAAGGTCGTCTTCAATGACCGATCGAATGGGCGACATTCACTGAAATTTTTCGCACCCAATATTTCTCTCCTGAGGCTCAGATGGAACTTCAGGCGCAATTTGTTGGGTTGAAGCAAGGTTCCATGACAGTGGAACAATATAACGCCTGATTCAGCTTGCTGAGCCGCTTTGCTCATGAGATGATTGCCACTCCCATGGCCCGAGCCCGACGCTTCAAACAGGGTCTCAACATAGAGATCCGCCGGAACTTAGTCGGACGCCCACTGTGCACTCACACTGAGGTCCTTGCTGCTGCTCGTGAACATGAGTTCATTGAGAGAGAAGAAAGACGTCATATGGCTGCCCCTTCCAGAAGGCCGCCTCCAACAACTACTGCTGGACCCAGCCGTCAACCATCATCCGACCAGATGCACCGTCTGGTCCAGCAGACTCAGTTCAAGAGGCCAGCACCACATCAACATCGAGAGTGCTTCCACTGTGGTAAAACTGGAAACATCAAAGCAGAATGCCGTTCGTACCTGAACCTCTGCTTGATTTGTGGATCCAATGACCATGGAGCAAAGGATTGCAGAGAAGATAGATACAGATATGCTGTCAATACCCCTGCAAGGAACGCTTCGCAACGACCACCACTTCCCCCTCAACAGAAGGTGTATCAACGAGCGCAACCACGGGCTCCACCACCGAAACGACAGGCCTACACCATGGTCGCAGAAGATGTCGAAGCCATCGACCAGACAATTGAAGGTATACACTACTGCTTTTAATATTATACTCGTTCTTTTGCAATACTATTATATCCCCATGAATTTGGCTACTCGAGGAATCAAGACAGCTTTTATAATGATGCTAGTCTTGAGACTAGCTATAGAAGCTATGGTGATGTCAATGGTATGTATTCATATAGGGCATCATCTCTTGTTTTCTGGATGCTGTGATGTCACATTATATTTCATGATATTACCAACTTATTATCCTATGTCGTGATCATTCATCGATCCTTCCTCTCGATTGTTTGAATTGCTTAGGCAATTATCGATCCTCTTAATTCCGAGGATGGAATTATTTTAAGGAGGGTAGAATGTGACGGCCTGTATTTTTCCAATACTTTTAAATTAAGTATTTAACGTAATTTCTTTATAAATGTATTTTGTAGTGGTTGATTGATTCGGAGTGAATATTGCATATTTAACCCCCTTATTAGTCCTATTTTGTGCCCATATGATGCTTAATTTATCTCTAATACATTCGTAATTTTCTCATCATCATTTATTAGAGAAATCACTCTATTTGTGCACAAAACGTGAATTTGATTGTGTATTTCTGCACTTTTATATTTTTCTTAGCACCGTCTTGATCTCACGATTCCAACGACTATTTATTTGAATTTTTCTGAGATCTGTGCTAATTACTATGAATTTTTGAATGCAGAATACCATTTAAATATAGAAATACGCTCGAAAATACGATTATACGGCCGCTGCCCAATCATCGATTGACACGTGGCGCAATCTGGGCGGTTCCCGCTCGATCCGACGGCGCAGGACAATCGGGCGACGTGATAAAACAGCTGCCGTTGGATCTCAATCCAACGGTCCGATTTAGTCCCGCGTTTTGAAACGAGCGGCGAATTCCTCTGGCCACGTGGCGCATTGTGGAGCGTAAGATCGAGATCGAACGGTTGTCAACGAAGCCGCTTCGAATGCGAAATCGCGATGCGGAGCGTTCGTCGAGCGGGCGACGTGGAATGATTGAGACCGTTGGATCTCAGATCCAACGGCAATGAATCGAACCCCGATTCGGATTCGGAGAGCGAAGCGAAGCGGGCGGGGCGCGAGTTTTGGCGTGCCACGTGGCGCGACCACGTTCAATCCCGCTCGAATCGTGCGGCTGAGATCTTCCAGCGAGCGGCAGATCGGGTTTTGGCGTATTGGATAGCGGGTTTCGAACCCGTTAAGCGCCCCAAACCCACAATGCTATTATATAAGCGTATTTCTAGGGTTTTGGGGGTATTCTGGCGTATTTTGGGACTTTTGGAGTGGCTACTGTGCGTATTTTTCTCCAGGGGAAAATTCTGAAAAATTCCAGAGGCTATTCTTCCTATTCTAAAGGAGTTTTGGGCTTTAAAGAGGAGATTTGGTGATAAATTCTTGAACTTATACCCCGTATTTGGTGTATTTCATTGTATTTGGCTAGTATAACGATGTATTTGGCTATCAAAACTGATTGTTTTTGCACCATGCGTGGCTAAGATCTTTGTGCTATGGTTGTGAAGTAATTAGGAGCATTTAATTGATGAATTTCATGTCTTTAGCCCTATTTTCATGTCAAAATCACTCGTAACATTGATTTCTACAACGTATTTGTTGGAACTTATTGTTGCATTTAACGTTTAATGAAATCAATGTTGCTAGTGATGCGTATACGGCCACTTTGACTAGTTTTCATCGTTTCATCTTCCGACGTCTTCGTGCCCCTGACCGGACGAAGCGTTGAGTTATATAAAAGACGTGATATTTCAGCGATTATTATCTCCTAATGAAATCACAACCGTAGCACATCTACTTCATATGTGTTGGTGTTGACGTAGCTAGGGTGTCGTAATTATTGATGCTTATATCTTTTCGCCCTATTTGCACTTGATTAATTCTTTGGCACGTTTTCATACGCTTGATCGCCATACTTTCTGACGTTCTCGTGCCCTGACCAGACGAATCGTTGAGTTATAGAAAAGGTATTGATAATCATTGATTGCACACACTCTAACGAAATCAAACCCAACACATGATCCCCATACTTGTACCCCCTACCAAAGTCACCGTAAATATCGTAGGATTTTCATTTATTATTCCATACTCTTGATACTATATCTTTGTGTTCGATAGGTGGTTGGCTAACATCGTATTATTACTCTTTTCAGATTGACGATCGTAGTTTTGCAGGTCAGTTGTCCCGTGGATTCGATACCTGGACTCACCAGGATATTACTTGCACGATCTCCTGCGCTTGGGAGTAGTTCTCACATCATTTGAGACGAGGCAAGTTTTTGGCGCCGTTGCCGTGGATAACAGCACTTGCAAGCTACGATTTCAGTTCGTTTGGAGGAACATTCTGTGAGATCCTTCCATCTTATAGTCTAGGATTTTTTTTTAATTTTATTTTTTTGTTTTCCTTTTAAGAATGGAGTATATGGAATACATGAAATTCTATTGCACGAACAATTTGTATGATGCAGAATATTATAAGGCACACAAACATAGGATGGAGAAGCTCAAGATCGTTGGTTTTAATCAGACTGATTGTGAAACTTTCTTTCAGGCCTGGAGGAGGTTCACAGACATAATATCGAGCTATCCGCAGCATGGGGTTTACGAAGAAAGAACTTATGGAGTCCTTCCTAGGTGGACTACGTCCACAGCTGCAGGAATTCTTGGGATTCATGACACCGACAGAGGCGTGGAAGTACATGGAGTCTTTGCAAGAGGACGAAGAAATCATGAAAGAGACTTCAGAGTGCGATTCAACGGAGCCTTCAAGCCTTGATCCAGAGGAGCAAAGCGTAGACGTACCTTTGCACCACTTGAAAGAGGAAGTTCGATTGCTCATTCAGACACAGGAGGCCACATCCCATCAATTCCAAGAAAACTTCCTTGCTCGGAGTCGGCAGATTCAGCAATCTATTGAAAACCTTAAGCTGATTTCCACTTGTGTAGAAGAAAATAATTCGTTTGAAATTCAATTTCCAAAATCTAATTTGATTTCATCTTCTATTGTAGGTATATCGAGCGAGCCATGTCACGATGAAGTCACGAATGAAAACATTGACACGGCAGGAAGTGTGTGCAAAGTAGAGGATGAGCGAGCAATTTTGGATGAACAGGAGGATGAGACGACTAGGGACATTGGTTTAAAGAATATCGCTATGGAGCCCGAACCATTCCCTTCCCCAGTTTTTTCCCAAAATCATTTACCCCTCTCCACATTGACTGAGCATCATACCGAGCGTAGTGCACATTTTTCAGGGAGTTGTCATCACCATGCTCTATTTTACTTCACTTATTTTGATGACTATATTTGGAATGTGTTTATGGCGAAGAATTTTAAAATAAATTGGATTGACGTGACTCATCTCTTGTAGGATACGGGTAACCAAATTATAGAGATGCTGGGAGTTACGTTGCTGGAGTCCAATTTAGCCTTTGGAGAAAGTATACTCGCCGAGGAGCGCAAGGAACAAATTGAACAACTTCCTCCACCATCAAAGATTCGGGATCCGCCATTTGATCACGGTGTGTTCTTTCCAGTAGTGTAGATTTTATATGCTTTCTAGGATGCTTGCTTGAATAAACTCGTACCCTCTTCGACATTGAGGACAATGTCCATCTTTAGTTGGGGGGGTGTGTATGAGACCTTAGGATTTTTTTTTTCTTTCAAAAGCATGGCATAAGGAAAGAAATACCCACCAAATCTCACCATTTTAAACTCCTTCGTATACCTCAAATGCGGATGATTATGCATTAACTGAGTTCTAGCTACTTGTTTATGGCTTGAATTAATTTTTTTTCTTCATGAATTACCGTTAATATGTTATTCATGAAAATTTTTCGATTGTCATGATTAATATCTCGAAATAGTTTGAATTTATTTCATGCATGCTAATGTGATGAAAAAGCTTGAGTATACACGATTTTTTTGAAAAGTCTTCAAGTTGAAGAGGAATTTGGCCTTGGTTATTAATGCTTTGTTTAAAAAAAACGACGTGTTATACTTTCGCTTGCGCAAAACGATGCTTGTATGTTATTTATTCATACTAAATTAGAGAAAACATCATGTGAATGATCTTGGTCATGGATGTGTATATTGATGGTATAAATCATGTTGGAAAGCGTATTGTTGAGCAAGGCCATAAGCGATTGATAGAATTATTTTTTATTGATCATCCGTATTTATCGCTCTTTTTGCTAGGGACTAGCAAAACGCTAGTTGGGGGGTGTGATTCGGAGTCAATATTGCATATTTAACCCCCTTATTAGTCCTATTTTGTGCCCATATGATGCTTAATTTATCTCTAATACATTCGTAATTTTCTCATCATCATTTATTAGAGAAATCACTCTATTTGTGCACAAAACGTGAATTTGATTGTGTATTTCTGCACTTTTATATTTTTCTTAGCACCGTCTTGATCTCACGATTCCAACGACTATTTATTTGAATTTTTCTGAGATCTGTGCTAATTACTATGAATTTTTGAATGCAGAATACCATTTAAATACAGAAATACACTCGAAAATACGATTATACGGCCGCTGCCCCAATCATCGATTGACACGTGGCGCAATCTGGGTGGTTCCCGCTCGATCCGACGGCGTAGGACAATCGGGCGACGTGGTAAAACAGCTGCCGTTGGATCTCAATCCAACGGTCCGATTTAGTCCCGCGTTTTGAAACGAGCGGCGAATTCCTCTAGCCACGTGGTGCATTGTGGAGCGTAAGATCGAGATCGAACGGTTGTCAACGAAGCCGCTTCGAATGCGAAATCGCGATGCGGAGCGTTCGTCGAGGCGGGCGACGTGGAATGATTGAGACCGTTGGATCTCAGATCCAACGGCAATGAATCGAACCCCGATTCGGATTCGGAGAGCGCATCGAAGCGGGCGGGGCGCGAGTTTTGGCGTGCCACGTGGCGCGACCACGTTCAATCCCGCTCGAACGTGCGGCTGAGATCTTCCAGTGAGCGGCGGATCGGGTTTTGGCGTATTGGATAGCGGGTTTCGAACCCGTTAAGCGCCCCAAACCCGCAATGCTATTATATAAGCGTATTTCTAGGGTTTTGGGGGTATTCTGGCGTATTTTGGGACTTTTGGAGCTCGCTACTGTGCGTATTTCTCCAGGGGAAAATTCTGAAAAATTCCAGAGGCTATTCTTCCTATTCTAAAGGAGTTTTGGGCTTTAAAGAGGAGATTTGGTGATAAATTCTTGAACTTATACCCCGTATTTGGTGTATTTCATTGTATTTGGCTAGTATAACGATGTATTTGGCTATCAAAACTGATTGTTTTTGCACCATGCGTGGCTAAGATCTTTGTGCAATGGTTGTGAAGTAATTAGGAGCATTTAATTGATGAATTTCATGTCTTTAGCCCTATTTTCATGTCAAAATCACTCGTAACATTGATTTCTACAACGTATTTGTTGGGTATTTACTTATTGTCGATATTATTTACATCCCGTATGGCTAGGCCCTGACAAGGCTAGCCAATTCATGTTCACTAATCTGAACTTATTGTTGCATTTAACGTTTAATGAAATCAATGTTGCTAGTGATGCGTATACGGCCACTTTGACTAGTTTTCATCGTTTCATCTTCCGACGTCTTCGTGCCCCTGACCGGACGAAGCGTTGAGTTATATAAAAGACGTGATATTTCAACGATTATTATCTCCTAATGAAATCACAACCGTAGCACATCTACTTCATATGTGTTGGTGTTGACGTAGCTAGGGTGTCGTAATTATTGATGCTTATATCTTTTCGCCCTATTTGCACTTGATTAATTCTTTGGCACGTTTTCATACGCTTGATCGCCATACTTTCCGACGTTCTCGTGCCCTGACCGGACGAATCGTTGAGTTATAGAAAAGGTATTGATAATCATTGATTGCACACACTCTAACGAAATCAAACCCAACACATGATCCCCATACTTGTACCCCTACCAAAGTCACCGTAAATATCGTAGGATTTTCATTTATTATTCCATACTCTTGATACTATATCTTTGTGTTCGATAGGTGGTTGGCTAACATCGTATTATTACTCTTTTCAGATTGACGATCGTAGTTTTGCAGGTCAGTTGTCCTGTGGATTCGATACCTGGACTCACCAGGATATTACTTGCACGATCTCCTGCGCTTGGGAGTAGTTCTCACATCATTTGAGACGAGGCATTGATCAGGAGTTTTAACTGATTATAAAAATTCTTATAAAAATATTTTTAAGAGCTAGACTAATTATAATGTATTTCAGTAATTTCAGATTTCATCAAATACTCAAAACAATTCTGATAAAAATTCGTTTTCAATAATTACCGTTTTGGCTTAACGAATTTATTTTCTATACAAACATCTTCAAAACATTTTCAAACTTCCACAGTAGCATCCTATGATCATTTAGGGCTCCCCACATTAATTTCATAATTTTCTGATATCATTTCAATAGAGAACCCGCAAACCCGCTTTCTAAACGTTTTGGCCTGAAACTAGTATCTCTGTAGCTCAAATCCCAAAACGGTCTTTGTATTCATGATCCTCGTGACAATACGATCCCGTGGGTACATTTTCGTAATTTTTCGGAGTCGTTTGCAAAAACTCGTTTGTATTTCTCTGCTTTGCTAATTACAATCGCTAATGACCTAATTAACCATAATCTAACCCCATCTACCACCCCTAGTGGTTAAATCTGAAATTATTCAGATCTAACCCTCCCATCTACCCCCTCATCTACCCCCCTCATCTATCCCCAATAATTACAAGTTTGCCATTCTAATTACCTATTTAAACCCCCCCTTCACATTATAACCCACCGTATTACCATCTCCCCCTCTATATTTTTGAAATAACCCAAGCCCAGGCCGTTAACGTCCCCGCCCGCTCTCTCTTCTCCGTCACACTCTCTCTCACTCTCATCTCCCGCTCTTCCCTACCTCCGACCGCCGCCCTCCGGCCTCGCCCCGCGCTCCGCCGTCGACCGCCGCCTCCGCCGTCCTCCGTCCACTCCCACATCGCCGGCGAACACCCCCACAGCACCGCCAGCCTCCGACCTCGTCGCTTCGACCCGCCGCCGCTGCAACCGCCGTCGCCCGCCGCTGCCTCGCCGTCGCCTGAGTCTCCAGCCACCGCCCCATCGCCCCGCCGTCCGCCGAGCGCCGTAGAAGCCCCCTCCGACGAGAGTAAGCGGCGGACGCGAGTGTAACTCGCGATGGCACGTTCGTAAATATGTGAATTATATCGTTTTTCGTTTTTTTAATTAATTATTAAATGGGTTTTACTGTATTAAATTCATAACTAATTATATAGGGCCTAGAAAAATGTGAGACTAGCTCTAGAAAATCGGAAACATTATTTCGGATCCAATGGCGCTAGTCTCATCTCGATCTGATGCTTAGTTTTTCCAGAATTAATTTTTAAGCCTAAATTTTAAATACGTTACTTTCTTTTAAAAATCTGTAACCCCTTATTTTCACATACACTAATATGTGATAAAAATATATGTGATTATACTCTTCGAGACGGTCGTTTTGACTGCTCAATCAAGTATTTTTGACTAGCGTAACCCCTGGAATAAATTACGGAAGTTTTACGTTACTTAATTTAAATTAGTTTTTAAATGGAGTTTGAGCTTCTAAAAATTATAAAAATTACTATAAACTTCCGAAAAATATTCCCTCTTGCAGTAAAACTATTTTTATCATATATAACCTATATAAAAGTTTAAAACGCTTTTCATCACCGTTTCAACCAGTTTCAAAAATCAAAACGATCATGTAAATAAATAGAGTATAGCATATTCCTTAACTAATTGTTTCTTGTGTTTACAGATATCAACTCTCGTGCACCAGCACTAGATCCAGTCCCGGCTCACTACCATCACATCGAGATCGGTAAGTCACGGTAAATTCTAGATTCGGAAAAGTAGATAGTGTCCTTGTATGAACTTCTAAAACAACAACTTTTGTGTTTCATGTTTGTTGGACTTGTCTTTATCCTCAAATTTGCTAGTATCCACCTTGCTTTGCTTTAAGAAAGTCGACCAACGAACCTAGCTTAACTATCATCGTGAGCAAGGAACTAATGACATCATATGGCCCATCTTATGGAACATCTCGTGGAATGTTTTGTGAAATATCTGGTGAAACATCTCGTGGAACATCTTGTGGAACATCTCGTAATAGATACACGTCACTGGGGTTTGGGGTAACTCATTGTACGGAAAGTGTGGGAGCTATGACCGGAGTCACTCTCTCTCGCCTAGTCTCGTCTCGTTTTCAAAGTATGTTGTGGTTGATGCCCGGGATTTTCTCCCCGTGGCAATGGAGATGACCCATGGTTGCATATCATACTTTCATACATGAGTCACATCACATAGTTCAGGGCATCTTATTCAGTACTTTGCATGTTTTAATTGCTTACAGTTCATGCCTTCTAGTCCTACCATTGCTATCACCATGATTGCTCTTATACGTCACTTTTTGTACTCTCCGACTTGAGCCACGTAGTTTAGTAGCCTCTTTGTTGATGGCACACATATGAATGATAAGCTTCCTTCAATGGACCATGATCCGGTCAATGTGCTTGGCTAAGTTTGTTGGATCACCCTAGCTAGACTGTGGGGTAAGTGATCCTGGCTTAGTCACTTCCCTGGCTGTGTCCGCTGGACCGCAAGGACGTGAATCATGATTATGTAATGCCATCGATCTTTTGCTAATACAATCACTTTTACACTTGTACAGTCATAGTACTCTACTTGACAGCTGTAGCATGTTTCACTTGCTTAGCCTGCTTTACACTTGCTCTACCACAGTACAGTTGTTCCCCTTTCCAGTTTGGTTTACTTTACTACTCAGTTGTGTACAGTTGTTGCTCAGTACTTTACTTTCACTTTGGTCTACTTGTACGTAGTATCTTTTTGTCATACTTGTGCACTGCTTCTTTTCTATATTTAGAATTATTGTGACTTACCTTCGGTTCCATTTATGGCACCGACAGCCGACGACCAGATCACTGAAACAGCCCCTGAGTTTTGAGGAGCCAGAGTTCGACCCAGAGGTTACAGATTTTAGCTACTTTGTGTTAGCGTACGTGTGATGCTATGTATTTCCTTATTCACATTTCCTTTCTATACTTCCTTTATGTATTTGGTGAGAAAGAGCTGTTTGTTGTTGTATTTTAATTTGTGGACTGTAATAATGTACGCTGGCTTGAGTATTATTGTACGTCTCTGTATCGTGGCTATGTTGATTTCACTGGTTAACTGCAGGACCTGCGCAAATATCAAATAAGTAACTGGCCCCCGAGAGCGGGTCGTTACAAATATCAACAATCCCAGAGTTGAAGATTGAAGATTGAAGATTGAAGATTGAATTATGAATCCTACAATTATGTTTATAGGCAATTTGAATCCTACAACTAATATTAGCAATTTATCAGCAACTTACAAAATTGAAGATTGAAGATTGAATTATGTAAGAGTTAAAAAAATTAAAAAAATTCGTAAAGTTACAGCTACCCATTAAAAAAATTCCAACTTCTTACAAAAATCACAAAAGCCCATCCCAAACCCAACTTCTACAACGAAACACCTGAGAACTCGATCTCACCTTTACGAAATCAGGATCGATTATCGCGTACGCCTTGTTCTGCAAGAGGGAAACGGAGGCCTTGACGATCCCTTTGATGGTGGTGACGGTTGATTCAACTGAATTTGTGAAGTCTCCCATGGTATGTCCCGCTTCAAAACCTAGAATCAAAACCAAAAAGAAAAAAAGAAAAACATTTCAATCTTGAACTTTCACATTCAATGCAGTAACTTACCAAACTCAACTCGAATCGACGGAAATAATATACAAACGCATCAAACAACCTCATCCGTTATCAACTCCCCCATGATCCATGGAATTCAAATCTCTCCACTAATCAAATTAAAAAAAAGAAAAAAATTGAAATTCTCATTATTAAACTGCTATAGATCTACAAAGAACGCACCAATGTAAACTTTTTCGAATCATAGAAATGTCGACTGAAACAAAAGCCATTGATTCGAGAGACTTAATGTTACCATAAATTGAAATAAGAGAATAAACATAGATGATTTTTGGGTTAGAAAGCATCGATAATTGGACGGGGGATTTGAGAAGAAATACGACGGATTTTTGGGTTAGAAACACAGAGGATCCTTCTTTTTCTTCGCGATGACTGACATATCCAACCACCATACCAATTTTGCAGCATGAATACACACGTTGCGTTGTTTATTTGTTGACATGGATAGAGTCTTCCAATGTATTATGATGATCATGATGCAAGGATGTTCTTAGTTCTTATACAATAGGGATACACCATCATTTCGTTGATAGTGAGCACTTCAAAGACTAAGGATATGTAGAGTGTAGACCCTCATATCACTCAAAATAGAGAGGGTAAAGAGCAATGGGGTTGTGCTCTAGAAGGTGCAGGGAATAGCAACATATTATATTAACAATTAGCTCCACTATTTATGTAATGGGCAAGCATGCACATTAATGTGATCTTCTTTCCATGTTTCATGACAATATTGTTTCACATCTTCAATGGTGCATAACATCTCAGCAGTTTCCAAATTCTTGTGTATGCTGCCGAGAGGAAATTATGAGCTTTTCTAATTTGGATGCATAGAGTATTTTTAGAGTCTGTTAGGAGCTTTTCTTATTTGGATGCACAGAGTATTTTTAGTTGAATCTATCTAACTTTGCTTTTAGATGCATCCTTCATTCACACATAATCACATCGATCTGGTGGGCATAAATGGATTACCTGCTTCGTGATGTCACCAGTCTTCTCTTCCATGAACCAAAGCACCACCTCTCTTACTGCCGCCTGCGAGAGCTACTTCTCCAATTTCTGCATCACTTCCCAACGAAAATCCCACCATCCCCAAATCTCCTTACATCCACATGCCCTCAACTGCAACCAATCAATCGATCAATAACACAAACCACTTTCAAAATTACAAACCACCATTGCAAGAATCGAATCTATGTCATTACCTTTTTCAGGTCAAGGGCCTTAAAAGTCTCCTTGGCTTTCTCCAACCTCTCCTTCTCCCTCTTCAAGCTCTCTCTAACACTTCTTTTAAAGAACCCAACAATTGGGTTGCTCTCTGCTTCGCTATCGAGCTCTTTGAGCTACCGATCGGCCCTCTTCTTCCCCATGAACTTTTTGAACTCATCATCCATCTTCCAATCAACTTCCTGCTGCTGCTTCTGGACCTCCTCCTCGTCCGAGCTTTGTTCAGGTTCTCCGCTGGGCTTTCCGTCTCAGATGCCACGACGACTGAAGAAGAAGAAGAAGACGGTAGTTACGCTTGTCGAGGGGCTCTGATACAATGGACAATAGGGTATTAGGGTTGTGGGTCTTTTTGGGGAGGCCAACGCTTTAGTTTTTGATTTCCCCCACTGATCCCCCCCTTCAATTTTCAAACTTTTTCCCCTCCAAGTTTCCCTCCAAACTTTTGTCCCAGCCAGCTTTCCCTCTCAAAATTTCAAAGCTCCTAATTTATTGTCCTAGTCAGCAAGAAAAAGTATGATTGGACTTATGACTGGGATATGACTGGGACAAAATTCAAATTATTCATCAAATATAGAATAGATATAGATAGAAAGTTTTTTTCGTTCCTATCTCTCTTCAAGTTTTAGAGAGAGAAGCTTAGGTTGGTTTTGGCTTAGGTTGGTTTTCCGCCGCCGACCGCTCCTGCGGCTGGTTTTGGCCACTCTCCTAGTTTTCGTCGTCCTAGCTTCATGTGTTTGCTTGATCGGAGCTTCTGGCGTTGATTCGACGGCGATCTGAAGTTTCCGATTAGAGACTTCGAGTCGATTCGAATCGATTCGATTCGTCTTCAAGTGCTGGAGCCTTTGGCCGTTGGAGGAAGCGGAGCTAGCGTTCTCTTTCGGATCGGATCGGGATCTTGTCAGAGATCCTGATCTGGTGGTGAGTCCTCTTCTGATCCGTCGACCTAGCGTCGATCCTTCTTGGTTTTATTGCTGTTTGTCCTTTTGATAGATCTAACCTAGATCTGTCCTTTGGCTGCATATTTGGCTCGGAGGTGGCAGTTTCGCTCCTGATTCGGTTCGCTTCTCCTGATCTGCTTTGTTCTGTGCGGATCTGTTTCACTGTGAGGATCAAGATCCTGATTAGCTCTATTGCTCTGATCCTGAGTCGGCGAAGTGCTACTACTTGCTTCGCTCGGTGGCCTTCTGGACGGATCGAGAACTCGGGCGGAGTTCTCGATCCGATGGTGAGAGCTGCTTTAATCCTTGATCCTTCTGCCTACTGGAGTTTAGATCTGATCTTTACCTTTCTTTCTCTTCTGAATGGCTGCGCCTCCTGCTGGTCCTGATGGAGCGTCATCTTTGGATGCGGGGGACTGGCGAACTGTCACCAAGAAGAAGACTCAAAATGCTGATAACAAGGGGAAAGGTCCTAGAATGGAGTACAGACCTCGTGTGCAGGGGAACGAAGGAGGCTCGCGTAGGCCTGGCTTCACAGGGGGACGGAAATTGCTTGAACAAAGAACGATGAGGCCTGCTTACGAGATTAAGATCAATCCGTAGGTGACTAAGTATTCTTGGCTTGACGTTTGTACCAATAGAAGGAAGATCTCAGATGCCTTGGGGATGAGCTATATACCTCCAGCTATTGATGAAACGGGAGCAGCCATTGCCATGCTATCGCAGGAGGCAATTGATGAGGCTGCTAGCTCCTGGGAGAATACTCTTGTTGCCTACGTGCTTGGCGACGTGCCGTTCTATAGCCAGATGAAGGCGTGGGCCATCAGATCTTGGAAGAAGCAAGGTATGTCGATCTTCTCCAGGGATAACGGCTTCTTCTTCTTCCGATTCAAAAATAAAGCAGGCATCGAGGGTGTTCTGTTTGGGGGACCTTGGATGTTCGACGGCAGACTGGTCGTAATCCAACGTTGGGCGCCAGACTTGGTATTTGACAGGGATATGCTGTCTACAGCCCCCATTTGGGTTCAGCTACCTAATCTCCCCCTTAAATTTTGGTCGCTTAATATTTTGAATGCCATAACTAGCGTGTTGGGATCCCCTATTTGTTTGGACAGAGCCACGACAACCATGGAAAGGATGTCCTATGCTCGGTGCTTGGTTGAGATTTCTGCTGAATATGAGCTGCCGCAGACAGTGACTGCTCAGGTTGAGAATGGGGAATGTTTTGAAGTCGAAGTTAGATACGAGGGGAAGCCGCCTCGCTGCATCAACTGCAAATGCTTTGGGCACCTTATTCAGCAATGCTTGGCGAAGGTCGAAGCCATTGGCGAAGGGGAAAAGCGCTCTGTTAGCAAGGAATAGGAAGCAGCTAAGGGCACGGAAAATGTTGGTGATCATGGAGATTTGCTAAAGGTGTTGAATGCTCCAGTTGAAAGCCGCAGAAACAATGTAAGTGAAATTTTGAATTCTAAGCCATCTTCGTCTTGGAGCCATTCTGTTGTTGGGGAGAGGATTGATAGGGATGGTAAATGTAAAGGGACCATGTCGGGAGAAAATTTTGTTGGCAAGGTCTTTGTGGTGGAGGATTGTAACAGGGAAGGGGGAATGAATTTTGTATTTCTGAGAAGGGAGAGAACTGTACTATGTCTCCGACTGTTGGGGAGCATAGAGATGCTGATGGGGCTGCAGAGCCTTGTATAAATGCTGTTGGGGCTAAATAGCCTTTTAATGTGCGGGTGTGGGCTGTGGCCGAATGTAACGATAATTGTAACGAGGGCAAAGGAGCTAATGATGCGGAAGGCATCGATCCTAGTGAGCAGCAGCAGGGGGATACGAGCCTTATGACTAGTGATGGGGATAATTGTTTGCCCGCTGTGTCGGTTGTGGCGGAAGGAATGGGTTCTGTTGATAGCAAGGCTACCCCCAGCAAGGAGATGTATAATAAGCTAGCTGCGACTAGCGTATGTGGGGCATCTGGTGGCCCGTGTAGCATCGAGACTAATGTACAGCTGCTGAATGAAAATGGGGGGGGGGCAGGATGGGGACCTGCTTGGGGTTGGGGCCAGATACTGCCTTACCGATACGAATCCCTCACCTCTCGCCCAACTCACGGGCACAAGGTAGTAACTCAATTGCTGAGAGCAACATAATAACTAATAACACCTTCAATGCTCTAAGCAGCAACAAACGGCGGGGGGGGGGGGGGGGGACTTTACTGGATAATTCTGGAGTTGATGAGGAATTGGAGGATGAACCTAATGAAATGACAATTATTAATGAAGCTTGGTTGATTGAGCAAGAGTTGATGAAACAGAGTGGTAAGGGCCGAAAAAAACAAATCCATAATAAGGGGGGTGCGGTTTCTATTAAGGGTACTCGTAAGAGTTCAAGAATTAATAGGGAGGGTGAGCACCCCCCCGCCATAATCTCCGATCAATGACCTCGTTCATTTGGAATACTAGGGGGCTTAATAGAATCACTAGACGTAGGGAGCTTAAAGTTCGTTTCCAGAAATATGCTCCCTCTATGGTTGGTCTTCGTGAAACCAAAGTTGTCGAGAATAATGGTCATAGAATTACCAAATGTTTTCCTAAGAAGTGGTTATCAATCAACAACCGTAGCATCCACCGAAATGGGCGTATTGTTATCATGTATAACCCCGATGTCTGGAATTGTGTGGTTAAAGACATGTCTGCTCAACACATATCCTTGAAAAGTAGTAATGCTGCAGGATTTATTATGATCGTCACTTTTGTTTACGCCTCCAATTCCTATCAAGACCGTAGATCCCTTTGGAAAGCTATCGTTTCCAGTGCTAGCAAGTTTAATTCCCTCCCTAGGTTCATAGGGGGTGATTCGCTCTTGACTCGACTCTCCGACGGTGGCCTCGAGAGAGGAGATCTGAGCCAATCTGGATCTAGTTCTGAAGCGGGAGTCGTCGAGGAAGAAGAAGGCCTCGATCTCCTTGATCCTCTCTGCCACGGTGTTTCCTGGACGGATCGAGATCTTGTGAGAGATCTCGATCCGGTGGTAAGCGTTTCGATCGTTTGGCTTCTTTCGATTTTGCCTAGAGCAGCCTCTGATATCCTCTTCTTTGTGTTTTTTGCTGAGATCTGAGGTGTATATGATCTGAGGTGTCTGCTAGTGATCTCGATCTGGTGATCTGAGGTGGTTGCTGTCACCGATTGTTCTTCACCAATCTGAGGTGGTTGTTGAGATCTGAGAACTGAGGTGGTTGCTGAGATCTGAGATCGTCGATCCTGTTCTTCACCGACTGATTGGATCAAGATCTTCTTGTAGATCTTGATCCTTGGTGAGTCATTCAGGTCCTTGTCTTTTTCGTTTGCTGTCGCTTGTTTCCCCCCCTTCCTGACTGCTCCTTCTTCCTGCCTTATGGACGGGGGAAAATTGGAGAATGTCGATTCCTCAGGAAGCTGGAAGGAAGTCACAAGGAAAGGCTATAGACCTGTGAAGCGATATACTATGACGAATCCTGTGGTGAAAGTGGACAGGAGGACTGATGCTCGCAAAGCGTTCGAGAGACGAGCGCTGAGGCTGAGGATTCTTCTTAAGATAAGTACCAATGCTGAGCGGAAGACGTGGTCCGAAGTCTGCTCTGGAAGTAAGAACAGATCTAGCCCCCTCAGTATGTCGTTCATTGCTCCGGAATTTGATGACGATGGAGTTGCGATTGCGGTGCTATCGGAGGATATGCTGGCCGAGGGAGTCGAACGGTGGGAGAATACCGTAGTTGGCTACGTGGTGGGTGACATTCCCTATTACGGTCAGATAAAAGCTTGGGCGATGCGGTCATGGAAGACGAAGGGAGAGGTTAATATATTCTCTCGCGATAATGGTTTCTTTTTCTTTCGTTTTGAATCAAATGAAGATAGAGATATGATCCTCCACGGTGGCCCCTGGCTTTTCGACGGCCGACTAGTGGTTTTGCAGAGGTGGAGCGCGGAGGCAGGGTTTGATCGGGATTTACTCACGGCTGTGCCAATTTGGGTGCAATTCCCCAACCTCCTTACGAACTTGTGGACTCTTCGCATTCTTAACGCCATCGCGAGTGTGGTCGGCGTCCCAATATGTTTGGATCGAGCGACGGCGAGGCTGGAAAGACTTGCATACGCCAGGTGCTTGATTGAGGTTAAAGCTGAAGACGAGCTGCCAAAATTCATCACCGTTCAGCTTGGCGATAAGGCGTCGATAGAGGTGGCTGTCAGGTACGAGAGCGAGCCTCCCCGCTGTGCAAATTGTGTTTGTTTCGGGCACATTCTTGCTCAATGCCCTTCTGTTAAGAATGGTGAGGTTGCGAGGGTTGATCAGCCTGTTGATGGACCTAAATCTGAGGGGGGGGGGACTGTTACCCAGACACATGTCTGTCTGGAGGTTGAAGAGGCGTGTAATTCGGAGAGGGGGGCAGGTGCTGAGAGTATTGTAAATAAGGTGACTAGAGGCTGTAACAGGGAGAAGGACCTATGCTCTATAGGGGAAGAAGTAGCTCTGATGCCTGCGAGGCTGGAGGATGCCTCAATCTGTAATAAGGTTGTTGGTCCTTTGTGGGGTATTGATGGTGAGGGGAGAAGCTGTGTGAACCACTGTAAAGACCGGATGGGTCTGGGTGAAGTTGTCAATGCGGGGGTTGACGATGCTATGCGGAATGATGTTTGTAACCTGGCTACGACCAGTGATAGCAAGGGGTGTAATGGGCCCGTTCAACAGGTAGCTACAGGCGGGAGCAGCGGAACTAAAAGCGCTGAAGGCGGGACTTTTGCTGTGACTCCAGGCGATTCCCGCAATGAGGAGAAGCACTGGGGGGAGGTTCAAGTGCCACGTGATAGAGACAGGACCGCCTATGCAAATACGGGGGATGCTTCTGAGGAGGTTACAAAGATGGGGGATGTGCAAGAATTGTATGATAAAAACCAGTTGCTAGCTGCGACTAGCTATTCGGGGTGTATGGCGACCCATGTAACAAGGAGGAACACATAGCTAATGAGAAGGGGGGGAGGGATCGGGGTACTCTCTGGCACGGGGGCCCATTGCTCCTATCACACTGCACTCTCCCACCGGGAACATAAAAATCCGTGGTGACGCGAGCGACAACTCTAATAAGTCAACACGGGATGACCCCAACCCGTTTAATATTCTAAGGGCTGAGAATAAGGCGAGAGTAGGGGCCTCCCTTCTCAATGAATCCGAGGAGGAGCCAGAAGAAATGACTATCATTAACGAAGCTTGGTACGAGGAACAAGCTGAGTTAAAGCAAAAAAGTAAGGATCGGAAAAAACTTAAGAGTACCGGGGGAGTCTCCCTCCCTAAGGGCACTCGGAAAAGCTCGAGAATCAACAAGGATGTTGAGCATCCTCCCCCCTCCTCCTAAATGACTTTGTTCATATGGAATACCCGGGGGCTCAAGTTCCGTATTCGCAAGCACGCCCCTTCTATTGTCGGGCTTCTTGAAACCAAAGTAATTGGTAATAATGCCCATAGAATCACTAAATGTTTTCCCAAGAACTGGATGTCTATTGATAATCGTGCTGCCCACCGTAATGGCCGCATTGTCATCATGTATAACCCGGATATCTGGAACTGTACGGTCGATGAAACTTCGGCTCAACATATCTCTATGATTTGTAGTAACACTGCGGGGTTTTCCATGATTACAACCATGATATACGCTTCTAATTCATATCAAGAGCGCAGAATCCTTTGGAAGGATATTGTGGCTGCTAGTCATAAGTACAGAAATACCCCTTGGATTATTGGAGGGGACTTCAACTGTGTTAGATATTCTATGGATAAAATTGGAGGTAGGATGATTGATGGTCACATTGTTGAAGAATTCAATGATTGCATTAACACAAGTGGTCTCTTAGAACTCAAAACTGTTGGTAACACTATGAGTTGGACCAATTGTAGTATTGGGCAAAGCCGAATATCTACTACACTGGATAGATCTTTCTGCAATAGTCCTTGGATCAATATCCTTGCCTCCTCTTATTGCGAATATAGCTCCGGGGGTACTAGTGATCATGCCATTCTCATTATCCATACCCATCAGGTGGGGGGGGACCGACCCCAAGCCTTTCAGATTCTTCAATGCTTGGCATAGTAGTCCTGAGTTTCAAGGTGTTCTTCAGGAGCACTGGGGCTACAGGGCTAGTGGTTGCCCGATGATTAGACTTGTTGCTAAACTTAAGAACCTTAAATTGGGTCTTAAGAGGTTTGGGGCTGCCTTCTGTGTAGCTAATGATGTTACTATGATCCGTGCCAATCTTGATGCTATCCAAAACAATCCCAATTTGGGGGTTTGTACGGATTTGCAAAATAAGGAGAAGTGCCTTATTAAACAGCTTGCTGATGCTATAGATATTGAAGAATCCATTCTTAAGCAAAAAAGCAGACAAAATTGGCTTCAGCTTGGAGATCGGAATTCTAGATTCTTTTATACTGCCATGAGGGCTAGGCAAAGCCAAAATTACTTGGGGCACCTTATCTCTGCTGATGGTTTGCAAAATGATTCTATTAACTTGTTGAAAGTTGAAGCGCCTGATTTCTACTCTAGGCTCTATAACCAGGATGATTACTGGAGGGTCTTCCCATGTCTTACCCCCAAAATAATTCTTACTAAAAATGCTGCTGAGTGGGTTGAAAGACCAATTAATGCTGAGGAAGTCAAAAATGCTGTGTTTCAAATTGGGGCTGACAAAGCCCCTGGGCCTGATGGGTTCAATGGATACTTTTATCAAAAATCTTGGGATATCATTGGCAAAGATGTCTCCACTGCTATTCTCAAATTTTTCAACACTGGGAAAATTTTTAGGCAGATCAATCACACATTCCTCACTCTTGTTCCTAAAAGTGCCAATGCTTCTGGGCTTGGAGACTACAGACCCATATCTTGTTGCAATGTCATTTATAAAATCATTAGCAAAGTTTTATGCAACCGCTTGAGCCGTGCCATTATTGAGCTTATATCACCAAACCAAGTGGCTTTTCTCCAAGACCGGTTATTAGCTGATTGTGCTCTGCTTGCTCATGAGCATATTAGGCGTTTTAATAACCCCATGGGATCTCGAGCTTGTCTTAAGCTGGATTTGAGAAAAGCTTTTGATAGCGTTAACAGAGAATTCGTTTATTATATGCTGCACCAAATGGGATTCAAGCACAAATTTATAAGCTGGATCTGTGAGTGTATCTCTACGCCCTCCTTCTCCGTCATGATTAATGGTTCCCCCTATGGCATGTTCCAATCTAATAGAGGGTTGAGACAAGGAGACCCTCTCTCCCCCTTTCTCTTTGTGATTGTTATGGAGGCCTTCTCTTTACTCATGGCCAAAGCCAATGCATCTCGTTGCATTCTGCCTATGCACAGGATGGGGGCGGTCACCCATCTTCTCTTTGCTGATGATTTGTTGGTGTTTTGTCGGGCTAACTCTAAATCTTTCGAGGGGCTTAGAGATCTTCTTATTACATTCAAATCATTCACTGGTCTCGAGGTCAATTGGAGTAAAAGCGCTGTTATCTTTAGCAAAGGCACCAAAAGTCCGGGTAGTCTTGCAGATATTTTGGGTATCAAGCGTGCGCAAGCTATATCCACATACCTGGGCCTCCCGCTATCCCCTAAATACCCTAATGCCTCTATGTATGGTCGTCTGATTGACAAATGCAAAAGCAGATTGCAGGGATGGTCCTCTTCTCTTCTCTCAATTGCTGGTCGTATTGAGTTGGTTAAAACTGTTATCTATGGTATGGTCAGCTTCTGGATGCAGGCCTTTCACATGCCCAAATCTGTGTTAAGTGCTCTTACTTCCATCTGCAGAAAGTTTATCTGGGGGAAAAATCATCTTTGGGCCTGGAATGATTTGTGTTCTCCCAAGCATGAGGGAGGACTGGGGATCAGAAATCTTACTGATCTTAATAATGCCTATGGTGTAAAAATGACATGGCGCATGCTTACGCATAGAGGCATTTGGGCCTCTCAAATGAGGAATCAGTATATGAGCAGAACGAGCTTGTTTCAGGCCAAATCTCACCCGATGCACTCTGGAACATGGAAATTAATTCTCCATTGTCGTGAATTCACCAAAAAGCTCACTAAGAGGAATGTCAGGGATGGTGCTTCTACATCTTTTTGGTATGATAATTGGCTTTCATGTGGTCCTCTCAGTGATACTTATGCTGTTCCTATTGGGGAAGAGGGATATATGGTTAGTGATTATTGGGGCGAAAATGGGTGGATAGCCAGCAGCTCGCTAACCCATGTTCATCATATCATTAAGGATCTGACCTTGACCACCGGTGATGATTCTTGGTCTTGGATTTCAAAGTCTCCCTCCCTTTTTAATGCTTGGGATGGTTCGCGGGTCATAAAGCCGCTCTTTCCATATTATAAAGTTGTCTGGTTCCAGGGACACATCCCAAAGATGGCCATCACCTTATTGCGAGCTTTTCACGGGAAACTCCTCACTCGTGACAAGCTCGTACAATGGGAAGTCCCTACTTCTCCTTATTGTATCTTATGCACAGACAATATTCGTGAAAACATATCCCATATATTATTTGAGTGCAGATATACTAATTACCTCCTCTGCAGGAGCTTTCTCAAATTGGGGGTCACCAATACATTACCAAACACTTTATCTGGGATTGGTGATCTGATCCTTTCTCGGTTTCGTGCAAGGAGTAATGTGGGTAAGTTGGCCAGGACGGTCTTAGCTGCACTAGTATGGCATATCTGGAGAGAGCGCAACAGAAGAATCTTTGAGGGATCCAGCCAGCTGCAGACCCTTCTATTCGATAATATTGCAGATGACGTAAAAATTGCCTTACGGCATGTGACTTGGGAGCAGGAGGATGATGATTCTATCCCCTCAAATTGGGGACTATTGGGTTAGCCTGTTTCCTAATGTACTTTTGTTTTCATATTTGGCCCTACAAGTAGCGGAGGGTGGTTTTGTTGTTTTGGGGGATGGCGCCTGTGCCTTAACCCATCTCACAACCATCCCTCTTCCACTTGTGAGCGTCTTGTAAATTTTACAGATGATCAATAAAGATGCAAAGCATATTCTCCAACAAAAAAAAGTTGGGGGTACATTGGTTAAGGGGTGTATGGTGGATGAGTTTAATGATTGCATCAATGCCAGTGCCCTTATTGAGCTCAAAACCGTTGGTAATATTCTGAGTTGGAATAATCGTAATATTGGTCTGCGCCGCATTACTGCCTCGCTTGATAGAACTTTCTGCAATAGTACTTGGATGAATACTCTCTCATCATCTTATTGTGAGTACATTGATGGAGGCACCAATGATCATTCTACTCTCATTATCCATACTCATCAATCTGGTGGCACGGATCCTAAGCCTTTCAAATTCTTTAATGCCTGGCATCGCAGCCCTGAGTATCCTAGTGTGCTGAAGGAGGAGTGGCGTGTCAAGGTCAATGGTTGTCCTATGATACGGTTGGTTGCTAAACTTAAGAATTTAAAAATGGGCTCAAGAGTTTTGGCGTGGCTTTTAGTAAGGCTAATGATGTTATTAAACTCCGTTCTGAGCTTGCTTCTGTGCAAAATGATCCGAATATGGGTATATGTGTGGAATTGCAAAGAAAAGAACATGCTCTTATAAACCAGCTTGCTGAAGCTATTGATATTGAGAAATCCAATCTTAAGCAGAAAATTAGACAAGATTGGCTGAGCCTTTGGGATCGTAATTCCCGGTTTTTCTATACGGCTATGAGAGCCCGTCAGAGTCGTAACAATCTTGGTCATCTTATTTCTTCTGATGGTTCTCAAGATAATTCTATGGATAAATTGAAAGTTGATGCCCCGGATTTTTATTCTAGTCTCTTCAATCAGGATGACTATTGGAGAGTCTTCCCTTGTCTTACCACTAAAAGGGTCCTCACACATGAGGCAGTTGAGTGGATTGAAAGACCGGTTCTGGCCGAGGAAGTCAAAAATGCTGTTTTTCAGATTGGGGGCAGATAAGGCCCCTGGGCCTGATGGATTCAATGGGTTCTTTTATCAGAACTCTTGGGATACTATTGGTGATGATGTCACTATTGCTATTCTCAATTTTTTTAAGTCTGGGAAGCTATTTCGCCAAATCAATCATACCTTTTTAACTCTCATTCCTAAGAATGGAAACGCCTCGGGGCTTGGTGATTATAGGCCCATTGCTTGCTGCAACGTCTTGAACAAAATAATCAGTAAAATCCTCTGCAATAGGCTTAAAAGAGCGGTTATTGAACTCATATCCCCTAATCAAGCCGCTTTTTTGCAAGACCAGTTACTTGCCGATTGTGCCTTGCTTGCGCATGAGTATATTAGAGACTTCAATAATCCTATGGGCTCTTGGGCTTGCCTCAAATTATATTTGAGGAAAGCTTTTGATAGTGTTAACAGAGAGTTTGTCTATTTCATGCTCCACCAAATGGGATTCAAACATAAATTCATCAGCTGGATGTGTGAATGCATCTCCACCCCTTCGTTCTCAGTTATGATTAATGGCTCCCCTTATGGTATGTTTCAATCTAATAGGGGTATGAGGCAAGGAAACCCCATATCCCCCTATCTTTTTGTGATTGTTATGGAAGCCTTTTCTCTACTCATGGCTAAGGCCAATGCCACCTGCAGCATCAGGCCTATGAAAAGAGTTGGGGCAGTTACCCATCTCCTCTTTGCTGACGATCTGCTTGTCTTTTGTCGTGCTGATGAGCGGTCCTTTAAGGGATTGATAGACATGCTTTCTGTTTTCAAGCTCTACTCTAGGCTTGAGGTTAACTGGAGTAAAAGTGCTGGCATGTTTAGTAAAGGCGTCATGGGCGCTAGTAGTCTTACTGACATCTTAGGTATTAAGAGGGTGCAATCTCTATCTACTTACTTGGGGCTTCTGCTATCTCCTAAGTACCCCAACGCCTCCATGTATGGCCGTCATATTGATAGATGTAAGAGCAGGCTGCAGGGGTGGTCGTCCTCCTTGCTTTCCATTGCCGGTCGTATTGAGCTGGTCAAAACTGTTATCTATGGTATGGTTGTGTTCTGGATGCAAGCCTTTCGTATCCCTAGGTCCATTCTGCACCTTCTTACTTCCATTTGAAGGGGTTTCATCTGGGGGAAGAATCACCTTTGGGCCTGGGATGACATATGTGCGCCTAAGCATGAAGCGGGTGTGGGGCTCAGAAGTTTTGCTGATTTAAATAATGCTTATTGTGTCAAGATGACTTGGCGTATGCTTACACATGGGGGGATTTGGGCTTCCTATATGAGGAGCCATTATATGAGTAATGTGGGGTTATTTCTAGCCAAGGCCCATCCTATGCAATCTGGTACCTGGAAATTCATCTTGCATTGTCGTGAGTTTACTAAGAAGCTTACCCGCCGCATTGTTAGAAATGGGGCTACTACTTTTTTCTTGTATGATAATTAGCTTCCTTGTGGTCCTCTTAATGATACCTTTGTGGTTCCTGCGGAGGAGGAGAGGTACATGGTTAGGGATTACTGGTCTGCTGAAGGTTGGGTGGACAGAAATTCTCTATTATCTGTGCGGCATTTGATTGATTCGGTTTCTTTAACTTCTGGCGATGACTCATGGTCCTGGGTCTCCAAGTCCCCTTCCTTGCGGGATGCCTGGGTTGGGGCTAGGGCTATGAAGCCCCTCTTCCCCTATCATAAGGTGGTCTGGTTTCAGGGGCATATCCCCAAGATGGCTATCACGTTACTGCGAGCTTTTCATGGGAAAATTCTCACCCGTGATAAGCTCGTAAAATGAGGAGTGCCCACTTCACCCTTCTGTGTTCTTTGCTCTGATAATGTTCATGAAAACATAGAACACATATTTTTTGAGTGCAGTTACACTAATTATCTCCTTTGTAGGAGTTTTTTAAAAATGTGGCTCACTACTGCACTGCCGACCTCTCTAGCAGGGATGGGCGACCTGATTCTCGCCCTTTTTCATAGGAAGGATAATGTGGGTAGATTGGCCAAGACTGTTTTAGCTGTGATGACATGGCACATTTGGAGGGAGAGGAACAGGAGAATTTTCGAAGGTAGCGTTCAGAGGCAGACGACCCTATTTGATGATATTGATGAGGATGTCAGAATTGCCATGAGACATGTGGTTTGGGAGCATACTGGAGGTGAGAGTTCTCCCCCTTCAAACTGGGGGCTGATGTAGCTGTGGACTTGTATATATAGATGTGGTCTTGTATTTCTTAGTTTTTTGGCTCTTTGGATAGCGGCGGGCGCTAGTATTGGTTGGGATAAGGGCGCCGGTGTTCTTGCCCCATCTTACTAGCTTCCCTCTTCCATCCTAGAGTCCCATACTTTTTCCTTAGTATCAATAAAGCGCAAAGCATATTCTCCAAAAAAATGTATGTATGTATGTATGTATGTATGTAAAATGATCAAGGACTACAAAGATATGACAACTCCAAATACATCATGAGACAACCTCAACACAAAAGTATAACCAACCATACATCTAACCAAAAATAGTGCTACAAACACCATCACATACATCCAGACTCCATACATCATCACACTACATCCATATATCCACATAAACTACGACTCTATAATTCCTAGGGTGAGATAACTCCAAGCAGCATCAGTCAAGTTGGACAATAGTGGAGTCCTCAGAAGCTCTCCTCTTAACATGGAAGTCCTGGGTCTCCGTCTCTGTAGCCGAAGCAACATCAGCAGCAAGATGTCAGGGATGTCACCAGAAGTAGCCTCAGCAGGCTGAACAAAAGCAGGTGTCGGAGTGACGTCAGCTGGAGGAGGCCGGGTGACGTCAGCTGGAGGAGCCTGAGCATCACCAAAAATAGTAGTAGATAGGATATCCTCAACAGGATGAATCAGTGACTGGAGAGAGGCTGGAATATGTATACCATGATGTAGAAATGAAATATGGAACAGCTCAAGCAGCACAGTCACCTTATTGTCCAACCGAACAAAGAAGGTATCAATAGGAGATGGAGCTGAGGATGATGAGGGAATGTCTGTTGGAGGGACAATGGTGATAGCTAGAGGTACAGAAGATGTAGAGGGGCCAGACACAGACGACCTCTTCTTGGCTGCAGTACGCATAGCTGAAGAGGACTTCAACTTTGCAGCTGCATCAAGAAGGGGCCAAGAGGCACATTCTCATAAGCGGTCAAATCAATCTGGAAGTGACAAAAGACATGTGTGAGAATGCAACTATAGGGCAGATGAAAAGAGAGGTGGTGATCTCAACATGATCCATTGATGTGTCCATATTTTCCATATTTTCATGTCATTATTTCATTGCATCCCATATCATTTTCGCATCCAAATCCCACTTTTTACTATGATATTGCGTTTCTGACGATATTTTTGAGTTTCGTAGTGTTTTTTGAGTTTTCAGGGATTTTGGAGCGATTTGGACCCCCACTTGGGTATGGACACATCCGACTTACTCGTGAGCTTGTTGGCAGGGCTCTGGAGGAGTTCGCCGCACTTCTGAGGCCATTGGAGGAGAGAAGAGAGAGAGAGCAGAGAGAGAAGCCCCAGGAGCTTTTGCAGCATTTCCCAGAAATTGCTCGGGCCGAGTAGCCCAGCTACTCGGACCGAGTAGCTCCATTTACAGCAGAAGCGGATACGGCCTGATTCGGACCGAGCAGCTCACCTGCTCGGTCGAGTAGCCTCAGATTCCAAGCAGTCGAGCAGCACAACTACACGGGCCGAGCCACTGACCGAGCAGCCGAGTGCTCGACCGAGTAGCCTACTCGGTCGATTACTCCAGGGGCATTTTTGGGATGTTTTGAACTCGTCGTGATGCGCACAATTCTGAGAGACTGAAGCTGGCGATCTGGAAGCGACGAAGGAGAGTACCATTAAGCAATTTTTGAGCGAGTTTTGGAGAGGGCTCTGGGTGATTTTTGTAGGAGATTTCTTAGATTAATTTTTGTAAGAAGAATTTTGGGATCTGATACTGGAGATTATTGCTTTTGTTCTTATCTGTGCTTTTCTATTGGAATATGGATTTTTTTCTGGCTATTGTTCGTCTATTCTCGCTGTAAGTCCTTGAGCCCTAATCTCTCGATTACTATAATGTTTTCTTCTGTGGAATTGATGTTTTTGTCTTCCGCTATTGTAATGTGTGAGTAGACTTATTATAGGGTTGATGGGTTAGCCCTAGGATTCTAGGGGGAAAATGTAGCTCTGGATCCCTACGTTGAATTGGGGATTTAGGTTTGTATTTCGGTAGATCCTACCGAATCCGTAGATACCCCGTACTGAGATCATGCCCACGGTCTGTAGAATTGATGTGCTTAAGGGGTATCTAGGGATTCAAATAGGGAAATCGTTGGATCCAACCAAGGCACGTGACCATACCTGGCTCGCGCCTTGAGGGGATCCATCGACGAACTATACCGCTACGTTGACGGAGACCGCCATTGCGTCAACGAGAGCCATCGAAATACCCCGCAATTCTAACCCACGAGAGCAGTACGAATTGGGGGATTAATTCCCTAGACCTAATGCAATGTGAGGATCCTATTCCAACATCAACCCCCAATGATCCTAGTGGTGATCCCTGAAGCCCTAGTCTCTTTTTATTGATATTATCACAACAACAACCAACCCAAATCTGTTTCCCCGACAGCTATCTCACTTCTACACTTAGAAATAGACTGAGAATCTATTGACACTATCACCGTCCCTGTGGGATCCGACATATTATATACTATTACTCGATACCGTCTGCTTGCGGATTGAGCCCGAAATCGTAGCCTAGGGACCATATTACGCCTGGCGATTGTGACACCGCCAGGTGGAACCTAGGTGTAGGTTTCGGGTGCGTCAAGTTTTTGGCGCCGTTGCCGGGGACGGTAATAGTGTTTTATCTCAGTTTGTGTTTATTTTGTGAAGTTTGCTAGCATTCTTATCATCTCTCACCCTTCCATCATTTTTATTCTTTTTATTTATTCGGCGCTACTCACGGTATTTTTCTGAGATTTGTTGGTGCATGAACACCCGCTACAAGGAGTCTACTAGAGAATTATTGTTCGATCCTGAGATCGAAAAGACAGCCAGGGCTTTGAGAGCCTCTAGCAGAAGTTCATCTCCATCCGCTCAGATGGAAGAAAATCCTCCTCCTCCTCCTCCTCGCACTGGGTCCATCAGGGACCACATGAAACCGATGTTTGGGAACAACTCCGCAATTCTTAGACCGTAACTGGCGGTAGCGAGCTTCAAGCTCAAGACAGGGTTGATCAATCTGATGCAGCAGGATCCCTTCCACGGGCATCCTCATGAAAATCCCAACCATCACATCGACTCCTTCTTGGCGAAATGTGACACATTCAAGGCGAAGGACGTCAGTGATGATGCAGTGAAGCTGCGGCTTTTCCCGTTCACATTAAGGGACAAGGCCTCCTATTGGCTTCGAGCTCATGCTCCCAACCACTTCACCACGTGGGAGAAGCTCGCGCTCGCATTTGTGGATAAGTTTTATCCACCCTCGATGACGATCCGGATCCGTGGGGCCATTTCTAACTTCAAGCAGCTCCCACAGGAGTCACTTTACGAGGCTTGGGAGAGGTTCAAGGACCTCCAACACCAGTGTCCTCACCACGAAATCCAGCCCTGGAATTTGGTGCAGAGCTTCTACAACCGGCTCCAGCCTAGCACCAAGATGATTATTGATGCTGCGGCACAGGGCGCCCTACTGGATAAGTCTCCTGAGGAGGCCATAGATCTGTTGGAGCACATGGCGGCCAACACCCAGCATTGGAATGATGAACGGACCGTTGTGACCCGGATGCCTGAGGTCAAGGTCGCTAGTCACTTGGATTCTCACATCGAGACCTTGTGCAAGCAAGTGGCCCGCATCGAGCAGTGCCTAGACTCCATCCCAGCGGCACCTAGCACCTCCTATCTGTTGGATATGGATGACATGTATACACCCATAAGGGGATGTATGAGGGTCTATGGACCACAGATGTCGCATGCATGAAAGAATGTGCGAAGGGAACCTTTTCATGTGTGAAAAGGACCACTCGATAAGTGGAAAAAGTCACATTATAAGTGCATAAAGGCACTTGATAAGTGCATAAGGAAGAGGATAAGGAATGGTGTTAATATAGGCTAATAAGCTTATAAGTAGTTATTTCCTACAATAACTACCCCCTTGGCCTATAAATAGGACCCAAGGGTAAGGCTTTAAGGCTAATCATTCATGCCATAAGTTTGCATAAGGCAACTTATATTTCCTCTTCTCCTTTCCATTAAGTTCTTCTTCCAAATAGAGATTTAGACGGTGAAATGCTGCTTTGATCCTCTGTGACAAAGTACCGACTGTTGTGGCGAATCCAAGGGCGAAGTTCAGAGACTATAGCGAAGTGTACGCTAATGTAAGTCTCTTCTCTCTTTCGATCCTCTATCATCTAATGATGGGATCCTTCATTGGTATTGGAGCCACACGGGTTCGCCCCGGTCTCACCGATGAATGAGATGTTGTCTCTTTCACGAATGAGTTTCCTACCATTATGGATATGGTAGGAGCGCATCATGACGGAGAGAACACAAAAGTTGTTCTTTTCACGTTAGGGTCTTCTGCCATTACGGATATGGCAGGAACTCTCCGTGACGGGAAGAACTGACCGTTCATCTCGCCAAACTCGCACTCCTCATGGATGCTGAGTCTCCATTCAATAGGGAATGTGCACTCTCTTCATGTAGAGCGTGAAGTTTGCGGTCTTGAAAGTGTGTTTTTTTTTTCTTTTTGGCACACGGCCATTAAAGCATAACCACTTTCTCGATGAACGGGTGTCTCATCGAAGAAGATGGTGGTTTCAAAACTTCTCATCGGAGAAGAAGATTCCCATGGAAGGGCATGGTGCATTGTCACCATGTAGTATGGCAATAGCATATCTCTTTGGTGCATGGTCACCATGGCCATGTGGGTCATGATGGCTATGCACCCCCTCCCCATCGGGGAAGGGTTTGGCTTCGGCCAATGACAACCAAGACCACCCCCTTTGGAGGGGGTGTGCGGCCGGACTCCAAGGAGGCCGGCCAGCCTCGGCCAGGCCAGCCCTGGCCAAAGGCCGGCCCTGGCCTCGGCCAGGGCCAAGGCCATCCCTGGCCTCGGCCAGGGCCAAAGGCCAGCCCTGTCCTCGGCCAGGGCAGAGGCGCCCTGTGATCATCGCCCGGTATGCACGTGCAACCGGGACGAGCGACTCGTAGTCTTACCGCAAGCGCACGGCGTAGTG
This sequence comes from Scilla litardierei, assembly GCA_030789695.1. NCBI lineage: Eukaryota > Viridiplantae > Streptophyta > Magnoliopsida > Asparagales > Asparagaceae > Scilla > Scilla litardierei. The sequence goes on along the minus strand of CM061132.1, from coordinate 76,749,426 downwards.
GCGAGCGGGTATCGAACTCAGGAAGGGACAATGACAGTGTCCTCTTCTAATCACCTAGCTATCCAAATGGTCAAATTTAATTTGGGATGAAACTGTCACAATCGTTCGTATATCGATAGAAATATTAATGAAATAAAATGCCTAGGGAAAGGGAATCCCCTCTACGAACCGTATCTCGTCGTTGTGATTCATAGGTTACATCATTGCTAGACTTGAATTTTTAGGTGAACTAGTCGCAACTAAATATAGAACCAAGCTCATGCTCTCGCGCTTTTACCTGTCTATAGAAAACCTAGGTTAGGGCCCAATCTCTTGCAAACCCTAACCTAAGCCTCTAGCGTGAAGAACGACATCATCATCCAATCGTATCTCGAGCCCACTCTCGTGTAAACTCGAGCTACGACCTAGGTTGAAATAGTTCCTACCCGTCCAATCTCTGGCATACGGGTATTTGTATAGAAATGCGATTGAAAACCCTAGCCTTGGCCCAATCTCTTGCAAACCAATTCTAGAAAATTCCAATCGTAAACCTAAATCGAATCTCTAGGGCTTCCTATCAATTGGGATCCAATCTCTTGCAAATCCCAATCGATATGAATCCCTAGCCATCTGTAGTTTATCAATCCCAACCTAACCCTAATCAATTCTAGCAAGAATTTCACCAATTTCATCACAATTCAAAAATAGGGTTCATAGGGTTATCCCTATGCCCTAGGACAATAAAACTACTCACTAATCATGGTGCAATTCGTAAGAAATTCAATAGAAAATTCAGCACAAATCATTGCAATAGAGAAATTATCAATAAAAATAGAGTTTTTGACAAGAAAGGGGACAAACCAATGAGAATCCAATAGCATCCAACAAAAATCTCCTTTCTAATCTCTTAAAAAGCCTAAATCTAATTAACTAAAAAGCTCTCTAAAATGGCTGCAAAAAGTATCAAAAAGTTCTCTCTAACTAGGGCAAAAACTGGGTTTAAATACCCCTCAAAATCGCCCAAAAAATTGTGACAAAAATGCCCCTGCGCAGCCCAGAAATCGCAGTTTACGCTACAGGCGGGGCGGAATGTCACTCGGCCGAGTGACAAATGTCACTCGGCCGAGTGACAAACCCTGTACAATTACAGTAAGTTCGGGATTTTGGGGGTCTGTCATCGGAAGGTGACTCGGCCGAGTGGATTTACTCGGCCGAGGGGCATTTCTTGCTCGGCAAAGTGGAAGCTCTGAATCGCCTGTACATTTCCAGTAAGTCGGCCCTTTTCGATGTGGATTTTCCCATGCCACTCGGGCGAGGGTGGTTCCATGCTCGACCGAGTGGACTATCGTCACTAGGCCGAGTGCACGCCTATTTTCTTCTGTTAATGCGTGTCCGGTCTGGTCGGCCGAGTGGTCTTCTTGCTCGGCCGAGTGGGTGATTCACTCGGCCGAGTGAGATGCTGCAAAGGCCCAATCTTCGTCTTTTCGCTTCCTCGTCGCTCCTACGACGTTCTTTCTTCTCCCACTTGTCTTCCATCGCCGAATAACCCTCAAAAGAGCCTCGGGTTACACTCCGGAGTGGGTGCTAATACTGTTGATCTCAAAATCACTCCGTATCGCTCCATATCTCCTAAAATACGACAAAAACAAGAAATCGTGAAAAGCATCGCAATATTGTCGAATAATCGTGAAAAACGCGATATGAGCGATCAAAGTGGCATGCAAACATGCAGAAAAAGGGTGTAAAATACGGAGCGATCACCCTGGCCTTGGCCAGGGCCAAGGCCAGGGCCGAGGCGCCCTGGCCTCGGCCAGGGCCAAGCCCGGCCCTGGCCGAGCCGAGGAGGCCCGGCCCTGGCCAAGCCAGGGCCGCCGTGCCCCGGCCTCGACCCAGGAGATAGGGGGGCCTGCATGGCCGGCCCCTACGGGGCCGGTGGCAGTTGCATGCGATAAAACCCCCTGAAGGGGGAATCCGGCCTTGGCACGGCCATGGCTCGACCCCGGCAATGGCCGGGAAGGCCACTACCTCCCGGCTTTCCCTTTTTTTTTGAAAAATACGTTTTTTTTTCAAAATCGCTTTTCCGCTGCAAGTATGAAAAATACGTTTTCAAAATCGATTTTCCACTTCAAGTACTATAAGAGTACTATTGTTTGATAAGTGATGTGGAAATATTGAAAGTTGTTCTAGATGGTGATTGGAATCATAATGACCTTTCCGATTCTAGAACAACATCTTCAATATTTTTGAAAGTAACTTATCAAATGTAAAAAATATCATTCCACGTGGGAGTGATATTAGAAATTAATGTAATGTTTTTTATCGAACTTTTTTTAATGTCTTTTTGCAGCATTTTAAAGCTAAAATGTCTTCCGCTACTAAGAATATCATCGCTGAGTTGAACAAAGGTGAAAAACTCAACGGTGATAATTACAAACTATGGTCCATGAAGATACAATATGTTCTAGAGGAGCAAGATGTGCTCGAAACTCTGACGAACAAAATGATTGAACCTGAGTTAGGCACTACGGCCCAACACAGAAGAGACAAGGAAGCTTTCGATGCTTGGTCTCGGAAGAACAAAATTGCTCGCATTACGTCGTTATCAAGTATGCCCGACGACATAATGCGAATCTTCCGAGAATATGACCTAGCTATGGACATATGGTCCAAGCTAGAGGAGAAGTTTGGTGGCACCTCGGTGACCAAACTTCACTCTTTAACTATAAAATTTGATTCGTACAAAAAATGTCCACATCATTCCATGGGAATGCATCTGCGATACATGGCGAATCTTATTTCAGAGTTGAAGGATGCATGTCATATGCTCACTGATGAGCAACAAATCCAAGCGGTCATACGTTCCCTACCAATCGAATGGGACAACATGAAGTGCATCTCACTCATAATGAGAGCATTAAGAACTTCAACGATGTTTCTAAGCACCTCGAGTTAGAGGAAGAGCGGCTTGCGGCCGCCAAGCCAAGTACTGAAATGCACATGGTTGCTAGTTCCTCACACGGGGGAAAGAAACATAAACATTACTCGAAGTTTGCTCATGAACATAAAAAGCAACCAGTGTCTACCAAGAAACCCAAACAAATGGGTGGGAACAAGAAATGGCACAAGAAGAAGGACTTGAAGAAGATCAAGTGCTTCAAGTGCAACAAGTTAGGTCACTTTGCCCGTTCATGTGCGGATGGAGGTGACAAGGTAACTTGTCATAATACTAGTTACATATGTGTTTCTAGTTCAATATTTCTTGTAGAATCTAATCCCTTTTGGATAATTGATTCAGGTGCCACCGACCACATAGCAAGGGACAGATGGTCCTTCGTGGAGTATCACCGGATACCCCAAGGAACGAAGTGGATATATGTAGGAAACAACACACGTGTTGAAGTGAAAGGCGTTGGGACGTGCAATCTCATCTTGGACAACGGCCGCACTATCTTACTTCATGATGTTCTCTTCGCTCCGGATATTCGAAGGAATATCATATCTGTGGTCGTCTTAATGGGTCTTGGTTATAGTTGGTTCTTTCATAACTGTAATGTGGATCTGTCTTGTAATAATTCTTTAATTGGTTCTGGGTATGTTTTTAAAGGATTCATTGTATTGAATACGATGTACGATTCCTCAAATTTTAATGAAAATTTCCTTGTTACAAATTCTTCGATTTATGAGTCAGATGTAATTTGTTGGCACGCAAGGCTTGGTCACATTGGGCCAACACGTATGGATAGACTTGCCAAACGTGGCCTTCTATCCAATGTTTCAAAGGTCGAAATGTCGACTTACGAACATTGCCTTGTAGGGAAATCTTGTCGCAAGCCATTTGGAACCGGAACAAGGGCCAAGGTTCCATTACAGCTCATCCATTCGGACATATGTGGTCCGATGAATGTCAAGACAAGACACGGGAAGTCCTACTTCATCACTTTTATTGATGACTTCACCCGATTCGGACATATCTATTTGATATCCCACAAAAATGAAGCATTAACCTGCTTTAAAAACTATATGAGTTTAGTGGAAAATCAATTAGATCGCAAGATTAAGGTCTTACAAATCGATAGAGGCGGTGAATATCAATCAGTAAGTTTTAAGGAACTTTGTGATGAAAAGGGCATAGTTCATCAAGTAACTATGCCTTATACTCCGCAACAAAATGGTGTTGCTGAAAGGAGGAATAGGACTTTAATAGAAATAGTCCATTCAATGATGGCGCAAGCTAACTTGCCAATCACCTCATGGGGTGATGCATTATTGACGGCTGCTTTCATCTTGAACCACGTACCCTCGAAATCAGTTAGCTCCACTCCTTATGAGTTGTGGAACCAAAGGTCTCCTGACTTAAGCATTTTAAAACCTTGGGGGTGTGCATCCTATGCACATATTTCCTCCCATAAGTATGTCAAACTTGTACCAAGGGGGAGGAAATGTATCTTTATACAATACACAGAAAACTCCAAAGGTTATGTTTTCATTGGTCAGGAAGACAATGGAGGACTGATTGAATTTGAATCGAGGGATGTTACTTTCTTGGAAAATGAGTTTCCAAGACAGGGCGAGATAAGTCAGGACTTATCTCTATTTGAGATTTATGATCAAGAAGGATTACCTCATTCGAGTGGGAGAATTCTTGGTGAAGACGAAAATATATTTCAACCTTCACCAATGGATGATGCGAATGATGCGAATCCTATTCCATATTGGAATAATGATCCAAGTGGGAGCAATTCTAACCACATTCCAAGTGGGAGTATTATTAGAATTGATCCAAATTCGAATCAATAAGGACGTGAAGAATCTCAAATACGACGTAGTAGTCGTACAAGGTTAGCTCCTCTAAGATTTGAGGATGAATTCCCACAAACCTATGTGACTTTATTACAAGAAAATGACGAGCCTGCTACTTTCAAACATGCCGTATCATGCCCTGCAAAAGACAAATGGATGGAAGCGATGAAGGACGAATTAGAATCCATGAAAATTAACCGAGTCTGGGACTTGGTTGACTTACCCAGAGGACGTAGAGCTATTGGGAACAAATGGGTTCTTAACATCAAGCATAAGGATGATGGTTCTATAGACATATATAAAGCTCGCCTTGTCGCGAAAGGTTTTACTCAACAAGAAGGGATATACTACGAAAAGACCTTCTCACCTGTTGTTCGTTTTACCTCGATTCGCTTGATTCTGGCTTTGGTAGCTTGCTTAGACCTCGAATTACATCAAATGGATGTAAAGACTGCATTTCTCAATGGAGAATTGGACGAAGAGATCTATATGGAACAACCAACAGGGTTTGTAAAAGAAGGAAATGAACATACGGTTTGTAAACTTTGTAAGTCCATATATGGTCTTAAACAATCCTCGAGGCAATGGTATATATTATTTCAAGAAGTTGTCTTATCAAATGGTTTTACCATGCTTGATGAAGATAACTGTGTATATATCAAGAGGATCAAAAGCAAGTATGTTATTATGTCTCTATATGTAGATGACATTTTAATAGCCGGAAATGACAAGGGCTTTGTAATGGATATCAAGGCTTGGCTTTCATCAGTTTTTGAGATGAAAGACATGGAAGAAGCCGCATATATCCTTGGAGTTAAGATTTCAAGGAATCGTTCGAAGAAACTTCTTTCTCTTTCACAAGAGACTTATATAAGCAAATGCGATAATTTATGTCTGAAAATGTGTCCAAAGAACCAAAAAGAAAAAGGAAATTATGGAAAAAGTTCCATATTCCAGTGCAGTTGGTAGTCTTATGTACGCTATGATATGTACAAGACCGGACATCTGTTTTGCCGTTGGAATGGTAAGTCGTTACCAATCCAATCCAGGGCAAGCACACTGGAAAGCGGTTAAGAGGATAATGCGGTATCTTAAAGGGACTGCAGACTATGCTTTATGCTATCAAGGAGATGCCTTGAGGCTCGAAGGCTACACTGATGCTGATTGGGCGGGTGATCTCAAAGAGCGACGATAGACCTCAGGACATGTTTTTCTACTCGAATCTGGTGCATTATCCTGGAGTAGCAAGAAGCAATCCTGCATCGCACTTTCAACTATGGAAGTCGAGTTTGTAGCATTTAGCATGGCGGTCCAAGAAGCTGTTTAGCTTAGGAGGTTCTTAGACAAGCTAATTGATGCAAATGACTCAGGTGCTGTACCAATATACAGTGACAGTCAAGCATCTATAGCCTATGTCAAAAATCCAAAATTCCATTGTAAGACCACACACATTGATATCCACTACAAATTTGCAAAAGCCTATGATAAGAACAAGAAGGTAGACATTAGGTACATATCTACGCATGAGATGATAGCAGATCCGCTTACGAAGGCGATCCACAGAGATGTGTTTTACAAACACTTATCATCTCAAGGATTGTGTAAGAGCTGAGTTGTATTAATGTATATTCCCATGTCTATGAAAGATCAAATTTAATAAAAGAATAAGTTCTTTTCGACATTGCATATGAGTTTCTTGAAAATGTTTGTGTACATTTTTTTTCTCAGCTATATTTTCTAGTATGTCGGACAGATTGAGGTTGGCTCTCTCACATGAGCAACCGCTTTTATTCTATCAGATGGATAAGATAAAGATGAGACCTGTTTAAAGTCAAAATCGTCAGACGGATGATTTAGAGTCATGACTTAAGCAAAATGGTAGTATGAAAGATCTGCATCATATGGATGCTTACAAAAGATCTAAGAGGATTTTTGAAATCTTATCTATCTTATGCGGGATGTGGGTCCCGGAAATTAATGAGTAGTAAAAGGGACTCAAAGTCAGACATTGTGGTGTCTGATCATCATCCTTACAACATCATTAAGACATACGCTCCCTGTGAAAGGAGTGATGTTGTAATACGTATTCATACTACATATGCATTTGACCATTGGGTTAGAATAGTAATTGTGTTTACTATTATGTGAGACCCAAAGACCACATGGGTCTTAAACGTCTTACCCTTATGGACTCTAATTGGTTCCTTTAGATTTGACTGGGTGATCGCTGTCTTAGCATGCTGCTTATGGACTATGGTCAATTCGGTCCGGCGGGGCATGTTAGAAAAGCGAGTCAAGTCAAGATCGAAAGGATCGCAAGAAGAGGAAGATTAATTTCCTATTCACATTTGGACTTTAGAGATTCAAAGCTGGCCAGCCAATTGTAATCCAGATGGGATTCAATTGTTGAATATAAAGTATAAGAAATGTGAAGAAATAATCTGGGGTAAAGCATGCGTTGATCTACTCAACTTTGCACCCCAGGGAGTGTTGTGTATCTCTAACAAGTGCACAACAGCGGACTCTATGCGCATGACGGTCACACGGTCTATTCTCAGTATGATAAACAGAAGAACTAAAGGGAAAGATGTTTCCTTACAATCCCCTCAAGTGTGAGTGGGAGATGTTGGATATGGACGACATGTATACACCCATGAGGGGATGTATGAGGGTCTATGGACCTCAGATGTCGCGTGCATGAAAGCATGTGCGAAGGGAACCTTTTCATGTGTGAAAAGGACCACTCGATAAGTGAAAAAAGTCACTTTATCAGTCCATAAAGGCACTTGATAAGTGCATAAGGAAGAGGATAAGGAATGGTGTTAATATAGGGTAATAAGCTTATAAGTAGTTATTTCCTACAATAACTATCACCATGGCCTATAAATAGGACCCAAGGGTAAGGCTTTAAGGCTAATCATTCATGCCATAAGTTTGCATAAGGCAACTTATATTTCCTCTTCTCCCTTCTATTAAGTTCTTCTTCCAAATAGAGATTTAGACGGTGAAATGCTGCATTGATCCTCTGTGACAAAGTACCGACTGTTGTGGTGAATCCAAGGGCGAAGTTCAGAGACTATAGCGAAGCGTACGCTAACGTAAGTCTCTTCTCTCTTTCGATCCTCTATCATCTAATGATGGGATCCTTCACTATCATCCCAGGGAGAAGTATGTAGATCCCTGATATATTCCTAGTGAGGGCCACTATTAGGGTGCTGAGACATCCGAGACCGTGCAGTATGTCCAAGGAGAGGAATGGAATCAGTGGCAGCATCCGGCTGCCAGGAATCACCCGGGGTTTTCCTATGGAAACCCAAGCGGAGGGCTGCAACCTCCACAATTTCAGAGACCACCTCCTCCTCCTCAGCAGCAGCAGAGCCTGCAGCAGGGTGGCTTTAGACCAGCTGGGCCCTACAGGCCACCGGGATATCAGTTCAACCGGCCACCTCAGCAGAATTATGCGCTGGCTCCACCCAAGTCTAATCTTGAAGCCACACTGGAGACCTTCATGAGCGGCCAGATCCGCTTCAATTAGGATACATCGAACCAATTCAAGGATATTAATTCTTCGCTTGATGAACTGAGGGGGAAAATGTCGCAACTGCTAAAGAATCAGGGGAGATTACCCTCCCTGCCGGAGACCAACCCTAGAGCTCAAGCCAACGCCGTGGTTTCAGTGACCACACGTGGAGGACGGGTGACTGACCTCGTCACGGTCCCAGTGCTTAATAAGGAGAAGATTACCATTGAAGAAGCTGTTGATGACAACGACAGAGTTGAGGCTACTAAAGGGCCTATTACTATTGAGGAGAAAGCGGATGCACCTCCCGTCATACCTATTGCGACGCCGCCTCCCGTTGATGCATCTAAGGGCAAAGTCTCCAGACCTCCTCCTCCATACCCACAAAGCCTAGCCCTAGCCATATTGGAGAAGAAGTACTCCAAGTTTATGGAGTTACTGAAGGGAATCCAGCTGAATATCTCGTTTATAGATGCCATCACTGAGATCCCGACATACGCCAAATTTCTGAAGGATCTCATCACTGGAAAGAGGAAGCTCGAAGAAATCAAACTATTGGAGGATTCTACCTCCATTATCAAGAATCACCTCCCCCGGAAGCTGTCGGATCCGGGGAGCTTCACCATGCCATGCTCCATTGGAGGGATGCCGATCATTAGGGCGTTGATTGACTTAGGGGCTAGCATCAGTCTGATGCCCCTCACCATCTTCAAAAGACTCCAGACGGGAAGTGAGCTGGAACCGACGAGCATGTCCATCCAGCTCGTCGATCATTCTATCACCTACCCGGTTGGGATAGTGAGGGACATCATCCTTCAAATACCTCCAGGGCTATGTGTCCCAGTCGACTTCATCATTATGGACATGCCTGAGGGAGGGAGCTCTCAACTGATACTCGGCCGCCCCTTCATGGAGACGACCGAAGTTCTGATAGATGTCCGAGAAGGGACCCTTTCCCTTAATGTGGGAAATATTGAAGCGGAGTTCCGGCTACAAAATCTGATGAAGGAGTGAGCCCATGTAGAAGGGGCCAGTTATCTGGAGCTTCTTAAAGAGGAAGCAATTAAAGAGTTCACTGTTGAAGGGGTCATGAATGACCCAATGATGGCAAGCATCGACAACAACGGCGACCCAACCTACAACAAAGCGGTCGCCGCGTACATCCAAGTATTAGATGAGGAGTTTCTACGTCAATCATCAAATCATCAAGCACCGGAGACCATATCTTATGTGGAGGAGAATGTTGGAGAAGGCGGAAATCGAACACCGCTGGTTTGCACCACCCCGAAGATTGACGCGCGACCACCGCTCGCACTAAACGAGCATTGATATATTAGAGGGAGTCGAGCTCATGACTAAAAACAAGCGCTTATTGGGAGGCAACCCAATCCCCTAGATTTTGGACTTTCTTCCTTAGTTTCTTATTTTTATTTTTATTTCTTGATTTCAGATAAAATTATAAAAATCATAAAAATGTGATGAGTTCGTGTTTTGTGTAGGACAGACAATTGGGGGTATGCATATGGTCATTATAAATGGAAGGAAGCCAGAGGAAAGCAACGGATTCGAAGATTCGAGAAGAAAACCAAGGGAAAAAGAAGAGGAAAAAGAGACACAGGAGACTCAACCGAGCAGCTTACTGCTCGATCGAGTAGCGCAGATACGGAAAAAGTGAGACATTTTTGCTCGGCTCGAGTAGCTTGCTACTCGGTTCGAGTAGAAATGGACTCGGCCCGAGTAACCAACTGCTCGATCGAGTGCTACAGGCTATCAAATTTGAGGAGAAAACGTCACTTTGTCGACCCGGACAGAATATTATTGGCACGGCCCGAGTAGGAGTCGACGCGGACCGAGCAACCTACTGCTCAGTCGAGTCGTACATGCTTGGAATTTGGGGGAGAAAACTTCACTCTTTTGACTCGGACAGAATATTATTGGCTCGGCCCAAGTAGATACGACCCGGAGGGAGTATTTCGATCAAATTTTTTATAAATGACCCAGTCGAGCAGCATAACTGCTCGGACCGAGTCGGGTCGGGTTCCAAACCCGAAACCCGACTATTTATTACCGCTGTTAAAAAATTTTTACTTAAATTTTTTCTAATCTCTCATTTCCCCCCCTCATTTTCCCCCGAGCTCTCCCAAAACCCCCTACTCGTTCTACTTCCCCTTGCCGTCTCCACCCAAACCGCCACTGGTGCCGCCTTCAGCACCGCTCTACGCTGGTAAACCCCCCCCCCCCCCGCTCTCTCCCCTCTCCCTCTCTCCTTCTTTCCCCCTCTCTATCTCTCCGCCACCTCCCCCCTCTTCCCCCCCTCGCTACCGCCCTACTCAGTCGATGGCGTCGTCGACGGCGCCACCGCCGCCGACGGCGCCGGCCAACCGCCCTCCCCAAAACCACCCCCTCCATTAAATCCCACCACCCCGACCACAACCCCCCCATCTCCCCACTGGCGATCGTCGAAATCCCCCACCCCTGATTCGTGCCCTAGGGCACGGAACGAGCACCACAGCTGCTCGTTCAAAGCCCCCTCTCCGATTCGCTGCTCGGTCACAACTCGTGACCGAGTAGCCACATCCCCACCGAGTCGCACCCACTACCTGAGTTGCACAACTCAGACCGAGCAGAGAACCGAGCAGTTCTCTGCTCGGTCCGAGTCACTTCATATCTGCTTTCCACCCGTTTTACCTCGATTAACTAACGTTTTGATCGTTTCAAATTGTAGGTACTCTCCTCCTACATCAGTATTAGCAGCGTGGACTAGCTTGGGGGAATATTTTGCACGTTCGCATCATTTGTACTTGCGGTACACTCTTTTTCCTCTTTATTTTCATACCGCACTTCATATACCGCATACACCATGGTTTGCACACGCGGATCTACCACCCCCCCGGTTCGCAGGAAGAGGCCGTATTCTGGCGCCTCCTCTTCCCGTCCCCAGCATCGTGCATGCCTCACTACCACCACCACACCTTCTACCATAGCTCCTGCTGTCACCACCACCATCCCCACCACCACGACACCTGTCACCATAGCACTATCCATTGTCTCTACCTCATCACCTCCACACCCCGCATCCTCCAGTGATGACCCCACCGCACGTATCCCGACATACAGCATTACTTTCCGAGATATCACACAGAGAGCACTCTATTATAGGCTCCATCAGCGCCGTCTTTTCCCAACAGTTTTCATAGACGTGTCGGCTCTTAGGTCCCTGGGACTTCTACAGGGAGTCCATCACCTATACCGAGCGATCGGTTTCGACCGTTTCCTAGGTGTCCACGGCCACACTTACACGCGCATTGCTCTCGAGGGTCTTAGTTCCCTTGCTCTGACACCGACAGGTGATGGTATCACCTTCCATATCCTGGATCACGACTACACCGTCACTTTTGCTATGATCCGGGAGTACTTCCACTTCCCCGTCATCCCAGAGCCCAGACTGGCCTTCTCCACTGCCTATGCTGTTACAGATTTTAATGCACTTGCCTTTTGGGAGCGTATTTTCAGACTTCCATAGTATCGCCCGAGCCGGGCGAAGGCATCATGCATTGTGCACCCATGCCTTCGCTACGCTCAGCGGCACCTTGCTTCCACACTTTTTTACAGACCAGAGGTCGGGACCATGTCCCTCCCCGAGCTTGTACATCTTATGGGTATGACTAGGCTTCTCTGTTTCCACCCTGACGGCTCTCTTCGACCATTCATGCTCTCTGACGCAGCCCAGTGGCTGTGTCACCGACTTTACCAGACAGCCATCAGCTACCACTCCACAGATATTTGTTGTGGTGCATTCTTCACTATTTTTGCAAGGATGCTAGATATTCCCATTTCGGCTAACCTACACTGTCCCCCTGGCCCGACACGCTTGACCATTGGCGTGCTCGAGCACATGCACATCATTCGACCACACGTTGTTTGTCACTGGCAGTATCTAGTAGGCAACACCCACACTCCTCACATGATTCTTCCCACCCCTCACCTGACGAACATCCCCGCCGTCCAGCTTGACTGGATGATTCCTCAGGTCTTCCCACTCCCACCCATCCATGCTCTTGAGCCACCTGGAGCACCGGTTGAGGCACCTGCCGATGACCCGGTCCCCCACCCCCTGATTTTTGAGCTCCTTGATATAGCTGCACTAGTTGCCGGCCTACCAGCCCCACCTCCTCACCCGTCAATTCCTGGAGCCACCTCCTCCACCACATCTGTTTCCGTCGTATCTGCTTCCGCTGAGTCCTCGGGGACTGTCCTCACCTCCCGCCCCGAGACTTAGATTACTTCTATCCCTGTATCGGTGCCGGAGGGCACTGATATACATTTTGATGACGTACCCATAGATCTTGACTCTCCAGTCCATGATCCTGCCCCCACCCTCCCACCTCTGTCTGACCTTATAGCATCAGTCCCTTTCTCCTTAGGTCCACACATTACACTCTCTGGCCCCAATTCATCCACTTCAGCTGCCATTTTTACCGAGAGCGTGTCGACGTCTGTCTTCACTTCTGTGTCGGCTGATTCGGGTTGAATATTGCATATTTAACCCCCATTTAGCCCTATTTTGTGCTCTTATAATGCTAATTGGTCTCTAATACGTTCGTATTTTGTATATTACTATTTATTAGAGCAAACCATTGATTTGTGCACAAAGTATGAATTTTAATGAGTATTTTTGCCTGTTTATATTTTTCATGGCTTGGTCTTGATCTCATGATTCCAACGATTTTTATTTGTATTTTTTCGAGATCTGTGCTAATTATTGTGTATCTTTGAATGCAGAATACCATTTATTGGAGAAATACGGTCGTAAATACGATTATACACGTGGAAATACATTTCTATATGCTCTTCGTACGCATCTCAGCGAACACGTGGTGCAACCTCAGCCAATCTTGCCACATCCAACGGCATCTGAGCGATCTCAGAAGCGCTCGATCTAGACTGTTGGATTAAGATCCAACGGTCTTCGCGAGTCCAAATCAGACAACGAAGCAGCCTTCGTTAGCAGGTGACGTGGCGGCCATTACACCGTCGGATTCGAATCAACCGGCCAGGAGCAGCTCTCAGCAGAGCGACAACGCGGCATCGTCTGGGCCATCCGATGGAGATCCCACGGCCGAGATCGCACCGTACGAACTTTATCGGAGGCGAAGAGCGGTCGACGTGGCATCTTGTGGTTGATCGAAGCGAGATCAAACGGCTCACAGCAATCACAAATTCGAATCAGCAGAGCGGCGACGTGGGTGAATCTCGACCACACGATTACGATCCAACGGCCGAAGACAACTCCGATTTGGATTCGGATGCAGCGGGCGCGAGAATCTTGGAGCACACGTGGCGCTTCCGTGATCGATCCCGCATGGGATGTGCGGCCAAGATTTCAGGCGACGGGCGGATCGGGTTTAAGTCGATTTCGGGTGCGGTTTTTGAACCCGTTAAGCCCCCAAACCCGCAATGCTATTATATAAGCATATTCTAGGGTTTTGGGGGTATTCTGGCGTATTTTGGAGCTTTTGGAGCGGCTACTATGCGTATTTCTCCAAGAAAATTTTTTGATAAATTCCAGAGGCTATTCTTCTTATTTTCAGGGAGTTTTGGTGTCTATCTTGGAGATTTGATGATAAATTCTTGAACTTATACCCCGTATTTGGTGATTTTTCATTGTATTTCGGTGTTTGAACGATGTATTCATCTATGAAATCTGATTTTTCTTGCACCATGGTGGCTAATCTCCTTGTGCTATGGTTGTGATGTAATTAGGAGTATGTAATCGTGAAATTTCATATCTTTAGCCTTATTATCATGTCAAAATTGCTCGTAACGTTGATTTCTACATCGTATTTATTGGGTATTCTTTATTGTCGATATCTTTGATGTTCCCTATGGCTAGGCCCTGACAAGGCTAGCTAATTCATGTTCTCTAATCAGGACATATCATCATGCTTATCGTTTAATGAAATCAATGTTGCTAGTAATGCGTATACGGCTTTTAACTAGTTTTTTATCGATTCATCTTCCGACGTCTTCACGCCTTGACCGGGTGAAGCGTTGTGTGATATAAAAGACATGATATTTTAGCGATTATAAACTCCTAATGAACTCACAACCATAGCACATCCATCTCATATGTGTTGGTGTTGACGTAGTTAGGGTTTCGTAATCATTGATTTCTATATCTTTTCGCCCTATTTACATTGTATAATCACGTATTTTGTCAATTTCTACATATATCTTGTTTGGGTATGTTATACGGAGACGTGTACATGCTTGAGTCGAATATGATCTTTGCGGACTTATTCGTGATGTGATTGTGTTTATTTTTATTATGAAATCGACGTTATACGTGATTAATTCTTTGGCACATGTTTATGTGCTTGATCATTATATTTTCCGACGTTCTCGTGTCCTGACCGGACGAAAGGTTGAGTTATAGAAAAGATATTATTAATCATTGATTGCACACACCCTAACAAAATCAATACCGACACATACTCTCCATATTAGTACCCCATTTCGAATTCACCGTAGTTATCGTATGATTTTTCTTTTGTTATTTGAAACTCTTGATCCTATATCTTTATATCTTTAGGTGGTTAGTTAATATCGTATTATTACTCTTTACAAACTGAAATTCGTAGTTTTGTAGGTCAGTTGTCTCGTGGATTCGATACCTGGACTCACCAGGATATTACTTGTTCGATCTCCTGCGCTTGGGAGTAGTGCTCACATCATTTGAGACGAGGCAAGTTTTTGGCGCCGTTACCGGGGATAACAGTATTTGTAAGCTACGATTTCAGTTTGTTTGGAGGAACATTCGGTGAGATCCTTCCATCTTATAGTTTAGGATTTTTATTAGGTTTTTACTTTTGTTTTCTCTTTATAAAATTTTTTTCAAATAAATGGAGGATGTGGAATCGATGGAGGATATGGAGTATATAGAAGGCATGAATTTTTATCGCACAAACAATGAGTATGATGCAGAGTACGATATTGCACACAAACATATAAAGGAGAAGCTCAAGATCGTTGGTTTTAATCAGACTGATTTTGAAACTTTCTTTCAGTCCTAGAGGAGGTTCACAGACATAATATCGAGCTATTCGCAGCATAGGTTCACAAAGAAAGAGCTTATGGAGTCCTTCCTAGGTGGACTGCGACCACAGCTGCAGGAATTCTTGGGAGTCATGACGCCGACAGATGCATGGAATTACATGGAGTCTTTACAAGAGAATGAAGAAATCATGAAAGAGACTACAGAGTGCGATTCAACGGAGCCTTCAAGCCTTGATCAAGGGGAGAAAAGTGTAGACGTACCTTTGCAACACTTGAAAGAGGAGTTCAATTGCTCATTCAGACACAGGAGGCTACATCCCATCAATTCCAAGAGAACTTCCTTGCTTGGAGTCGTCAGATTCAGAAATCCATTGAAAATCTTACTCTGATTGCCACTTGCTTAGAAGAAAGTAATGCCTTTGCCACGATGAAGTTTATCTAATGTAAGTTTATCTTCTATTACAGGTATACCGAGCAAGCCATGCCACGATGAAGTCACGACTGAAAACATTGACATGGCAGGAAGTGTGTGCAAAAGAGAGGACGAGCAAGAAATTTTGGATGAACAGGAGGAGGAGACAACTAGGAACACAGGTTTAGAGATTATCGCTATGGAGCCCGAACCATTCCCTCCCCCAGTTTTTTTTCCCAAAATCATTTACCCCTCTCTCCAATGACTGAGCATCATACCGAGCGTAGTACACATTTTTCAGGGAGTAGTCATCACCAAGCTTTATTTTATTTTACTTATTTTGAGGACTACATATGGAATATTTTTGTTGAAAGGAATTTTAAACTAATTTGGACTGACATAACTCATCTCTTGTAGGACATTGGTATACAGCTTATAGAGATGCTTGGAGTTGTGTTTTTGGGGTCCAATTTAGCTTTTGGAGGAAGGATACTTGCCGAGGAGCGCAAGGAACAGATTGAATAACTTCCTCCACCATCAAAGATTCGAGATCCACCATTTGACCACTGTGTGTCTTTCCAGTAGTGTAGATTTTTATTTGCTTTCTAGGATGCTTGCTTTGAATAAACTCGTACCCTCTTCGACATTGAGGACAATGTCCATCTTTAGTTGGGGGGTGTGTATGAGACCTTATGATTTTTTTTTCAAAAACAAGGCAAAAGAAAAGAATTAACCACCAATCTCATCATTTTAAATTCCTTCTTATACCACAAATGCGGATAATTATGCATTAATTGAGTTCTAAAATTTTTTTATGGCTCGATGAATTATTTTTCCTTCATGGAATTACCGTTAATATGCTATTCATGAAAATTTTCAATTGCCATGATTAATATCTCGAAATAGTTTGAATTTATTTCATGCATGCTAATGTGATGAAAAAGCTTAAGTATACACGATTTATTAGAAAAGTCTTCAAGTTGGAGAGGAATTTGGCCTTTGTTATTAATGTTTTGTTCGAAGAATGGGTGTTGAGTTGCTTACGAAAAAAAGGAGAAAAAAAATGAAGAAACAACAAAAAAATGAAATAAATAAGTGTGTCACTAAATAAATAACTTGGTTGGCTCGAGTAGTACAGTCCGAGTGGTCCTTTTTGGCCTAATGCCATACTATCGTCTGATTTGGGAGCCATTGACCGAAAACTCACCCATTTGATGGAGCGATCCAAGTTATACATTTTTCCGCAAATGTTGCTTTATGCGCGTTACGCGGAACTAATAAAAGAAAAGAAAAAAAAGAATGGTGAATATACTAAGCAACATCAATACCCATGATTTGAATGATCGTTTTGAGAGTCCAATTCCTTGAAAATGAGAAGACTAGAATATAACGACGTGTTATACTTTTGCTTGCGCAAAACGATGCTTGCATGCTATTTATTCAAATTAAATTAGAGAAAATATCATGTGATTGATCTTAGTCATGGATTGTGTACATTGATGGTATAAATCATGTTGGGAAGCGTATTGTTGAGCCATACCATAAGCAATTGATAGAATTTATTATTTTACTAATCATCCGTATTCATCGCTCTTTTTGCTAGGGACTAGCAAATCGCTAGTTGGGGGTGTGATTTGGGTTGAATATTGCATATTTAACCCCCCATTTAGCCCTATTTTATGCTCATATGATGCTCAATTGGTCTCTAATACGTTCGTATTTTGTATATCATTATTTATTAGAGCAAATCATTGATTTGTGCACAAAGTATGAATTTTAATGAGTATTTCTACCTGTTTATATTTTTCATGGCTTGGTCTTGATCTCACGATTCCAACGACTATTTATTTGTATTTTTTTGAGATCTGTGCTAATTACTGTGTATTTTTGAATGCAGAATACCATTTATTGGAGAAATACGGTCGTAAATACGATTATACGCGCGGAAATACATTTCTGTATGCTCTTCTCACGCATCTCAGTGGACACGTGGCGTAACCTCAGCTAATCTCGCCACATCCAACGGCATCCGAGCGATCTCAGAAGTGCTCGATTTAGACCGTTGGATTAAGATCCAACGGTCGTCGCGAGTCCAAATCAGACAACGGAGCAGCCTTCGTTAGCGGGCGACGTGGCGGCCTTTACACCGTCAGATTGGAATCCAACGGCCAGGAGCGGCTCTCAGCAGAGCGACGACGCGGCATCGTCTGGGCCATCCGATGGATATCCAATGGCGGAGATCGCACCCGCACGAACTTTAACGGAGGGCGAAGAGCGGTCGAGGTGTCATCTTGTGGTCGGTCGATGCGAGATCAAACGGCTCACAGCAATCACAAATTCAAATTATCAGAGCGGCGACGTGGGTGAATCTTGACCACCCGATTACGATCCAACGGCCGAAGACAACTCAAATTTGGATTCGAATGCAGCGGGCACGTGAATCTTGGAGCTCACGTGGCGCTTCCGTGGTCGATCCCGCTTAGGATGTGCGGCCAAGATTTCAGGCGGCTGGCGGATCGGGTTTAAGTTGGTTTCGGGTGCGATTTTTGAACCCGTTAAGCCCCCAAACCCTCAATGCTATTATATAAGCGTATTCTAGGGTTTTTGGGGGTATTCTGGCGTATTTTGGGGCTTTTGGAGCGGCTGATGTGCATATTTCTCGAGGGAAAAATTTTGATAAATTCCAGAGGCTATTCTTCTTATTTTCAGGGAGTTTTGGTGTCTATCTTGGAGATTTGGTGATAAATTCTTGAACTTATACCCCGTATTTGGTGATTTTTCATTATATTTCGGTGTTTGAACGATGTATTCATCTATAAAATCTGATTTTTCTTGCACCATGCGTGGCTAATCTCCTTGTGCTATGGTTGTGATGTAATTAGGAGTATGTAATCGTGAAATTTCATGTCTTTAGCCTTATTATCATGTCAAAATTGCTCGTAACGTTGATTTCTACATCGTATTTGTTGGGTATTCTTCATTGTCGATATCTTTGATGTTCCCTATGGCTAGGCCCTGACAAGGCTAGCTAATTCATGTTCTCTAATCAGGACATATCATCGTTCTTATCGTTTAATGAAATCAACGTTGCTAGTAATGCGTATACGGCTATGTTAACTAGTTTTTTATCGATTCATCTTCCGGCGTCTTCACGCTTTGACCGGGTGAAGCGTTGTGTGATATAAAAGACATGATATTTCAGCGATTATAAACTCCTAATGAACTCACAACTGTAGCACATCCATCTCATATGTGTTGGTGTTGACGTAGTTAGGGTGTCGTAATTATTGATTTCTATATCTTTTCACCATATTTGCATTGTATAATCACGTATTTTGTCAATTTCTACATTTATCTTGATTGTGTATGTTATACGGAGATGTGTACATGCTTGAGTCGAATCTGATCTTTGCGGACTTATTCGTGATGTGATTGTGTTTATTTTTCTTATGAAATCGACGTTATACGTGATTAATTCTTTGGCACATGTTTATGCGCTTGATTGTTATATTTTCCGACGTTCTCGTGCCCTGACCGGACGAAACGTTGAGTTATAGAAAAGATATTATTAATCATTGATTGCACACACCCTAACAAAATCAATACCGACACATACTCTCCATATTAGTACCCCATTTCGAATTCACCGTAGTTATCGTATGATTTTTCTTTTGTTATTTGAAACTCTTGATCCTATATCTTTATATCTTTAGGTGGTTAGTTAATACCGTATTATTACTCTTTACAAACTGAAATTCGTTGTTTTTCAGGTCAGTTGTCCCATGGATTCGATACCTGGACTCACCAGGATATTACTTGTTTGATCTCCTACGCTTGGGAGTAGTGCTCACATCATTTGAGATGAGGCATCGGTTACCGCTCTTCCTTCAGCAGTCTCTGACCCACTTACGAGCTCACCCTCTCATACCTTCCAGGCTCGGCACCGTGCATCAGTTGCACAGGGCCGCTTCATGAGAGTGGTATCTCACAGACGTTTTCCCACCTCTCTGCCCGACTCGCGTACTACCGATGCTCGCCTAGCGGCTTTAGAGGATTTGACTTCCCGCTTACGACGGGATTTCGATACCTTTTTACTCGTGATGGAGACACCCAGATCCCGAGTCGAGTCGGATCTTTTATCTATCATAGACCTTCGTCAATGTGGCCCACCTACTGTCATACTTGCACACGATCCTCCTCCTAGACCGGACATTGCAACCCACTCGGCACCACTCAGTGCTTCCCTTCCTTAGGCGACTGCAGAGCCTGTTTCTACTACTTTTGAGTTGTCAGTCACAGTTGGTCCACTTTTTGCCATGGTTTTGCAATCTTCTGAGCCCTTGGTTGCGTCCGGATGTACACCCGAAAAACGACTTGTAGTCTTACCGCAAGCGCACGGTGTAGCGGCGAGCGGGTATCGAACTCAGGGAGGACAAATGACCGTGTCTTACTCAAATCACCTAGCTATCAAGAGAACAAGAATAGTTTGGTGTAATAGTCACAATCTTTCAAGTATCAAGAAAATATCAATATAATAAAAAGCGTCTAGGGATAGGAAATCCCCACTACGGACCGTCTCTCATCCTTGTGATTCATAAGTTTCATTGTTGCTAAGCTCGAATATAGGTGAACTAGTCGCAACATAATGTAAAACCAAGCTCACGCTCTCGTGCTATTGCCGGTCTATAGCAAACCTAGGATAGGGCACACTCTCGTGCAAACCCTAGCCTAAGCCGCTAGCGTGAATAATGACATCATTGTTCAATTGTATCTCGAGCCCACTCTCGTGCAAACTTGAGCTACGACCAAGGGTGTGATAGTTCTTATTCTTACAATCTCTTGGAAACGAATATTAATATAGATTCACAATTAAAAATCCTAGCTTTGGTCCAATCTCTTGCAAACCAAATCTAGAGAAATCCAATTGTCAATCTAAATCGAATATCTAGGCCTTCCTATCAATTGGGATCCAATCTCTTGTAAATCCCAATCGATATGAATTCCTAGATACTCGTAATCAATTGATCACAACCTAACCATTATCAATTCTAGCAACAAATCTACAAATTCATCACAATTAAGAGATAGAGTCCATAGGGTTCATCCCTATGCCCTAGGATGACGGCACTACTCACTAGACATCATGCAAATCTCAGAAATTACAATAATGATCACGGCACAATTCATTGCAAAAGAGAAATAATGCATAAAAATTGAGTTTTTAACAAGAATAGACAAACCAATGTTGACGCCAACGATCTCCAGCTGAGAATTCACAAAAGAGTAGCCGTCAAAATCCTAAAAGAAAGTCTAAAAATTTGTAGTCTAAGTCTCTCCTAAACTAGGGTTAAAACAGGGTTTAAATACCCCCGAAAATCGTCCAAAAAATCGTGACCAAACTGCCCCTGCGCAGCCCAGAAATCACAGCCCTAACAGCAGTCGGAGAGGGTCACTCGGCCGAGTGCCCCTTGTCACTCGGCCGAGTGACAAAACATGTACAAAAACAGTAACTTCGGGGGTTCTCAGGGTCTGTCTTTGGGGGTGGCTCGGCCGAGTGGACTTCTTCATTCGGCTAAGTGAGCATTCATGCTCGGCCGAGTGGGCATCCTCAAGATCTCTGAAAATTCCAGTAACTTCGGCCTTTTCTCTGGACGAATTGCCTGTACCACTCGGGCGAGTGAAATTTCTCACTTGGCTGAGTGGGCTTTCTTTGTTCGGTTGAGTATACGCTGAAATCATCTTGTGTGTATCAGTTCTGGTCGGCCGAGTAGGGATTCTTGTTCGGCTGAGTGAGTGGTCTACTCGGCCGAGTGGTGTGCTGAAATGCTCGTTTCTTCTTCTTTTTGCCTCGTCGTCGCTCCTATTGATTTTCTTCTTCTTCCGCTCATCCTCCATCGCTGATAAGTCCTCGAATGAGCCGAGGGCGACACTCCTAAGCGCGTGTAAATCCCTTGATATCAAATTCGCTCCAAATCGCTCCATATTTCCTGAAATATGACAAAAAAAGAAATAGTGAAAAGCATCGCAATATTGTCGAGTAATCGTGAAAAACACAATATGGGCGATCAAAACGACATGCAAATATGCAGAAAAAGGTATAAAATATGGAGTGATCAGCCCTCCACCTCCACCGTCGATCTCACCGCTAGCCCTATCCATGACTCATCCCTGGTCCACAGCAGAGGGATCCATCACCACCCCCAGAGGGTGGTGCCTCTGCTTGATGTAGTCTCTACCCACTTTTGCCTCCCCCCATTTATTTCGTGCCCATCTATCTTTTCGGGGCCCTACTTTTACACAGCTTGGGGGAGGCACCACTCATGCATCATATCATATCATAATTTTATTTTTATTTCCTTTTTCTTTTATTACATAGTTTTTATTTTATTATCCCACCCACCCCACCCCTTTAGCATCATCTCCCACTCACGAGCGTTTTCTTAGCAGTGAGGACACTGCTAGGTTTAGCTTGGGGGATGAGCGCTACCGCTTTATTTTTGATTTTTTCTTTTACATTTTCTTTCCTTACTTTAGTTTTTTATTTCACTTTTCCACCATTTTTCACGACATTTTCTTTTTTATCATTTTTTGCATCATATTTTCAATTTTCCCCTTGCATGCATCTCTTTTATTTATTGTCGCTTTTTCTCCGCCTCTTTTTCTTTATCTTTGCTAGGGATGTTTCCGCATGATGATATCTCTCGTGGCCTTATTAGTCGTTTACGATGCTATTAGGGTGAATTTCAGCTTTACTATTTATATGCATGCATTTCTTTTGATGATCTATCTGATTTAATACTTGAATGAATTGAAAATTGAATGCATGAATTAGTATCTAGTATGATTTATGTTGGGAAAAGCACCTAGGTTCACGCATCACTAGAACACTTAGAGCATCTGTTTTCTTATCTCAGTCAGTTTTGATTGCATGCCTGCTGATATTGTGTTTAATAATGCATGTCTTTTTCGGTATTCATTTAGAGAATTGAAAATATCCATGCTATATATGAGTTTAGTTAGGGTTTTATTTTATCAAACAATGTGCACCCTCTTATGAGTGAACCAAGAGTCCCACTATTTTCCTCTCCACATATCTATTTTATATCTCTACATATCAGTTGGTTGCACCCCCATAGCTACCTTTACTGCATCTTACTTCCCAAACCCAAAAAGAAAAAGTATAGCTTCTAAATGAAAATGAAAAAAAATGAAAAAAAGAAAAAAAAAGAAAAAAAAGGTGTATATACTCGTATGTGAAAAAGAAAGAAAAGAAAAGAAAATGAATAAATATTGTTTTGTTTCATTTCATTAGAAGTTATCATCTATTCTGGGAAGAAAAAAAATAGAAATTCAATATCATTTTCCTTGATGCGACGCCTCAAGCTAAGCTTATGGGGGGTAAACCAACTGATTACATGAGTGAGCTTGACATTAGAGTGGAGACGGTGCACATGGTGAGATTTTATAAAACCTAAACTTTACGAATTACTTTAGTTTTGGGGATTTTTCACGTATCGAAATGAATATCTGAATGGCATGATCCGTTTCTATTCTCTATTGCATGTTGTGTGATTTCTTTATGCTCCTTGTGTATCAATGATGGAAAAGGGCGTTGCCAACTTCTTTATACTAGACTCTAGGGATTGCATGAGATTAATATGATTTGAAGGTGTTATTTCAGTAGATCCCTGTTCTTTGCCTGCACTGCATGCTAGTCATATGATGTGTAAAGCTAGAAATTTCCAGTAGCAGGTTATGTTTTTCATTCAGAGCATCCTAATATACTATTTAGGCCTGAGATCTGACCGATCATCCTTAGCACTCTCCTCTTACTTCTCTTTTTGCTTTTCACTTCTTTCTATTTTCATTTTCCTATTTTCTTTTTGTTTTTCCTCCCGGCGTACCGATTATTCGTCTTCCTGGAGGACAAGTAAGAGGTAAGCTTGGGGGATTTTGATGTGTCCATATTTTCCATGTTTTCATGTCATTATTTCATTGCATCCCATACCATTTTTGCATCCAAATCCCACTTTTTACTACAATATTGCGTTTCTGACGATATTTTTGAGTTTCGTAGTGTTTTGTGAGTTTTCAGGGATTTTGGAGCGATTTGGACCCCCACTTGGGTATGGACACATCCGACGTGCTCGTGAGCTTGTTGGCAGGGCTCTGGAGGAGTTTGCCGCACTTCTGAGGCCATTGGAGGAGAGAAGAGAGAGAGAGAGAGAGAGAGAGAGAGAGAGAGAGAGAGAGAGAGAGAGAGAGAGAGAGAGAGAGAGAGAGAGAGAGAGGCCCCAGGAGCTTCTGCAGCATTTCCCAGAAATTGCTCGGGCCGTGTCACGACCCGCTTCCCTGAAATGGAGGCGAGACGTGAAAAGGTCCGCACGGGAGTGGAGCTGTGAAGCCCCGAACCCGATAAGCGTCCACAATACATAAGGAGGTCCCTGTAACCACAACAGAATAGCAATAATAACACAAGGCGAGACTGAAAATAAAATTCCACGTCTCACAAATTGTCCAACATCAACAAAAGTCCAACATCCAGAAAAGCCACCAGGCTAAAAGAAAAGAGTCTAAAGGCCCAGAACAAGGCCAACAAAAGATGCCACAACAACAAGTATGGGTGCTACGCACCGATAACAAAACAACTGTCTAATAAAAGTAAAACACAACGAGGACACTAGGACTGGTCCCCAGTGTCCACGTCCTCCCCGTCAAACACAAGCACGGGCTCGGCGTCTGCAAACACCTCGTCCCCAACAAGTAACTCAGGCTCGGGCTCTAACATGTGTCACCCAAAAGAGAAAAGGGGCACATGTCAGCAAGTCGAACGACTTGTGCAAGGAAACGGGAATAATGGTAAACTAGCAACCTAGCAATTAAAACATGGTGCATGGCAAGTAAAGTACGGTGGTAACAAGTAAGGTAAAGGAGAGTACAATTGGCAAGTATCAAGTAGTAGGAGTGACATGTAATGTCAAGTGACAAGTAAGGTAAAGTGTAGTACAAGCGGCAAGGGGTTGTTGTGACATGTAATGTCAAGTAACAAGTACAAGTACAAGGGATCACTCAACGAGTGCCCTATTGCCCGCAGGCTGTGTTCAAGTATCAAGTACAAGGGGTCACTCAACGAGTGCCCTATTGCCCGCAGGCTGTGAGGAGCTCGTCTTCTGGAACACGAGCCAGAAAGTCTATTTGATAAGTATGGCGTAGGGGTGCACCTAGCCGGAACGAGTAACACTAGCATGTAGCGATGCTACGCAATCACGATGAGTATTCAAGCATGCAATGACATGAGCAGATAATTCGCATACCGTTAATTAAATTAAACGTGACAGGAGAAATGCAATGACATGAACATATTCGCGTACCGTTAATTAAATTAAACATGGCAGTTAAAATGCAATAGCAGTTAAGGATGCATGGATGACATGAACAGTTATTTTCGCGTACCGTTAAGGAAAGTAAACGTGACATACAAGCATGATGAGGGTGACGGACCAAGCTTCGTTGTCAAGCTAGGTCAATGGCGTCTTAACGGCTATCCTTTCACCGTCTAGTCTCTTTTACGCTAAAGCAAGGTAAATGGCCTAAGACATGGCCTAAATCAAGAGATGCAAGTTTCACTTGCCTATCACCGGGGAGAACGGTTACGAAAGTTCGTCTCCGCGGATGCTAGCCTACGGGGAATCGCTGTTATGGGGAACAATCATCAAAACACAAGTATTTTATTAGGGTTTCATAAAAATTACAATGGGGTAAGAAAACAACGGTAGATCGATTTCTTACCGAGAGGAGGCGGAAGAAACACTCCGGGGAACCCTAGGACCAGATCTGGAAAAGATTGGAGAAGTTTGGGGAAACTAGGGTTTTGGGGGATTTGGGGATTTTGATGGGTTTTGATGGAGATTTGGGGAAGATGAGGGGTAGATAGAGTAGATGGATGGATTGGATGATGGATTTAAGGCTTGGAATGAAGGAATGGAGCTTGGAGGAAGATGGGGGCTGAAGGGGGAAGTTTTTAGGGTTTTGGGGTCGTGTTGGAGAAGAAGAAGTCGAATGGGTTGGGTTTAAATAGGCTAGGCTGGCGGCTGCCCAGAAATTATGGTTTTAACACTGGTTAGTCGGTCAAAGAGCAACCACTGACCGACTAGTTTGGCAACTAGTCGGTCGGTCGACCAACGCAGACCGACTAAGTGCAAACAGTAACTCCTGAACGAAAATAGGATTCTAGAGTTAGTCGGTCCATGAACAAGTACTGACCGACTAGTTTGGCATCTAGTCGGTCGATGAACGTTCTTAGACCGACTAAGAGTAAACAGTAGGTGATACAAAAATAATATGATGAGTTAGTCGGTTCAAGAAGCATTGCTGACCGACTAGTTTGCAATCTAATCGGTCAACCAACGTTCTTAGACCGACTAACGATAAACAGTAACTCCTGATAAATTTAGAAAGCTAACTAGTCGGTCCAAGAAGGATTGCCGACCGACTGGATCGTCATCTAGTCGGTCGGTGGCCCTTCTTACACCGGCTAATGAGCACAGAAAGTACCGATACGGAGCGCGGGGCCCCGGGATCGATTCCTATGACTCCTAGGCTTGATCTAACAGTTAGATACGACCGTTATGAAGTCCGTCACGAGTGACATACTTCGAAATCGACAATCCTAAGGAAGAAGCGAGAAAATACGACGAATCGATCGAAAATGAAATCCATGGAGACGAAAACCACACATAAGGAGAAAATTCACCAAAACATATATTATATAATATTAAAATCCAGACTCATGAAAAGCAGTCGTTACATCCTCCCCAACTTAAGAAAAATTCCGTCCTCGGAATTTCCAAAAACTCACGAGTCCGGAAACAAAAGTGGGAAACGCTCTCGCATCTCATCCTCATTCTCCCAAGTAGATTCTCCAGGTGAACCGTGTCGCCACATCACCCTCACAAGATTGACAACCTTGTTCTGAAGCGATTTCTGACGCCTGTCCAGAATCTGCACTGGATGCTGGTCATACGTCAAATCTGGGCGAACGGTAATCTCCGAAAAATCCACCGCATGAGACGGATCGCTAATGTATCGACGAAGCTGCGACACATGGAAAACATTGTGAACTCCTTCCAAAGATGGCGGCAATGCCAAGCGATATGCTACCTCGCCAACCCTCTCCAAAATGTCAAACGGTCCAATGTATCGCGGGCTCAACTTTCCACGCTTCCCGAAACGAATCACACCACGATTCGGGGAAATCTTCAAGAACACATGGTCGCCTGGCTGAAACTCCAAAGGACGCCGTTTAGCATCCGACCAATGCTTAAAACGGTCCTGAGCAATTCTCAACCTCTCCCGAATATTCCTGACGATCTCCACGGCCTCCACGATCATCTCAGGTCCCAACAACTCCCGATCTCCAACGTCATCCCAACTCAATGGCGACCGACATTTCCTCCCATAAAGAGCGGTGAAAGGCGCCATGCCAATACTCGCCTGGAAGCTGTTGTTGTAGGAAAACTCTACCAGATGTAGATGGTCCTCCCACGAACCCTTGAAGTCCAACATGCACGCCCTCAGCATGTCTTCCAAAATCTGAATCGTCCTCTCGGACTGGCCATCCGTCTGCGGATGGTACGCCGTGCTGAAACTCAGACGCGTACCCAAGCTCTTCTGCAAACTCTGCCAAAACTGAGATGTGAACCTCGTGTCTCTGTCAGACACGATACTCACGGGGACTCCATGAAGTCGCACAATCTCCTGCACGATTCACGTTACATCACTATCCAAACTAGGAAAAGGAAATAAAAACGAAGAGTAAAAAGAATTTTACCTCCATATATCTCCTCGCTAGCGCCTCAGTGGACTGTCGCACTCGGAACGGAATAAAGTGCGCAGATTTGGTCAATCGATCTACGATCACCCAAATCGCGTCATTCTGCTTCGGACTCCGAGGTAGTCCAGTCACGAAGTCCATAGTGATGTGTTGCCACTTCCACTCCGGAATCGGAAGCGGTTGTAGCAACCCGGCCGAACGCTGATGCTCCGCCTTCACTTGCTGGCAAACCAAGCACTTGGCTACACTCCGAGCCACGCTCCTCTTCATACCATGCCACCAATAATTCAGACGAAGATCCTGGTACATCTTGGTGCCACCAGGATGCACAGAATACGGCGAACTGTGTGCCTCCACCATCAGCTCCTCTCTGATATCCCCAGCAGGCACACACAACCTGGCTCCAAACCTCAGCGAGCCATCCTCATGAATCAAAAAGTCAGTCCGCAGACCGGCTTCCACCATCTCCCGAATCCTGACCAACTTCGGATCCTCAGCCTGGCCAGCCTTAATCCGATCCACGATCGTCGACTGTACCTGCATGTACATCAACGACGAAGCCTCTCCAGGAAGAACAATCTCCACACCAGACTCGTAAAAATCCTGCTGCAATCTCCACTGCGAGGTCAAAATCATCACCGCTGGAAGCCTACTCAAAGCATCCGGAACCACATTCACCTTGCCAGGGTGATACTGCAAATCAATCTCATAATCCGCCATAAGCTCCAACCACCGATGCTGTCGCATGTTGAGCTCCTTCTGAGTGAAAATATACTTCAAGCTTTTGTGATCGGTGAAAATCTTCACTTTCTCACTCAGCAAGAAGTGCCTCCAAATTTTAAGAGCAAACACAACGGCAGCCAACTCCAAATCATGCGTCGGGTAATTCTTCTCATGAACCTTAAGCTGACGAGACGCATACGCCACAACATGCCCATGCTGATGCAACACACAACCGAGACCCTTGCCAGAAGCATCGCAAAAGATCTCGAATCCACCGCTGCGATCAGGCACAACAAGAATAGGGGCAGTCGTCAACCTCTCCTTCAAAATACCAAAAGCCCTCTCACAATCACCCGACCAATCATAAGCAACATCCTTCCGCGTCAACCTGGTCATCGGCTCAGCAATACGAGAAAAGTCCTTAATGAATCGCCGATAATAACCAGCAAGTCCAAGAAAACTCCGAATCTCAGACGCAGACGACAGAACAGGCCACTCCCTGATGGCCCGAATCTTCTCGGGATCCACTGAGATACCATCTCCAGTCACCACATGCCCGAGAAAAGCAACTCTATCCAGCCAAAACTCGCACTTCGAAAACTTAGCATACAACCGATGCTTCCTCAAAATCTCCAACACCGTCCTTAAGTGCGAGGCATGCTCTTCCTCCGACTTCGAATAGATCAGAATGTCGTCAATAAAGATAACGAAAAACTTATCCAAAAAGTCGTAGAAAATCAGGTTCATCAGATTCATGAAAACTACGGGCGCGTTAGTTACGCCAAAAGGCATAACCACGAACTCATAGTGTCCATACTTCGTCCTGAACGCTGTCTTCGGAACATCATCCTTCTTCACCTTCAACTGATGGTAACCACTCCTCAAATCCAATTTAGAAAACACCCTCAAACCTCCAAGCTGATCAAAAATATCATCAATGCGAGGCAACGGGTATTTATTCTTAATGGTCACCGCATTCAACTCCCGATAGTCCACGCACATGCGACGCGAACCATCCTTCTTCTTAACCAACAACACCGGTGCTCCCCACGGAGACACGCTAGGATTAATATAACCCTTCTGCAAAAGCTCATCCAACTGCTTTCGCAACTCCTCCAACTCAGCAGGTGCCATACGATACGGCGCCTTCGAAATCGGCTGCGCACCTGGAACAAGATCGATAGAAAATTCCAGAGCTCGATCAGGCGGCAAACCAGACATCTCCTCGGGGAAGACGTCGCCAAAATCTCGCACCACAGCTGGCCACTCCAGCTCCATCTGCATAGCCACAGCCTCCACCGGCCTGGCCTGAAATCTGACAGGACCAAGCGAACTGCTACCACGACTGAACTCAAACACTGGGTGTCCGGGAATCTCGAACACCACCTTCTTCCTCCTGCAGTCGATCGTAGCATAGAAGCTCGCAAGCCAGTCCATCCCAAGAACTGCATCATAGTTGATGATGTCGTGTACAATGAAATCAGCACAAAGCTCACGTCCACAAACCACCAACGGGCAAGAATTGCACCCACGATGCACCGAGACTACACCGTTCCCTGTGACGATATTCCAACTCTTAGGAAGAGAGGACGTCGACAAGGAATGCTTCTCCACGAAGCTCCGGGCCAAAATGCACATCGATGCACCAGAGTCAAAGAGGACTCGTGCAAGAAACGTGCAAACCAAAACCACACCTAACAAGCAATTAACAATCAAATCCTAGTCTAGCAAACAATCATGGAGAGAGAAGAGAAGAGAGAGAGAGAGAGAGAGAGAGAGAGAGAGAGAGAGAGAGAGAGAGAGAGGCCCCAGGAGCTTCTGCAGCATTTCCCAGAAATTGCTCGGGCCGTGTCACGACCCGCTTCCCTGAAATGGAGGCGAGACGTGAAAAGGTCCGCACGGGAGTGGAGCTGTGAAGCCCCGAACCCGATAAGCGTCCACAATACATAAGGAGGTCCCTGTAACCACAACAGAATAGCAATAATAACACAAGGCGAGACTGAAAATAAAATTCCACATCTCACAAATTGTCCAACATCAACAAAAGTCCAACATCCAGAAAAGCCACCAGGCTAAAAGAAAAGAGTCTAAAGGCCCAGAACAAGGCCAACAAAAGATGCCACAACAACAAGTATGGGTGCTACGCACCGATAACAAAATAACTGTCTAATAAAAGTAAAACACAACGAGGACACTAGGACTGGTCCCCAGTGTCCACGTCCTCCCCGTCAAACACAAGCACGGGCTCGGCGTCTGCAAACACCTCGTCCCCAACAAGTAACTCAGGCTCGGGCTCTAACATGTGTCACCCAAAAGAGAAAAGGGGCACATGTCAGCAAGTCGAATGACTTGTGCAAGGAAACGGGAATAATGGTAAACTAGCAACCTAGCAATTAAAACATGGTGCATGGCAAGTAAAGTACGGTGGTAACAAGTAAGGTAAAGGAGAGTACAATTGGCAAGTATCAAGTAGTAGGAGTGACATGTAATGTCAAGTGACAAGTAAGGTAAAGTGTAGTACAAGCGGCAAGGGGTTGTTGTGACATGTAATGTCAAGTAACAAGTACAAGTACAAGGGATCACTCAACGAGTGCCCTATTGCCCGCAGGCTGTGTTCAAGTATCAAGTACAAGGGGTCACTCAACGAGTGCCCTATTGCCCGCAGGCTGTGAGGAGCTCGTCTTCTGGAACACGAGCCAGAAAGTCTATTTGATAAGTATGGCGTAGGGGTGCACCTAGCCGGAACGAGTAACACTAGCATGTAGCGATGCTACGCAATCACGATGAGTATTCAAGCATGCAATGACATGAGCAGATAATTCGCATACCGTTAATTAAATTAAACGTGACAGGCGAAATGCAATGACATGAACATATTCGCGTACCGTTAATTAAATTAAACATGGCAGTTAAAATGCAATAGCAGTTAAGGATGCATGGATGACATGAACAGTTATTTTCGCGTACCGTTAAGGAAAGTAAACGTGACATACAAGCATGATGAGGGTGACGGACCAAGCTTCGTTGTCAAGCTAGGTCAATGGCGTCTAAACGGCTATCCTTTCACCGTCTAGTATCTTTTACGCTAAAGCAAGGTAAATGGCCTAAGACATGGCCTAAATCAAGAGATGCAAGTTTCACATGCCTATCACCGGGGAGAACGGTTACGAAAGTTCGTCTCCGCGGATGCTAGCCTACGGGGAATCGCTGTTATGGGGAACAATCATCAAAACACAAGTATTTTATTAGGGTTTCATAAAAATTACAATAGGGTAAGAAAACAACGGTAGATCGATTTCTTACCGAGAGGAGGCGGAAGAAACACTCCGGGGAACCCTAGGACCAGATCTGGAAAAGATTGGAGAAGTTTGGGGAAACTAGGGTTTTGGGGGATTTGGGGATTTTGATGGGTTTTGATGGAGATTTGGGGAAGATGAGGGGTAGATAGAGTAGATGGATGGATTGGATGATGGATTTAGGGCTTGGAATGAAGGAATGGAGCTTGGAGGAAGATGGGGGCTGAAGGGGGAAGTTTTTAGGGTTTTGGGGTCGTGTTGGAGAAGAAGAAGTCGAATGGGTTGGGTTTAAATAGGCTAGGCTGGCGGCTGCCCAGAAATTAGGGTTTTAACACTGGTTAGTCGGTCAAAGAGCAACCACTGACCGACTAGTTTGGCAACTAGTCGGTCGGTCGACCAACGCAGACAGACTAAGTGCAAACAGTAACTCCTGAACGAAAATAAGATTCTAGAGTTAGTCGGTCCATGAACAAGTACTGACCGACTAGTTTGGCATCTAGTCGGTCGATGAACGTTCTTAGACCGACTAAGAGTAAACAGTAGCTGATACAAAAATAATATGATGAGTTAGTCGGTTCAAGAAGCATTGCTGACCGACTAGTTTGCAACCTAATCGGTCAACCAACGTTCTTAGACCGACTAACGATAAACAGTAACTCCTGAGAAATTTAGAAAGCTAACTAGTCGGTCCAAGAAGGATTGCCGACCGACTGGATCGTCATCTAGTCGGTCGGTGGCCCTTCTTACACCGGCTAATGAGCACAGAAAGTACCGATACGGAGCGCGGGGCCCCGGGATCGATTCCTATGACTCCTAGGCTTGATCTAACAGTTAGATACGACCGTTATGAAGTCCGTCACGAGTGACATACTTCGAAATCGACAATCCTAAGGAAGAAGCGAGAAAATACGACGAATCGATCGAAAATGAAATCCATGGAGACGAAAACCACACATAAGGAGAAAATTCACCAAAACATATATTATATAATATTAAAATCCAGACTCATGAAAAGCAGTCGTTACAGGCCGAGTAACCTAGCTACTCAGACCGAGTAGGTCCATTTACAGCAGAAGCGGATACGGCCTGATTCGGACCGAGCAGCTCACCTGCTCGATCGAGTAGCCTCAGATTCCAAGCAGCCGAGCAGCACAACTACACGAGCCGAGCCACTGACCGAGCAGCCGAGTGCTCGACCGAGTAGCCTACTCAGCTACTCCAGGGGCATTTTTGGGATGTTTTGAACGTGTCGTGATGCGCGCGATTCTGAGCGACTGAAGATGGCGATCTGGGAGAGACGAAGGAGAGTCCCATTAGGCAATTTTTGAGCGAGTTTTGGAGAGGGCTCTGGGCGATTTTTGTAGGAAATTTCTTAGAATAATTTTTGTAAGAAGAATTTTGGGATCTGATACAGGAGATTATTGCTTTTGTTCTTGTCTGCGTTTTTCTATTGGAATTTGGATTTTTCACTGGCTACTATTTGTCTATTCTCGTTGTAAGTCCTTGAGCCCTAATCTCTCAATTACTATAATGTTTTCTTCTGTGGAATTGATGTTTTTGTCTACCGCTATTGCAATGTGTGAGTAGACTTATTCTAGGGTTGATGGGTTAGCCCTATGATTCTAGGGGGAAAATGTAGATCTGGATCCCTACGTTGAATTGGGGATATAGGGTTGTATTTCGGTAGATTTTACCGAATCCGTAGATAACCCATACTGAGATCATGCCCACGGTCTGTGGAATTGATGTGCTTAAGGGGTATCTAGGGATTCGAATAGGGAAATCGTTGGATCCAACCAAGGCACGTGACATGCCCGGCTCGCGTCTTGATGGGATCCATCGACGAACTATACCGCTAAGTTTACGACTACCGCCATTATGTCAACAAGAGCCATCGAAATACCCCATAATTCTAACCCACGAGAGCGATACGAATTAGGGGATTAATTCCTTAGCCCTAATGCAATGTGAGGATCCTATCCCAACATCAACCCCCAACGATCCTAGTGGTGATCCCTAAAGCCTTACCACAACAACAACCAACCCAAATCTGTTACCCCGACAGCTATCTCACTTCTACACTTAGAAATAGACTAAGAACCTATTGACACTATCACCGTCCCTGTGGGATCCGACATCTTATACACTATTACTCGACACCGTCCGCTTGCGGATTGAGCCCGAAATCGTAGCCTAGGGGCCATATTACGCCTGGTGATTGTGACACCGCCAGGTGGAACATGTGTGTAGGTTACGGGTGCGTCATCCATCCTTTCAAGTATCACTTCTGCCCAGTTAACTTCCATACTAGAGAAGATAACATACATGCACTTCAGGATGTCATGTGAGGGCTGGTCAAATGATCCATACTTTGGTAGGATGTTAGACTTGACCACATGGTGGACAACCCAACCATATGGGGAAAACATGGATGTCCTAACGCCAGATGTGAGGATAGGAGGAATCTCACGAAACATGTCCCGAAGGATGGCCTGATCAAGATCAGCTACCTTGGATATAGAAATGTCTGCAGGTAGGGATCCTGAGGAAGGGATGCTAAGGATAGTGCCAAGAAGCTTGGAGTCAAGCTTGATTGAGGTCCCCTGAACAATGGTGTCCAAAATCCCAGAGTCATTATATTCATTGTGAATGTGGTTAGCATAAAGTAATTTGACCAACAAGGGATATGGTTTGGGAGAATCAACATGTGAATATCTAAAGAGATCGACCAACTTGGTCGTGGTTATGAGCTGTGAAAGGTTCTCTGCTTGGAAAGAGGGATAAGATATGAATCGCTCCTTGAGGAGCTTGACGTTAATCAAAGTATTGTACTTCCCAAGACAAATATCGTCACATCAAGTATGAACAAAGGAAGCAAGAGCCCTAGAAGGAGGAGATGGAGGATGTTCTTGGGCTTGAGCATCAGGATTGGAAGGCTCGATATTAGGAATATCAGGGTGAACTTGGGGTTCGGCAGGGACGATTGCTAGGGACTGAACCTGGGGTTGAGTTTTTTGGTGCTTATGAACAAGAGGTTCAGGCTCAAATTCACTACCCCATGATTCCTCGGAATCAGAAGGAGTAGTGAAAATAGGAGGAGGACATGGTGACTGAGATTATTTCATGCAAGATTTGGTTGGGGCTACCTTAGGAACTCTAACCCTAGGCCCCTTAGGTTTCTTCAGAGAAAGGGATTTCCACATAAAGTTTTGGTACCATGGAGATGCAATAGATAAAAAATCGACACTAGGGCATGAAATTGAAAGGGAAATGAGTTGAATCTTATACCTAGTCAACGGAGGATGGAAGGGGACGGATCAGAGGGAGGAGTCGACGGTCAGAAGAGCAGATCGACGGAGGAGGATGATCGAAACTGTCGAGAGGAAGGAGAAGATCAATCGGGGGTTTTTGAATCAGAGGAGAGAGAGAGGCGCATCCTTGATGATTATAGGTTAGGAGAAACCGAGATATGGGCTGTTGGATCAAGATGAAGGCTCATATCGAAGACTACGAACCGCCAAACAGTTGGACAAGCGACTGAAGCACAATTTACAGTTGACTGTCAAGCCCTAATTAAAAAATGTCTAAGAATAGGGACATGCGCTTATAGAAGAATTCTCAGTCATCTGTCGATTAACATGTGCCTGGAAAATGACCTACATGGCCTGCTGCAGAGAAGAAATTTCTAAAAAATTTGAGCTTGTTCTTGGAAAAGTGAGCGACAATTAGGCAGGTGCTTGATGACAAAAATATAGTCGCCTGGAGGATGACCAGGCTCCTGTGAAATGATCATCAGTCGCCTGTCATGTATAAGAGTTATAAAGGTTGAAAAATAGAGATCGGGCAGTCGACTGTTGAAGAAAACACAATCGACTGTCCTGGTTCTAAAATCCAGAAATTGGTCAAAATCAAAGATTTGAGATTACTCACCCTCAGACCTATACTCTACACTCTAATGATATTAAATAGCTATAAAAAATGTATGAACTAATATGCATATCAATGATATAATGATATCATTCTAATCATAAATCATCAAAATCTCCAATAAATCTAATATAAAACATAATGTGAACTATAGACACATTGAATATGAGATATGAAAACGTTCATATAAGCTCAAAACATGATATAACATGTGAAAACGAAGTCCTAAATTTTAGATTCACCCATAATCCCTAATTTTCCACGCAACCTCACAAATGAATCTTCTTTTAGAGGTTTTGTGAAGATGTCGGTGATTTGTTATTGGGTTTAAATGTACTCTAAGATGATGTACTTCTTAGCTACATGATCATTAATGAAATGGTGTCTCATATCTATGTGTTTGGTACGAGAGTGATGTATCGGATTTTTGAAGAGACAAATTGCACTTTGGTTATCGACCATGATAGGGCAAGTATCATAATTAATACCATAGTATTTTAGAGTGTGTCTCATCCAAAGGACTTGTGCACATGCAAGACCCATGGCAATATATCCTGCTTCGGTCATGGACAACGATACCGAGTTTTGCTTCTTGGAAAACCAAGAAACAATGGAATTTCCTAGAAAATGGCATGTGCCACTAGTACTCTTCCTTTCGGAATTGCATCCAGCAAAATCGGGATCACTTTATGAGATTAACTCATATGTGCTAGATTTAGGATAAAGTAATCCATAATCTAGTGTTTAATTGATGTAACGAAAAATTCGTTTAACAACACTCAAGTGTGATTCCTTAGGTCTAGCTTGATATCTAGCACAAAGACAAACTGAAAACATAATATCCGGCCTACTTGCGGTTAAATAAAGTAGACTACCTATTATACCTCGATATAGCCGAATGTCTACATCTTTCCCATTGTCCTTTTGCTTGAAGACGATTCCATCCCGAATCCCTCGATAAGCTCCTTGGTGTACTTGGTTTGGTGTATGAAAATTACATCCTTCATTTGCCAAATTTGAAGACCTAGAAAATAGTTGAGCTCACCCATGTGGATCATATCAAATTCTTCCTTCATAGATTTAGAAAATTCTTGGCAAAGATCATAGTTAGTAGATCCAAAAATAATATCATCTACATAAACTTGGATTAGAAGGATTTATTTTCATAATATTCTGTGAAAAGAGTAGAGTCAACTTTATTGGATCTGGATCTAAGCCTGGGGGTGGTGATTATGCTTATAAAAAATTCTCGTGCAACCCACGAGAAATCACACACAGTTAATAATCACAAGCATGGTAAATAAGAAGCAATCACAGAATACACACAGATATACCCTGGTTCGATCGTCCCATGACCTACTCTAGACCCCCAAGCAAATACTAGCATTAATATGTTCCTTTTGTACAACTACAATGGGTCCTGAGCTCCCTGGCCCCACCTAGAACGTACCATACTCCCCGAGTGCAGAACACTATCAACCTAGTAAATGCTCTATCTTGATAAGTCCTACTTGTCAAGACCCTCTTGTCTAGTCCCTGACTAAACATGTCCCAAAAGAACACACAAGCGGTAAAGTTTCCCCTACAGAGATCGTTACTACTACACACAAATAATAGTAAAAGAGTTTAGAAAAATCTCAGTGTGTAGGCGTAGTCGTCTCTGTCAATCTGCACGGGTCAGCTCTCGTCTGGCAAGAGGTAGTCGTCACGTCGTGCAAATCAAGTTGCGGCTCTTCTTGCAACTTGCGACCTTGGTATGCTTCCTTTGGCAACTTACGGCACTTGGACTCCCCTTTGGATGATGTCTCTGAATTTAGGCCCCTTGATGATGTAGTCTACTTTGATCTTGCCTTATGAAGGAGTCAGCAAGATGTTGTGGCACTCAAGAGGTCGACAGCCAAGAAGTCACTTGGAGATGCTCAATCAATGATAGGTCGACAAAGCTCTCTCCACCAGGTCGAAAACATGGATGCAGCAGTCTCCTAGGGTCGACAATATGATGCGGCTAGGATTGCACTGGTCGACAGATCAATAGAGTGCAGCTGCTAGGCAATATGGTCGGCAAGCAATAACTCCCTTGGTCAACAATTTTGGCCCTCTTGTACTTTTGCTTGCCAAAACAAAACCGCAACCAAGTATTTTAATAAATGCTCTGCTCCTTTAAAGATTTCGGCCTCTTCATTGGTTTTGCATTGCACCAGCTTACAAAAACAAAAAGAAATAAGTTTTTCACTTTTGAGTAATAATAATTGAAATAACAATGTAATGGTGCACTATCTCCCTCTCTTATGAAGTTTTTGCATTAATTCTCCATGCAAAGAAGAGTGCCTCTCTTTAATGAAAGTGCTCTCTTAATTCTCTCTGCACGTTGAACTTCTTTTTGTTGCTTTGGCATGGGGTGCTTAATTAATTCTGTACAAATTTGATTTGGTCTGAACACACATTATTATGCTTCTCATCAACCCTCAAACCCTCAGCCTTGAACTTGTTCTCTTTGCAGGCCTTTGATTCAATGATTCGGTGATAATTTTTACAGCCGCAACTTTTGACCCTGGGATCTTTTCTTCAGCCACACAAATATTGAAGACCTACAAAAGAACAAAAAACAAAAGTGAAGAGGAGAGTTAAAACTAAGAGTAAGTTGAATCTTTAATATCAAAAGTAAGAATTTTTCTCCCTTGTTGGAATTTTCGGCTTGCTCTTGAATAGGTTGTTGGCTTGATCAAATTCGGACTGCCTTAGGGAGCTCAAGTCAACAATTTTAGCCTCTCTTCTTTTTCTCCTTGGAACTTGTGAGGTCCCCCTTGTTTGATGCTTCAAAAATTGCGGCTATGGCTCTTTGGTTTGAGGATTGCTTGCAGCTACAAGGGTTGAAGATGATTGGCTTTGAGGATTTAGCTTGCATGA
This sequence comes from Scilla litardierei, assembly GCA_030789695.1. NCBI lineage: Eukaryota > Viridiplantae > Streptophyta > Magnoliopsida > Asparagales > Asparagaceae > Scilla > Scilla litardierei. The sequence goes on along the minus strand of CM061132.1, from coordinate 76,710,973 downwards.
ACTTGCCTTGGGAATATTTTTCTTGGCATCCGCATTTTCTCCTCTTTGATGCATGTTTATATATGGGGGTGCTAGGGTTTCATGCGATAAGAGGGATGACATGTGATGTCTAGGGGTCGGCTAGGGAGAGAGAGAGAGTAGGTCGGCATAGGGATTGGATGTGGATGGATGAGTATTTGACTAGAGGCAATCAATAGAATCCCTAAGATGTAGGGAATATGATATTCTTATTGATTTGATCACCTCTCTTTGAATATGAATAGGTAGAAGCAAATCCATCTAAATGATTTGATCTAATCCCCCTTGGAAGCAAATTGGCTCCATCTCTTTCCAAATTGACCAAGTCCAATTGCTTTGAAAATAGCACTTCCACTCTCTTCCAATTTGCTATATGAATATCAATTTCTCTACCATTTGACTTATTCATTTCTTTGAAGAATTGCCGCTTTGCCATTGCAGAAACACACTTAACACACACGTTAAATCATTCTTACACATTTGTTATCATCAAACTAGAGATATTAGATCGTTGTGTCCAACAATCTCCCCCTTTTGATGATGACAAACCAATAAAAGATTTGAGCAATGAGAAATGTGTGTGTGAAAGTGTGATGAAGGATGTAATGCATATGATGTATACAATGAGACGTTCAAGCATTACTAGCATGCACAACAATATAGCAATAGTGATAAGCATGATCCCCCTTTTTCAAGCTCCCCCTTGAACATGTATTTCTAGTGCTCCCCCTTCAACAAATAATACCAAATCTTTTTTTCTCAACTTTTCTCCCCCTTTGTTATCATCAAAAGCGTATTAATGAAGTCAATCAAATATCACATGTAAAAATAAAGTATTATAAATTATAACTAGCACTTTCATGTCATTCTTCATAGAGTAGGCAATTCACGTTCAATGAAAATTGCAATTTAGACTTCAACACCATTGTGTAAGTGTGATAATTAAACATTGAAGTACAAAGGGAGATTCAATCAAGAACATCAACCAAAACCGATCCAAATTTTCTATTTAACATGAATATCACCTAGGATTGATTTTTTCCACCTCATTAGAAATGAGTTCAATGTACCAAACCCCAAAACATAGCATATAAGGACTCTTAGATGTGGGGGTGGCATTGCTTGACAAGTAAAGAACACCAACACTAAAGATTACCTATAAAGCTTATGTTGGATACTCGTGGGTATTGTACTTGCCATGAATTGTATCCATTTTACATATGGAGAAATATTCATATCCTTTTCATTTTTGTAGCATTAATACCAATTCTTTTTAGCTCAATTTTTATTCATGGCAATACACATTATATCCCTTAGATTATTCGGTTATTATCATCCTACATTCACTTTCCATTATTCATAAAAAGAATCTCCAAAAGTACACCAAGTTTAATAGTCGTGGAAGTAAGCATGTAGGTGTAGAAATCAAATTATTCATTTCATGAAACATGTCATTGCTACTAAATAAAGTCTAACATGCGCATGTAGCTATAACAATAATAGAATGATTTCTACAAGGATATGAATGGTCATACAATAATACCACTTCTAATGATTCATAAAGAGGTATTCATTAAATTAAGTACAATTTTTTATTATTCTTTTATAATTAACTAAAACAAACTAAGATGCAAACAAACAAGCACACAAATAAGAAATAAATCAAGCACACACAAAAATCTATGAAGGTATGCACAGAATGCAAAGAGAAAATAAATATACCGTCGCGTTGCCATTTGACTAAGAAGCTAAAAATAAGGCTTTCAATTCATTGCTCCTCGCCAAATCTCCATCTTAACTACATAAAAGGTGTCACGTGTGACCTTGGAATCCAACAAGGTCCACTAGTGTTAGTCATCATAGTTTTAGAAACCCACACTTGTTTGAACTTTATGTTTGTGTTCCTAAACTTACAATAATAGGATGTGTGACCAACGCTATCACAAGTAAAGCACTTTTCATGCATATTTTTAACAATAGAAGGCACATTGTGAATTTTCTTAAATTTAGGATTTTCAACATTTTTCAAACCAAATCCACGTCCACGTCTATTATTTCCATATAATTGATTTCCAAGAATGATATCTAAAAATTGTTTTCCTATGGAAGATTTCTTAATAGACAATTCAAGACTAGAGAATTTGGATTTCAACAATGCATTCTCATTCACAAGCAAAGTACAGTTACTTATAAAAGCTTTTTTGTTTTCATCTTCTTTCTTTTCAAATTCAACCATTTTTCTTTTAAGCTCGTTATTTAGCATGCACAATTTATCATTAAGCTCTCTAATCATATAATCCCTTTCAGTTTTAAGCTAAAATAAATCTTGCTTAAGCATGCTAATCTTATTCAATAAGGAAGGACAAGAAAGACAAGCAGCTTTTTCAGATGAGCTAGATTTTTCCCTTTTTAACAAGTTAATGGTTGATTTGCATGCAACAAGTTCCTCTTTTAAAATTTTAGATTCTTCAAACATGTCACAATTTTCTTTTTACAATTCAAAGCAAGAATTTCTATAGCACTCAACAGTATTATCTAGCTCATCAATTTCTTCTTGCATTTTCTTAAAGAGTTCTGCTTTAGTATAGGATATTACCTCATCGTTCCTTGCCATTAAGCAGAGGGAGGAGTGTGATTCATTCTCCTGGAGCTCATCTCCACTATCCATGTCCCACGTTAGCACTACGGCTTTTCCTTTCTCTTTTACAACCTGAGCCGTCTCTTGTGGGCAATTCCTCGCATAATGTCCCTTCCTCCTGCATTTAAAACATTCAACTTTATCATTAGTAGTATTCTGTTCAGAAGTATTTCTAGCAGGATTATATTTATTGGAGTGATTAAACCTTTGTGCGATCTCAGCTCTTCCTTTCTTTGTTTTGATGTATCTACTGAATCCTCTTACCATAAGAGCATGCTCCTCCTCATCGCTGTCATCCTCACTAGCTTGAAGAGCTAGTAGTTTTGGAGCTTTATCCTTTGGTTCAGGTTTCTCTCTTTCTTCAATGTTCAGCAACTCAAGCTCAAGGGACATTAGGTTGCTTATTATGTCATCCATCCTCATCTGTGATAGATCTTTCGCTTCTTGGATGGCAGTGACTTTAGGCCTGAAAGATCTTGGCAACGCTCTTAATATTTTTCTCACCTGTTCAAGGCTAGAATATGGCTTACCGAGCGAGCTAGACTTGTAGAAGATGTTGGTGAACCTCGTAAACATCTCTGATATGGACTCTAATGGTAGCATGCGAAAGCTCTCGTACTCTGTGCTCAGAAGCGCAAGTCTAGACTCCTTCACCTGTGACGTTCCCTCGTGCGTCACCTCCAATGTATGCCATATTTCCTGCACAGATAGACAGTGTGAGATGCGATTGAATTCAGATTTATCTAATGAACAAATAAGGGTATTCATTGCTTTAGCATTTAGAGCATAAAGTCTCCAATCATTGTCATCCCTTTTATCATCAGGTTTAAGCATATCAACATCTCCAACGCTAATGATAGGTGGCTTATAGAGTTTTTCAACAATTTACCAAGCTTTATAATCAACAGATATAAGGTAGATTCTCATTCTATTTTTCCAATATGCATAATCTACACCATTAAATCTAGGGGGGACGTGATATGGACTGACCCTCAGCAAAAGAACTATCAATGGGGTTCATGGTCAATCCTAGGCTAGATCCTAATAAACTGGCTCTGATATCACTTGTTGGATCTGGATATAAGCCGAGGGAGGTGAATATGCTTATAAAATATTCTCGTGCAACCCACAAGAAATTACACGCAGTTAATAATCACAAGTAGGGTAAATAAGAAGTAATTACAGAATACGCACAGATATACCCTGGTTCGGTCGTCCCACGACCTACTCCAGGTCCCAAGCAAATACTAGCATTAATATGTTCCTTTTGTACAACTACAATGGGTCCTGAGCTCCTGCCCCCCACCTAGAACATACCGCACTCCCCGAGTGCAGGACACTATCAACTTAGTAAATGCTCTATCATGACAAGACCCACTTGTCAAGACCCACTTATCTAGTCCCAGACTTAACACGTCCTAAAAGAACACACAAGCGATAAAGTTTTCCCGACAGAGATCGTTACTACTACATACAAATAATAGTAAAAGAGTTTAGAAAAATCTCAGTGTGTAGGCGTAGTCGTCTCTGTCAATCGGCACGGACCAGCTCTCATCTGGCAAGATGTAGTTGTCACGTCGTGCAACTCAAGTTGCGGATCTTCTTGCAACTTGCAACTTTGGTATGCTTCCTTTGTCAACTTGCGGCACTTGGACTCCCCTTTGGATGATGTCTCTGAATTTCAGCCCCTTAATGATGTAGTCTATTCTGATCTTGCCTTACGGAGGAGTCAGCAAGATGTTGTGGCACTCAAGGGGTCGACATCCAATAAGTCACTTGGAGATGGCTCAAGCAATGACAGGTCGGCAATGCTCTCTCCACTAGGTCAGCAATAAGGATGCAGCAGTCTCCTAGGGTCGGCAATGTGATGTAGCTGCACTGGTCAACAGATCAATAGAGTGCGGCTGCTAGGCAATGTGGTCGACAAGCAATAACTCCCTTGGTCAACAATTTCGGCCCTCTTGTAGTTTTGCTTGCCAAAACAAAACCGCAACCAAGTATTTTAATAAATGCTCTGCTCCTTTAAAGATTTCGGCCTCTTCATTGGTTTTGCATTGCACCAGCTTACAAAAACAAAAAGAAATAAGTTTTTCACTTTTGTGTAACAATAATTGAAAGAACAATGTAATGGTGCACTATCTCCCTCTCTTATGAAGTTGTTGCTATAATTCTCCATGCAAATAAGGGTGCCTCTCTTTAATGAAAGTGATCTCTTAATTCTCTCTGCACGTTGCACTTCTTTTTGTTGCTTTGACCTGGGGTGCTTAATTAATTCTGTACAAATTTGATTTGGCCTGAATACACATCATTAAGCTTCTCATCAACCCTCAAACCCTCAGCCTTGAACTTGTTCTCTTTACAGGCCTTCGATTCAATGATTCAGTGATAATTTTTACAGCCGCAACTTTTAACCCTGTGATCTTTTCTTCAATCGTACAAATATTGAAGACCTACAAAACAACAAAAAACAAAAGTGAAGAGTAGAGTTAAAACTAAGAGTAAGTTGAATCTTTAATATCAAAAGTAAGAATTTTTCTCACCTTTTGGAATTTTCGGCTTGCTCTTGAATTAGTTGTTGGCTTGATCAGATTTGGACTGCCTTAGGGAGCCTAAGTCAACAATTTTGGCCTCTCTTCTTTTTCTCCTAGGAACTTGTTAGGTCCCCCTTAATTGATGCTTCAAAGATTGCGGCTATGGCTCTTTGGTTTGAGGATTGCTTGTTGCTACAAGGGTTGAAGATGATTGGCTTTGAGGATTTAGCTTGCGTGAACATGCCTTGGGAATATTTTCTTGGCCTCCCTCTTTTCTCCTCTTCGATGCATGTTTATATATGGGGATGCTAGGGTTTCAAGTGGCAAGAGGGATGGCATGTGATGTATTGGGGTCGGCTAGGGAGAGAGAGTAGGTCGGCATAAGGATTGGATGTGGATGAATGAGTGTTTGACTAGAGGCAATCAATAGAATCCCTAAGATGTAGGGAATATGAGATTCTTATTGATTTGATCACCTCTTTTTGAATATGAATACGTAGAAGCAAATCTATCTAAATGATTTGATCTAATCCCCATTGGAATCAAATTGGCTACATCTCTTTCCATATTGACCAAGTCCAATTGCTTAGAAAATAGCACTTCCTCTCTCTTCCAATTTGTTATATATGAATAGCAATTTCTCCACCATTTGACTTATTCATCTCTTTGAAGAATTACCGCTTTGCCATTCCTGAAACACACTTAGCACACACGTTAAATAGTTCTTACACGTTTGTTATCATCAAACTAGAGATACTATTTCATTGCGTCCAACAAACTTCACCCATTTTAACACCTAAATCCAAAAGAAATATTTTGAGTCGATCATATCAAGCTCTAGGAGCTTGTCTCAACCCATATAATGCTTTCTTAACTTTAAAAATGTGGTTTGGAAATTTTTTCTGTATAAAACTGGGTGGTTGTGAAACATAAACTAATTCACTAACAAAACCATTTAAAAATGCACATTTGACATCCATTTAATTAAGTTTGAAATTCTTATGGGATGCAAACGATACACGTAATCTAATGGCTTCTAATCTAGCTACGGGAGCAAAAAATTCTTCGAAGTCAATACATTCTTCTTGTTGGTAACCTTGAGCTACTAACTTTGCTTTGTTCCTTGTGATCATCTCGTTTTCTTCCGTTTTGTTCTTGAATATCCATTTTGTCCCAATGACTTGGTGACCAATTGGAAGAGGGACGAGCTCCCAAACTTCATTCCTTTCGAATTTCATGAGCTCCTCTTCCATTGCTACTATCCACGAGCTATATTCACACGCTTCTTGGATGTTCTTTGGCTCAATGGTAGAGACAAATGCACAATGAGAGAATTCATCAATCCATGACCTTGTTCAGACACCCACTCTAATATCTACAATTATTTGGTCATGTGGGTGGTCCGAAGGGTTGGATAAGCGTTGGAAATACCTGAATTACTAGGAAAAATCTCAACATTTTCATTTGTAATGTTAGTCTCAATAACATCATCAATTTTAACATTACTAATTGAATCAAATAAAACATCTACACTATCAACATCAACATCAGGAACATCAAAATCTTCATTAAAAGAAACGTGTAGTGATTCCTCAACCATTGAAGAGTTTTTGTTGAATATCCGATAGGCTTTGCTACGTGTGGAATATCCAACAAAATTTCTTCATCGGTTCTTGGCTCAAATTTGTCTAAATTACCAAACGTGTTCTTTATAAAACATTTTGAACCAAAGACTCGAAAATACTTAACTTGCAGCTTTTTATCATACAATAGTTCAAAACAAGTTTTGTTTGTACGGGGCCTCACTAGGATCCTATTAAGCACATAACATGCCGTGTGCATTGCCTCCACCCAAAATTGAAGTCTAAGATGACTATCATGGATCATGGTGCATTCACACTCAATAAGAGTCCTATTCTTTCTCTCAACAACACCATTTGTGGTGGTGTTCGAGGAAAAGAAAAGTTGTGAGTAATCCAATTATCATTACAAAACTTAGAGAAAAGTTCATTCTCAAATTCCCCTCCATGATCACTGCGAATAGTGATAATGGTGGTTCCTAAGAGATTTTGGATTTTCTTGGAAAATTTGGTAAACTCATCAAAGGCTTCATTTTTATTAGTTAAAAATGATATCCAGGTAAATCTAGAAAAGTCATCTACAATGACTAATCCATAATGTGCATTTCCTAAAGATGCAACTCTAGTAGGCCCAAATAAACCTAAATGAAGTAAATCTAGGGGCCTCTTAGAAGTTATGCCATCTTTAAGTTGAAATGATGATTTACAAGTTTGCTTCGTTGACATGAATCATAAAAGCTTTTCTTACTAAATGAAATCTTCGGAAAACATTTAACTAAATCATGCTTAGCTAATTTATAAAGATGCTTAAATGGACATGCCCAAAACGGCGATGCCATAATAGTTGTTCATTTGTGTGTGCAACTAAGTAATAATCTAAAGATTGAGGCATATTTAAAATGTATATATCTTTATGTCTAATGCCGAAAATAAAACACATGAATCATTATCAACTATACTACACAAACCTTCTCCAAAGTTAACATTGTAACCTTTGTCACAAAGTTGACTTATGGAGATGAGGTTATGAAATAAACCTTCTACTAAATAGACATTATCACTTAAAGGTTTGGATGGTTTACCGACTTTGCCTACTCCAATAATGGTTCCCTTTTGATCGCCTCCAAAGGTGGTCGTTGCACCGTCCTTGATGCTGATCACTTCGGAGAGCAAAGAGGGATCTCTCGTCATGTGCTTGGAGCAACCTCTGTCGAGAATCCATCCTTTCTTCTTAGAGCTAATATTGATTTTCTTGCTCTTTTTCTTTTTATTGGGTACCTACATATTATACCACAAGCTCATGGTACCCAAGCTTGTTGGGTCCAAGGGGATTAGCCCTTTGGAAACCAAGTCCAAATGGACTTTAGCTTTCCAACATAGTTATCACAATTTACAACATTTTTAAAATATGATTTTATGTAAGCATTCCTATCATGAATGCTAGTGTCCTTAGGCCCAAATTGTGTATGTGTTGGGTGTCCTTTTCCTAGTTGCATGCACATGAGTTTATTGTCTATGTGATGCATGATGCTTAGGAGCATGAGATCTAACATAGGAAAATGGAGGAGGATATGCATGAGATATATGATGGTCATGAGGCATATAATGAGCATGCATATGTTGTGGTGCATATGGATCATACATATGATGTGGAGGACATGGATGAGCATACATATAAGGATGATGTGTATGAACATTTGAATGTGGAGGAGCACATGCATGCAGATTTCTCATGTGTGGTTTATGTTCGTTGGTGTGGAGCATAAAACTCATCATATGTGTTCATAGGTGTAGTAGGAGTATTCCTACGTGGGTGAGTGTTAGTGTATATAAAAGCATGTCCCTTCTTTTGATTTCCACCCTTGGGGGGTTTCTTGGCAAAAGAGGGATTTTGTGGAGTAGTGACTTTCTTTGTAGGTTTGCTACACATTGTGTTTCTGTCATTACTTGTGGATGCACCGGAGGATGGCCACACAAAGTCTATAGTTACACCACTATAGGAGGTGTGTGATTTGGATGCATTTGCTTCCGAATAACCAAGCCGAACACGATGTGTGGCCAGAAATTGGTTTGAAAGCAACTCATCCAATTATCCTTTCCCTTCGTTAAATCTTTTAACTTTAGAGGATAAGTTCATATTTCTCCCTAAGGGAAGAAATAGAAGTGTCCAAGGTGGACAGACGTGTGGTGAGCGCTTGCACTTGGGTTTTGAGAGATTTATTTTCAATACTCAATTGTGTGTTTTCTGATAGTAGATCATTACTATCTTCAAGAGATACATGATTTAATTGAGATTTGAAGGAATTCACCTCATTTCTCAATGTACTATTTTGAGAAATCAAATTTGCTTTCTCAAGTGTGAGTGTTTCAACAATGGTGTCATTGTTGGTGATGGATGGCATGGATGATTTACTAGCATTTAATTCCTTAGACTTTATATATTTAAGCATACGAGATTGATACTTAGAAAATAACTCTTCATTAGCTATTCTAAGTTCATCCATTGTTACTTCGGGTTCTTAACTCTCACTAGAGCTTCCATCGGAGAGTGTATCCTCACATGCCATGAAGCACATATGTGCACTCTCACCCTTCTTATCCTCAGATTTGCTTGAAGAATCCCCACTCAAGTCATCGAAAGTGCCAACGAGTCCTTTCTTCTTATCGTTCATGAATTTGTCGGACCTGTGGTACTTCCGTGCTTTCCACTTCTCCCTGTTCTTTAGCATTGGACAATCCTTCTTGATGCGCACTGACTTATTGCACTTAAAAAAAAGAGAAGAAGAATTTTTAGTGGAATCGAATTTAGATTTGGATGGGAATTTACCTTTGCGAAAGAAGGCTGGAACTTCTTTACCATGAGCGCCATTTCTGCCCAATCCATCTCATTATCGGACTCATCACTATCGAAGGATGAAGAGAGGTAGCTTTGAATGCTAATACCTTCCTCTTTACCTCAATTGGCTTCATCATTCCTCTAATCTTCTAATTCTAATACCTTCTTCTTTACCTCCATTGGCTTCATCATTCCTCTAATCTTCAATCGGTTCTCCCTTCTCACTTCATAAGACATGAAAGTACCAATGAGGTTCACCACGGTGTAGCTCTTCATGTCTTTGACCTCCTCAATAGCAATTGCTCTTCTTTCCCATTTTGATGTCATTGACATGATAATTTTCCTCGCCTTCTCTTGTTGTGTGTATGTCTGTACAAGAGCTTCAAGATCATTGGTGATGTCGGTGAAGCGACCATACATCAAGGCAATGTTATCATCTTCTAGCATTTGAAACATATCGAAGTTTTGTATAGCAACATATAATTTTGACAACTTTACCTTGTTGGTCACTTCGTGGGTGACAATGAGATGGTTCCTTATTTGATATGCACTCTTAAATGTGCATATCTTGTTGAACTTATTGGGATCCAAAGCACAATGAAGAGAGTTCATTACTTTGGCATTATTCACCTCGACGGACTTCTCGGCAGAGGTCCATTTGTCGAAATCCTCTTCTGTAGGCTCTACGTATACCATATGGACGATTCTCCATAGAGAAACACTCATAAGGAACGTCTCCATCAGACACTTCCAATAGCCGAAATTTGTGCCATTGAAATGCAAAGGATGAATCGTAAAGTGTCCTTCGAAGATGGAAGAAGCACCATCACGATCGTGATTGTTGTAGGAAGGAGGTGGAGGAACGTTGTTGTTGTTGGATGCCATAGCTATAACCTTGTGCTCTGATACAAATTGTAAGGACACTGGCTATGAGGAAAACACTAAAAGGCGGGTTGAATAGTGTTTATAAAATTAATTAAGAAATTACGCCTAATTAAAATCCTAATGCAACAAAGATGCGAAATTAAATGAAACAACAAATAAGCAATGCAATCACAAGGATGTTTCAAGGGTTCGGATTACCCAAGTCAACCCCGACTTTTTCCCGGTAATCCTACGTCCCTTCCACCCGGGATACCACTCGGATACTCAGGTTAGAACCCTGACTGGAGGTTTCCTTTCAAACCACTTGTAGCAACCCTACAAGTGGAATCAGTACAAGATTGATGTCCTTGAATCCCACAACTTGAGATCAAGCAAACCACTCTCGCAAATCGAGAGTAAAACCAAATTACGAAAGTTATAATTTGAAATAACACTTACAAATCACATATTCCTTGAAGTAGAACTTGAAAGAGCAAAGTGATTGGAGTATTGATCTCTTCCAATAAGAGAGAGTAGCCTTTGTACTTGTCTTGAGCAAAGCTAGAGGACGAGGAAATGATTCTACTTGGAAGATAAGATGAGATTGGAATTCTAGGGCTGTGAGAAATGAGAGCTTAAGAGCTTAGAGATGAATGCTTGAATGTTTAAGAGGTTGATCAAGAAGATCTAAATGGAACAATAGCAGATCTCTTTATAGGTTCTCTAAAACCCTCAAAGGAAATGCCCAAAAGCCCCTTCAAAATCCTTGAGAAAAACAGATTAATTTTATAGGCAGGACATGCGACTGATAAAGAATGGGCAGTCGCCTGCTGCACTGTGTCAGAGGGTATGTGAGAATTAAAACGGTAACTTACCACATAGGACAGGCGATTGATGAAGGTTGGACATAAGCCTGAAAACAGACATGCGCCTAAGAAACCTTCAACATGCGTCTGAGTGGCAAAGTGCAAAAGTTGACAATTGTCAAGAATTCTGGGCAGCAGGATAGGCGACTGATGTGGTATCCACAGGTGCATGTGCCATGGGCATGCGACTAGGAAACCAATGTCAGTCGTCTTTTGCACAAGTGCGTAACATGCCAAAAATAATGTTCCGGGCAAGTGATGGACAGACGACTATAGTGGTATTGACAAACGCCTATGCCATAGGTGGGCACTTGTAAAACCTACTTACATTGCATGCAGGCACTAGTGCTAAAGTTGACAAATCTTGGGATCTTTGGGCAAGTTGAGACATGCGACTGACTAACAAGTCACAGGCGCCTGAAACTAGCCAGGCGCCTGTACATTATACATCAGTCGCCTATTAGATTGAATACAGAAAACCCAAAGAATCAAGTCAAAAGTGTGTGCATATCAGAAGAATGTAAAACTAATCACAATCGACTGTATTAAGACAAGCACCTGTAAATTGTTCTTTAATCACCTGTCGGAAGACTAAAATGCACAACTTAGTTAATAAAGAGCGCACATCATCTTCCTCGCTGCCAAGCATCCCCATCTTCCTCGTCACGCGGTGGAAGTACTCTCCACTTATGTCGGCAACATCATCATCGTCATCTTGTTGCTACCGAGCTCATCACCCTCCTGCCGTTCTCCCGTGTCAACGTAGAGAAGTGCAGCTGTCTTGAAGTTCTTTAAGAGGCTGTCAAAGCTTCGTCATCTTGCCGTAGTCGGGAGTTCTTCAAGCACGTCATCCCACTACCAAGCAACGTGAAGTCATGCCCTGCCATCTCCTCTTGCCATCGAAGCTCTTCCTGCTGTCGAAATCAGACCGCTGGCGAGACTTCTATTGCAGCCGTCGACCCATCTCCAAGCCACCACGATCCTCTTGCTGTCGGCATTTGAGACCCACACTGTTGACCTCACTTCTTGCCAAGGAGAGATCGAAAGCTGCTGTGTGATCATCCCGTTGCCGTCAAGAAGAGCAACAAGTCGGAGCTACCATCGAAGTAGAAGTGCCGCCATCGGAGTAAAGCCATCGGAGAAGGCGAAGCCCATGCTTGAGCTCTCCGTGCTGTCGTAGGGTTGAAGGAGTCCACACAAAATTTTTTTTTCCATGCCGTGAATTCGAGAGCAATCAGAAAGTGCTAACGTGGACGGATCCCATGCAAACGAAGAGAAGCTGACGTGTAAAAGATTAAGTGATTGCTATGTGCACTGGCCAAATAAAATTTAGTTTGTACTGGAATTTCTTTACGCATAGACCAATTTGCTACATTACTTTGCGGGGCTACAGATTGAGATCCAGGAGTCAGATCGAGACACTGTTTGCGTCAGACTGAAGCAGACGATGTGCTGATTGACAGAGTCGACTACACAGGCACGAACTGAGCATTTCTAAACTCTTTACTCTTTATATGTGTGTATTAGTGTATCGATCTCTATAGGGGAAACTTTACCATTTTGTTTCTTTTGGGGACTTCACTGGTTGTGGCTAGAGAAGAGGGTCTTGACGTGTTGTAGCAGTCAAGATACGCATTTACTAGGTTAATAGTGTTCTGCACTTTGCTGAATGTGGTACTTTCTAGGTGGGGAGTTGGAGCTAGGACCCTATTGTAGTTGTACAAAAGGAATATAATAATTCTATTATTTGCTTGGGGGCTAGATGTAGGTCGTTGATGCGACCGAACCATGGTAAATCTATGTGTACTCTGTGATTGCCTCTTATTTATTCTGCTTGTGTTTTTAACTGCATGTGATTTCTCGTGGGTTGCACGCGAATATTTTTATAAGCCTATTCACCCCCCTCTAGGCTAGGATCCAGATCCAACAAGTTGTATCAGAACAGGTTTTAGGATCTAGCTTAGGATTGACCATGAATCCCATTGATAGTGCTTTTGCTGAGGGTCAGTCCATATCACATCCCCCTAGATTTAACGGAGTAGATTATGCTTATTGGAAAAATCGAATGAGAATCTACTTAATTTATATCGATTATAAAGCTTGGCAAATTGTTGAAAAAGGCCATAAACCACTTGTCATTAAAGTTGGAGATGTTACGATGATTAAACCTGATGATAAATGGGTTGACAATGATTGAAGACTTTACTCTCTTAATGCTAAAGCTATGAATGCTCTCATTTGTTCATTAGATAAATCTGAATTCAATCGTATCTCACATTGTCTAACTGCGCAGGAAATATGGCATACATTGGAGGTGATGCACGAGGAAACGTCACAGGTGAAGGATCCTAGACTTGCACTTCTGAGCACAGAGTACGAGGGATTTCACATGCTACCATCAGAGACGATATCATAGATGTTTGCATGGTTCACCAATATCGTCTACAAGTCTAGCTCGCTCGGTAAGCCATATTCTAGCCTTGAATAGGTGAGGAAGATATTAAGAGCACTGCCAAGCTCTTTTAGGCCTAAAGTCACTGCCATCCAAGAAGCGAATGATCTATCACAGATGAGGGTGGAGGACTTGATAGGTAACTTAATGTCACATGAGCTTGAATTGCAAAATATTGAAGAAAGAGAGAAACCTGAGGAGAAGTAAAAAGCTTCAAAGCCACTTGTTCTGAAAGCTAGCAAAAATGAAGATGAGGAGGAGGAGATAGTGCTAATGGTTAGAAATTTCAGAAAGTACGTCAGAACTCCTAAAGGAAGATCAAAAATGCATAAAAGGTTCATTCACTCTAACACTTTTAATTATGATAAAAATTCTTCTGAATAAGATTCTTCTAATAGAGTTGAATGCTTCAAATGCAGGAAAAATGGACACTTCACGAATCAATGCAGACAAGAGACTGCTCAGGTTGCTAAAGATAAAGAAAATGCCAAGGTGCTAACTTGGGACATGGCCAGCAAAGCTGAGGATGAGGATGAAGAGATTGTTGCCCACTCCGCTGTCGTCTGCTTAATGGAAAAGAACGATGAGGTAAATTCCTTCACTAAAGCTGAATTATTAGATGTTTGTAAAAGAATGCAAAATGTGATTAATGAGCTAGAACTCACGTTAAATGACTATAAGAATGCTAGCTTTAAATTACAAAAAGAAAACTGTGACATTTCTGATGAAGTAGATATTCTTAAAGAGAAACTTGTTGCATGTAACGCTAAAATTGTGTCACTAGAAAAAGAAAAAATCTAGCAAGCCTGAAAAAGCTACTTGTCTTTCTTGTCCTTTCTTATTGAATGATATTAGCATGCTTAAGCAAGATTTATTAAAGCTTGAAACTGAAAAGAATTATATGATTGAAGAGCTTAATAAAAAATGTGCATCTTAAATAATGAGCTGAAAAAATGGATGATTTTAAAAAGAAGGAAGATGAAAAAAAAGCGAGCTTTTATAAGTAAGTGTACTTTGCTTGTGGATGAGAATAAATTATTAAAATCCAAAGTTTCTAGTCTAGAATTGTCATTAAGAAAATTTTCAATTGGTAAACATTCGTTGGATACTATACTTGAAAATCAATTATATGGCAATAATAAAAGAGGACTTGGATTTGATTCTAAAAATGCTAAAAAGCCTATTTTTAAGAAATTTCACAATGTGCCTTCTATTGTGAAAAATATGCATGCAAAGTGCTTTACTTGTGATAGTGTTGGTCACACATCCTATTATTGTAAGTTTAGGAATACAAACATAAAGTTCAAATAAGTGTGGGTTCCTAAAACTTTGATGACTAACACTAGTGGACCTTGTTGGATACCATGGTCACACTTAACATCTTTCATGTAGGTGGGATGAAGATTTGGCGAGGAACAATGAATTTATAGTCTCATTTTTAGCTCCTTAGTCAAATGACGACGCGAAGGTATATTGTTTCCCTCTTTACATTCATTGCATACCTTCATAGATCATTTTGTGTGCTTGATTTAATTCTTGTTTGTGTGCTTGTTTGTGTGCTTGTTTGTGTGCTTTTTTAGATTTGTTTTAGTTTATTATAAAAGAAAAACAAAAAAATTGAAAAAAAAAACAGAATCAAAAACAAAAAAACATTTGTTCTTAATGAATACCTCTTTATGATTCATTATAGGTGGTATTTTTTGAATGTTCATTCATATCCATTGTAGAAATCATTGTATTATTGTTATGGCTACATGAGCATGTTAGAATCTATTTAGTAGCCATGAAATGAATAATTTGATTTCTACACCTACATACTCAGTTCCACGAATATTAAACTTGTTGTACTTTTGGAGATTCTTTTTATGAATATTGGAAAGTGAACGTACGTTGATAATAACTGAATTATCTAAGGGATATGATGTGTATTGCCATGAGTAAAAATTGAGCACAAAAAGAATTATAAATGAAAAAAATATTATATGAACATTGCTCCGTAAGAAAAATGGATACAATTCATGGCAAATACAGTACCTACGAGCATCCTGAAGGGTTTTCTAAGACTCTTAGAGCACAAAAACTCTATTCCCGTCCTAAGTTGGACGGAACATAAACATAAAATGCAGCGGAAAAATTATGTTAATCTAATTAACATGCAGCTCTAAGGAACCAGACCCTCTTAGCCAGAATCTTTGCCAACTCAGGGTGGATCTGACCACCCCAAGAGGGATCTAAACTACTGCAAATAATTAAAACAAAAGCTTCTAAAAACATAACCGAAATCTTGACCCTGGGGCAGGCAAGATGTTCTGCACCGTCTTCCAAGCTGCTCCCCATCCCACGCTGAGCTGCTCCTCAAACCGCTCCTCGAACCGCTCCGTATCCCGAGGCGAGCAATCCTCATGTCGTCGAGCCAACCATGCATCGAAGAAATTTCCACGCGAGTGAAAGCCTTCGCCAAGATTTTGGATCCGAATCCGAACTCCTTTGTGGCTTTGCTAGAGCCCTCAAGGGTAAGGCAGAAATATAGGAATATAGAGAATATTAATTTAAGCCTAGATCCGAGCGTGCTCCAACATTTATGAGAGCCGCTCAAATCTGGAGCTTGGGACGAGTTTGGAGGAAGGGGATGCCCCTATTTATATAGGCGGCAGACTCTTCCCTTTTCTGCACAACCGATGTGGTACTATTAAATTAGAGTTAATTAAATCAAGTTAGTTTCCCTTTCACAAAGTGCAAACTTCCGTGAATTTTAACTCCCTCACCGTTGAGATTCATGATTAATACAACCTATCAATTCGAAGGGTGTTCAACAGTGAACGCATAGGAAAAACGGCGAGTCAATCGGAGTCCGTTTGACCCTCCAATTGATCGCCCAAAGTTCAGCCCAATGCTTGTTTTTCGCAAAAACTGAGCCGTCAAAAAATGCCCACTGCCTTAGGGTTCTGCACCCTGTGGTGGGGCCCAGCCTGTGGGCCCAATTGGTCAAAACCTGCTGACTGGGTGCCTGCCAGACCTGGACCTGGTGCTAGGGCCGCCTGGGCCCAGGCCCAGGCGTCAGGGCCTGGGCCTGGGCCGGGCACCCCGGCCCAGGCGGGCCGGGGTGCCCAGGCCCAGGGGGGCCCTGGCTTTGCTGGGCCTGGCCAGGAGTCCAGGCCAGACCCAATCTGGCATGTGTCTACCTGGTCTGACCTGGCCTGACCCGGTGTCTGCCTGGTCTGACCTCGTCTGACCCGGTCTGACCCATAGACCTGTTTTGAGCATAAGTTGGGCATATGGCGTCCGATTTGGACGCCGTTCGAACCTGGGCATAGACCGGGACATTCCCGTCTTACCCGTGAACTTTTCCTTGCGTTTATTATATTAAATATGGTCTTAAACAATTTAAGACACATTTAACCTCTATTGCATCATATGCAAATTAGTCCATATCAAAACTTAAATTATCATTTGTATCAAAAACAAATGATCTGAGGGCATATCCCTCTACATCTCCCACTTGCACTCAGGCTCATTTATCCTGAATGCAGGAGATTATTGCAAACATCTTTTGCAATATTTTATCCCTTGCATCAAATGCATATTCGCCCTAATGTTTCTACCTATTACTAGACGAAGGTCGCACTCTATGTGGGACCCTATAGCATGACCCTTACAACAGGTTGGGCTCGAAGCCCTATACGACGGTGACCACGAGTAGTGGTGGCCGTCCCTGCTTCAGAATCATAATTATGTGGTTATCTCATCTACATGAGTATCGTCGGGACCACCCTGACTGTGTCCGTGATGAATTCTGCAGTTTTAGTCTCTTCGTTTAAACTATGTCGTGTAGATCAAGTCTAGGGTACGGTCAAACTGTCAGCCCCAATAACTTGAATTCAGTTAGTTTCTATCGATCTTTAGTCAACTAATGTTGGACTTCTTCCAACATACTATGATGAGAGATTTCACTAAAGACCAAACTAACTCTACGACATTAACTCCCATTGACCGGGAGAGAAGAATCCCTTCTTGGTCATTACTCTCCTCGTACGTTTCAAGTGACACCCAATTAATGACCTTTCGACAGGCCTAGCCTCGAAGCTAGGTCAGTGATTTAAGTGGCATCGTTCACGCACAGTTCGTAAAATGACCTCAAGTCAAAAGACCAACTTGCCTATCATCACTAAGAGTTATCATTGACAGATTGGTCAATATAACCATATGATAACTCTTGTGGATCGTTCAGTGAACTCATTCTCTAATGAGCACCTGTGTCTCGTCTTTGACTTCGCCAAGTCAAGTGATCATGAGATCATCACCACCGCTAAACGGTGAAGACTAAGACACAATGGTCTATCCACTGTTTCGATATCCTTGTCTCGAAACATCTACGAGCACGAACCCTTTTAGACTTATGTTACAGACGGTCAAACATTTCTCCATTATCGAGATACTCATCTCGGTACATGTTTGACCTTGCATAAAGTCTCAGGACTTTACCTAAGTTAATATCTAATGTTAACTACATTATAATATAACTTAGATAAATTATTACCAAACAGCTTACTGTTATTTCGAACAACACATTTGTGCTATACACACAGAGATAAATAGCCTCGAGGGCATCATCTCTCTACATCTCCCACTTGCACTCAGGCCCATTTATCTCGATATCTCATAACGTTTTTACACATAAGTTTTTCAAGACTTCATGTGGTAGAGCCTTCGTGAGTGGATCTGCTAAACCGTCTACTGTATAGACTTAATGGGTTTCTATGTTCATGTTAGACCAACCATTTGAATCTCATTCAAATAATTCACTTGGTCTTTCGGAATCCATAATATTTTTATTTCCTTGGATCTTTATCCAGTTCATCGTACCTTATGACAATAATTTTAAATTTGTTATTGGTCATTTCAAATGGCTCATATCTATTTTTGATAAAGTGTCAAACTTTTTGATTACTTTGTCAAAATAAATGTTCCATCCCTTTGATGCCTCACATGTAATTTATATGCTCCAACTGACCTTGAAAATTTTGTGGCTAATTCATATAAGTTGGTTCATCTAAATCATATTTAGAAAAACGAACTTATAAGTGAATGCTCAAATTTTCTTGGTCAACATAAGCGTTTACATCGAGTTTTATCCGAGTAGATCTGTACACATCTGCTGGTGAAAACGGTTTCATAATAATCCGTTTTATAGGAAGTAAGATGAAAAACCGTTCTCGACCAGCATGATTGTACTTTACTATTTACTTAAAGATTTACTTGCAGAAAGCAAGGAAACATTTTCCTTGGCCACGTAAACTAAATTCCAAAATTTATTTACGCACACGGACCTATACTGATTGCATCAAGTTATAAATCGGAGTTGCTGCTCCAGATTTCATCCCAGAAGTTGACTAAGTCATCATCAGTTATGATGTCTAACTCGACTCTTCGTCTCGCGAGATTCGAGTAATTATACTACTTCATTATGATTGTTTTAATGATAATGTCCTTATAGAACATTATCAAAATCTAGGCATTACTATCTGGGTCTTAACCCAGAGGGAGGACTTAACTCAGAGTCACTTGCTATGGATCACACCAAGTCTAACTAAGTGTGATTCATACCTTTTAACACACAGATGTGTTAACAGACTTGACCTGAGAGAAAATCACATCTTCTTTTAATTACGCAAGATTTTATGTAGCTAAGTATTTGACCATTTGATCTAATCGAATCAGTTTAAATACTTTTGTCATTTCGTTCTTTATTTTATCAGACTTGTGTTTCATCAAGAACACATGTCTTAATAAAACATAAGAATAACTTATTTTGGTTAATCTAGACTTGGGTACATCAGTATGTACGAGACTGAGTTCGACAACTCATTCTCCCACTATCTTACAGATGGGTTTTGGCCTTTATATCCAAGAGGATAAGATTGACAAGTGTCCGTAGACTTTATAATACGAGAGGTCAGATCCCTCTTTATGTGACTTATGAAGATTAGTCTCTCGATATGGCCTAGTCTATTTTGCCATATAAGTGTGCTACTATCTTGTGTATTTATATATTAACATTTAATATATTATAGTTATTACAAATTACTAACACAAAACATTGCTTCAGAAGCAAGGTGACGACATTCATCAAAATGTGTTAGACGTCTTTTGTATAACAATTATTCTGAAATCGTGACATCAAAATATGTCACATTTTCATTTCCTCCTACTTATGCCTTTACTAATGATAAATATAACTAACTTTCTCAATTGACTTTCTGGAGTGCCTTCTTTCTTTTCTAAATCATATTTAGATATTAAATAGCCCAACATAAATGAATAGCTATGCAAGCATCTCATGTATCCAAACCTTGAGCTTTGCAACCTTGAGTGTAGCTCAACACGTTGCTTGTTTCAAGATCCGGTTGGGATGCATAGTCTTGCACCGCTCATGCACTCGTATTCGACTCAAACGGTTTGATCGAATTCTCGAACTTTGCGGATCAAAATTGTTTTTCCACACAACCTTTAGTGTAGCTCGACAAGTTGTAGGGAGAAACGTACTTCGAATATCCTATATGTTCAAGCTGCCCCATATAGAGGCGAGTGACATGTAGCGTGAATTTATTTGTTGGACCCAGAACTTAATGAAATCATATTTCTTAAGTCTGTTCTTTTGAAGGCCATTTTAATGTCAATGAGAATATAGTTTAATTCTATTAATTAGAATTTAACTTGATATTCAATTAATCAACCTATTTGACCAATTAACTTATTTCATTAAAATATTACATTTTGATTCCTTCGGTAAACATAGTCTCGCCCTAGTTTAGCATATGTTCAATATTAAATATAGGTAGAATGGCTTTTATCTATCTATATCCTCCCACTATTTTTACGATCATTTTAAGATTTAATAATGAACGATTTAATCAAATTAAATATTTGGGTAAGAGGTCCAATCACCCTGAGCCTAACAACTTTGAGTGTATCTCAACAAGTTGATTGACTCTGCGATCGGAAGATGACTCTTCATCGATCATATCAGATATGACCCTCTTATCGGTTTTTACCCCTAGCCATTTGTGATCATGAGTGTGCTCATCCAAATCACAATGTCTAGTCTAGTCGGACCCTTGTTTTCGCGTCTAGCCTGACTTGCTCCGGCGCTCTGTGTATTCACGACACTTCGGTTTGGGTCAAGTCTTAGACTACAGCTAGCCAGACTACATCATTGTCTTAACTTACTCCGGCGCTCAGTGTATTCACGATACGACGGCTTGGGTCAAGTCAAGATTTCATCTTATGTATTTAAGGAGTTGGTTTCTACCAGGTGGCCATGTCACAGCTTGAGTGTAGCTCAACAACTGTAACACGGGTCCAATAGTTGCCAACCCCTAAAACAAGGAGGGCTACGGCTAATCTTGCAGAAGATTATTAACGTATTTGACTTAGATATAGTCCAGGGTGTCATACAATCATGATTCGCGTCAATGCGGTCCAGCGAAACACAGCCAGGGAATTGACTAAGCCAGGATCACTATCCCTTATAGGGTGATCCAACAAACTTTGCCAAGCACATTGACTGGACCATGGTCCATTGAATGAAGCTTGTCATTTTTATATGCGTGACATAGACTAAAATGCTTTTATTAACAACTAATTAATCCTATCAACTAGTTGCATCCTTAAATTCAAAATTTTAGGATTTGTTTAATAACTTTTATTAAATCCTTATCAACTATAAGGTTCACGTGCTATCCTAATCGTTATTAGGATTTTAATAAATTTATTAACAACGCAAAAGCGAAGCCCTTTAATGAGAATTAATTTCATAACAATTAGAATTAAAATTTCATTAAAGGGACTACCCTAATCAGGAATTAGGTCTTAAAGTGTTGTTAATGTTTTATTAAAACATAGCATGTCATTAGAATTTATCTCATAAATTTTAACGAGTTTCTTACTGGCTAACCTAAGAAGGTTGTCTTATGTTATCAAATAAGGGACAAGATGACATAGCCATTAACATAAAGTTACACTAATTTTATCGCATAAAAGAGTGTACAACTATTTAACAATTAAATAGAATAACGTTTATCAAATAAACAATTTTAGCATGCATGATTTTATTAAAAATATTTTATTTTATCTCATAAAATAAAGAACTTGTTTTAAAAAATCACAACTTTACATGCTACTTAAAATATTTATCGCATAAAAATTTTAAACTTTTAAAATCAGTTTTAAAATATCACATAAATTTAAAACATCATTTTAAAAAATTTCATGCTTAAAAATTTATCATATAAAATTTTTAGGCATCTAAAATAATTTTAAACTTATCGCATAATTTTTAAAGTTTTAAAATCAGTTTTATAATTATCACATAAATTTTAAAACGTCATTTAAAAAATTTTCATGTTCAAAATTTTATCATATAGAATTTTTAAACATCTAAAAACATTTTAAACTTAACGCATAAATTTAAGGAAGCAATCAATTAATTAATCGCAGTCCTAGATCAGCATACAGACATGGCTCTGATACCACTGAAGGGTTTTCTTGGACCCTTAGGGCACAAAAACTCTATTCCCGTCCTAAGTCGGACGGAACATAGACATAAAATGCAGCGAAAAAATTATGTTAATCTAATTAACATGCAGCCCTAAGGAACCAGACCCTCTTAGCCAGAATCTCTGCCAACTCGGGGTGGATCTGACCACCCCAAGAGGGATCTAAGCTACTGCGAATAATTAAAATGAAAACTTCTAAAAACATACCCGGAATCTTGACTCTGGGGCGGGCAAGATGTTCCGCACCGTCTTCCGAGTCGCTCCCCATCCCACGACGAGCTGCTCCTCGAACCTCTCCTCGAACCGCTCCGCATCTCGAGGCAAGCAATCCTCGTGTCACCGAGCCAACCACGTGCCGAAGAAAGTTTCACGCGAGTGAAAGCCTTCGCCCAGATTTCGGATCCGAATCCGAACTCCTTCGTGGCTTTGCTAAAGCCCTCAAGAGTAAGGCAGAAATATAGGGAGATAGAGAATATTAATTTAAGTCTAGATCCGAGCGTGCTCCAACATTTACGAAAGCCGCTCAAATCTGGAGCTTGGGACGAGTTTGGAGGAAGGGGGAGGCCCCTATTTATATAGGTGGCGGACTCTCCCCTTTTCGGTACAACTGATGTGGGACTATTAAATTAGAGTTAATTAAATCAAGTTAGTTTGCCTTTCACAAAGTGCAAATTTCCATGAATTTTAACTCCCTCACCATTGAGATTCATGATTAATACAACCCATCAATTCGAAGGGTGTTTAACGATGAACACATATGAAAAAACGGCAAGTCCATCGGAGTCTGTTTGGCCCTCCAATTGATCACCCAAAGTTCAGCCCAAGGCTTGTTTTTCGCAAAAACTGAGCCGTAAAAAATGCCCACTGCCCTAGGGTTCTGTACCCTGTGGTAGGGCCCAGCCTGTAGGCCCCACAGGTCAAAACCTGCTGACTAGGCGCCTGCCAGACCTGGACCTGGGCGCAGCCCAGGCGCCAGGCCGAGGCGCCCGCCCAGGGCGCCTGGGCCAGGCGCCTGGGCCTCGGCCGGGCGCCCAGGCCCAGGCGGGCCCTGGCTCTGCTGGGCCTGGCTTGGAGTCCAGGCCAGACCCAGTCTGGCCTGGGTCTACCTGGTCTGACCTGGTCTGACCCATAGACATGTTTTGAGCATGATTTGGGCATATGGCGTCCGATTTGGACGCCGTTCGAACCTGGGCGTAGACCGGGACATTCCCGTCTTACCCGTGAACTTTTCCTTGCGTTTATTATATTAAATATGGTCTTAAACAATTTTCACACATTTAACCTCTATTGCATCATATGCAAATTAGTCCCTATCTAAACTTAAATTATCATTTGCATGAAATATAAATGCTCTGAGGGCATATCCCTCTACATATCCAACATATGCTTTATCGGTAATCTTTAGCATTGGTGTATTTTACTCGTCAAGCAATGCCACCCAACATCTAAGAGTCCTTATAGGCTATGTTTTGGGGTTTGGTACATTGAACTCATTTTTAATAAGGTGGGAAAAATCAACCCTAGGTGATATTCATGTTAAATGGAAAATGTGGATTGACTTGGTTGATGTTCAAAATTGAATCTCCCTTTTTACTTCAATGTTTATATTATCACACATGCACAATGGTGGCGAAGTATACATTATAATTTTCTTTGAACTTGAATTGCCTAGTTTATGGAAAATGACAAGCAAAGTGATAGATATAAGCGATAATAATGTATTTGCATGTGATATTTTGATAGACTTCATTAATACGCTTTTGATGATAACAAGGGGGAGAAAAAGGAGATTTGATATGGTATTATTAGCTGAATGGGGAGCATTAAAAATACATGAATTGGTGGAGCTTGAAAAAGGGGAGATCATGCTTACTTCATTGCTATATTGTGCATGCTAGTAATGCTTGAATCAATTTACTCATTGGATACATCATACATATTACATCCTTCATCACACTTCACACACGTGCATTTATTTGCTCAAATCTAAGAGTGGGTTTGTCATCATCAAAAGGGGGAGATTGTTGGAAGCAACGATCTATGATCTTTAGTTTGATGATGACAAACGTGTGTTGCTATTTAACATGTGTGCTAAGTGTGTTTCAGTGATGGCAAGGACATAATTCTTCAGGGCGATTACTAAGTCAAAAGATGGAGATATTTCTATCATATAGCAAATTGGAGATGAAAGAATTGATATTCACATTGCACATTGTGACTTGGTCAATGATGGGAGAATCAATATTCAAATTCAACTGGCATCCAGTAGTGATTGAGTTAAATCTTCCATCCCCTTCAATCTACGATTTCATACTCACCTCTTGCCAAAATACTAGACCTAGCCCTACTCCTATATAAACCCTTTAACTAAAAAGAAACAATGTGCGGCTGATACAATTAAAAAAACCCCAGTATCTCTAAGCAGCCGTCACCCTATCACATTAAAATCCTACCTGTCAAAGCCTTCAACCAATTGTTGCAACCTATCTCCTCAAGCCAAAACAAAACGCCCATCTTCCAAGTTCACGACTCACGCAAGCAACTTAGGAGAAGGAGACTCACGCATCAACGAAGGGGAGGAAGCCCCAACAACGACTCACACAAGCAACCTAGTAGAAGGAGACTCACACACATCATCTTCCTCGCTGCCAGGCATCACCATCTTCCTCGTCACACGGTCAAAGCACTCTTCAGTCACGCCAGAAACATCATCATCATCATCTTATCGCTGCCGAGCTCATCACCCTCCTGCCGTTCTCCCGTTTCACCATGGAGAAGTGTAGCTGTCTTGAAGTTCTTCAATAGGCTGCCGAAGCTTCGTCATCTTGTTGCAGTCGGGAGTTCTTCAAGCACGTCATACCACTGCCAAGCAACGTGAAGCCGTGCCCTGCCATCTCCTCTCGCCATCGAAGCTCTTCCTGCTGTCGAACTCAGACCGCCGACGAGATTTCCATTGCAGATGCCGACCCATCTCCAAGCCGTACGATCCCCTTGCTACCAGCATTCGAGACCCAGGCTGCTGTCTTGACCTCACTTCTTGTCGAGGAGAGATCGAAAGCTGCGTGTGATCATCCCGCTGCCGTCGAGGCGAGCCACAAGTCGGAGCTGCCATCGAAGCAGAAGTGCCGCTATCGGAGTGAAGCCATCGGAGAAGGCGAAGCCCACGCTTGAGCTCTCCGTGCTATCGTAGGGTTGAAGGAGTCCACACAAGTTTTTTTCCATGCCGTGAATTCAAGAGCAATCAGAACGTGCTGACGTGGACCGGATCCCATGCAAACGAAGAGAAGCTGATGTGTAAAAGGTTAAGTGATTGATGTGTGCACAGACAGACTAAAATTTAGTTTGTACTGGAATTTCTTTATGCACAGACCAGTTTGCTACATTACTTTGCAGCGCTACAGATTGAGATCGAGGAGTCAGATCGAGACACTATTTGCGTCAGACTGAAGCTGACGACATGCTGATTGATAGAGTCGACTACACAGACACGAACTGAGCATTTATAAACTCTTTACTCTTTATATTCTTGTATTAGTGTATCGATCTCTGTAGGGGAAACTTTACCATTTTGTTTCTTTTGGGGACTTTTCTGATTGTGGCTAGACAAAAGGGTCTTGACGTGTTGTAGCAGTCAAGATACGCATTTACTAGGTTGATAGTGTTCTGGACTTTGCTGAGTGTGATACTTTCTAGGTGGAGAGTTGGAGCTAGGACCCCATTGTAGTTGTACAAAAGGAACATATTAATGCTATTATTTGCTTGGGGGCTGGATGTAGGTCGTTGATGTGACCGAACCGGGGTAAATCTCTGTGTACTCTGTGATTGTCTCTTTTTACTCTGCTTGTGGTTTTAACTGCATCTGATTTCTCGTGGATTGCACGAGAATATTTTTATAAGCCTATTCACCTCCTTAGGCTAGGATCCAGATCCAACATAGGGATCCTCCCTCGCCACTGAGCGACCCCCAATGATCGTCGGTCGTAAGTCGAAGGGGCATCGTCCCTCGCCACCGAACGACCCTCGTCGGTCGTAAGTCGAAGGGGCCTCATCCCTCGCCATCGAACGACCCTCATCGGCCGTCGGTTGAAGGGGCCTCGCCCCTCGCCACCGAACGACCCACCTCCTCAGCCGTAAGCTGAGGGATCCCCCCTCACTGCTGAGCGATTCCTGATACTCGTCAGCTGTAAGTCGAAGGGGCCTTGTCCCTCGCCGCTGGACGACCATGGCGCATATGTCAAAAAAGGTTCGCCCCTCTCTGCCCAAGGAAACACGATTCATGGTTTAAAAGGTTACATTCATTGATTGAATATGCGTAACCTATCCACGACATAACTTGCCTAAAGATTTCTATGAAATTTCAAGTTAGGTCGTTGAGGGGCCATACACACGAAGATATTCAAATAAAGAAGAAATGTGAATAAGGGAGAAAGGTCGTAAAAATTTTTTTCATTTATTCGAATAAAATAAAATTAAAAAATTTAGCTAAATAGGAGGCCTGCCGGTGTAATAAGGAGGGGGAGCACTTCCTGACACCAAGATGCTGGTAAAAGCCTCCATCGCCTTTGTGTGCTTTGACATGAGCTCGGTCTTCTCCTTCGTGGTGGCCTCTTCGAGACCTGCGACTTTGGCCTGAAGCTCAGCCTTCTCCACCTGGCAAGCTTTCGCCCACCGCTCGAAGTTGCAAACTTTGGACCGAAGCTCAAGCGTATCCTTCTTGTAGGCGTCGAGCTCCTCCTTGAGCTGGGACCTCTCCATCCGACACTGAAGCTCGGTAGATTCGTAGAGGCCTGATAGCAATGACAGGCGGTCCTTAGCCTCCGTCGTCTCCCAGTCGACTGTTACCTTGTCTGCGAGAGCTTTCCCTAAGGCCTCCTCCGCCTACTTTGCTCGTGCTTCAAAGCTGAGCACTTTGCGCTCTATGTCCACCACCCGCCGACCTCCGTCGATCAAGTTGGCAGCCTGGTGATGCTGCACGGCCCCAAGAACGATCATCTGCAAACAAAATGAAGGTTAGTTAAAAACAACGATTGACTTGGACGCTAAAAAACAAAGGCTCGGGTGACATACCTGGTATCCGCTCCCCATGAAGAAGTTGGCCACCCTTTCGTGGTCCAATGTCTGTAGGAACTCCATATCCTTGGGGAGGATCAAGTTCTCTACCAACGTGGTAGTCGTCTTGAAGTTACTCACGATCGACTCCTCCTTGCCAATGGTGAAGGGGGGAAGATGAAACTCACTTTGGACCGGCCCCGAGGATCGAGATGAGAGCCGATTGAGCAGTAATGCTCGATCAAACTCCCTAGGGATCGAGCTGACCAAAGGAGCAGGCGACACAATGTCACCCCACGACCACTGATCCAGAAGGGGTGTCATGGGGGCCTGAGACACTGACGGTGTCTCCACCGCCTCTGGAGGCTCGAGAGGAGCGACTCCCTTACCTTTTCCCATGGGATCCTCCTCCTCCATTCGCGTCCTCTTCAGAGACTCCTCCTCCCTATGGGAGGGCATCTTCCTCTTCTGACCAACTGCTTTGATTGGCACAACGACGTCGGCAGCATCGACGTCGACCATCTCCTGTGGCTCTGCGACCACGATAGAAGCCAGGGGCACAGAGGGCCGCACGGGAGCCCGGATGGAAGCCTCCCTCGAAAAAGCTCGAGAAGAAGGCCGAGATATCTCTCCCCCTTTCGAAGAAGAGCTCTGATGGGTGTAGAGGGAAGACTGAGAGCCAGATCCCTCGACACGTGCACTCGACCATTTCACACGGGCATCCGACCTTTCAACCGTCCTCTTCTTCTTTAGCTGCTCCCTCCAAACTCGGTCCAAACTGGACTCGCCACTGCGTCGGATTTTGTTGGTCATATCTGCAAACATCGAAGACAATTACCGTGAGTGGCAGAGATAAAGAAGTAGATTCGAGATACGTTACCCGGGCTCCACAGAAGGATCTTTAGCGTACAATCATTTAACAAATACTGAATCGATCTTTCTTATCTCGGTCGACTCAAAGAGACTTCATTGCCTTGGCCTCGCCCGGTGACAAGCTGGCTCTGACTTCCTCCAACGACAATCGAAACTCCACCGTAAGCTCAGGATTTGGAGAGCTCTAACCATTGAGCAACAGGCCCAGATCAAGAAGGATGACGATCACGATGGTATCCTTCCACCCTGGGTCAGAAATTGGAATGTCGTATATGAGCCTCGTGCCCAGGTGAGCAATGATATGGCACCACATTCGATGAGGGTCGACAATTATCCTAAAGAAATGCCCGAATAACCCAAGGGTCAGACAGACTCCACAAAGCTCACACAACTCGATAAAGCTGATGTGTCCATATTTTCTATCTTTTTCATATCATCATGACATCGTGTTACATGCCATTTTTGCATCCAAATCCCAAATTTTCCTACGATATCGCATTTCTGACGTTATATTCGAGTTTCGTAGTGTTTTATGAGTTTTCAGGGATTTTGGAGCGATTTGGGACCCGATCTGTGTATGGACACTTCTGACACGTCCGTGAGCTCGTTGGCAAAGCTTACAGGAGTTTACCGTATTTTTTGGAGCCATTGGAGGAGTGGAGGAGAGATCAGGAGGAGAGGGAAGCTTCAGCTTCAGCAGAAAAGATTTTCCTAGATGACTCGACTGAGCAGAGCAGCTGCTCGGTCAAGCAGATGCAAATGAAGAGCAAGGAGCAGATACGTAGGCTGCTCGGACCGAGCACTCATAGTGCTCGATCGAGCAGCTATTCATTCTGAAGCCCGACTAATCCAGCGCACGGCCCGAACAACTTCTCAGCGATCGAGTCAGCTCTCTACTCAGACTGAGCTGAGCTGACTCGGCCCGTGCAGGCAGAGTGAAGATTTTAGAGAATTTCGATTCCTTGTCAAGCTCGGTCGAGCAGTACATCTGGTCAGACCGAGCGGACGACCGAGCAACACACTGCTCCACCGAGTAGCCTACTCGGTCGACGACGCTGAGGCCATTTTTGGAAGGATCTTTCACAGCGACGGTTGCGTGATTTGGGCAGAGTGAAGTCTGGGAGCTGGAGACGTTGATGGGCAGCGATTCATTTTGAGTTTTTTTGAATACTTTTTGGAGAGGAGATTAGGCGAATTTTTGTTAGGTTTTACATTAAACTTATGAAGACTATTTGGATCGAATTTCTTATGGAGATTATTTGCTACTGCATCTGGGAATCTCGTTATTCTTCTTTGGATCTATTAAGCGTCTCGCTGTAAGTTCTCTATTTTTATTCTATCAATTTGTTATGATGCCTTCACCTCTAAAAGTTACCTTTTTATTCGTGAATATTGCTATGAGTGAGTAGTCCTTTCTAGGGTTGATGGGTTAGCCCTAAGATCCTAGGGGGAAGACGTAGATCTGGATCCCTAGGGTTAATTAGGGATTTAGGGGAGTATTTCGGTCGATCCTACCGAATCCCTAGATAACCCGTACTGAGATCATGCCCACGGTCTGTGGAATTGATGTGATTAAGGGGTATCTTTGGGATTCGAATAGGTAAATTAGTGGATCCAACCAAGGCTTGTGACCATGCCCAGCTCATGCCTTGAGAAGATCCATCGACGAACTATACCGCTACGTTGACGGCTACCGCCATTGCGTCAACGGGAGATATCGAAATACCTAACAATTCTAACCCACGAGAGTGGTATGAATTGGGAGATTAATCTCCTAATCTTAATGCAATGTAAGGATTCTATTCCAACGTCGATCCCCGATGATCTTAGCGGTGGTCCCTAACGCCCTAGTCCTTTTTATTATTAAAACAACAACACCCCAACCAATTCCTTAGACCCGATAGCTATCTCACTTCGAGATATAGAAGTGAACTGAGAACCCAAATACACTATCACCGTCCATGTGGGATTCGATATCTTTTATACTACAACTTGACACCGTCCACTTGTGGATAGAGCCAGGAATTGACACCTAGGAGCCATACCATGTCTAGCGATCGTGACACTGCCGGGTGGAATCTAGGTGTAGGTTTCGGGTGCGTCAAGTTTTTGGCGCCGTTGCCTGAGACGGCAATAGTGTTTATCTCAGTTTATTTTTATTTTTGGAATTTTGCTAGCAACTCTAATCATCCCTTATCTTTCCATCATTTTTATTCTTTTATTTATTACCGTGCTATTGATGGTATTTGTCTAGTTGTTTTGGTGCATGAACACTCGCTTCGGGGCATCTACTAGAGAATTATTATTCGATCCCGAGATCGAGAAGACGACAAGGGCCTTGAGAGCCTCCAGCAGAAATCCATCTCCCTCTACCCAGATGGCAGACAACAATACTCCTCCTCCTCCTCACACCGGGTCCATCGGGGACCATATGAAGCCGGCGTTTGGAAATAACTCATCCATCCTTAGACTGTAACAGGCGGTGGCGAGCTTCGAGCTGAAAACGGGGCTGATTAATTTGATGTAGCAGGACGGGCATCCTCATGAAAACCCCAACCACCACATCGATTCCTTCCTTGCAAAGTGTGACACTTTCAAGGCGAAGGTTGTGTGTGATGATGCTGTAAAGCTGCGGCTTTTCCTGTTCACTCTGAGGGATAAAGCCTCGTACTGGCTACGGGCACATCCTCCCAATCATTTCACCACATGGGAGAAGCTGGCACTTGCCTTCGTGGATAAGTTCTATCCACCCTCGAAGATGGTGCGAATCAGGGGAGCAATTTCGAACTTCAAACAGCTCCCATAGAAGGCACTCTATGAGGCATGTGAGAGATTCAATGACCTCCAACATTAATGTCCTCACCATGGGATTCAGCCATGGGATTTGGTGCAGAGTTTTTACAACAGATTGCAGTCTAGCACCAAGATGATTATAGATGCTGCGGTGTAAGGCACCTTACTTGACAAGTCTCCTGAAGAGGCCATAGATTTGCTGGAACATATGGGGGCCAATAATCAGCAATGGAGTGAAGAAAGAACCATTGTGACCCGGACCCTCGAGGTCAAAGCTGCTAGCCATTTGGACTCTCACATCGAGACCTTATGCAAACAAGTGGCCAGGATTGAACAACGCCTAGATTCCATCACTTCATCACCCAGTACATCTTCTTATCATCATGCAGAGGAGTATGCAGATCAGAGCTACATTCCTGGTGAACCACATTATGATGGCACCGAATTATCTGAATCAGTGCAGTACGTCCAGGGAGAGGGACGAAACCAATGGCAACATCCGGCTGCTCAGAATCATCCAAGATTCTCTTATGGGAATCCAAGTGGAGGGCTGCAACCTCCACAATTTCAGAGACCGTCACCCTCTCCTCAGTAGCAACAGAGTCAGCAACAGAGCGGATTTAGGCCAGCTGGGCCTTACCGACCGTCGGGTTATCAATTCAACCAGCCACCTCAGCAGGGCTATGTGCCAAACCCGCCTCGGTCAAATCTAGAGGCTACATTGAAGACCTTTATGAGTGGTCAAGCCCGATTCAACCAGGACACTTCCACCCAATTCAAGAGCATAAATACTACACTAGATGAACTGAGGGGCCAGATGTCCCAGCTTTTGAAGAACCAGGGGAGGTTGCCCTCGCAACTGGAGACAAACCCAAGGGCCCAAGCTAATGTTGTGGTTTCTGTTACCACACGTGGTGGACGGGTGACTGACCCCGTCATGATCCCAGTGTTGAACAAGGAGAGAGTTACTGTTAAAGAAGCCGTTGATGGCGACGATAGAGAAGAGGCTGCTGAAAAGCCTATAATTATTGAGGAGAAAGTAGACCCCTCATCCATCACACCTACTGTTATGCTGCCTCCTGTTGATGTTACAAAGAGCAAAGCTACCCGACCTCCCCTGCCATACCCACAGAGGTTGGCCCTAGCTAAGATGGAGAAGAAATACTCCAAATTCACGGAGTTGCTGAAGAGAATCCAATTAAACATCCCGTTCATGGATGCTATTACGGAGATCCCCATCTACGACAAGTTTTTAAAAGATCTGATCACGAAAAAGAGGAAGCCTAAAGAGATAAAGCTTATGGAGGACTCCACCTCCATTATCAAGAATCATCTCCCCAGAAGCTATCGGATCTGGGGAGCTTCACCGTCCCGTGCTCCATTAGAGGGATGCATGCTCTGATTGATCTAGGGGCTAGCATCAGCTTGATGCCCCTCTCTATATTTGAGAGACTGCAGACTGGAAGCAAACTAGAGCCGACAAATATGTCCATCCAGCTTGCAGACCATTCGATCACCTACCCAGTGGGCATAGCCAGGGATATCATTCCCCAGATACCCCCTGGGTTATGTGTTCCCATATCCTATTCCTAGATGCGATGCCTCAAGCTAAGCTTGGGGGGGTGAACCAACTGATCACATACGTGAGTGTGACATTAGAGTGGAGACGGTGCATAACGGGGAGATTTAGTAATACTTAAACTTTACGAAAAACTTTAGTTTTTGGAGATTTTTTATGAATCAAAATGAATAACTGAATAGCATGACTTTTTCCATTCTCTATTGCATGCTGTGTGATTTCTATAAGCTCCATGTGTATCTGTGATTGAAAAGTGTATTGCCAACATTTTTATACTAGACTCTATGGATTGCATGAGATTGATAGGAGTTGATGGCGTTATTTCAGTAGATCCCTATCTTTTGCCTGTATTGCAAGCTAGACATATGATCTGTAAAGCCTGAAATTGCTATTAGCATGTATTTTTATTATTCTGAGCATCATAATATACTGCTTAGGCCTGAGATCTGACCGAACATCCTTAGCACCCTCCATTCACTTCCATTCTCTTCTCTTTCTCTTTTTATTTCTTATTTCTTTTTTGTTTTCCTCCCGGTGTACCTAGTATTCGTCTTCCTTGGGGACAAGTAAGAGGTAAGCTTGGGGGATTTTGATGTGTCCATATTTTTTGTCTTTTTCATATCATCATGACATCGCGTTCCATGCATTTTCGCATCCAAATCCCATACTTTCCTACAATATCGCATTTCTGACGTTATATTCGAATTTCGTAGTGTTTTATGAGTTTTCGGGGATTTTGGAGCGATTTGGGACCCGATCTGGGTATGGACACATCTGACACGCCCGTGAGCTTGTTCGCTAAGCTCTACATGAGTTCGCCGTATTTTTGGAGCCATGTGAGGAGTGGAGGAGAGATCAGTAGGAAATGGAAGCTTCAGCTTCAGCAGGAAAGTTCCCAGATGACTCGACCGAGCAGAGCAGCTGCTCAGTTGAGCAGATGAAAATGAAGAGCAAGGAGCAGATACGTATACTGCTCGGACCGAGCACTCATATTGCTCGGTCGAGCAGCTATTCATTCTGAAGCCCGACTAATCTAACGCACGGCCCAAGCAACTTCTCAGCGACTGAGTCAGCTCTCTGCTCGGACTGAGCTGAGCTGACTCGGCCGGTGCAGGCAGAGTGAAGATTTTAGAGAATTCGATTCCCTGTCATGCTCGGTCGAGCAGTACATCTGCTCGGACCGAGCGTACGATTGAGCAACACACTGCTCAACCGAGTAGCCTACTCAGTCGACGAAGCTGAGGCCATTTTTGGAAGGATCTTTTGCAGCAGCTGTTGCACAATTTGGGCAGAGTGAAGTCTGGGAGCTGGAGACGTCGATAGGGAGCGATTCATTTTGAGTTTTTTTGAATACTTTTTGGAGAGGAGATTAGGCGAATTTTTGTTCGGTTTTAGATTAAACTTCTGAATACTATTTGGATCTAATTTCTTGTGGAGATTGTTTGCTACTACATCTGGGAATCTCGTTATTCTTCTTTGGATCTATTAAGCGCAATTTTTCTCTAACTCTCGCTGTAAGTTCTCTATTTTTATTCTATCAATTTGTTATGATGCCTTCACCGCTAAAAGTTGCGTTTTTATTCGTGAATATTGCTATGAGTGAGTAGTCCTTTCTAGGGTTGATGGGTTAGCCCTAAGATCCTAGGGGGAAGACGTAGATCTGGATCCCTAGGTTGAATTAAGGATTTAGGGGAGTATTTCGGTCGATCCTACCGAATCCCTAGATAACCCGTACTGAGATCATGCCCACGGTCTGTGGAATTAATGTGCTTAAGGGGTATCTTTGGGATTCGAATAGGAAAATCCATGGATCCAACCAAGGCTCGTGACCACGCCCAGATCGTGCCTTGAGGGGATCCATCGACGAACTATACCGCTACGTTGACGGCTACCGTCATTGCGTCAACGAGAAATTCGGAAATACCTCACAATTCTAACCCACAAGAGTGGTACGAATTGGGAGATTAATCCCCTAACATTAATGCAACGTAAGGATTCTATTCCAACGTCGATCCCAGATGATCTTAGCGGTGATCCCTAATGCCCTAGTCCTTTTTATTATTAAAACAACAACAACACCCCAACCAATTCCTTCAACCCGATAGCTATCTCACTTCGAGATATAGAAATGAACTGAGAACCCAAATACACTATCACCGTCCCTGTAGGATTTGATATCTTTTATACTACAAGTTGACACCGTCCGCTTGCGGATAGAGCCCGGAATTGACACCTAGGGGCCATACCACGCCTGGCGATCGTGACACTGTCGGGTGGAATCTAGGTGTAGGTTTCAGGTGCGTTAAAAGCCAACTAAGGGTGGGAATGCCTGAGGATCGAGTCTATAAATAGAAATCTCCAAAGAGCACAGGACTTCCACGATGAAGGGGTGAAGAGGGAATCGGAGTCCTAAGCGAAAAGCTTTGAGATACACCCCAAGCTCACTTTTTCATGGGAAACACACTCTCCATCTGGATTGGGCACTTTAACCCTATAAGGATCACAGAAGAAACCTTGCCACACCTCGATAGTCAGATCGAGGGAAAACCTAGGGGCCTTTTCTAAGATAACTCCAGGGACTTTCGACCACTGATCTCTTCGAGAATGAAAAAGCTTGGCTAAACCCAAATTCCTTTTCCCTTCCCAGGAACTTCCATGCATCAAGGGGGCAGGAGGCACGCCGCTTGCTCCTCATGGGTTGGCTCCTTGAGCACGACCGGAGCAAACATACTTGACAAACCTAAGAAAGATCAGAGTCGAAGAAGGAGGATACCTTGAAATTGAAATAGGCGATCTCCAGGGAGGCGACACTGGAAGCAAGCTTACGAAATAAGGAGGAATATGAAGTAGGGGGATCTCTACTGTTTTCTCGCTAACTCTTTTACATGAAGAAATCCAACTGGTTGGCATCTGATGCGCGACACATGTCCAAGGCCAGCCACGAGAAACAGCGGAGATCGCTCCAAAGGAGAAAGTGTTTTGTCGGCACAAATCAAATCAGATATTTTGAAAACCGTGCATATTTAATGAGATTACTCATCATTCGGTATCAGTCAGCACGATTTTTGAGGCGCATGATGGGGCCATTGTTAGTGCCTAGGTACGAATCCAACTGGAGTATCCGCATACCCGACCCATTTAGCATCCGCGACCCAATACCCCTGCACTCTTAGTAGGGTATAGCTAAGTCAGACGAATGGGTAATTCGACCGTTGGACTGGCGTCGACATTCAGGGGAGAGTTAATGGGGCCGAGTAAATGGGCAGCCGTTAACTCGAATCCCGGAGAAGATCGTGCCCAAATCAATGAGGGACAGTTACACCTCATAAAGGGGGAATGACCTATAAATAGACCGACAAACGAAGGTAAATGTGTTCCATCTCCAAGGTACGAGGTCTAAAATATAGAACTCTATCTTCTCAGCTTACCATTCTTATATTCGAGCTTGCATCGCCAGTCTTGAGACGAACCTCTGTGGGTCGATCTCAGCTGCACCAAGCTCCCTCTCTTCCTTAAGTTCCATACTAACTTAAGCATCAGAAGGGATTAGGATTGGAACCCAGATTCGACCCCCCTAACGGGTCCAAATGGTGCAGATCGACGCTCATCGTCCAATGTCGAAGGTCAACATCAAGCTTCCCAGCCTCGAACGTTCGATGTAATCATCGCCCGAAGGTCGATCGTAGGTCGCATCATCTCCAAATACCATCACTCGACTCTGGTTCTCCCAACCAAGGGTCCCACTTCAACTGCTGATGAGACTTCGACTCGGCATCTCGAGTCTACGTCAGCTTGACAACTGTCTTGATCAATTTTGGCCTTAACAATATCATAGTGTATATCACACTCAATAATATATACACATAGTTTAGTATTCATATACTATATTCCATTCAAGAACATATTTGTATATAGATCATATATACAATAATCCAATACCTTAAATTCAAGTAGCATTACTTATAGGTTCATATACACAAATACCTCATGTCTATACTATATATAGTTAGACATCGTACACATTTCACTGTCTACCCACATGCCTTTATTAGTCTGCCTTTATTAGTCATACATACTTAAGTAAAAAGTTCATCACATAATACCAATACACATACCCCTTCACTCCTAGAGGCTTCTGCCATTATAAATTCTATTTTACTTATATACATTCTAAAATAAGACGGATACATGCAATAAATATCTATTCATTCCATACTATGTATATATCATTATGATGGCAATCCAACACAATGTAATTATATATGTCTTAGCTATATTTAATACATGACATTAAACGTATACACTAATTCATACACATGCCTTCATTCATATTATTTCACTCATTCATTTATATCATACTCATATAATAACCTTATTTAAAGCACTACATATATAGCACAGACAGGGGCACACTAAGACAGATGCAGACAATCAATCATTCACTGTGTGTGTGTGTGTGTGTGTGTGTGTGTGTGTGTGTGTGTGTGTGTGTGTGTGTGTGTGTGTGAATAATGGGTATCATACGCTATATGAGGCCTTGCCCCATATTCCCTCTCACAAAAAGGTGCCAAGTACACGCCCATGTGGGGCTTGTACTTGGTGTACTTGGCACCTTTTGTGAGAGGGCATATGAGACAAGGCCTCATATGGCGTATGATGACCATTATATATATATATATATATATATATATATATATATATATATATATATATATATATATATATATATATTCTATATTTGATGAATAATTTGAATTTTGTCCCAGTCATATCCCAGTCATAAGTCCAATCATACTTTTTCTTGCTGACTAGGACAATAAATTAGGTGCTTTGAAATTTTGAGAGGGAAAGCTGACTGGGACAAAAGTTTGGGGGGAAACTTGGAGGGGAAAAAGTTTGAAAATTGAAGGGGGGGATCAGTGGGGGGAAATCAAAAACTAAAGCGTTAGCCTCCCCAAAAATACCCACAACCCTAATACCCTATTGTCCGTTGTATCAGAGCCCCTCGACAAGCGCAACTGCCATCTTCTTCTTCTTCTTCAGTCATCGTGGCATCTGAGACTGAAAGCCCAGCGGAGAACCTGAACAAAGCTCGGACGAGGAGGAGGTCCAGAAGCAGCAGCAGGAAATTGATTGGAAGATGGATGATGAGTTCAAAAAGTTCATGGGGAAGAAGAGGGCCGATCGGTAGCTCAAAGAGCTCGATAGCGAAGCAGAGAGCAACCCAATTGTTGGGTTCTTTAAAAGAAGTGTTAGAGAGAGCTTGAAGAGGGAGAAGGAGAGGTTGGAGAAAGCCAAGGAGACTTTCAAGGCCCTTGACCTGAACAAGGTAATGACATAGATTCGATTCTTGCAATGGTGGTTTGTAACTTTTAAAGTGGTTTGTGTTATTGATCGATTGATTGGTTGCAGTTGAGGGCATGTGGATGTAAGGAGATTTGGGGATGGTGGGATTTTCGTTGGGAAGTGATGCAAAAATTGGAGAAGAATCTCTCGCAGGCGGTAGTGAGAGAGGTGGTGCTTTGGTTCATGGAAGAGAAGACTGGTGACATCACAAAGCAGGTAATCCATTGATGCCCACCAGATCGATGTGATTATGTGTGAATGAAGGATGCATCTAAAAGCAAAGTTAGATAGATTCAACTAAAAATACTCTGTGCATCCAAATAAGAAAAGCTCCTAACAGACTCTAAAAATACGCTGTGCATCCAAATTAGAAAAGTTCATAATTTCCTCTCGGCAGCATACACAAGAATTTGGAAACTGCTGAGATGTTATGCACCATTGAAGATGTGAAACAATATTGTCATGAAACATGGAAAGAAGATCACATTAATGTGCATGCTTGCCCACTACATAAATAGTGGAGCTAATTGTTAATATAATATGTTGCTATTCCCTGCACCTTCTAGAGCACAACCCCATTGCTCTTTACCCTCTCTATTTTGAGTGATATGAGGGTCTACACTCTACATATCCTTAGTCTTTGAAGTGCTCACTATCAACGAAATGATGGTGTATCCCTATTGTATAAGAACTAAGAACATCCTTGCATCATGATCATCATAATACATTGGAAGACTCTATCCATGTCAACAAATAAACAACCCAACGTGTGTATTCATGCTGCAAAATTGGTATGGTGGTTGGATATGTCACTCATCGCGAAGAAAAAGAAGGATCCTCTGTGTTTCTAACCCAAAAATCCATCGTGTTTCTTCTCAAATCCCCCGTCCAATTATCGCTCCTTTCTAACCCAAAAATCATCTATGTTTATTCTCTGATTTCAATTTATGGTAACATTAAGTCTCTCGACTCAATGGCTTTTGTTTCAGTCGGCATTTCTACGATTCGAAAAAGTTTACATTGGTGCGTTCTTTGTAGATCTCTAGCAGTTTAATAATGAGAATTTCAATGTTTTTCTTTTTTTTAATTTGATTAGTGGAGAGATTTGATTTCCATGGATCGTGGGGGAGTTGATAACGGATGAGGTTGTTTGATGCGTTTGTATATTATTTCCGTCGATTCGAGTTGAGTTTGGTAAGTTGCTGCATTGAATGTGAAAGTTCAAGATTGAAATGTTTTTCTTTTTTTCTTTTTGGTTTTGATTCTAGGTTTTGAAGCGGGACATACCATGTGAGACTTCACAAATTCAGTTGAATCAACTGTCACCACCGTCAAAGGGAACATCAAGGCCTCCGTTTCCCTCTTGCAGAACAAGGCATACGTGATAATCGATCCTGATTTCGTGAAGGTGAGATCGAGTTCTCAGGTGTTTCATTGTAGAAGTTGGGTTTGGGATGGGTTTTTGTGATTTTTGTAAGAAGTTGGAATTTTTTTAATGGGTAGCTGTAACTTTACGAATTTTTTAAATTTTTTTAACTCTTACATAATTCAATCTTCAATCTTCAATTTCGTAAGTTGCTGATAAATTGCTAATATTAGTTGTAGGATTCATATTGCCTATAAACATAATTGTAGGATTCATAATTCAATCTTCAATCTTCAATCTTCAACTCTGGGATTGTTGATATTGCTAATCCTCAACTAATATTGCTGATAAAAACTAATTATAAGGTTATAGGATTATAGGTGTTTCCTACTGTAAGTTGCTGTAGCATTTTAGTGGTTTCTTAAAATATTTTTTATTTGGTGGGTTTCTTATTTGTTTAGGTGCACATAGTTTATTAGCAACTAATATTAGCTTGAATTATTTACAGTAGGAAATCTGATTTCATCAGGGTTTAGCAGGGTTCGGATTCCACCTACTCCACTGGCTCCCCAAACACTAGCTCTCCCCCTCTTGGAAGAGTCGTGACCCACAACGGCAGCTTCCACTTTGATGAGGCCCTCAGCAGCTTCCGCAGGTATTAATCCCATGGTCCTTTGTATCTTTTGAGGTTGTTGAATCTTTTGAGGTTGTTGAATCTTTTGATTAATTAGTTGGCTCTTTTGATTAACACCTATATTAATTAATTAGTTGAACCTTTGGATTCACACCTATATTAATTAATTAGTTGAGGTCACCAAGATTTGACTTTATTTTGTGATTTCGAATCATTCTATTAATGGAAATGCAGTAAATTTGTTATAGGTTCAATGCACTAAGTAAATTTGCCATAGGTTCAGACTGTATATATCTTAAATCTTAAAGTAATTGTCTTTACATGTTGTTTGATGAAACAAAAGTATAAACAAGAAATTTATTTTACAATTAACATAAACATATGCATGTAACAAAATCAAGTCCCATGTTTCTAAGCAATGCAATACTGTACACCATTAATAGTTTTAATGAAATTTGTAATTTTGAATTATATATATTCTTTTGCTGAATCATCCCATCCCTACGTTCATTTTCCGTGATTGGAAGAAATCGATCTTCTGTGGCTGGGCTTTATAGATTTTCAAGGATTATTTTTCCAATTATCCACCTATGGAATATTGTTCACAGAATTTCATTAGAACTAGACATATGTACATTATATTCGCCATAATGCTATGTGTTACGCCTATTTGACCGAGACCCCAAAAGACACGAGCCCAGGAGCCCGACTACTGGTCGAGAGCCCATCTGCATCCTCAAGCCCATTCAGCAAAGGCCCTGTAAGGGATCTTCTCGAATATCGATCCGACCCGGCCCCGATAACCCGCTAAGTCACTCGCCCACTCCTGCGAAAACCGTTCCCCCGAATGCGCGACCACTAAATGGCGGTGATGGGGAGGTGCTGGAAGGGTGAAGAGAGTG
The DNA here is from genome assembly GCA_030789695.1 of Scilla litardierei. Lineage (NCBI taxonomy): Eukaryota > Viridiplantae > Streptophyta > Magnoliopsida > Asparagales > Asparagaceae > Scilla > Scilla litardierei. Next base: position 76,670,091 of record CM061132.1, on the reverse strand, counting down.
GCGGCGAGGGGGCGGATTGATGGGGCACGTTCGAGGGCAGGCGTGGGACGTGGGCCAGAGGCAATCACGCCGGGAGCTCTACAAAAGGGCTAGGAGGACGACGAAGAAAGGGACCGCATCTGAGGTAACAAAACCGAAGGTACTCCATCAACGACCTCGTTCCCCCCAATTCATCTCCTTCCTCCCCCGCTCGCGCCGAGGGACGCCGTTACGATCTCCTCACGAGTCGGACCGTCTCCGCCGGGCCTCCTTTCTCAGATCTCTGTCTGACTTAGGCATCGGAGGGGATTTGGCCGGAACCAAGGTCCGGCCCCCTGACGAGCGTTCTCGTCTACGCAGGTGGACAGCTGATCAACGGGCCGAGGCTCCCCCTCGCCCCTCGCCGACCACGCAACCTGCCGGACGATTGAGGCTTCCCCTCGTCGTCCAATCGCCGAAGCCAAGCGCAAACCACCGAGGCCGAGCGTCTCGACCCGGGCCGAGGCTTCCCCTCGCCCTTCGCCGAACACGCATCTAGCCAGACGACAGAGGCTTCCCCTCGTCGTCCTATTTCCGAGGACGTGCTTGTTTGTCCGAGGCCGAGCGTCTCAACCAGGGCCGAGGCTTCCCCTTGCCCCCTCTGCACAGCTTCGAAGCCCCCGAGGGACCCAAAGCGGGCCCATTGACCACGTTGACCGGGTTCTCCACGGTCAACGCCTTGTAGTGAGAAAACACTCTGAAACATCTGGCGCCGTCTGTGGGAACGAAAACCGTCCCACGAAGTAACAAACCACACCAACAATGGCACGAGCCAGCAATGGAAGGAAGCGCATGCCCCCCATCCCGGAGGAAGGGAATGGTGCATCAAACGGCAACCCCGAGGACATGCCCATCGACGACCACCCCGCCCTCTCAACCGAAGAGACCGGCGGCTCAGAACTGGCCACGCAGGGACAGCTCTGCGCCCTGGCTCAGGAGACCAACGCGAGCCTCCAGACATTGGTCACGACGGTGCAGCAGCTCGTCGGCCCTGCGCCGTCCAACGGAGGCACGTTGGACGATAGCCATCGATGGGCGGGGGGCCCCCGCACTTGCGGTTCGCCGTGGTCGACGACCACGGGACCCTGAAACCGAACATGGAGCGTCGATTCACGCTGCACGGCTCTCGTCAGGCGAGGTCACGCGCCTCCTCCCCTTATCGTGAAAGGAGCCGAAGAGAAACCGAAGGGACGGAGGGCGAATCGATGAAGGCATCATCTCGTCGGTCGCGGTCGTCCCGTCGCAGGAGAAGCGAACGACCCCACTCAAGAGACCAATCGCGGCGGAGCAGGAGCTCCCACAGGAGGAGTCGGGAATGTCGGGTCAGCCCGACCCCAAGCGTGGCGAGGGTCGCAGAGCCAGCCCCGCCGACGCCTGTGCTTCCTCCACCCTCGATCGAGCCAGAGGCAGGCGAATACCGCATCCCCGGGGGCATCCACGGAGACCGGTGCCCCTTATCACGGAGAATAACCGATGCGCGGGTCCCCTCTCGATTCAGGATCCCAGTGCTGGGGAAGTACGACGGAATAGGGGACCCGGGACACCACGTGATGGACTACGAGGGGGACATGGCCTTCCAGGGAGCTGACGATGACCTGCTTTACCGGGGCTTCTATTCTACTCTCAGGGGAGCGGCAAGGACCTGGTACCACAGCCTACCCGGCCGCTCCATCGACAGCTTCGAGCAACTCACCCAGTTGTTCTGCAAACAGTTCATGGCGGGGAGGCTGATCAAACCTGGTGCTGAACATCTGTTCAACGTGGTGCAAAGCCCGGCCGAGCCGCTCCGACAGTTCATGCGCCGCTTCAATGCGGAAAGGCTGAACGTGAACAACCCTCCCGACCTGGTGGTCCAGACGGCCCGTAAGAAAGGGCTTCGCCGCCGAGGCCTCAAGAAGTCCCTACACAACGATCCCCCAAAGGACCTCCCCGGGATCATGGCGAGGGCCGAACGCTTCATGCTGACCGAGGAGGCCTTGGCCGAGGATGCAGGAAAAGCCACTCGAGGGACCAAGCGCGGCGACGGCGGACGAGTCAGCCCCGAAGGATACCGGACCGAGAAGAGGCCAAGGAACAGGCAGCGGGGAGAAAGTGCGAGGGATACCACCCCAGACGCCGTCCTCGCCCAAGTACAGAAGGAAGAGCGAGCTGATCGCCCCCCACCGAAGGCTAGAAGAGGTGGGAAGAACAGGGAGAAGTACTGCAAGTACCATAAGGACGATGGTCATGACACCGAAGATTGCTGGCATTTGAAGAAGGACATTGAGAAGCTGATGAGCCGGGGCACGCCAGGAACCAGGCCTACGAGCCGGCCCACGGAGAAGGGACCTCCACGCAGCCAGACAAGGGGAAGAAGATCAACACCGTCCAAGGTCCCCTCCGTATCGTAGAGTGAGCGGGCGATGTCTCTACCCCCCGGTTGCAGCCTAGTAAGAGGGAGCTATCTAGGTTTACGTCCCTCTGTCTAGTTTCATTTCCTTTTCCTTTCCTCCAAATGTACCGGTCCGACAGGACTCTTGAGAGTACAAATGCATTCCCTTTTTTGGTCTTTTCTGAAATCCCCGACGGAATTGACATGTCACCAATAGCGCAAGAGACTGGGGACCGCCGCCTCACTGGAGGAGGAAGGGGAGCTTTGTCCTCGTCGATTGACTCCTGCGCTCATAAGACTGGGGCAATTCCCCCAGCAGGCACGGATGCCGACCGGTCCTAAGCCGAGGAGCTTTGCCCTCGCCGACCGACTCCTGCGCTCATAAGTCTGGGGGCGATCCCCCCAGCCAGCGCGAACGCCGACTGGTTCTAAGCCAAGGAGCTTGGCCCTCGCAGACCGACTTCCGCGCCCATAAGCCTGGGACAGTTCCCCCAGCGAGCACGGACGCCGACCGGTCCTAAGCCGAGGAGCTTTACCCTCGCCGACCGACTCTTGTGCTCATAAGTCTGGGGGCAACTCCCCCGAGACACGGACGCCGACCGGTCCTAAGCCGAGGAGCTTTTGCCTTCGCCGACCGACTCTCACACCCATAAGTCTGGGGAGAATCCCCCCCAGCCAACGCCAACGTCGACCAGTCCTAGGCCAAGAACAGGGCGACAACGCAAAGTACACGAGAAGTCTGAGTAAGTCAATTTCTTTTATAATAGTTAACCAGAGTACAAAAATGTGTCTTATTTACAGGGGATCGAGGCGAAGAAAACACCCTACAGAAGCCAGATCGACACCGACAGAGCAAAATTGGTTGACAAAAGACCCAAAGTAGGTAGCCCGAGCTAGCAGCCATGCAACCAGCAATTATTGGCCACGGAGCCATCGACGAAGCCGAAGGAGACAGCGGGGGCCAGGGATCCATTTCAAGTAGACTGGCCCAAAGCGAAGCAGATGCTAAAAAATTTGAGGATAAGGCCGGGAGGGACTGCTTAGGGAGCCCGAGCTCGGGAGGACACATCCTCGGGCACTTCGCCCTGCTCGGAGCAAGGGGGATCGACCGACGGAGGGGCCTGCCAGACACGCTCCGCACATTCCCGGAAGGAAGACTGGACGACTTCGACGATCCGAGGGGCGATGAGGTCTTCGTACTTACCGAAGGCCACCCTGAGGACCTCGAGGATCCTCACCCCCAGGGTCTCGACGACGCCCTTAACCACCTCCTCTGCAAGCCGCGTCACTTGGCGCTGATCCGACAGTTCCCTCTGAAGCTCCTCCCTCTCCAGGCGGAACGACTCCGCCGCCTCCTCAGTCGACTGATGAGCATCCTCCAGCTTTCCTTGGAGGTCACCCACTTGTCCCTCCAACGCGGCCACACGGAGGTTGAGGCGCCGAGACTCCATCTGGGCCTCCATCATGGCCACCTCGGCCACCCCGGCCCGCTCCTGAGCCTTCATGGTGGACTCCTCCAGCTTCCTTAGGAAGATGGCTCGCCGCTGCAGCTCCACGACGAGCGTCGACCCCTGAAAAATGGGACATGAGCTAAAAAGGGAGTGAAGGGAAAGAAAGGACTGCGAGAGGTCCGAACCTGTTGAAGGGCCCAAACCAAAGAATCCGACACCTTGTCGGCGGGAATCTTCTCGAGGGTGCTGCGGTCCCGAGGGAAGACGGAGCTCTCGGCCACCTGCTGGGCTAGGGCTCGGTCGGCGAACACCGAACTCCCGGGGGCAACATCGAGGGAAGCCATATGGCTCGCCAATAGCGCTCCGATTCCCGGGGACGGAAGCGGGGACGCTGCGATGGGGGTGGTTGTCAGAGTCACCTGAAGATCCCCGGTGGTGCCTGCAGGAGGCACAGAACTGGCCGGGCTGGAGGGCTCCGCATCCTCCTTCCTCTTCTTCCCTCCGTGAGGCACCACGAGCGCCGGAGGAGAGCGCTTCCGCCTTGCCCCATCTCCACTCTCGGGGACGGGAGGGGACGCTCCGAGGGCGAGGGGGACTACACCGGACCCGTCATTACCCCCTGCCTCTCGGGCTGGTGGGGCAGGTCTGGCCTTTACTACGCCTTCGGGGAGGGGATCGCCAGAAGAAGAGGCAGGAGGCACGGCCACTACCTTACCCACGGAGGGCTCGGCTCGGCGCACATCCTCCTCAACTACCTTGCCCACGGGGGGCTCGGCTCGGCGCACCTCCTCCTCAACGGTCCGTCAAGGCGCCCTTCCGGAGGTACTGCCTCGGCTCCGAGCAACTCCACGACGGATCAGCTCATCGACGTCACGGACAAACTCGCGGCCTACCATCCCTGCAAAGGAAACCGAAATCAGGATGAGTCACAGGGCAGTCCGAGGAGGAAAAAGCGACCTACCCGGGGACCACAAGATGGCCTTCAGGAGTAGGTCATCCAACAAAGGCCAGATGGACTTCGATTCCAAAGGAAGAGCCGACAGCGTCACGGCGGCTGCCTGATCAACATCCGAAAGGGCTAGTGGCGGGCGAGGTTGGACAGACGCTCCCCAACTTGTCAAAATCTGGGCCTCACCCGAGAAGACCACGAAGACATAATCCGAGTTCCAATCCCCTGACCAGCGGGGCAACCCGATCAGGCATTCCCTCCTCGAACGGGCTCGGAGTAGCAGCCATGACCCCGGACCGACCGTCTGGACCTGGTAAAAGTGGAAGAGAAGGGGGAGAGACGGCTCCAGACCACGGGTACAACAGAGCGTTACAAAGCCCGTCAGTACCGCGATCGAACACGGGGTGAACTGACACAGGGACACCGTGAGATGCTCCATGACCTGGATGAAGAAGGGGTGGAGCGGGAAGCGAAGACCCAGGCGGAACATCTCGACGTAGGCGCCAACCTCATTACTCCTCGGAAGGCAAATCCGCTCGTCGACAAATGGAACTCGAACCTCGTATGGGAAGCAGAGATATCTTTCCCGGATCTCCGCGGCCACCGAAGGAGGAGTCCTCGACGGCGTACGGAGGACAACCGGGGGCACATTAAGCCGCACGGCAGCCGACGCCACGTCATCACGGGCGTAGTCTGGAAAAAGTTTCCCCTTCCCCTTATCTTGAAGAGAACGACTCCCGGCGGGGGAACCTGATTCCCCTAGCCGGGGCTCGCCCCGCCTAGACTCCGGAGGATCCCTCGCCCTTTGACCAGAACCACCTATCCTAAGAGCAGCCATGAGATGAAAGTGAGAGAGGAATTACCTTTTTCGACTAGTTCGGGGAAGGCAAGAAAGCGAAGGCGACGGGAAACTCCGAGTTGCGGAAAGCTTTGAATACCGGGAGAAGCAAGGGAGGAGGGGAGATCAACGCGACTGAGGATCTTATATACCGGGCACAGGGGCGAATTCGAAGCGGCTGACAAGAACGCGCGGCAGGCTTCGAAGAACTGGCGGTGTTTCGAAATCGACGCCAGGGGAAGTTCAATCGATCCGCCTCATCATGACCTACATTTATGACCACGCCTCGGCTGTAGCGCCACTCGGAACCCCAGGAGGCGTAGCGTTATACCAAGCTAACCGAGGCCGATCGATCCCACCAATGGCGGCGCCCGAACCCCTCAACTTCTCGATTGAAGACGGCCCCGCGAACGATGGGGATAAATTTGCAGCCACACGTGGCGGCATCAGAGGACCAATGGCGCTTCGGAGCCCGTGCCTTAAAAATATCAACGGGCCCACTCATGATGACGACTAATAAATGAGTTGGCATCGACTGGTGAGCTTGTCAAAATCGGCATGAGTCACATCAGCCGAGCCGAACAGGCCGAAGCTAATCAACTCGACCGATGGGGGCAATTGTTACGCCTATTTGACCGAGACCCCAAAAGACACGAGCCCAGGAGCCCGACTACTGGTCGAGAGCCCATCTGCATCCTCAAGCCCATTCAGCAAAGGCCCTGTAAGGGATCTTCTCGAATATCGATCCGACCCGGCCCCGATAACCCGCTAAGTCACTCACCCACTCCTGCGAAAACCGTTCCCCCGAATGCGCGACCACTAAATGGCGGTGATGGGGAGGTGCTGGAAGGGCGAAGAGAGTGGCGGCGAGGGGGCGGATTGATGGGGCACGATCGAGGGCAGGCGTGGGACGTGGGCCAGAGGCAATCACGCCGGGAGCTCTACAAAAGGGCTAGGAGGACGACGAAGAAAGGGACCGCATCTGAGGTAACAAAACCGAAGGTACTCCATCAACGACCTCGTTCCCCCAATTCATCTCCTTCCTCCCCCGCTCGCGCCGAGGGATGCCGTTACGATCTCCTCACGAGTCGGACCGTCTCCGCCGGGCCTCCTTTCTCAGATCTCTGTCTGACTTAGGCATCGGAGGGGATTTGGCCGGAACCAAGGTCCGGCCCCCTGACGAGCGTTCTCGTCTACGCAGGTGGACATCTGATCAACGGGCCGAGGCTCCCCCTCGCCCCTCGCCGACCACGCAACCTGCCGGACGATTGAGGCTTCCCCTCGTCGTCCAATCGCCGAAGCCAAGCGCAAACCACCGAGGCCGAGCGTCTCGACCCGGGCCGAGGCTTCCCCTCGCCCTTCGCCAAACACGCATCTAGCCGGACGACAGAGGCTTCCCCTCGTCGTCCTATTTCCGAGGACGCGCTCGTTTGTCCGAGGCCGAGCGTCTCAACCAGGGCCGAGGCTTCCCCTCGCCCCCTCTGCACCGCTTTGAAGCCCCCGAGGGACCCAAAGCGGGCCCCTTGACCACGTTGACCGGGTTCTCCACGGTCAACGCCTTGTAGTGAGAAAACACTCTGAAACACTATGGATCATAACCTAGAGGCTAAGAATGTTACATTGAAGTATTGACCCAAAGTTTTATTACTAATTATCAGACTAACAAATACAGTTTTCTTGCCATGGGAAGTATATGATAAGAAATATGCATGTCTGAGCCTGGAAGGTGACTTGGTGGGTATGGGCATGCATTAAAATGTGAGGCATGCCATTAAGTTGCTTCAACTAGCATGATCTGTGCTTACAGCTAGAGGCTTCTCATTGCTAGCTATGTTCTTGCATATCATCAGAACAACATTATTTGTATTTTTGACAGTATTAGTTAACAAATTGGAAATGTGCACATATCAATTAAAGCTTTATACTATCATATTCAAATTTGAAAATTGGTATTAGTTTAATTCAAATTGGTATTAGGTTTGATCGGGATATTTTGATCGGGCCCGAACGGGCCGAGTCTACTACGGCCTTGGGGCCCCGGCCCAAGGATCCTACGGGCGGGCCGCACTTCTCCCCCCAATACGAAGGCCCAAAAAGATTACCCACTTTCGTAGTGGATGAAATGATGGCCCAACTTAACGGCCATCATTTTAGCCATCATGGCTCGTAAGACATGGCAACCACCTTCATGGCCATAACTTGCCAATGATGGTCCGACTTAAATGGCCATCTAGCCATCAAGGCTCGACTTCATGGCCAGACTTAATGGCCATCACTCCCCCGCCATTATGGCCCGCCAATTATGGCAACCACTCATGGCCATGACTCCACCTTCATGGCGTCATCAAGTGGGCGCAATTAGAGGGGGTCAACACTTCCCCATTTGCACGACCCCATGAATGGCGGCCATGATGTCACGTCATGGCACATTATGAGCATGATTCGTCTATATGAGGAGGGGGCGGGCGTCATTTGAAGGGGGCCGGATCTTCACCACCTACAACGGAGGTACCTCATACTCCCATCTTACACCTTCTTCCACCTTGAATATTTCTCCTCCAAAGCTCGGCCCGAGGACTCGAGGATCGGTCTCTCCGCGAGCCATACTCGATCCCACCGAGCACTTATCAGGCCAAATCTGACTTTGGCATCGGAGGGGCTTCGGTCGGAACCAAGGTCCGACCCCCCTGACGAGCTCTCTCGTCTATTCAGGTCCAGGAGTTCCAGCGACGCCGAGGCTACCCCTCGGCATCCTTCCAGCTGGAGCCGAGCGCCCTCGTCCCCGACCTCGTTCGTCTCCTCCGTCACGAGGACGTCGCTCTGTCGAGGCTACCCCTCGCTGAGCCGACGCGAGGATCCGCGCGCCCCGCTGTGAGCGACTCTGCCTTCAACCGATCCCGGAGGCTGTCATCTCGCCGAGGCTACCCCTCGGCCCACCAAAGAACGGAGCTGCGCCTTTCCGCTCGAGCGAACGCACCGTCGGTCAACCCCACCGGTCATCTCCGTCTCAAGCGACAGCCACGATGACTTGGGGGTCCCGCGCGTCCCCTCTTTGACCGCGTTGACCACGCACCCTCCATACTATTAATGTGTTCTGCGAAAAATAGCAGAAACATATGGCGCCGTCTGTGGGAACGAGTCAACATCCACGTCTTCAACCACATCGACAATGATTCGTCCCGCTAATCAAAGACCTGAAATGCTACTTCCGCACTCCGTGTGGAGAAGATGTCAGTCAAGTGGAAAGATTCAGAAGACCTGAATAGTGATTCGGTACTCTCTCTGATCAATCAACCCAGGTCACCTCTTCACAGGCCAGCGGAGTAAATCGACTGAACAGAGACACCATATCTCCTGATCGTTGAAAAGGACCAGATGACATATGATCAAAGGTCATTAGTGTTAATTTGCGATCAGAGAGCTTTCATCGCAAGAGATCTTGCTCTCCTCCAACAGATTAGAAAGGCCCTCTTTTGCCGAACATACTGAGCTACACACCGTGAGGAGCAGATCTCTGCAGGCAATGTCAGATAGATCTCTACAGGCGACTTCGAGGAGAGTTACTCCCTGTCGACAGATCTGGCGAAGCTGAGATCCCGCTACCGGTAGGGAGCCAAGGCCGCTATCATCGGGGTTCAGATCTGATCCGATTGTAGGATTTCGAGAAGATCGGCGGTGTCGACTTGAGGGACGACGATCTTCATGATGTCTTCTCCAGAGCTTGGATGGATCAGGACATCTTCCCTGAGTACGCCTCCTCGGGCTACTACCCGAAGATCCTGATCACATGTCTGTACGGGAAAGGGCGTCGGACGCAGTCCCTCGAGCGACGACTTCCACGGCCGACCAAGGGCGATCAGCTCCGGATCGGAGGAGCACGTTTGCTCGATTGCCGATCGGGGCCCCCGAGAATGTGGTGCAGATCGCCATCGGATCTTGGCTTCGGGACCCAGGTCGCAGGCTGTGCTGGATCCTGATCGGTGCCGCCCCGACACCTTCTCAGCTGACCCCTGCGATGCCAATGCCCCCACGCTGACGGCCGCATCGGCGTACTCTACGGCAAGTAAAGGCCGGAATCAATGACTCGGCCGGGACGAAGCCTCGCATCTACCTCCAGTCGAGGATCTCATCGGCGTAGCGATTTCAATCGAAACCTCAGTGGCGGCCCCCGCCTGCTACTGACGTGATCTGTTATGATTTTCAGACCCTAGAAGAAGAAGAAATGGCACTCCGTAGGGAGAAGACGTCATTCAGCTGTGAGTGCGAGGTCGATGACATGTCCCAGGCCGGCTCAGGCCGCCTCGGGATCAAGCTTTCCAAGGTTGAGAGGCCCAGCCTCATAGCTTGCCATACCGAGCTAGCCAGGTTACGGTCTCTAGCCGGGCCCGTCTCCTCTAGGCTGTCGTCGTCCGAGCTCCGTTTCAAACACCTGAAACGACAGCTTCATCGATGTCTAAGAGGCGGTCGGAATCACACCCCCCCACACTGGGCGGTGACTGGATGGCTCTGTCTGAGCATCTTCCGAGGTTAAAGGGCTGCTCGGATATCTCCTCAAGGTCGGTGGCTTCAGGTGATAGCACAACCACACCGAAGGTACAAACCGGCCCAGCCCTCTGGCCCCCTGCGGCGTGCGAAAAGCAGACCAAGGAGCAAACGTCGACATAGCGAAAAGGTCAATCCATTACCGAATCCTTACTAATTGACCGATTTCTATCTACTAACCACAGATGCTCTCCTAACAACTCCCCTTCCTCCGATTTCTTGCAAATTCGAGATATACGGCCGTGGATCGCTCAGGAGCGGAGCTGCGCCGAGATTCCCATGCCGAGCAAAGCACACCGTGCCGAGTAGCTTCCCCTACCTAATTGCTGAGCACCCGGAGCTCCCAACCATGTCGACCGCCCATCTGCATCTGGCTGCCGACCCACCAGGATCAATGATTGGCATCGGGAGGGTGAGAGGGGATAGCATACCGATGGATCTGCTGGTGACCATCACCATCGTAGCATCGGGAACGACAACTGAGCACCTCGGCTGTGGCCCCAACTGCGACCACCGGATCTTGGCCCCAAGACTGCAGTGTAGGTCACCAACAGAAGTTCGAACTTCTACCGAACTTCCGGTGGAGATGCGGGGGGATCGACGCACTTCGACCCTACCCTCTGTCGGAGACTGGCCATTCCGATGGGCGAATCGACGGAAGAGCCTGCTGCCAAATTTTTTGAGTTCTGAGCTCCACTAGTTAAAATCAATCTCTGCCGGAGCTTCCCAAGTCGAACACCGATCTGATCTTCCATCAGTCGAGCTGACGCCTCCTCCTCGAACATTGGGATTTGATCTTTGAGCTATGCGAGGCACCCCAGCATTTCGGCTCCATTCAAAGATATGCTCTGTCATCTTGAGGAGGACATCGCCGGTTCAACTCCAGAAAATTGAGCCTCGTCGAAGCTCGGCCTAAAGCCTCTGGCCCACTCTTTCATCCTGAGGTGGACCTCGGCTATCAAGCTTCGTCGGAACAGTCGAGCCTCCCTGGAACCTTCGTCCAGGCTCGAGCTGACTGGGCAAGTTCGAGACGGTCCTCTGCCTAGAGCCAAGTTTGGAGTCCCAACATCAACGACGCTGGAGACACGCCACTACTCCGAACATTTTCATCATCCACAAATTGGCCATAACAGCAAAGTTGGTGGCGTTCTGCCCCTTGGCAAGCTTGAGTTTCTTCCCGCCAACCGAACCAATGTAATCTGAACGAGGCCGAGGCCGACCAGTTCAGGCCGAGGCCGACCCCAGAAGAGGCCGACCAGTTCAGGCCGAGGCCGACCCCCTAGGAGGCCGACCAATCCGACCAGACGAGCTTGACCGCCTTGCCAAATATCGGAGTCTCAACGCAAAGCCACCTTGTCGAGCTTACAAAGTTATCCCCACAGCGACGGAGCTGTTGAACCAGTCGAGCATCCAAAACACTCCTCCGACCATGGCCGAGCCGATCTGGCCGAAGCGCCACCGTCTGAGTTCGCGCAACCAAGCAGCTCCTCCAACCGTGGCCAAGTCGAGCTGGCCGAAGCGCCATCATCCGAGTTCGAGCTTCCAGACCGCTCCCCCGACCGTGGTCGAGCCGATCTGGCCGAAGCACCACCGTCCGAGTTCGAGCGCTCCTCCAACCGAGCTGCTGGGTTCCCGCTTGGTAAAGTGCTCCTGCATCCACCCAAGCTGGACGAAGTAGTGGCAGAGTGCCACCATGGAATCTTCGAAAATCTTCACAAGGTCTTCACCCCTTTTGTCGGCCATAAGTCGAGGGGCAACTCCCCTCGCACCCGAACGAATGGATCGGTTGAAGAGCTGGGGGGCAACCCCCCAGCAGGCCGAGCACTCCTCAGACGTTCGCCAACGGCCAATCTGCACACCCTGGCCCCATCAAAGGATAGCTTAACAATCAAAGCCGCGCTGCCACCAACAACAGTGGAAGTGGAGCTGAAGCTGAAGTTGGAGCTAGGATCCAAACAAAAGCTGAAGCCGAAGCTAGGATCCAGACGAAAGCTGGAGCTGGAGCTGGAGTTGGAGTGGGAGACACGATCCAGACAGAAGCTGGAAATGGAAATGGAACTATGTCTAGACGAGGCCGCCCCATCCAAGAGGAGGCCGACCACACCAGTTTAAACAAACCAGGAGGAGGCCGACCAGACGAGTCCGACCACCTTGCCGAACAACTCCTGCATCCACCGATCTGGATGAAGCAATGGCAGAGCGCCACCCTGGAATCTTCGAAAGGCTTCACAAGGTCTTCACCCTTTTCGTCGGCCATAAGTCGAGGGGCAACTCCCTTCGCAACCGAACGAACAGATCGGTCAAAGGGCTGGGGGCAACCCCCCAGCAGGCCGATCACTCCTACGTCGGCCATAAGTCGAGGGGCAACTCCCTTCGTAACCGAACGAACAGATCGGTCAAAGGTCTGGGGGCAACCCCCCAGCAGGCCGATCACTCCTTCGCCGGCCGTAAGCCGAGGGGCAACTCCCCTCGCCACCGAGCGGATCTCCTTCGCCGGCCGTAAGCCGAGGGGCAACTCCCCTCGCCACCAAGCGGATCTCCTTCACCGGCCGTAAGCCGAGGGGCAACTCCCCTCGCCACTGAGCGGATCTCCTTCGTCGGCCGTAAGCCGAGGGGCAACCCCCCAGCAGGCCGATCACTCCTTCGCCGGCCGTAAGCCGAGGGGCAACTCCCCTCGCCACCGAGCAGATCTCCTTCGTCGGCCGTAAGCCGAGGGGCAACTCCCCTCGCCACCGAGAGGATCTCCTTCGCCGGCCGTAAGCCGAGGGGCAACTCCCCTCGCCACCGAGCGAATCTCCTTCGTCGGCCGTAAGCCGAGGGGCAACTCACCTCGCCGCCGAACAAATCGTGACAACTTACTGTCACTAGTCGGCTCAGCAAGCCGGATCGATTTTACAAATGGAGCATCTTCTACATCTCCCGACCTCCACCTTAACAATGGTAGAGCTCAGACGATGGGGGCAATTGATCGGGATATTTTGACCGGGCCCGAACGGGCCGAGTCTACTACGGCCTTGGGGCCCCGGCCCAAGGATCCTACGGGCGGGCCGCACTTCTCCCCCCAATACGAAGGCCCAAAAAGATTACCCACTTTCGTAGTGGATGAAATGATGGCCCAACTTAACGGCCATCATTTTAGCCATCATGGCTCGTAAGACATGGCAACCACCTTCATGGCCATAACTTGCCAATGATGGTCCGACTTAAATGGCCATCTAGCCATCAAGGCTCGACTTCATGGCCAGACTTAATGGCCATCACTCCCCCGCCATTATGGCCCGCCAATTATGGCAACCACTCATGGCCATGACTCCACCTTCATGGCGTCATCAAGTGGGCGCAATTAGAGGGGGTCAACACTTCCCCATTTGCACGACCCCATGAATGGCAGCCATGATGTCACGTCATGGCACATTATGAGCATGATTCGTCTATATGAGGAGGGGGCGGGCGTCATTTGAAGGGGGCCGGATCTTCACCACCTACAACGGAGGTACCTCATACTCCCATCTTACACCTTCTTCCACCTTGAATATTTCTCCTCCAAAGCTCGGCCCGAGGACTCGAGGATCGGTCTCTCCGCGAGCCATACTCGATACCACCGAGCACTTATCAGGCCAAATCTGACTTTGGCATCGGAGGGGCTTCGGTCGGAACCAAGGTCCGACCCCCCTGACGAGCTCTCTCGTCTATTCAGGTCCAGAAGTTCCAGCGACGCCGAGGCTACCCCTCGGCATCCTTCCAGCTGGAGCCGAGCACCCTCGTCCCCGACCTCGTTCGTCTCCTCCGTCACGAGGACGTCGCTCTGTCGAGGCTACCCCTCGCTGAGCCGACGCGAGGATCCGCGCGCCCCGCTGTGAGCGACTCTGCCTTCAACCGATCCCGGAGGCTGTCATCTCGCCGAGGCTACCCCTCGGCCCGCCAAAGAACGTAGCCGTGCCTTTCCGCTCGAGTGAACGCGCCGTCGGTCAACCCCACCGGTCATCTCCGTCTCGAGCGACAGCCACGACGACTCGGTGGTCCCGCGCGTCCCCTCTTTGACCGCGTTGACCACGCACCCTCCATACTATTAATATGTTCTGCGAAAAATAGCAGAAACAAGGTTAATTCAAACTGGAAATTTTATACTGTTGATTCTGGCGAGCGATCGATGAAGGGTTTGTGATATGTATATGTTGATTTTGCGAAAACATAATACTTTTAAGTTCTCCACAAATGGTTATTATGTATGACTACTTTGAAATTGTATCACTTTGAGATAATCATGAACTATTCTTTTCCTCCATCCCTGTATCAGATCCAATCAGTGTGTGTTGGGAAACAATGGTTTTGTTGCTTTCTTTTTTCTGCTCAAAAAGTGCTTTTCATACTACTATTTAGAATAGGTTACTGAACTATTCTATTCTATTCTTCCATTCCTATTCTGGTATTATCAGATCCAATCAGTGTGTGGGGGAAACAATGGTTTTGTTGCTTTCTTTTTTCTGCTCCATGGGACACAAATTTGGGTGTGCTTCCTTGATTTTGCTTCCAACAGATGGAGTAAATATGAATGACACAGACTTAGAGACACATGGAATAACTATACATAGTTTGGATTGGGACTTTAAGTCTTTTCACTTGACTATTTAAACCATTTGCAGTACACCAACTAGACACATGGATGTATTATATTGAACAAAGTTGGTTGAACACCATACATTACCATAACAAGAAATAGATGCAAAAAAGAAAGGTTAGACAACAAAATAAGAGTTCATTTAAATAGTCGCTACAGTTTTTGAAGTTCATTGGTGTTTTCCAGATCCCTGGCTTTCTATTATGGTTCTTACCTGCTAAAGTAAAATTATGTATAGGTTCATACAACTGACAGTCTAACAGTAACTTTGTTTCTACCAAGATTTCAAGTGTCAGTCAATTCCAATGTGTATCTGGAAATATCATCTTGGATTTTTAAGTACCCAAGACGATACCAACCGGTATGACAACATGACCGGTATTGCAGTTAACAGACCGAACAAGCCAAATCTTATTTTCACTTTGAGTGTGTTTCCTAAATTTATAAAAGAAAATGTGGTTGAACTGTAAAAGAATTTCATTTCTCTCACATCATATCAACCATTTAAGGAGATGCAGTGCAATTTCAAACCAATCAACACCTATGGTTGTTATGTATGAGTACATTGAAATGGTTGCAGGGCAAGTTCTCCACAAATGGTTGTTATGTATGAGTACATTGAAATTGCATCATATCATTCTTTTGGTTTTGACTGGTTAATCCATTAATCTTCGTATCCTATCGATGGCAAAGTTACAGTGCAGGTAGATATATCTTTTAATTAGTTCTAGACTGATGCACTGTTCTTTGTATATATCTTTTTAATATTTTGTCCTAAAACTTTTGGCTGATGCAATGTCATGAGATGAGTTGAAGAGAAATGTTTATGTTTTAACGCATTATCAATTTTTAGTGGTTTACAATTTCTTTTTGTTCCATGCATTTTCAATGATTCTTTTTAATCAAATCATGTTCCGCATTATAAAGTATAATGATGAAATTTTTAACATGTGGATTTTGTGATAAAAAGGAATCTTTGATGATAAATTTGTGAATTAATTGTAGGGATAAATGTTCAATTCTGAAGTGTGAGATTTCACAGTAAGTCACATACATTTCAAGTGTATAACTGTGTGATTGGAATCTTGGCACTTGAATTTGATTTCATACTATTTCCCTTATAAAAAAGAGTGGCTTAAAACTGCCATCCCTCACAAATCACTCACTCACTTTGCTCTGATGAGTTGACTATGGCTTCAAAGATATGATTTTCTTATAAAAAATGAATTAATTCATAGTTTGTGTTTGAGCATTTTTTAAAATAAAACTTATATATTATTTTTCTTAAATGCAGGGTTATCTGGAAGTAGTGAGATAATTATGGAGATGAAAGGGATATAAATCCATCAGCCGAGGGGAGTGATTTCTTTGAATACAAGGTACCAACTAGAAATTATTCATGACACATATACTTTCCATCGGCCTTCTCTTTGTTTATGTCATTCTTTTGTTTTGCTCTCCCATTCGTTATTATTTATTCAGATCAGGAGAAGCAACCACTCGAGAATCCACCAAAGCCAATTTTAGTATAGACGCTGACTGCGATGAGGAGTCTATTTGGAGTGACGAAGGGAATTCATTGGATATCAATGATGTATATTGAGATCTTCAGTTGAATCCATCACTGTATACTTTTTTTATTTCGATTTTTTAGCAATTTCGTAATCTATTTGTTTGTTTAGGGATCATCTCGAGACATCATGGATGATTGGGGAGATAAGGTATTGACTACTGCTTTAAAGTTATGAATTTCTTATAAAAATAAATCAATTCATATTTTTTGTATGAGTATTTTTTAAAATAAAACAATAAATTCTTTTTCTTAGTGAAGAAAATATTATTTGTCAAATTTGATATAATCCTGCTACACTATTATTGAAATTTGAAATTTGATATGATATGATCTTGCTACACTGCTACACTGTTAATAGGATTAAAATCCTATCAAATTATAATCCTATCAAATTACAGTGTAGCAGTGTAGCCAATGTTGATAAGATTATAATTTGAAACTTGACAATAATTTGATCCAGTACATTATATTTGATCATGTTACTTTCAATAGCTACTGTTATGAAAGTACAATATAATGTTAATTTGATGCTGCTACATAATGTAATGTAATTTAACATAATTTAATTTATTGTCAAATTATGTAGCAACATAGCAGGATCATATCAAATTTCAATATAATCCTACAATAACAATGTAGCCAATTTACACTGATATAATCCTGCTACATAATGTAATTTCACTGTATTGTTAAATTTGATGTAGCAGTATCATATTAACATCAATTTTTTATGTAGCAGGATCAAATTGACATCAAAATTTTATGCTGTTTGGAATGTATCCTTCTAACCATTTTTGTTCGATTTTAGTTCATAAAAATTAGGCATGTAATCAAGTGAAAATTTCAGTTCATCAACATAATTTTTTTACCAGTTCATCAACATAAAAATTTCTAAACATTTTTTCACAGGAAAATTTCAGTTCACTAACAAAAATATTGTGCATGTAATCAAGTGATTCCATCATGATGCTTCTTTGTTGTTTGCAGACCATGTAATTTTTATGTGCCTGTTCTGGGAAATGAGAAAGAAAATGAAAAAAAATTCAACCGTGCTTTAAGATATTCCATTTTAAACTAAAACCCATTTTAAACTGAAAGTGAAAATTTAGAACTAAACTTTTTAGGCTCATTTGATTTTCTTTTTTAATTTGTATCTTTAGGAGGATTCGACACCTCATGCTGCTGTAATGTAGAATTTTTGATTCCAACTCCAAATTAATTACATGTATGCAGTATACAAATTTGTTAGTGGGAGCTCAATTTGCATCTCCTTTTTGTATGCAGGGCTTATGATCGAGCTGCCATTAAGTTTGAGGGGTCGATGTTGATGTCAATTTCAATCTTACTCACTATGATGAGAATTTGGAGTAGGTTTGCGACTGTATTTGACTGGATACAATAGATTTGCTTTTTATTCTATTTTTTACTGTAATTGATTTGTTTTGGATTACGAACTCGAGTGAGGGTTTCAAGCAAACAAGGTTACAACAATGATGTAGACAAAGTGAGACATATGTTTGATGAGCAGCAACTCGATTACAAGAAGGAAAATTATGAGCATATGTGAATATAGACATCAAATGCATACCCTAAATGTAGTTTTCAGAACTGTGCAATAACAAACAACTTATCGGTTCTATGTAAACAAGTGTAAAATGTGATGCCAATGGCTTTCTTCAAATAGATGGGTCAATGTATGATGTTAAGGGAGGAAACATGGGCAATGATGAATATTGATGATAAGTTTCTACGATTATAAGCATACAGATCCCTCGATTCAGAAAATAGAAAACAGAACAAAAAACCATTACTGTTAGTTTCAAAGATTTTTTTGTTGGTCATTTTTGTTGCCTTCTTTTTTGTACTAAATGGGTTTCAAAAGACTTCCCTTTGATGGCTGATGATTTCTAAAGCACCAGTTTTCCTTTGATGACCCATGAATTTACAGCGCCAGTTTGCCATTGTGTATATCATCATATAATTGGGGAGCTAGATGTTATACATGATCTATTCTCATGTACATAATAGTTATGAGTTTCTCCAGGTAACAACTGCTGCTGTATTTGCTTTTAGTTTCTTTTTAACGCTCTATATTTTTCAGAGAAGGGACATTTGTTTGGCTTATACAGATGGTTTAACACCTCATGTAACAGCAAATTTATAACTATCGGATGAGTCCATACCACTCCAATGTTTATAGCACGTAGAAGCTGTCATGAAGGCTTTGAGCTCAATGTTTACAGAATCCGTGGGCATCCTCGAATCAATGATTTTATTGAGGAGGGTTAATCTCCATGCATGTGATGTGAACTCTTTTCTTAACAGTTCGCTCAGGATTTTTGAAGAACCATCCAGACATGATGGAATGAGCAAATTAATAGTCACTAACAACTGATGCTCCCAATCTCCATGCATGTGTGATGGGGCTAGCCTATGGATGCGGCTGCAAAAATTTTTGGTTGATATGACACTAGCGCGACTGTCTATACAACAAGTTTTAGTATCACTGTCCTCTTATGTTTACTTGCACTGTTGAGGGCTCTACGCCATGCAATCTGCATAATTTGGTATGAAGTAGCTTAGCCAGAATAAAGCAAGGGAATGCAGACAGTGATAAATATAAAGATGCATGCATCCATTAAGTCTTTTATTGATATTTTACTAGCATTCTTTGTAACATAATAAGGGATTTGTGACATAATAATGCCAACACAAGTGCTGAGAGTATTGCATGAAGCTTCTCTTGAGAATTTATTCTACACATTCTTACATTCATTTATTAAATTGACATAAAATGCCAATACAATCGCATTGATCCAATCCGTTACAGAATTGGCCAGAGCAACACATATGGTCATGCTGGTAGAGTGATCCATCATGAACACTAGATGACAAGCATGATGAACATTACAGTGATATGAAAAAAGAAATTATACTAAAACATACAAGGTGAACACTGACAAATTTTTGGGCAATCACAAAAAAGATTTCTTGATCTAAATTCCCTAGTTAAACTAAATTTTGGGGGGAATTGAATCTGAAGGGAATTAATAGGGTGCAACTAAAAGTTTTGGGATGAACTAAATAACAATTATTGCGCTGTAATAATTGATGTTCCTTTAAAATTGGGAGAACCAGTGTTTTGCAGGGAGAATATGTTTAAAGAATGGGGGAATTAAATTTTGGGAGGACTAAATTTTTTGTTAACTACATAACATTAATTAAATTTTAATTATTGTTGTTCGTTGAAAATTAGGTGATCCAATATTTAGATGTGCACAATATTTTAATTGTACTGTGCCCTTAAGGCATGGTTTGAATCTAGGGTGAACTAAATTTTGTCTGTGAACTAAATTTTTTGATGTGAACAAAATTTTGAGTGGACCTAAAATTGTGAGGAACTAAAGTTTTGGTGGAACTAAATAACAATTAATGTGCTTTACTTATTATTGTTCATTTAAAATTAGGGGATCTTTGTTTCGATGCATAAAAAAATCAGGGATCTAAGAATTTGAGAGGGAATATTTTAAATGAACTTTGCCACGACATGGGTTATGAAATTGGGGGGAACTAAATTTTGAGGGGACTAAATTCTCAAGGGAAAGTAAAGTTTGGGGAAAAATAAAATTTTTAAGGACACTAAAGAACAATTATTCTGCTTTAATTTTTGTGCGAACAACAATTTTGAGGGGGAAATATCTTAAATGAACAGTGCCCTACGGGCACGGGTAGTGACTAGTCTATTCTATATTTGATGAAGATTTTGAATTTTGTCCCACGTGGCAAGGTTTGTCCTACGTGGACAAAGAATTGCTGACCGGGACAAACACAAGATGGTGATTAGGACAAGTTTTTGTATGTTTGGTGGGGTGTAATTTTGTTTGAAAATTCAAAATTTGAAAATGCAAACCTTTGCTAACTCAAATGTTAACAAAAATTTGGGGGGAAAACCAAACTTTGTTCCCAAATTTTTTTGAAAACAAATGAATGAAATTTGTTTTGCTGATTTTGGGTCGCCAACAACATCATTCCGTTCTCTCTGTCTCTCTCCACCTCCCTCCCTCCCCTAAAAACCTCAGATCAAGTCCATAAAGAAATGCAACCGCACCTCCTGAGTTCAAAAGGCCCGGCTCAAGCATGCCAAAGCTCGAGGCACACCACCGGCGTCACCGATGACTGCTTCTGCCCCATCACAAGCTCTGTTGAATCCTTGAGGCCCGCTTCTCCGTTGATCCATCGATCATCGCCCACTTTGTATCGGTACATCCAAACCCCTCCAAACCTAAAAAGGTATTCTATTTCTCAACCTTCTCGGTTTTTCATTGAAGAAGCCCATGCATGGTTGCTACTCATGGTGGTTTGATTCCTAGCTTATGATATATGGTTTGATTCCTGCTTCGATTGATAGCAGATTAGCGAGAGTGGACAGCTTGGCACGGTTACTACTCCTGGTGGGGCTCATACAAACGTAGATAAGATGTATGAAATCAGAACCTTTTGTCTTTTAAAGAAAGATTATCATTTATTTAAGGCAAAAATTTTGTTTTTATATATACATTTTGAACGATTTATTATCTGGCTTGACATTTACATATATGATTATTTGGTGAAAATATTTTGCAAGAGATTATTGGTGTTGTTGCTGGAACCATTGAGTTCCAAGCTAATTGAATCATGGACTGATTATCTTCATCTGAGTCTTTTCCATTGCTTGAGCCACACACAAAATCAGCACAAGAAACCCATTGCATGGTGACTACATAACACATAAACACATTTTTGAAGCTGTGGTCCTGCCAAAATAATTAACCAAAGGCAACAACATTCTTTGGCTACAATGCAAGGCAACATTCTGTGGTCTTCTACTACAATGCTAAGCAAAATTCTTTGGATGCTAACAAATCAAGATCTGTTTCTAAAGGGCCTTGATTTCTTTTATTTTGGAGTAGGGCTGGCCGATTCCTTAAAAGCTGATGGGCACTACTGGTACACAGAGCAATCTCCCCATCTAGGTCTGAGAGGAGTGCACACAATCTGGCCAAATCTAACCTGAATCAAAGTATGTGCATTTAAATAAGCGTATTTAGTTGAAACTGGATCCCTTTTCCTTTGATACATTTGAAAATAACTTGAACAAATAACTTAGAACCTTTCATCTGATCTTTTTTAAGTATATCAACAAAAATCCTCTCTCAGCTATTTATGGCTCACAATCCTTGAATTCAGACACAGAAATCCATCTCAAAATACATAGAAGGATTGTGGTAGAAAAACATGACAAATTGCACAGCCATGAAGTCATCTGTAGGAAATCATTTCTAAACTTTTTGCAATCTTTCTTTGTTTGCATTTTTCCTTTTCTCCCCCTTCCTAGGCATTACACAATGTGGACTAGCTGCTTATGGAAACTACTAACCTGACCATATTTTGCAATACAAATTCAGGAAAGGGAGGTGTGGTGAATTGCTCAGAAACAAAAAATGATGACATCTTCTTTGGCCTTCTTGGGAGCTTGGGTCAAATGGTAACAAAGGACATTTCACTGTAACAACTGAAGTAGTAAATTACAGATGCATAAATTTGTAATCATAAGCTCGGTAACTTTTTTTGCAGCATCAAAATGGATCAGAGTTCTGTCCTCGGACATAAGGGCTTTATAGAGGACCAGGAGATGCTGATATTGGCAGAAAATACTTTCAACTACATCGAGGGATTCATGATGATAAACCGCATGAGGCTTATGAACAAATGGAGATCTTCCTTCAACCCCCATGACCCAGTTCAGGCTGGCAATTTCAAGTTCAATTGACGAGTTCTGTTCTGCTTGGAGATGACCAAACACTTCGATCCCATTGAGACAGATTTGGCTGACATGGTGCTTCACATTGAACATATAAAAGTCCATGATTCCTTTAAAGAACATGCATGAAGTATAACCACAACTGATTTCTGAACTGAAATCTTACTTTTGGTTGGCAAGAAGTTAATGAGCCGGTGCTTTTAGATAAGGAAAAAGACGAAGATTTGATAACATTGGTTTTTTCACCGATCAAGAAAGAGGGGTTCAATGAAATGGAGCAGATGCTGAGGAGATGGAGACCATCCGACCCCAATCCTTCGGGTTGGATCAGCATCACCTACTTTTTCCCAACATTCAAGTCCGCTCCATGTAATTTTATCATTATTATTCTTATTAATTTCGACACAACTATTATCCACCCATTATTGAGTTAATTCATTCGTTAATTGATGTCTTCTTCTCTGTAAGAAATCTTCCCTATTTGCAGCTTGGCAGTAGCACTCTCCCAGCATCGGCAAGCTCCAGAGACAGAGTCTGTAAGCTTTATTGCTCAATTAAAAATATATCCCAACTAAATTCCATACCTTTTTTATCGTTGCTTAGAACACTGTAAGAGTTATGTTGACAAGTGAATGCCACTGCATACAGATTTAGAAAAATATTAAAATTTAAACATAGCTTTGACTGGATGCAAAGCCACCATTACTCTCATAGTGCACTTAACAAACAGAAATTTATGTTCTAAAATCGAATAAACCCGTTAATGAATTAATTTTATTAGCAACTAATGCACTTTGCACTAACATTTGCATATTTATAATTGTCCATGACATTCTCCTCATACTGTTCTTAGGTTTTTGATCAAATTCTTATGGAAAAACTTGCTTAACTTGCTTAATTTTGCGTTTGTTGATGATTTGGTGATAAATTCATTGAGTTGGAGCTGAGATCACTCCAAATCTTGCTTAAGTAGAAAATCACATGCTGATAAGTGAATGCCATTGCATGCGGATTTAGAAAAATATTAAAATTTAAACTTAGCTTCGACAGAGGTGCAAATCCATCATAACTCTCACAGTGCACTTCACAAACAAAAATTTATGCTCTAAGGATTGAATAAAACTCCAAATGAATTAATTTTCTTAGCAACTAATGCACTTTGCACTAACCTTTGCATACATATAATTTTCCAGGACTTTCTCATCCTATGTGTCTTAGGTTTTTGATCAAATTCTCATGGTGAAACTTGAATGCTTAACTTTGCGTATGTTGATGATTTGGTGATAAATTCATTGTATTTGGGCTGAGATCACTCGTATATCTTGATGAACTAGCAAATCACATGCTAACAAGTGAATGCCATTGCATGCATATTCAGAAAAATATTACAACTTAAACTTAGCTTTGACAGAGATGCAAAGCTATCATAACTCTCACAGTGCACTTCAGAAACTGCAATTTATGCTATAAAGATTGAATAAAACTCCTAATGAATTAATTTTCTTAGCATCTAATGCACTTTGCATACATATAATTGTCCAGGACTTACTCCTCCTGTGTTTCTTGGGGTTTTAATCAAATTCTTATAGCAAAACTTGACTGCTTAATTTCACGTTTGTTGATGTTTTCATGATAAACAGTTGGAGCTGAGATCACCCACATATCTTGAAAATTACCAATGTGAAGATTACAAAGGATGCTGATGGGAACTCGAAAGGATTTGGATTTGTCAATTTTGAAAACACTGGTTGTGCTAAAAGGGCAATGGAGGAAATAAATGATCTTCTACTTGGTAATTTGTATTAATGCATATAAAGATTTAATTGAAATACACAACCTGAAAATAGTCTATTGTGACCTTTTTTTGGTTGATTTCCTTTTTATTTGCAAATTGGCTGATTTCCTTTTTATTTCGTTTTAGTCCGCCCATTCTATTATTTGCCATCTAAAGTAGACTATCCCTCACAACCATAACCATACTGTGTATTAGAGTGAATGGTGAGCATGGTAACATAGCATGAGATATGGTTACACGAAATACAACAGAAGCCTGCTGCATGTGCAAGGTAGCAAAGTGTATATGGACTTGGACCTTTCCCACGAACTCCAGTTCATATATATGTTTTCCAACTTGCTTTTTCATATTTTCAGTGAAACCATGTTTTTAATTTCTGTTTGATTTTTAAAAATATGCCCTCTTTGGACTAAAACATGCCTTTTGTAATTGAAGTCTTTGCATCTTTTTGGGATTACTCCCGGTGTCTTTATTGGGGGTTCGATTTTCTGTTTTTTCCTTCAACCATTTTTCTCAATTGCATCTCTTATACATGTAATGTATCCAGGTTATTATAGGATTCATGGAAGCGCTCAAGCAAAACTGTTGTGTAAAAAAGAAAACAAACCTAAATGAACCTAGCCCCAACTGTAATTTGTGTCCCCTTTAAAACCAACTTTCCAGGAGTGAAATGGAGAGCAAAAACGAGTTCACAAACCTGACGTTGAATTCACACTTGGGTTAGTTATTTGGGCCATATAAATCATTTATCCCTCCCTTTCTCATATCATTTCATATGTATCACAAATGTAAAATTAAGCTTTTGAGTTAATATCATGACACATAGTTTTGAACAACTTTAATTCTTTTTTACAAGTATCAGATGAAGACATTTTCAACCTTTTTATATGTTAGAAAATGAAAGTTTCTTTTATCATAATCTTTGCTTTACATATTGTTTATATACTAGTCATAACCCGTGCCCTCGGGCACGAATCATTTAAGATATCCCCTCAAAATCTTTGTTCTCCCATAAATTATTCCCCCCTCTAAAATTTACACAAACAAAAATTTAGTTTTGGTACGGGTGACTGGAACACCAAATTCGGCGCAGAATAACAAATTAGCGTAGAACAACAAACTTGGCGCGAAAAAACAAATTAGCGTTAAAAAATTAGCCGGGCGCCTTAGGCACACGGTTCATTTAAGATATCCCTTCAAAATCTTTGTCTCCCTAAAAATTATTTCCCCCTCCAGAATTTAAATAAACAAAAATTTAGCTTCGACGGGGGCGTCTTCGGCGTGTAACAATAAATTTGGTGCATGCGCCTTCGATACGGAACAACAAATTTGGCACGGAACAAAAAATTAGCGTAGAACAACAAATTTGGCGTGGAACAACAAAATAGTGTAAAAAATTTAGCGGGCGCATTCGGAGCGGAACAACAAATTCGACGCGTAACACGGTTCATTTAAGATTTTCCTCCGCGAAATATTTGTTTCCCAAAAAATTATTCCACAGCCAAAATTTAAAAGAACAACAAATTATCGTAACCATATTTAGCGACGCTGGTACTTTCGGCGGGGGTGCCTTCGACACGGAACAACAAATTCGACGCGGAACAGCAAATAAGTGCATCCTGAAAAACAGGTACATATATATATATACCAATTCATATTGATACCAGCCGAGATTTCGAACCTTGATTTAAACCCTACACTAATTATAACGGCACAGACTGATGGCCCTTTTATTTTTACTGATTTTACAATAAGAAAACAATATCTCAAAAAGTTACCCGATGGATCCAATTTTAAACTGATCTCAATAACTACGATCATGAAATATCATCAGCAATTGCTTGGAACTTGGATTACTAAAGAATAACCTCCATTTTGTGCATTGAATTTCCATGATCACTGAACATATGAAGATGAAACCTGATCTACAGATAGAGCATGACAAACTTAATCCAAAAATTGAATCTATGCAAGAAAAACATCTTAAAGCCAGAGATGCATTGGTCTTTTTGATCAGAAAACTAATAGCATAATTGAAAGAGGTCGATTGAATAAATAAAAAAATTAGCGAATGATGACATTTTAAAAAACAATTTTTATGCATATCAAAGATAAGAAGCTAAAACAATATATTAACCCCCATTAAGCAATTTTAAAATAACATTCTCTAACAATCAAAATAACCTTCATTGCGAATCAAATTTTCAGAATACATTCACGGTTCTACCAAATAACACTTGCAAACTAACTCGGATTAGAGAACATCAATACAACCACTATTACAGAACCGGCATCTAATTTCTATGAAACATCTTCAAAGAATACAATGAAGATAACTGTAACAATTGATGGAAGGACCACAAAATTCTCCGTCTTCGTCTTGAAAAGCACATTCTTTCGATGTCTGAGCATGTAAGTATCATGTCTGATTGATGATGACTCCAAGAGTGGTGTATGGTGAAGTATCATGTATGAGCATGTAAGTATCATGTAAGTATCAAGTCTGATTGCTAACAGGATGATACCTCCATGAATCCAAATTATAACATCCAGTCTCACATCCACATCGCCTTCCATGATGTAGAGGATGATATGCTATCAGTTAGCATCGTAGATCACTCTGTTGACTTCATAATAGCAAACACATCTCTGGAGGATTACCTGAAAGGTGTTGTGATGTTCTTTAATGTGTTCTTCTATCTGATAGCAAAGATGTTATAATATGGAGGTGGGAGACATAGAAATGTGTTACGATGTAATCATTATATTCTCTTTTGATTAATACAGGTTTGAGCTTTCCTTTTAAGTAGATATAGTTAGTACCTATTCCAACGAAGCATAAGATTCTGCAGTAGATTACCTTGAAGCAAAGACTTAATACCAAAGATAATATGTTGAATTAGAGGGCTTGCTCACACTTGTGTATGTATATATATATATATATATATATATATATATATATATATATATATATATATATATATATATATATGGTGAAAGGGATCTAGGGTGCCTCCTTAGCTGAAATCTAAGGAGGCGCCCCCATTTCCCCCCATCTCTGACAAGGTTTTTTGAAATCTTTTTAATGGGTTTGTTGTTCACCTCATGGATGATTAACATACCAAATTTTAAGGGATTCTAATACTTTTTGAGCCAGCATCTACCCCTTGCAACTTCATGGGGTTTTAGGCACGTTTTCTTACCGTTGAAGTTGCAAGGGGTAGATGAGGGCTCAAAAGGCATTGGAATCCCTTGGAATTTGGTATATTGATCATCCATGAGGTGAACAACAAACCCATTAAAAAGATTTCAAAAAACCTTGTCAGAGATGGGGGGAAATGGGGGCACCTCCTTAGATGTCATCTAAGTGGGCACCCTAGATCCCTTTACCCATATGTATGTACTAGTCATAACCCGTGCCCGCGGGCACGGTTTATTTAAGATTTCCCCCGTAAAATCTTTGTTCCCCAGAAAATTATTTTCACATCCAAAATTTAAAAGAACAACAAATTCGCGTAAAAATATTTAACGGCACGGCTGTCTTCGGGCAAAACAACAAATTTTAGTTCCTTACAAATTTTAGTTCTCCCAAAGGATTTACTACCTAAAATTTAGTTCACTCGGAGTATCTAGTTCTCCCCAAAATTTTATTTCCTTACAAATTTTAGTTCTCCCAAAGAATTTAGTACATAAAATTTTCGGAATTTTTTCCTAATTTAAATTTGATTAGTTGGTATAGTTATTTCTAATATTTAACCAATGTGGATCATTTTTCCTTTTAAGAATGGAGTATCGAAAAGAGTTTCAAAATAGTTTATGGTCAAATGATTCAGGTGCCATGATAAACTATGTTAATAAAGGGTCATTTGTCATTAATGAACTCCATTCCGTTGGCATTGAACTTAATGTTTCCCGGCAAAAAGAAACTTCATGCATGTACAACACGCTCAATTATTAAGTCAATAGTATATACTCACTTTATCGTATAGAACCATGCTCTAGTCGCATGAAAAGAGAAGACCGTGCGGTATGACATATTGAATGAGAATGATCAGGAACCAAATCAATATTTTATGTTTTCACATCGGAACAAAGAGGGAGGGATGGAAAGAGAGATTTGATCCATGTGACATTGCTTTTCCATAGAGAGTTTCCCCACAAAATTTAAGATTTCCCTCCCAAAATTTTCGCAAACCCTCATCCTAACCGTTGATTCCTTAAGTTTCAATCCCAACTGTTTTTCAATCAACCATGTTATCCTAGTCAACAAACCAATTCAGACACACCCCTCAAATGTATAATAGAAATCTGGAAAGGCTACCAAAATATGGAGGCAATTCTCAATTGTTGAAATAATTAGAAGAAATCAACCAAGAAAATTCATATACATTCCCACATGTGATACTTAGATTGCATTCAGAACATAGAATATAAAAAAAGATAAACCCCCTCCCCACCCACCTACCCACCCACCCACCCACCCACCCACACACACAACACACACACATAGTTCCCATGCTAACCACCTCCAAAAGCTTAACCAACACGAAATAGTTGAAAACGGATTGATTTTGATAATGTCACTGAATGAGGTAGAATGCAAAAGAGTAGGGTGTAGAAAGAACTATTTTGTGTCCAAAGAAAGTTGTACACAGTTAGAATACAATTTTGATACTAAATACATATAACATCATTGCACACAGTTCAACACCAAATACATATACCTATTTTTATACTAAATTTTGATACTAAATACATATAACATCATTAAATCCATGAAAGCAAAAAAACCAAACATTGGACACACACCATATAGCTGGATTCTAGACATGGCACCATACATCCAATTCTATAAATTCCCAAAATTGATATAGATTCCAAAAATTGTCAACAGACATCAATATATCCAATGCTATGCAATATATCTAGTTCTATACATTCGGTTCTATGCAATATATATAATGTTATGCAATATATCCAGTTCCCAAAATTCGCAAAATTGACAAAAAACATGGAGTTTGATCCAGTGTTGATACAATGCCATAAGTACAAATTGATAAAGTATCGCCTGTAAGTGCTGATACATTGACAAACAACTTAATAAATAATGTTGATACATTGCCAAATATTGATGCATTTCCAGAACTTGATGTGCACCAAATTTTGAGGCACAAATTGATGTGCACCAAATATTGATGTTCTCTAACTGTTCTCCAAGTGAAGTGCCCATCTCCAGTTTTCCCTGTCATCTTCATTCAAGCCTCTTACATCTTTCCATGTAATCTTTTGGTTAGCAAACCAAAGGAGTCGCCAAGTGAAGTGCCCATCTCCGTTTGTTAACTTGAGTGTGTTTTGAGAGGCAGGGAATATTGATACCAAGCTTTAGGTTTCAGATGAAATGGGTTGATTAATCTCGAGTTTAGTTGGGGCTAGCTTGTGAATGATAGTAATATAATCAGTTTGCTGTCTCCTTGTTGTTCTGAAAAAAGGAAACATGAAAACAGTACAAAAATTTATTTTTAGTGAATATATACGGAACACCATTCTGTCTCCAGATTAAACTCTGCAACCCGCACCCAAAAAGAACCAACCATGACCACCAACTAAAAAAGAACAAAAGATCGATCCATCCATGACTAAATTTCGGCATTGAGGGAGAGAATGCTTGTATCCTAACACTTTTCCCACTTGTCTTCGTGTGATCTGAATCTGGCAAATTGGTTGGGGGTGGTTGGATTTGAACCATATATGAGAATTATAGCGATCATGCTCTGGTTTAAAGTTGAAACCTACATACATTAAGATCTGTAGATAGTTTAAACCATATATTTGGTTTTATGGAAATTAACTCATTTCATTAATAGCTGACATAATATTTGCTTCAGTAAAGACTTCATAAGATTTTATATTTGGACAATTTACAGAATATGTTGATTAGCATGGGTTATTATAATTAAAACAATAGAATATGTTGATTACTTTGAAGTTAGACAAATAGTTGAGTCCTGCAAAATGGAAAGCAATGGGTTTACATGATTAAATTAGTAACAAAAAATTTAATGTAACTGGTAACAGGACCAATTGCAACAAAACATAAAATGTTTCCAGGAAATAATGCAGTGTGGATGCCGGAATGAAATGACACAGAATTGCAACAACATAACATACCTTAGGTCAAATACTAACCTTCAGATATCAACACAAAATGATAAAGAGAAATATTGTATCTATTTGAAATCAGATGGGGGGTTTTATTTTTATTTTTTCCAAGATCCTCACCTATTGATCATGGAAGGAACATTCTCAGATGACATGATCACAATCGGGATATCCTTCAGATATATGACTCCTGAATTCACAATCAATCAAAATAATAACGATGAGATATCTAACCTTTCAATTTAAAAATAAAACACACACAACAACAAAAATTTTAAACATTCACACAACATATGCATGAAAATGTAAGACTTCAAAAAAACAACTCACCAGCTCGATGCTCTCTCTCAGCAACAGCCGAAGGTGATATGTACATGCCGCTGCATTTTGGAATGTGAGTGGAACTTGAAGACCAGCTGCTCGATGGCCAAGGAAAAAACAAAGAAATGCCATTCTCCACTTAAAGTTATCCAAACAGAATTAAATGCATAAACAACCAAAAGCTATTTTGATTTCTCTATCCATGTATCATTTTTAGCCTAAAAACAACAGAACAAATATGAAATTACTCAAAATAGAAGAGAACAAAGATGCCACAATACCAACTTCAACAACAATTCCACTTCATTCATATCAAAGCTAAACAAAAACTTGAAATTTTGCAGTAAAACTCGGTAAAGCATCAAACCACATGTCATTGCCACCAATTTTGCCCCCAACAAAATTTCACATAGAGAGAGGATGAAAAATGTGAAGAGAGGGATCATCGCCTCCTTGGCCAGTGGTGTTAGCTCCAGCCTCCTCAATCATTCCATCATCAAAATCACATACGATCTGGCTGAGGTAGCCAACAATTCGTTCCAAGCAGACATTATATATATAATCAGCACAAAAGAATAGTTAGTTGACTGTAAAGAATATGCAAATGATGAGAATGTCTTAGTTAATGTAAATTTTGCATGTGAAATCAAAAGGAGGCAAATCGTGTTAAGCAACCAACCGCCCTCCATTGGGGGGAAACACACACACACACACACCTACCGACATTGGAAGTCGGCTCATCACTTGCAGGGTAAGCAACAGTTTCCAATTCTGTTGTCCGAGCATCAAGAAAGATACAATTTGAATTGCTCTTAACTGTTGGAGTCACCATACATGAATTACTCCGAAGCTCTTTTCATGAATTACTCCATTACATGAATGATTTCAAGATTGTTCCCTTGATCTACATTGTTGGCTTCCAGGCGCAAGTTTAAAGCAATTAATGTATTTCGACATTGTTAGAGAAACAAAGCACAAAAAACTCACCATCTTCGTCTGCTCACCCAAATTATCCTTCCAGTCATCGTGTTCTTGCTCTGATAAACATAAGAAAGAAAGTAAATAAATTACCCAAGTGCAAGTCAATTTATTCCATTAAAACACTAATCATTACATCCAAATTCTAAAGCGACACACTTCTTTATGTGCATAAAAACATTTGCTTAGATGTTTCCTTTATAACAAATGATGTTGATGCTTCAGCTCCTCTCATGATTTGCATTTTATTTCCCGAGGATTTTAACCATCCATATTTTAATCAAATGAAAGGTTATACCATGTACTGCAACAACTGGGACATAAGATATTAATTTCTTGTTACTGCTGTTCCAAGAAGTAATGGTTCAAAGGCTTCTATGATGCAAATGCTTCCATGATGAAAAATACAGAAGACCATGAATTATAGACAAACCTTGCCCATAAGCATCCTCTATGCAACTCGAATTGCCGCTAATGCAAAAATAGCTTGGTGCTAACTTTTTTGATGTTAATGCGTATCTGAAAGACACCAATCAAGGAAAGTATTAATTTCATTTTCTAGTTAGGCATAAGTGCTAATTAAGGATCAAGGTTCACTACAAATATTTCCAGGGATGTTTGAGAAGAAATTGCTATAAGGACTATGTCCATATGCTATGTGTCCAATAGCCCTCTTTTTAAATTCATCACACATCAGGTGCTTACATTCAAAAAGCAATGAAAACATTCAAAGCAATTAGCACAGTTAAATATGGTGTATCTAAGGAAAGCTCAAGAGCACTTATATTAGCATGTGTCATGTGCATTAACATGAACAAAGTCCTAACCTTTTACTGATGTGCACATGCATTTTAGAAAAATAACTAACACAATCTTACACAGAACCGCCTGTAAGGAAATTATGAGAAAGCAAGGTCACATAAATCATGTGTCGATTTCAATAAGTCACATCTGTAACTGGAAATTTTCTCAAGATACATCGCACCTTACAATATAGAATTGAATTGTGCTAAATATATTAGTCAACTGCCGTTCTTTTACATTATTTCTTCATTTCATCTACTATTAAAATGGAAAGCCTTGGGGTCCTTCAACTTGGGCTTGCTTTAGTTTTAATGTGGCGTCACAGTTGTTTTCACTTTTGGTTTTCATTCCCATTACCTTCTTACTGGCACATGCGTCTTCCTGTAGGATTACAGTTTCTGATCTTCTAACAACTGCCGCATAGGATGCTACATCCAGTGAATTGCCAGGACCCCAACTCCCTTGTTTATTCCCTCTAATTTGGCTATTTCCAGGATCCCCAACTTCCAAACTAAAAACAGAATTAATTTATTTGGGAGCATCCAATAAAAAAAATATTGTAACGACTTTTACCTATTGCATTTGGTTTCTTCCAATGTATTTGCAAGCTCAACATATATTTGTAAGCTCCATCAGCTGCTTTCCTCGCTGGCCCATCCCATCCCTACACCAAACCGATCAAATTACGTGAATGCAAGGAAAGGACTGAAAATTGAAAAACTCATCACAGTGACACCTAATAGTCAATTTTGTTGGCCAAGTTGAGATGCAGATCTCTCCATCAGATATCCTTACAGCAGAATCCAAGGCTGAAATAGCACTTAAAATTCTTCATGATATTTTTCAAACAAAAATTAGCACAATGCACGAAACACATGCAAAAAAGTGAGAGACACACGTTGGAGGCTCTGATGCTACAGGGGGTTGTTGGTCAAAAATTCTCAACACCGATGAAATCAAACCGACATGAAAACAATCATTGAGAGGGATTTCTGCAATTGTAGCTCATCTACTTGCTTCTGTGGCAAAATTTTATGCATGTTATATGTTGGACTTTCACTTCAAAGGCATTATTGACAGGATAGCCTCAAATGACCTTTCATGTTTATTTTTTGTGAAGTTGGCCACATAAATGCAGGTTGCTTAACTATGGACAAATTTTTAACAAAGAAATCACAAATAAACTTCTAACATTGAAAAGATTGTTGCGCACCTCGTCATGATTGAGCAATGGAGATATTCAAGCAAGTAGATTCTGCACGGCTGAAACAGTGAAACATTGAACAGGCTGAAACATTGAAGGAAAAAAAGGCTGAAACATTGAAAAATCAAAAGCTTAAAGCTTTTAAATACACAAAAACATACTTCGAACTGGGTTTTCTAGTGAGTCACCGTACTTTCAAATTTTTTTTCCTATTCCCCTTTGTGGTTGATTAAAAACAATAATTTTTGATAAATCTAGTTAGAATTTTAAAAAATGGTTTCAAAGATTTTTTAACAGAGAACACTCAAAAACGTGGCACATAAGATTATTCAACTTTTTAAAGAGAAATATTTTCTTTCCCGTTGTAAAAGAAATATTTTAATTTAATCATATATTCGAAAAAAATTTAACTCTTATTTTGCCAAAGAAACAAAGAATTTTTTTTGAATCATTTTGGACATGACCAAAAAGACATTCCTTGGATCTTTAAAAAATCATTTTTAAAGCCAAACATCACCTATTGCGCAATCAAAGAGAGAAAAAAATAAAGCTAAATGAAATGAGACAACAGAAAATGATTGCTTTTTGATGGTGGGTATCAAGAAGATGCATGGCTAAATACATTGAATTGGCCATGAGTATGACTTATACATACTGGACATCATTTTGCAATCACCCGAACTGGCTCTTTCCCAACTCAAAAAAAGAATAAAGATATTGTTGCGTAATAATCTATCAGATCCAATCAAATTCCATCCAAAAACAACAACAAATCAAAAAAAGAACTTACATTTGATCATTTTTACAAACAGTTGGTGTGCATTCCTTTGAGCATGGAGCTTTGAGCATTCCTTCATGAGGCCTCACCTTCCTGCTAAAAGCATCAAAAAAACGAATCAGTCAAGATGAGTAAAATTAAAGGTGCTTTTGATGGGTTGTGCAGGGGGCCGAGGGGCTGTGCAGGGGGCAGATCCATATCCTTTGTTATGGTGTAATTGAGACCTGAACATCATTATTACCAACATCAGAAACAAAACCCAACTGAAGTGATTTGCCTTCACCAAGCACCTCGCACCAACACTACCCTTGCCTGGGCGGAATGGAAACATCAGAGACTTGCTGCGTCACCTGGGTAACAACCATTTCTAGGGGTCTCAACAAAGAACTTGCAGCTTCCTGTTGGGGGGGAGAGAGAGAGAGAGAGAGAGAGAGAGAGAGAGAGAGAGAGAGAGAGAGAGAGAGAGAGAGAGAGAGAGAGAGAGAGAGAGAGAGAGAGAGAGAGAGTTGAATCCCCCCCACGCAGAGCTTTCCCCCAAAATACACAACTTCCCACATTTTGTTTTCAAAAAATTTGGTGGGAGACAGAGAGAAACATTTTGGTTTCCCCCCAAGCTTTCAAAGGTTTGTGTTTTCAAATTTCCCCCCAACATACAAACACTACACTTGTCCTAGTCATCACTTTTGTTTGTCCTAGTCATCAATTCTTTGTCCACGTAGGACAAACCTTGCCACGTAGGACAAAATTCAAAATCTTCATCCTTTATAGAATAGATGTATGTATGTATGTTTGTACGTACATACGTACGTACGTACGTACATACATACATACATACATACATACATACATACATACATCTATATTATAAAACAGGGATGTTATCATGGGTTTTTGGATAAGAGTTTTTGATAAGAGATGAGAAATTGGGTATATATGAGGGATGTTGTTAAGAGAAATTGGATAAGATAAGAGAAATTGGATAAGATAAGAGAAATTGGATAAGTAAAGAGAAATTGAGTTTGAAATTTGAGGGGAATTGACTTTTGGGAGAAGAAAAATATTTTGGGGGGAATGAAATATTTGGGGGGAATTTGAAAATAAAGCAACTGTCCAACTCAGATATGTTTGGAGGGGAATGAAATATTTGGGGGGAATGAAATATTTGGGGGGAATTTTGAACCCTCAAATGTTAACAAAACTTTGGGGTACTTTGGGAGAAAACTCAAACGCAGTCCGTCCGTCCATCTCTCTCTCTATCTCTCCCTCCCTCTATCCCTCCCTCTGTCCCTCCACCAAAACACAGTCAGTCCGTCCGTGCCCTAATTCTACCACCTCTTCGCTTCCACCCCCTCCTCCACCTCCGGTGCCATCTCCATCATCGCACTCACCTCGCCAGGAGAAGAAACAGTGGAAGGGATTTGCCATGAAATCGAGGTCCTCTGGGATTCGCCATCGTCGTACTCGCCTCCTTTGGCCTCTCCATTTCTCTCTCCATCTCTCTCCCCAAAAACAGAACCGTAGAGATCGCCTAAGGTGCTCGATGGAGGAAGAAGGTGCTCGCTCGAAGTCTGGAAGTGGTGGCGACTGCGGCTAAGCTCTCAGCCCCTTCATGTTTAACTTCAAAGCCTTTGGATCTGATTGGATTTCCAGGGTTTGTTAATTTCAGTGAGATCTTAACGAGAGGGATGCTGATGGACGGGGATTGCTTGATGAGCCTGTTTAGCTAATTTCCAGGGTTTGTTAATTTCCAGGGTAATCTCAACGAGAGGCTTGATGAGCCTGTTTAGCTAATCTCCAGGGTTTGTTAATTTCCAGTGCTTGATGAGCCTTGCCGATGGAGGGTTTGTTAATTTCCAGGGTACGAGCCTGTTTAGCTGATTAATTTCATTAATCAAAGCTTGATATCTTCTAATTTTAATCTTATTTTTATTTTCTCTTATTTGTTCCATTACAAACAGATTTCCTCACCTGCATAATAAAAGCATTTACTTATTACATTAAGAAGTAATAAGGAAGCAAAAAGTTGTAATCTCTTTCATTCATGCAACTTTTATTACTAATATTGTGATAACCTGGGAATTACTGCCGTCTTAAAATTTTATTACTAATTTTGTGATAACCTGGGAATTACTGCAGTCTTTAAACACATATACAAGAAGATGAGAAATGCAAATTGGTCGATAATGTCTTCAACAGTGTTGCTACAAATTATGATATTATGAGTGTTGGATTGCAGTGACTGTGGAAAGACAGGTATTTTTATACTATTTTATACTGAAATTTACTTTTATGTTGAATTTAATTTGTTGGCTAATGTTTGGTCTTACAAATCTTGCTTGGTTATAGATTAGTTTCAAAGTTGCATCCTTTGCTTGGAATGAAGCATCTTGATGTAGCTGGGGGGACATGTAGGATTTTTCTCATATTTTTACATGGCCTATTTTTCAAGTGTTCAGCTCCCTTGCAATATTTATGTTACATATGTATGTGTTCAATCCCCTCGCAACATCTACGCTTGACCTTTATGTGGTTGCTATGAAATATTTAGTTGTCATGTTCAAGCCAATTGATTTTCAATTAGGAGGTGGGAAAGAGACAAACAAAATGAAATAACAAAAGGAACTTTCATTAATTCTTTGCATTCTGTCATTTTACGTTTTAACTCGCAACTTGCATTTGGCATGCACACATGATTTTGTATTTTGAGAAAAATCTTGGTTGGTAAAGCAAAATTACTGTGTAGATCACATATCCCATAGTTTTTTGGGTTGTGTTATTTAATTTGAAATAGAAACAGACATTAAAGCATTAGTTCATGCCACCTATAATTAACGTTAATTTTATAAGCATATATGACATACTAACAATGCTTGTGAGATTTTCTCTTGGTCAGCGATTATCTTATTACAGGTTGGACACAACTTTTATTGTGTCTATTTGAATATTACATTGGGTTTGAATTATTGGCACCGTGTAATTAATGGCCGTAAAGTGAATAATTTGTTCTATCTATGAGATTTCGGATTGCCTCCATAAAGTGAATGTTTATGCTAATACAATATTGGATGATTTGTTATCTGATGACTGATGATTGGATAATTTGTTCTATCTATGAGACTTCGGATATATTTGTTCAGGAAATATTTGTTCATTGTTCTACTGATATGCTAGAATTTTGGAAAAGGATGTGGGCAAAAGTGCAAAGGCAATATATTAAATTTGTATGTTACACATATTTGAATGTTAGAAGCAAGTTTTTTCAATTTGAAATATTATCAGTCTCCTTCGAACACCATCTTTGTTAGAAAATGAAAATATATCAAAGTAGCAATATGGGCATAGTACACGACATCTGACAATATTTGAATGAAACCAAACACAGTCTCATTTCAATATACAACCTTTGGCTTCTCAAATATTGAAAGGCTCAACTCATTCTAATTTCCTTTTACAATTACAGGATATGCCATTCTTTATAAAATGTTGCAGTTTGATGTCTCTACATGTGCTTGGATTTTCGGTAATTTCTTTGCACCTGATTGAACACAATTTAATGTTAATTGTAATATAGATCCAAATCAAGTCTTATAGTTCAATTAGGATCAATCAGTTTGATTTCAGGTAATTTCTTTGGCAACTGTTTGGCTCCATGTGTGCTTGGCTTTCAGGTAATTTCATTGGACATGATTAAACACAATTTAATGTTAATAGTAATATAGATCCAAATCAGGTCCGGAAAAAATTTCTCAGTTTAATATATTCTTTATAAAATGTGTTTGATTCAAAAGACCGCAAATTGTGTTATCATACATGGATGTTAATATTAATTTTGTTAAGAGTAATGTCTTCAATGTTAATAAACTGAGAATGCAATAAACCGCAAGCTTGATGTCTCAATTTACAGGATATGCCATTTTGATGTTAATAGTAATTTTGTATGTTAATAAACTAATTTGGATATGACATTCCAAAATTACTATTAACATTCCAAAATTACATGATATGCCATTCTTTATAAAACGTTGCAGTTTGATGTCTCCACGTGTGCTTGGCTTTCCGGTAATTTCTTTGGACCTGATTGAACACAATTTAATGTTAATTGTAATATAGATCCAAATCAGGTCCTATAGTTCAATTAGGATCAATCAGTTAGATTTCAGGTAATTTCTTTGGCAGCTGTTTGGCTCCATGTGTGCTTGGCTTTCAGGTAATTTCTTTGGACCTGATTGAACAAGATTTAATGTTAATAGTAATATAGATCCAAATTGGGTCCTATAGTTCAATCAGGTTCAATCAGTTTGATTTCAGGTAATTTCTTTGGCAACTGTTTGGCAAACCATATCCTGATGCAACCATATTTCAGATAATGTGTTATCTGAAATTATATCAGGATATGAATTAGAGTTAACTCAAATACATTTCATGTAATGTGGCTGCATCAGGATATGATTTCAGATATGATTCAAATGTGGTGTTAACGATGTTTGGTGTTTGATTCAATATGATGTTTACTCTGAGTGCATGCCATACATTTGTTAAGATGTTTTTTTATTTATTGCAATAACTAAAATGTGGAGATATGATTTCAGATATCTACACCATTCTGAATCATGCCAAACATGGAACTGAAAACTAATCATACCAAATATAAATGTGGTGTTAACTACACCATTTTGAAAATATAAATGCCAAAACTACACCAATCATATATAAATGCAAAATATGCCAAAACTACATCTTTCCGATATCAGTTCCATCTTCAGCTTTCATATATCTACAACAATTTATTGCAATAACTAATCATGCCAAACATTCGTTTGCAACAATTTTAATTCATGTAGTTATTTTTTTATTTATTGCAATTGGTGGGATTTATATATTTGATTATTAACATGGTGGTCCTTAATAAAAAACATGCTGAATTGTCCATGTGTTGGTCGCTGTGAATAATTGGATGGTCGTCATTTCTGTAATAGAAAGTTCGATTGGTTAGCAACATTAGTGAATTGAATTAGCTGGTTGTGGAAGGTACATATTTTGTTGATTTGAGGAATGTCTTCTGTTGACACTTCTGTTTTCAGGAAAAAGAATAAAGAAAAATACCATCCAAATTTAAAGAAGTTAAATTTTTGTTAATCCAAATTTAAATAATAAAGAAGTTAAAATTTTGTTCGTTTAGATTTTGGAGGGATAAATTTTTTTGGGAGAATAAAGATTTTGATTTTTGTCTCTTCTTCAATGTCATCAACTTTTCCAGTTGCCGTGTTTAATGTCTTATCCTTTCACTACTGCGGCCCAGACAGGATAATGAAAAGAGTTAACCTTAGGTAGCTGCACATCTGACCAAAACTTTCCATATAAAATGGATCCTTTGAGAGTCCTAAATTTTTATATTTAATTTAATAATGGGACTGCTGTCACTTCATTTTTTAACTTAGCAGTTACATCAATACCATGGAGGATTTTCTAACGAAATGTTGTGCCTTTTTCCAGGACAAATACATGCAGAATAGATTGGTGAGACTGGTTTGTGTCTTTCTACAGAGTCTAATTCGCAATAAGACCATAAATGGTGAGTTAGCCTTTTATATTCTTGGATTAATATTTTCTGCTTGTGCCACATTCTAGATTTGCAAATAATTTTGTAGGAGAGAAGAATTCATGTGTATTGGATTATATCTAAACTTTAACTGAAAATATTCCCACATGTGGCAAAATGAAGTCCAATGAAATCATGCTTTCAACAAAGCTTGGATATTCCCGACCAAACACATAACATGAACCTTCTTTCCAAAAACACATATGCAAACATATATGTCACGTTCTTTCTTCTATATGTGTTATCAGGACACTTGGGTAATTTTATGAAAAATCACAAGCAGGCAAATCGAAAGGGGATGATTTCCAAGTTGCTGGAGATGTCTTCTTTTACTTTCATTTAAGTTGCTCTTCCAAGGCACCGTATTGGCCAAACATCCAGCTAAACAATAATCCCTGGAGTCTGGACTAAAATAATAATATCTGGCAAGGAAAAAACAATTTTGTATAATGTGAGTTAACAATCAAAACAAAAGAACTCTTAGCTTCCCTGCAGATTCACCACAATCCAAAATTTTCATGAGAGCTGTGCTGATTGAGTAAGGTTGTAAAATTTTCATAATAGCTGTTCTTTTGTTTTAGAAATTATTCCGTCTCCATATGAGTTATAATTCTGTCATAACTAAGAACATATGCATCTAAGTTATGATTCTGTCATATACTGGGAGAATTCTGTCATATTTGAAAAAACATATATGATTGATATAGGCCTAAATAAAACTATTATCAAAGTACAAAGTTAAGGTAGTTTGCTTCTGTTTTGAAACTATTATCAAAGTATAAAGTTAAAAAAGAAGAATACATCCATGAAAAGCTCGCAGGACTACTTTTTTCATTGAACAAATACAGGGATGTTTGTTATTTTAATTTCATCGGTCTAACAAAATATATATGATTTCAACATTTTTATAGAACTTTGGAATCAACATCACTAGATTCACCTCTATGAAGAAAGAAAGGTGGTGACAAGGAGAACAAACAAACCAGAGGGAAGATGGGAATTTTCAAGCCTGTTAGAGTTTGAATTATCACATTCCAGCTTCGTCACCAAAATTGTTCATCAGGCGGAAAGGGACTCAATTCACGCACATCTAGCATAGCATGTGTTTTGGGATGTGTATATTCAGTCGGAAGTTCTCCCAGTATTTTTGGATTTCTCATGCATCTTCTTCCTCATATGTTTCTTCTTCATCATTTCTTTGGCTCTGCCTACTGTTGTTACTAAGTCATGCATGACGAGGAGAAACAAAAAGAAAATTTTGGCCCAACTTCAGTAATATTTTTGCCTACTCCATTTTATTATTTAGTCGTCATATTTACTTTTATATCAGGAAAATTCCCTCAGAATATTCACACCAGTGAAAGTAGGTTTTATTTGGAATTTAAGTTTTTTTTGTTCAGCATGTGTAGATTATTGAGGTCTACATCTTATCAGGTTGATTAGTTGATCATAATTACATATGATCGTTGCAGACTTGGTACTTGGTGCCTCCTTGAAGATGGATCTTTTGTGAGATTTTGCATGTGTTTTAAGTTCAAGGTTTTATCATATTTATCTACGAAATTTCAAGTACAGTTCTTTCTTTGCATCAAGAAATGGTGTTATGCTGATGCTTATTTGGTATGATGTGTGTTTTTCGTTATTGTAACATGCAAATCTGCACTTGGTCGTTGACGTTATGAAACAGTTGGATTAACTTGAGACAATCGCTGATCACATTGTCTTTTCATTCTCCATTGAGTAGTATTGTGTGGATTAAACGTTTGCTGCCTGCATTCACATTTCGAACAACTTGCATCATTTATATTGCACTACATACATTTATATTGCACTTGCATCAATATTGGCAACTCATTAGGATTGACGCAGGAAAGGCTGACCAGGCCGATACATTGGCTGATTGATCCTTTTCACTGTGTTGGACAACAGAAAGTGAATGACCTCCTACCATCTCTGACCGTATTTTAAATTTCTGGGAATTCCGTCCAATTGATAATCCCTCAGCTGAACCAACTGCCTACTTAACACTCCAATCAGTAAGTCTACTTTCTCATGATCCCAACAGATTTAAGAATCTGATCAGAAGCAATTTTCAACTTAGATTCATGGAAACAAACTACATTAACTTTATGAATATAGCAGAAATCCTCAGGCACGTTATGCGTATAATTCTCAAGATAATGTATTTATTTATATTTTCTCCCTTTCATGTACAGGTTTGATGGAGCTGGCTTTGATGGAGCTAGGTGAATGATATGATACCTTTTGTACTTGGAGAACAAACTTGCTCATATTTTGAGCAATAAGTTTGTGATTCTGAATGCAAGTCAGTTATATTTATGTTCTAACATGAAAATATTCTTACCAGAAACAAATAAGCAAGTTATAAGGTAGTCTTAGAGAATTCTCATGGCCATAGGTTCCAAACTGTCTATCTCTTTTAAGTATTATAATCCTGAAAATAAGCAAGTTATAAGGTTGTCTTAGAAAAATCATATGGCCATAGGTTCCAAGTTGTCTATAGTAGAGTATGAGTCATATTTTTGTTATCTAATTTCTCTGTAGATTCTAAGAATTGGGACTCAATTTTACATCTACATTAAGAAATCTGTTGTATAATTATATAATTACTTCATCTTACAGGAGACTGAGAAATTCTAGGCTGAACTCTGTAAGAAGCTATCCAACAGCAATGAGGCTTTAGGCCATGACAACATGGATGCTAAAACTGGATTCAAGAAGTTAGGCACTTAAAGCTGTCTGAGGATAGGAAAGGAAACGCATTTTGTGTATGATAAAACTGGATTCAGGGAGGTTCTTGGCTTTCCATCTTTGATTTGGAGTTGGTTTACTTCGTGGTGGCAGTGAAGCTCATATCATATGATACGGGCACAGAGAGGGATGAAGAAGAAGTAGATTTTGAAATTCAGAAACGTATGGGATATCAAGTTTCAGATTTGGCCCTTTCAGTCTCAAATTGCATGTCAGATTGCTTATTATTGAAGGAGCATCATCAATAGGCAATTTGGTTGCTTGAATGTACAGAGAACTAGCATTAGGAGCATTTGTTGTACATGGGAAAGTTTAAGTAGTGATTTTTGCTGTTTAATTTGATTCCTGAAAAATATGGATTAAATTATATCACTGTGAGACAAGCTTTAAGAATCAAATTGAGATATATCTCACATTTGAATGCAAAAAAACTGAATGCAAAAAAACTGAATGCGTGTTCTAATTGTTGTGTTTTA
The DNA here is from genome assembly GCA_030789695.1 of Scilla litardierei. Taxonomy (NCBI): domain Eukaryota; kingdom Viridiplantae; phylum Streptophyta; class Magnoliopsida; order Asparagales; family Asparagaceae; genus Scilla; species Scilla litardierei. The sequence continues at coordinate 76,627,045 of CM061132.1, read as the reverse complement.
TGTAAAGCTTAAGGTAAGAGTCATGATCATCTTTTTGTTCAGTGTCCTTTTGTGCATTTGTGCAGAGATTTGATATTCTATTAAAACTAATCTTCATGTTATTAGCCAGATTCCAGATATGAGCAGCCTTTAGGTGGATTGACAAAGCACCATATCACCGAGTGTGAGAATTGAATGCAATATTTGTGTGATGGATAATAGTATGATAATAATAATGATATATTTATATGGGATATTCATTGGGCACAAGAGATATATGTACCATCATTGAGAGTTCACATGCTTGATAATATTATGATGCTTGATTAATGATCTTTTCTTGCTTGGATTAGTGGTGTTCTTTTTAGCGAAGACTTTATGGCCATGGAAGTTTAGATTTGGTATTATTTTTGTGTTTGATTCTTATGTAGATCACTCTATATGGGTTTATAGGGGGAGGCCCAAATTTTTTGGATGGAACTATCTAGAGGTAACTGAATTTTAATGGAACTTAAACTTTAAACTTGAACTAAATTATCCGGGGAACTAAATTATCTGGGGGACTGAATCTGAAGGGAATTAAATTTTAGGGAGGAACTAAATTTTTTGAGATGAACTAAATAACAATTATCACGCTTTAATTATTGATGTTCGTCTAAAATTAGGGGATTTAAGATTTTGAGGGGGATATTTTAAGTGAACCGTTGAACAAAATTTTGAGAGGACTAAAATTTTTGGGGGAACTATATAACAATTATGGCGTTTCAATTGTTGTTGTTCGTTTAACATTAGGGGATCCAAGATTTTAAGTGGGACAATATTTTAAATGAATCATGCTCTAATAACATGAGTTAAATCTTAAGGGAACTAAATTTGGGGGGGGGGGGGGGGGGGGGGGGGTTAAAATTTTTGGAAGAACTAAATTCTCTGGTGTGAATTAAATTTTGAGGGGACCTATAATTTTTAGATGAACTTATAAAAATAATTACTCTTTACTTATTGTTGTTCGGTTAAAATTAGGGGATCTAAGATTTTGAGAGGGTTATGTTTTAAGTGTACAGTGCCCCGAAGGCACCCGCTTTTACGCTAATTTGTTGTTCAGTGCTGATGGCGCCCACACCGAATTTGTTGTTCTACGCTAATTTGTTGTTCCGCGTCGAATTTGTTATTCTGTGTCGAAGGCGCTTGCGTCAAATTTGTTATTTTGCACCGAAGGCGCCCGCTTTTACGCTAATTTGTTGTTCCGCGCCGAAGCTGCCACGCCAAATTTGTTGTTCTACGCTAATTTATTGATCCGAGTCGAATTTGTTGTTCTGTGTCGAAGGCGCTTATGCCGAATTTGTTGTTCTGTGTCAAAGACGTCCACGCCGAAGGCGCTCGTGCCGCTAAATATTTTTACGCTAATTTGTTGTTCTTTTAAATTTTGGCTGTGAAAATAATTTTTTAAGGAACAAAGATTTCGCGGGAGAAACTATTAATTGAACCGTGCCCGCGGGCACGGGTTATGACTAGTACATACATATATACTGATTCACTACTACATATCTATACATCTACCTTCATCCAATATACATTCAACATGGCAAGCACACATATATACATACAACTATATATACATATCTCACCATATCAATTCACATAGTTAAATAATACGTACACACATATATTTATCTTTATGTATACTATCATACACTCTTATACATCCAAATATACCTCCACCTGGATTTACAAGCAAACATCCATATACCAACACATATCTCCTGAGTTTACTTATGCACCAATATTTATACACATAGATACTTCGTGTGTGTGTGTGTGTGTGTGTGTGTGTATGTATACATCCATTAGATATACATTTACTAATACATTCACACCCATCTTCATACCCATACATATACACATTTACAGATATACCTAGGCACATTTGTATATAATCACAAGTATATGGTCAGGAATGCATAAATGCGCATATCACCAATAACGTTTACTTAATATCAACTATAAGTAAACGCACTACCACATACATCATATTCAATTCACACAACACTTCAGTAGTATACATATGTAAATTTCAAATTTATTCAAATACTAATACACATATAGTAAGCACATACACCCATATTTATACACTCGGATATGCTACACCCCACATTTAGTAAATAAGCATACACTCTTATGTCACGTAAACATTTGCAATCATTCATACAATTATTTAGTCGTTCATATACATAGTATATATCATCACACATCTATTACCACATATCTATATGTAACACACAATACATTAATGTACACATATGACATCTATTCTGACATAAGTGGCATACACAAATCTATGTATGGACCTACACATAATGTTCATACTATATACATATCAATCAATATGTTTCATAGTTCATCAACATACTAACTTGTATATAAAATACAATAGCCATACATATACACAAACAGCTATCCTTATCTACCCGGCAGCAACTATGTACATTGGGTCTTCTAATACCAGGGTTCTATCCTAAGGTTGGATATTTACCCACCTTAAGGCTCATCTACGTCTATGGAACATTACATGTACTACCTTACGCACGTCGCACTGTGGAGACCTGCATGGGCCACCAACTGTAATGCCACATTCCCCAGGATACCTGAGAAGTATGAATCTGTCCCATATATTCCCAGACCAACGAGTGTTACGTAGAAAGAAAGAAAGGAAGAGAGTAAAAAGAAATCTGCAGGTCACTGTGCACGAGCTGAGAAGTACAAGTAAAGCTCCATCACATAAATAACACAGAGTACTAAATGAAAATACAAACATTTTATTTTATTAATACAATGATACATCTTTTACATACATCATCTCTGAACTAAGTGAAAAAGAAGTAAACAAGAAAATTCCCCAAAGAACCCAAAAGAAGACACTCACACTCTGTACAAGGTATAGCCTACTTCTTAACTACCCCTGAGAATCATCTTCATGAGACTGCCCTCCGTAGTTCCATCTCTGAGTGAACTTCTGGTATATCTCTGCTCTGATGGCTCTACCACTAGACCTAGGAAAAGTAAATGGGGCACGTCAACGCGTAACCCAGTATGATACCTAACTAAGCTAGGTATGACCTAGTTTAGAACCTGACTATCTATCTAACTGAAAGAGAACTTGAAGAATATGCATAAGTAGCCATAACATGACATGCAAGTGTAGAAAGTAAGCATAAGAACATATTAACTTAGGGTAGTGGCATTAAAATAAACAGAGGTGCAGATTAGCATGAGATAACAACATTAAAGTAAACAGAGGAACGAATAGACATGAGCACTGGAGGGGCCTCTCGCAACTCCTCAGAAGGGAGTGAGAAATCTCGGTTTTTAGTGGAAAACGGAGTAAACCTTCATTTACCATCATGGTGCATCACAAGTATACCACCGGCCTCTCTAACTCCGCCCACTCCCCCTGCCAACTGGAGTGCGAGTGAGAATCAAGCTATGTCCACACTTAGCCAACTCCCTCGCTCAGGAGTGCAAGTGGGAGCCTCAGCTGTGTCTGCTCCTTAAGACATACACTTTTTGCTTTTCTTTCCTTCTTCCTCAAGCAACCACAACATCCTCATCACCTCATTCTACCTCCTTAGTGTGCCAGGTGAATAACTAAGTTGGTGGGAGTTAAGGAGGAACTAACACATCAAAAGGAGGAGGTGTTTCTCTTAATGGTTATAGGTTCATTTCAAATAAGTAGAGATACCATATGTAATACCACTTATTTACTAAAAAATATTAAATATACCATCCAAATTTACACCCATTTAAGTTCAAATGATATTAAAAAACAATTAATTTTACTATTTTAAAAATTAATGAAAAATTCTAGAAATACACTATATTATTACTCATATGAAGACAATCAATATTATGTACATAATACCCGTATTCGAAAATACAAGGTATTACATATTATCTTTCTTTTGTCCACATCTAATTTGATTAAAGAACTCGTGGGATCCTAGCATTATATAAATGGGTCATATCATCCTCTTAAAGGCATTAAATTAAGATAGAAAAATAACCTTAAACGACTCAAAAGTAGAATTTTTTTCTTCAAAAGAAAAAGTTAATTTATTCACTTTCTCCCAAACAGTAACAATGTTTGAAACCAAGCTCAATTTCTATTAGGGAGTGGGAGCCCGTGGATCACGAGGGGTTTTGTAATGTCCCCAAGTGTGAAATACTAGGGTGTATGTATAACACGTATTGGATTATAGTTTGAATGTGTGTAAAGCATCTTGAAGTGAAAGTATTTCCTCATGTGTTGGTGTATATATTTATGGTAGTGTATATATTTGGATGTGTATGAATCATTTGGATCTTAGTGTATATGTGTTGTGCTATTGTATGCCTCTTTGTGTTGGATTTGTATAGGATAACTATGTGCAATAGTTTTGTGCATATAAGTGTAGTATATGTGTATGTATGCTCAGTGTATGTTTATCTATACATGTATGTATATATATGAGTGGCATCACTTTGTAATTAACACTCCAAGATGAAGGGTATTTATCTGGGATGTTTTGGATGTTACATCCAAGTTTAGGGGCATTTTATAGGCAAGGGTATTTGTGTCATGTCCTTAGTATGGCATCCTCTAGACTTTGACCTATGACTCATATAAGAAGAGGGAAATATAGAAGAGAATAGAAGAGAATAGAAAAGAGAATAATAAAATTCTAGAGACCCTTCTTTATTTCTTTTCCATCTTGCTTTTCTTCTCATTTTCTTCTGATTTTCATGTTTCTTCCTCCCCTCTCCCTACCTTTGCTTGCTGAACCCCATGGTGACCTCTCTCCATTCAATTGCTAGCCTAAACTTCATTATCTCCGTCCCTTTATATCCATGTTAGTAGTTTGAAGTGTGTGGGTGCTGTTTGGAGCTTAGAAAGGGTGATTATTTGTGCAAGTTGCCATATTTTGAGGCTTGGAGCTAGGAGGAGGAGGGAATCATGGAGAGGATGCTTGGATGCTGGGGAAGCTTGGATCTTTAGATAGGATCCCATGTTTTATGGGGTATTATTAATTTATTCTCCTTCTATGTTAACTAATTTAGTTCTCAAAACATTTCAGTTGCTGCTTCTATTTCATTTGAGTATATCTTTAAGTATAAATCTACAAAAATGACGAATTAATATAATTTGGAAAGCTTATCAAGTTAGCTTAAACTTTTATGTAGAGACTGACCCTAAATTCTGGCTGAAACTAGGCTTTAATTGATACTATGTATCATAGTATCAGATTCTGCCAGAATATGCACACTGTCACCAAAATTGGTAGAACTCTCATTGTAGTAATCCAAACCTGATGATTTTGGTTAATTTGGAAAGCTAACTTCATTATCTATAACTTTTATGTTTACACTTGCTAAGACTCTGACTGTAAGTTAAAAGAAACAACAGATCATTAGTGCTCAACAATTCTATTTAAAAACAGATTCTGTACCCTGTGGGGTTTAGTCCATATCAATTAGCCTACTTGCTCTAAATTTATGATATTTGATATCTGAGAAGAAAACTTCATTATCTACATCTTTCATTCAAGATTTTTTTAGCAAATTTATAATGGAAATGGATGATATCTGCCATTGTTCATGAATTTTTACATTTTTCCTATAAGCTAAAATGTTAAAGTGATGTTCTAAACTATGTATTGCTGTTAATTTGTGTTGGAGGAGGGTACATGTTTGGCATGGCATGAAGTGATGATGTTGTGATGGAATTTGTGATGGGCATGGCACTTAAGTGCATGACCCTTTTGTTGTTAATGAAAGAAATGGTGGAAGGAAAAGAATTTGAAAATGCGTGTCCATGCGTCACATGCCCCTACTAAGATATGCATGTGTGAATGTTCTAAACTTCTTTATGTTATCGTCTTACAACCTTTCATATATAGTCACTATTATGCAATTTGCTCTTGATGCATATTTACCTTTATGTCATACTTGTGAAATTGCATAAACAATAATTGTTGAACAAATAATCTCTTAGGATGTTTCATTCCTCTCTAAGGATGGTGACCTACCTGTAGGATCCCATCATTAGATGATAGAGGATCGAAAGAGAGAAGAGACTTACGTTAGCGTACGCTTCTCTATAGTCTCTAAACTTCGCCCTTGGATTTTCCACAACAGTCGGTACTATGTCACAGAGGATCAAAGCAGCGTTTCACCGTCTAAATCTCTATTTGGAAGAAGAACTTAATGGAAGGGAGAAGAGGAAAAATAAGTTGCCTTATGCAAACTTATGGCATGAATGATTAGCCTTAAAAGCCATACCCTTGGGTCCTATTTATAGTCCAAGGGGGTAGTTATTGTAGGAAATAACTACATATAAGCTTATTAGCCTATATTAGCACCATTCCTTATCCTCTTCCTTATGCACTTATCAAGTGCCTTTATGCACTTATAAAGTGATTTTTTCCACTTATCGAGTGGTCCTTTTCACACATGAAAAGGTTCCCTTCGCACATGCTTTCATGCACGCGACATCTGAGGTCCATAGACCCTCATACATCCCCTCATGGGTGTATACATGTCGTCCATATCCAACATCTCCCACTCACACTTGAGGGGATTGTAAGGAAACATCTTTTCCTTTAGTTCTTCTGTTTATCATACTGAGAAATAGACCGTGTGACCGTCATGCGCATAGAGTCCGCTGTTGTGCACTTGTTAGAGATACACAACACTCCTTGGGGTGCAAAGTTGAGTAGATCAACGCATGCTTTACCCTAGATTATTTCTTCACATTTCTTATACTTTATATTCAACAATTGAATCCCATCTAGATTACAATTGGCTGGCCAGCTTTGAATCTCTAAAGTCCAAATGTGAATATGAATTTAATCTTCCTCTTCTTGCGATCTTTTCGATCTTGACTTGACTCGCTTTTCTAACATGCCCCGCCGAACCGAATTAACCATAGTCCATAAGTAACATGCTAAGACATCGATCACCTAGTCAAATCTAAAGGAACCAATTAGAGTCCATAAGGGTAAGAAGTTTAAGACCCATGTGGTCTTTGGGTCTCACATAATAGTAAACAAAGTTACTATTCTAACCCAATGGCCAAATGCATACGTAGTATGAATACGTATTACAACATCACTCCTTTCCCAGGGAGCGTATATCTAAATGATGTTTTAAGGATGATGATCAGACACCACAATGTCTGACTTTGAGTCCTTTTTACTACTCATTAATTTCCTGGACCCACATCCCGCATAAAACAGATAACATTTCAAAAATCCTCTTAGATCTTTTGTAAGCATACATATGATGTAGATCTTTCATACGACCATTTTGTTTAAGTCATGACTCTAAATCATCCGTCTGATGATTTTGACTTTAAACAGGTCTCATCTTTATCTTATCCGTCTGATAGAATAAAGGCGGTTGCTCATGTGAGAGAGCCAACCTCAATCTGTCCGACATACTAGAAAATATAGATGAGATTAAAAGAAATGTACACAAACATTTTTAAGAAACTCATATGCAATGTCGAAAAGAACTTATTCTTTTATTAATTTTGATCTTTCATAGACATGGGAATATACATTGATACAACTCTGCTCTTACGCAATCCTTGAGATGATAAGTGTTTGTAAAACACATCTCTGGGGATCGCCTTTGTAAGCGGATCCGCTATCATCTCATGCATAGATATGTACCTAATGTCTACCTTATTGTTCTTATCATAGCCTTTTGCAAATTTGTAGCGGATATCAATATGTTTGGTCTTACAATGGAATTTTGGATCTTTGACATAGGCTATAGATGCTTGACTGTCACTGTATATTGGTACAGCACCTGAGTCACTTGCATCAATTACCTTGTCTAAGAACCTCCTAAGCCAAACAGCTTCTTGGACCGCCATGCTAAATGCTACAAATTCGGCTTCCATAGTTGAAAGTGCGATGCAGGATTGCTTCTTGCTACTCTAGGATATTGCACCAGATCCGAGTAGAAAAACATGTCCTGAGGTCGATCGTCGCTCATCGAGATCACCCGCCCAATCAGCATCAGTGTAGCCTTCGAGCCTCAAGGCATCTCCTTGATAGCATAAAGCATAGTCCGCAGTCCCTTTAAGATACCGCATTATCCACTTAACCGCTTTCCAGTGTGCTTTCCCTGGATTGGATTGGTAACGACTTACCATTCCAATGGCAAAACAGATGTCCGGTCTTGTACACATCATAGCGTACATAAGACTACCAACTGCACTGGAATATGGAACTTTTTCCATAATTTCCTTTTCTTTTTGGTTATTCGGACACATTTTCAGACATAAATTATCGCATTTGCTTATAGGAGTATCAATAGACTTACAGTCCTGCATATTAAAACGTTCTAGAACCTTCTTTATATAAGTCTCTTGTGAAAGAGAAAGAAGTTTCTTCGAACGATTCCTTGAAATCTTAACTCCAAGGATATATGCGGCTTATCCCATGTCTTTCATCTCAAAAACTGATGAAAGCCAAGCCTTGATATCCATCACAAAGCCCTTGTCATTTCCGGCTATTAAAATGTCATCTACATATAGAGACATAATAACATACTTTCTTTTGATCCTCTTGATATATACACAGTTATCTTCATCAAGCATGGTAAAACCATTTGATAAGACAACTTCTTGAAATCGTATATACCATTGCCTCGAGGATTTTTTAAGACCATATATGGACTTACGAAGTTTACAAACCTTATGTTCGTTTCCTTCTTTTACAAACCATGTTGGTTGTTTCATATAGATCTCATCGTCCAATTCTCCATTGAGAAAGGCAGTCTTTACATCCATTTGATGTAATTCGAGGTCTAAGCAAGCTACCAAAGCCAGAATCAAGCGAATCGAGGTAAAACGAACAACAGGTGAGAAGGTCTCTTCGTAGTCTATCCCTTCCTGTTGCGTAAAACCTTTCGCGACAAGGCGAGCTTTATATCTGTCTATAGAACCATCAGCCTTATGCTTGATCTTAAGAACACATTTGTTCCCAATAGCTCTACGTCCTCTGGGTAAGTCAACCAAGTCCCAGACTCGGTTAATTTTCATGGATTCTAATTCCTCCTTCATCGCTTCCATCCATTTGTCTTTTGCAGGGCATGATACGGCCTGTTTGAAAGTAGCAGGCTCGTCATCTTCTTGTAGTAAAGTCACAAAGGTTTGTGGGAATTCATCCTCAAATCTTAGAGGATCTAACCTTGTACGACTACTATGTCGCATTTGAGATTCTTCAAGTCCTTGTTGACTCGAAGTTGGATCAATTCTAATATTACTCCCGCTTAGAATGTGATTAGAATTGCTCCCACTTGGATCATTATTCCTATATGGAATAGGATTCACATCATTCACATCATCCATTGGTGAAGGTTGAAATGTATTTTCGTCTTCACCAAGAATTCTCCCACTCGAATGAGGTAATCCTTCTTGATCATAAATCTCAAATAGAGATAAGTCCTGACTTATCTTGCCCTGTCTTGGAAACTCATTTTCCAAGAAAGTAACACCCCTCGACTCAAATTCAATCAGTCCTCCATTGTCTTCCTGACCAATAAAAACATAACCTTTGGAGTTTTCTGCGTATCGTATAAAGATACATTTCATCCCACTTGGCCCAAGTTTGCCATACTTATGGGAGGAAATATGTGCATAGGATGCACACCCCCAAGGTTTTAAAATGCTTAAGTCAGGAGACCTTTGGTTCCCCAACTCATAAAGAGTGGAGCTAACTGATTTCGAGGGTACGCGGTTCAAGATGAAAGCAGCCGTCAATAATGCATCATCCCAAAAGGTGATTGGCAAGTTAGCTTGTGCCATCATTGAACGGACCATTTCCATTAAAGTCATATTCCTCCTTTCAGCAACACCATTTTGTTGCGGAGTATAAGGCATAGTTACCTGATGAACTATGCCCTTTTCATCACAAAGTTCCTTAAAACTTGTTGGTTGATATTCACCGCCTTTATCGGTTCGCAAGACCTTAATCTTGCGATCTAATTGATTTTCCACTAAACTCATATGGGTTTTAAAGCAGGTTAATGCTTCATTTTTGTGGGATATCAAATATATATGTCCGAATCGGGTGAAGTCATCAATAAAAGTGATGAAGTAGGACTTCCCGCGTCTTGTCTTGACATTCATTGGACCACATATGTCCGAATGGATGAGCTGTAATGGAACCTCGGCCCTTGTGCCGGTTCCAAATGGCTTGCGACAAGATTTCCCTACAAGGCAATGTTCGCAAGTCGACATTTCGACCTTTGAAACATTGGATAGAAGGCCACGTTTGGCAAGTCTATTCATACGTGTTGGTCCAATGTGACCAAGCCTTGCATGCCAACAAATTACATCTGACTCATAAATCGAAGAATTTGTAACAAGGAAATTTTCATTAAAATTTAAGGAATTGTACATCGTATTTAATACAATGAATCCTTTAAAAACATACCCAGAACCAATTAAAGAATTATTACAAGACAGATCCACTTTACAATTATGAAAGAACCAACTATAACCAAGACCCATTAAGACGACCACAGATATGATATTCCTTCGAATATCCGGAGCGAAGAGAACATCATGAAGTAAGATAGTGCGGCCGTTGTCCAAGACGAGCTTGCATGTCCCAACGCCTTTCACTTCAACACGTGTGTTGTTTCCTACATATATCCACTTTGTTCCTTGGGGTATCCGGTAATACTCCACGAAGGACCGTCTGTCCCTTGCTATGTGGTCGGTGGCACCTGAATCAATTATCCAAAAGGGATTAGATTCTATAAGAAATATTGAACTAAAAACACATATGTAACTAGTATTATTACAAGTTACCTTGTCATCTCCATCCGCACATGAACGGGCAAAGTGACCTAACTTGTTGCACTTGAAGCACTTGGTCTTCTTCAAGTCCTTCTTCTTGTGCCTTTTATTGTTCCCACCCTTTTGTTTGGGTTTCTTGGTAGACACTGGTTGCCTTTTATGGTCATGAGCAAACTTCGAGTGATGTTTACGTTTCTTTCCCCCCGTGTGAGGAACTAGCAACCATGTGCACTTCTGTACTTGGCTTGGCGGCCGCAAGCCGCTCTTCCTCTAACTCGAGGTGCTTAGAAACATCGTTGAAGTTCTTGATGCTCTCATTATGAGTGAGATGCATCTTCATGTTGTCCCATTCGATTGGTAGGGAACGTATGACCGCTTGGATTTGTTGCTCATCAGTGATCATATGACCTGCATCCTTTAACTCTGAAATAAGATTCGCCATGTGTCGCAGATGCATTCCCATGGAATGATCTGGACGTTTTTTGTACGAATCGAATTTTATAGTTAAAGAGCAAAGTTTGGTCATCGAGGTGCCACCAAACTTCTCCTCTAGCTTGGACCATATGTCCATAGCTAGGTCATATTCTCGGAAGATTCGCATTATGTCGTCGGCCATACTTGACAACAACGTAATGCGAGCAATTTTGTTCTTCTGAGACCAAGCATCGAAATCTTCCTTGTCTCTTCTGTGTTGGGTCGTAGTGCCTAACTCAGGTTCAATCATTCTGTTCTTCAGAGTTTCAAGCACATCTTGCTCCTCTAGAACATATTGTATCTTCATGGACCACAGTTTGTAATTATCGCCGTTGAGTTTTTCACCTTTGTTCACCTCAGCGACGATGTTCTTAGTAGTGGAAGACATTTTAGCTTTAAAATGCTGCAAAATACATAAAAAAGAGTTTGATCAAAACATTGCATAAATTTTACATTTGATAAGTTACTTTCGAAAAATATTGAAGATGTTGCTCTAGAATCGGAAAGGTCATTATGATTCCAATCACCATCTAGAACAACTTTCAATATTTCCCCATCACTTATCAAACAATAGTACTCTTATAGTACTTGCAACGGAAAAGAGATTTTGAAAACGTATTTTGAAAACGTCTTTTGAAAACGTATTTTGCAAACGTATTTTGCAGCGGGAGATAGTGGCCTTCCCCTGCCATTGCCGGGGTCGAGCCGTGGCCGTGCCAAGGCCGGATTCCCCCCCGTAGGGATCCAGGCCCTCCCCTCCTGCAAGGGGCTTTGCCTCAGGCAACTGCCGACGGCACGGTAGGGACCGGCCATGCAGGTGGCCGGGGCCGAGGCCACAGGCACCGTAGGGCTCCTCGGCCTGGCCCTGGCCGAGGCCAGGGCTCCTTGGCCTGGCCTGGCCCTGGCCTCTACCAGGGCCGGCCTGGCCCTGGCCGAGGCCAGGGCTCCTTGGCCTGGCCTGGCCCTGGCCTCTACCAGGGCCGGCCTGGCCCTGGCCGAGGCCAGGTCTCCCCTGGCCTGGCCCTGGCCTCAGCCAGGGCCGGCCTGGCCTGGCCCTGGCCTCGGCCAGGGCTACCCTGGCCCTGGGCCTCCTCGGCCTTGCCCTGGCCTCGGCCAGGGCACATCTGCCCTGGCCGAGGCCAGGGCACCTCTGCCCTGGCCTCTGTCAGGGCCGACCGTGGCCCTAGCTGGCCGGCCGGCATCCTTGAAGTCCGACTGCACACCCCCCTATGGGGGGTGGTCTTGGTTGTCATTGGCCGAAGCCAACCCCTTCCCCAATGGGGAGGGGGGGTGCATAGCCACCATGACCCGCATGGCCATGGTGATCATGCACCAAAGAGATATGCTATTGCCATACTACATGGTGACAATTCACCATGCCCTTCCATGGCAATCTTCTTCTACGATGAGAAGTTTTGTAACCACCATCTTCTCCGATGAGACACCCGTTCATCGAGAAAATGGTTATGCTTTAATGGCCGTGTGCCAAAAAAATAACACACTTTCAAGGCCGCAAACTTCACGCTCTACATGAAGAGAGTGCCCATTCCCTATTAAATGGAGACTCAGCATCCATGAGGAGTGCGAGTTTGGCGAGATGAACGGTCAGTTCTTCCCGTCACGGAGAGTTCCTGCCATATCCGTAATGGCAAAAGACCCTAACATGAAAAGAACAACTTTTGCGTTCTCTCCATCACGATGCGCTCCTACCATATCCATAATGGTAGGAAACTCATTCGTGAAAGAGACAACGTGTCATTCATCGGTAAGACCGGGGCGAACCCGTGTGGCTCTGATACCAATGTAGGATCCCATCATTAGATGACAGAGGATCGAAAGAGAGAAGAGACTTACGTTAGCGTACGCTTCGCTATCGTCTCTGAACTTCGCCCTTGGATTCGCCACAACAGTCGGTACTTTGTCACAGAGGATCAAAGCAGCGTTTCACCGTCTAAATCTCTATTTGGAAGAAGAACTTAATGGAAGGGAGAAGAGGAAAAATAAGTTGTCTTATGCAAACTTATGGCATGAAGGATTAGCCTTAAAAGCCATACCCTTGGGTACTATTTATAGGCCAAGGGGGTAGTTATTGTAGGAAATAACTACATATAAGATTATTAGCCTATATTAGCACCATTCCTTATCCTCTTCCTTATGCACTTATCAAGTGCCTTTATGCACTTATAAAGTGACTTTTTCCACTTATCGAGTGGTCCTTTTCACACATGAAAAGGTTCCCTTCGCACATGCTTTCATGCACGCAACATTTGAGGTACATAGACCCTCATACATCCCCTCATGGGTGTATACATGTCGTCCATATCCAACACTACCAAGTTGGGGTTTGGGGGAAAATCTGAGTAAATGTAGCCATGAGGAATGGACTATGATAGTTGGATGAAATGTGGAGATTATAATACCCCCACCAGGGAATGTTCTGATATATGGTAACGTGATTCGTGATGTGGTGAGACTAAGAAGTTAACGTACATCTCACTCCTGCCAGGATGGGGGAGTTTGAGTGGCCTAGTTAAAGTTAATCAGTATATGTGTTATGTAATTAACACTCCAAAATTTTAAATGCACCGTGCCCAGTTAAAGTTAATCACAATGCACTTGTAATTATTTCCTTTACTTGCTATAGTTGTAGTTGTTCTTCGGCTCTCTTTTGTCCATATATGTGTTATGTTCCCCTATGTATACATTCACGTTATATTCCCCATCATGCCACTCTTGTAGCTTTTATGTTTCCTAATTATGTTTTGTCCAAAATCATTCCATGTGATGTCTCACATTGTAGTCTTATGTTTCCTTTTTATAAGTTACTTTCTAAACATCACATAGTGTCATTTGCATTCATTATTGAATAATATGCCATAAGAATTGGAGATCCTACTGGACACGCTTTGACATGACGTCCCCCATTTCCCACAGGTTGGCTCAGGTGCAGCAGAGTGTGCCATGGAGATGGAGGTTGGAGTTGACTTGTGGGAGTAGCCATAGAGATTGGTGCTTAAAGTTGGATGCTTGGGTAGCCTTACAGAGTAGAGTTGTACTTTGGGTTAGAGTTGTACCTATATATGACAGTTGTACTTGAACTAATGTAATACGTGGATGATTCTTGTCTTTTTTTCTCTGCTTTTTTTTGTTTGAGGCATTACGTGTACTATCCCAGCATATGCGCAGTGGCCTACCTCACTGCTTTGTACACTCTCTTTTCTCCCTCTTCCCTTCTCTTTCTTCGTCACCTCCGCCTCTTGTGGAATACTTGGGACAGTTTCGAAAATCCAAAGTATCATGGGGAGCGAGGTGTGACATTTTTGGTGACTTATGCAGGTCCCACACTGCGATATGCGTATGTAAAGTATATGTAGTGTTCCAGGGTGCTTGGGGGTAGAACTATCCTAAGGTGGGTATGTGACTAGGACTAGATGAGACCCCCTAGAGGTAGTATGGCGTGTGCAGTATTTGCTAATATGACTGTTTATGTGTATAGCACACCATATTGATGTGTATGGATATAAGTATGTGGGATGTATAATTATGGTCGTGGAAATAGTGTCGTACATCTATGTGATTATATGACTATATATGTTATATGAATATATAAGTATATGCATAAATGACTACGTTTATGTAGATACACATCAGTAGTGTATGTTTTGTTTGTATGGAGTATTGTGCGAGTAAGTACAAGTGGGTAGGCACAGCCGTATGAGTATTGGATGTAAATGGTTGCATGTGTGGAGTACACACACACACACACACACACACACACACACACACACACACACACACACACACACACATCTCTCTCTCTCTCTGTGTGTGTGTGTGTGTGTGTGTGTGTGTGTGTGTGTGTGTGTGTGTGTGTGTGTGTGTGTGGATTGCATAGTTATGTGTTAGAATGGCTTATTTAATATTTCCATGTACCATAGGTGTAGTGTGCATAGATGTATTAGTATAGATATGTACCTATATATTGGGTTAGCTAGTTGTGTGCATGCAGATCCTTGTACCGTTGTGTATGTAAGATAAATGATAGTTAAATATGTATATTTGGGTGAATAAGTATGTTTATGTTTATGCATTTGGGTATTGTGTGTGTGTATATATACGTATGCATGTCTACTTGGCTATTGTATGTACTTGGATAGGTAGATCTGTATCCTTGGTTCTGTAAGTATGATCTAGAGTTGTGAATATATGTGCCCATTGGTCGTATCTATCCAGTTGTATGTGTCTAAATGCAAGAGACTATGTGTGCAGATGTGCTATATGTGAAGCATGCCTTTGTTTGTGCTATACTTGACTGCTACTACTACTACTACTACTACTACACACACACACACACACATATAACGAGTAAATGTGTATCTTTATTAATAACAAAAAAATAGAAAACAATACAAAAAACAATACAATACAATACAATACAAAATAAAACAATACAGGGCATCCAGGGGGTATCAGAGAGAGGGGAGAGAGGACACAAGCGTCGTCACCCACTACTAATTGGTAACCAACTTAGAAGCAACCTAGAGAGAGAAAGTGAATGTACAAAAAGTGGGAAGAGAAACAAAACATAAACATAAACATGTCAAACTTCCAAAAAGCCTCAGTTGGAGAAGATGGTAGCCGCCGAGGGGTGGTCGCGGTCAATATCACGAAGGCAGATGATAACATCAGCTGCAATGTCCTCAAATAGTGCTGTCTTCTCCACCCCCTTACCTGCAAAAATCCTCATGTTGTGTTGTTTCCATATATGCCAGACCATGGAATCTAGTGCAGTCTGTGCTAGAATTCCCACACTATCTTTCTTGCTCTAGAGGGAGAGTATGAGATCACCCACCTCTTCGAGTGAGGAAGGTGCATGTGATGTGATGCCCAGTTTGAGTAGACTCTTGCAAATAATATACTGGGTGTAACTGCATTCAAAAAATAGATGACCAATGCTCTCTATAATGCCATCCTCATCACAAAGTGCACATGACTTAGTGGTTGCAATCCCCCATTTATGAAGGATATCTCTTGTTAGGAGTTTACCTTGAAATGCACGTAGTAGGGTGATTGCCATCTTGGGGATATGCTTGCTATACCAAACCACACTATAGTATGCAAAGGGGGTGCCCCTTCTACGGGAGCCATCCCACGCATCACGGAAGTAACAAATAGGGCCAGGCGCCCACTCCCATACGTCTCCACCCTGACCTGGAGAGATAGTCTGAAGCAGAAGTAATAAGATGTGTATATCTTGGTTATCCCTCCACCCTTCATGAGTCCAGTAATTGCTAACTAACTTCATTTCAACTCCAATGGAGACCTCCTACAGATGAGCTAAAGGGCCAACTGGAAGCCAGTTGTTATACCAGAAAGATGTGGACGTACCATCCTTGGCCACATGCTTGATAAGTCTCTGCGATGTATTGCGATGTTGGAGTAAGAATATCCAAGTCCCAGATTGCATAGGCCTGGCCTTGGATAGGTAAAAAATTTTTGCCGCCATATTATAACGTTGTCTCATGAACTGTGCCCAAGGACCATTTGAGGTTAAGAGCCTCCAAGTCAAACAAACACCAGATGTAGCATTAAGATCAGAGAGTAGTCTCATCCCAACCCCCCCTCTTCCGTGGGGGTGCATTAGTCTCGACAAGCCCAAATATGAAGTTTCCTCCAAATAAAATTTCTACAGAATGAGCTGATGGACCGTAGGATCGATGGTGGGATGCGATAGACACGCATCCAGAAATCAACCATGCCATAATAACTGTTCGAACCAATTCAATTCTACCAGATATGGAAAGAAGCGACGACGACCATCCTAGTAGTCTCTTCATGTATTTATTAACTAACCGTGCATACATGGGTGCTTTTGGGTAGTTTGACGAGAGGGGCAATCCAAGATAGGAAGTGAGGGAAGTTACCTTTCTAATGCCAAGTATATCAGCAAGGCTGTTAGGAGATTTTGTGCCTTTACTGTAGATAACAGAGCTTTTGTCCCAGTTTATTTGAAGCCCCGGAAAAAGATATATTGTATCAAGAAGGCCTTTAAGCCCCTTGATTGACTGAGAATTTGCTCGACAGAAAACCAGAAGATCATATGCAAATAGTAAATGTGAAATAGCCCCGTTCTTCGCATAGGATTAATAGTGCGAGAGGCCTTAGCTTTTGCCATAAGGAGGGAGAAGGCTTCCATAACAAGAACAAATAAATAGGGTGATAGAGGATCACCTCGCCTCAAGCCTCTGTTGGACATAAATAGCCCTGCTGGCGCCCCCTCAATCAACACCGAGAAAGATGGGGGTGGAGATACACTCTGATATCCAAGTAATAAACCTATGCTGAAACCCCATTTGATGTAGCATGAAAAGGACGAACTCCCTATTGACGCTATCAAAAGCTTTGCGAAGATCTAGTTTTAGGCATGCCTGGGATCCCATAGGGTTACTGAAATCCCGAATCTGTTCATGACCAATAATGGTGCAATCAGAGAGAAGCCTGCCCTTGAGGAAAGCAACTTGATTGGGGAGATCAACTCATTGATAACTAGCTTCATCCTGTTACAGAGAACCTTACTAATAATCTTATAAATCACATTACAGCAAGCAATAGGCTTGTAGTCCCCCAGGCTTGATGCATTTAAATTTTTGGGAACGAGCGTTAAAAAGGTATGGTTTATTTGCCGTAGGATTGATCCAAACCTGAAAAATAAGGCTATTGCAGAGGTGACATCATCACCAATGGTATCCCAATCATGGTGGTAGAAGTAGGCATTAAACCCATCTGGACTAGGAGCATTGTCCTTTCCAATCTGAAAAACAACATCTTTAACTTCTTTAGCAGATATCTCCTGATCCAACCCATTTGAGGCCTCAAAAGTGAGTTTGCATTTAGGGAATAAGTTGGGGAAAACATTCTAGTAATGATCTTGTGTATACCGGTTTTCATAGAATATAGGGGCTTTAACCCTAAGATCATTCAGTTTTGAGTTCATGGATCCATCAGCATTAACCAGATGGTTGAGATTATTGTAGCAGTGTCTGGCCTTCATCGTAGTATAAAAAAATTTTGAGTTACGATCCCCAAGATTTATCTAGTTCTGACGGCTTTTCTGTCTCAAATTAGATTTTTCAACATCCAGGGCATGGGCAAGTTTGAATGAAGCAACATGTTCTAATTGCTGTAGATTAATGTTATGAACAAGGTTTCGGTTGGACTGAATATGGTCTAGCTCTGTTCGGCAAGAATCAGTATCTACCTGCTTGCGGTTTTCAGACGCCCATACTCTTATACCCTTCTTTAAATTCCTTAATTTATCCACAAGTCTCTTCATGGGGGAGCCAACAACATACATATTCCAAGTTTGCTGAACATAATTGCGATAACCACCCAAAGAAGTCCACGCATTGTAGCATTGATATATGTGTGTGTGTGTGTGTGTATGTGTATATATACATACATACATATATAAATATATATGGCAATCTATTTCTTGGAATCAGTCGGCTTTCATCAAGGGGCGCCTGATCTCTGATTCCTCTCTACTTGCCCATGAACTTATCAGGGACTACTCTGCTTCTTTGGGATCTAGGGCCTGTATCCAGCTAGATTTGCACAAGGCTTTTGATAGTGTCAACCGTGAGTTTCTGTACTACATCATGGGGTGCCTTGGATTTCCACCCACTTTCATCCACTGGGTTAAGGTTTGCGTGGACTCTCCCTCCTTCTCGGTGCTAGTTAATGGTTCACCTACTGGTTTCTTTGGGAGCAACAGAGGGATCCGTTAGGGCGACCCCATGTCCCCCTTCCTTTTTGTGATTGTTATGGAGGCCTTCACTATCCTGATGGACACTGCTACTTCTTCTGGTGTCATTCGTCCTCCTAAGAGAGGGGTGGTGGGGATCCCCTCTCATCTGCTTTTTACTGATGACATCTGCTTTTTACTGATGACATGCTTGTCTTTTGTAAGGCAGACGAGCCCTCCCTTGCGGGCCTTAACCAACTCCTGGCTTCCTTCTATCTCATGTCTGGCCTCAAGGTGAATAAGGGTAAGCGCAAGTTGTTGCTTAGCAAGGGGTGCAACATTGGTAGTCAGATGTCCCTCCTTCTTGGCATCCCCCTTGAGGTTCCTCCTGTCAAATACATGGGGCTTCCTCTTTCTGCTACTTATCCCGCTGCCAAGCTCTTCTCGGGGCTTGTTGATAAGTACAGGGCCAATGTCTCTTGTTGGTCCTCTAGGCTTTTGTCCACGGTTGGTCGCATTGAGCTGGTGCACACGGTTATCCATGGGTTTGTCTCCTATTGGCTGCAGTCTTACCGCATTCCTGCTTCTGTCCTCGCTGGGATTGACCGTCTATGCCGTGACGTCATCTGGGGTTCGAAGCTACACCTTTGGAGATGGGATGACATGTGCCTCCCTCGGTCAGAAGATGGTATCGGTCTTCACAGCCTCCGTGAGGTGGGCGATGCCGCGGGAGCCAAGCTCCTCTAGAGGCTCCTTCACTCTCCTTCTCCCTGGGCCACTTACATGTGCATCATCTACCTGAAGTGCACCCCTCTCTTCATGTGTGTCCCATCGCCTTTGGACTCGGGGACCTGGAAACATCTGCTCCAGTGTCGTGACCTGTCGTCTTCTTGTTATCACCGGGTGATTAGTGATGGGCGCTCCACTTCATTCTGGTATGATCCGTGGCTACCTTGTGGCCCTTTGGCGGACCTGCACTCCCCTCCCCTTCCTCTCAGATACCGCCGTGTTGCTGACTTCTGGGATGGTGCTGCGTGGTCCATTCCTGCTGAGTTGGCTCATCTTGCTCCCTTGTTGGCTACTGAGACCGTTTCGGATGGCCCCGATGCCTGGGAGTGGTCTAAAGACGGGGGGTACTCTCTTCGCTCCGCGTGGTCCTCTACTCGTCGCTATTCCCCTCTGGACAGACTTGCCCCCATGGTCTGGTTTCTTGGCCACACACCCAAGTTCTCCCTCACTCCTTTGCGTGCCCTCTCTGATCGACTGCCCACCACCCAGCAGCTGGCTAGGCGCGGCATTTGGGATCAGTCTGCCTGTGTTCTCTGTGGTCTCTACCCTGAGTCGGCCCGCCACATCTTCTTCCGTTGTGAGTTCAGTGCTTGGGTTTGGACGGAGTGCAGGTCTCGGCTTGGTCTTCCACCTGGCTCCAAGTCCATCACCATTGAAGCACATGTGCTGAAACGGCGGTTTGGATCCAGGGGGAAGACCACTCCCAGGGGTAGGCTTTCCCTTCTGGTCTTCTCGGTGACAGTTTGGCACTTCTGGCGGGAGCGGAACTGTCGCATCTTCAGTGCTCTCAGGTCCCCTGCGACAGTCCTTGTGACTCGGATTTCCCTAGACATCGCGGATGCCCTTGTTGGTTGCATCCCTGATGATTTAGACACTGTGGATACTTCCCTTTTGAGCGTTGGGGTATCTTGTAGGCCGTCTTTTTTGTGCCCCCAGCATTGGTCCCTCCCCTTCTTTTTAGTTTCGTGGCTCTCTCCTGGTTGGTCATGTGTGGGGTGACTACTCCCCAGCCTCTCCCTCGCCTTGACCTCTTGTTGGCGTCGCCTTGATGTAGCCTTGTTCTTATATATACATACACACTTACTTTTCAAAAAAAATATATGGCAATCTTCGGGTGCGAAAAAACCCGTGCGAAAGCCTTACGAAAACTTGTTTTTGAAATTTTCTTTTCAAATTTTTATTGATGCTTAGTCCATACAATTATATACCCCAGGGAAAATAATGGGTGAACCCGTTGGGGATTAGATCACACATCCACCCGTTATAAATGTAACGGTCTCAAAACGTGTGAATTTGATGAAATGCCTTGATCGAAGGCCAAATGACATTATTTCTCAACGATTATTTTTTGAGGGGGGTACAACAACATATAATGACAAGGTCACTATCTGACCGTACATATTTTAGTGTGTAGCCGTGTTTCGTGTATGTTTTGTGTATTTGATTTTTATTACTGCTTTCCGTAGTTCAGACGCGCGACCAAACCCGGTAGTCACGATCCACTCGAAAGCGCGATCGCTCCGGTATTTTCCTCGAAATTTTTGGGATGTCATGTGACCAATCTGCTATAACATTATTATTAATAAAACATACTTCCTTTATAAAAAAATTGTAGTTTTCAAATTTTAACTCTGTTTTCATTTTAAAAAATATATATATATATAACTTCGAATCAGAATCCTTAATGGATATCAAAACTTTTTAAACAACCTAACCAAATTTCACAGGGCGTTGTTTTCAAAAGGGAATCAAACCTTTTAATATAAAAAAAGAAGGAATGAAAACAAATCCTAACAAACTCTCCACAGCCTTATCCCATTATCCCACGTTCCCTATCTCCCCTCACACGTCTCCATCTCTCCATCTTCTCTACAAAAACCAACGGGATCTATGAGAACTCAGTCTACAAACTATACACATGCCCTCTCTCTCTCTCCTGTTAATCATGCAAGCAACCCCCAGGCTTTTGTGACCGCCCCTCTCAACCATCAACTCACCCATCTCCTTTGCGCATGACCCAGGCTCCGGAACCCACCGCCAGAACCCACTCCGGCCATCCCCCAGATCCGTCGACCAGCACCGAAGCCTGCGCGACCACCCAGTTTTTCGTTCGACCCGCAACTGTACTCAGCCCCCTCCTCTCCGACCTCCTCGCCTAAAACCATCCCTGCCTCCGTACAGCCGTCGTTCGTCGCACCTACAGCCTCCCCAAAAGACCGCCAGTGCATCCTACCCCGAGAGCCCACCTCTTTGACATTTCCGACGTCGGGACCTTCACTCCTCCACCGCCCAGCCAACTCATCTCCCCTCGCCGAAAGCTTTCAGCCTCGATCGAAGCACTCACCACCGGTCATCATCCCTCCGACCAAGTCTCCGAACGCAGCCTGCCTCTTCCCGTCGACGCAACCCCGACCCAGCATCCCGCCACCTGCATCTGCACGTAAGTCATCATTTTTATAATGCATGCAATATTTTTGGGTGATATCGATGTGACCATGTGCTGGAGAAATAAAACACTGCCTTTGGTTTATATTTGATACTATAATTATAAGCCATTGACACTTAGTTTAACAGTGCGTAGAAATTGATATTGAATATTAGTGTACTACCTTTTAAAAATGTTAGTAGGTGTAGTCAGTGAATAATTATTATATCGAATGATTAATATTTGTAGGGTAGTTTCCAATTGTTAGTATTAAAACAAATAATGTACTTAGACTTGGTACTGCAATAGTATTAGAATGAGATGTGTTTCAGAGTTTTAGAATGTTAGCAGTAGACAAGATTTGATGTTAGTACTTAAGTTAGTGATGTTAGCTAGTACTGCTAGTTAGAAGCAATGACCTACTATTAGCTAGTAACTGAAGCTTTATTTGCCACACTGTTACTATTAATAAAAACTGATATTAGTAGTATATTAACAGTAATATTATGATATAAACCCCATCTCGGGATGCAGAACCTAATTAAAATTGGATCACTAGATGCCAATAAGATTGTTTAAAAAGCTATTTCTGTCGAACGAACGTAATTGAACACGTGTTTAATCAAACAGAGAACCGGCCTTTTTGTTCCGTTCGTGCTACCGGAATCCAACCCCTGACATCGCTACCCGACGTCAGAGTAGCTCTCGCATCGTGTTGAGGTAAGTCCCTCTCCGTAGGAATCCCCACCTCGCCTGTTAATCAACCTAAAAATCATAGCTTCTGATTATTTTTGTAACTCACTAATCAAGATAAATAATTTGGATTGTAGGCTGGACTGCATTGTGAGCACATATGTAGTTTGGACTCTGATTGATCGTGACTTCAGCATGATTGTTCAGGCAAGTGATACTTGCCAGTAAATGTTTTAGGCCACGTTTTTAGGCCGATTTGTGTGTTAGCGTAAAAGAGACTAGGTGGTGAAATGATAGCCGCCTAGACGACCCTACTTGATCTAGCTTGATGATGAAGCTAGATCCGACACCTCTACCTTGCTTTCATTCATGCTGTCATGTCATGTTTAATTTCAAATAACGGTACACACTTTAACTGCTCATCCCATGTCATGTCATGCATCATATTGTTCTATCGTGATTACGTAGCACACGCTACAAATATTGTAACTATTGAGGCTAGGCACCTGCTTTTGCGGGCACAACCATATGCCAAACCAAATACACTTCCTGGCCCGTGATCCAGAAGTGAACACATTGTTGTTGGAAAAACAACGCTCGATACACGTGGAGGGGTAGGGTTAAGCGATCACTTGAGCGTAGAAGTGTGCCCGTACAGCCACTTCAGCCAAAAGGCGTAAACCATGTGCACAAAGTGACAAGTTAGTGTTCATGAATCGTGAAACAATGTTTTTCATAGTTTTTGCTACGACATGCATGCATGTTCATCATGTCATTTTAAAATGTTGCATTCTTAAAATGTCATGTCATGTCATTATATTAGAACTGCTAGTCTCTTTACTTTTTATATCCTTGCACAAAAGTCCTTCGCTTTCTTTTGGGAGACTTGTGCTGACATGTTCCCTCTTCTCTTTAGGTGTCACATGTCAGGTTCTGAGTCAGAGGTAGCTACAGAGGGCGAGCAGTTTACAGACGCTGAGTTTGAGGTACCTGTGGAGACTGAGTTCGAGGACACTGGTGACCAGTCCTAGACTCACCTGAAGTCTTCTTAGTTGTTTGTCGCTTTTAGTAGTTGCAGTTAGGTTTCGGTGCGTTGCACCTGACTCTCTTTTCTTTTTTTTCGGCCATATGATGGGTGGGAATATTTCTGTGATGGGTGGTGGATATTTGTTGGATATCTGGTGGATGTTTATTATCTGCTTTTAATTATCATTGTTGTTTTTTCGTCGCTATGAAAGGACCTGCTATTTGGTTTTACAGACGCTTATCAGACTGCAGCTTCACAGCTCCACATCTGAGCGGACCTCATCACGTCTCGCCTTCTATACTTGGGAAGCGGGGCATCACATATAATGAAGGTGGAAAAAAGAAATTTTGACTACTCAGAAATTTTCAGGCCAAAATTCGAAGAAAAAATGTTTAGTCGACTAATGTTTGCCTTAGTCGACTAAGAAAGAAAAACGTGAATTTTGACTTAGCTGAAAAAGGGTTGGTAGGATATGTTATTAGGAACCTAGGACTTAGATGGATTTCATATTCAAGGCTCTGAAATCTATAAATATAAAAAAATACATCAGTCCGTAGATTTCCGTAGATATGTATGATGAGCTTCACGTGAGTATTTGAGATGCCTCTGTGCAGGGATTCCTTATCAAGTGATTATTGTCCAAGCGTGGATATATTAGGAATCTGCATATCTGCATAGATAGAGTGAGTATCAATAATAATAGTTGTCACATCAAAATCATATGTAATAGAATAGGAAAGAAAACATGGGATTATGAAATCCTAACATTCTCCCCCTTTTTGATGATGACAAATATTTATAAAAGTGAAGTGACATACTCAGTTATATGCAGATATCATATCATATGTGAGACTCAGTTATATGATGACCACATGTATATATCATATCATATGTCATATATAAAAAAATGAAGTGTCATAAAATTGGTGTCATATTCAATTCTATAAACTTAGTTTATGAACTTAGGTTATGATGACAAATATGTATGCTCCCCCTTAAAAAATGCCTAAATATAAACATGGCAATGTGGTGTGTACAGTAATAAGCATGGAAATGTGGTGTGTACAGCATTAAGCATGGAAATGCGGTGTGTACAGCAATAAGTGTAACAGGTGTAGTACATACAACAATGAGTATGACAAATGTAGTGCATAAAGTAACGGGTGACGTACATGACTTTTGTAATGCACAAAGTAAAGGTACGACATTAGTGCTGTACAAAGTAAAACATGACATGAACTTAGTCGATAGTTCACAATAGTAGCTGAAGTAAACAAGAGTGCCAACCTGTACTTAATCTAGTGACAAGCCCAGTGTCTGAGGGGAAGGTGACCGGCATCACACCCAAGTCAACGGGAGCTACCCGTGACTCTATACTTACCGACCCGGCTAGGTGTCGGTCAAGTTCACCAATAGAGTGCAATCCAGCTTTCCAGCCTCTACTACACTAGACTACCCCACCCAAAGTGTCCATAAGCCAATCCGTAGTTCAATGTTTGCCGAGTGGAAAACATTCCATAAATGGCCCGCGGCCCAATATCCGTAATTGCCCGTAGGCCCAATAGTCCGTAATTTGCCCAAAGGCACAATAGTCCGTAATTTGCCCAAAGGCACAATAGTCCGTAATTTGCCCCAAGGGCACAGTGTCACATGTCATTAAAGGTGAACATTTTACAAATAATGATGCAACAAGTATAGTGGAATTACATGTACATTATAGCAATATATGATCTCTTTTTCATTGCACTGTGAAATGGCCTTTGATAGTAAGAGCAATTCAACCTGTACATTTAAATTATATTACTGGGTCTGTTGTAGACAATTCATATGTTCTCAAGCAGCAAATTTATAAGAAGTTATTACTAGGCAATACCAAAGACCTGTGTTACTACTTAAGTTTGGTTCACGATAAAATACTTGCGTAAAGTTTGTAGAAAACAATAATGTTGCAAGGGGTAAGTACTTGCCTGATTTGCTGATTCTGGTTCGGGAGTGATGTAGCAAGGATCATGGTTATCTGTGACATTGGATTGGTGTAAGATGAAAGTGTTTAAGCCATAAAAATGTTACTTTTAATACCTACCTTAACATCCAAAAATACTAACTTACATGTTTCTCTGTTCTGATTATTGTTAACAAGGAATTATAAGAACTAACTACCTATGCTTACAGTAATACCTAATCTGTGAGAAGATTGTAAAGTAATGCCATCTAATATAATTATTAACTAAAGTATTGATATTAGAATCATATAGTCACCATCCCCATGACAACTAATCAACATGACATGGCAATGTTTCAATATCATCAATTAATATTATAAAACCCATATTAATAAAACTAATATTTATAATAAAAATAACTTGAATACTCTTACATTCTCTTTCTTCCTTTACTGTCTTCCCCTTTGTCCTTTCTTTTGGTACAGGGGAGACCCAAGGCGCCGGGTTGTAGGCGGAGGCCGGAACTCGGGCGGTTCAGGCGACGGCGATGGCAGATCTGGAGCGCGGGCGATGAATCGGAGATCGGAGCAGCGATCCAAGGCGGTGGTGGCTAGATCTGAGCTCGGCGGCGGTCCAAGGCACGGCGAGGCGATCGAGGGGAGGCAATGGCTGATCGGTGGAGGAGGGCACACGAAAGGAGGCGTGGCTTCCAGGCGTTGCTGGGTGAGATGGCGATGACGCTGCGGTGTGGCGAGGTCCGGTGAAGACTGGCGGACAGAACTAAAATAGGGGGGCGGTGGTCTGATCCTTCAGGGTGATGGCGTCGTGGAGGGCTCACTGTGGGATGGTCAAACGGGCGGTGATGGAAGGAGGGGGCGGATGAAGAGGTGGCGAAGGCGGAGATCAGATCCAGCGATCTGGAGGCGGCAGGGCGGAGGAGGCGTCATGCGGCTCGGAGGGGCTAGAGAGAGGGTGTCACCAGCGATGGGGGCTCCTCTGTTTGGGGAGGTCGGGGCGGAGGGTGAGGTCGGCGAGGCTGGTTGAACGGAGTCCGGAGGGCGACGAAGGGTTGCTCGAAGGCTTGGAGAGGGTCAGACTGGGCTGGCGGCGTGTCGTGGCTGGGGTCGAAGGGGGTATGGGCTCTGTTTCGAACAGAGGAAATGAGGGGGAAGATGGGAGCGGAAGTCGAGGGGTCGGGGCTGCCGTGAGGGGTGGACGGTGGCTGCCTGGGTCACCGGAGCGCGGCGTGTCGCTGTACTGGGCAGCGGGGAGAGGGGTGAAGCGGCATTGCACTGGGGTGGTTTGGCAGGCGGGGAGGGGAGTTCACCGTGGCCTGTGAATTGGTGGGCGATGCGTACGGCGGGGCTGGGCGATCGGTGTTGTGGGGGAGAAGTGAACGGGAAGGGCGTGCGGGGTGACGGTGGCGGTGGGCCTGGGTCGAGTTGGGGAAGAGGAAGGCGGCAAGGTTTTCAGCGATGGAGATGGCCGCTGGGCTTGAGCCTTGAGGTAAGAGGATGGGAAGCTCAGGGAGCAGGGTTGTGGGTCGGGGGATCGAAGGAGACGAGCTGGGCTTGGTGACTCGACGCGAAGAAGAAGGAAGGGGGAGGAGGCGGAGGAAAGGAGTTGCGGGTTGGATTGTCGAGATGTTGAGGGAGGCGGTTTCGGGGATGTCGAACGACCAGGAGGCGGGGTATGATATGTTGCGTGGAGAAGAGAATGGGGGATATGGTGATGTAGGCCTAGGTTCTTATAAGGAAATGTAGTGTTGCTGTGTGCTGGGGAGAGAACGAAAATAAACTCAGGCAGCAGGCTTATATAATAAGAATAATAGGTTTGCCCTAGGGTAGCACGTGAGATGAAGTTAGGGGGGTGTGAGCAGCATGTGAACTTGGTTTTAGGGTCTTTAGGCTAACAGTAGGTCTTTTAGAATATGGTGATGGCCTATACAAAAGTGGGTTTGTGGGTTCTAAGGCTTAGGGTTTATAGGAAAGTTAGAAACGAATTAATATGGAAGGAAAAGGAAATGAGCTAGAGAGGAAAGTGTTTTAAAAATAAAATCGATTTGTTTTAAATAATAATTATTAGGGAAGAGCTATTAGTAAGAGATAATAGGAAAGTTTTGATTGGGAGAAATAATATCTAAATATTTAAGGTAGGTTTAATAATTGGGAGAATTAAGAGCAATCGATAAAAAGGAAAGTTGAATAATAAAAATTTGGAGGAATTAAGGAGGTTTGAATGAGTACAATGTTTCCAAAATTGTTATAATTAAATAGGATTATAAAAGAAGGTTTTTAAATAAATTCGAATTTAAAAAAATTTAAAATTTAAATCTCAAATCATCAATAACACAATTAATAACTTAACTAATAAGTATATTATTAGCATCCATACATCAAAGTGTATTTATGAAAGACTTAAATTAATGGAACTCCGCTCTAGTATTCGAAAATACATGTCGTTACAGTTTGCTGGAAACAAAAGTGGATGAAATTTATGCTAGAAGAGTTGCATAGATTTTGCCAAGTACCTGGGTCAGTTTGGACAACATGAACCATCACAAGAGGGGTCGAATTGTTATTGTTTACAACGCTGGCATTTGGAGTGGTGTTCTTCAGTCCTCTTCCTCACAACAAATCACTTCGACATTCACCAATTCTGCGGGGTTCGTGATGGCACTGACAGTCGTGTATGCCCATAATCTTGCCTCCTCTAGATACTCATTATGGGATGAACTGGAGTCTGGTTTAGCTCAGATTAAATCGATGTCGTGGCTCGTAGGGGGGACTTCAACTATGTACGATACACACATAAGAAAATTGGAGGCGCTCCTGTTGGATATGGACGACATGAATACACCCATGAGGGGATGTATGAGGGTATACGGACCTCAGATGTTGCGTGCACGAAAGCGTGCACGAAGGGAACCTTTTCTCGTGTGAAAAGGACCACTCGATAAGTGGAAAAAGCCACTCGATAAGTGGAAAAAGTCACTTTATACGTGCATAAAGGCACTTGATAAGTGAATGAAGAAGAGGATAAATGAATGTGCTAATATAGGCTAATAAGCTTATATTTAGTTATTTCCTACAATAACTACCCCTAAAGCCTATAAATAGGACCCAAGGGTAAGGCATTCATACTACACTTTCCATGCCATAAGTTTGCATAAGGCATCTTATGTTCTTCTTCTCCCTTCCATTAAAATCCTCTTCTAAATAGAGATTTAGGCGGTGAAACTCTGCTTCGATCCTCCATGACGAAGTACCGACCGTTGTGGCGAATCTGAGGGCGAAGTTCCGAGATTACGGTGCCGCGTACGCAAGCGTAAGTCTCTACTTCATTATTCGATCCTAACGTTGTTTTAATAGGATCCTACATTGGTATCAGAGCCATACGGGTTCGCCCCGGTCAAACCGTCGCCCTGTCGAACCGATGAACGAGGCGTTGTCTTTTTCACGAATGGGTATCCTACCATTATGGATATGGTAGGAACGCTTCGTGACGGAGAGAACGCAGCGGTTGTTCTTTTCACGTTAGGGTCTCCTACCATTACGGATATGGCAGGAACTCTCCGTGACGGGAAGAACCGATCGTTCATATCGCCAAACTCGCTCTTTTCATGGATGCTAAGTCTCCATTCAAATGGGAATGGGCGCTCTCTTCATGTGGAGCGCATAGTTTACGAATTTTAAAGTGTGTTATTTTTCATTTTGGCACACGACCATTAGAGAATAACTATTTTCTCGACGAACGGGTGTCTCATCGGAGAAGAAGATGGTGGTTATTCCCATCGGAGAAGATGATTTTTGGTGCATGATCACCATGGCCAAATGGGCTATGGAGGCAATGCATCCCCCATCCCCATGCGGAGGGGGTTGGCTACGGACAATAACTTCCACGGCCACCCTCCGGCGAGGGTGTGCGGCCAACCCCATGCAAGGGGTGGCCGGCCATGGCCATATGGGCCATGGCCGGCCAGGGGACCCTGGCCGTGGC
The DNA here is from genome assembly GCA_030789695.1 of Scilla litardierei. NCBI lineage: Eukaryota > Viridiplantae > Streptophyta > Magnoliopsida > Asparagales > Asparagaceae > Scilla > Scilla litardierei. Next base: position 76,597,123 of record CM061132.1, on the reverse strand, counting down.
CAGGGCCAGGCCTGGCCGAGGCCAGACCAGGGCCAGGAGGCCCTAGCCGGCCTCGGCCAGAGCCATTGGCCGGCCTGGCCGGCCCTGGCAGGGGCCAGGGCCGGCGCCCTGGCAGGGGCCAGGGCCGGCGCCCTGGCCTCTGCCAGGGCCGGCGCCCTGGCCTCTGCCAGGGCCGGCGCCCTGGCCTCTGCCAGGGCCTGGCCGGCCCTGGTAGAGGCCAGGGCCGGCCTGGCCGGCGTCGGCCCTAGCAGGCGCCAGGGCCGGCGCCCTGGCCTCAGGCCAGGGCCTGGCCGGCCCCGGCCTCAGGCCAGGGGCCTGGCCGGCCCTGGCAGAGGCCAGGGCCAGCGCCCTAGCCTCTGACCAGGGCCTGGGCCAGGCCAGGGGCCTGGCCAGCCCTGGCAGTGGCCAGGGCCAGGCCGGCCAACCCTGGCCGAGGCCGACGCCGGCCACTGCCGGCCCCGGTTAACCCTGTTTTTGGGAGGGGGAGGGGGGCATGCATGAAAGGATATGCATGGCTAGCCCATACGGGGCCGACGGCAGTCGTCATGCGGCAAAATTCTCCTATAGGGGGGTAACGCCTAAATCCATACGGGAGCCGGCGACGATGTCTTGCAGAAAAATCCCCAAAGGGGGGATCCGGCCTTGGTACTGGTACGGCTCTTCCCGGCAAATGGCCAGGGATTACCGTACATTTCACTAGTATCATAAGGGTACTAAGTTGAAAAATCGTTTTTTTCTTTTGAAAAATACGTTTTCAAAAACGCTTTTCCACTGCGTAGTACTATAAGAGTACTATTGTTTAATAAGTGAGGGAGAAATATTGAAATTATTTTTCGAAACGTAGTGACCTTTCCGATTCTAGAATAACATCTTCAATATTTTTCGAAAGTAACTTATCAAATTATAAATATCATTCCAAGTGGGAGTTGAAATTAGAACTATCCAAATGGGATATTCTATTATCATTTCAAGTGGGAATTATATTTTAAAGAATTTTTAATGCAATGTTTTTGATCAAACCTTCGGTTTTGTGTCTTTAGCAGCATTTTAAAAGTAAAATGTCTTCCGCTTCAAAGAATATCGTCGCTGAGTTAAACAGAGGTGAAAAACTCAACGACGATAATTACAAACTATGGTCCATCAAGATACAATGCGTTCTAGAGGAGCAAGAAGTGCTCGAAACTCTAAAGAACGTAATGATTGAACCTGAGTTGGGCACTACGGCCCAGCACAGACGAGACAAGGAAGCTTTTGATGCTTGGTCTCGGAAGAACAAGATAGCTCGCATTACGTTATTGAGCAGTATGGCCGATGACATAATGCGTATTTTCCGAGAGCATGACTCAGCCATGGACATATGGTCCAAGCTTGCGGAGAAGTTTGGTGGCACATCGGTGTCCAAACTTCGTTCTTTAACTATAAGATTTGATTCATACAAGAAACGTCCAGATCATTCCATGGGGAACATCTGCGACATATGGCGAATCTAATCTCAGAGTTAAAGGATGCAGGTCATGTGCTCACTGAAGAGCAACAAATCCAAGCAGTCATACATTCCCTGCCAAATGGGTGGGACCAAATGAAGATGCATCTCACTCATAATGAGAGCATCAAGACCTTCAGCGGTGTTTCCAAGCACCTCGAGTGAGAGGAAGAGCGGCTTGCGGCTGCCAAGCCAAGTGCAGAAGTGCACATGGTTGCTAGTTCCTCACACGGGGGAAAGAAACAGAAAGATCGTTCAAAGTCTACTAATGAACGTAATAAACATCCTGAGTCTACCAAGAAACCCAAACATAAGGGTGGGCACAAGAAATGGCACAAGAAGAAAGACTTGAAGAGGATCAAGTGCTTCAAGTGCAACAAGCTCGGTCACTATGCTCGTTCGTGTACGAGTGGAGGCGACGAGGTAACTTGTAATTATACTAGTTATATATGTGTTTCTAGTTCAATATTTCTTGTGGAATCTAATCCATTTTGGATAATTGATTCAGGTGCCACCGACCACATAGCAAGGGACAGACGGTCCTTCGTGGAGTATCACCGGATACCCCAAGGAACGAAGTGGATCTATGTAGGAAACAACACTCGTGTTGAAGTGAAAGACGTTGGGACTTGCAAGCTAGTCTTGGACAACGGCCGCACTCTCCTACTTCATGATGTTCTCTTCGCTCCAGATATTCGAAGGAATATAATATCTGTGGTCGTGTTAATGGGTCTTGGTTATAACTGGTTTTTTCATGATTGTAAAGTGGACTTGTTTTGTAATAATTTCTTAATTGGCACTGGGTATGTATTCAAAGGATTTATTGTATTAAATACAATGTATGACTCTTCATTTTGTAATGAAAATTTCCTTGTTACAAATTCTTCGACTTATGAGTCCGATATAATTTGTTGGCACGCAAGGCTTGGTCATATTGAACCAACACGTATGGATAGACTTGCCAAATGTGGCTTTCTATCCAATGTTTCAAAGGTCGATATGTCGACCTGCGAACATTGCCTTGTGGGGAAATCTTGTCGCAAGCCGTTTGGAACCGGCACAAGGGCCGAGGTTCCATTATAGCTCATCCATTCGGACATATGTGGTCCGATGAATGTCAAGAAAAGACACGGGAAGTCCTATTTCATCACTTTTATTGATGATTTCACCCGATTCGGACATATCTATTTGATATCCCACAAAAGTGAAGCATTAACCTGCTTTAAAAACTATATGAGTTTAGTGGAGAATCAATTAGATCGCAAGATTAAGGTCTTGCGAACCGATAGGGGCGGTGAATATTAATCAACAAGTTTTAAGGAACTTTGTGATGAAAAGGGCATAGTACATCAGGTAACTATGCCTTATACTCCTCAACAAAATGGTGTTGCTGAAAGGAGGAATAGGACTTTAATGGAAATGGTCCGTTCAATGATGGCGCAAGCTAACTTACCAATCACCTTTTGGGGTGATGCATTATTAACGGCCACTTTCATTTTGAACCGCGTACCCTCGAAATCAGTTAGCTCCACTCCTTATGAGTTGTGGAACCAAAGGTCTCCTGACTTAAACATTTTAACCTTGGGGATGTGCATCCTACGCACTTATTTCCTCCCATAAGTATGGCAAACTTGGGCCACGGGGAAGAAAATGTATCTTTATACGATACACAGAAAACTCCAAAGGTTATGTTTTCATTGGTCAGGACGACAATGTAGGTCTAATTGAATTTGAGTCGAGGGATGTCACTTTCTTGGAAAACGAGTTTCCAAGACAGGGCAAGATAAGCCAGGACTTATCTCCATTTGAGATTAATGATCAAGAAGGATTACCTCATTCGAGTGGGAGAATTATTAGTGAAGAAGAAAATACGTTTCAAACTTCACCAATGGATGATACGAATGACGCTAATCCTATTCCATACGGGAATAATGATCCAAGTGGGAGCATTTCTAACGACATTCCAAGTGGGAGTGATATTAGAATTGATCTAAATTCGAGTCAACAAGGGCTTGAAGAATCTCAAATACGACGTAGTAGTCATACAAGGTTGAATCCTCTAAGATTTGAGGATGAATTTCCACAAACCTTTATGACTTTACTACAAGATGATGATGAGCTTGCTACTTTCAAACAGGCCGTATCATGCCCTGCGAAAGACAAATGGATGGAAGCGATGAAAGAAGAGCTGGAATCCATGAAAGTTAACCAAGTCTGGGACTTAGTTGACTTACCCAGAGGACGTAGAGCTATTGGTAACAAATGGATTCTCAAGATCAAGCATAAGGCTGATGGCTCTATTGACAGATATAAAGCTCGCCTTGTCGCGAAAGGTTTCACGCAATAGGAAGGGATAGACTACGAAGAGACCTTCTCACCTGTTATCCGTTTTACCTCAATTCGCCTGATTCTGGCTATGCTTAGACCTCGAATTACATCAGATGGATGTAAAGACTGCCTTTCTCAATGGAGAACTGGACGATGAGATCTATATGGAACAACCAACAGGGTTTGTAAAAGAAGAAAACGAACATAAGGTTTGTAAACTTCGTAAGTCCATATGTGGTCTTAAACAATCCTCGAGGCAATGGTATATACGATTTCAAGAAGTTGTCTTATCAAATGGTTTTTCCATGCTTGATGAAGATAACTGTGTATATATCAAGAGGATTAAAAGCAAGTATGTTATTATGTCTCTATATGTAGATGACATTTTAATAGCCGGAAATGACAAGGGCTTTGTGATGGATATCAAGGCGTGGCTTTCATCAGTTTTTGAGATGAAAGATATGGGAGAAGCCGCATATATCCTTGGAGTTAAGATTTCAAGGAATCGTTCGAAGAAACTTCTTTCACTTTCACAAGAGACTTATATAAAGAAGGTTCTAGAACATTTTAATATGCAGGACTGTAAGTCCATTGATATTCCAATAAGCATATGCGATAATTTATGTCTGAAGATGTGTCCTAAAAACCAAAGGGAAAAGGAAATTATGGAAAAAGTTCCATATTCCAGTGCAGTTGGTAGTCTTATGTACGCTATGATGTGTACAAGACCGGACATCTGTTTTGCCGTTGGAATGGAAAGTCGTTACCAATCCAATCCAGGGCAAACACACTGGAAAGCGGTTAAGAGGATAATTTTGCAAAAGACTATGATAAAACCAAGAAGGTAGACATAAGGTACACATCTACGCATGAGATGATAGCAGATCCGCTTACGAAGGCGATCCCCAGAGATGTGTTTTACAAACACTTATCGTCTCAAGGATTGCGTAAGAGCTGAGTTGTACCAATGTAAATTCCCATGTCTGTAAATGATCAAATTTAATAAAAGAATAAGTTCTTTTCGACATTGCATATGAATTTTTAAGAAATGTTTGTGTGCATTTTTGAAATCTCAGCTATAATTTCTAGTATGTCGGACAGATTAAGGTTGGCTCTCTCACATGAGCAACCGCCTTTATTTTATCAGACGGATAAAATAAAGATGAGACCTGTTTAAAGTCAAAATCATCAGACGGACGATTTAGAGTCATGACTAGAACAAAATGGTCGTATGAAAGATCTGCATCATATGGATGCTTTCAAAAGGTCTAAGAGGATTTTTTCCTATCTGTCTTATGCGGGATGTGGGTCCAGAACATTATTTGAGTAGTAAAAGGGACTCAAAGTCAGACATTGTGGTGTCTGGTTATCATCATTACAACATCATTAAGACATACGCTCCCTGGGAAAGGAGTGATGTTGTAATACGTATTCATACTACGTATGCATTTTGACCATTGGGTTAGAATAGTAATTGTGTTTACTATTATGTGAGACCCAAAGACCACATGGGTCTTAACTCATTACCCTTATGGACTCTAATTGGTTCCTTTAGATTTGATTGGGTGATTGCTATCTTAGCATGTTGCTTATGGACTATGATCAATTCGGTCCGGCGGTGCATGTTAGAAAAGCAAGTCAAGTCAAGATCAAAAGGATCGCAAGAAGAGGAAGATTAATTTCATATTCACATTTGGACTTTAGAGATTCAAAGCTGGCCAGCCAATTGTAATCCAGATGGGATTCAATTGTTGAATATAAAGTATAAGAAATGTGAAGAAATAATCTAGGGTAAAGCATGCGTTGATCTACTCAACTTTACACCTCGAGGGGTGTTGTGTATCTCTAACAAGTGCACAACAACGGACCCTATGCGCATGACGGTCACACGGCCTATTTCTCGGTATAATAAACAGAAGAGTTAAAGGAAAGATGTTTCCTTACAATCCCCTCAAGTGTGAGTGGGAGATGTTGGATATGGACGACATGAATACACCCATGAGGGGATGTATGAGGGTATACGGACCTCAGATGTCGCGTGCACGAATGCGTGCACGAAGGGAACCTTTTCTCGTATGAAAAGGACCACTCGATAAGTGGAAAAATCCACTTTATAAGTGCATAAAGGCACTTGATAAGTGAATGAAGAAGAGGATAAATGAATGTGCTAATATAGGCTAATAAGCTTATATTTAGTTATTTCCTATAATAACTACCCCTAAAACCTATAAATAGGACCCAAGGGTAAGGCATTCATACTACACTTTCCATGCCATAAGTTTGCATAAGGCATCTTATGTTCTTCTCCCTTCCATTAAAATCCTCTTCTAAATAGAGATTTAGGCGGTGAAACTCTGCTTCGATCCTCCGTGACGAAGTACCGACCGTTGTGGCGAATCCGAGGGCGAAGTTCCGAGATTACGGTGCCGCGTACGCAAGCGTAAGTCTCTACTTCATTATTCGATCCTAACGTTATTTTGACAGGATCCTACAACTCCTTGGATGTTGGAGCGGTGGATGCATTTAATACTTGTATATGCAGATGCAAGTTGATGGAGCTGAAGAGTGTTGGGGCTCGACACAGCTGGTGTTATAGGTGAATTGGAGCGGGGCACATTACATCACAGCTTGACAGGGTACTCTGCAACGTTGATTGGATCCGTGTCCTCTTTCAGTCTTACATTGCATATGCCAACTCTGGGACAAGCGATCACTCCTCTATGCTCATACATATACATTCCAAGGTACCATCTTTTCCCAAGCACTATGTGTGTGTGTGTGTGTGTGTGTGTGTGTGGAGAATGTGTGCGTGTATCTTTATTGAATCTCAAAAAAATGTACATGGCTCTAGGTATAGAAGCAAGATGTTAGTAGGGGGATTGGGCACAGGCGCTGTCACCCACCAATACTTAACACCTTCCTCTACCCAAAGAACCTAAAAATTGACAAAAATACAGGAAATAAAAAACTTATAACCCCCAATTTGAAAGGGGTGCACTCTCAGCATCTTAATCCCACTCGATGTGTCTCCGAGCAATTCTGACGTCTGTAGCTTTGTCCTCGAAGAGTATAGTCTGAATCTTGCTTACTCCTTCAAAAAATCATCATATTCCTCTCCCTCCATATGTGCCATATCATTGCAGCCAATTCAGTCTTGGACAGTACGCCTACGCTATCCTTCTTATGGTAGCAAGATGGAAATAGATCGCCCACCCATGTAAGGGAGGAAGGTGGGGCTGTAGTGATCCCTAATTTGAGGAAACTCATGTAAAGGAGGTAGTTAGTAAAACTACAGTCAAAAGAGATATGATCCACATTTACTTGTGCATTATCAGAGCATAGGACACAAAAAAGGGAAGAAGGCACTCCCCAATGAACGAGTTTGTCACGAGTGAGCAGCTTCCCATAAAAAGCACGCAGCAGAGTAATAGCCATTTTTGTGATATGCCCCTGGTACCAGACCACCCTGTAGTAGGGGAATATGGGTCTAATAGCACGAGATCCAGCCCAGGCATATATGTATATACATATATGTATTAGTGTTCAGCCAGGCACTAATACAGTGTTCTATTTCCAATCTTTTATTTGCTGATGATATATTAGTGTTCTACCGGGCAAACACTCTCTCTATTAAGCGGCTTAAAGATTTACTGCTTTCTTTTAATCGGCTTTCTGGACTTCAGATCAACTGGGACAAGAGTTCAGCTATTTTCAGTAAAGGTACACTAAGCCCTAGTGAGCTTGCTGGTATTCTTGGTATAAAATTGGCATCTTCCCTTACCACTTACCTTTGTTTGCCGCTCTCTTCAAAGTACCCAAAGGTAATAATGTATGGCCGCCTTTTGGATAAGTGCAAGAAAAGACTGCTAGGTTGGTCTTCTTCCTTGCTTTCCACTGCAGGAAGGATCGAGCTTGTCCGCACTGTTATCTATGGAATGGTAGCTTTCTGGATGCAGTCTTACTGCATACCCTCTCCAGTTATCCGTGCAATCACCTCTGCATGCAGGAAATTCATTTGGGGGAACCAACACATATGTGCTTGGAAAGACCTATGCCATCCCAAGAAGGAGGGAGGGGTAGGGTTGAGAATGTTATCTGATTTAAATGCAGCCTCAACAGTTCGGTTAACATGGCGACTTCTGGCTACTGATAGTTTATGGTCTACATATATGCGAAGTCGCCATGATGCTGCTGCCATAGGTTTCTTTGCCACTAGGCCTAGACCTTATCAATCTGGTACGTGGAAATTCCTACTCGGATACAGTAGTATCTCTCAAAAGCTCATTAAACGAAATGTGAGGGACGGTGCTTCCACATTATTCTGGTACGATAATTGGCACCCTTGCGGGCCATTATATCTTCTGCATGATCCTCCTACAGGGGAAGAAAATTCGCTTGTCAGGGATTATTGGGCTAACGGAACATGGTCGGCTACTCCAGAAATTAGTCCTCTTTTGCCAATTCTACAGCCAATTGCTTTGGGAGCCGGTCCTGACTATTGGATCTACAAACCTAGGTCGCTCTTCACATTCAATAACGCCTGGGGCGGAGCACGGACTGCTGGGTCCCCATTCAAATATTGCGGCATCATTTGGTTCCCATTGCATGTGCCGAAACATGCACTCACTACACTTCGAGCATTTCACGGCAACCTGCCAACTAAAGTGCTTTTATCCAAGTGGGGCTCGGTTAATGAGCTGAGTTGTGAACTCTGTGATTCAGCAGCAGTTGAAAGCTGCGGCCACTTATTTTTTGAATGTCAGTAATCTAGATACATCCTAGCCAGGTACTTACTCAAGCTTGGTTACATGGGAGTTGTCCCTTCTACTATTTCTGGTGTAGGAGACCTTATCCTTTCTCTTTATAAAAAGTCTGACTGCGTTGGAGTACTGGCCAAAGCTGTGTTGGCTTCTATTGTTTGGCATATCTAGAAGGAACGGAACCAGAGAATATTTGAAGGCAAAAGGATGGGGAAAATAGCGCTTTTTGATTAAATTTTTGCGGATGTTAGGATCTCCCTTCATGCTATGGACAGAGACCATCCCTCGGCAACCATACCCTTCTCTAATTGGGGATTTTTGGACAATGGATAAAGAGCACTATTTGTATTGTTTCTATGATAGCGAGAAATATCAGCTGGTAGGTAGTTCGTAGGGGGTGACGGCGCTTGTGCCCTCTCCCCCTCCCTCTATTAACTTGCTAGTGTTTCCTCAGCTTGTATGTTTTGTAATATTTGTGCATGTTTATAAATAAAGAATACCACTTACTCGTATGTGTGTGTGTGTGTATATATATATATATATATATATATATGTATGTATATATGTATATTTGTATATATATATATGTATGTATATATCTATTCTATATTTGATGAAGATTTTGAATTATGTCCTACTAGGATAAAGGTTAGGGTTGACTAGGACAAACAAAAATGGGTTGGAATTTTGAAATTTTGGGAGAAACCTTGGGGGAAGTTTGAATTTTAGTGGGAGTTTTGAAATTTTAATGGGAGTTTGAAATTTAATGTTTCAAAGATATTTTATCATCATGGCACCAAAAAATTGAATTTGAAAAATCTATAAAACAATAGGGGGGAGGTTTGTATTTTAGGGGGAAACTCTTGGTGGGGGGAAAATGAAATCATTTATTTTGGGGGGGGGGGATACATAACAATTATTGTGCTTTAATTTTGGGGGGAACTAAAATTTTGAGGAAGTGAATATATTAAATAAACCGTGTCCTATGGACACGGGTAATGACTAGTACATGTATATATGTATGTATATATATACATGTATGTATGTTTATATATACATGTATGTATGTTTATATATATGTATATATATCTATGTATATATACATGTATATATGTATGTATATATATACATGTATATCTATATTATAAAACAGGGATGTTATCATGGGTTTTTGGATAAGAGAAATTGGATAAGAGATATTGGTTATGTGTATTGTTGTATGTGGATATGTGTATTGTATAAGAGATAATGGATAAGAGATATTGGATAAGAGATATTGGATAGGAGAATTTGGTTTTGGTTATGTGTAATTGGGTGTGATGTTTATAATTTATAAAGTTTGTATATAGGGTATGAGAAATTGAGTATGAGATAATGGAAATGAGATAATGGAAATAAGATAATGGAAATAAGAAATCACATCAGCCTATCAAAGAACTCACATCAGCCATAATTTTTTTAAAAAAATTTCAAATGAACGTTTTCGTTTGCATCATAGAGGGAAATTTTGATCACATCACAAAATCGGAGGGAAACACATTTCAATGGGCGGGAAATGTTGCTCACATTAGAGGGAAATTAGCCCGCAATTGCTCACATCACAACTAAGCCCCTGCAAGCTCCTCGCCATCTTCTTCTACCTGAAATTTCCCCTGCTTCACACCAGCACATCAAGAAGAGCACACGCCAAGATCAAGTAGATCAAGTTGCTCAACGTATGTTTCTTCAAGTAATCTTCATAATTTTAATAATTGTCCTGAGTAATGTTAATAATGTTACTAATGTATTCAGCTTCAAGCTCACGTTGCAGCCATCATCTCCCTCATTGCAGGAGGTGAGTTCGTTTAAGATTTTTCATGTTTTTTAAAAACATTTTATTTTGGAATTTATCTTACGTAAGCCATTTTCTTTTGCAAGGTGGAGGGTATTTATTTCAATTCTATTTACAGGTAACTGATTCATATTCATCTCAAGTAGCATGTCCTGATTTTTTATTGTCCTGATTTTTTATCTCAAGTAGCATATAGATTTTTTATTGTCCTGATTTTTTATTGATCTCAAGTAGCATATGTGATTTTTTATTGATCTCAAGTAGCATATTTGATCTCAAGTAGCATATGAGATTTGTAATAATTGGCCTGATTTTTTATTTTATCTCAATTAGCATATGTGATAACTCAGATTTTTGTGAATTGCTACTTGAGATTGCTACTTGAGATTGCTACTTGAGATTGCTACTTGAGATATGTGATAATTCATATATCCTGTGAATTGCTACTTGAGATTTTTGAAAATTTAGCAACTTCAGATTTACATCACAATTGCAACAGGATTTACTTGCAATTTACACCAAATTTATACTGTAATTGCAAGTAAATTGCAAGTAAATTCAAAATTTATAACAGGATTTACATCACAATTTACATCACAGATTTACTTCACATATGCAATTCATATATCCTGTGAATTGTGATGTATCCTGTGAATTGCTAAATTTATACCATATTCAAAATTCATATAAGAGATTTGTGATGTTGGATGTGATTTATAAATTTACATCACAACTCAGATCATTTACATAGAAGTGATGTTGATATCCTGTTAATTTAGATTGTCCTGTGAGTTGTGATGTTGAAGGATGTTGTGATTTACATAGAGTTAGATGTTGGATAAATTTATAATGATCAACTCAGAGTTAGATCAACATCACAGCTCAGATTTCCTTCAAAAATGTTGATATCCTGTTAATTTCAACTCATTCAAATTTGGAACTTTTTGGTATAAATTTTGAAAATTTTGAAAATGTCCTGTGAATTGCAACAGGATCAATTTTGAAATTTTTGGTATACATTTTTTGAAGGATGTTCAAAATTTATCCAACATCCCAACTCAGATCATTTCCATAGAAGTGATGTTGATCATTTATAAATTTACTTGAACCATAGAAGTGATGTTGATCATTTATAAATTTACTTGAACTCACAAATCTCTCACATAGAAGGAGATATTTCAACTTTGATCATTTACATCACAACATGTTGGATCTCATTTATAAATTAACATATGTTGGATATCACATTAGAGGGAAACTTTGATGTAAATCTCATTTGTAAATCTAACTGTCAATGAATGCATATCCTGTCAATGGATAGGCTTGGATAGGCTTGGATATCCTGTCAATTAAAGACTTACATTATTCATTTAACTGGGAGGACTTAACTTAAACCATGATAAGCTCACCTCATATAGTTGAATTGATATGCATTCATTCTCAAATTTTGAATACTTGCATATTTCAGAACTGAAGTATTCAAATTTTCAGTTTGAACTTAAACCATGAATTTGAATTTGAATTGATATGCATACCATGACAAGCTCACCTCATATAATTTTCAGTCCATTTTCAAAATTTTGAATACTTGCTAATTAAATTTGGGTATTCAAATGTCTTTAGCTCACCTCATAAACTATGAATTTTGCTAATTAAAACTGAATATGCCATAACCACTATAATATGCCAAATTAAATATAATTAAATATGACAAATTAAATATATCCATGTCAACATTCTCAACTTGCAAAATACTGAAAATTTGAGAAAATTTGGTTTATTCATAAACCAATTTACATTCTCAACATGAATTGGATAAACCAATTTATCCATTCATGCATAAACTAATGAATTGGTTTATTAGATAATGAATTAGGATATGCATTCTCAGAAAATGTTGAGAATGAATGCATATCAATTTATCCATTCATGCATAAACCAACTGGATGAATGCATATCCATTAGATAATGCTTTAAATTGGTTTATTCATGTTGAGAATGTAAGTCCATTCATTGGTTTATGCATTCATTCATTTTTTTGAACTTACATTTGGTTTATTCATTAGAAAACTGTAATAATGTATAAAGCATAAACCAAATTTTCTCAAATATTGTTGAGAATGCATATCCATTCATTCTCAGGATATGCTTCAAATAATGTCCTGAGAATGAATGCATATCCATTCATTTGAATGCATACCCTGTCAAGCATATCCTGTCAATGAATGCATATCCTGTCAATGGATAGGCTTGGATAGGCTTGGATATCCTGTCAATTAAAACTTACATTATTCATTTAACTGGGAGGACGTAGACTTACATTAATATTATCCTGTCAAATGAATGGATATGCTTCAATTCATTTGAATTAAAGGCTTGGATAGGCTTGGATACTCCAAATACTCCATTTTGGGAGGACATGGAGTATTTTAAAATTGTAGTTTAAAATTTATTTGGAGTATTTGGAATATTGAGCTTCAAATACTCCATTTTGGGAGCTCAATACTCCATTTTGGGATACTCCATGTCCTTCAAAATTGATAGGATATGCATTCAAAATTGACAGGATATTCATTTCAAGTTAACTTTGTTATAGGAATACCCAAATTTGGTGAGCCTATAACAGATGGAATATTTGTGGGCTCCAAATTGATGAGCCAAGTCATCAAATTCATTTCAAGTTTCAAGTTAACTCCAAATTTAACTGGGATATTCAAGGAACCTTCAAACTTGAATAATTGTGATATTCAAAATTTAACTGTGATAAAATTTGGGCAATTTACAGTATTTTGATTCAACGGAGTTAACTTGAATCCATATTATTCAATGGAGGATAATATTACAGTATTTTGATTCAAGTTGACTCCATTGAATAATATTACAGTATTTTGATTCAAGTTTATAGTATTTTAATTTACTTGAATGGAGTTAACTTGCATCAAAATATTACAGAATCAAAATATCAAAATACTGTAAACTTGCAATATGCATTCATTCTCCATTGTCAACATTCTCAACATGAATGGGATAAAGATAAACCAACATTGTCAACATTCGTAACTTGCAAAATACTGAAAATTTGAGTTGGTTTATTCATAAACCAATTTACATTCTCAACATGAATTGGATAAACCAATTTATCCATTCATGCATAAACTAATGAATTGGTTTATTAGATAATGAATTAGGATATGCATTCTCAGAAAATGTTGAGAATGAATGCTCTTCGTTGAGGGAGGGTGATTTGATGAATAACCTGTTGAATAACCTGATTTGTGAGAGTTACTTCCTCTTCTCTTTATAGTTATGGCAGTTGCACTTTAAGTCAATTTTTATCTTTCAGTCAAGAGTTGGGTTTAAAACTTTATCTTTCAGTCAAGAGTTGGTATACATTGATTCTTACAGTTTTAAACCCATTTTGAAAATAGCTCCATGCTAATATTAGTCCTATAGTTTCAAAATGGATAGGCTTTCAGTCATGAATTGATCAAGCTCTTTTGATTTACCTTAAAGTTTTAAACCCATCAAGCTGAAATGCTAATATTAGTCCTATAGTTTTAAATTGGATAGGCTTTCAGTCTTTCAGGCATGGGCAATCCCAGATATTGCTGAAATGCTTGCTGAAAAATGAGCTTGATGAATTGCAATTTTATTTGATACTTAAACCAACCTATGAAATGAGAAACTGGGATATGAATATTGAGGTTTCATGAACTGGGAACTGAGCTTGAGCAATGAGCATGAATGAAATGTTTTTTGTCCATGCTAAACTTTTTTATCATTTTGAGTAGATAGATTATCACAATAGAGAATCATGTATTTGTAAACAGTTTATCCTGAATTTTGTTATTCCATTGAGTGAACAAATTTTTGAATGATGAGCTGAGTTTGGGACATGATCTATTTTTGAACATCATATATACTGAGAAACCCACAAAGGATATGCTGAGAAACCCACAAAGTATAGGACTAATATTAGCATATCCTATAATATTAGCATATCCTCTTACATTGAATTTGTTATTTATCTACTCAATGAGAATATATCATCTTGATGTTTACAAAATTTCATTGAGATATTTGAATGAAATTAAGTTTGGGACATGATTTCATTGTGATGTTTTACAAAATTTCATTGTGAACAAAATTTCACAGAATTTTGGGACATGATATACAATAGAGAATACTGTATAGTTTTATCATGTTAAGTTTCCTTTGTTCAAAAATTTTGTTATTCCATCCTGTTCATAAGGATATCACAGTATTTTGAATTGAAATTTCATTCAAGATGTGTGAACAAAATTGTTTTATCTTGAATGAAATTTGTTTTATCTACTCAATGAGAATATATCATCTTGATGTTTACAAAATTTCATTGAGATATTTGAATGAAATTGAGTTTTACAGAATTTCATTGAGAATATATCATTTTGATGTGTGAACAAAATTGAGTTTTACAATATTTTGAATTGAAATTCTCATTGAGATATGTGAACAAAATTCCATTGAAATTTCATTCAAGATGATAATTTTGTTATTCAATGAAATTTATCAAGATGTTTACAAATTTCATTCAAAATGAGATATACTTGGATATTCAACAGTGATATACTTTTTTCTTATTCAATAGAGAATCATGTATCAAAGAGATATGGGTGAACTCATTTTGTAAACAGGATCCTCTCATTTTGATATACACTTTAACTAATGATATCACAGGTTTTATCAAATTTGTTTTATCAATTTTGTATATCCATGATATCACATGATATGAGTTCAATTTTGTTTTATCAAATTATACAGGATATCACATAAATCATGAATGTTAAATTTTGAATGATGAACTGAATTTTGATATTCTATCTCAAATTTTTGATCCTATATAATTTTGAGTTGTGATATCCTTATGCACAGTATTCATAAGGATATCCTCTATAACAAAATAACAAAATTCAGTTCAACTCAAAATAACAAAATTCAGTTCATAAGGATATCCTCTATAATCAAAATAACAAAATTAACAGGATTCATGATAATAGAGTTGTGATATCCTTATGAATTCATGAGTTGTGATATCCTTATGAATTTTGATATTGTATAATTTTGATCCTGTAAATTATGGGTGAATTCATATGAGTTCACATGAATTGATCCTGTATATGAGTTCAATTCCATGATATGAGTTCAATTTCACATATCATAGAAATGTTTGTTGGTGAAACAGGATATGTGAGAGAATGCTGTTTTGTTTTGTGAGAGGATATAGGTGAAACATCTTGATGATGTGATCTTCATATAACCTGGACTTGATTGAGTAACCAAAATTTTTTACTCTTCATAATTTTTTGAGTAACCAATATTCTGAGTAACCAAGTCTTGGAGTGTTGACATAATCATATAACTCAGGATATGTTTTCAATCTTCATATATAACCTCAATCCTCATATAACCTGGACTTGATTGAGTAACCAAAGACCCATAATTTTCATATAACCTGGACTTGATTGTTGAAATAATCTTCATAATATGTTTTCCATATCAAGTCATGATTGTGTTATATGAAGATTGTGTAACCAAGACTTGGTTACTCAGACTCAATCAAGTCTTGGTTACTCAGACTCAACCAAGACACAATCAAGAATGAGTTATATGAACTTTGTGTGGGAAATTTGTGTGGGAAGATTATAAACTGAATTTTATATTCAAAATGAGTGTGCAATTGCAATTGAAAGAATATTTTAAGAAATGAGTTTGAAAAAATTGTTTTTTTCATATGCAAAATTCTATACTTTCTCAATATTACCAATTCTCTATGTTTTTTGCATATACTGAAATTGAATATACTGGGTGAATAAATTGAAGATACTGAAATTGAAAATATATTCCAGTTTGAAAATGCTACAACCTGTTCATTCTCATTGAACATGAGTTGAGAGATAGTCATGTTATCCATGAGAAAATTTTGAATACTTGCTCATTTTACATACTTGCTTATTAAATCATTTCAGTTTTGACTACTTGCTCATTAATTGTGCCATAAACCATATAAATATTGCATATACTGAAATTTTGAATACTTGCGTATTGAATATATTTAATTTTGAATATATACTTGATTTCAAATGAGCAAGGTCAAATTTTGAATATGCTTGACATACTTGATTTCATAAGCTTATACATGAAGATTTCAAATGAGCAAGTGTCCTGTGAAGATTATGATTTGTATGCTTATTGAATTGTGGATTTTGAATTTTGTCCTGTGAATTTTGTCCTGTTAATATTCAAATGAGCAAGTGTCATGTGAATTATGAATTGTATGCTTGACATACTTGATTTCATAAGCTTATTGAATTTTGTCCTGTGCAGATTTCAAATTCCAGCATTATGTATTCTGTTGATTATACTTGAAATGAAATTGGATGGGAGCTAGCTGATAAGATTTTTCATTTTGATAAGCTCTTGGTGAGCTTTGTGGGTTTGAGGGCTTCATCACATCCTTTGTGAATTGGTGAGCTTTGTGAACTTTGCCTTTTTTCATTGCTATAAACAAATTTTTGCTATGGTGATGAAGCTCTATCCAATTTGAAAGACAGGACATATATTAAATTTTGAATGTTGGGTTTGAGTGACAGGACAAAGCTTGAGTTTGAAATTTAGGAAAGCTTGAGTTTGAATTTGAGTTTGAAATTAATTTTGCAATTGACAGAATATTTCAGTCAATACACCCAATATAAACTGAATTTTATATTCAAAATGAGTTTGCAACTGCAATTGAAAGAATATTTTAAGAAATGAGTTTGCAAATGAAAGCTTGAGTATTGTTTTTTTCATATTCAAAAATTTATCACATTTTTGAGATATTATCCTTAGTCATTCAATTCCTATGAGTTAATTCTCAAACATACTCAATTTCATTTTTGCAGGACAATACTCAATTTTTTGGAGATATTTTTTATTATGTATGAAGATTGAATCTTGATAATTACTGATATTTTTTATTATCAGTAGCATATGTGATAACTGAGTGATTGAAGATTGAAAATTGTTTTTTATGATGTATGAAGATTGAAAATTGTTTTTATACTTGGTGAAGCTTGAGTATGTTCACATTATACAGGAACATTTCACATTATATAGGAATATCCTGTAAATAGGAATTGAGTATGTTCACTTGGTGAAGATTGAAAATTGGTGAAGTAAATAGGAATATCCTGTAAATAGGAATTGAGTATGTTCATATTATATAGGAATATCATGTAAATAGGAATCAAGTATGTTCACCAAGTGAGTTGTTCACATTACCAAGTGAATATTCTGTTTTCTATTTACATTATATAGGAATTGAAGTCATGATGTATCAAAATATCAAAATACATCAGGATATGTATTTGATATGTCAATAAAAAAATACACTGAAAGTTTTAAGATAAACCAATTCATGGCAGTTGCATTAGAATGAAACTTGACTGAAAGTGCAACTGCTATAAACCAAATCAAAAACTTGACTATTGGCATTGTTTTTCTCAGTTTATATTGGCATTGTCCAGGATTCAAAAATGGATATTGGCATTAATATCAGTTTATTCATTATTCTCAGTTAATGAATATTGGCATTATTTGGGGTTAGTCCAGTTTATATTCTCAGATTGTGTATGAGATTTCTGTGATTTATATTGGCATAGTCTAGGATTAATATTGGCATATTCTAGATTTTTGTGATTTTTCTTAAGTTAGCTATATCACATAAATATTGGCATAGTCCAGGATTCAAAAATGATTTTGATTAATATTGGCAGATTTATGTTGTGTATAATGCCAATATACACAAATCTCATGCACAAATCAGATTTATGTTGTGGGTATTGGCATTATACACAAATCTCATATATATGCAATGCTAAACTTGATATCCTGTTAATTATGTTGTGAGTTTGATATTTTGATACCATTCAAAGTGTCCTGAGGATCATAGAAGCAATGCTAGAATGCAAAAATTCTCAAGTGATCCTAATCAAATATTCAGATATATGTGTCCTGAGGATTGAGATAATTCAGATATATTCAAAAATTCTTAGGACACATAGAAGTAGCAAAAATTCAAAGATTCTAATGAATGTGTAATTTTTTAATGCTAAACTTGATATCATGTTAATTTTGTATTATCATGTACCCAATTGAATTTCAAAATGTTAATTTCAAAAATGAAGAGCTTGATTATGTAAATGGGAGTATTTTAATTGAACATACCATATTCTCAAAATGAACATCTAATATACGCTAATAATGTATTTTAATTGTAATTAGTTTGGGCTTAATTTGGATAGGGCTTTAGCTCAACGCAGTAGGATAGAACGAGAACGTGAACAAGAACAACGTAACATATCTCACGCTCTGCCTTCTGACGGTGTACTTGATATACCTCACATAACACCAGCCATGACAACTTCTCCGGTTGAACAAGAAGATGATGTCTCGGCCTCGCGTAACGATATGATTTTCGGACAAGTTCCTGGACCATCTGTCAGGTCATTATCAACCCGACTGTACATAAAACCTTTTCACCAAGCCATGTATTTTAGTAGTGTTTATTTTTGTGTTTAAATTTGGATAGGGCTTTAGCTCAACGCAAAAGGAGAGAACGAGAACATGAACAACGAAACATATCTCACGCTCTGCCTTCTGACGGTGTCCTTGATATACCTCACATAACACCAGCCGTGACAACTTCTCCGGTTGAACAAGAAGATGCTGTCTCGGCCTCGCGTAATGCTATGATTTCCGGGCAAGTTCCTGGACCATCTGTCAGGTAATTATCAACCTGACTGTACATAAAACCTTTTCACCGAGCCATGTATTTTAGTAGTGTTTATTTTTGTGTTTAAATTTGTATAGGGCTTTAGCTCAACGCAAAAGGAGAGAACGAGAACAAGAAGAACGAAACATATCTCACGCTCTGCCTTCTGACGGTGTCCTTGATATACCTCACATAACACCAGCCGTGACAACTTCTCCGGTTGAACAAGAACATGCTATGTCGGCCTCGCGTAACGATATGATTTCTGGGGAAGTTCTTGGACCATCTGTCAGGTCATTATCAACCCGACTGTACATAAAACCTTTTCACCGAGCCATGTATTTTAGTAGTGTTTATTTTTCTGTTTAAATTTGTATAGGGCTTTAGCTCAACGCAAAAGGAGAGAACGAGAACAGGAACAACGAAACATATCTCACGCTCTGCCTTCTGACGGTGTCCTTGATATACCTCACATAACACCAGCCGTGACAACTTCTCCGGTTGAACAAGAAGATGATGTCTCGGCCTCGCGTAACGATATGATTTCTGGGCAAGTTCCTGGACCATCTGTCAGGTCATTATCAACCCGACTGTACATTAAACCTTTTCACCAAGCCATGTATTGTAGTTGTGTTTATTTTTCTGTTTAAATTTGTATAGGGCTTTAGCTCAACGCAAAAGGAGAGAACGAGAACAGGAACAACGAAACATATCTCATGCTCTGCCTTCTGACGGTGTCCTTGATATACCTCACATAACAGCAGCCGTGACAACTTCTCCGGTTGAACAAGAAGATGCTGTCTCGGCCTCGCGTAACGATATGATCTCCGGGCAAGTTCCAGGACCATCTGTCAGGTCATTATCAACCCGACTGTACATAAAACCTTTTCACCAAGCCATGTATTTTAGTTGTGTTTATTTTTCTGTTTAAATTTGGATAGGGCTTTAGCTCAACGCAAAAGGAGAGAACGAGAACAAATACAAGCAAGCACATCTCGATATATGACTCCTACCAGTGTACTCGACATGCCTCAAAGCACATATGCAGTACCAACTTCTCCCGTTGAACATGTAGATGAGGTCTCAGCCTCGCACAATGCTACGATATGTGCTGAAGATGATGAACCATATGCCAGGTTATTATTCATAAGAGCTCCTCTGCTTTAATGTAAATTAATTTTATTTAATTATTATGGTTTTATTTTGGCTAGGTGTTTAGCTCAATGTCAAAGGAGAGAACGAGAAAAAGCTCAACGAAACATATCTCGATATATGACTCCTATCTGTATACCTCAAATAACACCTGGATTAACAACTTCTCCAGTTGAACAAGAAGACGCTGGCTCATCCTCGATCTTCCGAAGTCGGTCAACTCAGCATGGCTCTGGTCCACCAACTCTGGTTGATTTTGGTCGGCACCATCTTGGATTAATGAACATTCCATGCCCTCATTGTTCAGCCTTACACTGGTTGGATGAACAGTTGTCGAAGTCAACTTTGAGAACACATCTTTTTGGAACATGTTGTTTGCAAGGAAAAGTAAAATTGCCGAAACTTAATGAACCCCCTCCATCACTTAGAGAATTATATGATGGTGACAGTGAGGCATCAAAATCATTTCGAATGTATACTCGGGAGTATAATGCAGCTAATGCATTTACCAGCCTTGGTGTGACAATGGATCAAAGATTGATTGCTGGCAGGGGCCCGAACATATTTACAATTCATGGAGAATTACGCCATCGAACAGGATCACTTCTGCCCCAACCGGATCAAACAGCAAGTTATTGTCAACTTTACATATATGATCCGGATTCTGCTATGGAGTTCCGAAGTAATAGAAATCCACATTTGAGCAAGGATGTCTTACAAATTATTCAAAATTGTTTATCGGGCATAAATCCATTCATCAAACTATATTGTCAGGCGTATTCTGTTTTATCTCAAGCAGATTCATGTGGTCATGATCTTCCTGTATATCTGCATTACAATTCAAACAAGGATCGTCGCCGTTATAACCTCCCAACCGTAGATGAGATTGCGGTTATTTTACCTGGCGATGGCTATCGACCTTCCGGGATGCGAGATATAGTTTTACATCTTCGAGGAAATCATCAATTAATGCAAATCAATGAGACTCATCCTGCATACTTACCATTACACTACGTCTTATTATTTCCTGATGGTCAGCTTGGATGGGAACCTGAGTTGAAGCAGTGGGATCCAGTTCAAAACATAGCATCAAGTAGACGCCTGACCATGTGTGAGTTTTATAGCTACCGTCTGTTTGAAAGACAGAACGAGTATTCTTCAATTTTGAGAGCGGGAAAGTTATTCCAGGAGTTCATAGTTGATGCTTGGGCAGCAATTGAGCAACATCGTTTGACATTCATCAAACTTAATCAACGAAAACTCCGCTCAGAGCTCTATCAGGGTCTTGCAGATATCGATGCATATGCCAGATGCGACCAAATTGGACAGCGCATGATACTTCCTTCATCTTTCACTGGCAGTGCACGTCACATGTTTGAAATATTTCAAGACTCGATGGCTATCACACGTTATAACCAGCACCCGGATATTTTTCTTACCATGACCGCAAATCCAAAGTGGCCAGAAATTACTTCGGCTCTACTGCCCAATCAAAAGGCTACCGACCGTCCAGATTTAGTCGCACGTGTATTTGAGTTAAAAAGAAAGGCTTTGATGAAGGAGATTGATGGCAATAATGTATTTGGAAAGAAAGTAGCACATGTATTTACAATTGAATTTCAGAAACGGGGTCTTCCACATATGCATGCTCTTTTCTTTCTTCGTGGACCCGATAAGATTCATACATGTGATCAAGTGGATAGAATTGTATGTGCTGAATTTCCTGATCCTGCTCAAGATCCTGCATTATTCGATACTGTGTCAAAATGTATGGTACATGGACCATGTGGTGCTCGGAATCCAAATGCCTCATGCATGGAAAATGGTAACTGTACTAAGAAATACCCTCGAAATTATGCAGAAGCAACAACCTTGGATCGTGATGGATATCCTATTTACCGTCGTCGTAGTAATGGGCATCTATATACTGTAAGGGGGCATCAGGTTGATAACCGAGATGTTGTGCCGCACAACAGGTATCTCTCAAGGCGCTTTAACTGCCACATTAATGTCGAAGTTTGTGCCGGGGTAAGATGTGTGAAGTACATTCATAAGTATATTTATAAAGGTCATGATCGGACCACAATGGTATTGGGCGCAGTAAATGAGATCCAACAATACCTTGATGCAAGATATATTGGACCACCTGAGGCTGCCTGGCGAATATTCGAGCATCCTTTGCATCAAGAGATTCCGTCAGTTCAAAGATTGATACTTCATTTACCAGGGCAACACCGTGTTATTTTTGATCCAGATGAAGATGTAGATGCAATAAGGTCTAGGGCTGAAAATGATAAGACAACTTTGACTGAATTTTTTACATGTTGCGCTTTACATGAGTCTGCGCATGATCTCACATATCAAGAATTTCCCCAAAAGTTTGTGTGGCATTCGTCAACAAAGGTCTGGACTCCAAGACAATCTGGATATGCCATTGGCAGAATGTATTTTGCCTCCCCTAATTCTGGTGAGAGATTTTATCTACGGTTGCTACTAACAGTTGTTAAAGGGCCAACATCGTGGGAAAATTTACGCACATTCAATTCGATTGAGTACCCTACATTCAAAGCAACATGTATTGCAAGAGGTCTTCTTGAAGATGATTCCGAGTGGAGACAATGTCTTGCCGAGGCTTCAATTATGAAAACAGGATATCAACTACGAAGACTGTTTTGTATTATTCTTATCGAATGTGTGCCGATCGACCCCCTTGCATTATGGAATGAATTTTCAATGCACATTTGCGATGATCTTCCACATAAATTGCAAACTTTATTTGCAATTTCTACCCCAACTCAGGGCCAACTTAAAGATTATGGATTATTCCTTATCAATGAATTGCTTGAGGAGTACGGTAAGTGTCTATCCGACTTTCCACCAATGCCACTTTCTGCTGGAGATTGGAATGAAATTGTTGGCAATAGATTGTTGCATGAACATCAGGAACTTATAAATAAAGCGAAACAATTGGATGCACAAAAAGACATTGATTGCCTCAATGATGCACAACGCAATGCTTATTCAGCAATTACTTCATCAGTATTTGAAAATAAAGGTACTACATTCTTCTTGAGCGGTGGTGCTGGAACTGGAAAGACTTTTTTGTACAATGCAATAGCAACAATGTTGCGTAGTCTTGGAAATATAGTTATCACCGTCGCGTCTTCCGGTATTGCATCATTGCTACTTAGCAGAGGTCGGACTGCACATTCCACATTTCGTATCCCGTTAGATGTGCATGATACTTCAATTTGTAATTTTAGCAAGCAATCCATGCAAGCTCAATTGTTCAGAAAAGCAAAACTTATAATATGGGATGAAGTACCTATGCAACATCGGCACTGTGTTGAGGCAGTGGATCGATCGTTACAAGATATGTGTGATAACCCCAGAGCATTTGGTGGTATTACTGTTGTTCTTGGTGGGGATTTCCGACAAATCTTGCCCGTCATACCAAAGGGGGTTCGAGAAGAAATTGTTGGTGCCTCATTGAGACGATCTGTATTATGGTGCTCTGTACAAGTTTTGATCTTGGATCAAAATATGCGGTTAAATAACTCATCGGTTGAGAATGCAAATTTTGCAAAATTTATTTTGGAGGTATTTTATTTCATGACTAATTTAATTTTACTTACTATTTTTATCTTAGCCATTCCTTCACTAAAATTATATCTATATGTATTAGGTTGGGACAAATCCTACAGAAGTGGTAGAACTTCCTTCTAACATATTCAGGTGCAAGGTTTTAAACGAGTTAATACTTCGAATTTATCCGCAGCTTGATATTGAGGGTGTCGTGACTCCGGCATACCTTACTGAACGAATAATTCTTTCTGCACGGAATGATGATGTTACTTTTATAAATGCTGCTGCATTAAACATTTTTCCGGGACAGAAGATTACGTATCAAGCTGCAGACAGTTTTTCTGAAAATGATGAAACCGATCCAACCATTATGAATAGATATCCAACTGAGTACATAAACTCTTTGGATCCTCCTGGGTTGCCACAATTTACACTTGAGCTTAAGGTTGGTTGTCCTATTATTTTATTACGAAATATTGCACCAAAAGACGGGCTCTGCAATGGCACTCGATTGATGGTTGTCAGATGTGCATCACGTGTCATTGAAGCTCAAATTTTAAATGGGGATAAAGCCGGTTGTTTTGTGTTTATTCCAAGAATATCTTTGTCACCATCGGCTACAGAATTACCTTTTCATATGACAAGAAGGCAGTTTCCTGTCCGTGTGACATATGCTATGACGATTAATAAAGCCCAAGGACAATCTGTAAAATTCGTTGGAGTTGATTTGCGGACCCCAGTTTTCAGTCATGGACATCTTTATGTTGCACTTTCAAGGTGCACATCTTTTGATCGTGTATGTGTCCTTCTTCAGCCCAACATAAATAACACAGTGAACATCGTTTACCCAGAAGTTCTGCTATGATTTCCAATGTATGATAAAAATTGTATGTAAGTTTTTTAACTCTCTTTCTTTACATTGTTTTATTTATATTATTTGTTTAAATGATGTTTTAAAAAATTATTATCGATTGTTGTCTAACATGCAGGTATAGCATTATCATACGTTACCAAGCTTTAAAATGTGGACCCACATTACCATATATGGCAGGGTAAGAAATTTTTTCCTTTACTACATTTCATTGCATGACTTAATTGTTTTCGGTATGCATTGTTTGATAAAATATTGGTTTGTATTTTTATATAGATAGATGATGATGCAGATTTGGCAAAAACTGTAAGTTTCTTATCATAATTCTACATTATATTTTTAATATACTATGTTTGCATTAACATTTTTCTTCTCACAGGTTCTGTTACTTCAAAACAATCACATAAATGTCAGGCTACGGGGTTATATCGGATTTTGTTTTGATAAGGTATGCATACCGTTACAAACATTCCCATTTTGAAATTAAAAATTAGTGACTGTTTATTATTATTATTATTATTTCCAGCAAATTGCTAAAAGAACTTTACAAGCAACGGCGACGAGTCACATTGAAGACAAAGCAATCTTCTTTTCCGAGGTAATATAAAAATCTTAGATTTTGTTTTTCAAAATATCCTCTTCATTGACCATCCAAATACCTTTTTTGTTATAGAAGTGGAAGATGGTTCTTGCCGAGCTTGCTTGGTTCCAGAAAGCACGACATCCACCACTCCAACGAAAAAAGGTAAATAAATGTATAATTTTAAAATTTTCCATATTTTCAAATATATATTAATTTTTCTAGGAATTTTATGTTCTTAATTTATCTAGGTTATTGCTCATCCCATTAACTCTCCACTTTGGATTGAGCTTGACACGTCATCTTTTTATAATGTGATGATGAAAAGGTTTTCTGCTTAAACACGATGAAGGTAATAAAAGTTAGTTGTACAAAGTAATTAGATATTTCTTCGTTTCTAATTTTTCTATTCTAAGCTATGATTTTATTTTTAATTTTCAGGACACACGGCCCTAGCTTCAGATGTAAATTTTGTTGGTTTTAAATGCCGGTGTGAGAGATGGTGTTTTTGAAATTGGACTGCATGGTTGTTCAATCCAAAATGTATTTTTGTGTATATTTGTTCATAGTTAAGGGTTTTTTCTTTTGGCATATAGTTTAGGTTGTGTGATATTATTATAAGTCGAATTAATACCATTTCTTTTGGACTACTGAATAGGTTGCTTGGAGAAAACATTGGGGTGTGCTTTTTACCATGTGAACAAGTCAATAGCTTCCCCTTTAGTTTTGGATTTTAACAACAGTTTAGATAATCAAATATTCTTCAAATTGGCAAATTTTTGCAAAATTTGTGTCGGTGCTCAAATGAAAAAAGCATATCTCTTTCATTGCCCCACTTCTCCTTTTACTACAGTTTAATATTGCCATTTTAGTGTACTTAAGGTGCTAAGTCTCATTCATCCAACCATAATCTGTGGCTTGCTTAATTAACAACCACATCTGTGAACAGTTGTCAACAACCACACATGAGTGATTTGAACTAATACTGTGAGATCACCACTGATGGAATATTCATTCCTTTTCATGAGTGATAATTCCTCTAAATTTGTTTGATCGTTCCTGGGAGAATTGTAAAGATTAGTCCAAGAGATCTGCATCAAATATTCCCGTATTTATCTCAATCACTTGGACTAATATTTACACTTTGATTTTAGCTGCATCAGAATATTCTTATGTGACATCTGTTAGTGTAAGTAGGTAATGGAATTGGTCCTGTCAAAGGTGTTTGACCTCAAACATGAAGAACATATGCAATTGGCGTAAACTGGTGACAACCCTGGATTGTTTAAACGACATGAGCTTAAGCCGTGAAGAGAATTTCACCTGCCCGCTGCATGATAATGTACAAAGTCTGATGTCTCACCAACTGGTGTGTTATGTTGTAACCTTGCCCCTCATCTTAAATTGTTTGCAGCAATATTTGTTTGTTAGCTTTGAAAAATACAGATTTGAAGAAGGTTAAGAAGGGGAAGTGGTTTTTTGTATCAATTAACTTATGCATATAATGCATTACAATTTGAAGATGCCATGTCCAATTTGTTGTTATTACAGTTACGAGTAATACAAGTGTTGTCTAGAACAAAATATTTTACAGATTCATTTACAGATTTTGATAGATATTCCCAATGATGAATAGATGGGAAATTTGCTTCTTTTTTGGAATCTAAACCAACTATGTTTTGCAGTTGAGTTTTGAAGTGGATTTGTTGGCTTCCCTACATCTAAAGTCTTATCACCTCATATCTTTGTTAACATGTCAATGACACATGCTCATACTAACATTTGAGATATAATGATTCAGGTCATATTTGTTACTCTAAACATATCCATATAACAAATATTCTTATTTGTTACTGGGTATGATATAACAAATATTCTTATCTTATTTGTTACTGAAGTAACTCTTTTTTGTTGCTGGGTATGATATACCAAATATTCTTATTATAGATATGAATACGTTTAGACAAGCAGTTCAAATATGTTTAGAGTTACTTATATGAATATGTTTAGAGTAACTTATTTGTTAACAGTTTCATAATTCATATTTGTTAACAGTTCATATAAGTTTCAAATACGTTTAGAGTAATTTAGAGTAACACTGAAGTTCAACATGTAACAAGTTCATATTTGTTTCATAAATGCCAGTCTCACTTGAAAATTCATTAATCATATGTCATGGATACTCATATATATCCAGTAACAAGTTTCATATCAACATTTCATTAACAGCTCATATTTCTCAATGTGTGTGTCAGATTAGAACATTTCATGGGAAACATTTTCAATTGAGTATCCTGGACAGAATTTTGCCAACTTAATGTGTATGTAAACTCAGTGTGTGTGTGTGTGTGTGTGTGTGTGTGTGTGTGTGTGAACATTGCCAGAATGTGTGTGAACATTTGAGATAGCTGTTAGTGTGTGTGTGTGTGTGTGAACATTGCCAGAATGTGTGTGAACATTAAATGGGCAACATCCATCTCAAATGTTTCATTAATTGGGCAACAGCCATCCCAAATTTTACAAACAGCTGCAGATGTGTGTGTGTGTGTGTGAACGTTGCCAGAATGTGTGTAAACTCAATGTTTCATTGCCAGAATGTTTCCCATGAAATTTACACACACACCCTAATGAAAATGTTCACACACTTTGCCAGAATTTTCATTTGAGTATTCAACATAACCTGCTAATGAAAAGTTTCCACACATTTCATGAGGTTGGCAGCTTGATAACAGGGGAGGGTTGTTGTAGCATTTCATTTTCAACAGTGTGCATTTTCAAGAGTTTGCATTTTGGATTCAACATTTACCATTTTGGATTCAACTTGAAACCATCATATCCACTTTGCATGCTATTAACTACACTGTGTTTTTGCACCCAACTAGCTTACAGCATACGTTGGCAGGCATTTTGCAAGGGGATATACACATGGAGGACTTGCGAGCTGAGAGCTTAAGACAGAGCTGCTAATTCTAGCACTATTCATGCTGACTTGGAAGATCATTGAGAAGTTATTGATAATATTCATCAAGAGGATGTTGACTTAGGTAGGCCTGTGAGCATGGGAACTCTTAAGTTTGCCTAATGATGTTGATTCATCAAGCTGTATTTTATTTTGTTCTTGGTACATGTAAATATTTTTTCCATGTTGAGTTTATTGATGCACTTCTGTATTTTCAATAATTGTTAAATTATTTTCAGTGTTGCATGTGTCAATATATCTAATGGCAAAAGAATTTGGTTCTTAACAATTTGTTTATTCAATACTGATGTTTGTTTAGGGAATGGTTCGGAGTGTTTTGTTCTACTGACATGGAAGACCAAGAGCATGTTAATATGGGTAGTCCTGTAAGCATGGGAGCTCTTTAGTTTGCCTAATGTGGTGGATTCTATCTGGGTGTGGCTTCACAGAGCTTGGCCTATAGATATGGTGGAGATTATTATCCTGGCTAATGGCTAAAGTGCTGCTTTTGTGATTTTGTTTTGTTGGGCTTGAAGTTGGTTTAAACTCTCTATATTTTGACTGACATTATTCTGTACTTCTGTCGCTGTGAGTTGGGTTTTGTTTTTATTTTTTGATGTATATAGTGGGTTTCTCTCTGATTGTACCAGTAGATATATTAAAGTTTTTTTTATGATGTGTCAGGCCTTCATAGTTGAGGGCGTGATGTAAACCAACTATTATTGATATAAATGAGACTGGAGACTAATGTTTGAAACCCCAACTTTTCCATTGAAAAAGCATTTCCCCATTGTAACCAACCTTGAACCGAGTTGACATGATGTTCAGAGCACTCAGGTGGAAGCGACATATGAAAGGCAATTTGATAGAAGTACTGGCAATTGGCGTCGAGGTCAAGTTGATGACCAAGACAAAGGAGCTGAGGAGATTTGCAAGTGAAAATTGTGCAGCTACATAATGGATTAGTAACAATTGGGGATTTCTTTGCATAAAGCGTGTCAGCATGGCTTAGTTGGAAAATAGTGCTGAAGGCAGAGCAATTTGCCTAGCGTTTTTGGTGGAACTGAAATTTTGATTTGGATTTTTAATTTTATTTTAAGAAGGTCATCCACTCAGTTGACTCAAAAAATAATAACATCACCTCTCTCTCTCTCTCTCTCTCTGTGTGTGTGTGTGTGTGTGTGTGTGTGTGTGTGTCATCACTCTCTCCATCAATCATCAGGAGCAAGGACAGATGAAGAAGGCGGCAAAAATATAAGAAAAATAAGAAAAGGTTGGAAGCGAAGACATTGCGTTCATCACTATCTTTAATCCTCCTGTCAATGCTCTCACTCCTCTTAGTTCAGTGACTTTTGATCAGTTTATCAATCAATACCCTCTTTATCTGATCAAGAGACGAAGAATCGATTGCTTTGAATTAATTTATATTGATGTAACAATGATCTTATTTTGTGGGTGTTGATACATCTTAATCTCCTTCTCATTGAGCACTTCCAAGAGAGATTTGGCAAATAACTAAAAGAAAACACCCTCGATTAAGACTAATAAAAGTTTAATACAGCAAGTGCATGATAAAATGAAAAAATTATTGCACATAGGATAAAAGAGTGGATATAAAGATGGTTGATATTGAATCTTGAGGAATTGATGGGTAGGATGAGAGTTTACGAAAAATTTTGGAGCACTAAAATTGGAGAGAATTAAATCTATATAGAACTAAATTTTGGGGAGCACTAAATCATATGGAACTAAATCTGTACGAAAAATGAGAGATGTTATCACGAGAAGGGGGCCAGCGCTGAAGCGGCCAGGGCCTTCGGCGCCTTTGGCACCGCTAATTTGTTGTTCTGCCCGAAGGCGCCGGAGTCGAAATTATCGTTCCGTGCCAAATTTGTTGTTCGGTGTCAAAAGCGCATGCACCGAATTTGTTGTTCCGCACCAAAGGCACCTACGCCGAATGCTCCTGCGTTGCTAAATATTTTTACGCTAATTTGTTGTTCCATGGAACAAAGATTTCGTGGGAGAAAATCTTA
The DNA here is from genome assembly GCA_030789695.1 of Scilla litardierei. Taxonomy (NCBI): domain Eukaryota; kingdom Viridiplantae; phylum Streptophyta; class Magnoliopsida; order Asparagales; family Asparagaceae; genus Scilla; species Scilla litardierei. Next base: position 76,566,747 of record CM061132.1, on the reverse strand, counting down.
ACTGAACCGTGCCCGTGGACACAGGTTATGACTACCTTTTCGTCGTCGGTATTGCGTCTGGGAGACGACTGTCCCCGTCATTCTTTCACCCTTGAGTCAGTTGTCCTGGCATTTTGGGTGTTTTGTAAATTTTTGTTCAACTGAACGGCCTGCGTCAGCTAAATTTTCTTCCGCTAATTCGTTGTTTCATGCTGAAGGCGGGTGCCCGCTAAATTTTTTTCCGCTACTTTGTAGTTTCGTGACGAAGGCGCCCACAACGAATTTGTTGTTTTGCGTCTAAGACGCTCGTGTCGAATTTGTTGTTCCGCGCCGCTAAATATTTCTATGCTAATTTGTTGTTCTTTTAAATTTTGGCTGCGGAAATAATTTTTTGGGATCAAAAATTTCGCGGGAGAAAATCTTAACTGAACCGTGCCCGCGGGCACGGGGTATGACTAGTATGTATATATATACACACATATATATATTCAATGATGGAGTCTAACTTTTCGGCATGAACGGGACATCATTGCTTCAGTACCCGTCTGGGTTCAATTTCATGGGTTGCCACTTAATATGTGGACCCTTGACATCCTGAACATCATTGCTTCGGTATTGGGTATCCCCCTTTGCCATGACAGATCAACTGCTAAATTGGAACGACTCTCTTATGCCAGATGCTTAATTGAGGTTGATGCTAAAAAGCCTCTTCCTAATACTGTTGGGGTGGAGTTGGATGTTGGATCCATCGTTAATATAGAAACCAAATTTGAAGGTGAACCACCGAGATGTAGTCACTGCATCTGTTTTGGACATGCCGATGCTCAATGCCCCGCTAAGCTCTCTTCAATCCAAATCCTGGAACGAAGTAAGCTATCCTCAAATCCTGGTGATGATGTCTCAAAACCACAAGATGCACCTCTTAGTGAAGCAACACGTCCCAGTAAGGAGGCTGATGGCACATCAACCCATGCTTTCGGCAAGTCTGTGTTGAATATTGTGGAAATTGGTGATCATGGAAAAGTAAATACCACAACAACACATTCATGCGGTTCTTCCTTATTGAATAATTGGGAAGTCGGAGGGGGCGGGAAATTGCAAGAATATACGGCTCAACAAAATGTTCCCTCTACGATCAGATCATCCGATGAAGATTCCCAGGAGTTACATGCTTATGCCAGTTATACGACAGTTGGGGGTTTGCATACAGATGAGCATGTGGCATTGACATCACCAAATGCTATAAATTTTGTTGCTACAAAATCTGATGTTATTACTCCTAGAGGAGGCCAAAAATCTGATGCTCCAGGAACCTCACTGCTTGAGCATCCTATTTTTCCAAACTTCGCGCCTTCCATTTCCCCTATAGTTATTGGAGACATGCCAGCAAATTCAGGCAGACCTACTCCATCTATCATAGATGATGTTTCTGAATCTAAAATAGATAGCATCCCAACCGAGCTATCCATTGATAACCCAGAATGGGAATCGGAACTAGAAGCAGCTAAGGGGAAGCATGATGATAGTACGTTGACTTTCCCAAAAAGGCCGCGGGCCAAGGAGCTACATGAGGGGGAATAAGGAAGAGCTCGTGCATTGGAGCTGGATGTAAGCATACTCAAACTGTTAATTTATGAGTCTATTTATATGGAACACGCGAGGTCTCAACAACTCCATATCTACGTGATAATTAAAGACGATTAAACCATCTTTTGTGATTTTACTGGAAACCAAGCTGAAGGAAGGGGAGAGTAAATGGAAGGCTACGTTCCCTAAGAACTGGAGTACAATTGATAATTTCCCTTTGCAGAAGGGAAGCCGCATCTTAGTTGGTTTCGACAGCTTGATATATGGAGTTAATGTACAATCAATTTCCTATCAACATATTACTATGCAATGCACGAATAGTGGGGGGCTCTTAGTTGCTATTTCTGCAGTCTGTGGTTCTAATTTGCACTCTGCTAGGAACCAACTCTGGGAATTATTGGAGGTGGATGCTGGATTGATTGGTGGGGGAGCTTGGTTAGTATGAGGTGATTTTAATTGCATCAGGTACATCAAAGAGAAGACTAGGGGTAGAAGATGCAATGAGAATGTTCTAGATAAGTTCAATAATTGTCTTAAAATTGCTCGCTTATGGACATAAAACATGTTGGTCGATCCATGAGCTGGTGTAATAAGAGGCTGGGTCTTCATCATATTGCGACTAGGCTTGACAGAGTTTTATGCAATTCTGGATGGCTTGGAGTACTACCGGACACATTCTTGGAATACTTGGACCCCCCACATAAGTGATCATTATCCGATGATGATCAAGCTTATCTCTAAGGTGAAATCTTATCCTAAACCATTCAAAATTTTCAATGTTTGGGTTAAATTGTCTGGCTAGAGTGACCTTCTTAATTCGGTATGGGGTCAACATATTGGAGGCTCTCTGATGTACCGAGTCGTTACAAAACTCCGTAGCCTGAAGAATGAACTGCGAAGCTGGGCCCAGCAGCATGGCCGAATCAAAAATGTTGCCGAATGCCGCAAGAATCTGGAGTATGTTCACTCATCTTCAAATCTGAATTTGGATTTTAATTTGCAAAAAGATGAGCAGGATTTGTCGCATAAACTGGCAAATTTAATGGAGGTTGAGGAAAAAATGATGCGACAAAAGAGTAGGCATGATTGGCTGAGCTTGGGGGACAAAAATTCCCTGTTTTTTTTACACTGCCATAAAGGCTAGGCAGAGTCATAATAACCTTGGTTATTTAGTAGATGCGGACGGGAACTTCAACAAATCCTATAAGGAACTCAGGAGTATGCACCCAACTTTTATGAATTATTGTACAACCAGACTCACTATTGGAATGTATTTCCAAGGCTTTCACCAAAAAAACATTCTAACTCCAGTTGATTCTACTTAGATGGAGAGGAGAGTTACTAAAGATGAAATCAAGGATGCGGTGTTCCAAATAGGGGTGGATAAATCCCCTAGTCCAGATGGCTTTAACGGCTATTTTTATCAGCACAACTTGAACATTATAGGTAATGATGTCTCTGAAGCAATCCATTCTTTCTTTTGCTCGGGCTCCATTATGCACCCAATTAATCATACTCACCTTGTTCTGGTCCCTAATAACTCTAATGCCTCTGGTCATGGAGATTACCGACCCATTGCTTGTTGGAATGTCCTCTATAAAGTTATTAGCAAAATTATCTGTAATAGACTGAGAGTAGTTATTCACGAATTAATCTTGCCCAACCAATCTGCTTTCCATAAGGGGAGATTATTATCTGATTGTGCTTTGCTAGAGCATGAGCAGATTAGGGATTTTAGTAACCCTATGGGTGCCAGAGCTTGCCTCAAATTAAATCTGCAAAAGGCGTTTGGTAGTGTTAACCGTGAATTTATTTATTACATACTTCATCACATGGGATTAAGCAGGAAATTTATTTTATGGATAAAAGAATGCATATCCACCCATACATTCTCAGTCATGGTTAATAGCTCCCCAGTGGGATATTTTAAAGGTAACAGAGGGCTAAGACGGGGTGACCCACTCTCCCCATATCTATTTGTCATCACTATGTAGGCACTTTTTTCATTAATGGTTGATAAAGCTATTGTTGGTCGCGGCATTCACCCTATGCGACATACAGGTGCCATACGCCATCTCCTATTTGCAGATGACTTACTACTATTTATCCAAGCTAACAAGTATTCCTTTGAAGGTCTTAAAACTATATTATCGGATTTTTCTAATCTTACTGGATTGCAGATAAATTGGGATAAAAGTACGTCCATTTTCAATAAGGCACCAAAAATCCTATTGGTTTATCTGATTTGCTTGGAATCAAGTTGGGTACCTCAATTACGACATATTTAGGACTCCCACTCTCTACAAGATACCCGAAGCCATCCTTGTATAACAGGTTGATTGAAAAATGCAGAAAGAGACCTATGGGTTGGACGTCTTCCTTATTATCCATTTCAGGGCGGATTGAATTGGTCAGGACTGGCATTTATGGTATGGTTATTTTTTGGCTCCAAGTTTACTGCATTCCAAAATCTGTACTGCGCACTATTACATCTGCTTGTGGGAAATTTATTTGGGGCTCCTCCAACACTTGGGCCTGGATAGACATGTGTACTCCTAAGGATGAGGGGGGAGTGGGTATGAGATGGCTCCCTGATCTTAATCATGCTGCAGGTGTTAGATTGACTTGGGAATGCTATTTACGGAAGGTTTATGGGCTAATTACATGCGTACTCATTATGACATTGGAAATTTCTTTGCAGCTAAAGGATAATTTTCCCACTCAGGCACCTGGAAGTTTATGTTGCACTGCAAAGTATTCACCAAAAAGCTGATTAAGAGACAATAAAGGATGGCCGCTTCACCCTCTTTTGGCATGCCAATTGGTTTCCATGTGGTCCCCTGAGTGACCTATTTGATGTGCCTAATGAAGCAAGCAGCAAGAAGGTGGCTAACTATATGACTCGCTCGGGATGGGCTAATGTTCAGGAAATCGACCATATTCGGTACATTCTATCGACCATATTCGGTACATTCTACCCCATATGTCTCTCTTCAGGCGCAGATAGTTGGGAATGGGGTCCAAGAACAAGCTTTCAGTTCAGAGATGTTTGGAAAGGTACGCGACATCAAGGAATTAATTTCCCTTATGCAAAACTGATTTGGTTTAAAAATCATGTCCCCAAAATGGCTCTAACTTTATTAAGATCATTTCATGGGAAGCTACTTACTAGGGACATGCTTCATAAGTGGGGTATAAGCACAAATACTCATTGTGTTTTATGTGAGGATGAGATTGATGAGAGTATAAACCATCTATTTTTTGGTTGTTGCTACACCAAATACATAATGAGCAGGAGCCTCCCTAAAATTGGGTGTATCAGACCCTACAGAGCATCTTCTCTTTGCTGTGGGAGACTTCTTTTTGCTTCACTTTGTTAGGAAGGACATAATTAGCTTGCTTGCCAGAACAGTACTATCTGCGCTTGTCTGGCACATTTGGAAGGAACGAAATAGGAGAATATTTGATGGTTTGAGGAAGCCAAAGACACTACTATTTGAGGATATTGCAGCTGATATTAGAATAACACTCAGGGACCAAGACACAAGGTCTCCTGATGCCGCACATGCCATGGAGAATTGGGAGTATAGAGATGGGGCTGATAGAGCTCATTTATTGCTTGTTTTGTGTCGTTGTTTTGTTCTTTATTCTTTCTTATTTGTACGGTAGGGGAGGGAGAGTTTGTATGTAGAGAGTGACGGCGCTTGTGCACTCCCCTCTCTCTAACATCCTCCACCTTCCATGATGCCACGTTTGTATCTGTACATTTTTGATAATCAATAAAGACTCACACTAACTTTCCACACACACACACACACACACATATTTGGCATGTAAGTGTGTATATTTATTAATAACAATACAATACAAAACTTCTACACTGGAGGGGATCAGAGGAGGTATTTGAGAGAGTGGGGAGAGGGAACATGCGACGCCACCCACTACTCGCTAATAACCCACCAAGTCACACCCTAGGCAGAATATGTACAAGTGTACAACATAATAGGAAAATCAAATGTCCAAGAAGCCCCAATTTGAAAAGGGGGCAGTTGTCGAAGGGTGATCGCGATCTAAATCATGCAAAGCAATAACAACATCCACCGAAATATCATCAAAAAGTGCCGTTTTATCCACTCCCTTACCTTCAAATATCCTCTTGTTGCGCTGCTTCCAGATATGCCAGACCATGGATGCCAAAACTATTTTTGCCAGAATGCCTACACAATCCTTCTTGCCGTATAGCGACAGTAGAAGGTCCCCCATTCCTTCAAGGGATGTGTGCACATACGCAGTGATGCCCAGCTTGAGGAGGCTACGGCATAAGATATAGAGAGTATAACTACATTTGAAGAATAGATTCCTAATACTCTCAACAGCGTCTTCATCACATAGCACACATGATTGGTTGTTTGCAATCCCCCACTTATGCATAGTATCTCTAGTGAGAAGCTTACCATGAAATGATCGAAGTAGGGTAATTACCATCTTGGGAATATTCTTGTTATGCCAAACCACACTGTAGTATGCAAAAGGTGCTCCCCTGGTGTGTGCACCATTCCACGCATCACGAAAATGGCATACGGGACCGGTGACCCACTCCCAGGCGTCTCTACCTTGACCAAGGGAGATAGGTTGGAGCAAGGGAGAAGATCATGGGTTACTGGATCATTTTTCCAACCATCAGTTGACCAGTACTCACAAACCAGCTTTTTTTCCTCTCCAGCTGGGACTTCATGGTTATGAGCTAAGGGACCACTGGGTAACCAATTGTCATACCAGAATGATGTAGACGCACCATCTCTTATAATACGTTTGATAAGCCTCTTACAAGTACTACGGTCATGGAGCAAAAATTTCAAAGTCCCAGACTGGGTAGGCTTAGCCTTGGAACGGTAGAAACCATCAGCCACCGAGTTATAATGACTTCTAATGTACCTCACCCAAGGGCCGTCAAAGGATAGGAGTTTCCAAGTCAAATGAACCCTTGATGCTGCATTGAGGTCAGAGAGCAATCTCAATCCCACACACCCCTCTTCCTTGGTGGTACATAAATTGCGCCAGGCCCAAAAGTGATGTTTAACCCAGATAAACTTCCTACAAGAAGTACTGATGGCGCGAAGGACCGACGGTGGGAAGCGAAAGGCTTGCATCTAGAAAGTAACCATGTCATAAATCACAGTGTGTACTAACTCAATTTTTCTGGATATGGATAGGAGAGATGAAGACCACCTAATAAACCTCTTCTTGCACTTATCCACTAATCGAGCATACATGGAAGCTTTGGGGTAGTTAACTGATAGAGGCGGGCCAAGGTAGGTAGTGAAGGAGGTTACCAGTTTGATACCAAGTATATCAGCCATGCTATTGGGGTCGTGCACTCCTTTACTGAATGTAGTAGAGCTTTTATCCCAATTAATCTGGAGACCAATATAAAGGTAGAATGTATCAAGTAGATTTTTGAGCATATTAAAAGAATGAGAGTTCGCACGAAAGAAAACCAGTAGATCATCTGCGAACAATAGATTGGAGATATCTCATGTTCTCTGCATAGGATGACTAGAAAGAGAGGCCTTTGCTCTGGCCATAAGTAATAAGAAAGATTCCATAGCCAGGACGAAGAGATAGGGGGAAAGTGGGTCACCTTGCCTTAAGCCTCTGTTGGCATTGGAAAAACCTGCATAAGCCTCATCAATAAAAACAGAAAATGGAGGGGTAGCAATGCATTCTGAAATCCATTTTATGAATTTGCTCCGAAATCCCATTTGGTGAAGAATGAAAAGAATAAATTCCATGTTGACGCTATTAAAGGCTTTCCGTATATCCAATTTTAGACAAGCCCTAGCTCCCATAGGATTACTGAAGTCTTGAATTTGCTCATGTGCTATTATAGTGCAATCCGCGAGAAGCCTGCCTTTAAGAAATTCTGCTTGGTTGGGAGAGATCAGCTCACTGATAACTAGCTTCAACCTGTTACTGAGAATTTTGCTAATAAACTTTCTAATAATCTTGTAGATAACATTACAACGTGCGCACGCGCACACGCGCGCACGCGCGCGCGCGCACGTGCACACACACACACAACTATACTTGTATGTTGTGTATATTAGGTTGGTGGATATATAAGTACATATATATGTGCATGGGATAGGCTCCATATGTGTAGACACACCATGTTAGGGTGTATACATGTATTTGAGTGGATGCCTATGTGTAAGAATAAGTATACGAATCTTATATGCATGGATATTTGAATATGGGTCTTTATTTATGTACTGGCTTAGGTGTATCGGTATGTGTGTAGCTAAGTTATATTCAGGTCTACACATGGATGCTTCAGTATATATGTATGTATGTATGTGTATGGATATGTTTGGCTATTTGTATGCATATATATATATATATATATATATATATATATATATATATATATATATATATATATATATATATAGACACACCATGTTTATCTCTCTTTGTACTTTACAGTCTATCTTTACAGTCTATCTCTCTTTGTACTTCATGATGTCCTTGTGCAGTTGGGGGTTCTCGGAGTTGAGAGTGACGGCGCCTGTGCCCAATCCTCTCTCTCGTGACTATCCTCAACCTATCAAAGACATTTGTATTTTGTACATTTCTTAATAAAACTCACACGCTAACTTTTCAAAAAAAAACATAATATATATAAACACACACATAGAGAGATTACTATAAGACTTATATATCTAGGTACTAGTCATAACCCGTGCCCTAAGGGCACGGTGCATTTAAAATTTCTCCCCTCAAAATCTTGGTCCCCCTAATTTTAAACGAACAACTATACTTAAACTGCAATAATAATTGGGTCCCCCTCAAAATCTTAATCTCCACAAAATTTAGGTATCCTCAAAGAATTTAGTTCCCCTAAAATATGTAAAAATTTTAGTTCCCCTCAAAATTTAGTTTCCCCAAGAGAATTTTGTTCCCCTTATTGTTTATTTAGTTTTAACCAAAAATTTTAGACCCCTAATATTTAGGTCTCCCCAAAAATTTTAGCAAATTTAGTTCCGCTTCCCCCGATTGTTTAGACAAATTTTCTATGATGAAGATAATAATTAATTGTGTAACCTAACTCTACATATGGACTTGAAGAACACTATCTGTACTTTATACTATTTGCAGCTTAATTTAACCACCATGACATTTGGCCTAGATTTGTAGGCTTCTCGTCACACTTCAGTTGAACTGACAAAAAATAGAAGAGGTTCTATTTCAGAATTCATCACACATTTTATCGAAATTACTTTTGTTTTTATTATGAAATATTTTCAGTCTTTGAACTTAATGATCTCAGCTTAAATCTTTTCAGCCTGTCTTATGTGTACTTGATTTTCTATGTACATACAACCCTCTAAATATGTAGGTTTACTATTAGTTGTCACTTAAGAGCTGTGGAATTTTATGAGGTTTTTGAATTTCTTTTTTGGCACTCAACTAAGAATTTTTACAATAACACATAATATAGTGCCATGAGTTTGGTTTTTCACCTCCTGCAAAATCTAAACTAGACTGAAAAACAAAAGGCGATCAAATGATCACATTGCTCCATAACTTGTTAACAGGTTTTCAAAGAAGAATCATTTGCAACTTTACCATTGCACAATCCATGCTTCTGTGATGTTTCTAACTAATGTTCAATGTATTGTCTGAAATACATGGAAACTTATATACAATATGCATGTTCAAACTTCGTTAGATCAGACTATAATTCACTAAAGACAGGCTTTAGTAAACACATGATAACATATTGAAGTAGAAATAGGACATTCAAAAAATGCACGATACTCATACTTAATAAATGTCGGCTCCAATATTATGATGTGTTTTAAGCCCTTTGCAAGAAAGAGCTGGGTCAATTTCTTGTTTTCTTAAGTAGATTTACTTTCTTAAAAAGGCATACTAGTAAATAAAGCATCATTTGTTGTCCATATTACAAATTTCAGGGAAAATATTTGAAATATACAGCTTACAGCTCCGTAAAATGAATCATTACAAAACAAAGCCAATCTTAGCCTCAACCCAACATAGATCCAACACATTACAATTTCAGATACTTTAAAGAAAAAATAAACATTTAAACCCATACAATTTTTGTTTAGTAATCCACTTCAGAATTTCAATCAAAAAGCAGATCAAAACTCGACCCGATCCGCTTCTCTATGCTCCCCTGCTCAACCTCCGAGCCGTCCCTCATGTCGCATGTTATGGCTTTGTCATCAGCAGTAACTCAAGAACATTTGTCTGCTTCCCCATGACATGGTATATTCATTGTCTGAAGTCCAAACCCATGTTTCTGCTTCTTCACCTGACAATGGTTAGAGATAATTAACGTTAGGGGAAAAATCAAGAATAACAAGATAGATGAACCAATAAGCTAATTAAAAGCTCATGTAAAGCCCATATAATTAAAAGCTCCGCTAGGCTCTCTCTTTTTATTTAACAAAGAGTTCAAAACAGTTGTTTTCTATTGCTAGATGAGAATTACTTTGAATCAAAAGAGAAAGAAAACAGGGATACAAATTAGTCAAATAATTTGCTTTGAATCAAAAATTGATGAAGCAAGTATCCAAAGGGGAGGGGAAATTGGATGCAACATAGTTGAGGATGTATGCAAGTATAATCATAAGCAGCATGAATATGTAGAGCGAATCTTTATGGCACAGTTGCTTAGCTGAACAGATTCATAAGAATATATGTACAATAATTAACATCATATAAAAAACTAAGGTGGCAATTAAAGTTTCATAACAATAGATGCATTGATAAGAACACTACTAAATATGGAACTTACCATTGCCCATTTCAGTAGATTTTGTACCATTAGAAACCTTTCTACATACAAAATAAACAGCAGATTTTGTACCATTAGAAACCTTTCTACATACAAAATAAACTGAATGTTTAGTAAAACTGAAAGCTTGATGATTCATGCAAGCTCCTGGAGGTAGGCATTATTTAAGTCAATAATAGCATACATAAATCAAATTTAAAAGAGATATACATAACGATAAACCGCATATAAACAACTAAGGGGTCAACTAAAGTTTCATAAGAATAGATGCATTGCTAAGAACACTACCAAATTATAATAAAATGACTAAAACATGTGAAATATTGTTCATGATGTCTAGAATAAAGTTTGGCAGGGGTTTATAGATTTTATTTTTAAAAAAAACATCTCGACGTTGCAAGCGTCATGCACTCAAGTATTAGAACTTAAATAAAAATAAAGGTGCTTTCTAATTTCAACATAGAGCATCAACAGAGAGCATTTATACCAAATCTCTCTTTAAACCAGAATGTTGCAGCAGCAGCGAGAGCATCAACAACAGAGCACTTAAACTAAATAAGATTAATAAAAATAAAAGAGCACTTAAACCAAATGATTTGTGCTCAGGCTGATGAGTTTTTCATAAATTATTTTTTCAACAGAGAGAGCATCAACATAAACTGAATGAGTTTTTCCCTCCTGTCTTTGATTCTTTTGCACTTTTTCATCTTTGATTACTAACAGAAACTGAAATATTTATGGAAATAAATTTGGAGAAAAATGTAGTAAACAGAAAATGTAATTTCCAACTTTGGCCATGTTGCCTTGATGTGTGTTTGCTATGCAGCTGCGTCCACCCATATACAAAACACTTGTGGAATACAAATCAGAATGAGATTTTGATAAAAACGATTATATGAAGTACGAAACATAAAGAAAAAAGGTGGATCTCAGAAGCATGAGCCTCTATTGGCCCTTGGTTCTGCCTCCGGCGTAAGTCCCAAGTCGTCGGGAGGATGCCTCCAAGGAGTAATATGTGCTTGGATCAGCGCTCATGTCGGTTCCTCCATCATCAATTCTCCTCCTCGACCCATTTAATCTTGCAAGTTCTCTTTCTTTGGCATGAATCTCATTCATCAGGCCTTCTGCTTGTGCCTATAAAAGAAAAGAAACAAAATAAATGTTACATTAGCAATTGTGTTCATGAAATAAATGCCCAAGATCTTCAAATGTGTATATGCAGTTGGCATTTTTAGTTGAAGTTTCAGTATCCACCGTAGAGATCGAAGTAAAACATTGTGAAGTTCATATACCAACGATTCAATAACCCAATCGTAGAAAAAATTCATATCCTGGATATTGCTGGTCAAATGAATATGAATTGATTTTTGAGAACATAGGATAAGATCATTACTGAAAACAACAAAATGCTGATTCTAATTTAGAGAAACAGGTGGTAGGGTTTTCAAAAAAGAGAAACAAACAGTTCTCATACCCGTTGCAACATTAGTTCATATGCATTACTTCATATGCATTAGTTCAAGTCATTAGTTCATATGCATTCTAAACATCTGGTTAATTTTTTTTAAATATAGGAAAAAATAGGCCCGATTTTTATGAACTAAAATGTTTAGAAAGACACATGCCAAGGCTATAGTTTTCATGAACTGAAAATGTTTAGGAAATAAACATGCAAAAAATGACAGGATGTTAACACTTATGTTAACATAAAAGAAAGACAGGATGATAACATTTGGGTTTAGAAACCTCTCTGTTTTTTGAATTATATTTGGGTTCATATATAACAAATGACATGATGTTAACATTTGGGTAATTTTTTTAATAAGAACACTCTCTTTTATATTTGATTTATAATGTGTAGCAATCTTTTTATAAGAAACATATTGTCATCTTGTATATTAGTGAATGCATATGCATAAGGAACATCCTGCATTTAGAAGTATTTGTAGATCTATTTTCTTATCCAGTTCTAAATGCAGGATGTTTCTGACATATGCATAAAAATTGTCAAGCATAAGAAACTTAAGCATATGCATTAGTAACCTATATGCATATGTCCAGATCTGTCTTAGTTCATATGCATATGCATATGTCCAGCATAAGAAACATAAGCATATACATAAGAAACATCCTAAACTAATGCTTAAAACATCCTAAACTCATGCTGTTAAACATCCAGTTCTAAATGCAGGATGTTTCTGACATATGCATATGCATAAGAAACTCTTACAAACTTATGCTCTTTCCCCTTTCTGACATATGCATAAGAAACATCCATCATTAGTTTACAAAGGTGAAAAATGTAAGTAAAAAATAATAACACAAACATTAAAGGCTAATGTCTGACAATGTAATCTATTTTCTTATCCAGTTCTCTTCTCTTCTAAGAGCAAATAAAGCTTTTGATACGACTATTTTGACCGGGCCCAGAGGAGCCAAGTCAACTACGACCAGTCAACCGGCCTACTATGGCCTTGGGCTCTGGCCCAAGGATTTCACAGGGGGTCGCGCTTCTCCACCCAAGACGAAGGCCCAAAAGACTGCCCACTTCCATAGTGGAGGAAATTATGGCTCGACTTAATGGCCATCACTCACCAGCAATCATGGCTCGCCAAATATGGCAACCACCCAATGCCATCACTCCAGCCATCATGGCCCAAAATTATGGCCCGACTTAATGGCCATCACTCACCAGCCATCATGGCTCGCCAAATATGGCAACCGCCCAATGCCATCACTCCAACCATCATGGCCCACCAATTATGGCCCGACTTAATGGCCATCACTCACCAGCTATCATGGCCACCTTTATGGCATTCATCCCCTCATCAAACCGGGTGACATCAGTGGGGTTCAATACTTCCCACTCGGCATGCCCCCATGAATGACGTCAATAATGGCCAATTATCGCGGGGGGCTCAGGTATATGAATAAGGGGATACGTCATAGAATGGAGGCCGGATCTTTGCGATCTACAGCGGAGGTATCTCATACCCCCTCTTACACCTTCTTCCACCTAACATATTTCTCCTCCTTAGCTCGGTCCGAGGATCGGTGTTTGGTCTCTCTGCGAACCAAGTCTGATCCCATCAGCATCTATCAGACCAGATCTGAATTTGGCATCGGAAGGGAATTGGTCGGAACCAAGGTCTGACCCCCCTGACGAGCTCCCTTGTCTATTCAGGTCCAGGAGATCCAGTGCCGCCGAGGCTACCCCTCAGCGTCTCCTCGGCCAGAGCCGAGCGCCCTCGTCCCCGAGTTCACCCATCTCCACCACCAAGAGGTCGTCACTCTGCTGAGGCTACCCTTATGGTGAGCTGACGTGAGGATCCGTGTGTCCCTCACTGAGTGACTCTGCCTTCAACCGATCTCAGAGGTTGTCGTCCCGCCGAGGCTACCCCTCAGCACACCAAATAACGGATCCGTGCCTTCCTGCTCAAGCGAATGTGCCATCGATCAACCCCAAGGATAATCTTCGTCTCACGTGACAGTCACGACATCCGGGCCTCCAGACAATGAACAGGTGGTGAGAAAACACCCGTAAACATCTAGTACTGTCTGTGTGAACGAGTCAACATCCACATGACCAACTGCACTGAGGATGACTCTTCCTGTTAATCAAAGGGCTACGAAGACCGAACTCCGAAGGGGTGGCAATAGTCGCCCCACTTCCAAAACTTTGCTCCCCTGTTCGGAGTCTGATCAAAGCCATTTACTCTTTTTGAATTACTTAGTGGCTTCCCCAAGAAAGATACCCCTTTCATGATAATTTCCTGAGATTACCCCGCTTATTTCAGCGATCTGTCGAAGCTGCCTCTTTCAGACCCGTCGATGGGTGCCGATGGCCCTCAGCCGATTGCCGGCACCGAAGCCCACATCGCCTCGAGATCGACAATGATCTATCGAAGCCGCTTCACTCGGATCTGTCGATGGACGTCGACGGCCCTCGGCCGATGACCGGCACCGAAGACCCCAGTGCCTATCAGAAGTCGATGACCCCTGTGGCTAAGGTTCAATTTCATCGATGCTCAGCAACGAGAACTCGTCCACCTCTAGTCGGCAGTCTCCTCTGGACCCGATCCGGTGGAGCCCGATCGGCAAGGAGCTCACGATGCCCGAGAGCAAGAGGAGCAAGATCGGGTCGACCTGACCCCCGTGAACCATACTTTGGGTCAGGTCCTGGCTGGATTAAGAGGAGCTCGCCTCCTCTCCGGATCCAATGCCATCTGCAGCCCGATCGCCACCGACAGGCCGCTTTGCTCGCTCCCCCAGCGATCAACAGATAAGGGTAAATGCAAATCACTAATCGGTCAGCAGGGAGGATGTTGCCGTGGAGATTAGGTGGCTGAGATCCATGACCAGCGAAAGGGCGACCGCGTGTGGCTAGGGACCTACAGCGCCACCGAGGGGGCAGCTACGTCCTGCTACGTGGCCACTTACGATGCCCACAGGGCCAAGGCAAAGATTAGCCTTCCCGGCGAGCCTCAGGCCGCCAAGAAGCACCACATTGAAGCATCCTCGACCGAATTTGTAGCCGAGCTCAGGGGACGGTCGATCCAGCCAAGCTACTCGCCTACCTCCTCATCGAATCCTGGTCCGCTGAGATCTGGGTGAAGGGCATCATATTCATTGTTGCTGCTGCTATTGACTGCGAGAAAGTGGATGTTTCCCATCATCGAGGTGTGCAAAACGTGCTCTGGTGGAGGATAAGTGGAGGTTCAATCTCGCTTCCATGGCACTAAGACTCACACTCCTGATCTTGTTAAGATCTCTATGAGCCTGACGGTGACATCGAATCAAGGAGGGATTCTTTTGATGTCCAAGCTCAAGACCCCCCTTCACTCCGGCCGATCCTACTCCACGAGAATCTTGTGGTGATAACAGCAGCGGGGACATCATGTTCACTGCTACAGCTACACATCTCTTGAGCAGAGTCTGTGGCTTGTAGGGACCATGCCCAAGCCTCGGTCTTGTTTGCAGAGTTGAGGGCCCAGGCTTTGGTCCTCGGTACTGCATTTCGGCGCGTGTTGTCTTGCTTCATGTAGGGACTATCCGATCGCACCGACCTGCTGATGCCGTTGGGAGCCGTTGGCAAATTATCGGTCTGACGACAACCGCAACATCTGATTAGAAAGTAGATGCACTGCAGCTGGCCTACGAGTTGTACCCGCACACAGTTCAAGCATTGCATAGCCAATACCTTAATATTGGAAGCCATTGAGAAAGAGAGTTCAGTCCGTATGGCAAACTGGTGGATGACCCAAGACATGCATCATAGCGAGCGATGGTTGAAGCTCATCCGTGGGCCCGCCCATCTGCCGCGTTCGAATCACTGGCATCATCTGAAAGTAGGCCTCCGACCGCATCCCGCCGCCAGGAGAGCACAAGTTCTCATAGCTGTCTACGCCTCGGAGGTCTATGGCGATTTTTCGGGCCCCCCAAGCATCACCCAGTAGCACCTACCCGATCTGGTCGAGCTCCTGCAGTGACCTATGCGGTGATCCTTTGGGGCCAACCGGATCTTTTGGCCAAGCTATGGAGGTGGTTCTCATGAGCGCCTCCCAAGCATCAGCAATCATCCGATGCAGTTCCAACGAAGCTCGGCTAGACGAAACATCACGTTGCCAAGAGAGCACAAGTCCTCATAGCTGTCCACAACTTGGAGGTTTGCGAAGATCGAGAGCTCACTGATGGATCTCTCGTCGAGCAATCACTACCCCTCAGGTGCTAAAGGAAGGGGGCATGCCGAGCATACCAAACACTTCTAGCCAAGCCCAGGTCCTCTAGCATTAGTCACCAGTAGATCTAACAGTTCGTCGCTAATAACATCGACGTGGTCCCTTCGAGGCGGCCTTACGGTAAGGGGTGATCACTTCATGTGATCTTGCCAAGACCACGCCTCCACACCGATAGAGCGATCCCCTATCCCTGGGATTGAAAGCCGATCCGAGCATTCAGGCCTCTAGGCCACTAGGTCCGAGCCCACAGACTGTACGAATGCCCGCACCTCTCCTACTACTCAATGAGCTAGCTGCCCATGCCTCTCCGACAAGTAAGCCCCCTTGCCGACTGAGCCAATCTCGGTGCTCTTCTTTCCAGAACCTCCAAGCTCGAGGACGACGACAAGTTCATATTGACAAAGAAGCTACAAACTGTGCTGGGGAAGTCGGGGCTGACAGGAGGAGCGAGTTTGGACTCTCTAGAATCTCTCCCTCCCCGTCGGCCTCCTCGTCGCCACCCACAACACGATCTCCAAGTGTAGCACCCCCAACGAAAATTTTTGTCTCGAAATCCATTGGAGCTCCTCAATCAGAGCTCCCCTCGTTTAGAGCCTGGATCGATTAATCTAGCCTTTCCTAGCCGATCTAATCGAGCTTGGAGGGTCGCCGACCATCCGGGTCGCATTACCGATGCTTGACGAGCAGGCGGCCACTCCGAACTTATGGGACAGCCAATCCAGATGAACAAACAGCCTTGCCAAGCTGCACCTTCGTTCGGGCTTGCCGAGCAGTGCCTTCTTGCTCTTACCCGAGAGAGAGCGGGCTAACTCTGCGAGAGTTCAAGCGTCCAAAATAGCTCCTCTGATCGTGCTGCTGGACCCCTGCTAACCAAGTTATCAGCCCCACCAACCAATCCAACCAAGCTGCTCGTCTCGACTCCGTTCAGACATCCGAGCAGCCCTTCTGGAGGGCTGCCAAAGCTACAGCTTGACGAATGGCCCCGACCGAGCTACCGAACTACTCCCGCATCCACCCGAGCCGGACGAAGTAGTTGTAGAGCACCACCATGGAACCTTGGAAAGTCTTTACAAGGTCCTCACCCCTTTGTCGGCCATAAGTCAAGGGTTAACTCCCCTCGCAACCGAACGAATGGATCGGTCGTAAGGCTGGGGGCAACTCCCCCAGCTGACCAACCCACCCGCTCATCGGCCATAATTCGAGGGACAATTCCCCCTGCAACTGAATGAATGGATCATTCGTAAGGCTGGGGGCAACTCCCCCAGCTGGCTGATCACTCAGTTGACCATAATACTGGGGGTCGCCCTCCCAGCGGGCCAATCAACCCGTCGATCGTAAGGGTGGGGGTAACTCCCCCAGCAGACCGACCATATCTACCGTAAGGCTGGGGGCAACTCCCCCAATGGGCCGATCACTCGATTGACCATAAGACTGAGGGGTCGCCCCAGCGAGCCAATCGACCCATGGATCGTAAGGCTGGGGGAAACTCCCCTAGATGGTCGACCTACTCCTTCGTCGGCCGTAAGTCGAGGGGCAACTCCCCTCGCCACCGGATGAACGAGATCGATCATAAGGCTGGGGGCAACTCCCCCAGCAGGTCGACCCACTCCTTCATCGGTCGTAAGTCGAGGGGCAACTCCCCCTGCCACCGAACGAACGAGATCGGTCGTAAGGCTGGGGCAACTCCCCAAGCTGGCTGACCAAGTGTAGGATCCTGTCAAAACAACGTTAGGATCGATAAATGAAGTTGAGACTTACGCTTGCGTACGCGGCACGGTAATCTCGGAACTTCGCCCTCGGATTCGCCACAACGGTCGATACTTCGTCACGGAGGATCGAAGCAGAGTTTCACCGCCTAAATCTCTAACTAGAAGAGGATTTTAATGGAAGGGAGAAGAAGAACATAAGATGCCTTATGCAAACTTATGGCATGGAAAGTGTGAATGAATGCCTTACCCTTGGGTCCTATTTATAGGCTTTAGGAGTGGTTATTGTAGGAAATAACCAATTATAAGCTTATTAGCCTATATTAGCACATTCATTTATCTTCTTTTTTATCCACTTATCAAGTGCCATTTTGCACTTATAAAGTGGCTTTTTCCACTTATCGAGTGGCGTTTTCCACTTATTGAGTGGTCCTTTTCACACGAGAAAAGGTTCCCTTCGCGCACGCCTTCGTGCACGCGACATCTGAGGTCCGTATACCCTCATACATCCCCTCATGGGTGTATTTATGTCGTCCATATCCAACATCTCCCACTCACACTTGAGGGGATTGTAAGGAAACTTATTTTCCTCTAACTCTTCTGTTTATCATACCGAGAAATAGGTCGTGTGACTGTCATGCGCATAGAGTCCGCTGTTGTGCACTTGTTAGAGATACACAACACTCCTCGAGGTGCAAAGTTGAGTAGATCAACACATAATTTACCCTAGATTATTTCTTCACATTTCTTATACTTTATATTCAACAATTGAATCCCATCTGGATTACAATTGGCTGGCCAGCTTTGAATATCTAAAGTCCAAATGTGAATATGAAATTAATCTTCCTCTTCTTGCGATCCTTTTAATCTTGACTTGACTCGCTTTTCTAACATGCCCCGCCGGACCGAATTAACCATAGTCCATAAGCAACATGCTAAGATAGCAATCACCCAGTCAAATCTTAAGGAACCAATTAGAGTCCATAAGGGTAACGAGTTAAGACCCATGTGGTCTTTG
Source organism: Scilla litardierei (assembly GCA_030789695.1). Classification (NCBI taxonomy): domain Eukaryota; kingdom Viridiplantae; phylum Streptophyta; class Magnoliopsida; order Asparagales; family Asparagaceae; genus Scilla; species Scilla litardierei. The sequence continues at coordinate 76,547,892 of CM061132.1, read as the reverse complement.
GGTCTCACATAATAGTAAACTCATTTACTATTCTAATCCAATGGTCAAAAATGCATACGTAGTATGAATACGTATTACAACATCGCTCCTTTCCCAGGGAGTGTATGTCTCAATGATGTTGTAAGGATGATGATCAGACACCACAATGTCTTACTTTGAGTCCCTTTTTCTACTCAAATAATCCTTTGGACTCACATCCCGCATTTAGACAGATAGGATTTCAAAAATCCTCTTAGATCTTATGTAAGCATCCATATGATGCAGATCATTCATGCGACCATTTTGTTTAAGTCATGACTCTAAATCATCCGTCTGATGATTTTGACTTTAAACAGGTCTCATCTCTATTCTATCCGTCTGATAGAATAAGGCGGTTGCTCATGTGAGAGAGCCAACCTCAATCTGTCCGACATACTAGAATTCAGCTGAGATTTCAAAAATGTACACAAACATTTCTCAAGAGATTCATATGCAATGTTTGAAAAAGAACTTATTCTTTTATTAAATTTGATCTTTCTCAGCCATGGGAATATATATTGGTATAACTCAGCTCTTACGCAATCCTTGGAATGATAAGTGTTTATAAAACACATTTCTGGGGATCGCTTTCGTAAGCGGATCCTCTATCATCTCATGTGTAGATATGTACCTTATGTCTACCTTCTTGGTTTTATCATAGTCTTTTGCAAATTCGTATCGGATATCAATGTGTTTGATCTTACAAGACACATTATCCTCTTAACCGCTTTCCAGTGTACTTGCCCTGGATTGGATTGGTAATAGCTTACCATTTCCAATGGCAAAACAGATGTCCGGTCTCGTACACACCATAGCGTACATAAGACTATCAACTGCACTGGAATATGGAACTTTTTCCATAATTTCCTTATCCTTTTGGTTCTTTGGACACGATTCCAAATATAAATTATCGCATATGCTTATATGAATATCAATGGACTTGCAGTCCTGCATATCAAAGCGTTCTAGAACCTTCTTTATATAAGTCTCCTGAGAGAGAAAGAAGTTTCTTCGAACGATTCCTTGAAATCTTAACTCCAAGGATATATGCGGCTTTTCCTATGCCTTTCATCTCAAATACTGATGAAAGCCAAGCCTTGATACTCATCACAAAGCCTTTGTCATTTCCGGCTATTAAAATGTCATCTACATATAGAGACATGATAATATACTTGCTTTTAATCCTCTTGATATATACTTAGTTATCTTCATCAAGCATGGTAAAACCATTTGATAACTTTATGAAATCGTATATACCATTGCCACGAAGATTGTTTAAGACCATATATGGACTTATGAAGTTTACAAACCTTATGTTCGTTTCCTTCTTTTACAAACCCTGTTGGTTGTTCCATATAAATCTCATCGTCCAATTCTCCATTGAGAAAGACAATCTTTACATCCATTTGATGTAATTCGAGGTCTAAGCAAGCCACCATTGCCAGAATCAGGCGAATCGAGGTAAAACGAATAACAGGTGAGAAGGTCTCTTCGTAGTCTATCCCTTCCTGTTGCGTAAAACCTTTCGCGACAAGGCGAACTTTATATCTGTCAATAGAGCCATCAGCCTTATGCTTGATCTTGAGAACCCATTTGTTCCCAATAGCTCTACGTCCTCTGGGTAAGTCAACTAAGTCCCAGACTTGGTTAACCTTCATGGATTCTAATTCCTCTTGCATCGCTTCCATCCATTTGTCTTTTGCAGGGCAAGATACGGCCTGTTTGAAAGTAGCAGGCTCGTCATCTTCTTGTAGTAAAGTCATAAAGGTTTGCGGAAACTCATCCTCAAATCTTAGAGGAGCCAACCTTGTACGACTACTACGTCGTATTTGAGATTCTTCAAGTCCGTGTTGACTTGAATTTAGATCAATTCTAATATTACTCCCACTTGGAATGTCGTTAGAATTGATCCCACTTGGATCATTATTCCCGTATGGAATAGGATAATCGTCATTCGTATAATCCATTGGTGAAGGTTGAAACGTATTTTCGTTTTCACCAAGAATTCTCCCACTCGAATGAGGTAATCCTTCTTGATCATAAATCTCAAATAGAGATAAGTCTTGACTTATCTCGCCCTGTCTTGGAAACTCGTTTTCCAAGAAAGTGACATCCCTCGACTCAAACTCAATTAGCCCACCATTGTCTTCCTGACTAACAAAAACATAACCTTTGGAGTTTTCTGCGTATCGTATAAAGATACATTTCCTTCCCCTTGGCCCAAGTTTGCCATACTTATGGGAGGAAATATGTGCGTAGGATGCACAACCCCAAGGTTTCAAAATGTTTAAGTCAGGAGACCTTTGGTTCCACAACTCATAAGGAGTGGAGCTAACTGATTTCGAGGGTACGCGGTTTAAAATGAAAGTGGCCGTCAATAATGCATCACCCCAAAAGGTGATTGGCAAGTTAGCTTGCGCCATCATTGAACGGATTATTCCATTAAAGTCCTATTTCTCCTTTCTGCAACACCGTTTTGTTGAGGAGTATAAGGCATAGTTACCTGATGTACTATGCCTTTTTCATTACAAAGTTCCTTAAAACTTGTTGATTGATATTTACCGCCCCTATCGGTTCGCAAGACCTTAATCTTGCGATCTAATTGATTCTCCACTAAACTCATATAGTTTTTAAAGCAAGCCAATGCTTCACTTTTGTGGGATATCAAATAGATATGTCCGAATCGGGTGAAATCATCAAATAAAAGTGATGAAATAGGACTTCCCGCCTCTTGTCTTGACATTCATCGGACCACATATGTCCGAATGGATAAGCTGTAATGGAACCTCGGCCCTTGTGCTGGTTCCAAACGGCTTGCGACAAGATTTCCCCACTAGGCAATGTTCGCAGGTCAACATTTCAACCTTTGAAACATTGGATAGAAGGCCACGTTTGGCAAGTCTATCCATACGTGTTGGTCCAATATGACCAAGCCTTGCGTGCCAACAAATCACATCAGACTCATAAGTCTTAGAATTTGTAATAAGGAAATTTTCATTACACGAGGAATCATACATTGTACTCATTACAATAAATCCTTTAAATACAAACCCAGTACCAATAAAGGAATTATTACAAAAAAAGTCCACTTTACAATTTTGAAAGGACCAGCTATAACCAAGACCCATCAACACGACCACAGATATAATATTCCTTCGAATATCTGGAGCGAAGAGGACATCATGAAGTAGGAGAGTGCGGCTGTTGTCCAAGACTAGCTTGCAAGTCCCAACGTCTTTCACTTCAACACGAGTGTTGTTTCCTACATAGATCCACTTCGTTCCTTGGGGTATCCGGTGATACTCCACGAAGGACCGTCTGTCCCTTGCTATGTGGTCGGTGGCACCTGAATCAATTATCCAAAATGGATTAGATTCCACAAGAAATATTAAACTAGAAACACATATGTAACTAGTATATTTACAAGTTACCTCGTCACCTCCACTCGTACACGAACGAGCATAGTGACCGAGCTTGTTACACTTGAAGCACTTGATCTTCTTCAAGTCTTTCTTCTTATGCCATTTCTTGTGCCCACCCCTATGTTTGGGTTTCTTGGTAGACTCAGGTTGCTTTTTACGTTCATTTGTGAACTTCGAACGATCTTTCCGTTTCTTTCCCCCATGTGAGGAACTAGCAACCATGTGCACTTCTGCACTTGGCTTGGCAACCGCAAGCCTCTCTTCCTCTAATTCGAGGTGCTTTGAAACGTCGCTGAAGTTCTTGATGCTCTCATTGTGAGTGAGATGCATCTTCATTTGGGCCCACCCATTTGGTAGGGAACGTATGACTGCTTGGATTTGTTGCTCATCAGTGAGCACATGACCTGCGTCCTTTAATTCCGAGATAAGATTCGCCATATGTCGCAGATGTTTCCCCATGGAATGATCTGGACGTTTCTTATATGAATCGAACCTTATAGTTAAGGTGCGAAGTTTGGACACCGATGTGCCACCGAACTTCTCTTCTAGCTTGGACCATATGTCCATGGCTAGGTCACGTTCTCGAAAGATGCACATTATGTCATCAGCCATACTGCTTAATAACGTAATGCGTGCTATCTTGTTCTTCCGAGACCAAGCATCAAAAGCTTCCTTGTCTCGTCTGTGTTGGGCCGTAGTGCCCAACTCGGGTTCAATCATTACGTTCTTTAGAGTTTCGAGCACTTCTTGCTCCTCTAAAACGTATTGTATCTTGATGGACCAAAGTTTGTAATTATCGCCGTTGAGTTTTTCACCTCTGTTTAACTCAGCGACGATATTCTTTGAAGTGGAAGATATTTTACTTTTAAAATGCTGCAAAAGACATAAAACCAAAGGTTTGATCAAAAAACATTGCATTGAAAATTTCTTAAAATATAATTCCCATTTGAAGTGATAATAGAATATCCCATTTGGATAGTTCTAATTTCAACTCCCACTTGGAATGATATTTATAATTTGATAAGTTACTTTCGAAAAATAATGAAGATGTTGTTATAGAATCGAAAAGGTTTCTACGATTCCAATCACCATCTAGAACAATCCTTCAATATTTCCCCCTCACTTATCAAAAAAAATAAAAAGTACTCTTAAAGTACTTTGCAGCGGAAAAGCGTTTTTGAAAACGTAATATTTCAAAACGTATGAAAACGTATTTTTCCAAAAATATATTTCAACATAGTACCCTTATGATACTAGTGAAATATTCGGCAATCCCTGGCCATTGCCGGGTTTAAGCCGCTGCCGTGCCAAGGTCGGATCCCCCCCTTCGTGGAGATTTTTCTGCAAGCAATTGTCGCCGGCTTCCCGTATGGATCCAGGCGCTTCCCCCCTTATAGGATAATTTTGCAGCTAATGACTGCCGTCGGCCCCGTATGGGCTAGCCTTGCAGATGGCCGGGGCCGAAATTACTGACAAGGCCTCCGGCTGAATTGGTCGACCAAAAAACCCGAATTGGTCGACCAATGCCGACCAAGAGTTCTGGCACCCTCCACCCCCAGCCAGGGCCTCTGCCCTGGCCGAGGCTGGCCTAGGGCTGGCCAGTGGCAGCCCTGGCCACTGCCAGGGCCGGCCAGGCCACTGGCCTGGCCTCGGCCAGAGGCCGGCATGGCCTCGGCCAGAGGCCGGCATGGCCTCGGCCTGAGGCCGGCCAGGCCACTCTGGCCTGGCCTGGCCTCGGCCTGAGGCCGGCATGGCCTCGGCCTGAGGCCGGCCAGGCCACTCTGGCCTGGCCTGGCCTCGGCCAGAGGCCGGCCTGGCCCCCTGGCCAGGCCTGGCCTCGGCCAGAGGCCGGCCAGGCCACTCTGGCCAGGCCTGGCCTCGGCCAGAGGCCGGCCAGGCCACTCTGGCCAGGCCTGGCCTCGGCCAGAGGCCGGCCAGGCCCCCTGGCCTGGCCTGGCCTCGGCCAGAGGCCAATCTGGCCTCGGCCAGAGGCCGGCCAGGCCACTCTGGCCTGGCCTGGCCTCGGCCAGAGGCCGGCCAGGCCCCCTGGCCGGGCCTGGCCTTGGCCAGAGGCCGGCCAGGCCCCCTGGCCTGGCCTGGCCTCTGCCAGAGGCTGGCCATGGCCGGCCATGGCCCGGCCATGGCCATTTGGCCATGGCCGGCCTCCCCCATTCACGGGGTTGGCCGCACACCCCCACCGGAGGGGGTGGCCGTGGTGGTGTTCGTTGTCATTGGCCATAGCCAACCCCTGTAGAGAAATGTATGCCCTCATGGCTATTTATCTTGATGAAATATCTTGTTCAATAAATGAAAGTATTCTTTCTGGTAAAGTATTGTCTGAGTTGTTCATTACTCGGATTATTCCCTTGGATTCATAGTTAGGTCACACATGTTTCGAAATGTAGATTACGATTATGAGAAATGTCTGACCTCTAATAGCTTGAATCTTAAAAGTGTTCATGGTCATAGATGTGTCGAGATAAGGGATATCAATGCATGAGACAGACCATTGCGTCCATGTCTGGTTGGTCTCATAACCAAGCGACTTGGTGAAGTCGGAAACAGGACGCAGGCGCTCAGTAAAAGCTGAGTTCACTGAACGACCCAAACAGGGAGTTATTAAATGGTTACACATTAACTAAACTATCATTAATAACTCTAAGTGATAATAGGTAAGTTGGTCCTTAGGACTTGAGATCATTGTATGAAGCTATGTGTGGACAGTGTCACTTAGGTCTAAAGATCTAACTTCGAGGCTAGGCCTGATGAAAGATCTTAGGCTGGGTGACACTCGAAACATTTGAGCTAAGTAGTGATCAACAGAGGATTCGTCTCTTCCGTTAATGGGAAGTTAGTGTCACAGGTCAGTACGGCTCTCGGTAAAACCTTGGCCAAGGTATGTTGTAACTTGTACAACCTGTATGTACCAGAGACCGATGTATACTGACCACTGCTAGCCAATGGGGTTGATAGTATACCATACCCTAGACTAGCCGAGTGACATAGTCATGACGAAGGGACTAAAACTGCGGAAATTATCACAGTCACAGTCAGAGTGATTTCGTCGGCACTTTTGCCTAAACGAACCAATCACGTAATCGATGATCCCGAAACAGGGACGACACCTACTGCTAGTGGTCACTGTCGTCTTGAGACTTCGAGTCTCGGCCTGTAGTAAGGGTCAGGCTGTAGGGTCTCACACCGAGTAACATTCACATCGTAGTAACAGATAGAATGTATAGAGGATATCTTTAGATGTAAAGAGAATATTAAATTCGCAAGTTGGTTGTGAAATTGGAGCATTTGGGAATGGAGGAAATTTCGTATGGAATCCAGAGGATCAAACAGTGTAGGAATCGGAGCTCGGATGAGCCCAGAAACGCAAGAAAGGCAAAAGGGGAAGTGGGATAAAACCCACTTAGCAAAACGGGCGGGGCCCGTTGACCCAGCGGGCACGCCCGCTGGGCACAGCGGGCACGCCCGCTGCCCCAGCGGGCACGCCCGCTGGTGACAGCGGGCTGAGCCCGCGCGGGCGTGCCCTAGCGAGCGAGCCCAGTAGCCTTAGGCGGGCGCGCCCGCTAAGTTTAGCGGGTCGCCCGCCACTTAAGTTATTTTAGGGTTTTTTGTTGAAACCCTTGACGGCTACGAAATTTGGGTTTTTGCTCAACTTTGAGCAATTGTTTGAAGGGTCAAACGAACCCGGATTTCGTCGCCGTTTGTTCCTACGCGTTCACCATCACTAGCTCTTCGAAATGATAACTTGTATCATCTCTAGAGCTCAACGATGAGTGAGGATTAATTGGTTGAAGGTTAAGGCTTTGTGTAAGCTACACTAACCAAAATTGAATTAATCCAAATCCCTCTTCCTAACATTAGTCCCACATTGCTCATGACAAAAGAAGGGGAGCCGGCCTCCTATATAAATAGGTGGGCACTCCCTTCTTTGTTCCTTGCACCAAGAATCTGATTAAGGAGCTCACAAATATTTTGAGCAAACTTAATCTAGACTAAATTTATTCTCTTCTTCTATAAATTTTCCTGTCCTCCCACCGAGTCCTAGCAAGACAACGAGGAGGTCCGAATCTGATTCGGAAGTCTACGACGCGGGTTTACTCAAGTGAAATCTTCTACGGCTAGTGATGGCTTCAGAGGCAAGGTGCGCTATGGGAGCTGATCCAGTCTGCGGCGAGGAGCGATGCAACACGGCTTGGAAGTGCGCTACGGGAGCTGATCCAGTCTGCGGCGAGGAGCGACGCAACACGGCTCGGAAGGCGGCTCAGATCATGGAGCGTAAGACGGTGCGGAACATCTTGCCTGCTCCAGGGCAAGATTCCGGGTGAGTCAATGTCATGTGCAATTAGTTTAAATTAGTAGTTAGAACTTTCTCAAGTTGGTCGGACCCAACTCGAGTCAGTAGATTTCCTGGCTTAGGGAATTTTTCCTTAGGGCTTTATTTATTAAATAGTTTAATAAATTATTTCTTCCGCTGTTTTATTTATTTTGTTCGTCCGACTTAGGACAGATAGTAATAAATTAGCTCTAAGGGACCTTGAAAATCCCTACAGTGGTATCAGAGCCAGATCTACTCTGTTCTATACTGCTTTTTAACTGCATGTTTTAATTATGCGATACTTAGTTTAATGGCGCATTCTTGTTTTATTTTGATGTCACAAGAAAGACTTGCTAGGTTAGCCATTAATTGACTCTTAAACTTTATGTGATAAATTTTAACACCATGCTTAATAAATTTTAAATTGTTTAAAAATTACCTAATGGACGATTAGGTTAGCCATTAATTTCCTCAAACCTTATGTGATAATTTTGAGACACTGCTATGTTTTAAATTGTTTAAATTGCCTATTGGACGATTAGGGTAGCAGCATATATTTTGAATCCTTATAGTTGATAAGGACTTAATAAAAATCGTCTAACAAACCCATAAAATTTTGAATTTTAGGGATCCACTAGTTGATAAGGATTAACTAGTTGTAATTTAAAAAACATTTAGTTGTTGAACGAACATGGAAATGATGACAACACCTTCAATGGATCATGATGTCGGTCAATGTGCTTGGCTAAAGTTTTTGGACCAACCTAGCTAGACTGGGTAACAAGTGGTCCTGGCTTAGTCAATTCCCTGGCCGCGTCCGCTGGACCGCAAGGTGTCGATTCATAACTATGTAAGTCCATCGACTATACCTAAGTCTAATACGATAATAATCTTATTCAAGATAAATCGTAGCCCTCCTTGTTTTAGGAGTTGGTAACTGTAAGAAACATGTTTCGGTTGTTGAGCACACTCAAGCCGTAACAGGTCAATCTTATAGAAACCGATTTCTTGATTGACATCTTAACCTGACTGAAACCGTTGGCTCATCCCTAGAGCTTCAACGTAAGTCTAACCAAGAATGTAGTCTTAAGCTCTGACCCAAACCGGCGTGTCGTGCATACACCGAGCAAAGGGGCAAGTCAGGCTTGACACGAAAACAAGGGTCCGACTAGGCTAGCCATTGTGATCCGGTTGAGCACACTCATGATCACAAATGACTAGGGGTAAAATCGAATAGGGAGTCATATTTTGATATGATCGACAAAGAGTTCGTTTACCTACAGCCGAGTCGAACGACTTGTTGAGCTACACTCAAGGTCGGGTGACTCAAGGTTGTTGGATTCCTGCTCCCATTTAATTTTAATCATGTTTTGGAGAAAAACGATCTGTTTATTAATGGGAGAGTATAATTGGACAAAATCCATTCTAATTATATTTAAAAATATTTTGAACACATGCTAATTAGGAGTTCTAATCTTTGCAGCATGATGAGTAAGATTAATAATATCCGAGATGAGAACTTATTAACTGGTTTTAATATTAATAGTGGCTGGTTTAAGAAGTCTATAGCAGAAAGGGAAAAATTAAGGGAAGTGTATGCCTTAACCTCTAAAATGCAAAGTGTAGTTCTTTCAGTTAATTCTACTGCATGGGTGTTAGACACCGGTGCAGGTTCTCACATTTGTAACCAGTTACAAGGATTGAGAATCAGTAGAAAACTTGTAAAGAATGAGATAATTCTCCAAGTCAGAAACGCATCAAATGTTGATGTTGTAGCCATAGGAGATCTTAGACACACATTAGCTGGTGGAGCTAACTTGCTTTTGAAGCAATGTTACTATATCCCGAATTTCCTATGCAATATTATATCTGTCTCAGCTTTGGCTAAAGATGGTTATAATTTTACTATCAGCGGAAATGTCATGAACATTGCCCTTGATGGTAAGTTGCTAGGATTTGGGACACTCAGCAATGGAATATACACTTTAAGCAATGAGGTGGTATTAAACGTTAATACTAGAAAACGTAAGGAATCTAGTTTTAATGAAATTTATCTTTGGCATTGTAGACTAGGCCATATCGGAGAGAAGAGACTCAGCAAGTTACATAAAGAGGGGCTCTTGGGCCTCTCGAATTATGAGTCATTCGACACTTGCGAGTCTTGCCTCAAAGGTAAGATGGCCAAAACTCCTTTTGCCAGTCAAGGGGAGAGAGTTATCGAACTCTTGGGTCTAGTACATTCCGATGTATGTGGACCCATGTCTACGCTAGCCAAAGGTGGATTTTCATATTTCGTCACGTTTACTGACGACCACTCAAGGTTTGGACATGTGTTCTTGATGAAACATAAGTCCGAAACGTTTGAGCGATTCAAGGAGTATCGTGCCGAAATCGAAAACCATACAGGGAAAAGTATTAAGATTCTTCGATCCGATCGAGGAGGAGAATACTTAGGCCATGAATTCCTTACTTACTTAAAAGAGAATGGGATTCTCTCTCAGGTTACTCCTTACACACCTCAACATAACGGTGTTTCAGAAAGGAGAAACAGGACCTTGTTAGACATGGTTCGGTCTATGTTAAGTGAAGCTGAGTTAACTACTTCCCTCTGGGGCTATGCCCTGGAAACTGCTATATACATTCTAAATAAAGTTCCGTCAAGATCTGTGCATTTGACTCCGTATCAGATATGGACAGGGAAGAAACCCAGCCTCAATCACTTGAAGGTATGGGGTTGTCCTGCTTATGTCAAAAGGCAAAATCCAGACAAACTGGAAGACAGATCTATACTGTGTAAATTTATAGGGTACCCAAGACATTCATTAGGTTATGTCTTTTACCATCCAGAACAACAAAAGATTGTTGTCTCTAGACATGCCACCTTTCTAGAAAAGGAATTCCTTGTGAAGGAATCCACTGGCAAGGTAATTGATTTGAATGAATGCTCGGAGGAAGTACCCACACAGCAACAAGTGTCGGAACCAGTGGGAGAGTCAGAACTTGACATCTCCCAACCAGTCAGTAGGAAGTCAAGTAGGATTCCTCGAGCACCCGAAAGGTACTACGGTTTTCTCGTAGACGGGGGAATCGAGGATAGCATCATAATTGATGATGACCCTATTAACTTCCAGGAAGCCATAAAGAGTATAGACTCTGACAAATGGCTAGATGCAATGAAATCCGAAATAGATTCCATGCACGTAAATAAGGTATGGACCTTAGAAAACATGCCCAAGGGAAATGTTCCCATAGGCTGCAAATGGATCTTCAAGAAGAAGATTGGAGCAGATGGAAAAGTAGAGACGTACAAGGCTAGACTGGTTGCAAAAGGATATCGTCAAATTCTAGGAATAGATTATGACGAAACCTTTTCGCCAGTAGCCATGCACAAGTCTATTCGAATAGTGCTCGCTATTGCTGCCTACTACGACTACGAAATCTGGCAAATGGATGTGAAGACTGCAGTACTAAACGGTGATTTGGAAGAGCAGATTTACATGACTCAGCCAGAAGGCTTCGAAGTCAGTGGGAGCAATGGAAAGGCGTGCAAGCTGCACAGGTCCATTTATGGACTCAAGCAAGCATCAAGAAGTTGGAACATCCGTTTCGACAAAACAGTCAAAGAGTTTGGTTTTGTCAGAAATGAGGATGACCCATGCATCTACAAAAGAACCAGTAATAAAAATTCTTTAGTCATCTTAGTTCTATATGTAGATGACATTCTGATAATAGGCAACGACATAGAGATGTTAAAGTCTGTTAAAAAATGGCTATCAACCAATTTCTCCATGAAGGACTTGGGAGAAGCATCCTACATACTGGGTGTGAAGATCCATAGAGATAGATCTAAGCGGATGCTAGGACTCTCCCAAACCAGGTACATTGAAACCGTGTTAAAACGTTTTAACATGGAAAGCAGTAAGGGTGGTTCATTGCCAGCCAATCATGGGATAGCCCTCACCAAGAAGATGTCTCCACAAACCGACTTGGAAAGGGCAAAGATGACCAAGATCCCATATGCTTCTACTGTGGGATCTATCATGTACTCCATGATTTGTACCAGACCCGATGTCGCTTATGCACTAGGTGTAGTAAGCCGATATCAGTCTAACCCGGGAGAAGAGCACTGGAAAGCAGTCAAGACAATTCTTAAGTACTTAAGAAGAACTAAAGACTTGGTCTTGGTTTATGGAAGTGAACACCTGAATGTTGAAGGGTTCACAGATTCAAGCTTTCAAAGTGATATGGATGATAGCAAATCGATCTCAGGATATGTTTTCACTCTTAACGGAGGAGCAGTCAGTTGGAGGAGTTCCAAACAAGTCACTATTGCAGACTCCACAATGGAAGCCGAATACATAGCGGCCAACGATGCAGCAAAGGAAGCAGTCTGGATGAAGAAGTTCATTAACCAGCTCGGGATGGTTCCTGCCGTTGAAAGTCCAATACCGTTGTATTGCGACAACAATGCAGCCATCAGCCTGGTTCAAGAACCTAGATTCCACAAGAGATCCAGACATATTCTTCGCAAGTATCACCTGATTCGGGAGATAGAGCAGATGAAAGATATAGAACTCCTTAGAGTCTCTTCAGAAGACAACTTAGCAGATCCATTCACGAAGGTGCTGGCACGTGATCGTTTACAGAAACTAGCGTGTAAATATGGTATGAGATACCAAAATAAATAGGCCTGAGTGCAAGTGGGAGATGTAGAGAAATGTATGCCCTCGTGGCTATTTATCTTGATGAAACATCTTGTTCAATAAATGAAAGTATTCTTTCTGGTAAAGTATTGTCTGAGTTGTTCATTACTCGGATTATTCCCTTGGATTCATAGTTAGGTCACACATGTTTCGAAATGTAGATTACGATTATGAGAAATGTCTGACCTCTAATAGCTTGAATCTTAAAAGTGTTCATGGTCATAGATGTGTCGAGATAAGGGATATCAACGTATGAGACAGACCATTGCGTCCATGTCTGGTTGGTCTCATAACCAAGCGACTTGGTTAAGTCGGAAACAGGACGCAGGTGCTCAGTAAAAGCTGAGTTCACTGAACGACCCAAACAGGGAGTTATTAAATGGTTACACATTAACTAAACTATCATTAATAACTCTAAGTGATAATAGGTAAGTTGGTCCTTAGGACTTGAGATCATTGTATGAAGCTATGTGTGGACCGTGTCACTTAGGTCTAAAGATCTAACTTCGAGGCTAGGCCTGATGAAAGATCTTAGGCTGGGTGACACTCGAAACATTTGAGCTAAGTAGTGATCAACAGAGGATTCGTCTCTTCCGTTAATGGGAAGTTAGTGTCACAGGTCAGTACGGCTCTCGGTAAAACCTTGGCCAAGGTATGTTGTAACTTGTACAACCTGTATGTACCAGAGACCGATGTATACTGACCACTGCTAACCAATGGGGTTGATAGTATACCATACCCTAGACTAGCCGAGTGACATAGTCATGACGAAGGGACTAAAACTGCGGAAATTATCACAGTCACAGTCAGAGTGATTTCGTCGGCACTTTTGCCTAAACGAACCAATCACGTAATCGATGATCCCGAAACAGGGACGACACCTACTGCTAGTGGTCACTGTCGTCTTGAGACTTCGAGTCTCGGCCTGTAGTAAGGGTCATGCTGTAGGGTCTCACACCGAGTAACATTCACGTCGTAGTAACAGATAGAATGTATAGAGGATATCATTAGATGTAAAGAGAATATTAAATTCGCAAGTTGGTTGTGAAATTGGAGCATTTGGGAATGGATGAAATTTCGTATGGAATCCAGAGGATCAAACCGTGTAGGAATCGGAGCTTGGATGAGCCCAGAAACGCAAGAAAGGCAAAAGGGGAAGTGGGATAAAACCCACTTAGCAAAACAGGCGGGGCCCGCTGACCCAGCGGGCCCGCCCGCTGGGCGCAGCGGGCGCGGCCCACTGTTGCAGCGGGCCCGCCCGCTGCCCCAGCGGGCACGCCCGCTGGGCCCAGCGGGCGCAGCCCGCTGGTGACAGCGGGCTGAGCCCGCGCGGGCGTGCCCTAGCGGGCGCGCCCAGTAGCCTTAGGTGGGCGCGCCCGCTAAGTTTAGCGGGTCGCCCGCCACTTAAGTTATTTTAGGGTTTTTTGTTGAAACCCTTGACGGCTACGAAATTTGGGTTTTTGCTCAACTTTGAGCAATTGTTTGAAGGGTCAAACGAACCCGGATTTCGTCACCATTTGTTCATACGCGTTCACCATCACTAGCTCTTCGAAATGATAACTTGTATCATCTCTAGAGCTCAACGATGAGTGAGGATTAATTGGTTGAAGGTTAAGGCTTTGTGTAAGCTACACTAACCAAAATTGAATTAATCCAAATCCCTCTTCCTAACATTAGACCCACATTGCTCATGACAAAAGAAGGGGAGCCGGCCTCCTATATAAATAGGTGGGCACTCCCTTCTTTGTTCCTTGCACCAAGTCTCTGATTAAGGAGCTCACGAATATTTTGAGCAAACTTAATCTAGACTAAATTTATTCTCTTCTTCTATAAATTTTCCTGTCCTCTCACCGAGTCCTAGCAAGACAACGAGGAGGTCCGAATCTGATTCGGAAGTCTACGACGCGGGTTTACTCAAGTGAAATCTTCTACGGCTAGTAATGGCTTCGGAGGCAAGGTGCGCTACGGGAGCTGATCCAGTCTGCGGCGAGGAGCGACGCAACACGGCTTGGAAGTGCGCTACGGGAGCTGATCCAGTCTGCGGCGAGGAGCGACGCAACACGGCTCGGAAGGCGGCTCAGATCATGGAGCGCAAGACGGTGCGGAACATCTTGCCTGCTCCAGGGCAAGATTCCGGGTGAGTCAATGTCATGTGCAATTAGTTTAAATTAGTAGTTATAACTTTCTCAAGTTGGTCGGACCCAACTCGAGTCAGTAGATTTCCTGGCTTAGGGAATTTTTCCTTAGGGCTTTATTTATTAAATAGTTTAATAAATTATTTCTTCCGCTGTTTTATTTATTTTGTTCGTCCGACTTAGGACGGATAGTAATAAATTAGCTCTGAGGGACCTTGAAAATCCCTACAACCCCCTCCGCATGGGGAGGGGGAATGCATTGCCTCCATTGCCCATTTGGCTATAGATTTCATGCACCAAAATTCATCTTCCCCGATGGGAATAACACCATCTTCTTCTCCGGGGAAGCACCCGTTCGTCGAGGAAGTAGTTATCCTCCAATGGCCGTGTGCCAAAAAATAACCCACTTCAAAAATTCGTAAACTACGCGCTCCACATGAAGAGAGCGCCAATTCCCTATGAATGGAGACTCAGCATCCATGAAGAGAGCGAGTTTGACGATATGAACGGTTGGTTCTTCCTGTCACGGAGAGTTCCTGCCATATCCGTAATGGTAGGAGACCCTAACGTGAAAAGAACAACCGATGCGTTCTCTCCGTCACGAAGCGTTCCTACCATATCCATAATGGTAGGATACCCATTCGTGAAAAAGACAACGACTCGTTCATAGTTTCGACGGGGCGACGGTCTGACCAGAGCGAATCCGTATGGCTCTGATACCAATGTAGGATCCTGTCAAAACAACGTTAGGATCGATAAATGAAGTTGAGACTTACGCTTGCGTACGCGGTACGGTAATCTCGGAACTTCGCCCTCGGATTCGCCACAACGGTCGATACTTCGTCACGGAGGATCGAAGCAGAGTTTCACCGCCTAAATCTCTAACTAGAAGAGGATTTTAATGGAAGGGAGAAGAAGAACATAAGATGCCTTATGCAAACTTATGGCATGGAAAGTGTGAATGAATGCCTTACCCTTGGGTCCTATTTATAGGCTTTAGGGGTGGTTATTGTAGGAAATAACCAATTATAAGCTTATTAGCCTATATTAGTACATTCATTTATCTTCTTCTTTATCCACTTATCAAGTACCATTTTGCACTTATAAAGTGGCTTTTTCCACTTATTGAGTGGCTTTTTCCACTTATCGAGTGGTCCTTTTCACACGAGAAAAGGTTCCCTTCATGCACGCCTTCGTGCACGCGACATCTGAGGTCCGTATACCCTCATACATCCCCTCATGGGTGTATTTATGTCGTCCATATCCAACACCAAGCTCCTTCGTCGGTCGTAAGTCGAGGGGCAACTCCCCTCGCCAACAAACAAATAAGATCGGTCGTAAGACTGGGGGCAACTCCCCCAGCTGGCCGACCAAACTCCTTCGTCGGTCGTAAGTCAAGCGGTGACTCCCCTCGCAACCGAACGAATCTCGGACCGACAACTTATTGTCACTAGTCGACTCTGTATGTCGGACCAATTTTACAAAAGGAACCACTTCTCCCCCTTACACTACATCTCCCGACCTCCACCTTAACAATGGTAGAGCTGAAAGATGGGGGCAATTGATACGACTATTTTGACCGGGCCCGGAGGAGCCAAGTCAACTACGACCAGTCAACCGGCCTACACGGCATTGGGCTACGGTCCAAGGATCTCACAGGCGGGTCACGCTTCTCCACCCAAGATGAAGGCCCAAAAGACTGTCCACTTCCATAGTGGAGGAAATTATGACCCGACTTAATGGCCATCACTCACCAGCCATCATGGCTCGCCGTATATGGCAACCACCCAATGCCATCACTCCAGCGATCATGGCCCACAAATTATGGCCCGACTTAATAGCCATCACTCACCAGCCATCATGGCTCGACAAATATGTCAACCGCCCAATGCCATCACTCCAGCCATCATGGCCCACTAATTATGGCCCGACTTAATGGCCATCAATCACCAGCCATCATGGCCACCTTTATGGCATCCATCCCCTCATCAAACCGGGTGTAATCAGTGGGGGTCAATACTTCCCACTTGGCACGCCCCCATGAATGACGACAATAATGGCCCATTATCGCGGGGGGCTCGGGTATATGAAGAAGGGAATGCGTCATAGAATGGAGGCCGTATCTTCGTGATCTACAGCAGAGGTATCTCATACCCCCTCTTACACCTTCTTCCACCTAACATATTTCTCATCCATAGCTCGGTCCGAGGACTGGTACTTGGTCTCTCCGCGAACCAAGTCCGATCCCACCGAGCATCTATCAGACCAGATCTGACTTTGGCATCGGAGGAGAATTGGTTGGAACCAAGGTCCGTCCCCCCTGACATGCTCCCTCTCCTATTCAGGTCCAGGAGATCCAGCGGCGCCGAGGCTACCCCTCAACGTCTTCCCGGCCGGAGCCGAGCGCCCTCGTCCCCGAGTCCGCCCATCTCCACCACCAAGAGGTCATCGCTCTGCCGAGGCTACCCTTCGACGAGCCGACACAAGGATCTGCGCGTCCCTCACCGAGTGACTTCGCCTTCAACCGATCTCGGAGGTTGTCGTCCCGCCGAGGCTACCCCTCGGCGCACCAAAGAATGGATTCGCGCCTTCCTGCTCAAGCTAACGTGCCATCGATCGACCCCAAGGGTCATCTCCATCTCACGTGATAGTCACGACATCCAGGCCTCCAGACAATCAACAGGTGGTGAGAAAACACCCATAAATAGCTTTCTTTTTACCGATTACCAGACTTGCGTAGAATTAAACTGAGGATTCTATAGCCTAAACTTATCGTCTAAGAAGTATTTGTAGATCAATGTTCCAGCTCTTCTCAGTTTTACACAATAAATTTTTTTATTTTTTATTTTTTATTTTTTATTTTTATGAGTAAAAGGAGGAAACATCCCACTGGTTCAATTACAATTTTCCCCATAACTTGGTATACTTCATTCTTTCTTTCCTGGTCTTCTGGTTTAAGTCTTCAATAAAAAACCCTATTTCCTTTTTCCAAGTATTCCTCCATATTCAATCAACTCCTAATATTCCAATAATCTAACATTATTCCAATCACATTTAAAAGGTAAAAATAAAAAAAATTATAAAGTGCAGAAATGAAAAGGATGAGAAATAAGGTTGAGTAATAAATGTTTACAGATGTATCCTCCCATGCTAGCCCTAGAATCAGCAGCGACAATCAGGCCCTCTTTGAATATAAATGCAAGTGTCGATGTCCCTTTTGTCAGTTCCGCAATATGAATCGCCTCCCTCTAAAATCCATCAAACTGAAACACTAAATTTGAACAAAATCATCAAGCTTTTACACAGAAATGAAGGGGAAAAGTTACATCGGCAGAGTTGTTTGCAAAGTTGGGGAGCTTGAACGATAGCGATGCCAAGATATCAGAGCGGAGATCATCTACGCCATCTGAATAGTCTAGCATTATTCCAATCACATTTAAAGGGTAAAAAACAAAAAAAAATTGAAAAGTGCAGAAATAAAAAGGATGAGAAATAAATGTATACATATGTATCCTTCCATGTTAGCCTGGGAATCAGCAGTGATAGATGTATCCTCCCTGATATCCAAGACTCAATGGTTCTCCCAAAATCAACCGAGTTAAGCACCAAATTACAGTAGAATAAAGACAGAACTTCGGAATTTTTCCATATTTAAACAACATTATAATTCTTATCCTCACAGCTTGTCTACAACCCTGAAAAGGGATGTGAAAAAAATACAATTAGAGTTTAAACACTGGAAAAATAATTATTTGGAAACATGATTAACATATCTCAAAAGAAAATAACATCGCTAATACTTATTCATGTACTTAAAAATATGCATCCAGAGTTGAAACAATATACTTCAACTATATAGAAGAATATAAAATGGCAATTTTTGGGCCTACCTAAGGGCTAGAGAGATTCTGCTTAAATTAAAGCACACCCAAGCTCCTATGTGAGGGCAACTGCTTCTCTTCATTGGCACCTGCATGAAAAAAACCCACACCACCAGTTCGACGAAATTCCACAAAGAGAAGGCTTCAGTATTTCAGCAAGCTTCTTTGATTCATCATGCTTTGCCATTAAATCCTCCTCCACCCACCCTCTCTGTCCCTCTCTCTCTCTAAAGGGAGTCAAAAAATTTTCAAAAATATTCAAATTAAATTTCCAAACTTTTCCTAACCGTAATTAACAAAAAATGCAATTTTTGGCGTGCATCAAATCGAAAAATTGATCGGATCAGATCCCCCATCACCTTTTGCAAAAAACCACTGCATAACTCCAAGATGATAGGGAACAACAACCAGTAACCAACAACCAGATGAGTATTGTTATCAGATGCAATCTTTACAAGCCCAAAATCTGTAACCTGCAAATCGCATGCATTGTTATAACATAAACCTTCATTATACACCTATATTATATGAAATATTTTCTCAAATGAACATAATTTGCATAACAAAAAGAATCATAATCTAAATGATAAATCTAATCATAACAAAAATGAGCATATGTAGTATAAAGGAAGCACACCAAATGAACAAAAATAGAACATGATAGTAAATTATTCTAAGTGTCATATGGCAGCATCGTCATACCAGGGGAAGAATGGGACTTAAATATGCACTGATAAACCAACACGTTATAAAAATAATAATTAAACAATAAAAAAGTGATGTCGGTTCGTTTAAGTTGGGATCAATATTAGTTTATGATTAATTGCCATTGTAACTGTTAATCCTACTATTCATACATTAGTTCTTTGTACACAAAAGAGCAGAGCTCGCTAATTATGTTAGAATAAGCTCAAAAGGTGATCAACTCCGTTCAAACCACAAAAAATAATAATTTAGATAAAAGAGTAATTCACATATGAAGAATAATAATTCCCATCTTCTAGCTTCACTGGTACAAGCATAAATCATGAATCAAATTACATTGACTGTAGAAATCGATAATGGTTACGATCATACCTTTCTTTGTGACGAAACTATGGGCATCTGATATCATATCATGGGTTGCTTTAAACATAGCTCTATTGTATCACTATCCTGGATAATGCAGGACTGCTATCAAGTATCCGCTCACGCATTGATCAATAGAATAAAAGGACTGCCTGTTAAGCTTCTCACATTCCCAACTTATAAAACAATTTCCACTGCCCATAAATTCTTGAAGTAAGTATCCGCTCACGCGATTTTTTCCCAACTGTTGTTTGTTAGGGTCCATATTTATGCAAAGATTGTATACAAACAGGACAACAGACATCAAATCATGTGGTGGAGATATACGTGCTTTAGAAAGAATCACATTTACATAGTATCTGCTGCAATTGTCATTTGTTAACTTGATACGCATAAGTACATTAAATATAAATGAAGAAAGCAGTGTCCTAGAGGCCCGTTCAAAAAATAAATTGCATGGTCAACATCTTAACGATAAACCATAAGCTGTTCAACCATCAGATTCAATTCTACACTCAATATCCGTTAGATACATGAATTAAATAAACAGATTTCATCATTTCATTCTATATGAATTCATAGAGCATCTAAGCCTAAAAAAGATGTCTGTGGTTAATTACCTCATGTAAGTATGATAGCTCATGTAAGTATGACTTGCATAATCAATTTCCACATCAGGTTCCAAAAATAAATTTCCACATCAGATTCCAAATAAAATACAACAATTGGTTCTCCGATATTAAATCCATCGCAAAGATAAAAGGACGTGGCTTGCAGAAAAAAGAAGATAGGCTCGTACCTTTAAGAAATTTTTTAGCCTTAACCTCAATGAAAGTAAACATCAATGTTGCTTGCATACCTCTCCATCCGGTGAAAAACTCAAAGCCGATATTGCTGAAGCCATCTTTTATTTATATGCTCCTTCAAGAAAATTTGGAAGGCCCAGCAGTCCACTTGTATTGCCCATCTCGTGGGAGAGATGTGGATGGATTTTGGTTGTCGAGGTTTAATTGCTCTGGTAAGATTAAAAACGATTATGATAATAACCAAATCACCAGTATGGCGATTTTTCTAGGTCCTAATCCAGCCTTTTCACCTGGGTCAGCAGAGTCCGAGCACCACTGCTCGAAAAAACACACGACAAATAATAAAGGACCCAGCACCGCAGTAAATTATTCTAGGTCATAACCCCTACTTCACGGATTGTGCATGATTTGATCTTCATGCCACAAATCTGATAAGCTTTAGAAAAGTGATTTCCAGGACTATAATTACAAATAAGAACTGAACTATCACAAACTAATGGATGTAAATCTTGGGTGCTTAATTTCTAACAAAGTGATCCAAGAAACACATCCGCAGTTAGAACTAAGATGTTCAACTTCAGTGTACCAAGAATTCTATAATACATCCAGAAATTTATCTTAAGGCTTAAGCTTTGCATCTTTCGCATCTTTTTTGTACATAAGCTTTATTCGTTATAATATTGAAATCTAAAAGTAAACACATTTTCCTGTCAATTCCTGTCAATTTCAACATTTGCTCATCTCCAATGTTTCCAAATTTTAGCCCAATAAAAAGCAACACCATTCAAAGAATGTAAAGACATAGTAGATCATACAAAAGCCAGACTTTAAAGTTTTTAAATAAAACAAATATAATTTGAAGTTTTGGAAAAAACCATCTTTTTGAGCTTTTTCAGTAAATTACCTGCTTTCACCCATACTAGTACTCAAATCAAACACATTAATCATTCCTATACACATGTCGGAAGTGATTTTTGCAGATCATCTCCCATTTACCATTCGATCCATTCATATCTCCCCGGAAATAAAAATTTTTAAGCAAAAAAAAAAGAAATTGATGAAAAAAAATTAGATTTTTCCTTATATACAATCGCCTGTAAGAAGAAAAATAGAAAACTACCAGTTTTAAAATCAGAAGAAAGATCACACATTTATGACCGAACAACTGGCATCATTGTTAAAGCCTGGGATCAATGCAGACTATTTCAAAAATTTGTGATTTTTTTATTTTTGCCCTTTGATTGCTTCCTAAAAATAGGTTTCACCTAAAACCAAAATAAATGCAGATCATACAAAAGCCATCACTTTAAAATTTTGAATAAAACAAACATGATTTGAAGTTTTAGAAAATACCATCTCTATGAGTTTTATCACTGAGCTGCCTGCTTCCACCCATGCCAGTACTCAAATCAAACACATTAATCATTCCTCTTGCACATACTAGAAATGACTTTTTGAAGATCACCTCCCTTTTTACTCTACGGTCCATTCATTTCTCACATGAAATAAAATTTTAAAGCAAAAAAAGAAGAAATCGATGAAAAATATTACATTTTTCCTTGCCACAATCTCCTGTAAGTTAAAAACCAACAAATTAACAGTTTTAAAATCAGAAGAAAGAACATGCATTTATGACCGAACAATTGGCATCATTGTTAAAGCCTAGGATCAATCCAGAATACTGCAGAAAGTTTGTTTTTTCTTTCTGTTTGCCCTTTGATTGCTTCCTAAAATGGGTTTCATATAAAACCTGAAATAAATGCAGATCATACAAAAGCCATCACTGTAAATTTTTTGAATAAAACAAACAGAATTGAAGTTGTGGAAAATACCATCTCTATGAGCTTTATCTGTGTGCTGCCTACTTCCACCCATGCCAATACTCAAATCAAACACATTAATCATTCCTCTTGTACAACTTGGAAATGATTTTTATAGATCATCTCCTTTTTACTCTTCGATCCATTCATTTCTTACCTAAAATTAAAAAAAGAAATTGATGAAAAAATTAGATGTTTCCTTATCATAATCTCATATAAGAAGAAACCAAAAAATTACCATTTTTAAAATCAGAAGAAAGATCAAGCATAAAACCCAGACTTTTTCATAAAGTTGTGATTTTTTTATTCTTTTTGCCCTTTGATTGCTTCCTAAAAATGGGCTTCACAAAAAACCCAAAACAAAAGCGCTAACAAAATCCCTTCTCGAAATTTAAAAAATTAAAGATTAACCCATGTTTACCCATTACAATTAATCGTAAAATGACCAACCATTGGGCAAAATTAAATTATTGCATCTAAGTTCATCAAAGGGCACCTTTTTCACCCAGGACCAAGCACAACAATGATAATACAATATATTCTATGCAATTTTTCCGCCAAAAATGTTAACTTTGGGGTTTTAATTATATTCATGCTCTTTAATGAACCGACTCCACAATTGACAACATTACCTAGGAACCAATCACCAAAGCCAAAATAGATTTACTTGTTAATTTAGACTAAAATTGAAGCTCACATTCGCAATGAGAGGAGATGGAGACATACTTGTTGATTTAGCCAAAATAGATCTGATATGGACTAAACTTAAGTTATTTGGTTGATCTGCAATGGCACCGTTAAAAAATATTGAGAGGGGGTGCATGTGAAAAATATTGTTAGCATTGCAGTTCAAGCGGCAAACCCTGAGCCATATGGAGAAGGAGGTTTAATCACAGGTCTTCCCAGTCCCTGTTTTTTCCCGGCCAATCATATCACGTCCCTGCATTGCTGGTTCGAGAACAGCTCTCTATACAATAACCAAAGGGCAAACATCAATTAGCATACTTCCAGTGGCAATTTATTGATCAACAAAAAACATGGATAATGATTATGGATCAAATGAAGCCCATTGTTGAAAAGAGCTCCACTTAAGACAATCTATATTTTCAAAGGCTACTCAAACTATCTGCAAAAATGATTAAAAAGCATGAATATCGTGAGAAAATGCTTACAACAAAAATATCCAGTTCATATGAATACAATGCAAATGGGAACAACGATTAAATTATGCAATGATTAAATATAAATGTCAGGCATAATTAAGCATTGTCATTCGCCATGATGAACCCGAATAGGTAACCTATAGAATCAAAATGGAATGGTTAGATTGAAGAAATGAAGAAGTGATATTTATGGGATTGAAGCAAAAAATTTGGTATGACGGTCATAAGATGTTTTTTAACACAATGGAGATTTGTTCTAGCTGTGAGTCTAATACTTCCTAATCCTCGTGAAACCAAGTTTTACATTATCTAGTTCTCATGCAGATTCATGTAACCATAAATTAGTTCAATATACAAAACTTTCGAAATGGCAAACAGAGTAAAAAATGATGATGATCTCCTCGAAAAAATAAAAATTTATATAATTCCATCTATAATTGGAATACACATTTAAAAAATTCCTAAATTACACAAACAATTTAGACCATGCTCATCAGCCAATATGCTGCATCAACCAAAATTAAGCCAATTATATAAAGGTTGAAGCGACAAATGGAAAAGACTCACAGATCATAAATTAAATATGATTACAGTAAAAATACTTACCGCCATACGAAGCTTCTTGATCAATGCCATTGGCCTTCGCTTAAATCCCCGCTGAAACCGACGTCGACCCAAAAACCAAACAATGACATTAAGTCCGTTCAGCGATCCGGGCCCTAATTATTTGGGTCAGAATCGATAGAATGATCCAAATGCAATACATGCCATCTCTGAGCACGAGCGTGGAAGAGCTCACCACCTGCTACGATGAAGATTGGGCCCACTTGCTAGAAGCGTTAGCGGCGGCTGCGAGGTTAATGATGGTGGTCTGCCAGTTGCAAAACGCTGCTCCATCCATGGGTACTCCTCTTCTTGAGCTAACAATTTGTTGTTGGCCGGCTGTGAAGGCTTGCGAGCGCTCTCTGGCTGTGAAGAGAGGTTGAGGGTTTGAGGGTTTGAGGGGTTGAGCACGCTCTAGCAGTGAGGGGTTGAGGGTGCTACGAATGATTTGAGGCAAAATATTGAGATTTCCCCCAAAAGTTTAAGTTTACCCCCAAAATGTATGTTACCCAACGTAACTGAGCTGTGGCAAAGGTTTTTGTGTTTTATTTTGTTTATTCAAAAACCCAATTAGTTCCCCCCCCCAAAATTTCAAACTTCCACCCAAAATTTCTCCCTCCAATAAAATGTCATCTCAAACATTAAATTCTCTTCTCCCAATTTCGCTTATCCAATTTCTCTTATCTTAACCAAAGTCTCTTATCCAAATTGTATTAACAAACCATTGTTTTACCCAATTTATCATCTCTTATCCAACTCTTATCCAACTCTTATCCAATAACCCATGATAACATCCATGTTTTATAATATAGATAGCTATATGTGTATCCAGGTATTTACACACACAAACACACACAAACACACACATACGGCTACATACTTGTGTGTGTGTGTGTGTGTGTGTGTGTGTGTGTGTGTATGCAGAGCATGAGTGGGTGGGTGTCATATCACTGGTGATGGTGTCGAGAATACGTGGAGGTACCCTTTGGGTATATGTGTGTACATATAAGTATGTATGTTGTATGTGTGTTTATGCCCTTCTGTCTTATGGTGTGTAGGACATGCAGAATGTATAGTGTGGTTTCTAATATGTATAGTGTGTCATATATGTATCATGTATTACGTCTATGTGTGTGTACAAATGGATATATAGTTGTGTAAATAATTGTGTGTATGTTTGTGCATGCATAAGACTATGTGATGTATGTGTGTGTATATATACATATTGAATGTGTATGCTCGTATGTAGATATGTATGAATATTATGGGGTGTTATATGTATATTTGTAGTATATGCACACAGTGGTGTGTGTGCATCAAGATTGATAGTAAGATGTATAGAGTGTAATAACTATGTAGAGTTATTTATATTTCGTGGGTAGGGAGACCATTAGATATATCCAACCTTCGGTCAGACCCTTAGCCAAGAAAGTCCGAGGACAAACTTTATTTTAAGGTGTGTAGGTTGTAATGTCCCTAAGTGTGAAATACTAGGATGTATGTATAACACGTATTGGATTATAGCTTGAATGTGTGTAGAGTATCTTGAAGTGAATGTATTTCCTCATGTGTTGGTGTATATACAAATGGTAGTGTATCTATTTAGACGTGTATGAATCATTTGGATCTTAGTGTACATGTGTTGTGCTATTGTATGCCTCTTTGTGTTGGATTTGTATTGGATAACTATGTGCAATTGTGTTGTGCATATAAGTGTAGTATATGTGTATGTATGCGTAGTGTATATTTATCTATACATGTATGTGTGTGTGTGTGTGTGTGTGTATATGAGTTCAATCCCTTTGTAATTAACACTCCAAGATGGAGGATATTTATATGGGATGTTTTGGATGGCACGATGTGTAATTATACATCCAAGTTTAGGGGCATTTTATAGGCAAGGGTATTTGGATCATTTCCTTGGTATGGCATCCTATAAAGAGACTTTTACCTATGACTCATAGAAGAAGAGAGAAATGTAGAAGAGAATAGAAAAAGAGAAAAAAATATTCTAGAGACCCTTCTTTATTTCTTTTCCTTCTTGCTTTTCTTCTGTTTTTCTTCTCATTTTCATGTTTCCTCCTACCCTCTCCCTACCTTTGCTTGCCGAACCCCATGGTGACCTCTCTCCCTTCAATTGCTATCCTAAAATTCATTATCTCCTTCCCTTTATGGACATGTTGGTAGTTTGAAGTGTGTGGGTGCTGTTTGGAGCTTGGAAATGGTGATTATTTGAGCAAGTTGCCATATTTTGAGGCTTGGAGCTAGGAGGAGGGAATCATAGAGAGGATGCTTGGATGCTAGGGAAGCTTGGATCTTTAGATAGGATCCTATGTTTTATGGGGAATTATTCATTTATTCTCCTTATATGTCAACTAATGTCATTCTGAAACATTTCAGTTACTGCCTCTATTTCATTTGAGTATATCTTGAAGTATAGACCTCCAAAATGACAAATTAATATAATTTGGAAAGCTTATCAAGTTAGTTTCAAATTTCATGTAGAGATTGACCCTAAATTCTGGCTGAAACTAGGCTTAAATTGATATTATGTAACATAGTGTCAGAATCTGCCAGAATCTGCACACTGTCACAAAAAATGGTAAAAATCCCATTGTAGTAATCCAAACCTGATGATTTTGGTCAATTTGGAAATCTAACTTCAATATCTACAACTTTTATGTTTTACACTCACTGAGACTCTGACTGTAAGTTAATAGAAACAAAATCATCTCAATAACAGACAGATCTTTAAGGCTCAACAATTTTGTTTAAAAACATATTTTGTACCCTGTGGGGTTTAATCCATATAAATTAGCATACTTGCTCTAAATTTATGATATTTGATATCTGAGAAGAAAACTTCATTATCTATAATTTTCATTTAAGAAATTTTAGCAAATTTATAAAGGAAATGGATGATATCTGCCATTGTTCTTGAATGTTTACATTTTACCTGCAAGCTGAAATGTTAAAGTGAAGTTCTAAACTATGTATTGCTGTTAATTTGTGTTGGAGGAGGGTACATGCATGGCATGGCATGAAGTGATGATGTTGTGATGGAATTTGCAATGGGCATGTCACTTAAGTGCATGACCCTTTTGTTGTTAATGAAAGAAATGGTGGAAGGGTGTCCATGCCTCACATGCCACTACTAAGATATGCATGTGTGAATGTTCTAAACTTCTTTACGTTATCTTCTTAGAACCTTTCATACATAGTCACTATTATGCACATTTGCTCTTGATGCATATTTACGTTTATGTCATACTTGTAAAATTGCATAAACAATAATTGTTGAACAACTAATCTCTTGGGATGTTTCATTCCTCTCTAAGGAGGGTGACCTCCCAAGTTAGGATTTGGGGGAAAATCTGAATAAGTGTAGCCATGAGGACTGGACTATGATAGTTGGATTAAATGTGGAGATTATTATAACCCCATGGGGAAATGTTCTGATATATGGTGACATGATTCGTGATGTGGTGAGACTAAGAAGTTGGAGTACATCTCACTCCTGCCAGGATGGGGGAGTTCAAGAGGTCCCGTTAAAGTTAATTAGTGATGTGTACCACTGGCGGGGTAGTTTAAGTGCCACCCCCCACCTTTTGGTGAGTTCCAGTCCCGTATGTCATACATTTACCCAGATTTCCAAATAACTATCAACGATTGAAGATGCTTAAATTACCATAACACGCTAGTAATTATTTTCTTTACTTGTTATAGTTGTAGTTGTTCTTCGGCTCTCTTTTGTCCACAAATGTGTTATGTTCCCCTATGTACATGGGCGGACCCATGTAGGAGTTGGGGTGGGGGGCGCCCCTTCAAAATTTACAGCCCCAGCCCCCCCTCAAAATTTACATTTCTAGTAGGGCTGAAATGTAATGATAAGTAAATAAATTTAATTCTCAACACATTTATTTGTTTGGCGGGGTGGTTGTGCGTTCTCTCCCCATGCAACAGGTCGTATGTTCGATCCTCCTTATTCTTGAGTGTTTTTATTACAAAATATGCCGATAAGAGTGTGTATTTTTATAACAAAATAAGCCTTATAATTGAGTGTTTTTATAACAAAATAACCATTATAAGAGAGTGGTTTTTTTATTGAGAATGATGATAATCAAGTATTTGTTTTATTGATTCATTGGAATGGAGATAATTACGTTTCTATTATAAACTAAAGGCTCAACTGTTTAGACCATCAAAACATGAGGTCTACTTAACGCATGTTCGATGAACTTTATTATGGGACATAATAATCAGTTAGGCGAGTTGGTGGATGGTCGTGATGAAAGCCAGAGCCAAGGCCTAGTTGCACTCATCCTCCTCTTATGAGAGATCGAGTGTTCGATGCTGTCTGATGTACCCAAAAAAAGTTATTGCTTTACACATAAATGTGGTAAAGGGTGAACAAAATTAATCGTCTGCAACTACACTTGTCGTAGCTTACGCTGGACCTTTTTTTGAATTCACTAATGACTTGAGGTGAACCTACAAGAACAAGGTTACGAGAAACTAACGTCAGCATAAGCATACATAAAGAAACTTGGTGTTAAAATTAATTGACGTAATATAACAAATTATGTAATATAACATAATAAACCTTATAATGTATTATGGTTATCATCATTCTTGTTACAAATAATGTAATATAACACAATAATGTAATATAACAATTTTTAGATTTTTAGATTCTCGTTTGACGCTATGTGAGGTTTTTTCCCTATGTTTAATTGTAGCATAGCGGAGTCAGCACTCAGCATCTGATTGAGAAAATAAAAACGTCTAAACAAAAATATATCTTAGTTTAAGCTTAAATTCTCACACAAGTCATTGTAAAATAGAGAAGTGTCTGATCACACAAGTAAACGTTTTGATCTCTATGAGAGTTTTTAAATTGTCAGGGTTAACTTAATTTACCTAAAATGTTTAGTTACCAAACACGCTTCTCCCATCAACTTAAATTTAAAAAATTAATTAGTTCTTGGCAAGTACCAATGATTATATTTTTAAATTTTTGTTCTTTTGCAAATTACCAATGTAATCAGCGTCAGTTTCTCGTTTATATCTTCGTTAATATGTGAACGATTTTGTGTTTAATAAATACATGGGAAAATTTTCTGCGTATTTAAAGTAATTCGGTTTGAATATTCCTAACTTATTTTTGGTCTCATGTAATTAAAACTTGTTTTTGTTTTCGGCTTTCTTATTCGATCCCTCACACATATGTTGCATCGGGACTGAGCAATGAGTTTCATATCTACTTTGTGGTCCACTTCATCATTTCGAATATACTTAAACGTAATGGAAAAACATCTCCTTTATCTCTTTGAACTCGTCGACTTGAACACCATCGCATCTATGTACTTTACAAATGCAGTTTGTGTGCCTTCTTGCAAGGTCACCCACCCCCGTCAGTCATCTAATCCTGGTTCCGCCCTTGCCTATGTATACATTCACGTTTTATTCCCCATCGTGCCACTCTTATAGCTTTTATGTTTCCTAATTACGTTTCATCCAAAATAATTCCATGTGATGTCTCACTTTGTAGTATTATGTTTCCTTTTTATAAGTTACTTTCAAAACGTCAAATAGTGTCATTTGCATGCATTATTGAATAATATGCCATAAATAATGGAGATCCTACTAGACACGCTTTGACATGCCCTCCCACATTTTCCACAGGTTGTAGCAGGCGCAACAGAGTGTGCCATGGAGTTGGAGGTTGGAGTTGACTTGTGGGAGTAGCCATGGAGATTGGTGCTTAGAGTTGGATGCTTAGGTAGCCTTACAGAGTAGAGTTGTACTTCGGCTTAGAGTTGTACATATATATGACAGTTGTACTTGAACTAATGTAATACAAGGATGATTATTGTCTTGTGTTTTTTTGTTTGTAGCATTACATGTACTATCCCAGCATGTGCGTAGTGGCATGCATCACTGTGTTGTATACTCTCTTTTCAATCTCGTCCATTCTCTTTCTTCATCACCTCCACCTCTTTAGGAATACTTGGGACAGTTTCGAAAATCCCGGGTATCCTGGGAGCAGGGTGTGACAGGTTTCATTATCAAGGTAAAACCACTATTGCACTGGTTGATGAGGAGATCTAAGATCTTTCTGAATTTTTGGAGAGGATATCGCGTAAGAATATCTGTGCAAATGAATGATTTTTGTTCATCAGATTTAATTATGAATTCTGTATTTTTCTAAGTATTTGCGCAAGGATTAATTTTTGGGTAAATGACTGGAAAATACCCTAACGTTTCAGCGTTTCTCACAAATATACACTATCGTTCATTTTGGGACACATTGGTTCAAACGTTTGGCAAAAATTGACAACGTTGTACCATTTTTGGGTTTGCCGTCAGAGAAGGTCTTCAAAATACCCTAACGTCTCAGATTTTCTCACAAAAATACCCTAACGTTTCAGCGTTTCTCATAAAAAAATACCTTATCGTTAGGGTATTCTTATGAGAAACGCTGAAACGTTAGGGTATTTTTGTGAGAAACGCTGAAATGTTAGGGTATTTTTCCGAGAAAATCTGAAACGTTAGGGTATTTTGAAGACCTTTTCTGACGGCAAACTCAAAAAGGGTACAACGTTGTCAATTTTTGTCAAAGGTTTGGACCAATGTGTCCCAAAATGAACGATAGGGTATATTTGTGAGAAATGCTGAAACGTTAGGGTATTTTCCAGTCATTTACCCTTAATTTCTTTGAAATTTCCCGCTTCCTCCTTTCTAATTTGATTAGAATTCCTAGATATGTAGACTTATAGTGATATGAGAGTCCATTTACAGATTCATATTTTATACTATTAAAATAAATAAATTGCTAAATTATTAAATTTTTCATTACAATTTTTAATGTATAAAATTTTAAATTGTAATATTAATAAAAATTAATCTATGTTGCAATTTTAAAATTTTAATTTACATATGATGAATTAATCAAAGAAGCAGTGCCCAATATGCCTCTTGAAAGATCAGAAGTAATTATTAATTATACGTACACATAAAGACTCAAACATGACAATGGTATGATAATATAATATGATGACAATGCATCGGTTGTCATTAATCAAGAATGAAATCCAAAAGGAACTCGATGGTTCGATCGCTTAGGAATTGAAAGAGTTGAATTTTACTATAATAGTTTCATTAGCTCCCGAGGTATTATAAATCCCCGTAGTAGAAACTATGAGATAGTAGGATATCTGAAATAGATCAAATTATACGATTGTATCTCACACATATACTTTTAAGAATTTCATCATTAATTTATCAAATAATAAAATATAAATAATATATGATATATAGGAGGCACCGATAATTATAGTTTGTCATGGGTAGGGTCGCCAATATAATTTATTTTATGAGAAATGCTAACATGGATAAAAACGAAACGGTCTTGTTATTGGATAACAAAATTTATGTAAATTAATTCTAGAATAACTTATGTGATAAATTAGGTAATTAAAATAATTTGAAATTGTTCCAAATAAAATTTTTAATTTACGTGTTTGATTGTAAATCAATTCCATGCACTAAAATTAATTTAAATGCAAGCTAAAATTTTATGTGATGAAACTAATACGTAAAATAATTTCAAATCTGTGTAGAATTACTTAGTAGAGCTTTAATATTGTTCCATACTTAAATTGTTACATAATAACATGCTTGCCTGTAATATTTAAATTATTTTTATGACAATAATTAGTTTATGTGTATAATAATTATAAGTATCAGGTAGTCTAGCAGTGTCGACTATTGCCATATGATCCCAATAAATATTCAAATTTTTAAATATGATTAGTGTTTTCAAGTTGAATTTAAATTAGTTTAAATTTAAAAACAAATTAAGTGGATTAATTAGTATATTAGAAAATCCTAGATTTTAATTGGAATGTATAGTAGTCTTGTTGAGAACATTGGATTTTAATTTTACCTTCTTTATTGGTATCTTAGAAAGGCTTTTTTAGAGAGATTATATAATTAAGGAACGTGACTAGTTGATTTAAGCACACAAAAGCTCCCTCTCATTTACTGCTGGCCTAGCTAATTAATTAACATAAATTTTAAGTTTAGATGTAATTTTCATGGTTTAGTTTTTTTCCAATAAAATTACGTCCATTACATTTTAAATTATATTAAGAATTTTTTAGTCCTTCGTTATTTAAAAATGTCTGATCATGAGAATATCAAGATAGGCCATTGATATTTTGGATGGATCATTATGCACTATATGTATCATTAAGATGGTAATGGCTAGTCTCGTAGCTATTTGATTTGCTTAAGCCCAATTTAGAATGTTATTGGTCTGAATATCAAGACATGACATTGATATTCTAGATAGACCAGTATACATTTATATTTACCATTGAGATGGTAATGGCTGGTCTCATATCCATTCTGTGTGAAGACATCATAAGACAGTGTAAATGTGTTTGTTTGAGAAAAAAATTCATATAACGACTTACTAAGAAGCTTATATAGGGTAACATACCGTTGCTGTTAATAGAAGCTCTTAAATGATGGCTGGTACTGGTTAGTCATTAGACTTTAGATGCGTTAAAGAATCTTGCACATGGAAGGACTACACCTTATCATTAACTAACCTATGACGATACATTTATTACTAGAACTCAATGGTTATGGTCAAAACTGAGTGAAAAGATGTGGTAGCTTAGATAGGATTTGTTTCCTTCGGTATGAGAGGTTAGTATCGTTGGAAGTTGGTACGGATCCATAATAAATTCTCAGCCAAGATTGAATAGAGTTACTTATTAGAGTAATAAGTTTGTAACGCCCCGCTCCCCAGGATACCCGGGAAGTATGAATCCATCCCATGTTACCCCAGAGTGGCGAGTGTTACAAAGAGAAATACGAAATAAACCAAAAGAACCAGCATGCCGCTGTACACGTGCTGGGAAGTATGCGTCATACTTCAACCAAAAGTCAACACAGACAACACATGAACAAAAGAGAATTAATTAAAAGACAATAATGGAAACTCATAGATTTTTATTTATACATCATCAATATTACATCATATCTTTCTTTACAGTATCGTCATGTACAAAACCTTATATACATCACCTTCCACTCTCACCAAACAAACCCCAAAAGGTACAATGCTCTCTCACTCTCATCTCACTCACCAACCCCATTCTCAAGTACACAACTTTCACGTAAGCTTCATTACTCCAATTCCCTGACACGACTCCTGCTATTAAACCAGACCAGAAACCACAATGTGGGACACATCACAGTGTGACCCAGTAGGAAACCTAACTACCCTAGGTATGGACCAGTCTCAGGGTTGCTCTACACTACGAAGGTCTAACTAATTGTGACAATCATAACTTCAGACAAATGCATAAAGTAAGGCAAAACTTCATAAGCATAAGCATGTACTGAAAGAAAGAACTGCATAAAGTAAAACAGGTAATACTACATGTACTGAGCATAAATGAAAATACTACCGAACTGATATGCATAAAGGAAACAGACATGTAATGAATGAACAATCCATAGACAATGAATTAAGGGAACTTCTTTTGAACATTTCTCTTCAAAGACTTTTAAGTTATAAATGTGATTTGGAAACCCGAGTAAATCGTAGGACCTTAAGGAGCCGGACTTCACCCAGGGTGGGTGAAAAGTTGTACCTCAACCAACGACACGGGTACTGGAGGGGCGTCTCGTAACTCCTCCTAACGGAAGTAAGACAAATCTCGGTTTTTCATGGGACAAACGGAGAAAACCATCAATTACCGCAAGGTGCATCACGAGTACACCACCGGCCTCGCTAACTCTAGTCAACTCCCCCTTACGGAAGTGACAAAGCGAGTGAGAAATATATCATCTGTCTGCTCCTTAACTCATATAATTTACCCGTGTTTTCCCCAAACCCGTATCTGGAGTCTCACCCCTTTTAGAATGGATCGAGAGCTGCAGACATTATCTCTCTGTCTCAGTATTAGTTTATGAATCAATTTCTCATTTCTATCATTTTGACGGTCTCAATTACCGCATTCACATCTTTTCATTTATTTCATCATTATGCTGCTGTCGTGTTTAAACGAACATCGCATCAACAATTTCGTAAAGAGGAGTACCACAATACTTCATCTCTATCATTAGTACATTAATGCACAGAATAAAATACTATCACTTCCTCCACATTTAACAACATAAAATGAACATTACATGGGGCATAACACTTTAGCATGACTATTAACATGAGCATCTTTTTAAGAAAATTGTGTGAAACATAATTTAAGTTCCAAGCATGATATTAAAGCTCCTTAAGAATGGTGCTACTAACATAATCACATCAGAAATTCTACTAACATAATCTACCCATTGTTTTGAAGAATAAAGGATAACATGCGTAGCGTATGTTTTCTGGAAACAGCAGGACATTCAGCTTCAGAGGCTGTTTTCTCCAAACTTTTAAACTAAACATATTTTTAACTCCCATTGGAAGTTGTAGATATTGTAGTGCTGAATTCACTTATAAAATTTCATGAGAGAGATGAACTAGGTGATTTATGGTGAATTGTTTGGTGAGACATATCAAAACTGTTTTTCAGACAGATTCTAAGAGCTGTAAAGATTGGTAATTTAAGTCAGGTTTTAGTTAGAATCTCGAAAATATGCACTAGGTGGAAGTTGTAGAACAGGTTGTTATCTTTTCAACGTGACCAAAAAGACCAATTTTTATGGAATGTGCAGTGACTTATATCTTTGTCCAGACTGGATAAAAAGCAGACATATTGCAAAGAGAGAATTATAATCCCTATTTACAATACGAATTAACAAAACTGCTCAGCATAAAAGTTAGAGATAATAGTCCAATCTGTTAGCCATAAAATTTTCAGTCTTGTAACATTTCTAGATTAAGATATCTAAACTAAACAATGAGCATGACAATCTGTTTCAAATTCCAGCAATATCAAAATGGACCAAGATGGAGATGAAATTCTACACAATTCTAAAACTAGCACCTAACTAGGAACCTTAGATAATCCTACCTTTTAATGTCCTTCAACAAACACTTTAGCCCTTCTTCTCCTTGTAGACTCCAACCTTTTTCTCTTCTTCTTAAACTCCTCCTTCAAATATTATTTGGAGTATGCTGTTAGTTTTGGTCTTGGTGAGTGAAGGATTTTGTAGTAGGTGTGCATATTTTTATGGACGAAATTTCAATGGAGGTTAGATTTGGTGGTGAAAGGGGAGGAGATGGTGGCGGAGCGGTGGAGAAAAGGGAGGATGAGAGAGGAAGGATGAAAACATGAACAAAAAAATTCTTCTTTTCCTTTTCTTTTTTTCTCCCATTTTTCTTTGAATTTTTCTCTTTTAATCCCGGTCCAAGCCACCTCATGATCCTCTAATTTCCTCTCCTTATGCCACCTAACTAGTATTAGGTGAAAATCAACATGCTAATGCCACCTCACAAGTAGGTGGTGGCTAATCATGGTAAATTAGGATTTAAATTTTAATTAAAGTAAGAATACTCCCATTATACTATGTATAGTTCACTAAATAAAAGTATATTACCTTTTATACATCCTTTAACAATTCCAAAAGATGTTATAAAATTAATTAACATGAATCTTAAAATCACAAAAATTAAGGAAAATTATACTAACCCTCCAAAATTTATACGCATATTTATGTTGGATCCTGTGGATGGCAAAAAACACTAGAAGGGGGTTTGAATAGTGTTGGATAAAGATAAAACTTTTTCGTTCTTTAATCAATCAACACAAAACAAAACCTTCTAATGTTGCCTAAGAAACCAAGTAGAGTGATCTACGCTTGGTTCTTAATCAACTTAATTAATCTTCAAAACAAGTCAGAGATAAAACTCTTCTAGTAGTCGACTCCCTAAGAACAGTAGTCGACTCCCAGAGGGAAATTAAGCACAGCTCAGTTAAATAAATACTTAATGAAGATATATAAGATTTCACAGAAGTATAAGAGAGAAGCAGATACAGAAATTGATCTTGCAATATATTATGAATGAGTTACAAATGTAATACTCAATGAATCAAGATAAACAAAGTAGAGATAAACAATCACAGAGAGAATCAAACACAAACACAAGGATTTTTATCCTGGTTCCCCACAACCCTGGGTACGTCCAGTCCCCGACCAATCCGGTACGAGATTTCCACTATTGCCTTAGCAATACAAATACCTAGCCTCAACCAGGATTTCCGAACACCTAGACTTGTCTAGGATTTTACCCTTGCCTCACAACCCGAGGACTTTACCTTGCCTCACAATCCGAGGACTTTACCTTGCCTCACAATCCGAGGACTTTTCACAAACACCTTGCCTACAACAAGGATTTACTCACCACCTAGCCTTCAACTAGGATTTACAAACCTTTTGACGATTTACAAAAAACTATAGCAACTTGATGAAGCCCTTGTGTATGTGATTGCTATAGGAGTAGATTTGATCTCAAAAATATAGAACTTAAAAGCTTTGGAGATCAAAAATTAAACTCAGTTTAAATCTCGTTAAAATATAACTTTAAAAACAGAGATTAAACAAGTTTAAAAAAAAATTCTTTTAGCCAATATATATGTTATGAATAATGTGGCTAAAAGAAATAGAAAACCTTTTGATCAAATAGAATATAGAATGTAAACTTGATCAAAGGAAATAACTTGAAATTGATTATCTAAAATCTTAGCACTTGGGCTTTATAGAGATCAATATTCAAGACTTGATCTTTGAAAGAATATAGATGAGAAAGCACAAAGATCAAAAAGAAAAACTTGAACTTTGCATCTCTAAAAATAAAAGCTTTAAGCTTTGGAGATCAAATTCAAGTTGGTGTTAGGCCAATAAATAAAATCAACAAAAGAATTTTCAGCACAGAAAATTAGAACAAGGCCTAAAAGACTTTTAAATAAAATAGGAGAGCTTTGAGAACTTTAAGCAAATAATTTAGATGAGAAATTTTTCTTGTGTCAAATCCAAGCTCAATACCTCTATTTAAAAGGATGAAAAGTCATTTCAAAAAATTTGAAGTTTGAAATTTGAAATTCAAATAATTTCCAAATATGTTTGCATTTGAAATTTGAAATTTGAAATTTGAATTTCAAATAATTTCCAAATATGTTTGCATTTGAAATTTGAAATTTGAAATTTGAAATTCAAATTATTTCCAAAATATTTTTCCAAGATTTATAAGCATTTAAACAAGGAGACTTTTGAAAAATAATTTCAAATTCATTTATATGCAACAATTAAAACGATTTTGAAAATCTAACCATTTAACCCGTATGCTGGAATGTCTTCTGGTAGTCGACTCCCAGTATGATGGTAGTCGACTCCCAGAGCCATTTTCAGTATGGGCTTTTGGGCTCGAAAACTTAGGAAAAAAATATTTAAAAACATTTTTGGCATAATCCTAAGTGTGTGTATGGGCTTAATCAAATTGCCTTAACAAATTCCTAAGACTCAAATAAAAGCCAAAATTACATATTACATTTAAGCATGCAATTCTTCTTGTTGTATTCATTTGGACTTGACTTGATTTGCTCCTTGCACATTTGAGCTCCTATCATTCATAGCTCTCATTTGTGCAATGCATCTTTGCTTCATACGCTATTATTAAAAATACATTTCCTGCACACAAACTCGATGAAAATATTAGTAGCATAATATGTTGCTCATCATCAAAATAACCACGGGGTGGAGACTCGATTTCCAACATTCTCCCCCTTTTTGATGATGACAACATATTGCATAAAAACTTAAAAAATATGCAATGAATATTATCATATTCTCTCCCCCCCTTTGGCATCATAAAAAATATTCTTACTTAGCTCCCCCTGAAAATTTGCATCATTGAAGTTAGGTCTCCCCCTTAATTCATGCATGGATTTAGAGATTCATTTGGAGCTCTTCTACTAATCCCTTATAGTTTTGGTACCTGAAAATCAAAGAAATAATTTTGGTACCCTTTCTTTGCGGGTCCATGGGATTAGTCAAACATAATAATGTAATCATCAACCAAGAGGGAACCAAACCCAGTTGGGTTGAGATTTCCCATAAATAAATCTATAATCTCTACAAAAATGAACATTGTTCATAAAACTAGAAATGTACTTATCTTTCATTTGGACGGTTCCAATTTTGGGAATCCAAACTTTGACATATCCATTTTCAGTTTTAGGAACTCTAGCTTGATGATGAGAGATCCTAGCATTTTGATTGGTCATATTATAACCTAAGCCATGTTTGCTATATTGGGGTTTTTGTGAACTAATCAAGCTATCTAATTTTTCTTTACCTTTATTGAACCTAGCAACATTATTAACCAAGTCCTCATGCTTTGCCTTAATGGCGGTCATGTTCTTTTCTAAGTCTTTAAACCTATTTCCTAGGTCTTTGAGTTCTACATTGAGCAACCTATTCTTTTCAATTAAATCCTTATTGTTGCTAATCAATTTTAGGTTCTCTTCTCTTATCTTTTCTAGCTCTTGATTAGTAGGATTAGAACCACAAGATTTATGCATCTTTTTGAGAGTTAGAAGCTCTTTGAGTTGGACCTCATATAATGCATAAATTTTATGAAATTCCTCCTCATAATCAATTTCATCATCATCGCTACTATCGCTATCACTAGAGGTATGATAGGAATTTACCTTGGGGTCTTCCCGTGCCATGAAGCACATATAGTTCCGCTCGTTCCTTTTGCTTGCTTTTCCTTCATTTTCGGATGATGATGAGCTATCGGAATCCTCTTCATCATCGCTTTTATCCCAAGCCCCAAAAGCTTTTCTATTTGGCCTTTTGCCTTTGTATGACTTCGTTCTCTTATCTCTGAATTTCTTTAGAGGACACTCATTCTTCATGTGGCCTGGCTTATTACATTCATAACAAATAACATCATTAGTAGAATTGAACTTACGGTTGTAGGACTTACGTGCTTTTAGGATTTTCTTGTATCCTTTGGAGATGAGTGCCATTTGTTTCTCCATCTCATCTTTGACTTCATTCTCAGACTCCTCCGTATCCGATGTTGCTTTGAATGCAAGGTTCTTCTTCTTTTCACCGTGTTCCTTAGTCTTTCGCTCTTGTAGTTGGAGTTCATACGCCATTAGATTGCCGATGAGCTCTTCCAATGTTAGCTTTAAAGTGTCATTGCCTTCTTCAATGGCCGAAGCTTTGGATTGCCATTCAGGAGTGAGAGATCTAAGGATCTTGCATACGTGATCCTCTTGTGTGTACTTCTTTCCCAATCCCGCAAGTGTGTTGACGATCTCCGTAAATCTCGTGTACATCTCCGTTATGTTCTCGTCTTTCTCCATCATAAATTTTTCATACATGCCAGCATAAAGAGAAGATTTTGAAGATTTAACTTTTTGGTTACCTTCATGCGTTACCTCAAGGAGTTTCCATATTTGGTGCGCGGAGGTAGCCATGGAGATGCGATTGTACTCCGTTGTGTCAAGGCCGCAATATAGAGTGGACACCGCCTTGGCATTTAGAGACACTTTGTCCTTCTCCGTCTTGGTCCACTTTTCTTCCTCAAGAGTGGGTTCTTCATATGGATTCTCCACTATCTTCCATAGATCATAGGAGATATAGAGAAGGTACATTCGCATCCGATTCTTCCAAGATCCATAATTTAATCCGTTGAGAAGTGGTGGTCTGGAGGAAGATTGTCCTTCGGGGAAATGACTGGTTGACGACATCTATAACCTCACTCTGATACCAAGTGTTGGATCCTGTGGATGGCAAACAACACTAGAAGGGGGGGTTGAATAGTGTTGTATAAAGATAAAACTTTTTCGTTCTTTAATCAATCAACACAAAACAAAACCTTCTAATGTTGCCTAAGAAACCAAGTAGAGTGATCTACGCTTGGTTCTTAATCAACTTAATTAATCTTCAAAACAAGTCAGAGATAAAACTCTTCTGGTAGTCGACTCCCTAAGAACAGTAGTCGACTCCTAGAGGGAAATTAAGCACAGCTCAGTTAAATAAATACTTAATGAAGATATATAAGATTTCTCAGAAGTATAAGAGAGAAGCAGATACAGAAATTGATCTTGCAATATATTATGAATGAGTTACAAATGTAATACTCAATGAATCAAGATAAACAAAGTAGAGATAAACAATCACAGAGAGAATCAAACGCAAACACAAGGATTTTTATCCTGGTTCCCCACAACCCTGGGTACGTCCAGTCCCCGACCAATCCGGTACGAGATTTCCACTATTGCCTTAGCAATACAAATACCTAGCCTCAACCAGGATTTCAGACCACCTAGACTTGTCTAGGATTTTACCCTTGCCTCACAACCCGAGGACTTTACCTTGCCTCACAATCCGAGGACTTTACCTTGCCTCACAATCTGAGGACTTTTCACAAACACCTTGCCTACAACAAGGATTTACTCACCACCTAGCCTTCAACTAGGATTTACAAACCTTTTGACGATTTACAAAAAACTATAGCAACTTGATGAAGCCCTTGTGTATGTGATTGCTATATGAGTAGATTTGATCTCAAAAATATAGAACTTAAAAGCTTTGGAGATCAAAAATTAAACTCAGTTTAAATCTCGTTAAAATATAACTTTAAAAACAGAGAATAAACCAGTTTAAAAAAATTCTTTTAGCCAATATATATGTTATGAATAATGTGGCTAAAAGAAATAGAAAACCTTTTGATCAAATAGAATATAGAATGTAAACTTGATCAAAGGAAATAACTTGAAATTGATTATCTAAAATCTTAGCACTTGGGCTTTATAGAGATCAATATTCAAGACTTGATCTTTGAAAGAATATAGATGAGAAAGCACAAAGATCAAAAAGAAAAACATGAACTTTGCATCTTTAAAAATAAAAGCTTTAAGCTTTGGAGATCAAATTCAAGTTGGTGTTAGGCCAATAAATAAAATCAACAAAAGAAATTTCAGCACAGAAAATTAGAACAAGGCCTAAAAGACTTTTAAATAAAATAGGAGAGCTTTGAGAACTTTGAGCAAATAATTTAGATGAGAAATTTTTCTTGTGTCAAATCCAAGCTCAATACCTCTATTTAAAAGGATGAAAAGTCATTTCAAAAAATTTGATGTTTGAAATTTGAAATTCAAATAATTTCCAAATATGTTTGCATTTGAAATTTGAAATTTGAAATTCGAATTTCAAATAATTTCCAAATATGTTTGCATTTGAAATTTGAAATTTGAAATTTGAAATTCAAATTATTTCCAAAATAGTTTTCCAAGATTTATAAGCATTTAAACAAGGAGACTTTTGAAAAATAATTTCAAATTCATTTATATGCAACAATTAAAACGATTTTGAAAATCTAACCGTTTAACCCGTATGCTGGAATGTCTTCTGGTAGTCGACTCCCAGTATGATGGTAGTCGACTCCCAGAGCCATTTCCAGTATGGGCTTTGGGCTCGAAAACTTAGGAAAAAAATATTTAAAAACATTTTTGGCGTAATCCTAAGTGTGTGTATGGGCTTAATCAAATTGCCTTAACAAATTCCTAAGACTCAAATAAAAGCCAAAATTACATATTACATTTAAGCATGCAATTCTTCTTTTTGGCTTCATTTGGACTTGACTTGATTTGCTCCTTGCACATTTGAGCTCCTATCATTCATAGCTCTCATTTGTGCAATGCATCTTTGCTTCATACGCTATTATTAAAAATACATTTCCTGCACACAAACTCGATGAAAATATTAGTAGCATAATATGTTGCTCATCATCAAAATAACCACGGGGTGGAGACTCGATTTCCAACAATTTATACGCCCAGGAAATATGTATCAATACACGTATATAAATTTTGTGGTCATTACATTCTATCCCCCTTAAACACAAAGTCCGTCCTCGACTTTCTAGAGCAAAGAATCTAGGTGAAGAATGGCTTAGTCTATATTCTAGGTCCTTCTATCCACCTTAGGACATAAGTGTACATAGACACAACCAGCTAAACATACATATTAAATAAGCTGTACACATGTACACAAAGAGCTATAAACATGATCAAATGTTAAGACATATCTATACATATCAAATATTTTGTCATACATATATAGTATACCAGCATACCAGTACATTACTCAATATATATATAAAGATATATATATGTGTGTGTATGTGCATACTCATACAACATATATCTGTATATATATGTATCCAATATTTACTTATGTAGTTCTATATTTAATCACCTATATATCGCACAAATATACTTACATACAAGCCGTCAACTATTCATAAATATCCATTACGTAGAATATATTCAATGCAGTATATATATATATACATACAATACTATGCATATACTGTAGGACAAGAATTATATCAATACAGTATGTATATCTATTATACATTTGAGGACTTTTTTTGAATTTTGCCCCAGTCATAAGTCCAGTCATATCTTTGTTTGTCCCAGTCACCAAGAATGTCCCAGTCATCAAGAGTAGGTCCCGCAGGCATGCACATGAGAGAAAAATTTGAAAAGCATCCACACTTTTCGAATCATGTTCTCCAACACAGTTTCCTAGTCACGTTGGGAGTAGACGAACTCAAAATGTTGGGGGGGAACTCAAAATGTTGGGGGGAAAATTCAATCTCTCTGCCTCATAACCTTTTCTTCCCTCAAACCAAACTGTCGCATACGGCCCTTATGGAGTCTATCCTCACCCGCGCTTTCGAGTCGATTCTAGAGGTAGCATCAAAACACAACTGTCGCATCTCGCCATCAAAACTTTTTGTAGCTTCCAGAGGGCCATCGGATGCCTTAATGGAGTCGATCCTTACCCGAGCTCTCGAGTCGATCCATTCACATGTCGCTTCTTCAAAGTTCAGATCCAAACACCATAACCCTAGCCATAGTTTAGATCCAAACACCCTACTGATCCGAGTGCAAGCATTGCTAATTGAGGGAGGATATAACATGAAAGAGGTCAGGTGCATCGGGCCAAAGTTAATACATTTCATCAATTTTATCTGTCAAATTGAGATTTTTTGATTTCTGGGTTTACTCCTAATTAGCTATTTCCCATTTGGGTTCTTTCCTTTTATGTGATTTGCATGTTACTATAAGCACATGTTTGCTTCTGCTTCCAGTGCTGGGGTCACCGTCGACACTATCAACCCAAAGGTGAGACCTTTCATCGATTTTATCGATCAAAATGATCTTTTGATTTTTGGATTTGCTCCTAATTATCTATTTACCATCTGGGTTCTCTCCTTTTATGTGATTTGCATGTTATTGATTTATTGATGGATTGTAGCTTGAGAGCCCAAGGTCCTAATTTGTTGAATTTGGTTACTTTGTGGTAACCAATTTGAGTGTATGTTCTTGATCGTTGATAGGCAACTCTTAT
Source organism: Scilla litardierei (assembly GCA_030789695.1). Classification (NCBI taxonomy): domain Eukaryota; kingdom Viridiplantae; phylum Streptophyta; class Magnoliopsida; order Asparagales; family Asparagaceae; genus Scilla; species Scilla litardierei. The sequence goes on along the minus strand of CM061132.1, from coordinate 76,504,542 downwards.
TTAGTGTTTCTTTTATTACTGATATCTCTAATTATCAGTAATAAAAGATCTTTTGGGTTCTCTCCTTTTATGTGATTTGCATGTTATTGAGAGCCCAAGGGATATCTCTAATTATCATTAAATTAACAGGATGGTGGAGGATTTGCAAGGCGAGGTCAGGCGAGGTCACATCGAAGGTTAGTTAAAATTTATCTTATTTCTGAATTTTAGGCTTTCATTTTTAATTTTTATTCAGCGCTAATTTTGATGCCGAGAGATTGCCAAATTATGTTGAATTTTTTAGATATGGTGCATTTATTTTATGGATAGAACTTTCAGAATTTTGGCAATATGATTTGAACATACATAATTTTATCTACATTTTTGAAGTGAACAATGGTTTATGCTTTGTTACATGATGGATGCAGGACTGACATTGTGTTCTACTGTGATGGATATACCTACCTTTAGTTGATGGAAGTTCCCAAATATCATTTATAGAAAGGTAAGGGACGATGAATCCTCATATGAAGGAGAGTTCTTTATGCTTTTTAAAACAATACTTTGAATGCCAAATGTCATGGGCGTTCAAACCAATGTGGTCCATTTGAACTATTATTAGCTTGATACTTCAAGCAGTATACATTTGTCTTATCTTCATTGCTTTAATAGATACAAAATATTTCATTTTGTTTTCTATTTAATGTAGCCTAAATTTTTCATTTTGTTTTCTACTGGATACTTCAACCAGTATGTAGGCTAAATTTTTCATCACGGTATATTACTTCAGTTTAACTTCCAAATTTCTCACCTCTTACATCAACAAATATGGTTATCATGGCTGAAATTGTTTGCACTTGCAATTTTGCTTTTTGCATGATATCGAGTCATCTCTTTTTTCATTCCATCTATAGTATCAATGAAACACATAAAGTTGTATAAATGTACACCAGTTTGTTGAGTTAGATTACACCAGTTTATTGAGAAGGCCGGGTCTATTTTAAGTTCATCATCCATATGCAATGTTTCTGTTGCAAGTTTTAGTTCAGATTACACCATAATTTTTTCTAGCATTGCAATGATGCAATGTTTCCGACCAGTCTATTTTTTATTCAAATTACACCAGAATTTCGGCATAAGTTTCTGTTGCAATGTTTCCAAGTTTTTAGCATTTTTCTTTGATGGTTATATTAACATTTGGTTATCTTTCACAGGTTAAATTGTTTGGTGATGGGGTTATTCTTGAGGAATCTGCAGAATAGTATTTATTGTTCAAAACTATAAAGAATTTTATTAATTGTAGTACTTTTATCACTCATTTTATTTATGTTTTTGTAAGCATTATTCTTTCTATCCTAGCTATGCAAGAAAAACTTGAATATTAGTTTATATCCATTAGTTTTTTCTAATTTTTTTGTAATTTGCTTCTCAGCCACAAGTTTATCCATAAATGACTGAAGTTGTTCGGTTTAATTTTGGATACATATAAGCAGAACCCTAACATTCTGATGATGGTGGTTGAGCGAATTCGAAGAGTTATCATATCTCTCCACCCCACTGTTAGTTTTTTTCATGTTCTTTGATGGGTGATCTTTGATGGGTAAACTAACTGAATTTCGGTCGATCATTTTTTTTATTTCCATCGATTCGAGTTGAGTTTTGTAAGTTGTTGCATTGAATGTGAGAGTAAAACATTGAAATATTTTTCTTTTTTTCTTTTTGGTTTTGATTCTAGGTTTTGACGCGGGACATACCATGAGAGACTTCACGAATTTCGTTGAATCATCGTCACTGCTATCAAAGGGATTGTCAAGACATCTGCCGGCGTATGCGATCATCGATCCTGATTTCGTCAAGGTGAGATCGAATTCTCAGGTGTTTCGTTGTAAAAGTTGGTTGTGGGATGATGGGCTTTTGTGATTTTTAATGAGAAGTTGGAATTTTTTTAATGTGTAGCTGTAACTTTATGAAATTTCTTAAATAGTTTTAACTCTCACATAATTCAATATTCAATCTTCAATTCTGTAAGTTGCTGATTAATTGCTAATATTAGTTGTAGGATTCATATTGCCAACTCTGGGATTACTGATAGTTGTAGGATTCATATTGCTTAGAAACATGTTGTAGGATTCATAATTCATAATTCAATCTTCAATCTTCCATGTTGGGATTACTAATATTGCCAATCTTCAACTAATATTGCTGATAAAAACTAATTAAAAGGTCAAAGGATTCTAGCTGTTTCATACTGTAAGTTGATGTAACATTTTAGTGGGTTCTTAAAAGATTTTTTATTTGGTTGTTTTCTTTTTTGTTTAGGTGCACTTAGTTTATTTGCAACTAATATTAGCTAGAATTATTTACATAAGGAAATCTGATTTCATCAGGGTTTAGCATTCGGATTCCACCTACTTCATTGCTCCCCAAACACTAACTCTTCCTTTGCTTATACATCTGGTTTTGGTACTTGGAGATTGGCTATAGCATACGACCAATGAAAAAATGCAAATGACTACATCTGTTATTAAAATGAAGCTAGAGTCAGATGGAGAGAAAATGGATATGACGACCCCTGTAATAACAAACAGTGCAAGCAACTTTAATTCATTAGATGTTTGCTACTTTCTAGACTTAATATGCATAGAATAGATCTGATCGTGAATTGCTAATTGGTCAGTCAAGTGACAATTGGACAATGTCATTTTTCATGCCTTCAAAGCATGGCCCAAACTTGTCGTTGCCAAAATACCCCTCTGTAAGGATAAAGGAGGTTCGTCGAAGGATTGTTGCCGTTGCTGCCTTTTCAAGTTGGTCTGCTTGCACTCTTGGGATGGATGAATAAATCTGGAATGAATATGGTCAAATGTTGTTATGTTTTTATGTTAATATTCCTGCGGAGGTTTTAGGATACATTTTGAGGGATTTAGATGCTGGAACTTAGAATAGATCCTAATTATAATCATAAAAATACTGACATGATAAAGCAATAAATTTTTCTAGCTAATGATTTGTCTTCTCAGGTTGGGAGGAAGAGCGCTAGAAGTATCAACTCTGGGAAGTTGTTTTCTGTAATATGGCTAACTTAAGAAAAATCTGAGAATAATGACCCAATTTATGTTGCGTATGATTTTAAAATATATTAATTATATTTCTAATGTAAGTCTGTTAACAATTCAAGCTTGATATGCTGCAGATGGTATGCTGTCTTTTATTGTTCAGTTGGGGAGTCCAAGCCTGCGAAAACTTACACTCATTTGTAATATTCTACTTTTTTCATTTATATCAGGTTTTTTGACAGATGAAGATGTGAGCAGAGAGAATCCAGATTACGTGATGCTCTTAGAAGTTCAGTTGGGATATGAGCAGAACTTTATCAGCGTGTGGCCAACACCAGATAAGTAGTATACTAGTAGAGGGGAAAGAACACAAAATGTGCATAACTGAGGTATTGAGGCAACATTCTCCTTTTTCCCCCAAAAAAATTCCCATTTTTAATGAATCTGAATTTTAGGTTACAAATATGCCATGGGGTGAGAGAGTCATGTTTGGGTTTCGATCAGGTTCTGATTTGGTTGCCAAGCTCTTGCATGTCACCCATTCTATGTAAACTTCTTTGTTTCAGCCTCAATGAGATTAGGAGGTGGTTCTGATATGCTCTCTTTAGAAGTAGGAAAACTAATTGCATGCCAATTTATATAAGATAGATGAAGAAAGACTGTATGTGTATGTTAACTGTTTTTAAGCTAAGCTACATGGATCAGAATCCATTTTCATTACTTCATTGGTATATATGATAAACTTTCCATATCAATAATGTTGAATGGATAAATTAATGGCATGTCAATTTATATAAGATAGATGAATAAAGACACAATGTTAACTGTTTTTAGCTAAGCAATAGAGATCTGAATCCATTTTCATTACTTCATTGGTGTATGCTAAACTTTCCATATCAAGAGAATGATGTTGGATGCTCTGGTTAATGTTAGTGTATCGGTGAATGTGGAGCAACTCCCTAGGTGGTCTATAAAGAAATATTTGAGGCCAACGCTGGCATGCTTTGGGTTGTGACATGTTAATGTTCTTTCTTTATGTTTTTCTCTTTTTAGGTGGTGGTTTCCTTAATAGGGAAGGCTAAGTGGATAATCAAATCCCTTTTTCTGTAATTATCTCTATCATTTTTGGTAATTTTTCCTCTTTTTTTACTATGCAGTTCAACATGTCGTTATACATGATGTATTAGGCTCGAAGGATCAGGATCAGTTTCTTATCCTTCTAAGAGATTCTCCTATGATTAGGTAATTTTTTCTTCTAATCCAATTGATTGTTTGCTTCAGTTATGTCTTTTAAAGATGAAATTTTGGGAGATGGTTATCTTTTATTTCGAGATTTTGTTTTTGGGTTTTTTCAATTCTGGATTTTTATGTTGTCCTTTCGATTTTTTGGGTATTTGTCGGCGATTAAATCTTATATTATGAATCGAAGTTTTCGTTTGTGTCAGTTATGGAGAAGGAAATCATCAAAAAGGAGCACACGGGAGACTGAGAACTCGGGATCGGTTTCTTTTCTTTCTCATAGATTCTCTGATGATCTATAGATTTTTTCCTAATCCGATTGATTGTTTGCTTCAGCTGGGTCTTTCAAAGATAAGATTTTGGGAGTTGGGTATGTTTTATTTTGGGATTTTGTTTTTGGGTTTTGTCCATTCTGGATTTTTTTGCTGTCCATTTGATTTTTTGTAGTTGTCAGTGATTAAATCTTATGTTTTGAATCGAAGTTTTGGTGAGTGAAAATCGTGAAATGGATCGAAGGAGTTGGTTATGGAGAATGAAATCATGCGATAAGAGCTCAGGAGAGATTCAGAGCTCGAGATCTGTTTTTATCTTTCATATGTTTTGGGTATGTTGACATCTTTGTTCATGTCTTTCTTTCATATGCTCCGTATTTTTGTAGCCATAGTTGGCCGAGATGTATTTCAGGTACTTTTCTGATATGTATTAATTCTTTGTGAACAACCCGTTTACAGGTATTTCAGGGGTATAAAACTGAATGCCAAAAGCATTTTAAGGTTTTAAATGTTCTTAGATCATCAAGACAAAGGTTCCCAGGTAAGCTGATGGATTTGGTATGTAGAACAAAAATTGGTATGTTGAGTGATCATATTTGAATGTTATACACATGCGGGTAAGCTTACTTGGATCGTTTTGTCAGATTGAAATACATCTAAACATGGACATAAAATTATAGGACCACAAAGAAACTGTACTATTTTGATGTGTATGTATTGGTTCTTTGTGAACATGTGTGCTTGCAACTTTGATGAGAATGTTAATAGTAAGTACCTGATGAGGATCCACTATAGACAATCAGAAGTATTTTATCACTAATGTTGGACAGAATTATCTGATACATAAAATTGCTTAAGTTGACATGAACGAGGTTTGCACCTAATATTTTATGCCAGTGTGATGCAACTTGAATCTATGTTAGTCAGCTTCTTGAAAGATGTAAGATATTGAAGTATTTTTAAATTTTGCAGTGAAGAAAGTTTATATGATAATTTGTAGTTAAAGAGGCACATTACACATTAAACTTCCAAAATTATTCCAAACTGTTGCAGCACTATAATTTGTAGTCACATTTTGTAATATGTGGAACATGCCAGTATCTACCAAAGCATTATAGACATATAGACAGAGTCCATCAGATGTGTATAAAGATATGTGCTTGCAAGATTTCTGAATCCTATAAGTTGCAGGATGAATCATATAAGTTGCATCACTGTATTTTGTAGTTCACATTTTGTAATATGTGGAACATGAAAGTGTCTATCAAAGCATTGTAAACATATAGGCAGAGTCCATTATAAATGAAAATAATCTCTCTGCCCTGAAGGGATTTGGAGATGGGAGAACACCATGAAATCTTTATGGGATAATATGTCAACCTGATCATAGGTAAACAAGTAAAATACATAGAGCCGATCGATACAAGTATGGGATACTATGTATGTGTATAGAGGTGTTCCTGTATGCTTTTTAAAAACTTTCCATGTCCAATGGTTTCAAATACTCATATACTTTAAATTTAATCAGAGTAAACTCACATTGAAATGCATGCTCTCCAATCCTAGGATTGCATGTAAGCTTGCAGTATATTCTAATATCAGAAAATTGAAATGAATACTGAAATATGTAGTATTGGTGAAGACAATAAATTTTAATTGTTGTGAATATGATTGCATGAATAGAGCTAAACCCGACTGCCAGAATGTATCAGTAGGTTCTGACATGATACACATAAATGTGCATTTTGAGTAATCTCTGCTCCCAGTAATACGATTCAAATCTTTGTTTCAATTAATGAAACAGAACTTTAGTATAACTACTACTGCTTAGGCTATATGCAAACATTTAATATCACAATGAAATAAAGCTAGTCAGAAATCAGTTGTGCCTTTGAATTTGATTTCTGGTCCATTTACCAATTCAATATCAATTTTGGATGTTTTTTGTATTGAGAACATGGATTAAAATGCATAGGTATCTATCAAAAATCACATCAATTGGCTTGCCAGAATCAACGAGTTTGTTGAACAGTTGAATGTTGATCAGAGAACCTTTAGTCTGTTGGTAGCCTATAATGGGTACAACATCATGTTACTCCTTTTTTTACCAGTATAGGCATTTTGACTACTGTATTTTCATGGGTAGCTGTGCGTGAATATCTCATTATATGATCATATGTCCAACAACTATAATATTATCCTTTTCCTTTTGTTCAGACTCATGAAAGACATTAATGCTATGTTTTGTGCTTATTCAAAGAAGAGTCTCACTACAACTTAAAGCGTCGATCATGTTACATAATTGATCGAGATACTCATGAGGATGTGTACCAAATTGTGGGGCAACTTGCAAATAACATGTAACCATTATTAACCATGCAGATGAACAAGAAGAGAAGAGCTATGATCTTACTGGTAATACAAACATCATTACCCATTCAAATAACATGTAGCCACCATCTGAGTTTAGAGAGATGACCAATATCCACAGAATACAACGAAGAAGAAAAAAAGGCTTAAGGGCTAAGTTCAAAAATAGTAGCAGATGATACGTTTGCTGAAGGGTAAAAAAGAAGAATCTACAAAGGTAAAGTAGCAAAGTAACTGTTTAGAGTCTGCTTTATTTGTTGTTGTGTTTAGAGAAATTTTCTCGCTTTTTTGTTCTGATCTCTTTTGACAGACAATGCATTAGCAGTAGAGTTTACACATCGACGTCTTACGTACAGAGAAAGTAAAGCCATGTGAATGCCATGGCACGGTGGTAATAACTTCTTTGCAATGGACAAAAGAAATTTACTTTCATTACAATTTTGGTGTCAATACTTGTAAAGTTCAAACTAACACTAATATATTGCTATGTTATTATTATTATTTCTGAAAAAGTTTCTTTATAGTTGTGCAAGGGGGTTGCTTGGGCCAAGTGGTTTATTTTGTAATTATAACATCACATATCAACAGTGCCATTATGAAGTCGAGCTGCAAAAGCCATTGGGTTCATCAACAAGATGATTGAATATTCTTACACAAATGCGTCATTGTCGAAAGTGCTGCTCTCATGTAAATACTGGTATTACTTTCTTGCTCATATTATTGTTAGTTAGAACTTTGCTTCTCAGCGCTAACATTCTAATGAAAAAATAAATTGTACATGTGAGGTCGAAAATGTTGCAGCTTTCTTGGCATCATCCTTGGCTTCAGGAGTAACAGGTTCCATTATTTATATAGACATCTGGTTGAACACAATGGGATTAGCAATCGATAGCTTGGCACTGATCGAAACAACATGAGATGTTGATAGCTTTTCACCAAATGCTCTTTTTTGGTTTGGAAAATTTTGGACAATTATGCATGCAAGACCCATTGTTATTGGGCTCACGATACCACTGATTGGTCCGAAGTGGTCATATGAATTAACAATGCAGTTGCAAGGGCTAGCTGGTTGACCAGATACTTGGAATGGATCTCGAGAGCGTTGCTGAAACCATGGGTCATGATGCTTCATACATCGTGGAGAATCAACTGACACAACTTATGGGTTTTTACCTGGCAGAAAAAACATATTTGTACCCTAACCAGATGATCAAAATGTCTGTATTTTCTGATATCTATATACAAGTATGGTGTGTTCTGTTAATGAAGTGCTCCCCCCATGTGGATCCGTTGCTGCATTCTTGAGTTGCATTAATTATGTTGTGAAATGTTAATCAGTATTTGTTGTAGCTGAGCAATCATTTAGGTCCAAACTTTGTCATGTTGTCGTTTATGGCTGTTGTTTTCATCGATCAATGTTTGTTTAATGTTAAATATTTTTTCATAACAAAAATTTCTTGAGTTTTGGGCATTGGCTATCATTTTTACACGCATGCTTCCATATGCTATTCTGATATGTTTGTGCCTATGAACTCGATAATCTAACCATTTTCTTCTTAGCTTCTTAGTTATTTATTGCCACTTATTTGTCATCCCATGAGTTCTTTGATGTATTGATCAGCAATGTTTACTTTTTTTTCTCTTTAGCAACACGTTTAGCGATTATCTGAGGAATGAATGCCCATAAATTTTTGATGATCGTGGAAGGCAAAATGAAGCTGGGAGGGGAGACGGCGACGGGGAAGACGACGACAACGCAACGACTGTGCGTCGGCTGCAGGAACTCGAAGGCTACGACAACAAACATGGTGGCTATTATTTTTTGTATACTCGAAAGGCGGCTAATGTTGTTGACAATATATTTGTAGGAATTTGTGTTTGGATGCAAGACCTTCTCACTTTGAGCTAATTATTAAATGTTAATGTTTGCAATATCCAATAACATATGCCTTTTGATTAAGTGGGTATATATATGTTGACTATCCTTTTGGAATGAAACTATTATAATATTATATCGAAATATTCAGATGATTGCTTGGTGTTCAAAACTAATGAAACCTATATATATGGTTGATATCATGAAAAAATGATTTGTGATTGGAGAGTGAGTGCTCATGCTACTTACTTGAAGATTTATGCTTCTATTTCTGCTACATCATCATAAGTGGAAGTCTGTGTAGAAACGAAATTGTGTATGATGTTGCATTCTAGGTCTGCCAAGTACTGAAGTTTTTATAGCTAAATTTGGTGTTTTTCTGATTAATTTGATGGGATTTCATATGAAATGGTTATTCTTTCTTTTAAATTTTGAAAGGCTCCGAAGGCGTTGTTCTTTGAAATTTTGAAAACGAAACTGTGTATGATATTGCATTCTAGGTCTGCCAAGTACTAAAATTTTTATAGCTAAATTTGGTGTTTTTCTGATGAATTTGATGGGATTTCATATGAAATGGGCATTTTTTCTTTTAAATTTTGAAAGGCGCCGAAGGCGCTCGAGCGCGTCGAAGGCTTTGTTGTTCTTTTAAATTTTGAAAGGCATCAAAGGGGCCCATACGTGCCGAAGGAATTGTTATTCTTTTAAATTTTGAAAGGCGTTCAGGCGCGACGAAGCCCCCCTCCTTCTTTTTTCCTTTTGTCCGCAAAAAACCCCCTTATGCGGACAATTATTTATTAAATTTTGAAAGGCACCGCACGCATCGAAGGCGTTGTTATTCTTTAAATTTTGAAAGGTGCCCGTGTAGAAGGCGAGTTGTTGTTATTTTAACTTTTTAAAGGTGGACGCGCCGAAGGCAGGATGTTGTTCTTTTAAAATTTGAAAGGGGGATGTAGTTCTTTTATATTATGAAAAGCACCCGCATCTACGTACCTGCGCCAAAGGCGCCCGTTAAATTTTTTTACTCTAATTTGTTGTTCTATGCTGAAATTGTTGTTCATCGACGATGGTGTCCACGCCGAATTTGTTGCTCTATGTCAAAGACACATGTGCCGAATTTGTTGTTTCGTACTGAAGGCGTCCACGTCGAATTTGTTGTTCCGTGTCGAAGGCTCATACACCGAATTAGTTTTCCCATGCCGAATGCGCATGTGCCGCTAAATATTTTTACGCTAATTTGTTGTTCTTTTAAATTTTGGTTGTAGAAATAATTTTTTGGGAAATAAAGATTTCACGGAGGAAAATCTTAAATGAACAATGCCCGTAGGCATGGGTTATGACTAGTATATGTGTGTGTATATATATATATATATACACACACATATACATACGGAGCATCGAAAGGCGATCCGGGAGACAGAGTGCGGCTTAAGATCGGAGGGGGCTTTACCTTTGAAGATGGAGAGGCCAGCAAGAAGTCGGGTATTCAGCAAGGCTCAGGAGAGACAGGCGACAGATGGGAGGTGGTTAACCGGCGGAAATCAAAGGCACAGGTGGGTACTAGGAAGGGTGGCATCGGGAGTTTTTATGGGGGTTTACGGAGGAGCCGTAATCTTCAGGACAGAAATCCTCCAAGGCCTCAGATCCGTAGAGGCAAAGCTAATGCCCGACCTTCACTTCCACATTCAACTGGTGCACACAAAGTGTTCGACCGTTTGCCTCTTAGGCCTTCGGTAGAGATTTCTGTTAATACACGGGGAGCGAAGCAGTCTTGGGTGGATGTGTGCACAAACATCAGGAAGTACGACTTGGACATGGGGATGTCTTATGTTCCTCCTATTGCACAAGCTGATGGATCTGTTATGGCGATGGTACCTAAAACGGTGTTGGAGAAAGGGGCGGAACAGTGGAAGTCCACCTTAGTTGGCTATGTTTTGGGTGATGTCCCTTTCTACGGGCAGATGTGCGGGTGGGTTGAGAGACTTTGGAATCTGAAGAGGGGACTAAAAAATTATAGTCGAGAAAATGGGTATTTCTGTTTCAAATTTGAAGACGAGGGAGAGTGTGAGAAGATTTTGCATGGTGGCCCGTGGATGTTTGATGACCGACTCGTTGTCTTACAACGATAGAGTTCAGCACTAAAGCTTGAACGTGATATTCTCTCCTCAGTGCCTGTCTGGATCAAAATTCATGGGATTCCTTTAGGTATGTGGACATTGGAAATTTTAAATCATATTGCTTCAGTTATTGGGAGGCCTATCTGCCTAGACAAGCTAACAGCCAAAAAGGAAAGGCTTTTCTTTGCCCGTTGCCTTGTAGAAATACATGCTCAACACGTGGTGCCAAAAACGATTCGGGTGGGAACTGAGGATGGGCCAACTATTTCTATTGGGGTGGATGTGGAGGGAGAACCACCTAGGTGCTCCAAATGTGTATGCTTCGGCCATTCTGATACTCATTGCGCTGATGTGCTTGAGCCCCCTTCAATCCAAGAAGAAGTTGCGGTGGCCGTTAATGAGACTTACTTAGCAGATAATGATACTGTAATAGAAGAGATTGTAAATAATACTTTCAGATTCCCAGGAGGAGTAAAATGTTTGGCCAATGGTACAATGAGCAGTAGGGAGGCCCAAGGATTGGTGCATTCAACAGAAATTTCTCTACCGTGTACTGGCCTTGAAGAGAGATGCATAGGAGACGGGTCTGGCATTAGAGGAGCTGGGGGTCAGGACGCTTGCCATACTAGTGAGGATGGGGTCTCGTTGGTTAGTTCTGAAATTAATACGGCTAGTGGGAGCCAGCCATCAGCGATGGAGAAGGGATTAGGGGGTGTTATGCCCTCACTAACGGGGAGCCCTGGTGGAAGAATTGTCGAGGGTATCACTGATACAGATCCACGGTATGATGATCAGCCTATAGGTGTTACAACACGTTGAAGTGGGGAGCTTGTTGTGCACAAGATGGCTAAATGCTTGCCCTCACTGTTAGAAGATGATGAGGGCACAGATATTGACAAACTACCTGAGGGCATCGCTACTGAAAACCCTGAGTGGGCCTTTGAGGTGAAAGAGAAAGTTCGTCAGGCTGTGGCTAGTAGGACGGGGAAGAGGAAAACTGAACTCGGCAATTTGTTATCCTCCAGGAAAAGCACACGTCTGATGGAGAATGGCCAATGTCGCAAATCCAATGTTGATCAATGACTTTGTTCTTTTGGAACAACATGGGGTTGAATAACTCAGTTAGGAGAAGAGATTTGCGAGATAGATTGAAGAAGCTAAAGCACTTGGGTCTGATCCTTGTAGAGACTAAACTCAAGTCTACTGCAAAGATTGGTAACTTTATTATTCTGAGAAATTGGACTTCCTTTAACAATTTTGAATTGGTCGCTGGAGGCCGAATTATTATGGCTTTTGACCCTTTGATTTGGAGTGCAACATTATTATCCGTCTCGGCACAGCATATATCTGTCAATTGCATCAACTTGGGCGGGTACTCTTGTGTAATTACTGGAGTCTATGCTTGTAACACTATGGCAGAGAGGGTGGACTTATGGAAGAGCCTTCAGGTGGAGTGCTGTCAGTTGAATAAATCTCCTTGGTTAGTAGGGAGGACTTCAACTGCGTCCTTTACGCGCGGGATAAAATGGGCGGCAGGAAGCTTGATGACATTAGTACCCGGGATTTCTCTATTTGTGTGAGTACGTGTGGGCTGCAGGAGCTAAAAACCGCTGGAAATAGGTTAAGTTGGTGTAACAATCGGGTGGGGAACGGCCGGATTTGTGCCCAACTAGACAGAATCTTTATTAATGCCGCTTGGATGAATAAGCTATCGGAATCCTACATGAGATACATGGAGGCTATAACTAGTGACCATTGTCCGATGGAAGTGCATCTGTTCAATCAGGTACCCCGTGACCCTTCCCCGTTCAAATTCTTTAACTATTGGTCTAAATGCCCAGAGTTTAAGGAGCTTATAAGTTCAAATTGGAACGTTCATGTGAGGGGTACTCCCATGTTCCGGTTAGTCCAAAAACTGAGGAGGATGAAACCGGTTAACAAAAACTGGGCAAGGGATTTCCAGGCAGACAAACTAGTGGACAAATGCAGACGGGAATTAGAAAGATACTAGGCGTAATCCAGGGATCTGCCATGATACTGGTCTCCAAGTGAAGGAATCTCATCTACTGAAAAAACTTACACATGCCATGAAAATTGAAGAGGATATGTTTAGGCAGAAGAGCCGGCAAGACTGGATTTCGCTTGGCGACAGGAATACCAAATTCTTTTACACCGCCATGAAATCTGGACCTCTAGTGTCGGGCGGATATAAGTTGTTGGTGGCTATTACTCTTTGCATACTCGAAAGGCGGTTAATGTTGTTGACAATATATTTGTAGGAATTTGTGTTTGGATGCAAGACCTTCTCACTTTGAGCTAATTATTAAATTTTAATGTTTGCAATATCGAATAACATATGCCTTTTGATTAAGTGGGTATATATATGTTGACTGTCCTTTTGGTATGGAACTATTATAATATTATATCAAAATATTCAGATGATTGCTTGGTGTTCTGTTACGACTAATATGGACCAGCCCGAATTACAACGGCCCACGGCCTGACCTCAAAGGAGAGTCCCACTAGAGAAGACGGGCCCGACCGAAGGGGGTCCACGGACGGGGCTGAAGGCCCAGCCACTTCGCCCTCGGGGGCACCCGACTAGCCCCCATTCGGCCGGATTAACCGCCCCTCTGAATCCGCGATCCCATGATGGCCATTAACAGACCCGTTAATGGGCCACCCCTCCACTACGCGCGAGTGGGAGGAGGCGGAGGCGGATCGTGGGGATGTGAGAGGAGGCATGACGTGGGGCAATCAAGAAAGACCATATAAGGGGAAGGCCAGGACGACGGAGAGGGGGATCGAAACTCAGGTAATCAACAGAGAGGTACTCCATCAACGACCTAGGCTTTTGCCACTCCATTTCCTCCCTCCCCCTTTACTCACGCCGCCTGGGTTGACATTCCGGCTTCCTTGCAAGCCGGCTCTCCCCCGCCGAGTATCCTTTTAGACCTTGATCTGACTTAGGTATCGGAGGGGATTTGGCCGAAACCCTAGGTTCGGCCTCCCTGACGAGTTTCCTCATCTGTCCAGGAAGAAGACATCCGAGGCGCCGAGGTTACCCCTCAGCGTCGGTCGGCTACCCCCATCATAGTCGTCAGGTGGACGACTTCTCAGGCATCATCCCACTTGCAAGGCGCCGAGGCTACCCCTCGACGCGGATCCGACCGAGGCCGAGCGCGACCCAGCCGAGGCCGAGCATGACCCACCGAGCCGAGGCTTCCCCTCAGCTCTCCAACACCGAGAACAAGAGGGCTCGACGAACCCAAGGGACCCCCAAGTCGGCCTCTTGACCACGTTCACCACACAGCCGACGGTCAACGAGCTGCAATGAGAAAACACCCGTAAACATCTGTCGCTGTCTGTGGGAACGAACTAACACCCACGTAAAACCACCAAGATGGAACCAATCAGCAATGTCCTAGGGCGCATGCCGCCCATCCCGGAGGAGGGCGTGTACCACGCCCCCGTCGAGACCCCGAACGGCTGCTCTGCCGGGGAGACCGACAACGCCCAGCTGGCCACGCAAAGGCAACTTCGAGCCTACGCGCAGGAGACCAACACCAACATCCAAACTTTAGTCGCGACGATTCAACAGCTCGTTAGTAGCACTCCCACCCCTGAGGGTGGGGAGGGACGGGCCTCTCGCCAGGAAGAGGATCGCCGACCTCTTCATTCCACCGTGGTTGCCGACCACAGAAAAGGAGTACAGAACACGAAAAGGAGGTTCACCATGCCCGGTTTTTCCCCGGAGCAATCTCCCACTCCCACCTCATTCAGAGAGGGAAATGGGGGGGGGGACTCGGAGCGGACGGGCGACATCTTAATGACGGCCTCGTCCGCACGTCTGGGATCGCACAAACGTAGGTGGGATGATCACCGATCAGCGAGCGTCCGGTCTTATGAGAGCGGAGGCAGCCAACGAGCAAAGGCCCACCGCCAAAAGAACCGGAAAGAACGTTCGCGCCAATCGAGCCCGGCACCCAAGCTGGCAAGGACCCATGAGGAGGTCAAGCTTCCGTCGCCCCCCTCGTTGCAGCCAAATGACAAGGAGGCGGGTGAAGGAGAGCGACCCGGGTGCATCAGCGGAGAACGATGCCCTCTGACTCGGATGATAACCGAGGCGCGGATACCCGCGAACTTCAAGGTACCGACGCTGGAGAAATACAATGGCGTTAGCGACCCCGCGGACCATGTGATGGATTACGAGGGGGCATGGCGTTCCTAGGGGCCGATGACACCCTGCTTTGCAGGGGCTTCTACTCCACCCTACGGGGTGCCGCTCAGACCTGGTACCTCAGCCTGCCCGATCGATCGATAGACAGCTTCGAGGAGCTCACCCAGTTGTTCTGCAAGCAATTTATGGCCGGGCGGCAGGTAAGACCTGATTCGGAACACTTGTTCAATGTGGTACAGGGACCGGCCGAATCCCTGAGACACTTCATGCGTCGCTTCAACATGGAGCGATTAAGCGTGGATAGCTGCCCCGAACTGGTTGTGAAAGCGGCCCTGAAAAAGGGCCTACGACATAGGGGCTTGAAGAAATCGCTACACAGCGACCCACCGAAGGACCTCGCCGGAATTATGGCCCGAGCCGAATGCTTCATGCTGACGGAAGAGGCCCTGGCCGTAGACGAGGGCAAGACTAGGCGTGGGACCAAGCGCGATGAGAACGAGCGTCGCGACACGGAGGATCATCGACAAGAGAAGAGGACCAGAGGAAGACCACGGAGGGACGAGCCCCGGTACTCCTCGGTGACCATCGCCCCGGATGTGATCCTAGCGCAAGACCAGAAGGAGGGACATGTGAGCCGACCTCCCCGAAGGACGAGGAGAGGCGGGAGGGATGAAGAGAAGTACTGCAAGTACCACAAAGACAACGGGCACGATACCGACGACTGTTGGCACCTGAAGAAAGACATCGAGAAGCTTGTGAGCTGTGGGCACCTGAAGAACTCCACCAACGACCCCGCCTCGGGAGAAGGAACGTCTCAGCAGCAGTACAAAGGAAAAAGGGTGAACGAGGTCCAGACGGTTACACGTGTCATCGAGTGAGGGGATAGAGTAAACAGTCGCCGCTTCACCAGGGGAGGGCTACCCTGCCAGAACCTCCCCTGTCCTTTGTCGTCTTTTCCTTTTTTCATTACTCCAAATGTACTGTCTCATGGAAATAAAGGCATAGACTGTCAGTTCATATTCGATCACCTGTTTTGAGCAGATGATTCGGGGCACATATGAGGACTCAATCAAGATAGCCACGGTTAACCATTAAGTGAGAGGAATGTCGCCCCCCAGAGAATTCGCCAATCGAGCCCGAGGACCGAAGCGGACCGCCCGTTGGTAAGGCTGAGGGCAACTCCCCCAGCAGACGGTCGCAAAGGCCGGTCATAAGCCAAGGGGTACTTACCCCCACAGACCGAGCGAAACGCCCGCTCATAAGGCTGGGGGCAACTCCCCCAGCCGACGAGCGTGAAGGCCGGTCATAAGCCGAGGGGTACTTACCCCCGCGGACCGAGCGAAACGCCCGCTCGTAAGGCTGGGGTCAACTCCCCCAGCCGACGAGCACGAAGGCCGGTTATAAGCTTAGGGGTACTCACCCCCGCAAACCGAGCAAAACACCCACTCATAAGGCTGGGGGCAACTCCCCCAGCCAACGAGCGTGAATGCCGGTCACAAGCCGAGGGGTACTCACCCCTGCAGACTGAGCAAACCGCCCACTCCTAAGGCTGGGGGTAACTCCCCCAGCCGACGAGCATGACACCCGGCCATAAGCCGAGGGGTACTCACCCCCGCAGACCGAGCGGATCGCCCACTCCTAAGGCTGGGGCAACTCCCCCAGCCAACGAGCACGACTCTCGGTCATAAGCCGAGGGGTGCCTACCCCTGCAGACCGAGCGAAGCACCCGCTCGTAAGGTTGGGGGCAACTCCCCCCAGCCGACGAGCATGACAGCCGGTCGCAAGCCAAGGGATGACCTCCCTCATGGATCGAGTGACCCACCCGCTCGCCTGGCTGAGGGTAATCATCCCGATGGACAGACTCGGCGGGACGAATGACATCCCAAGCCAGACGAGCCCATGACAACACCCCTAGACGAGGGCGACGCCGCCCGCTATTCCAAAGGGGAGAACCCCCGAAAAAGAGACCAGTGGCGCAAGAAGAACTGACTAGAAGATATCATTTTCATTAATGGTATGGGTTACATATCACCCAGCAAACATCCTCTCAAGCACCGTTGTCGACAACAAAATTTGTCACCCAAGAAAGGGGACGGGATACAAGGGCTCTTCAGGGGTCCGGAGCGCGAGAGGCAGCATCGCCAGGGGTCCGGAGCACTGTTGTTGACAACAAAATTTGTCACCCAAGAAAGGGGACATGATACAAGGGATCTTCAGGGGTCCGGAGCGCGAGAGACAGCGTCGTCCGGGGCCTTGCCTTGCTCCGAGCAGTGGGGATCGGCGGGTCCCGGTGGAGGTAGGATCGGCACCCGGACGAGCTCCGCAAACTGCCGGAATGACTCCCTGACGACCTCCACTATGCGAGGGGCAAGGAGGTCCTCATAAGTCCCGAAGACCTCCCTCAGGACCGACACGATCTTCGGCCTTATGGCCGTGTCAACGCCCGGCTCAGCCTCCTCGGCAAAACAGAGCCTCCGATGCAGCTCGGCGAGTTGGCCCCAGAGATCCTCCCTCTCCCGCCGGAACTTCTCTTCCGCTTCTCGGCTCAAGTCATGGACATCCACAAGTTTTTGCTTGAGATCATGTACTTGAGACTCGAGTTCGTCGGCACGACAGCGTTGCTGCCGAGCTTCCATGCAGGCACCTTAAAGGGCTACGTCAGCCTCCCTAGCCCGAGCGTGCTCCCGATTTAGGGAATCCTCGAGGCTTCTCAATTGGTTCGCCCGACGCTGCACCTCAACAGCCATCGCGGTGGCCTGTAAATGAAAAGGAGGTGGATCATACCAAGGAAGATCGAATGGCAAAACAACTATCCGAAAATGGCAGGAATTCGAACCTGTCAGAGGTGACCGACCAGAGAATCCGACAGTATGTCCACGCGGGACAACTCCAAGAAGGAACGGTCCCCCGGAGGGACAGAGTCCACCGCCGGCCGGCTCGCCAAGGCCAAATCAAGGGGCACCGAACCCCCGGGGGGATCAGTGAGGCCTGCTGAGGCACTCGGCAGGACACAGACAACCCCCGAGACCGAATGGACGGCCAAGGGAGTATCGACGGCATGGGCGGCAGGGTCGGTCGCGACGGTCGGCATAATTGTCCTGCCGGGATCCGTCGGCGCGATGGCAGGAGCCGGAGATGCGGCGCGCCCGCCTTTCTTCCGCGACTTCTTCCCGTAGGGGTCAGCGGTAACAGGGGGAGAGCGCTTAGGACTCCTGCCCGCGGACGGCCGAGGGCTGATCTGGAACCCTCAACAAGGAGGGGGTCGACCCCAGTGACTTCTCCTCCGAGAGGACCCGAGGTGACCCGTGGGGGAGACTTGGCCTCAATCCTCCCCGAAGGAGGCTCAGACCGGTGCAACTCTTCATCTATAGAACGGTGAGGCGCCCGTCCAGAAGAGTTCCCACGGCCCTGGCGAGATCCCAGGCGAATAAGCTCGTCAACATCGTGGGTGAATTCACGGCCAGCCATCCCTGCGAGAGGAAGCGAAATCAGGGTGAGCCAGAGGTTAAACGGAAGAAGGGAGACAACTAACCGGGGGACCACAGAGTGCACTTAAGAAGCAGGTCGTCCAGCAAATACCAGACCGACCTCTCCTCAAGAGAAAGTGACGATATGAGGCGGGCCGCGGCCCGCTCGGCCTCGGATAAGGTTGCCGCCCTGTCGGTTTGTTGCGAACTCCCCCAACCTGTCAAGATCACCGAGACCCAGGGAAAAACAACCAAAACAAAGCTAGAGTCCCAGTTCCCCGACCCAGGGGGGCAGACCGAGAAGGCACACTCGACCCGCACGGGCTCGGAGGTGCAGCCAAGATCCGAGGCCAACCGTCTGGATCCGGTAAAAGTGAAAGAGGAGGGGGAGAGACGGCTCCAGACCGTGAGTGATACAAAGCGTAATGAACCCGGTCAGCACCGCGACAGAGGATGGTGTTAGCTGGCACATGGCAACTTTCAAGGAGTCAGTGAATTGAATGATAAAAGGGTGGAGGGGGAAGCGGAGCCCCAGATGGAACATCTCGACATAGACGCCGACCTCGTTACTCCGCGGGAAGCAGATCCGATCGTCTCCAAAGGGAATCCAGACGTCATAGGGATAACATAGGTACCTCTCTCGTATTTCCCTAGTGACTAAGAAAGGGGCCATGGATGACGACCGGAGGATCGATGGAGGGATGCCTAATCGCTTGGAAGAAGAGGCCACATCGTCCCCAACGGGATCTGGAAAAAGCTTTCCTTTCCCTTTATCCGGGACCCCCGAGGACGGCGAAGTAACTTTGAGCCCCGAGGGATGGGCACGATTGGGACCAGGCGTCGGTCCGCCAGGACGTGTATCACCTATTCTAAGCATGGCCATAGCCCGAGTTAAAGGGTGGAAGAATTACCTTGATCGAAGATGGAAAGAAGACAAAGGTTGGGAAGAAGAAGCTGGCAGAACGAAGATCAAGAAGGAATGAGCGTGAAAGAGTTGAAGCCCGAGGGATTGAAACGTATATATAGAGGGCGATGGTGGGATCTGAGCCGTCAGGGGAGAGTGCGTTGCGACATCAAAACGGCGGCGATGCTTCGAAAACTGCACCAACGGAAGTTCAAACGGAGCGGCAATAATGACACACATTTAATGACAGAACCTTGACTGACGCACTCGTCGGATCATGAAACAGTCACATCACCCGAACTGAACCGACGGAAGCCAAATGGTCCGGGCGATGGGGGCAATTGTTACGACTAATATGGACCAGCCCGAATTACAACGGCCCACGACCCGACCTCAAAGGAGAGGCCCACTAGAGAAGACGGGCCCGCCCGAAGGGGGTCCATGGACGGGGCTGAAGGCCCAGCCACTTTGCCCTCGGGGGCACCCGACTAGCCCCCATTCGGCCGGATTAACCGCCCCTCTGAATCCGCGATCCCATGATGGCCATTAACGGACCCGTTAATGGGCCACCCCTCCACTACGCGCGAGTGGGAGGAGGCGGAGGCGGATCGTGGGGACGTGAGAGGAGGCAGGACGTGGGGCAATCAAGAAAGACCCTATAAGGGGAAGGCCAGGATGACAGAGAGGGGGATCGAAACTCATGTAATCAACAGAAAGGTACTCCATCAACGACCTAGGCTTTCGCCACTCCATTTCCTCCCTCCCCCTTTACTCGTGCCGCCTGGGTTGACGTTCCAGCTTCCTTGCAAGCCGGATCTCCCCCGCCAAGTATCCTTTCAGACCTTGATCTGACTTAGGCATCGGAGGGGATTTGGCTGGAACCTAGGTCTGGCCTCCCTGACGAGTTTCCTCATCTGTCCAGGAAGAAGACATCCAAGGCACCGAGGCTACCCCTCAGCGTCGGTCGGTTACCCCGCAATGTCGGTCGGCTACCCCCATCACAGTCGTCAGGTGGACGGCTGCTCAGGCATCATCCCACTTGCAAGGCGCCGAGGCTACCCCTCGACGCGGATCCGACCGAGGCCGAGTGCGACCCAGCCGAGGCCGAGCACGACCCACCGAGCCGAGGCTTCCCCTCAGCTCTCCAACGCTGAGAACAAGAGGGCTCGGTGAACCCAAGGGACCCCCAAGTCGGCCCTTTGACCACGTTGACCTCACAGCCGACGGTCAACGAGATGCGGTGAGAAAACACCCGTAAACATGTTCAAAACTAATGAAACCTATATATATGGTTGATATCATGAAAAAATGATTTGTGATTGGAGAGTGAGTGCTCATGCTACTTACTTGAAGATTTATGCTTCTATTTCTGCTACATCATCATAAGTGGAAGTCTGTGTAGAAACGAAATTGTGTATGATCTTGCATTCTAGGTCTGCCAAGTACTAAAGTTTTTATAGCTAAATTTGGTGTTTTTCTGATTAATTTGATGGGATTTCATATGAAATGGTTATTCTTTCTTTTAAATTTTGAAAGGTGCTGAAGGCGTTGTTCTTTGAAATTTTGAAAACGAAACTGTGTACGCTATTGCATTCTAGGTCTGCCAAGTACTAAAATTTTTATAGCTAAATTTGGTGTTTTTCTAATGAATTTGATGGGATTTCATATGAAATGGGCATTTTTTCTTTTAAATTTTGAAAGGTGCTGAAGGCGCTCGTGCGCGTCAAAGGCTTTGTTGTTCTTTTAAATTTTGAAAGGCACCAAAGGCGCCCGTGCGTGCCGAAGGCATTGTTATTCTTTTAAATTTTGAAAGGCGTTCACGCGCGACGAAGCCCCCCTCCTTCTTTTTTCCTTTTGTCGGAAAAAAAACCCCTTATGCGGACAATTATTTATTAAATTTTGAAAGGCACCGCACGCGTCGAAGGCGTTGTTATTCTTTTAAATTTTGAAAGGTGCCCGTGTAGAAGGCGAGTTGTTGTTATTTTAACTTTTTAAAGGCGCACGCGCCGAAGGCAGGATGTTGTTCTTTTAAAATTTGAAACAGGGATGTAGTCCTTTTATATTATGAAAAGCACCCGCATTTACGTACCTGCACCAAAGGCGCCCGTTAAATTTTTTTTACTCTAATTTGTTGTTCTATGCTGAAATTGTTGTTCATCGACGATGGTGTCCACACCGAATTTGTTGTTCTATGTCAAAGACGCATGTGCCGAATTTGTTGTTTCGCACTGAAGGCGCCCACATCGAATTTGTTGTTCCCTGTCGAAGGCTCCTACACCGAATTAGTTTTCCCATGCCGAATGCGCATGTACCGCTAAATATTTTTACACTAATTTGTTGTTCTTTTAAATTTTGGCTATAGAAATAATTTTTTGGGAAATAAAGATTTCACGGAGGAAAATCTTAAATGAACAATGCCCACTGGCACGGGTTATGACTGGTGTGTGTGTGTGTGTGTGTGTGTGTGTGTGTACGGAGCAGCGAAAGGCGATCCGGGAGACAGAGGGCAGCTTAAGATCGGAGGGGGCCTTGCCTTTGACGATGGAGAGGCCAGCAAGAAGTCGGGTATTCAGCAAGGCTCAGGAGAGACAGGCGACAGATGGGAGGTGGTTAACCGGCGAAAATCAAAGGCATAGGTGGGTACTAGGAAGGGTGGCATCGGAAGTTTCTATGGGGGTTTACGGAGGAGCAGTAATCTTCAGGACAGAAATCTTCCAAGGCCTCAGATCTATAGAGGCAAAGCTAATGCCCGACCTTCACTTCCACATTCAACTGGTGCACACAAAGTGTTCGACCGTTTGCCTCTTAGGCCTTTGGTAGAGATTTCTGTTAATACACAGGGAGCGAAGCAGGCTTTGGTGGATGTGTGCACAAACATCAGGAAGTACGACTTGGACATGGGGATGTCTTATGTTCCTCCTATTGCACAAGCTGATGGATCTGTTATGGCGATGGTACCTAAAACGGTGTTAGAGAAAGGGGCGGAACAGTGGAAGTCCACCTTTGTTGGCTATGTTTTGGGTGATGTCCCTTTCTACGGGCAGATGTGTGGGTGGGTTGAGAGACTTTGGAATCTGAAGAGGGGACTGAAAATTTATAGCCGAGAAAATGGGTATTTCTTTCTCATATTTGAAGACGAGGGAGAGTGTGAGAAGATTTTGCATGGTGGCCCGTGGATGTTTGATGACCAACTCATTGTCTTACAACGATAGAGTTCAGCACTAAAGCTTGAACGTGATATTCTCTCCTCAGTGCCTGTCTGGATCAAAATTCATGGGATTCCTTTAGGTATGTGGACATTGGAAATTTTAAATCATATCGCTTCTGTTATTGGGAGGCCTATCTGCCTAGACAAGCTAACGGCCAAAAAGGAAAGGCTTTCCTTTGCCTGTTGCCTTGTAGAAATACATGCTCAACACGCGGTGCAAAAACGATTCGGGTGGGAACTGAGGGTGGCCCAACTATTTCTATTGGGGTGGATGTGGAGGGAGAACCACCTAGGTGCTCCAAATGTGTATGCTTCGGCCATTCTGATACTCATTGCACTAATGTGCTTGAGCCCCCTTCAATCCAAGAAGAGGTTGCGGTGGCCGTTAATGAGACAGACTTGGCAGATAATGATACTGTAATAGAAGAGATTGTAAATAATACTTTCAGAATCCCAGGAGGAGTAAAATGTTTGGCCAATGATACAATGAGCAGTAGGGAGTCCCAAGGATTGGTGTATTCAACAGAAATTTCTCTACCATGTACTGGCCTTGAAGAGAGATGCATATGAGACGGGTCTGGCATTAGAGGAGCTGGGGTCAGGACGCTTGCCATACTAGTGAGGATGGGGTCTCGTTGGTTAGTTCTAAAATTAATACGGCTAGTGGGAGCCATCCATCAATGGTGGAGAAGGGATTAGGGGGTGTTATGCCCTCACTAACGGGGAGCCCTGGTGGAAGAATTGTCGAGGGTATCACTGATACAGATCCACGGTATGATGATCAGCCTATTGGTGTTACAACACGTGGAAGTGGGGAGCTTGCTGCGCACAAGATGGCTAAATGCTTGCCCTCACTGTTAGAAGATGCTGTGGGCACAGATATTGATAAACTACCTGAGGGCATCGCTACTGAAAACCCTGAGTGGGCCTTTGAGGTGAAAGAGAAAGTTCGACAGGCTATGGCTAGTAGGACGGGGAAGAGGAAAACTGAACTCGGCAATTTGGCATCCTCCAGGAAAAGTACATGTCTGATGGAGAACGGCCAATGTCGCAAATCCAATGTTGATCAATGACTTTGTTCTTTTGGAACAACAGGGGGTTGAATAACTCAGTTAGGAGAAGAGATTTGCGAGATAGATTGAAGAAGCTAAAGCACTCGGGTCTGATCCTTGTAGAGACTAAACTCAAGTCTACTGCAAAGAATGGTAACTTTATTATTCCGAGAAGTTGGACTTCCTTTAACAATTTTGAATTGGTCGCTGGAGGCCGAATTATTATGGCTTTTGATCCTTTGATTTGGAGTGCAACCTTATTATCCGTCTCGGCACAGCATATATCTGTCAATTGCATCAACTTGGGTGGGTACTCTTGTGTAATTACTGGAGTATATGCTTGTAACACTATGGCGGAGAGGGTGGACTTATGGAAGAGCCTTCAGGTGGAGTGCTGTCGGTTGAATAATTCTCCTTGGTTAGTAGGGGGGACTTCAACTGCGTCCTTTACGCGCGGGATAAATTGGGCGGCAAGAAGCTTGATGACATTAGTACCCGGGATTTCTCTATTTTTGTCAGTACGTGTGAGCTGCAAGAGCTAAAAACCGTTGGAAATAGGTTAAGTTGGTGTAACAATCGGGTGGGGAACGGCCGGATTTGTGCCCAACTAGACAGAATCTTTATTAATGCCGCTTGGATGAATAAGCTACCGGAATCCTACATGAGATACATGGAGGCTATAACTAGTGACCATTGTCCGATGGAAGTGCATCTGTTCAATCAGGTACCCCGTGACCCTTCCCCGTTCAAATTCTTTAACTATTGGTCTAAATGCCCCGGGTTTAAGGAGCTTATAAGTTCAAATTGGAACGTTCATGTGAGGGGTACTCCCATGTTCCGGTTAGTCCAAAAACTGAGGAGGATGAAACCGGTTATCAAAAACCGGGCAAGGGATTTCCAGGCAGACAAACTGGTGGACAAATGCAGACGGGAATTGGAAGATACTAGGCGTAATCCAGGGATCTGCCATGATACTGATCTCCAAGTGAAGGAATCTCATCTACTGAAAAAACTTACACATGCCATGAAAATTGAAGAGGATATGTTTAGGCAGAAGAGTCGGCAAGACTGGATTTCGCTTGGCGACATGAATACCAAGTTCTTTTACACCGCCATGAAATCCAGGACTAGCAGGAATAATTTGAGTCATCTTGTAGACGGGAATGGGATGCTGAGCAAGCTGTTTGATTAATTGAAAGTAGAAGCCCCTTCTTATTTTAAAGAACTTTATAATCAGAACTACAACTTGGCTTCTTCCCCGAAGATTGTTCCTAAACGCATCTTGACTAGTGACTCAGCTGCTTGGCTTAGCCGAAGAGTTTTAGCTGATGAGATTAAGGCTGTGGTGTTTCAAATTGGCCCTGATAAAGCTCCAGGTCCTGATGGATATAACGGATTCTTCTACCAACATAACTGGGAGATTGTAGGAGATGAAGTCACCAATGCTATCAAATTTCTCTTCAGAACGGGGTCTCTCCTTCGACAGGTTAATCACACCTTTCTTACTCTGGTCCCTAAGAATTCCAATGCTTCTGGCTTAGGGGACTACAGGCCTATAGCCTGTTGTAATGTGCTTTACAAATTTAATAGTAAGATCATTTGTAACAGGCTGAAAATGGTGATTCATGAATTGATATCCCCCAATCAAGCTGCTTTCTTAAAAGGAAGGCTCCTGTTAGATTGCACTTCATTAGCCTATGAGCAGATAATAGACTTCAGTAACCCTATGGGGGGCGAGCTTGTTTGAAGCTGGATCTTAGAAAGGCATTTGACAGCGTGAATCGGGAATTTGTACTGTACTTTATGAAGCAGCTTCATTTCCCAGATACATTCATTTTCTGGATTAGAGAATGCATTTCGACTCCCTCTTTTTCGGTCATGGTGAATGGAACATCTTGTGGATATTTTTGAAGTAACAGAGGACTGCGCCAAGGTGACCCCCCTATCTCCTTACCTCTTTGTTATTATTATGGAGACTTTCTCTATTCTTCTGGATAAGTCTATCAATTTACGCAATATCCATCCTATGAGGAGGACTGGCTCCATTTCTCACCTTTTGTTCGCCGACAATCTCTTGGTATTCTGCCGTGCCAATATGAGATCTTTTTTGGGCATCAAAAATTTATTGGAAGAATTCTCGATATATACTGGACTTCATGTCAACTGGGAAAAGAGCGCAAGATTATTCAGCAAAGGGACTAGAAACAAGAATGATCTGGCAGATTGTCTTGGTATTAGAGTTGCTATAACTATCACCACCTACCTCGGGCTCCCACTATCACTTAAATACCCCTACTCTGCTAATTACAAGAGGTTAGTAGATAAATGCAGAAAGAGGCTGGGAGGATGATCAAGCTCTTTGCTATCTATATCCGGCCATATTGAACTAGTCAGAAGTGTTATCTATTGCATGGTGGCCTTCTGGATGCAAGTCTTTCACATTCCTGCCACAGTTTTGAGATCTATTTCGTCCATTTGTAGGAGATTCATCTTGGGTAATACTCGTGCCTGGGCATGTGACGATTTTTGCAAGCCAAAATCTGAAGGTGGGGTTGGTATTAGGATGCTAGAGGATTTAAATATTACGGCAAGAGTTTGCCTAAATTGGAGATTTCTTACGTCTGACGGATTATGGGCTAATCACATGCGTAAGAAATACGGATCCCCAGATGGTTTCTATGTGGCTAAGGGAATGGTTACCCAGTCGGGGAACTGGAAAAGATTGCTTAGATGCAGAAATTTGTCTCAGACCCTCATCAAGCAAACTGTGATAGATGGGCGAGCTACTTTGTTCTGGGAAGACCATTGGCTGGATGTTGGTCCACTCTAAGATCACTTTGATGTTCCGCAGGATTCCTCAAAGTGCACTGTAGCAGACTACTAGCAGGCAGGGAGCTGGTCGCTTGATGCTTCCATTGATCCAGTGTGCAACCTGCTACGCAATATTGCCCTGAGGCCGGGTTAAGACGGGTGGAAATGGACCCCAGGTGAGTCTTTCTCATTCAAACAAGCCTGGGAAGGTGTGCGCAGTAGGAGCTCGCCATTTCCCTTGAACAAATTAATCTGGTATTCCAGACATATCCCAAAAATGTCGTTAACACTGCTTAGGGCTTTTCAGGACAAGCTGATGACCAAAGACAAGATTGTTAGATGGGTGACTAATGCTCCCTCCAGCTGTGTTCTATGCGACGACAGCAAGGTGGATAATATCTCTCATCTATTCTTTGATTTCCACTACTCCAAATGTATATTGCAAAGAACTTTGCTGAAGTTAAATGTACTTGACCACGTTCCACCGTCCCTTACGGAGGTTGGGAACTACTTTCATACAAATTATGTGGGGAAGAGTAGTTTGAATTTGCTGGCGAGAACTAGTCTGGCTGCTATGGTATGGCATATTTGGCGAGAAAGGAATGGGCGAATTTTTGATGATGTTAAGAAATGTAAGACCATCCTATTTGAAGAGATAGCTGTTGATATTCGGGTTGCCCTACACGATTCAGACCCTACCACTGGGGTGGAGACTGATATTTTCTCCAACTGGGGAATCATAGATTATGGATGAGGTTGAGTTCGGTGTGTTTTATTTGCTGTTGGTACAATTTTGTAAGTGTCCTTTTGGTGAAAGAGATCGTAGTAGGGAGTGACGGCGCTTATGCCCTATCCTCTCTCTGCCAACTTCTCTCGACCAGATGATTCTTGTAATTTTTGTTCAGATCAATATATTACCTCGTTAACTTTTCAATATATATACACACACACACACCACACACGCACTTGTATACACAAGACCAATAAATCTTATTCACATGTTACATTCACATATCTTCACACGAGATATATGCACTTATAAACACACAACAATATTGTATAACTTGACATACCTACTTATGTATATCTACACACACCATTTACTAAGCCAATATATCTTACACGCTACTTGTGATTTATAACCAAAATGTAGTTATACCTATATACATACATATCTTACTATATCAATTCACACCATCATATTTATAATATACATAGAACTATATTTACTCTATGTATACCATCATACACTCTTATACATCCAATATACATCCACCTAGATGTACAAGCAACATACATATACCAACACATATATTATGAATTTATTTACACACCAATATTTATACCCATAGATATTTCATATATATACACATCCATTAGAAATCCATATTCAAACATATCTCCTTACATCCTTAAATATATAATATAGTATCTATACTTACAACTCTACATACAATCGTATAGTCTTCCATATACACCCAAATATAGACAGGGCATATATTAGCACATATCTATTTATGACCCACAATATTTTATTACACAGATAGTATACTTTACACATAGATTCAAATATCTTATACTATCTACGACTCTATCTATACAAACAACATTATTATACATACACATCATAGTTCGTCAATATACGAACACTTACAATAGACTTATTGTTTGGGGATGTATGCCCTCAGATCATTTGTATTTGATACAAATGAATTTTAAGTTTAGATAGGGACTATTTTGCATATGATGCAAACTGAGTTAAATGTGTCTAAATTGTTTACGACAATATTTAATTAAATTAATGCGTTGAAAAGTTGCCTGAATGACGGGATCGTCCCGGTCAAAACACATGTTCGAACGGCGTCCAAATTGGACTCTAAATGCACGATCTAGAGCCAAATAAGAATAGCTAAATGGAATAACAAATCAGATTTACAAAGGCCCAAAAACATGATTTTTGGCAATGGGCGGGGTCAAGGGAAATAAATCAGGCGCCAAAAATTTGGGCACCTAATTCTCTATGTCGCTGCCTAGGACCTGGCCCTTTGGGCCGAGTCAACAAGTAAAAATAGGCTCCCAAAAGCATTGGGTGCATGAGCTCTCGCATGCCCCGCATGTGCCCGGCTGGTACACAGCACGCATGATTAGAGGATGAGGCCCACGGTGGGTCCCACCCAGTTGGCTTGGACCTAGGGGTTTTGGAAACCCGTGACGGCTGCGAATTTCTGCAACTCATGTTTTTTGGCAAAGTTTGGTATAATGTTTGAGGGGTTAATTGGACTCAGATTGACGAGCCATTTTTCCAATCAAGTTCACCATTCAGTTCTCTTCGATTTGGTAGGTTGTACCAAGATTGAAGCTCAACGGTGAGGGAGTTAAAATTCATGGAAGTTTGGCCTTTTGTAAAGGCAAACTAACTTGATTTGTTAACTCCCAAAATAATAGTCCCACCTCAGTTGTGGAGAAAAGGGAAGGGTCAGCCGCTTATATAAATAGGGGCCTACCCCCTTCATTCAAACCAGTCCCAAGCTCTAGATCTGAGCGGCTCCCAAAAAAGTTGGAGCATGCTCGGAACTAGGCTTAAATTAAATATTCTCTTGTTCTTAGAAATTCTGCATTACTCCTGAAGGGCTCTAGCAAAGTCACAACGGGGTTCGTATCCGATCCAAAATTTTGGCGAAGGTTCACACTCGGTGAAACTTTTTTCGGTGCGTGGTTGGCTCAGCGACAAGGGGATTGCTCGCCTCGGGACACGGAGTGGTCCGAGGATCAGTCCGGTGCGGGACAGGGAGTAGCTCGGAAGGCAAGGTTCTAGGTATATAATTTAGAAGCTTTATTTTAATTATGTCGCAGTAGCATAGATCCTTCTTGGGGTGGTCAGATCCACCTCAAGTTGACATAAATCCTGGCTAAGGGTCTTGATTTTTCTTAGGGCTTCGTTAAAAAGTTTAATGATTTTATTTAGCTATGCTTTCTTTTGCCTCTGTTGTTCGTCCAACTTTGGACATGCCCTGAGGGTCCATCAAAACCCAACATTGGTATCAAAGTTTAGTCTGCATGATGATCTAGGACTACAATGTTTTTAAAATGAATGCCTTTTAAATACATGCTAAATTTTTTTCAACTTTATGCGATATTGTTAAAAATGAAACCGTTTTCATTTGAGAGTTTTTTTAAAAAAATTCTTTTATGCGATAAAATTATTTTTTGAAACATGAAAATTTTATGATGTTTTTAAAAATAGTTTATGTAATGAAAATTATATGATAATTTTATGAAACTGTTTTAAGTTTTAAAATCATGTTTTTAAATTTAAGTGTTAAATTTAGTTGCACTTTAATTATTTATAGGATATTTTTTTAAATGTGTTGACGCATGTTTAATAATTATGTGATGATTGTTAAATAGTTATAAACTTTTTATGCGATATTTAGATTAATAATTGCATGTTAACTCTATAGTTGATAAAGTTAGATTATGTTTTAATGGCCATGCTTAATTATGTGATAATTGTTGAAAACTTTTATGTTAGCCATTAAAACCTATTTGAAATTCATAAGATAAATTTTAATGGCATGTTATGTTTTAATAATCATTACAACCTGTTAAAACCTATTCTTGATTAGGGTAGTCCTTTAACGACGATTATTATTTTAATCGTTATTATAATATTCTCATTAAAAGACTACACTTTAAAGTGTTGTAAATGATTTATTAAAATCCTAATAACGATTAGGATAGCACGTGAACCTTATAGTAGATTTAATAATAGTTATTAACAAATCCTAAAATTTTGAATTTAAGGATTCAACTAGTTGATAGGATTAATTAGTTGTTAATAAAAGCCTTTTAATCTATGACACGCATATAAAAATGACAAGATTCATTTAATGGACCATGATCTGGTCAATGTGCATGGCTAAGTTTCTTGGATCACCCTAGCTAGTCTAATGGATAACTGATCCTGGCTTAGTCAATTCAATGGCCGTGTTCCGCTGGATCGCAATGACTGGAATCATGATTATCTGACACCCTGGACTATGTCTAGTTAAATACGTTAATAATCTTTTTCAAGGTTAGCCGTAGCCCTCCTTGTTTTAAAGATTGGCAACTATGGGTTCTTTGATATAGTTGTTGAGTCAACTCAAGCTATGTCATAGACATTTTATGAAAACAACTTCTTAATACATGAGATGTAGTCTAGACTTGACCCAAACCGTCGTGTCGTGAATACACCGAGCACCGGTGTAAGTTAGGCTAGACACGAAAACAAGGGTCCGACTAAACTAGTTTTTATGATTTGTTGAGTCAACCAAGGTCATAAGTGACTAGGGGTAAAAACCGATAAGGGAATCACATTCGATGTGATTGATGAAGAGTCGTCTATCGATCGCAGAGTTAAGCAACTTGTTGAGTCAACTCAAGGTTGTTAGACTCAGTGTGGTCGGGTCCCTTTCCCATTATATTTAAATTTAATTAAATCGTTAATTAATTGGCTTAAAATGATCGCGAAAATAGTGGGAGGATATAGATTGGTAAAAACCATTCTATTTATATTTAATATTGAACATATGTTAAACTAGGGTAAGTTCTAAATTTACCAATGGAATCAAAATATAATATTCTAAGAGAATAAGTTAACTGGTCAAAAGGGCAGTTTAATGGAATATCAAGTTAAATTCTAATTGATAGAATAAACAATATTCTCATTGACATTAAAATGACCTTCTTAAGGACTGACTTAAGGAATATGATTTCATTAAGTTCTGAGTCCAACAAAATAAATGCACGCTACTTGTCACTCGCCTCTATATGGGGTAGCTGGTACATATTGATGTTCAAAAGCAAGTTTCTCCATACAATTTATTGAGTCAACTGATGGTTGTATGGAAAACGGTTTTGATCCGCAAGGTTTGAAACTTCGATCAAATTGTTTGATTCGAAGATGAGTGCATGAGTGGTACAAAACCATGTATCCAAATTAGATCTTGAGTCAAGCAACTTGTTGAGTCAACTCAAGGTTGTGAAGCTCAAGTGTTTGGACATGTTAGGTGTTTGTACAACTAGTAATTTTGTTATGACATTGAATATCTAAATGAGATTTAGAAAAGGGAGAAGGCATTAAGGAAATGTCAAATTGAGAAAGATAGTTTTTGTATCATTAGTAAAGGCATAAGTAGGAGGGACTGAAAATGTGACATTTGATGTCACGATTTCTAAATAATTGTTATACAAAAGATGTGTAACACATTTTTGACAAATATCGTCACCTTGCTTCTGAAGCAATGTTTTGTGTTAGTAATTTGTAATAACTATAATATATTAAATGTTAATATATGAATACGCAAGATAGTAATAAACTTATAGGGCAAAATAGACTAGGCCGTATCAAAGAGACTAAGCTTCACAAGCCATATAAAGAGGGGTCTGACCTCTTGTATTATGAGGTCTACGGACACTTGTGAATCTTATTCTCAAAGCTATATTGGCCGAAACTCCTTCTGTAAGACAGTGGGAGAGTGAGTTGTTAAACTCGCAGTATTGTACATACTGGTGTACACAGACCCAAGTCTAAGTTAGCCAGGATAAGTTGTTCTTATTTTATTGAGACACGTGTTCTTGATGAAACACAAGTCTGATAAAATATAGAACAAAATGAAAAAAATATTTGAACTGATTCGATAAGATCGAAAAATCGAATACTTAGCTGTGTAAATCTTGCGTAAATAAAAGAAAATGTGATTTTCTCTCAGGTCAAGTGTCTTAACATATTGGATGTGCTTGAGAGCATGAATCACATTTTGTTAGACATAATGCGATCCATGGCAAGTTGACTTTGAGTTACAATCCTCCCTCTCGGTTAAGTCCCAAATTATAATGCCTTGGTTCTTGATATAGTTCTGTAAGAACATTATCAATAAGATATTCATTAAATCGATCTTAAGAAAGTTAAAGATTACTCGAGTCTGTGAGACGAAGAGTCGAGTCAGACTCATAGTTGATGATGGCTTAGTCAACTTCCAGGATGGAATTTGGAGTGGTGACTCTGATTAACAACTTGATGCAATAGGTCCGTGCACGTAAATAAAGTATGGACTTTAGTTTACGTGCCCAAAGAAATTTTTACTTAATGTCTGCAAGCAAATCTTCGAGCTTAGAAGATTGGTGCAGAAAGAATGTAGTGAAGTACGCTTACATTGGTTGAGAACGTTTTCATTCTAATTCCTACAAACGGATTATAATGAAACTATCTCGCCAGTAGATGTGTACAGATTTACTCGACCGAACTCGTGTAAACGCTCATGATAACCATGAAAATCGGAGCATTCATTTATAGTTCGTTTTCTAAATATGATTTAGAAAAACGAACATATATGAATTAGCCAAAAAGTTTTCAAGGTCAGTGGGAGCAAATAAAACACATGCGAGGCATCAAGGGGATGGAACATATTTTGATAAAATGGTCAAAAAACTTGACACTTTTAAATATGAACCATCTAAAATGACCAATAACTTATTAAAACTATTGTCATAAGGTACAATGAGCTAGATGAAATCCAAGAATATTAAATGGATTCCAAAGGACCAAAAGAATTATTTGGATAAGATTCAAATGGTTGGTCTAAAATAAACATAGAAACCCCTATTAAGTCTATACAGTAGAGGTTTAGCAGATCCACTCACAAAGGCTCTACCACATGAAGTCTGGAAAGACTTATGAGCCTGAGTGCAAGTGGGAGATGTTTAGAGACGTATGCCCTGGAGGCATACATCTCTGTGTAATTGTACAAACATCTTGTTCAAAATAATAGTAAGATGTTTGGTATAAATTTATCTAAGTTAATCATAATGTAGTTATCATTAGATATTAACTTAGGTAAAGTCATGAGACTTAATGCAAGGTCAAACATGTATCGAGATGAGTATCTCGATCATGGAGAAATGCTTGACCGTCTGTAGCATAAGTCTAAAAGGGTTCGTGGTCATAGATGTTTCGAGAAAAGGATATCGAAACATCGGATAAACCATTGTGTCTTAGTCTTCACCGTATAGCGGTGACGATGATCTCATGATCGTTTGACTTGGCGAAGTCGAAGACGAGACACAGGTGCTCATTAGAGAATGAGTTCACTTGACGATCCATAAGAGTTATCATATGGTTATAATTGACAAATCTGTCAATGATAACTCTTAGTAATGATAGGCAAGTTGGTCTTTGACTTGAGGTCAATGTACGAACCTGTATGTGAACGGTGTCACTTAGATCTCTGACCTAGCTTCGAGCAAGGCCTATCGAAAGGTCTTTGGTTGGGTGAAATTTGAAGCGTACAAGGAGAGTACTGACCAAGAGAGGATTCATCTCTCCCGGTCAATGGCGGGGTCAAGGGAAATAAATCAGGCGCCAAAAATTTGGGCGCCTGATTCTCTGTCGCTGCCTAGGACCTGGCCCTTTGGGCCGGGTCAACAAGTCAAAGCAGGCGCCCAAAAGCTTTCGACACCTAAGCTCTCGCGCGTGCCTTGGCCACGTGCCCAAGCAGAAATGCTGGGCGCATGCCCTACACGTTCTCGGCTGGGTCGCTGTGCGTATAATTAGCCGATGGGGCCCACGGTGGGCCCCACCCTGCTGGCTTTGACCTTATGGTTTTGGAAACCTGTGACGGCTGCGAATTTCTGCATCCCATGTTATTTGGCAAAGTTTGGTATGATGTTTGAGGGGTCAAACTGACTCAGATTGACGAGCTGTTTTTTCCTACACGTTCATCATTCAGTGCTCTTCGATTTGGTAGTTGTACCAAGGTTAAAGCTTAACGGTGAGGGAGTTAAAATCATGGAAGTTTGGCCTTTTGTAAAGGCAAACTAACTTGATTTGTTAACTCCCAAAATAATAGTCCCACCTCGGTTATGGAGAAAAGGGGAGGGTCAGCCGCCTTGTAACGGCCGCTTTCCAACCGTACGTACTTTAGCGCGTATCTTTGTTGTTTCGTGTGCGTGTTTTCGCATTTGTTTTCTATTATTGTTCTCCGTAGTTTAGACACGCGACCGAACCCCGTTTTCTCGACCCTCTCGGAGGCACGATTGCCCCGGTATTTTCCTTACAATTTTTGGACGTCAACGGACGAACCTGCTTATCTCAATACAAACTTATTATAATAATCTTTATTATAAAATTTTAATGTTAAGGGCTTCTGTAAGTTTTCTTTTATAAACATATTATCATTTATCACTTACTTTAAACCCTAACACTAACTAATAAGTAAATGATGCAGGTTTTTGTTTTTAATCATATCAAAACAAAATGTTAGTAAATCAAATTTTTGATATTAAAATCTTACCTAACCCCCACACAGCACTTTCGATTGGGTTGTTTAAAAAAAAAAACTAACTAATCCAAGACCTAGGACCCCCACGTGACAGCCCCTCCTTTATTTAATTAAACCTAGGTTTTTTCTTCTACCTCCCAGCGTAAGCAAACAGCGCCGCCATCTCCCTTCAATTCTCCTCATCTCCGACTTCCTCCCTCAAGCACCGAGCCTCCTGATCCCTTCGACCCAAACGCCGAGCAACCCAACATCGTCTCCGTGCCAACCTCCTCCCCCTCCGATTTCCCCTTCCCACCATGCCCTGCAGACCGGCCGAGCCGCGCCGTCGCCTCCTCCCCTCAGTCCGCCATCGCCCAGTTGCTTCCGCCCTCCGGCCATCCATCACCACCTCGCCAACCCCCCTAAGAAACCTCCGGTGACCCACCTTCAAAAAAAAACACCATCTCCGGTCCGTCCCCACCTTGGACCGCCTTCGAGTAGCCGCCCATCTCAGAACCACCGCCTCCCTCTCGCATTCCCGCTCCGCCGCCATCGTGAAGCTCCGGCGTCCCTCTCTCTGATCTCCCTCTCCACGGTGAGATCCCGCCCTCGCAGCCCGCGACGTCGCCTCCACCCCTCCGCCAAGCTCCGCCTACCCACCGACGCTCCGACCACCTACAACCCCGCCGCTGCCCGCGGCCTCCCCATGCCGCCGTGATCCGCTCCACCGCCGCAAGAACCCTCGCCCACCTGCCCTCCACCCAGCTCCGGACCTCTCCGCCACACGCCTAGCATTTTCTGGTCATCCGCACGTGCCGCTGCGTTGCACAGCCTCGTGGATCCGACGCCCCCTCCTCTCTAAAACGCCAGCATCTGCAACCAACCAAATAGTAATAATAATATGTAAGTGCAAATCATATTTGTTACCATTTACATCCAGTACGTAATGATGAGAGGTGTACCAAATATTATATTTTTGTAATGGCTTAAGTGTTTTACCATGCACACCTTGTTAGTTGTATTATAATTGATATCACCGAGAAGGCCTCAGTATTCTATGAGTCTATAAAACAATTCCTATGAGCCACGAGTGGTTACAGCTGGCAATAGCGTATGAATAGTTTAGGTACCTATTTGTGATGGTATTTTTGAACAGTGCCTCTAAAGAAATAAACAGTACCATATATTAGTATTGTTTGGTAACATGTATAATAATAAGGGGTTTAAGGATAAACAATGCTATCTTATACCAACTAGTATGTTAGGCAGGTTAGTGGGTGTTTTAGTTGCATAAAAACATGATGGTTTCATTATTGTTGAGAACTTTATATCTTATATCGTTAACCTAATGACGCAGAGACAGTCACGACCACGTGAACACTAAAGACCAGCGACGAGACGTTCCGGGAATTGGAGTCGCGACGTGAGCCGCTACCGTTTTCAGACCCGACGTCAGATCCACGCGCGATCGTTATACAAGGTTGGTCCCCCTTAACTCGTAGCGAAACCCACACTGTAGCGAACTGAACCTTAACTAAAATTGGACAACGATAATTAAATTTAATTTCAGCACCAGTAAAACGCTGCTCACCGTAGAAATCGACCATCGGACAATTTTCTGTGCACATAGGGTAGTGGTCGATTTAGGTTGATAAAACACCAAAATTTTGATGATCGACAAATAGGATAGCCCCGATAATTTAGACACGAACCCTAATAGGGCTTGATGAAATTGCGACCTGACATCGTCGCCATGACCTGTTTCAGATGGACTACCGCAGACGCGACGCCTGGACGAGACGATTCGAGAGGACGACACACTCGCCATCGCAGGCAAGTGTACCCACTTGCGTTTTGACAGTGCCTTAGTTCCAGTTTGTAGAACTGTTAGATTGCGTGTGAAGAGAACCGGACGTGAAATGATAGCGTCCGGGACGACCCGTGACGGCTCAGACTTGACGACGAAGTCTGAGCCTGACAACAATGAACTGCTGACAACATAGGACTATCTTGTGTGTGCGTGCGTGTGGACACCCTAGAATAACTCTCCCTACACTTGTCGTGTCGTGTCCTGTCACACAAAAAGCCTGCGGGCGTTTCGGATGCTTCCCTCCGCGGAAGTGATCCCCGTGATACAAAAAGCCTTCGGGCGTTTCGGATGCTCTCCATGCGAGAGTGATCCCCGTGACTGTTACCAAAAAGCCTGCGGGCGTTTCGGATGCTTCCCTCCGCGGAAGTGATCCCCGTGATACAAAAAGCCTTCGGGCGTTTCGGATGCTCTCCATGCGAGAGTGATCCCCGTGACTGTTACCAAAAAGCCTGCGGGCGTTTCGGATGCTTCCCTCTGCGGAAGTGATCCCTGTTACCAAAAAGCCTTCGGGCGTTTCGGATGCTTCCCTAGCGGAAGTGATCCCTGTACTTCTTGTCCTGAGTTCCTGGGTTGGGGTAGGGTTGAGCGTGCGCATGGCAAGAGGGTCTGATCCCCCTTGAACCGTAAGGCGTGAACCCTTCGTGTCACACTTGTCTTGTCTTGTCCCGTCCTGTTTGTCCTGTCTTGTCCCGTCACGTCCCGACTTGTCTCGACACCTGTAGGTTAGTCCCCGTAGTTGGTAGCACACGCTACGACTACTACTTGTCCCGTTTTACTTTCCTACTACGTTACTTCCTGTTGTGTTACCCTGTTATAACCACAGCATGATAATCAACCAGTAAACTGTTGTGTAAAAGAACCTCAGCATGTTAATCAACCAGTAAACCATTGTTTTAAAGTTCGGTGCACTTGCAGTAAAGTCTAACCCCTCTTGTAGACTTTACCTGACGTACAGTTCCTTTTTCTTGGGTGCTGTACGTCAGGTGTCAGCCAGAGTTCGTGGACGTGGCAGACTCACTGGAGCACGAGGAGCCGAGGACGTCGACCCAGAGTACGCGCCTGACGAGGACCAGACCTGGAGGTTTTTTTTAGACGACAATTGCAGAGGCTACTACCTTTAGGTTTGCCTTTAAATCTTTTGTTGCCATGCTTAGGCTTTCCTTTAGATTTTGTGCTTGTTGGATATTATATCTCTATGAATGCAACTCCCTTTCCGTACTTTCTGTTGTTTCGAACTATAATAATGCAAGAACCTGAAAATCGTTTAAAATGGTACATTTACAGACGCTTATTGGGTCTGAGCTTCTCAGCTCTGGCCTAAGCGGGCCTTGTTACGCTTCGCCTCCGTCCATTTTGGGAAGCGGGGCGTGACAGGTTTTAGTGGTGGCCCATGCAGGTCTTGCAAAAGTTCGGAACAATAAAAGTACCGCATTCATTTTAATATCCACGTACAAGTCTGAATTAGTTTCCCAGCCTCCAATAGTAGTAAGACTTAGGTAGACGTCCCAATTTGATAGTCTGACGCAACTCTGACCAAATTAGATTTCTAGAGTCCTTCTTTTAGTTAGTCGCTGGCCCAGCTTCATCGACTTCGGGCCCAGCAGAACGAAACCTTGATTTCCTTATGAACTTTTCCCCCTAGATCCTGATTGTAGTTTAGCTCGTTAGGAAATCTTAGCGTCGAGCTCTCCTGATCTTTAGACGACCCGATGAGTAGAACCTCTGAATTCTAGCGTCCCTCTGATCACTACACTTCTGCGTTATCGATCGTAGGGTCCCATCGTAACTTCGCATCTTATTCTATGTGTAACCAACATGCGATCATTTTCCTTCTCCCGATTCGCGTGATCGTTTCCGGACGATTATCGTTGACCCTTCGAATCCTTTCCCTGACCAAATCTGCTTCCTCTAAAAGTATTTTCGAAATTTATTACTAAGTCTTTCGCTCAGCTTAACTTCTTGAAAACCCCTATATTATATATTTCAAAATTCTTGTTTTTCGGTTGAGTTAAAATTCTTTCACTAATCTTGAAACCTCCCTGGTCGTAAAATTGTTTTACTATCTCGTATCTGTTTTCAAATCGGCATTTTTTTCGTGTTTCAGTTTTTAAACCTCGTTATCAATTCTTTAATCCAATATATATATATATGTTACTTTTCTAAACTGCAAAATTTTATTGCTAATCATTTACCGTACATACTTTTAAAATATTTTCTAAACTAGAAGGAACCCCAATTAGTTTCTTATCATTTTGCCTGTTCTATGTTCTTCGTGACCACATTTCAAAATCCTTGTGTAAACTTATTTTCGTCTGCAAAACAATCGTTTCTCACCCTACCCATCCTTCTTCCGTTTTACTTTTCCAAAATTTTAATTTGATACATTGGCTCACTTTTAAGTATATAAATATATGTATATTTTTTTTAAAAGTATATGATACCATATTTTACACTTAATTCTCCCGTCATTAATCTAGTTATTTTGAAGAATATTTTTGTCCCATCCAACCAACTAACTCCTTATCCTGCCTTATTTGAACTCGTTCCTTTCGTTTCATTTTATTACACTCCTGTCATCTGTTTTTCCCTTAGGTTGTGTAGACTTTAGTCCTTGTAGTTGTCTATGTTGTCTCCGGTTTAGGAGTAGGCCTTTGGTAGGTGATGTCGTCGTGGTGGTTGAGCATAGGTAGAGTGCATAGACCTGTATGAATGTGTGTTCTTTAGGATCCCGATGATTGCCTTTTTGTGTCTTGAATGTGTGCTCAGTGTTAACCATGGTATGCTGGAAGTTGTCTGAATGACGGTATTCATACTAATATGAATGGCGTCATCGCAGGCAGATCCTTAGACTTAGTTTTAGTTTTAATGAATGGTTTATCTTGGTTGTATGTGACTGTATCAAAACTTTGTTTTCTTTAAACCAAATCTTTAAAGTTTTAAAACTAGCTCACAAGATCACAAATCACTTATCCTCCCTCATCCATTACCGCAACACCACGCGTTTTTCCAAATGTTTTAAAATATTTCTTTGGCCTTAAGTCTCCCTTTCTCTTCTCTTCTTTCTCCCTTAAACAAAAAAAAATTCGTGTTTATGGTTGTTATATTAATTGGGACTAGCTATTGTCGTTATAGGATTTTGTTTGCAGGTAGACTTGGAGTGAGATGAGTTTTATAATGGCAATGATTAATTGATTCTGGGAACACAAGGATGATGGATTAGAATATCTTTTGGATGAAAAGAATGGACTGACCAAGACTTATTTTTTAAAAAAAAAAACTGAAGTGTGGCGGACTCAATGGGAAATTCTAGTCGGATGAAATTATATGCGAGGAGATGATAACTTATCAGAGGCTTAGACGGGTGGTAGATAGGAGTAACTACGGAGAATAGTAAGAGTTAGGGTGATTATGAGATTGAGTAGAGTTTTTTTTTATTAGCATCGAGACTTGATTGATGAATTGACATGAGAAGACTTTGAGAATAACACGACGTGTTGAGATAAATAGATGTTTAGGTAGTCGGACTTAACATTGGTTGGGATTAATTATAGTGAGTAGGATGAGAGGTGATTCTGATAGTTAAATTATTTGGCGGATAAATTCATGGGGAGATATGACAAGGAATGTATTGAAGACACGACGATTGTTGATTGGTGAAGGTATTAAAGGATTGGACAAAGTTTTTGTTTGTAGATTGGCGGTTGACTAGAATCTAATTTTGGAGATTGATTAATATTGGAAAGAGATCGAGGAATTTAGAAGATATTATTGAGCGGTGATGTTTGCCAGAGTGGTATGGTATGAGAAGATAATTATTATTCTTTTGTGAGAACTTGGAGTTGGAAATTTGAACAGTAGTAATGGGTCTATGGTTGAGTGTTAGGATGTGAAAATAGCCGTCGCTTTATCCAGTGAAAAGATGGATTATAATGGATTATTTGAGGAACGAAGTCGAAATTTTAGGGCTAGAGACCTTTGTGTGGAGGATGGAAGTTATAGGCTTAAGTATTTGTGGAATTTATGATTATTACTACTAGTATAAGTGATTCCGAGGACGGAATCATTTTTAAGGTGGGTAGAATGTAACGGCCGCTTTCCAACCGTACGTACTTTAGCGCGTATCTTTGTTGTTTCGTGTGCGTGTTTTCGCATTTGTTTTCTATTATTGTTCTCCGTAGTTCAGACACGCGACCGAACCCCGTTTTCTCGACCCTCTCGGAGGCGCGATTGCCCCGGTATTTTCCTTACAATTTTTGGACGTCAACGGACGAACCTGCTTATCTCAATACAAACTTATTATAATAATCTTTATTATAAAATTTTAATGTTAAGGGTTTCTGTAAGTTTTCTTTTATAAACAAATTATCATTTATCACTTACTTTAAACCCTAACACTAACTAATAAGTAAATGATGCAGGTTTTTGTTTTTAATCATATCAAAACAAAATGTTAGTAAATCAAATTTTTGATATTAAAATCTTACCTAACCCCCACACAGCACTTTCGATTGGGTTGTTAAAAAAAAACTAACTAATCCAAGACCTAGGACCCCCACGTGACAGCCCCTCCTTTATTTAATTAAACCTAGGTTTTTTCTTCTACCTCCCAGCGTAAGCAAACAACGCCGCCATCTCCCTTCAATTCTCCTCATCTCCGACTTCCTCCCTCAAGCACCGAGCCTCCTGATCCCTTCGACCCAAACGCCGAGCAACCCAACATCGTCTCCGTGCCAACCTCCTCCCCCTCCGATTTCCCCTTCCCACCATGCCCTGCAGACCGGCCGAGCCGCGCCGTCGCCTCCTCCCCTCAGTCCGCCATCGCCCAGTTGCTTCCGCCCTCCGGCCATCCATCACCACCTCGCCAACCCCCCTAAGAAACCTCCGGCGACCCACCTTCAAAAAAAACACCATCTCCGGTCCGTCCCCACCTTGGACCGCCTTCGAGTAGCCGCCCATCTCAGAACCACCGCCTCCCTCTCGCATTCCCGCTCCGCCGCCATCGCGAAGCTCCGGCGTCCCTCTCTCTGATCTCCCTCTCCACGGTGAGATCCCGCCCTCGCAGCCCGCGACGTCGCCTCCACCCCTCCGCCAAGCTCCGCCTACCCGCCGACGCTCCGACCACCTACAACCCCGCCGCTGCCCGCGGCCTCCCCATGCCGTCGTGATCCGCTCCACCGCCGCAAGAACCCTCGCCCACCTGCCCTCCACCCAGCTCCGGACCTCTCCGCCACACGCCTAGCGTTTTCCGGTCATCCGCACGTGCCGCTGCGTTGCACAGCCTCGTGG
Organism: Scilla litardierei; assembly: GCA_030789695.1. Classification (NCBI taxonomy): domain Eukaryota; kingdom Viridiplantae; phylum Streptophyta; class Magnoliopsida; order Asparagales; family Asparagaceae; genus Scilla; species Scilla litardierei. The sequence goes on along the minus strand of CM061132.1, from coordinate 76,462,558 downwards.
ATCCGACGCCCCCTCCTCTCTAAAACGCCAGCATCTGCAACCAACCAAATAGTAATAATAATATGTAAGTGCAAATCATATTTGTTACCATTTACATCCAGTACGTAATGATGAGAGGTGTACCAAATATTATATTTTTGTAATGGCTTAAGTGTTTTACCATGCACACCTTGTTAGTTGTATTATAATTGATATCACCGAGAAGGCCTCAGTATTCTATGAGTCTATAAAACAATTCCTATGAGCCACGAGTGGTTACAGCTGGCAATAGCGTATGAATAGTTTAGGTACCTATTTGTGATGGTATTTTTGAACAGTGCCTCTAAAGAAATAAACAGTACCCTATATTAGTATTGTTTGGTAACATGTATAATAATAAGGGGTTTAAGGATAAACAATGCTATCTTATACCAACTAGCATGTTAGGCAGGTTAGTGGGTGTTTTAGTTGCATAAAAACATGATGGTTTCATTATTGTTGAGAACTCTATATCTTATATCGTTAACCTAATGACGCAGAGACAGTCACGACCACGTGAACACTAAAGACCAGCGACGAGACGTTCCGGGAATTGGAGTCGCGACGTGATCCGCTACCGTTTTCAGACCCGACGTCAGATCCACGCACGATCGTTATACAAGGTTGGTCCCCCTTAACTCGTAGCGAAACCCACACTGTAGCGAACTGAACCTTAACTAAAATTGGACAACGATAATTAAATTTAATTTCAGCACCAGTAAAACGCTGCTCACCGTAGAAATCGACCATCGGACAATTTTCTGTGCACATAGGGTAGTGGTCGATTTAGGTTGATAAAACACCAAAATTTTGATGATCGACAAATTGGATAGCCCCGATAATTTAGACACGAACCCTAATAGGGCTTGATGAAATTGCGACCTGACATCGTCGCCATGACCTGTTTCAGACGGACTACCGCAGACGCGACGCCTGGACCAGACGATTCGAGAGGACGACACACTCGCCATCGCAGGCAAGTGTACCCACTTGCGTTTTGACAGTGCCTTAGTTCCAGTTTGTAGAACTGTTAGATTGCGTGTGAAGAGAACCGGACGTGAAATGATAGCGTCTGGGACGACCCGTGACAGCTCAGACTTGACGACGAAGTCTGAGCCTGACAACAATGAACTGCTGACAACATAGGACTATCTTGTGTGTGCGTGCGTGTGGACACCCTAGAATAACTCTCCCTACACTTGTCATGTCGTGTCCTGTCACACAAAAAGCCTGCGGGCGTTTCGGATGCTTCCCTCCGCGGAAGTGATCCCCGTGATACAAAAAGCCTTCGGGCGTTTCGGATGCTCTCCATGCGAGAGTGATCCCCGTGACTGTTACCAAAAAGCCTGCGGGCGTTTCGGATGCTTCCCTCCGCGGAAGTGATCCCCGTGATACAAAAAGCCTTCGGGCGTTTCGGATGCTCTCCATGCGAGAGTGATCCCCGTGACTGTTACCAAAAAGCCTGCGGGCGTTTCGGATGCTTCCCTCCGCGGAAGTGATCCCTGTTACCAAAAAGCCTTCGGGCGTTTTGGATGCTTCCCTAGCGGAAGTGATCCCTGTACTTCTTGTCCTGAGTTCCTGGGTTGGGGTAGGGTTGAGCGTGCGCACGGCAAGAGGGTCTGATCCCCCTCGAACCGTAAGGCGTGAACCCTTCGTGTCACACTTGTCTTGTCTTGTCCCATCCTGTTTGTCCTGTCTTGTCCCGTCACGTCCCGACTTGTCTCGACACCTGTAGGTTAGTCCCCGTAGTTGGTAGCACACGCTACGACTACTACTTGTCCCGTTTTACTTTCCTGCTACGTTACTTCCTGTTGTGTTACCCTGTTATAACCACAGCATGATAATCAACCAGTAAACTGTTGTGTAAAAGAACCTCAGCATGTTAATCAACCAGTAAACCATTGTTTTAAAGTTCGGTGCACTTGCAGTAAAGTCTAACCCCTCTTGTAGACTTTACCTGACGTACAGTTCCTTTTTCTTGGGTGCTGTACGTCAGGTGTCAGCCAGAGTTCATGGACGTGGCAGACTCACTGGAGCACGAGGAGCCGAGGACGTCGACCCAGAGTACGCGCCCGACGAGGACCAGACCTGGAGGTTTTTTTTAGACGACAATTGCAGAGGCTACTACCTTTAGGTTTGCCTTTAAATCTTTTGTTGCCATGCTTAGGCTTTCCTTTAGATTTTGTGCTTGTTGGATATTATATCTCTATGAATGCAACTCCCTTTCCGTACTTTCTGTTGTTTCGAACTATAATAATGCAAGAACCTGAAAATCGTTTAAAATGGTACATTTACAGACGCTTATTGGGTCTGAGCTTCTCAGCTCTGGCCTAAGCGGGCCTTGTCACGCTTCGCCTCCGTCCATTTTGGGAAGCGGGGCGTGACACGCCTATATAAATAGGGGCATACCCCCATCCTCTAAACATGTCCTAAGCTCTAGATCTGTGCGGCTCCCAAAAAGTTGGAGCACGCTCGGATCTAGGCTTAAATTAAATATTATCTTCTCCCTATAAATTCTGCCTTACTTCTGAAGGGCTCTAGCAAAGCCACAAAGGGGTTCGAATCCGATCCAAAATCATGGCGAAGGTTCACATTCGGGTGAAACTTTCTTTGGCGCGTGGTTGGTTCGGCGACAAGGGGATTGCTTACCTCGGGACACGGATCGGTTCGGCACGGGATGGGGAGCGGCTCGAAAGACGGTGCGGTACACCTTAAGAATACATGCCTATAAGAATACATGTTAATATACCTATAATACTTGTATATCTATGCGAACACATAACTACCCACACATGTGTATATACAAACAACTACCCTTGCTTACCCTCGGGGAGCTCTGTACATTGGGTCTAAAAATACCAGGGGCTTTACCATAAGCCTGATCACCTACCCACTTTAGATGACAGCTACCCCTAAGGAGCATTACCGGTACTTTCCTTACACACGTCGCACTGCGAAGACCTGCATGGGCCACCAAATGTAACGCCCCGCTCCCCAGGATACTCGGGAAGTACGAATCTGTCCTATGTTATCCCAGAGTGGCGAGTGTTACGAAGAGAAATACGAAATAAACCAAAAGAACCAGCAGGCCGCTGCACACGTACGGGAAAGTACGCATAATGCTCCAACCAAAAGTCAACACAGACAACACATGAACAACAAAGAATTAATTAAAAGACAATAATGGAAACTGATAGATTTTTATTTATACATCATCAATATTACATCATATCTTTCTTTACATTATCCTCATGTACAAAACCTTATATACATCACCTTACAACTCTCACCAAACAAAACCAAAAGGTACAACACACTCTCACTCTCATCTCACTCACCATCCCCATTCTCAAGTATACCACCTCACGTAAGCTTCATTACTCCAATTCCTTGACACATCTCCTACTATTAAACCAGACCTGAAACCACAAAGTGGGACATGTTACAGTATAACCAAGTAGGAAGCCTAACTACCCTAGGTTGGGACCAGTCTTGGGGTTTCTCTACACTATGAAAGTCTAACTACTGGCGTAATCATAACTACAGGCTAATGCATAAAGTAAGGAAAAACTTCATAAGCATAAGCTTGTACAGAAAGAAAGAACTACATAACGTAAAACAGGTAATACTGCAAGTACTGAGCATGAATGAAAATGCTACCGAACTGATATGCAAAAAGGAAACATACATGTAATGAATGAACAATCCATAGATAATAAAGTAAGGGAACTTCTTTTGTACATTACTCTTCAAAGAAATGTGATTCGGAAACCCGAGTAAATCGTAGGACCTTAAGGAGCCAGACTTCACCCAGGGTGGGTGAAAGTGGCTACCTCAACCAGCGACACGGGCACTGGAGGGGCCTCTCGTAACTCCCCTTTATGGGTGTAAGACAAATCTCGGTTTTTCATGGGACAAACGGAGAAAACCATCAATTACTGCATGGTGCATCACGAGTACACCACCGGCCTCTCTAACTCTAGTCAACTCCCCCTTACGGGAGTGACAAAGTGAGTGAGAAATCTATCATCTGTCTGCTCCTTAACTCCTATAATTTACCCGTGTTTCCTCCAAACCCGTATCTGAAGTCTCACCCATTTTAGAATGGATCGAGAGCTCCAGACATTATCTCTCTACCTCACTCTTAGTTTATGAATCAATTTCTCATTTCTATCATTTTGGCGGTCTCAATTACCACAATCACATCTTTTCATTTCTTTCATCATTACGCCGATGTCAGGTTTAAACGAACATCGCATCAACAATTTCGTAAAGAGGAACACCACAATAATTCATCTCTATCATTAGTACATTAATGCACCGAATAAACTACTATCATTTCCTCCACATTTAACAACATAAATGAACATTACAAGGGACATAAAACTTTAGCATGACTATTAACATGAGCATCTTTTTAAGAAAATTGTGTGAAACATAATTTAAGTTCCAAGCATGGTATTAAAACTCTTTAAGCATGGTGCTACCAATATAATCACATCAAAAATTCGACTAACATAATCGAGCCATTGTTTTGAAGAATAAAGCATAACATGCGTAGCGTAAGTTTTCTGGAAACAGCAGGACAATCAGCTTCAAAGGCTGTTTTTTCCAAACTTTTAAACTAAACATAATTTTAATCCCATTGGAAGTTGTAGATATTGTAGTGCTGAATTCACATATAAAATTTCATACAGAGAGATGAACTAACTAATTTATGATGCATTGTTTGGTGAGACCTATCAAAACTGTTTTTCAGATGGAGGTTGGATTTGGTGGTGAAAGGGGAGGAGATGGTGGTGGAGTGGTGGTGGAAAGGGAGGAGATGGTGGTGGAGTGGTGGAGCAAAGGGAGGATGAGAGATGAAGGATTAAAGCATGACAAAAAAACTTCTTTTCTTTTTCTTTTTTTCTCCTATTTTTCTTTCAATTTTCTGTTTTATTCCCCCTCTAAGCCACCTCATGCTTCCCTAATTTCCTCTCCTTTTGCCACCTAACTAGTGTTAGGTGAAAATCAACATGCTAATGCCACCTCACAAGTAGGAGGTGGCTAATCATGGTAAATTAGGATTTAAATTTTAATTAATGTAAGAATACTCCCTTTATACTGTGTATAGTTTAGTAAATACAAGTATATTACGTTTTATACATCCTTTAACAATTCCAAAAGGCGTTATAAAATTTATTGAAAATAATTTTAACATCACAAAAATTAAGGAAAATTATATCAGGCCTCCAAATTTATACGCATATTTATACGCCCAGGAAATACACGTATATAAAGTTTGGGGTCATTAAATCCTATACCCTTAAAAACAAAGTCCGTCCTCGGACTTTCTAGAGCAAAAAATCTAGGTTAAGAATGGCTTAGTCTAGATTCTAGGGCCTTCTACCCACCTTGGACATAAGCTGTACATACACACAACCAGCTAAACATACGTATACAATAAGTTGTATATATGTACACAAAGAGTTATACACCGGATCAAATGTTAAGACATATCTATACACATCAAATATTTTGTCAAACATATATAGTATACCAGCATACCAATACATTACTAACTATATATATAAAGAGAGAGATATATATATATATACTAGTCATAACCCGTGCCCGCGGGCACGGTTCATTTAAGATTTCCCCCGCGAAATCTTTATTCCCCGAAAAATTATTTCCACAGCCAAAATTTAACATAACAATAAATTAGCGTAAAAATATTTAGCGGCACGGGCACATTTGGCGCGGAACAACAAATTCGACGTCGAACAACAAATTTGGCGACCGCGCCTTCGACGCGGAACAACAAATTAGCGTAAAAAATTTAGCGGGCGCCCTCGACGCCGGCGCGGAACAACAAACCTTTGGTTATTTTTACGCTAATTTGTTGTTCTGCTAAATTGTTTTACTCTAAATTTTTTATATTGTTTAATTTAATGGATCATGCTTCTCCACAATTTTTTCCAAGGCAATTTTAATTTCAACGTTTAGGTTTCCAATGCACTTTTTCCCCCAATTTAATCTCCGTAATCTTTCCCAAGGCACTTCTAATTTCAAAGTTTAGGTTTCCAAGGCACTTTCCCTCCAAATTTAATCTCCACAATCTTTTCCAAGACACTTCTAATTTCAAAGTTTTAGTTCCCAAGACACGTTTTCCACCAAAATTTAAGTTTTCCCACCAAAATTTTCACAAAATCCAATCTCAACCATTGATCTAACAAGATCAAATCTCAGCCACTCTTTATCTTGTCCTAGTCAGCCCTAGAATTCAAAAAACACTGTCAAATGTATAATAGATATCTGTGTGTGTATGTGCATACTCACACACTATATATCTGTATATATCTATATCCGATATCTACATATGTAGTTCTATATTTAATCACCAATATACTGTACAAATATACTTATATACAAGCAGTCAACTATTCATATATATGTGTGTATATATATATTACGTAGAATATATTGAATACAGTATATATATACATACAACACTATACATATACTGTAGTACAAGAATTATATCAATACAGTATGTATATATACATATATACCATGCATGCACTTGTATGCACAAGACCTATAAACCTTATTCACATGTTACATTCACATATCTTCACACGACATATATGCACTTATAAACACACACCAATATTGTATAACTTGGCATACCTACTTATGTATATTTGCACACACCATTTGTAAGCCAATATATCTCACATGCTACTTATGATTTATAACCAATTGTAGCTATACCTATATACATACATATCTTACAATATCAATTCATACAATCATATTTATAATATACATAGACATATATTTGCTCTAGTATACCATCATACACTCTTATATATCCAAATATACATCCACCAAGACGTACAAGCAACATACATGTACCAACACATATATCATGAATTTATTTACACACCAATATTTATACCCATAAATACTTCATATATATATATATACATCCAGTAGATATCTATATTCAAACATTTCTCCTTATATCCTTAAATACATAATTTAGTATCTTTACTTACAACTCTACATACAATCGTACAGTCGTCCATATACACTCAAATGTTGATAATGCAAATATTAGCACACAGTATTCTACACACATGATTTTATTACACAGATAGTATACTTTACACATAGATTCAAACATCTTATACTATTTACACCTCTATATATACAAACAACATTACTATACATACACCTCATAGTTCGTCAATATACGAACATTACAATAGGCTTATAAGGATACACACATATAGTCCTACAAGTATCTATAATGTAGTATACATCCAGGTATAGTTATAGATACATGTCTATAGGAATACATGTCAATATATCTATAATACTTGTATATTTATGCGAACACATAACCACACAAACATATATGTATATATACAAACAACTACCAATGCTTATCCTCAGGGAGCTCTGTACCTTGGGCCTCCTAATACCAGTGACTTTACCCTAAGGCTGATCACCTACACACCTTGGAACACAACTACCCCTAAGGAGTATTACCCGTACTCTCCTTACACACGCTGCACAGCGGAGACCTGCATGGGCCACCAAATGTAACGCCTCGCTCCCCAAGATACCCGGAAAGTACGAATTCGTTCCATGTTATCCAAGAGTGGCGAGTGTTACGAAGAGAAATTCAAAATAAACCAAAAGAACCAGCAGGCAGCAGCACACGTGCTGGGAAATACGTGTAATGCTCCAACCAAAAGTTAACGCAGATAACACATGAACAACAGGGAGTTAATTAAAAGACAATACTTGAAACTGATAGATTTTTATTTATACATCATCAATATTACATCATATCTTTCTTTACAGTATCCGCATGTACAAAACCTTATATACATCACCTTACCACTCTCACCAAACAAAACCCAAAAGATACAACGCACTCTCACTCTCATCTCACTCACCAACCCAATTCTTAAGTACACAACCTTCACGTAAGCTTCATTACTCCAATTCCCTGACATAGCTCCTGCTATTAAACCAGACCTGAACCCACAAGGTGGGACACATCACAGCGTCACCCAGTAGAAAACCTAACTATCCTAGGTAGGGACCAGTCTCAGGGTTGATCAACACTACGAAGGTCTAACTATTGGTGACAATCATAACTACAGACAAATGAATAAATAAGGCAAAACTTCATAAGCATAAGCGTGTACTGAAAGAAAGAACTGCATAAAGTAAGACATGTAATACTCCATGTACCGAGCATAAATGAAAATACTACCGAACTGATATGCATAAAGGAAACAGACATGTAATGAATAAATAATCCACAGATAAATCAAGGGAACTTCTTTTGAACATTACTCTTCAAAGACTTTTCAGTTATAAATGTGATTCAAAAACCCGAGTAAATCGTTGGACCTTAAGGAGACGGATTTCACCCAATGTGGGTGAAAGTAGTACCTCCACCAGCGACATGGGCACTTGAGGGGCCTCTCGAACTCGCCCTTGCGGGAGTGAGACAAATCTCGGTTTTTCATGGGACAAATGGATAAAACCATCAATTACTGCATGGTGCATCACGAGTACACCACCAGCGTCTCTAACTCTAGTCAACTCCCCCTTACGGGAGTGACAAAGCGAGTGAGGAATCTATCATCTGTCCGCTCCTTAACTCCTATAATTTACCCATGTTTCCCCCAAACTCGCATCTATAGTCTTACCCATTTTAGAATGGATTGAGAGCTCCAGATATTATCTCTCTGCCTCACTCTTAGTTTATGAATCAATTTCACATTTCTATCATTTTGGCAGTCTCAATTACCGCATTCACATCTTTTCATTTCTTTCATCATTATACTGCTGTCGTGTTTAAACGAACATCGCATCAACATTTCGTAAAGAGGAACACCACAATACTTCATCTCTATCATTAGTACATTAATGCACAGAATAAACTACTATCATTTCCTCCACATTTAACAACTTAAATGAACATTACATGGGACATAAAAATTTAGCATGCGTATTAACACGAGCATCTTTTTAAGAAAATTATGTGAAACATAATTTAATTTCCAAGAATGGTATTAAAACTCCTTAAGCATGGTGCTACCAACATAATCACATCAAAAATTCTACTAACATAATCTAGCCATTGTTTTGAAAAATAAGGCATAACATGCGTAGCGTAGGTTTTCTGGAAATAACAGGACAGTCAGCTTCAAAGGCTGTTTTCTCCAAACTTTTAAATTAAACATAATTTTTACTCCCATTGGAAGTTGTAGATATTGTAGTGCTGAATTCACATATAAACTTTCATGTAGAGAGATGAACTAGGTGATTTATGGTGAAATGTTTTGTGAGACCAATCAAAACTATTTTTCATCCAGATTTTAAGAGCTGTAAAGATTGCTAATTTAAGTCAGGTTTCAGTTAGAATCTCGAAAATGTGTACGCGATGAAAGTTATAGAACATGATGTTATCTTTTCAACGAGACCAAGAACACCAATTTTTATGGAGTGTGCAGTGACTGATATCTGTTTTGCCAAACTGTGTCCAGACTGGATAAAAAGTAGACATATTGCAAAGAGAGAATTTTTACCCCTAATTAAAATCCGAATTAACAAAAGTGCTCAGCATATAAGTTAGTGGTAATAGTCCAAACTGTTAGCCCTAAAATTTTCAGTCTTGTAACAGTTCTAGATTAAGAGATCTAAACTAAACAATGAGCATGACAATTGTTTTAAATTCCAACAACATCAAAATGGACCTAGATGGAGATGGAATTCTACAAAATTCTAAAACTAGCACCTAACTAGGATTGTTAGATAATCCTACCTTTTAATGTCCTTCAAAAAACACTTTGGCCCTTCTTCTCCTTGTAGACTCCAACCTTTTTATCTTCTTCTCAAACTCTTCCATCAAATATTATTTGGAGTATGGTGTTAGTTTTGGCCTTAGTAAGTGAAGGATTTCTTGGTAGGTGTGAATATTTTTATGGAAGAAATTTCAATGGAGGTTGGATTTGGTAGTGAAACGGGAGGAGTTGGTGGTGGAGTGCTGGTGGAGTGGTGGAGCAAAGGGAGGATGAGAGAGGAAGGATGAAAGCATGAACAAAAAAATCTTCTTTTCTTATTCTTTTTTCTCCCATTTTTCTTTGATTTTTTCTCTTTTAATCCCCCTCTAAGCCACCTCATGCTTCCCTAATTTCCTCTCTTTATGCCACCTACCTAGTGTTAGGTGAAAATCACCATGCTAATTCCACCTCACAAGTAGGAGGTATCTAATCATGGTAGGATTTAAATTTTAATTAAAGTAAGAATACTCCCGTTATACTATGTATAGTTCACTAAATACAAGTATATTACCTTTTATACATCCTTTAACAATTCCAAAAGGTGTTATAAAATTCATTAAAAATAATCTTAATATCACAAAAATTAAGGAAAATTATACCAAGCCTCCAAAATTTATACGCATATTTATACGCCCAGGAATATGTATCAATACACGTTTATAAATTTTAGGGTCATTACATCATTATCCCCCTGAAAAACAAAGTCCGTCCTCGGGCTTTCTAGAGTAAAGAATCTAGGTTAAGAATGGCTTAGTCAAGATTCTAGGGCCTTCTACCCACCTTAGGACATAAGCCATACATACACATAACCAGCTAAACATACATATTAAATAAGCTGTATATATACACAGAAAGAGCTATACACCTGATCAAATGTTAAGACATATCTATACACATCAAATATTTTGTCATACATATATAGTATAACAGCATACCAATACATTACTCACTATATATATATATATATATATATATATATATATATATATATATATATATATATATATATATATATATAAAATTTGTGTGTGCTTACTCACACAATATATATCTGTATATATCCATATCCAATATTTACATATGTAGTTCTATATTTAATCACATATATACCGCACAAATACACTTTCATACAAGCAGTCAACTATTCATATATATATATATATACACACATATTTATATACTAGTCATAACCCGTGCCCGCGGGCACGGTTCATTTAAGAATTCCCCTGCGAAATCTTTGTTCCCCGAAATTATTTACACACCCAAAATTTAACAGAACAATAAATTAACGTAAAAATATTTAGTGGCACGGGTACCTTTGGCATGGGCGTTTTTGGCGCAGAACAACAAATTCAGCGTCGACAACAAATTTGGCGCCCGCGCCTTTGGCGCGGAACAACAAATTAGCCTAAAACAATTCGGCCCGGGCGTCTTCGTTTGTTCTTCCGCTAAATTGTTTTACACTAAATTCCACAATATTTTCCAAGGCACTTTTAATTTCAAAGTTTAGATTCCAAATGCACTTTTCCCCCAAATTTAATGTCCACAATTTTTCCCAAGGCATTTCTAATTTCAAAGTTTAGGTTCCCAATGCACTTCCCCCCTAATTTAATCTTTGCAATCTTTCCCAAGACACTTCTAATTTCAAAGTTTTGGTTCCCACGATACTTTTCCAACCAAAATTTAAGTTTTTCCACTAATTTTTTCACAAAATCCAATCTCAACCATTGATTTACCGAGATCAAATCTCGGCCACTCTTTATCTTGTCCTAGTCAGCCCTAGAATTCAAAAAACGTTTTCAAATGTATTATATATATAGTCATAACTCGTGCCCTTATGGCTCGGTCCATTTAAAATATTCTCCCTCAAAATATTAGATCCCGTATTTTAAACGAACAACAATAAATAAGTAAAGCGCAATAATTGTTATTTAGTTCCCTCAAAAAATTTAGATCACCTCAAAATTTAGCTCCCACCAGTGAATTTAGTTCTCCCAAAAATTTTAGATCACCCCCAAAATTTTCTTCCATCAAGATTTAACCTCATTTAAAATATTGCACCTTCAAAATATTGGATCCACCAATTTAAACAAACAACAATAATTAAAGTGCGATAATTGTTACTTAGTTCCCTAAAAATTTTAGTCCTCCCAAATTTAAGGCCCACGTTCATTTAAAATATTCCCACATCAAAATCTTTGATTCCCTAATTTTGATTGAACAACAATAATTAAATTTCCATAATTGTTATTTAGTTCATCCCAAAAATTTTAGTGCCCCCAAATTTAATTTACTATCCCAAAATCCATTGCCTCAAAACAATGTTGGTGTTGCATATGCGCTTCATCCCAATTTTGGGATAGTAATAGTTTAATCAGATGAATTTATAGGCATGTGGAAGAGGCTCAAGTGAGCCAAAGTTTAGAAAAATAGTAGTTAATCCCCTCCCTCAAGTGCACAATTCTTAGAAAAGAAAAGACAAAATTAAAAGACAAAATTATAAATCAAAACGTATTGATTCATAATCTTGTTGCATAAAGATTTGGGTACAATTTGTGCGAAATGAGCATAAAATGACGATTCAAAATTTGCATTGTAAGAAAGAAATCATGTTGTATTATCCATTTTTGTATGATAGATTCCAGCATCAATTATTTTTGGACCACAACAGGTAACAATATCAGATATGAACAATGAGAAAAGAATTTCCCGTGATACATTCTAAAGTATTTTTTGAGGAAAAAGTGAGCCTCCCACAATTAAAATCAACTATCGTCAGATATACGTCGGTTATGATCCTAACCAAAGCATTATCTCTCAGGAAATCTATTAATGCGCCATCACTCTCCAATACATACCCCAAGACATAGTGCGTGAATTTCAACTTTAAGCTTCTCCATATCTGTTTATTTGCATACTTGTTCAACTCACCTCTGCTTCTTTCACCATCTATTCACTTTTCAAATATCCAAAAGCCTGGCTCATTCTGTAGCAAATAGCCCCAAAACATATCAATTGATTATAATCTATTCGAGTGACAAACATGGTTGGAAATATTTGATTGATGATGAGTATCTAAGTTAGATATTCTTGGCATTTAAAATGATGTGTGAGTTAAGACTTATGTTATGTATTTTCCACCGATATCATTTAATTTGCTGGCTCTTCTAAATATAAATCAAATTTTGAAGGAAGCAGCCAAATATATGAATCCATATATGCTTATTAAACCACATTTGATCAATGACCCATCAAGACAACTACCACCCAATAACATCAAAATTTGCAAGATTGAAATCCTAGTAATTAACTATGACAATGAGGTATACAAAAGTCATCTGCAAATTAATGACAATATAGAGTTAAAACAAACTTAATTTACTGGTGAAAATAAAAATCTAACAAATTCCTTACATGTATTTTTGACTTATTTTTCAAAATTGCATTTCAAATTCTGGGACTTGTCTTCATTTTTTCATCTTGGAACATCACATCGGTAATTTAGGACTGCCACGACTAGCGCATGAAAAGCTTGGCCTTGAGTTTTGTTTGCCATTTCGTGTCCAAAAATAGGATCAATGGCAGTATTTTGCCGGCATACTGATCTTACAGCACTTGTTTCATGTGGAACTGCAAGCATAAAGTTTATAATAATAAATATGTGAATGAAAAAATTGAATTAAACCACTACAAAAATAGACATTGTATCATAAATATTGACTTTGTAGCATAAAGTCTCAGAAGTTTAATTAAATTTTATTAGATAAACAACTGAAAAATGATACAGAAGTGAATAAATATGTGATGGGAGAGAAACATTATAAAGGAGGCCCATCGATTTCTACTTCTTGCTGTAGGCGTGATGCATCGATCCTCCTGATTCCAAGAACATCAAAGAATAAGAGTATTCTATGAAAATGACGAATTGTGAGTGAACTTTGAGATCAAATTGGGAAATAAAGATCCATACTTATTGTAAACATCAAGGCCCTATTGAGATCAATTTGCCAAATCCTCCTGTAAGCATCAAGGCCCCATTGTAAACACATACAAAGGAACACATAAAGATTGAGTCATGATTACATACATATGCGTTACATACATACACATAGCATTATATATGATTTACAGTCTAAATCATGTGTGCCATACTTATATGTGCAGTGGGCATGAATTGCAAAGAGGTATTAATTTTAAATATATACCTATGTGACATACTGATATGTTCAGTGGGTAGTAATCATGTGTGACATCATGTGTGACATACTGATGTGAAATACTGATACATACATATAGCATTATGTATAAACAACTTGGTTTTTGAAATATTTAGATTTGTTTACAGTTTTGAATTATGTATACAGAATTTAGCATCTCTCACAGCTTGATTATGAATTATGTATAGAGAATGTATACAGAACTCGATCAAAACCAATAGCATCTCTCAATATTTAGCATTAGCATCTCACGAAACTAATGGTTTTCTAATCAGAACCATTGTCATCTCTCAATATTTAGCATTAGCATCTCTAAATACAGAATGTATTTTGTTTTGATTAGTATTTAGAAATATCTCTCAAAGCTTCAAAGCTTGAATTATGTATACATAATTTTGAATCATTTATATCTCTAAGCATCTACCAAAACTGGAAATATTTAGATTCCAAAGATGTATTAATTTTAGCTTCAGAACTAAGTTCATTGTTCGTGTTGTTTCATCATCCAACTTTTCACATAGTAACTAAAGCATAAACTGGAAATCTAGAGATAAGGATCAATGTACAGTTCTCTTCACCAAATGCTCTATTTGATCAATGTTTTGGTTTTAGTAATTTTTTGACAGTTGAACCGTATTTGTGCTATTATTACGTAAGAGGTGCGTCTGTCTAATTTTTTTACACTGAAAGGAATGCTCACACATATAGAAAAAAACATGGGATGATTTTTTTCCCCAAAAAAATAAAATGAAGATGAAAACATATTTTCATATTTGAAAAATCGATGTTTAATGGAAAAAATATGTTTCACAATTGACCATGTGATGATTTCTCTAGGACAAAAATCTCAGATTGTTTATTTCAACCCAGACGACAAAACATAACTGGAAACCTACATCATGCCACATGTATAACTGATTATCACTGCAATTTAATTGCCAATATGCCAACTTTAAAGGTTTGAAAGTAATTTCCAGTAAAAAACAGCATTAAAAGCCAAATCGTGCTATAATTATGAAAATAGCTGATGATGGCAACAAATACCTGACCAATTCTCCCACACTCATACCATGAATATACTAATGTTGAGCCAAATCAAATGAAGATATGTACTTCAAAATGAAAGAAATGTCTTCTCTTAGAATTGCCAACAACTAAATGGTTTTTATATTTATAGTTTTGAACTTGCAGAAAATTTGTGAGTTGTTAATGTTCAAACTTGTTAGCATAAGGCATCAATTCAACTAACTTAGTTTTTGGGCATCCAATTCATCAAATCACCCATACATTACTACAAACTTTACTTAAACTCAAAAATTCCCAAGTAGAAATCGTTCCCATAAGAAATAATAAAAGAACATGAGGATGTTGACCCCAACATGAGAAAATTCAATTAAGGGAATCAAGAAGGGAACTTGCTTAGTATTACCAACACCCACTGAAATCCAATCATAAGAGAAAGCATATGAAGAGGACTTGCACGACATATGTACACCATGATCAAATGATGTTTTACAGAAAGAAGTGCATTAAATTGCATTTGGTTAAGCATGTATGTATTGTTTACTCCTTCCTTCAACAACAACTGATAAATCACCAAAGCTATTGCAATCTTATAGTACCAAGCAATGAAATTTTAACATTTTCTAACGTCCAATGAAAGAAATTCACCAATTAGACTAAACCAAAGAAATGAATGAAAAGAAGCTTACAGGTTTCAGCTGATGGAAACCAGTTATTTGTTATCTTGAAGCAACTCGTAATCATCGTCATCAAGCTCATAGTTTTTCTCGGTCTCTCTGCCAAAATATACACAAATCATTACCAAAAATGAGATCTTTCAAGTTCAATAAAAAAATCAAACTCATGATACTCATTGTTATAACCTTTTCTTCTTCTTCCTTTTTCTATGCCATCCGCATCACTATCCTCTACCTTCTCAAATTCTTCTTCGTCTTCTTCTTCAACATCGTCCACCATGAACTCATCTTTCGCATATTCATCCTGACCTAAACAACCAAAAGGAAACTCAAATATTAAGGAGAAAATGGTACTGTTATATCCTTATGTGAAGAAAATATTTATTTAAATACTAATAAAAGATACTTCTGTTAGGAAAGTACATCTTTCCTAAATTATCAGGGTGATACAAAACAAAAGGTGTACAAATTATCCAGTGTAGAAATTATTTAGGAAAGTACATCATTCAGAAGAAGAAAATCTACTACATTATCAGGGTAAGTCATAAAACGCTTATATGATGCACTAACAATGCACTGATTAAATCCAAATTAACCCAATAAAACTTAAAGGGATTTGTAATATTTGGTCAATCATTTTAGAGAGAAAGAGAAGCATAGAGAAATGGAAGGTGCTTACCCCCACAATGGCAGATCATCTAGATAATTATGCACATCAATAAGGATAAAAAGAAAAAACATCAATAAATAAATCTCAGACATATGAACATAAACTACTTAATGAAGAAATAAGCATAAGCACACAGAAACATTAGTAAACTAAGGAATGGTACATACCTATGAAAAACTCAAACCAATATGAGCTTCTTATTCCATTCGTAGAGTCATTAACCTTTACAACATCAAGTTCAATCTCACAAATGGTGGCATTCTCAACATTTTCTAAAAAAATAATTTTTTTAATAAATCTACATGCACAATGTGTTAGTGGTTGTGCCCTAGGCCAAATATTTGGACCTTTATGTTATGTCATTTTCATTTATAAAATGTTTCTCTAATTATTGTTATTATTATATTGCTTACATGTTTCTTTATAATAATGTTTGAATAGTTGTTTTATGCTATTCTAAGCATCACTAGTCATTCATCATTAAAGGTTTAATGAAGAATTAAGACTAGTATGATTTTGGTAGATAATTATGAGATAATTATATGTATGGTGATACATATCAAACTTATAGGTTCTTGTTGGAGAACATGTACTGGATAGACTTGCTATGAGATCATTACATGGATTAGTGTCATAAATGATCTCATAATAGTTATGTCATTGAATCCTTAGACCTGAGCTCATCACAGTTTCCTACATAAGGAACATCATATTTTGACATAATCAAACGTTATCTTTAATCAGATAATCATAAAGGTTATGATCGAATATGATGTGAATTATGCAGATGAAAGTGAATGAACAAGATGGAATTTGTCCCTCTCCTATGAGAGATATCTAATGGGCCCCTCGATAAGTAGGACTGAGAAATGCATGGCCGTGCTCAAATGAATGTCATTTGAATTTTTTTCAATATACTTATTAAGCGAGAAATTAACTATTTGAACAATGTAAGTATGACACTGTCCATGACTTATGTTCAAATAAGATATTGTGTGACAAAAGGATTATGATATGTTCTATTGGTTAGGTTAATATCGGACTAACAATATTCATATTAATTGGGTAGTCATAATGTCTTGCTAGAGACCAATTATGATTTATGGGCTTCTAATGAGATTAGGCCCACTGCCAATTTAATATGAGCCGATTGGGTCGCACACAAGAACGAAATGGATAGGATAGCGTTTAAACATGATTTTGAATATGATTTAAAATTCGTAATAAGGTGAAATATCTTAACCGTCAGATATCGTATCTCGTTAAGATATTATCCCTAAGATATCGCCGCTTAACTGAAATATGTTAATGAGTTAACGTGGGATTATTATCCCTAAGATAGCGTCGTGTAACTGAATGTTGTTAAGGGGTTAACGTAGGATTCTATATAAGATATAGAATCACGATTTTCAGTTTTTACGTTTTTTGCAATCTATCTCCTCCGTTTTTGAGAAAAACAAAGAGCGAGAGAAACCCTATTTGCGGAGAAGGAACTAGGACCCTCGTAATTCCTGCCTGTGACGATCACGTGTGGATACCGATTGCGG
Organism: Scilla litardierei; assembly: GCA_030789695.1. Classification (NCBI taxonomy): domain Eukaryota; kingdom Viridiplantae; phylum Streptophyta; class Magnoliopsida; order Asparagales; family Asparagaceae; genus Scilla; species Scilla litardierei. The sequence continues at coordinate 76,444,549 of CM061132.1, read as the reverse complement.
GTGATCGTTCGTAGAGTAGCACCTGCATTCCTACAAATTCAGATCGTCAGAAAGGTTAGTAATCTATTCGAATCAAATAGAAACGCATGGATCTTGGTAGGTTTATATTTTCCGCTACGTATAAATTAGTTATGCATGAAAGAAACCCTAACACAATGTTGATCCACTTTCCTGATTAGAATATCTGGTTCTAATCACTTGAAAAAGAATAAAAGGAAGAACAATACATACTTTGGTATTCCAACTCAATATGGCCATCAATCAGCTCATTTCCACCCTAAGCCAACTCCACGTGTGTTTATGGTTCTTAGACGACCGACAAAATGAGAGGTGGTAATAGGTGTATGTTTCTTGAGGATTATTATATAGGCCAACCTTGTTTACCCAAAGTGTAACTGGTTCTTCTGCAATGTACTACATGTGACATTTAATATCACAATAGATTATCAGTGAAGATCCAAGTAAAAAAAGAACATGCACGACTAAAGGATAAATTAATTAATTAATATATGTGCCTTAAAAGTTTGTGTATCAGTGTTGATACGACTATTTTGACCGGGCCCGGAGGAGCCAAGTCAACTACGACCAGTCAACCGGCCTACTATGGCCTTGGGGCCCTAGCCCAAGGATTTTACGGGCGGGCCGCGCTTCTCCACCCAAGACGAAGGCCCAAAAGACTGTCCACTTCTATAGTGGAGGAAATCGGGGCCCACATCGAGGTCAACGCGGTCACCAAATATGGCAACCGCCAAATGACATCACTCTCGCCAATAATGGCCCGACTTAAATAGCCATCACTCCAGTCATCATGGCTCGACTTAATGGCCTTAAACTCGCCAATCATGGCCATGTTCATAACATTCATTCCCTCATCAAATGGGCGCCCATTAGTGGGGGTCAACACTTCCCCATTTGCATGTCCCCATGAATGATGGCCATGATGTCACATCATGGCACATTATTAGGAGGATTGGCTTATATGAGGAAGGGGGTGAAATTATGGCACATTATTAGGAGGATTGGCCTATATGAGGAAGGGGGATGGCGTCATCCAAAGGGCCCGGATCTTCACGACCTACGACAGAGGTATCCCATACTCCCTCTAACACATTCTTCCACCTTTACATATTTCTCCTCCATAGATCGGCTCGAGGATCGATGCTCGGTCTCTCCACGAACCAAGCCCGATCCTACTGAGCACCCATCAGACCAGATCTAACTTTGGCATCGGAGGGGAATCATTCGGAACCAAGGTCCGACCCCCCTGACGAGCTCCCTCGTCTATTCAGGTCCAGGAGATCTGGCAACACCGAGGCTACCCCTCACCGTCTTCCCAGCCGGAGCCGAGCACCCTTGTCCCCGAGTCCACTCATCTCCATCACCAGGAGGTCGTCGCTCTACCGAGGCCACCCTTCGGTAAGCCGACACCAGGATCCGTGCGTCCCTCACCGAGCGACCCCGCCTTCAACCGATCCCGGAGGTTGTCGTTCCCCCGATGCTACCCCTCGGCCCGCCGAAGAACGGAACCGCGCCTTCCTGCCCAAGCGAACGTGCCCTCGATCGACTCCAAGGGTCATCTCCGTCTCGCGTGACTGCTACGATAGCTTGGAGGTCCCGCGTGTCCCCTTTGACCGCGTTGACCCCGCACCCTCCGGTCAACAATTCAGTGGTGAGAAAACACTCGTAAACAAGTGTGCATAGAATTTTAATCTTCTCGGCAATAGGAGTGGCAAATACCGTAAAGAGAATGCAAAAAAGTCAAAGGTAATGCAAATATCAACACCAAAAGCATGAAAAAATAATCTAACAGACAGAAACATTCCCACAAACAGATTGTTTATAAGAACTAACGTAGACATGACCTCCATAATCATGCATAATTAAGCTACTTGCTAAATTTATCTTGCTAATTTTTCATGCATAATTAAGCTTCATGAAACCAATTGCAAGGAACTGTCACTCATAAGCATCGCACGAAATTTGCAAGAAATATCCATTTTCAAATACCGCCGGTATAAATTTCTCATGCATAAATTATTGCTTGAGCCAATTCATAAAGCATAACATATAAGAAATTTTTTCATTGCTTCAAGTATACATAAATCCCAGTTTCCAAGATCAAATACATTAGTCACTTAAATATTTTATGATTTCCCTTGAGCCTATTCATAGAGCCAAGCACAAACGGATTTTTATTCATGGCTTAGGTTGAACGGCTACTTGCAATTTTCTTTCCTGGAAATTCACAGAGCCAATAACTTACATATTTTATCATCGATGACCCCATCAGCTCTTGATCTATCTCCCATAATTTCATGGATATAGAATTATTTGTATACTAAAAATTCCCAGATCTATGGCAATGAGTCCCCATATCAACTGATCTTACATTTTGATACATGCACTTCTATTTGTTTGCCATATCAGAAAACTAAAAGAGGAAAAAAATTTGCAATGTTTTAATCTTCACATAACAGAAAGCAAACCTACAGTACTTTGCCACACCAAAAATGAAGATTAAATAAACATATATGAAGATGGTGGAACATTTTGCTGAATGTTTATTTCCAAAGCAGATTCAGGTTGGAATGGAGTCTGGAATGTTCCAAAGCAGATTCAGGTTAAATGCCTATTAAGAATACAATTGATCCCATTTATTAAAAATGACATTGTATTAAAAAAACTAAATGTTGCTCAAAATATGAAATATCCTGTTAAAATATTTTGTTATGAAACATATTTCCAGTTCAGAATATGAAATATACAGTACAAAAAAATTAGAGTTCAGAATTCTGTCAAATTAGAGTTTCAGTTTTTGAAAGGATATTTGAAATGTTTGGAACTTGTCTCTAATTTCATATACAATATCCTGTCAAAATATTAGAGTTCAGAATTTTTTGAGAGTTATATGGATAGTCCTGTATATGAAGTATGGATATGAAATGAGAGTTCACTTGATGTTATATGGATATTTCCTGAACTCTCATGCTTATTGTCAATTTTAGGAATTTTGAGTTCACTATTAGAGTTCACTATCAAATATCCAGAACTCACTATTTTAAAGTTCACTATCAAACTATTAGAGTTCACCATCAAACTATTAGAGTTCACTATCCAGAATGCTCACTGTCAAACTATAGAGTTCACTATTTTAGGAATTTTGAGTTCACTATCAAATATCATGTCAATATTAGAGTTCACTAAATATTTTGACAGTTTAGGAATTTTTGAATGAGAGTTCAAAATATCCTGTCAATTTTTGCATATCCTGAACTCTCATGCTTACTGTCAATTTGAATTTTGACAAAAAAATATTTAGTGATTTGAAAATATTTTGACAGTTTTGTGATTTGAATTTTTGAATGAGAGTTCAAAATATCATGTCAATTTTTGCATATCCTGTTCCAAATATTTCTGAACTCTTATTCAAAAATTCAAATCACAAAACTGAAATAGTTTGACCAAATATTTTGAGAAAACAATTCATCACAACATACCAAAACTGAAATAACCTATTCTCAACTCCCATTCTCAAATCCCATAACAAAAAAAATTCAAATCACAACATATTTCTAAATATTCTGGATATGAAATGAGCGTTCAGGTTTTTTAAGTAACCAAAATATTATATTTACTCAGCCTAAATATAACATCCAGTTCAAGCAACGTTGAGGAAAAACCAAACTATGAGCAAAAAAATCTAATTTCAAATTATGCTTATTTTGGAACTGGAATTTTTTTGTGATTTGAATTTTTGAATGGTCGTGTCCTAATGAGTGAAAATTCCAGTTTGTAATATAGATTGACATGATATAGATATATAAAATTCCAGTTGGATGGAGGATGTGCAAGATGGCAAGATGGGCTAATATGGCAAGAGTTTCTTGAGGTGGAGTTAGATGGAGGAGCCGCTTGTGATTTGCGCCGGAGCTCTGTCGAGCTGTTCAACCCATGCTACCCACACATGCATACATAATAAAATCCTAGTTATTAAGAAGTATCCCATTGTATAGTGAGAAATTTGCATTACATGCTATTTCCAATGAAATGAGAAAACTAACAAATGGCCCATGTGCCATATAAAGATACAAACTTTTCACTGCCAAAAGAAATAAAAAGCTACATTAGACTAAATTTCTCAAACTCTACCTCCATACAATTCTATATATTAAGGGACTGTCATTTTTTCGGTGTCGAAACCGTACATGCTACCAAACGCCTCATGTTCTTACTAACGATCAAAGCTTTCCACACCAATTAGCACTAAGAGGCCAAATGAACTAATTCTTTCAAAAGGGCACATTATAAAAAACTTTTCATCAAAAAATTACAAACTTCATCACGATATATGCCAATGGAAAAAATATCAAAACCTTGATGATCACGATGAAGTTCCTAAATTTTCACCAGAATAAACAATAAGAATAAATTATTTTCCCTCAAATGGCAAGATGGGATAATCTGGTGAGAATTTCCAGTGGTGGAGTCGGAAGAAGGAGTCGCCGGTGACATGGGCCAGAGCTCGGTCAAGTTGTTCTACTGAATATGACAACACGCTTGAAGAGGTTTTCCTATTTAAACACTTAATCACTGGAAACATTGCATCTCTCTCATACCAAAATGTATGCATCATTTAGATTAAATTACATACCACCACAGTTATTACACAGAATTCCCAATTTTTAATGGAGATTGGAATCGTTGAAACCTAAGAAGAGGGGAATCAAGTAATGAAGGTTGATGCATATGAATGCCAAGATTCTAAAGAAAATGTTGAACGTAAAAGGCCAGGCTATATTCTTTTTATTAAATCATACTATTATTACCAGGTATTGTTTTATGTCCGATGTAAGGTTGCAATCCAAAAATAAAACCTTTTTTGCTTTCCTTCTAAAAAGTTAAAACCCCACTGTTGGATCAAAGAACAAAGACCCAGACTTTGATGCAGCTTTTTTGGAAGAACAAACAAAATATGCAAGCTTTAAGTGCTAAACTACCCAAAAATCCATCTTCAAGCTAAAACCTAGCAAAACAAAGAAATGATGCATCCAATGTTTGCCAAAGGAAACACACATATATGTAACATGCCCACCAAAACATAAGAAATGAGTCATTCTACTTTATGCTTTCAACCATAAAGTTATATTTGACAATTTATAGACATTTGAAAATAAAGATGAGAGTTTAAGTTAGAGAATATTCAATGAACTTATATTTAACAATTAGATCACATTAGCTACCAAAAATCAAAAGAAAAAATACGTTTTTTCTTCCTTATAATGAGAAGAAAGATAAGAAAATTGACTGATTATCACCTTCTTGATGACACTCTTATAGCTTGCCCTGCTGATTAAGGAGAAAGCCAGAACAAAAATGACTGCCCCTCTGTAACTTAGTGTCCTCAATCTGCTATAAGCTTCTTGCCCTATTTTATTAAAAAAACTAAGGCATTAAATTATACACCCTAGAAGTTGTCAAAAATATACATGTAAATTGCAATACCTGTAGTATCCCATAATCCTAAGTTGACAATGCTACCGTCAACAGAGACATTAGCACTGGAGTTGTCAAAAAAGTTGGAATGATTTCCTGCACAAAAAATAGAAGTAAAAATGTTATTAATTAGGTATAATGACAAAAAAATAATATTTAACCAGTGTGTAGGGGGAACACCATTTTTCCACAAAAAATAGGAAAAATACAGAGAACCAAATAAAGATTGCGTGCATGGAAATTAGCATGGGAAAAAATTGCTTGAATGACGCTTTGCGTGCATGGCAATTTTGAATGGGAGAGTTAATGGAATGTTATAATTTATAAAAAAATAAGCACTCATAGCTCGACTACCTACCTTAACTGTCCAAATGAAGAAACCCAAGGGCTCGGGGGACCTCGCATATGAAAACCCAACAACTCAAATAAAATTCACAAAGTTTCCTTGTAAACCTGCAAATGAAGCAAAAAAACCAAAACAAAATACGGACACTAAAATCCACAAAAATTAGATCGTCATAACTTCCCAAATGACACAAAGAAGGAGATAAAAATCCAAAATATGGCACAAACTTTTTCCATGGGCTCCTCTGCTAATATATTTAACCTCACTAACAATGTAACTTCTTTATCTCGCCCTCTCTAAGACGATCTCTTCCCACTGCCTCACCCATCTCTATCCCTCCTAGTATCTTCATAATATCATGTCTCAAGGACATACCATCGGCTATATTCTATGGTACATACATTTCAGTAACTAAGAAAAGATACAAATGCTGGCTAACATAGAAAACGACAATGTGTTACTAATTTACACTTAATCAGATAGAAAAGGGAAAGAATATTGCAGAACAAAACAAATAGATTTCTTCGAAACCAGCAGCAACAAAGAAACAATCTTGGTTCAAAAATCACACCATTAAATGAAATTAATATCAGAATTGAGGCTGGAATTTGTTATGACTCAATTGTGAATTTGAACAACTCCAGATCTAAATTATTGTGAATTCAAATGTTTGGAATTAAGGCTTGAACAGCATAAATTCTAGTTTATGACAGAATTTATAAATTCTAGTTTATAAATTAGAGTAGTAGGCTCTAAATTTATAATCTTTTATGATTCAATTACTCTAATTTATAATCTGATTTATAATCTGTTATGGCTCTACTATTCTAATTGAGGCTTGAACAACATAAATTCTAATTTATAATCTGTTATGGCTCTACTACTCTAATTTATAATCTGATATTAGAATTCTAGTTTATGACAGAATTAGAGTCATAACAAATTATATAATTTGTTATGATAGAATTTATGCTTGAACAGGATATTAAAATTTATAATTTGTTATGACTCAATTGTGAATTCTAATGCTTGAACAAATTCATATCTGATTGAATTGTTATGACTCAATTGTTTAGAACTTGCAGAAATTTGAAGTTGTTTAGCGTTGGAGTTGTTATAAATTATTCTGATATTAGAATTTCTTATGAACTCATTCTGATATTTGACAGGATATTTGACAAATTGAGTGTGTGTGTGTGTGTCTATAAGATATTAAAATTTCTAATTCAGGAATTGAGTCTATATTAGAAATTGGAAATTGAGTCACTTGGCACAGTCAATTCAGTCCAATTGAGTCACTTATTGAGACAAAGATATTAATAAAATTTTCCTTCTTTTAACAATGGAGATAGTCGTACTCAGTGCTTTTTTTGAAGGGGGTTTTCACCAAATCATATTTTCCACCAAAATAGTACTTAAGACAACATCTTTTTACATCGACTTATAATGTCACACAACCTAAACTATATGCTAAAATAAGAAACCATTAACTATGTACAAATATACACAAAAATACATTTTGGAACGAACAACCATGCATTCCAATTTCAGAAACACCATCTCTCACACAGGCATTTAAAACCAACAAAACTTACATATGAAGCTAGGGCCGTGTGTCCTGAAAATAAAAAATAAAATCATAGATTAGAATAGAAAATTAGAAACGAATATATATCTAATTACTTTGCACAACTCACTTTTATTACCTTCATCATGTTTAAGCGGAAAACCTTTTCCTCATCACATTATAAAAAGATGACGTATCAAGCTCAATCCAAAGTGGAGCATTAATGGGATGAGCAATAACCTAGATAATTTAAGAACATAAATTTCTTAGAAAAATTAATATATATTTGATAATATGGAAAAATTTAAACTTATACATTTATTTACATTTTTCGTTGGAGTGGTGGATGTCGTGCTTTCTGGAACCAAGCAAGCTCGACAAGAAACATCTTCCAATTCTATAACAAAAAAGGTATTTGGATGGTCAATGAAAAGGATATTTTGAAAACAAAATCTAAGATTTTTATATTACCTCGGAAAAGAAGATTGCTTCGTCTTCAATGCGACTCGTCGCCGTTGCTTGTAATGTTCTTTTAGCAATTTGCTGAAAATAATAATAATAATAAACAGTAACTAATTTTTAATGGCAAAATGGGAATGTTTGTAATGGTATGCATACCTTATCAAACCAAAATCCGATATTACCTCGTAGCCTGATATTTATATGATTGTTTTGAAGTAACAGACATATGATAACAAAAATGTTTATGCAAACATAGTAGATAAAATATATAATTTAGAATTATGATTAGAAACTTACAATTTTGCCAAATCTTCATCATCATCCATCTATATAAAAATACAAACTAATATTTTATCAAACTATGCATACTGAAAACTATTAAGTCATGCAATGAAATGTAGTAAAGGAAAAAATTTCTTACCCTACCATATATAGTAATGTGTGTCCATATTTTAAAGCTTGGTAACGTATGATAATGATATACCTGCATGTTAGACAACAATCGATAAATAGTTTTTTAAAAGATCATTTAAACAAATAATATAAATAAAACAATGTAAAGAAAGAAAGTAAGTTAAAAAACTTACATACAATTTTTATCATACATTGGAAATTATAGCAGAACTTCTGGGCAAACGATGTTTACTGTGTTATTTATGTTGGGCTGAAGAAGGACACATACACAATCAAAATATGTGCACCTTGAAAGTGCCACATAAAGATGTCCATGACTGAAAACTGGGGTTGGCAAATCCACTCCAACGAACTTTACAGATTTTCCTTGGGCTTTATTAATTGTCATAGCATATGTCACACGGACAGAAAACTGCTATCTTGTCATATAAAAAGGTAATTCTGTAACCGATGGTGACACAAGATACTCTTGGAATAATCACAAAACAACCGGCTTTATCCTCATTTAATATTTGAGCTTCAATGACACGCGATGCATATCTGACAACCATTAATCGAGTGCCATTGCAGAGCCCGTCTTTAGGTGCAATATTTCGTAATAAAATAATAGGCCAACCATCCTTAAGATCAAGTTTAAATTGTGGCAACCCAGGAGGATCCAAAGAGTTTATGTACTCAGTTGGATATCTATTTATAATGCTTGGATCGGTTTCTTCATTTTCAGACAATTTGTCTACAGCTTGATACGTAATCTTCTGTCTCGAAAAAATGTTTAATGCAGCAGCATTTATAAAAGTAACATCATCATTCCGTGCGGAAATAATTATTCGTTCGGTAAGTATGCCGGAGTCACTGCACCCTCAATATCAAGCTGCGGATAAATTCGAAGTATTAACTCGTTTAAATCCTTGCACCTGAATGTGTTAGAAGGAAGTTCTACCACTTCTGTAGGATTTGTCCCAACCTAATACATATATAGATATAATTTAAGTTAAAGGAATGGTTAAGATAAAAATAGTACATAAAATTGAAGTAGGCTTGAAATAAAATACCTCCAAAATAAATTTTACAAAATTTGTATTCTCAGCAGATGAGTTATTTAACCGCATATTCTGATCCAATATCAAAACTTGTACAGAGCACCTTAATACAGATTGTCACAATGAGGTGGCTATTGTAGTGACCCTGTGCTATGAGGAATAAACACTAGAAGGGGGTGAATAGTGTTTTATAGAATTATAAGGAATTTACGCCAAATAAAACCCTACTTAACCAACAAATGCGAAATGTAATGAATGAACAACAACCAAATAAGAAAGCAATGCAAACAAGCAATCTACACTGGTTCGGTACCACCCAAGTCTCCTCGACTTGTTACAGGTGCCCTACTCCAGCAACACCCGGATCCCCTCCGGATACTCTAGCAAACCGCTAGAGATTTCCTTTAGCCCACTTGTGGAAAACCTCCAACAAGTGCAATCGATCTACAATCGATGTCCGTGTATCCCACAACTCGGGAATACGCAAAGTCCTTAATCCAACAACTTGGGACTAAGCCCACGCTCACAAACCGAGAGCAAAACTAAATCTTGACTCCCACAACTTGGGATCAAGCCAATCCTCTCACCACAGTGAGTATACAACAATTAAGAAGTATAAAGAATGAAATATAAAACTTCTTACCACAAAATCCTATGCCTTGAGAAATACTTACCAATTTAGGGCAAGAATGGATTTTGAGGAAGATGAGATCACCAAACCCTAGCTCCACCAAGATGAGCAGTAATAGATGACTAGGGAGGAGTTGGTGACTTGGATTCAAGCTCTTAGCTTGAGAAGCTAACAAGGAATGAGAATCTCTCTTGAGGAATTGTGCTCAAAGAGTAAGGGAGAGATTCTTGTGAGATGAGAGAGCTTGGAATAGGAGTTCAATGGCTCTCTTCAAAGATGTGAAAGTGTCTATAATTTCAGCCTCTTGATCCCTGGTTAGAAGCACACAAACTTATATAGGGAAGAGAGAAAACGGTCACAAAATTCGTGGCATTAAATGCCCCAACGGCTCTATTCTGAAGCTGCTTAATCGGTCTAAGAAGGATCATCAACCGACTAGATTGACAACTAGTCGGTCAGTGAACCTTCTTGGACCGACTAGATGGTTGACAGAGAAGATGGTGAAATCTGGGTAAGAACTAGTTGGTCTAAGAAGGATCATCAACCGACTAGATTGGCTTTTAATGCATTAACCATCCTTCATGAACCAATTAACTGGTCACAGTACAAAGGTCGAATTTCACAAGGAAAACTAGTCGGTTTGAGAAGAGACACCAACCGACTAGATCCTCATTTAGTCGGTCGGTGAACCTTCTTGGACCGACTAATTGGTCAACAAATGGTCTAGAATTGATTAGGATAACTAGTTAGTCTGAGAAGGATTTCTAACCGACTAAATCGTCATCTAGTCAGTCGGTGAACCTTCTTGGACCGACTAATTGACCAACAGTGCATGGGCTGAATCAAGCAAGGATATCTAGTCGGTTCAAGAAGGATTCCCAACCGATTAGATTGTCATTTAGTCGGTTGGTTCCTCTTCTTGAACCAACTAGGATGCATATGAGGCCGTGAAATGAAACGATAGGCTACAAGAAAGTTTCTAATGGCTTCTAAGGCAATCCTAGAGATACGATATGAAAGTTATGGATATTTCTAGGCAAGTGCTACTCAAGGCTTAACATTCTACTAAACCGAAGCTAGAAGACAATATAAATAACATGACGAACCGTCTTCGAAGCTTCAACATGGAGAATCCAAATCCCTTGACTTCATGAATACTCCTTGAGCTTCAACAAAGCTCCAGGCACAACGATCACGTGTTCTAAGGAAGTCTTGGGACGTCGCTTGAGATGAACAAATTACTTTGGCGACGATCTCCATAATTCTTCATGGACTTGAGTCTTTTAGTTGAATGACTTGAATATCTTCAACGTCATTGTCTTCGAAGCTTTTGACTCATCCATTCCTTTCTTCTCTTTGGATTGAATCTCCATTCATTTGTTGATGCCATTGGCTTGAGGTTTGAAGTAGCCTTTGAGTTCTTCAAGCCAATGCTTCACCTTTGTTGATCTACCAAGTCCTCCACTTGAATCAACACGTGTAGTCACTTTTCATCTTCTTGAATCTAATTGGTGACTTTGTAGCTAACTGCAATCACAAGAGTTAGTCATAATGATTTGTGTTTGATCATCATCAAAATAAAGGTGGAGAGTCCAATACTCAACAGCTACAATTTCTTCTCGAACCCCCTTTGGTACGACGTGCAAGATTTGTCGAAATTCCCCACCAAGAACAACAGTAATACCACCAAACGCTTTGTTATTATCACAGATATCTTTTAACGATCGATCCACTGCCTCAACACAGTGCCGATGTTGCATAGGTACCTCATCCCATATTATAAGTTTTGCTTTTCTGAATAATTGTGCTGGCATGGATTGCTTGCTAAAATTACAAATTGAATTATCTGCACATCTAACGGGATACAAAATGTGGAATGTGCAGTCCAGCCTCCGCTAAGTAGCAATGATGCAATACCGGAAGACACGACGGTGATAACTATATTTCCAAGCCTATGCAACATTGTTGCTAGTGCATTGTACAAAAAAGTATTTCCTGTTCCAGCACCTCTGCTCAAGAAGAATGTAGTACCTTTATTTTTAAATACGGATGAAGTAATTGCTGAATAAGCATTTTGTTGTGCATCATTGAGGCAATCAATGTCTTTTTGTGCATTCATTTGTTTCGCTTTATTTATAAGTTCCTGATGTTCATGCAACAATCTATTGCCAACAATTGCATTCCATTCTCCAGCAGGAAGTGACATTGGTGGAAAGTCAAATAGACACTTACCGTACTCCTCAAGCAATTCATTAATAAGGAATAATCCATAATCTTCAAGTTGACCTTGAGTTGGTATAGAAATTGCAAATAAAGTGTGTAGTTTATGTGGAAGATCATCGCAAATGTGTATTGCAAATTCATTCCATAATGCAAGGTGGTTGATCGGTAAACATTCGATAAGAATAATACAAAACAGTCTTCGTAATTGATATCCTGTTTTCATAATGGAAGCCTCGTAAAGACATTGTCTCCACTCGGAATCATCGTCAAGAAGACCTCTTGTAATACATGTTGCTTTGAATGTAGGGTACTCGATAGTATTGTATGTGCGTAAATTTTCCCACGATGTTGGCCCTTTAACAACTGTTAGTATCAACCGTAGATAAAATCGCTCACCAGAATTAGGGGATGCAAAATACATTCTGCCTATTGCATATCCAGATTGTCTTAGAGTCCAGACCTTTGTTGACAAATGTCACACAAACTTTTGAGGAAATTCTTGATATGTGAGATCATGTGCAGATGCACAAACTTTTGTTGACCTGGTAAATGAAGTAGCAATCTTTGAACTGACGGAATCTCTTGATGTAAGGGATGCTCAAATATTCGCCAAGCTGCCTAAGGTGGTCCAATATATCTTGCATCAAGGTATTGTTGGATCTTATTTACTGTGCCCAACACCATTGTGGTTCGATCATGACCTTTATAAATATACTTGTAAATGTACTTCACACATCTTACCCAGCACAAACTTCGATATTAATATGGAAGTTAAAGCGTCTTGAGAGATACATGTTGTACGGAACAACATCTCGGTTATCAACCTGATGCCCCCTTACAGTATATCGATGTTCATTATTACGACGACGATAAATAGGATATCCACACGATCCATGGTTGTTGCATATGCATAATTTCGAGGGTATTTCTTAGTACATTTACCATTTTCCATAATGAAGCATTTGGATTTCGAACACCACATAGTCAATGTACCATACATTTTGACACAGTATCGAATAATGCAGGATCTTGAGTAGGATCAGGAAATTCAGCACAAACAATTCTATCCACTTGATCATATATACGAATCTTATCTGGACCACGAAGAAAGAAAAGAGCATGCATATGTGGAAGACCTCGTTTCTAAAATTCAATTGTAAATACATGCGCTACTTTCTTTCCAAATACATTATTAACATCAATCTCCTTCATCAAAGCCTTTCTTTTTAACTTAAATACATGTGCAACTAAATCTGCCCGGTCGGTAGCCTTTTGATTGGGTAGTAGAGCGATGTTATTTCTGGCCACTTTGGATTTGCAGTCATGGTAAGAAAAATATCCGGGTGCTGGTTATAACGTGTGATAGCCATTGAGTCTTGAAAGATTTCAAATATGTGTCGTGCACTGCCAGTGAAAGATGAGGAAAGTATCATGTGATGTCCAATTTGGGCACATTTGACATATGCATCAATATCTGCAAGACCCTGATATAGCTTTAAGCGGAGTTTTCTTCAATTAAGTTTAATGAATGTCAAACAATGTTGCTCAGTTGCTGCCCAAGCATCAACTATGAACTCTTGGAATAATTTTCCAGCTCTCAAAATTGCAGAATACTCATTATGTCTTTCAAATAGACGGTAGCTATAAAACTCACACAGGATAGGTCGTCTACTTGAGGATTTGTTTTGAACTGGATCCACTGCTTCAACTCAGGTTCCCATCCAAGCTGACCATCAGGAAATAATAAGACATAGTGTAATGGTAAGTATGCAGGATGAGCCTCATTGATTTGCATTAATTGATTATTTCCTCGTAGATGTAAAACAATATCTCGCATCCTGGAAGGTCGATAGCCATTTCCAGGTAAAATAACAGCAATCTCATCTACGGTTGGGAGGTTATAACGGCGACGATCCTTGTTTGAATTGTAATGGAGATATACAGGAAGATCATGACCACATAAATCTGCTTGAGATAAAACAGAATAAGCCTGAAAATATAGTTGGATGAATGGGTTTATGTCTGATAGACAATTTTGAATAATTTGTAAGACATCCTTTCTCAAATGTGGATTTCTATTACTTCGTAACTGTAAAGCAGAATCTAGATCATATATATAAAGTTGAAAATAACTTGCTGTTTGATCCAATTGTGGAAGAAGTGATCCTGTTCGATGGCGTAATTCTCCATGAATAGTAAATATGTTCGGGCCTCTGCCAGCAATCAATCTTTGATCCATTGTCGCACCAAGGCTGGTAAATGCATTAGCTGCATTATACTCCCGAGTATACTTTCGAAATGATTTGGATTGCTCACTGTCTCCATCATATAATTCTCGAAGTGCTGGAGGGGGTTCATTAAGTTTCTCCAATTTTACTTTTCCTTGCAAACAACATGTTCCAAAGTTATGTGTTGTCAGAGTTGACCTCGACAACTGTTCATCCAACCAGTGTAAGGCTGAACAATGAGGGCATGGAATGTTCATTAAACCAAGATAATGTCGACCATAAGCATCTTGTGTTGACGGACCAGCTCTATAATGAGTTGACCTACATACTTGCATCGAAGCTGAGCGATCTTCTTCTTGTTCAACATGAGAAGTTGCGAATGGAGGTGTTATTTAAGGTATACTGATAGGAGTCATATATCAAGATATGTTTTGTTTTTCTTATTCTCGTTCTCTCCTTTGACGTTGAGCTAAATACATATCCAAAATAGCACCAACATTAAATAAAATTACATTACATTAAAGTAGAGTAGATTGTATAGATAATAACCTGGTAGATGGTTCAGCACTTGGGCAGATATCGTATCGTATTGCGAGACTGAGACCTCATCTTCTATTTAACAGGAGAAGTTGGTAACGCATGAGTGCTTTGAGGTATATCAAGTATACTGTTAGGAGTCAAATATTGAGATATGTTTCCTTGTTTTTGTTCTCGATCTCGCCTTCTGTGTTGCGCTAAAGACCTATCCAAGTTACAACCAAAAATAAATACAATTAAAATACATGATAGTAGTATAGATTTTATGTTTAGTCAGGTGGATAATAACCTAACAGATGGTCCAGGTACTTGTCCAGGAATCATATCGTTACACGAGGCTGAGACAGCATCTTCTTTTCAACCGGAGAAGTTGTCATTGCTGGTGTTATATGAGGCATATCAAGGACACTGTCAGAAGTCAGAGAGTGAGATATGTTTCGGTGTTCTTGTTCACGCTCTCGATATCGCCTTCTGCATTGAGCTAAAGACCTATCCAATTTACACCCCAAAATAAATACAATTAAAATACATGATAGTAGTATAGATTTTATGTTTAGTCTGGTGGATAATAACCTGACAAATGGTCCAGGTACTTGTCCAGAAATCATAGCGTTACACGAGGCTGAGACAACATCTTCTTATTCAACCGGGGAAGTTATCATTGCTCGTGTTATATGAGGCATATCAAGGACACTGTCAGAAGTCAGAGCGTGAGATATGTTTTGCTGTTCTTGTTCACGCTCTCGATCTCGCCTTCTGCATTGAGCTAAAGACTGATCACTCCTTATTTTACACCTTTTTCCCGCATGTTTGCATGCCATTTAGGTCGCCCAAATCATGTTTTTCACGATATATCGACGATATTGCGATGCTTTTCACGATTTGTTGTTTTTGTCAAATTTCAGGTGATTTGGAGCGATTTGGAGTGATCTCGAGATACGCCTACTCCAGAGTGTCACCGATGACCTCACTGAGGGATATTTTGCCATTGGAGAGGAGCGGAGGAAGAAAGAACGTCGCAGGAGCGACGAGGAGGCCAAAACAAGCTGTTTAGGCATTTTTGGTGTCTCACTCGGCCGAGTGAAGGAGTCACTCGGCTGACCAGCGAGACACCGCTCGGCCGACCTGATCGGACACGCTTCATGTGTGCACTTGGCCGAGCGACAGAAGCCACATCGGCCGAGTGACGAGATCCCGTCCGCCCGAGTGGCGCTCAGACGAAGCCATTCAAAAATCGCCAACTTACTGTTTTTCGTCTGCCTGAGCTTCAGAAGACCCACTCGGCCGAGTGGCAAATGCCGACCGCCCGAGTACTAAGAAGCCATCGGCCGAGTGATGACAACTCACTCGGCCGAGCGACTCCCGAAGTGAAGACCCCCGAAGACCCAGACTTACTGGAAATTTACAGGGTTTCTCACTCGGCCGATGTCACGCCCCGCTTCCCAAAATGGACGGAAGCGAAACGTGACGAGGCCCGCTTAGGCCGGAGCTGTGAAGCTCGGACCCAATAAGCGTCTGTAGGGGTACCATTTCAAAAGTTTTCAGGTTCTTGCATTAATAAAGTTCGAAACAACAAAAGTACAGAAAGAAAAAGGCATTCATTAAATTAGAGATATAATATCCAACAAGTACAAAGTCTAAAAAGAAGTCTAAGCGTGGCAACAAACTATCTAAAAGGAAACTGAAAGTAGTAACCTCTGAAAGTGGCGACTAAAAGACCTCAAGGTCTGATCCTCGTCAGGCACGAACTCTGGATCAACGTCCTCGGCTCCTCGTACTCCAGTGAGTCTGCCTCGTCCACGAACTCTGGCTGAGCACCTGACGTACAGCACCCAAGAAAAAGGAACTGTACGTCAGGTAAAGTCTACAAGAAGGGTTAGACTTTACAGCAAGTGCACCGAACTTTAAACAACGGTTTACTGGTTGATTAGCATGCTGAGGTTCTTTTTGACAACAGTTTACTGGTTGATTAGCATGCTGTGGTTATAACAGGGTAACACAACAGGAAGTAACGTAGCAAGAAAGTAAAACGGGACAAGTAGTAGTCGTAGCGTGTGCTACCAACTACGGGACTATCCTAAAGGTGTCAGGACAAGACGGAACTAGACAAGACAAGACAGGACACGACACGACTGACAGGACTAGTAAAACACGAAGGGTTCACGCCTTACGGTTCGAGGGGGATCAGACCCTCTCACCGTGCGCACGCTCAACCCTACCCCAACCCCAGAAATCAGGACAGGAAGCACGGAGATCACTTTCGCAAGGAAAGCACCTGAAACGCCCGTAGGCTTTTTCGTAACACAGAGATCACTTCCGCAAGGGAAGCACCTAAAACGCCCGTAGGCTTTTTCGTAACACAGAGATCACTTCCGCAAGGGAAGCACCTGAAACGCCCGTAGGCTTTTTCGTAACACAGAGATCACTTCCGCAAGGGAAGCATCTGAAACGCCCGTAGGCTTTTTGTTACACAGAGATCACTTCCGCTCGGGAAGCATCTGAAACGCCCGTAGGCTTTTTCGTAACACAGAGATCACTTCCGCAAGGGAAGCACCTGAAACGCCCGTAGGCTTTTTCGTAACACAGAGATCACTTCCGCAAGGGAAGCATCCTGAAACGCCCGTAGGCTTTTTGTATCACAGAGATCACTTCCGCTCGGGAAGCATCTGAAACGCCCGAAGGCTTTTTGTGTAACAGGGACAAGACACGACAAGTGTAAGGAATTGTTATTCTAGGGTGTCCACACGCACGCACACACAAGATAGCCCTACGGTGTCAAGAGTTGTTGTTTGTCGAGCTTAGACTTCGTCGTCAAGTCTAAGTCGTCAGGGGCGTCCCGGACGCTATCATTTCACGTCCGGTTCTATACATTCACAGTCTAACAGTTCTAGCAATCTAAGACCAAAGCACGGTCAAAAACGCAAGTGGGTACACTTGCCTGCGGTGGCGAGGATGTCGTCCGTCCGGGGCATCTCGTCCAGGCATCTCGTCCGCGGTCGTCCGTCTGAAACAGGTCATGGCGACGGTGTCAAGTCGCGTCTTCAGTAAATCCTTTTTAGGTTCATTTCTAGGTTGTCTGGACTATCCTATTCGTCAAAAGTCACATTTTGATGTTCTGTTCAACCTAGATCGACCACTACCCTATGTGCACAGAAAATTTGTCCGATGGTCGATTTCTACAGTGAGCAGCGTTTTACTGGTGCGGAAAAGTAAATTTAATTATTGTTGTCCTGTTTTAGTTAAGGTTCAGTTTGCTACAGTGTGGGTTTCGCTACGAGTTAGGGGCACCAACCTGGTTCGACGGTCACGTGTAAATCTGGAGTCAGATCTGGGTGCAGCTACGAATCGCGTGGCGGCTCCAGTTACTCGACTACGGTAGCGTGGAGAAAAGGTGATAACTATCTGCGAGATTTGGATTCGTAAAGTTAGTTAAAAGTCAGCATAACATAGCACCCCAAACGTAGCTCACAAATACTATAGTGCTAAAACTTAGAGTAAATATATTAACCAACTTACTGTTTGTTTAATATATCTCATCCCTATACAATGTGAGACACAGTTTAAGTTCATATGTATAACTTAAGAGGCACAACCCATAGTGTAAACGTTCTTCGTTGCTTGAACGTAGGGGAGCACGATCGTGGGCCTGTTGTTGGGCGACGGTGAGAGACGGCATGGTTGAGCAGCAGGCAAGGCTCCGGTCGTTGGTTTCCGACGGTGGAGGGAGAAGATGAGGCGACACCGTTGATGGAGAAGTCGGGAGAAAGAAGAGGCCGTGGCCGCGAGCTCTAGGGCTCCTCTGTTGTGTAGGAAGCAGGGGATCTCCGGAGGGAAAGAGGAACTCGGCTAAGGGGCTCCGAGCGGCAAGGGTCGGCGGCTTGGAGCTAGGGCTGAGGAGCGACGAGGGGCAGCGGATTGGCAGCAGTGGACTCCGACAGTTGGGGGCCGTCGTTGGCTGTCGATGGCAGCGAGAAAATCCTGGCGCCGAGGTTGGGCAGTTCGTGGGCGTAGGTGGCAGGTCGACGACGAGGTCGAGAGTGTGTCGGAGGCAAGATGGGAGGTGGTCGCCGGTGGGGATGTGAGGTGGTCGTGGATCACAGCGGCGGAGCGGCGAGGGGAGGCGCGGTTGCGGATCGCTGACTGCGGCGGCGGTGGGGATCAGCGTAACGGCGGCGGCGCATCAGGGGGTCGCTCGGGGTTGGGAACGCCGGAGCGACGTCGATCGCGGCGACGTCGGGCTGTCACGGCGGCGAGGACTACGAGGGGAGGCGGCGGATTGCTGAACGGAGGGGGCCTCACGGGGAGCCAGCGACGGGATCTCACTGGAGGGCGCGGGGCAGCGCGTTGAGCGAGGGGAAGGCGGCGTCAGGCTGTCACGGCGGGGCGATCGCGGCTATGGCGGACTCGGCGGGGCTTCATGCTGTCACGGTGGCGGGGAAACGGCAAGGGCGGCGGAGATTCGCCGCGAGGAAGAGAGAGAGCACGAGAGGGAGGCGGGGTGGCGAGATGACCGCCGGCGGCGGTGCGAGAGGGGAAAAGATGCGGGGGAAAAAGGAAAGGGGGAATTCTTTGGTGACGGCGGCTGCTATGAATTCTAGGGTTAAGGTTAACTTAGGGATTTAATATTATATAATAATAGGGGTTTGCTAAATAGACATGTGATATGGGTAAAATAGGAGAAGGGTATAAGGATGGAGTGTGCACAAAAGGGGAAATTCTAGGGGAGGTTAGAGAAACGCTTTAGGGAAGATTTTAAAACGATTTTAAAAGAGATTTAGCCAGATTTGGCTAACAATTTCGAAATTTGAAACTGACCAGGGCAAATCAACGGTCCAGATTTCTCCGAGCGATATCTTCCAATCCGGACGTCAGAAAAATAATCCGAAAATACCGGAGCGATCGTGGAGACGAGACGCACAGACCTACGGAGCCCGATCGTGCGTAACACCTACCAAAAATTTACGTAAAATTGGGAATGGCGTTTTGAGTCAAATGACTAAAACGTCCCTATCGTTCAAATTCGTTTTGCGAGCAAACGAGCCGTGAAAGACGTTCCCAAAAATTACTATAAAATTCAACACCCCCAAACGATCGCATCGGCATATCGCATCGCAAATGCCGAAGCTCAGAAAAGTCAAATAAAATACGTGCACGATAAAGCACGTGCACGCAGAAAATACGAACGGTCGGAAAGCGGCCGTTACATTCTACCCACCTTAGAAATGATTCCGTCCTCGGAATCACTCATACTAAGACTATTTATAAAATCTATAAATACTTAAGCTTACAACTCCCATCTCTCACGCCAGGATCTCCAATCTTATAACTTCAATATCGTCCCGCAAATATTCCATTATAATCCTCCTTTACACAGGACAAAGCTACGACTAAACTCACCTCCTAATACTTAGCTATAAGATCATCCCTACAGTTCAACTTCCCAAGTCCAAGTTCTCATAAAAGGGATAAAAATCATCATCTCATACCATACCACTCCACTAAACATCATTGCTAAAAAAACAATCTTTTAAACTCTCGATCTCTTCCCAATATTAATCAATCTTCAAAAAAAGATTCTAGTCAACCACCAATCCAAGACGAAAACTTTGTCTATCTTATAACACCTTTCATAAATCAATAATCGCCGTGTCGTATCTTCCCATAAATTTATCCGCCAAATAATTGAACTGTCAAAATCACATCTCCTCCTACTCACTATAACTAATCCCAACCAATGTTAAGTCCGACTACCTAAACATCCATTTATCTCAACACGTCGTGTTATTCTCAAAGTCTTCTCACGTCAACTCATCAATCAAGTCTCGATGCTAATAAAAACTCTACTCAATCTTATGATCACTCTAACTCCTACCATACTCTGTAGCCATCCATATCTACCATTCGTCTAAGCCTCAAATCTGATAAGCTCTCATCTTCACGCATATAATCTCATTCAACCAGAATTCTCTATTGGGTCCATCACACATCGGTTTAATAAATAAATCTCGGACAGCCCATTCTTTTCATCCGAAAGAAATCTATTCCAATATTCCTATTGTTCCAAAATCAGTTAATCATTGCTATAACAAATCTCATCTCTCCCTGAAACAAAATCCCACAACAACAATAGCTAGTCCCAAAACTATAACCATACCATAACATTTCTAAATGGAGAGAGAGGGAAGATGGAAGGGAAACTTAAAACCCGTGACACCTTTTTAAAACATTTGGAAAAACGTGTGGAGTCGCGGTAATGGATGAGGAAGGATAATTGATTTGTGATCTTGTGAGCTAATTTCAAAAACTTTAAATGTTTGGTTTAAAAGAAAACAAAAGTTTTGATACAATCACATGCAGCCAAAGATAAGTCATACCATAATACGAAAGACTTAAGTCTAAAGAATTGCCTGATATGACGCTATTCACACCTATATGAATACTATCATTCAGACCACTCCATACGTTTATCACGGTCCACACACTCTACCTATGCACATGCACTACGACGACGTCACAAACCAATGGGCCCACTACTAACTAGAGATGACATAGGTAACTACAAGCACTGATGTCTACATGAAAGAAAGGAACCGAAACCAAAAACGAAAACGAAACAAGATCGGAAGGAACGAGTTTGGACAAGGTGAGGAAAAAAGGAGATAACTGATTTGGATGGGACTAAGATATTGCCCAAAATAATTAAGTAGATGGAAGAAGGATTACATGTAAAATATGGTATCATATACTTTATACTTATAAAAAGTAGAAATAGCGAGCAGATGGTAGAAAATATTGCAACTCGGAAAAAGAGTTAGACAAAAGAAAAAGAGGAGAGTGAGATAGTGATTGTTTTGCAACGAGAAATTAGTTTATACAAAAATTCTTTTGAAGTATGAGCACGATGAGCGACTGATATATATAAATAAATTAATTAAAGTTCCCTTTAGTTTAGAAAATATTCTAAAAGTACGTACGGTAAGGAGTAAAAATAAATTTTGTAGTTTAGAAAAAATGATATATTGAATTTCCGAAATGATAACAAAGTTTTAAAAACTAAAATACGATGGATACCGATTCGAAAATAGGTACGAGACCGTAACTTAAAATTTTACGACCAAGAAGGTTTCAAAATTTGCGAAAGAATTTTTTTAACTCAACCGAAAGTAAGAAATTTTAAATAATTAATAAGAGTTTTCAAAGGAGTTAAACTGAGCGAATAATTTAATAATGAATTTCGAAAATTCTTTTAAAGGAAGCATGATCTGCAATGGGGAAAATTCAAAGGATCAACGATAATCGTCCGGAAGCGATAGCGTGAATCAGGGGAAAGGAAAATGATCACATGATAACTACGCCTAGGAGATGGTTCATGAAAGCTACGATGGAACTCTACGGCCGATAACACAGAAGTGTAATGATCAGGAAGATGCTGGAAATCCGAGATTCCTAATTTTCGGGCCGTCTAAAGATCAGGGGAAACTCGACACTAAGACTTCCAAATGAACTAGACTGTAATAGAGAGATCTCAGGGAAGGGCCCTAATAAAATCAAGATTATGTTCTGCTGGACCCGAAGTCCATGGACCCGAGCGAACGACTAAAAGGAGGTCTCTAGAAATCTAGCACAGTAAGAATCAAATGGGGACACTAAGGTAATCTAGGACGAGGACGACTGAATCTTAACCGAGGCGTCAGACTATCAAACCTGGGTGTCTATCTAGGTCTTCCTACCATATAAGTCTGGGGAAACCTAATTTAGACTTGTACATGGATATTAAATGAATGCGGTACTCTTATTGTTCCGAACTTTTGCAGGACCTGCATGGGCCATCACTAAAACCTGTCACGCCCCGCTTCCCAAAATGGACGGAAGCGAAACGTGACGAGGCCCGCTTAGGCCGGAGCTGTGAAGCTCGGACCCAATAAGCGTCTGTAGGGGTACCATTTCAAAAGTTTTCAGGTTCTTGCATTAATAAAGTTCGAAACAACAGAAGTACAGAAAGAAAAAGGCATTCATTAAATTAGAGATATAATATCCAACAAGTACAAAGTCTAAAAAGAAGTCTAAGCGTGGCAACAAACTATCTAAAAGGAAACTGAAAGTAGTAACCTCTGAAAGTGGCGACTAAAAGACCTCAAGGTCTGATCCTCGTCAGGCACGAACTCTGGATCAACGTCCTCGGCTCCTCGTACTCCAGTGAGTCTGCCTCGTCCAAGAACTCTGGCTGAGCACCTGACATACAGCACCCAAGAAAAAGGAACTGTACGTCAGGTAAAGTCTACAAGAAGGGTAAGACTTTACAGCAAGTGCACCGAACTTTAAACAACGGTTTACTGGTTGATTAGCATGCTGAGGTTCTTTTTGACAATAGTTTACTGGTTGATTAGCATGTTGTGGTTATAACAGGGTAACACAACAGGAAGTAACGTAGCTAGAAAGTAAAACGGGACAAGTAGTAGTCGTAGCGTGTGCTACCAACTACGGGACTATCCTAAAGGTGTCAGGACAAGACGGAACTAGACAAGACAAGACAGGACACGACACGACTGACAGGACTAGTAAAACACGAAGGGTTCACGCCTTACGGTTCAAGGGGGATCAAACCCTCTCACCGTGCGCACGCTCAACCCTACCCCAAACCGCAGAAATCAGGACAGGAAGCACGGAGATCACTTTCGCAAGGAAAGCACCTGAAACGCCCGTAGGCTTTTTCGTAACACAGAGATCACTTCCGCAAGGGAAGCACCAGAAACGCCCGTAGGCTTTTTCGTAACACAGAGATCACTTCCGCAAGGGAAGCACCTGAAACGCCCGTAGGCTTTTTCGTAACACATAGATCACTTCCGCAAGGGAAGCACCTGAAACGCCCGTAGGCTTTTTCGTAACACAGAGATCACTTCCGCAAGGGAAGCACCTGAAACGCCCGTAGGCTTTTTCGTAACACAGAGATCACTTCCGCAAGGGAAGCACCTGAAACGCCCGTAGGCTTTTTCGTAACACAGAGATCACTTCCGCAAGGGAAGCACCTGAAACGCCCGTAGGCTTTTTGTATCACAGAGATCACTTCCGCTCGGGAAGCATCTGAAACGCCCGAAGGCTTTTTGTGTAACAGGGACAAGACACGACAAGTGTAAGGAATTGTTATTCTAGGGTGTCCACACGCACGCACACACAAGATAGCCCTACGGTGTCAAGAGTTGTTGTTTGTCGAGCTTAGACTTCGTCATCAAGTCTAAGTCGTCAGGGGCGTCCCGGACGCTATCATTTCACGTCCGGTTCTATACATTCACAGTCTAACAGTTCTAGCAATCTAAGACCAAAGCACGGTCAAAAACGCAAGTGGGTACACTTGCCTGCGGTGGCGAGGATGTCGTCCGTCCGGGGCGTCTCGTCCAGGCGTCTCGTCCACGGTCGTCCGTCTGAAACAGGTCATGGCGACGGTGTCAAGTCGCGTCTTCAGTAAATCCTATTTAGGTTCATTTCTAGGTCGTCTGGACTATCCTATTCGTCAAAAGTCACATTTTGATGTTCTGTTCAACCTAGATCGACCACTACCCTATGTGCACATTAAATTTGTCTGATGGTCGATTTCTACAGTGAGCAGCGTTTTACTGGTGCGGAAAAGTAAATTTAATTATTGTTGTCCTGTTTTAGTTAAGGTTCAGTTTGCTACAGTGTGGGTTTCGCTACGAGTTAGGGGCACCAACCTGGTTCGACGGTCACGTGTAAATCTGGAGTCAGATCTGGGTGCAGCTACGAATCACGTGGCAGCTCCAGTTACTCGACTGTGGTAGCGTGGAGAAAAGGTGATAACTATCGGCGAGATTTGGATTCGTAAAGTTAGTTAAAAGTCAGCATAACATAGCACCCCAAATGTAGCTCACAAATACTATAGTGCTAAAACTTAGAGTAAATATATTAACCAACTTACTGTTTGTTTAATATATCTCATCCCTATACAATGTGAGACACAGTTTAAGTTCATATGTATAACTTAAGAGGCACAACCCATAGTGTAAACGTTCTTCGTTGCTTGAACGTAGGGGAGCACGATCGTGGGCCTGTTGTTGGGCGACGGTGAGAGACGGCATGGTTGAGCAGCAGGCAAGGCTCCGGTCGTTGGTTTCTGACGGTGGAGGGAGAAGATGAGGCGACACCGTTGATGGAGAAGTCGGGAGAAAGAAGAGGCCATGGCCGCGAGCTCTAGGGCTCCTCTGTTGTGTAGGAAGCATGGGATCTCCGGAGGGAAAGAGGAACTCGGCTAAGGGGCTCCGAGCGGCAAGGGTCGGCGGCTTGGAGCTATGGCTAAGGAACGACGAGGGGCAGCGGATTGGCGGCAGTGGACTCCGATAGTTGGGGGCCGTCGTTGGCTGTCGATGGCAGCGAGAAAATCCTGGCGCCGAGGTTGGGCAGTTCGTGGGCGTAGGTGGCAGGTCGACGACGAGGTCGTGAGTGTGTCGGAGGCAAGATGGGAGGTGGTCACCGGTGGGGATGTGAGGTGGTCGTGGATCACAGCGGCGGAGTGGTGAGGGGAGGCGCGGCTGCGGATCGCTGACTGCGGCGGCGGTGGGGATCAGCGAAACGGCGGCGGCGCAGCAGGGGGTCGCTCGGGGTTGGGAACGCCGGAGCGACGTCGATCGCGGCGACGTCGGGCTGTCACGGCGGCGAGGACTACGAGGGGAGGCGGCGGATTGCTGAATGGAGGGGGCCTCGCGGGGAGCCAGCGGCGGTATCTCACTGGAGGGTGCGGGGCAGCGCGTTGAGCGAGGGGAAGGCGGCGTCGGGCTGTCACGGCGGGGCGATCGCGGCTAGGGCGGCCTGGCGGGGCTTCAGGCTATCACGGTGGCGGGGAAACGGCAAGGGCGACGGAGATTCGTCGCGAGGGAGAGAGAGAGCGCGAGAGGGAGGCGGGGTGGCGAGATGACCGCCGGCGGCGGTGCGAGAGGGGAAAAGATGCGGGGGAAAAAGGAAAGGGGGAATTCTTTGGTGACGGCGGCTGCTATGAATTCTAGGGTTAAGGTTAACTTAGGGATTTAATATTATATAATAATAGGGGTTTGCTAAATAGACATGTGATATGGGTAAAATAGGAGAAGGGTATAAGGATGGAGTGTACACAAAAGGGGAAATTCTAGGGGAGGTTAGAGAAACGCTTTAGGGAAGATTTTAAAACGATTTTAAAAGAGATTTAGCCAGATTTGGCTAAAAATTTCGAAATTTGAAACTGACCAGGGCAAATCAACGGTCCAGATTTCTCCGAGCGATATCTTCCAATCCGGGCGTCAGAAAAATAATCCGAAAATACCGAAGCGATCGTGGAGACGAGACGCACAGACCTATGGAGCCCGATCGTGCGTAACACCTACCAAAAATTTACGTAAAATTGGGAATGGCGTTTTGCGTCAAATGACTAAAACGTCCCTATCGTTCAAATTCGTTTTGCGAGCAAACGAGCCGTGAAAGACGTTCCCAAAAATTACTATAAAATTCAACACCCCCAAACGATCGCATCGGCATATCGCATCGCAAATGCCGGAGCTCAGAAAAGTCAAATAAAATACGTGCACGATAAAGCACGTGCACGCAGAAAATACGAACGGTCGGAAAGCGGCCGTTACAGCCGAGCGACTCCCGAAGTGAAGACCCCCGAAGACCCAGACTTACTGGAAATTTACAGTGTTTCTCACTCGGCCGAGCGACTTTTGTCACTCGGCCGAGTGCGACGCGCTGCCTGTAGCGAAAATTGCGGATTTCAGGCTGTGCATGGGCATTTTGGTCACAGTTTTTTGGACGATTTTTGGGGGGTATTTAACCCCTGTTTTTACCCAAGGTTAGAGAGCTTTTTCAATTAGATTTTTGCATCTTTTTAGATTAACTTTTTAGCTTTATTCTTGTGATTGGAGAGGAGACAAAAGTTGATTTTTGTTGAATTATTTGAAGAACTCCATTGGTTTGTGTCTCTCTTCTCTAAAAAATACTATTTTTATTGCTTATCTCAATATTGTGATGAATTCTCTTGTCAATTTCATTGATTATTTTTGTGTTTGTGCTATGAATTGTGAGTAGTCTCCACGTCTTGGGGCGTGGGGATGAACCCTACGAGCCCAATTTCAGATTTGTGATGAATTGGTAGGAATTTTGCTAGAATTGCCTATTAGGGTTAGTTTGGGATCGATTTACTACGGATAGCTAGGTATTCATATCGATTGGGATTTGCAAGAGATTGGATCCAAATTCGATAGGAAACCCTAGAAATCCGAATTGGGTTGGAATCGAATTTCCGTAGTATCGGTTTGCAAGAGATTGGACCGATACTAGGGTTCTCGGTTGCAATTCCGTGCCGATACCCGTTTGCAAGAGATTGGACGGGTAGGAACTATCCCAACCTAGGTCGTGGCCCGAGTTTGCACGAGAGTGGGCTCGGGGCGCGATTGAACGATGATGTTGATCCTAATGCTAGCTTGCCCAGGGTAGGGTTTGCAAGAGATTGGACCCGAACCTAGGATAGCTATAGACCGGCAACAGCGCGAGAGCGTGAGTTGGGTTTTACATTCAGTTGCAACTAGTTCATCCAAAATTTTATTCTAGCAATTTTGACACCAATGAACCGCATTGATGAAATACGGTGAGTAGCGGGGATTCCCCATTCCCTAGACGTCCTTTATTTGATTTGATATCTTCGTACTTTGTCTGACGATTGTGACAGGATCGCCAAAGGCAAATTCTCTCTTTTCCGTTCTTAAATAGCCAGGTTGATTGGAGCAAGCACTTTCATTCGTCCTCCCTGTGTTCGATAACCCGCTCGCCGCTACACCGTGCGCTTGCGGTAAAACTACACGGTCGCACTCTTGGGTTACATTCCGGAGCGATCAAAGACCTATCCAAATTACACACAAAATAAATACAATTAAAATACATGATAGCAGTATAGATTTTATGTTTAGTCGAGTGGATAATAACCTGACAGATGGTCCAGGTACTTGTCCAGAAATCATAGCGTTACGCGAGGCTGAGACAGCATCTTCTTGTTCAATCGGGAAAGTTGTCATTGCTGGTGTTATATGAGGCATATCAAGAACACTGTCAGAAGTCAGAGCGTGAGATATGTTTCGGTGTTTTTATTCACGCTCTCGATCTCGCCTTCTGCGTTGAGCTAAAGACTTATCCAAATTACACCCAAAAATAAATACAAATAAAATACATGATAGTAGTATAGATTTTATGGTTAGTCGGGTGGATAATAACCTGACAGATGGTCCAGGTACTTGTCCATAAATCATAGCGTTACGCGAGGCTGAGACAACATCTTCTTGTTCAACCGGGAAAGTTGTCATTACTGGTGTTATATAAGGCATATCAAGGACAATGTCAGAAGTCAGAGCATGAGATATGTTTCGGTGTTCTTGTTCATGCTCTTGATCTCGCCTTCTGCGTTGAGTTAAAGACCTATCCAAATTACACCCAAACTAATTACAATTAAAATACAGTAGAGTATATTAGATTTTTGGCACATTCAAGTGGAAATAACCTGGCAGATGGTTCTTCATCGTGTTCAAAAATTGTATCATTATGATTCCTTTTATGTTGCCATTGTCGCAAGGGTGAAATACGACGAACACTTGGTAGTGAAGTACAAATTATAGGCTCAGTGAGAGAGCTATGTTGTTCTTGTCCTTTCCGTGAGGCTAATACGTCACTATCAATAGATGCCTAAATTGAGTGCATAGCATAACCTTGATTAATGATGATAAATCAAGCAGGTAATACAGTAGTTTATACTAACAAATTCAATACCGTTCGCATGTTGGTGTGAAGCAAATGGGAATGAGAAAATCCTTAGACTGGTCAAAGAATGCCAACGTACAACTGAATAATTAAACTTAGTGTTAACATAATTGTACATTCCAAATGGTAACCAATAATGGTAAACAAATATAAATGCAAGACAACCCTTGCAACAACCATTTTAAATAAGTAAATACAAAAATTACTCAAAGTATGTATATGGTCGTTGAATTCGTTTAGCAACTGTTGTAACGATCGGTTTTGTAATGACTATTTTATATTAATAATATTGGATGTTTTCCCTCTTTGTGTGTTTTCCGTTAGAAATCCTTACGATTAACTTCATAACATTTTAATCTTAGAGTTAGAGTGATCCTAGAGGCCATAGGAATCTTCCCGAAGCTTCGCGCTTCATATCGGCACTTTTGGTGCATCTTAGTCGGTTCATGAAGGAGAGCCAACCGACTAGATTGCAATCTAGTCGGTTGGCAAACCTTCTCTGACCAGCTAGTTCTTGTCAGTAAATTTCAGCTTAGTTACTGTTTATGGTTAGTCAGTCAAAGAACAATTACCGACCAACTAGTTCTTAAACTAGTCGGTTAGGATTCCTTCTCTGACCGACTAACTCTCAGTGCTTAATATCTTTCTAATTTCACTCTTAGTCTGTCTATGAACGATCACCGACCGACTAGATCCTAAACTAGTCGGTCGACGGGCCTTCGCAGACCGATAAATCTGTCTACCCTGTACCAACACTGTTCACTGTTTGATTTTAGTCGGTATCAGTTGGACGACCGACCGACTAGATCCTAAACTAGTCGGTCGACCACCCTTCTCTGACCGACTAAACTGCCCAGTAAACCTAGGTTAAGTCGCAGCCGTCGTTTCATTTTCTATTTAATCCCTTCGATTCATTCTTTCTTTCTTCATTCTTTCTGAGCCAATTTCTTCCCCAAATCATCCCCAACATTCCTCAAGCCATTTCCTTCCTCCTCGTAGCTTCCCTCTTGCCATTTCTTGCACCGGCCACCTTCTCTAGGCCGCCGGATCTCGATTTCAGCCGTAGCTTCCTAGGATCGTTCTCCGTCGCCGAAGCTAGATCTGTTTTGGCGTCATTCGTTTGCTACTCTTACGGTTAGTGAATCTATCCCTTAATCTCTTTTAACCCACACCGTAATTAGAAAACCTAATTAAAAGCGATTCATTAGATGATATAGGATCCTATTATGAAATCTGATTTGGTGATCGTTCTAATGTTGTTTTACCGTAACAGTGATTCCATCCCGTAGAATAGAGGTTGTGAGATGTTTTCCGTCGATCGTCATCGTCGGTAACAAGCAAGTGAAACTTGCCACCCTTTGTTTAGGCCATGTCCTAGGCCGTTCTGCACCGTAGCGTAAAAGAGACTAGGCAGTGAAATGATAGATGTCTAGACGCCCCCTTTGATCTAGCTTGACAACGAAGCTAGATCCGCCCTTTTATCATGTTGCATTCATACTACTATGTCATGTTTAATTTAAATTAACGGTACGCGAAATATCTGTTCATGTCATTGCATACTTTGAATGTTATTGTAAATGCGTTGCATACGCTACTTTTAAAATGTAAGCTGCGGCGAGTAGGATTTTGACTCCTACACAGTGATCCGGCTAGGTGCACCCCTATGCCAAATAAACTTCCTGGCTCGTGATCCAGAAGCGAGCACAGTGTGTTGCTAATCCCAACGCTCGATACACGTGGAGGGGTAGGGTTAAACGGTCGCTTGAGCGTAGAAGTGAGCCCGTACAGCCACTTCAGCCAAAAGACGGAAACTCTGAGCACAAAGTGATAATAGTGATAAGTGAATCGTGATTAGTGTTTGTGTAGCTTTTTCTACATTGTGTGTGCTTGTCTCTTCTTTTAAACTGTTGCATCATACTTAAATGTCATGTCATTGCATAATATCATAACTGTTAGGTTGGTAGTTTACTTTCAGTTTCCTTGCTCAAGTCTATTTTTAGACTTGCTGACATGTGCCCCTCTCTTTTGGGTGTCACATGTTAGACCCTGAGCCAGAGTTTGTTGCTGAGGACGAGGTGTTAGCAGACGCCGAGCTTGAGCCTGCGTTCGACGAGGACTTCGTGGCCACTGGTGACCAGTCTTAGAGGCTGTTTAGAGTCGCCTGATAGTTGCTGTTAGTTGTCGGTGCGTGGCACCATTTGTTTTACCTTTGTACCTTTGATTGTTGGCCATGTTTGGGCCTTAGACTCTTTCTTTTAGCCTGGTGGCTTTTCTGGATGTTGGAATTTATTTTGTGGACAATTCTGAGATTTGAGAATTATATTATTTTCTGTCTCTTCCTTATTATTATTTTTGTTTCGATCGCGATTACAGGGACCTGCATATATTTATTGACGTTTATCATACTGCAGCTTCACAGCTCCACGTCTGAGCGGACCTCCTCACGTCTCGTCTCCATTTTAGGGAAGCAGGGCGTGATAGGTTTTGTTGGTGGCCCATGCAGGTCACTCTTTATAACTGCGAATTATTGGAACAACGATAATAATATTAAATGTCCATTAAATAAAGGTCGACATCCGAGTCATTCAGCTATTTGTGTCTAATTTTGTTTCGTCTTCTGTGTCATTAGATGGCTGGGAGATGGAATACCCGTGCTGGTGGTGGTGTGCCCCCTCGCGACCAGGAGCCGGACCAAGAGCCCACCACTGGAGAGATGATGAGGATGATGCATCAGATGATACAGGTGCAGCAGTCGATGCTACAGAATGCCCAGAATGTTCCACCTGCTCGAGCAGCACAGCCTGTTCAGAATGTCCCTCGCTTCGAGCCTGGAGCGAAGCAGTTTCGGGAGCTGGGTCCCGCTTACTTTGATGGGACCGAGGGACCTCTGGCTGCGGATGAGTGGACCAGGAATGTGGAGGACAACTTGAATATGTTGAAGGTCGACCTGGCTGGATGAGTTGACTTGGCGAAGCGACAGCTTAAGGATAACGCTCGAAACTGGTGGGATGCCGAGGAGGAGTTGCTGGAGGAGCCGATATATTGGGCTACTTTCAAGTCCAGATTTGATGAGGAATATTTTTCGAAGGCTGCCAGGAGGGAGATGGCACAACGCTTCATTGACCTGAAGCAGGGGAGCTTGACGGTGGACCAGTACCACCAGGAGTTCACCCGGCTGAGTCGTTTCGCACCGAAGATGGTGCAGGATGCTGATGAGAGAGCTCAGAGGTTTCTGCAGGGGCTTTCGTTGGATCTTCAGAGTTACGTGACTTCTTCTGATGCGGAGTCTTATCAGAAGGTTTTGATTGTGGTGAAGAGGCAGGAGCGGATCGTGAACCAGAAGAGAGGACTGATTTCTGGAGCTGGGAAGAGGCCTGTGTAGCAGGCCAGGGCAGTGATGAGACTAGGGTTCAAGCCCAACCAGCCAGCTCAGTTCAAGAGGCCAGGTGGGCCTGTCCCGAAGACGTGCAACCATTGCGGCAAGCCGGGTCATGTGAAGGACCAGTGCAGGAGGCTTTGGGACAATGCTTGGTCTGCGGCGATGCTTCGCATACTCTGAAGGATTGCCCGAGCATCAAGCAGCCGTGGAAGGGACATGTTGCTGCTCAGCCTTTGCAACAGAGAGTGCATGTTCCTGCTGGACGTGGAGCGCCTCTCGTTCCGCAGAGGCAGGCTTTTCAGCAGGCTGTTCAGCCGAGGCGGCAGGTGTTTCTGATGACTGCAGTGGAGACCGAGGCGGTGGATGAGGTTATCGCAAGTAACTCTCAATCTAGCTGTTTCTTTCCGTAGTTAGTTTTAGTTACTAGATTATGTTTGGTTGCTTGCACATGTTTGTCTGCTAGAATAGAATTTGATTGTTAGACTGTCTGTTAGGTGTGATTTTGGTTTGCATATTTCCTGCACGAGTCCTCTTCGACTCAGGTGCATCGATGTGCATTATTTCACAGAGCTTCGTGGAGAGGCATTCCTTGTCGACTTCCCCTCTTCCCAAGAGTTGGAACATCGTTACAGGGAATGGCGTGGTCTCGGTGCATCGTGGTTGCAATTCTTGCCCTTTGGTGGTCTATGGACATGAGCTCTACGCAGATTTTATTGTCCATGACATCATCAACTATGATGCCGTCCTCGGGATGGACTCGCTAGGGATTTTCTACGCCACGATCGATTGTCGGAGGAAGAAGGTGGTGTTCGAGATCCCTGGACATCCGGTGTTCGAGTTCAGCCGTGGCAGTAGTTCGCTTGGTTCGGTCAGGTTTCGGGCCAAGCCAGTGGAGATTGTGGCTTTGCAGATGGAGCAGTGTCGGCCTACGGTAGTGCGTGACTTTGACGACGTCTTCCCCGAGGAGATGTCTGGATTGCCACCTGATCGAGCTCTTGAGTTTTTGATCGATCTCATTCCAGGAGTGCAGCCTATTTCGAAAGCGCCGTATCGCATGGCACCCGTAGAATTGGAGGAATTGCGGAAGCAGCTGGATGAACTTCTTCAGAAGGGCTACATTATTCCTAGTGTGTCTCCGTGGGGAGCACCGGTCTTGTTGGTGAAGAAGAAGGACGGTTCGCGTCGCATGTGTGTGGACTACCGAGAGTTGAATGCAGTGACCGTCAAGAATCGCTATCCATTGCCTCGCATCGATGATATTTTTGATCAGCTGGGAGGATCGAGGGTATTCTCTAAGCTGGATCTGAGGAGTGGCTATCACCAACTGAAGGTGAGGAAGGAGCATGTTCCGAAGACAGCTTTCAGGACGAAATATGGACACTACGAGTTCGTGGTTATGCCTTTTGGTGTAACCAACGCACCCGCAGTCTTTATGAATCTGATGAATCTGATCTTCTATGACTTTTTAGATAAGTTTGTTATTATCTTCATTGATGACATTCTGATCTATTCTAAGTTAGAGGAGGAGCATGCGTCGCACTTGAGGACAGTATTGGAGATCTTGAGGAAGCATAGGTTGTATGCTAAATATTCCAAGTGCGAGTTTTGGCTGGACAGAGTTGCTTTTCTCGGGCATGTGGTGACTGGAGATGGTATATCGGTGGATCCCGAGAAGATTAAGGCTATCAGGGAGTGGCCTGTTCTGCAGTCAGCGTCCGAGATTCGGAGTTTCCTTGGACTAGCAGGTTATTACCGGCGATTCATCAAGGATTTCTCCCGTATTGCTGAGCCGATGACCAGATTGACGCGGAAGAATGTATCTTTTGTTTCGTCTGATGATGACTGTAAGGAAGCGTTTGGTGTTCTGAAGGAGAGGTTGACGTCTGCCCCTGTTCTTGCTGTGCCCGACCGGAGTGGAGGATTCGAGATCTTTTGCGATGCTTCTGGCAAGGGTCTCAGTTGCGTATTGCATCAGCATGGTCATGTGGTTGCGTATGCTTCTCGTCAGCTTAAGGCTCATGAGAAGAACTACCCGATGCACGATTTGGAGTTGGCCGCTGTCGTGTTTGTGCTGAAGATCTGGAGGCACTTTCTGCTGAGTTAGAAGGTGAAGATCTTCACCGATCACAAAAGCTTGAAGTACATTTTTACTCAGAAGGAGCTCAACATGCGACAGCGTCGGTGGTTGGAGCTCATGGCGGACTATGAGATCGATTTGCAGTATCACCCTGGCAAAGTGAATGTGGTTCCAGATGCGTTGAGTAGGCTCCCAGCGGTGATGATGTTGACTTTGCAGTGGAGATTGCAGCAGGATTTTTGCGAGTCTGGTATTGATATTGTTCTGCCTGGAGAGACCTCTTCTTGATGTGTATGCAGATACAGTCGACGATTGTGGATAGAATCATGGTTGGGTAGGCTGGAGACCCAAAGTTGGTGAAGATTCGAGAGTTGGTGGAAGCCAGTCTGCGGACTGACTTCGTGATTCATGAGGATGGCTCGCTGAGATTTGGAGCCAGGTTGTGTGTGCCAGCGGTAGACATCAGAGAGGAGCTGTTGGCGGAGACACACAGTTTGCCGTATTCTGTGCATCCTGGTGGGACCAAGATGTACAAGGATCTTCGCCTGAATTTTTGGTGGCACGGTATGAAGAGGAGTGTGGCTCGGAGTGTAGCCAAGTGCTTGGTTTGCCAGCAGGTTAAGGCGGAGCATCAGCGTACGGCAGGGTTGCTACAACCGCTTCCGATTCCGGAGTGGAAGTGGCAACACATCACTATGGACTTCGTGACTGGACTACCTCGGAGTCCGAAGCAGAATGACGTGATTTGGGTGATCGTATACCGATTGACCAAATCCGCGTAGTTTATTCCCTTCCGAGTAGGACAATCTACTGAGGCGCTAGCAAGGAGATATATGGAGGTAAATCTTTTACTCTCCGTTTTAATTTCCTCTCCTAGTTTAGATAGTGATGTAACGTGAATCGTGCAGGAGATCGTACGACTTCATGGAGTCCATGTGAGTATCATGTCGGACAGAGACACGAGATTCACGTCTCAGTTCTGGCGGAGTCTACAGAAGAGTTTGGGTATGAGTCTGAGTTTCAGCACGGCGTACCATCCGCAGACGGATGACCAGTCCGAGAGGACGATCCAGGTATTGGAGGACATGCTGAGGGCGTGTATGTTGGACTTCAAGGGTTCTTGGGAGGATCATCTCCACCTCGTGGAGTTTGCCTACAATAACAGCTACCAGGCGAGTATTGGCATGGCACCTTTTGATGTGCTATATGGGAAGAAATGTCGATCGCCACTGAGCTGGGATGACATTGGAGATCGGGAGCTGTTAGGACCTGAGAAGATCGTGGAGGCTGTGGATGTTGTCAGGAACATACGGGAGAGGCTGAGGATTGCTCAGGACCGTTTTAAGCATTGGGCTGATGCTAAACGGCGTCCGTTGGAGTTTCAGCCAGGTGACCATGTGTTCCTGAAGATTTCCCCGAATTATGGAGTTATTCGCTTTGGGAAACGCGGGAAGCTGAGCCCGAGATACATTGGACCATTTAACATTCTGGAGAGAGTTGGCGAGGTAGCCTACCGCTTAGCCTTGCCGCCATCTTTGGAAGGAGTTCACGATGTCTTCCATGTGTCGCAGCTTTGTCGGTACATCAGCGATCCATCTCATGCTGTGGATTTCTCGGAGATCACCGTTCGCCCTGATCTGACGTATGACCAGCAGCCAGTGCAGATTCTGGACAGGCGTCAGAAGTCACTTCAGAACAAGACCGTCGATCTTGTTAGGGTGATGTGGTGACACGACTCGCCAGGAGAGTCTACTTGGGAGAGATAAGATGAGATGCGAGAGTGCTACCCACTTTTGTTCCCTGACACGTGAGTGTTAGGAAATTCCGAGGGCGGAATTTTTCTTAAGGTGGGGAGGATGTAACGACCGGTTTTGTAATGACTATTTTATATTAATAATATTGGATGTTTTCCCTCTTTGTGTGTTTTCTGTTAGAAATCCTGACGATTAACTTCATAACGTTTTAATCTTAGAGTTAGAGTGATCCTAGAGGCCATAGGAATCTTTCCGAAGCTTCGCGCTTCGTTTCGGCACTTTTGGTGCATCTTAGTCGGTTCATGAAGGAGAGCCAACCGACTAGATTGCAATCTAGTCGGTCGGCACCCCTTCTCTGATCGGCTAGTTCTTGTCAGTAAATTTCAGCTTTGTTACTGTTTATGGTTAGTCGGTCAAAGAACAATTGTCGACCGACTAGTTCTTAAACTAGTCGGTTAGGATTCCTTCTCTGACCGACTAACTCTCAGTGCTTAATATCTTTCTAATTTCACTCTTAGTCGGTCTATGAACGATCACCGACCGACTAGATCCTAAACTAGTCGGTCGACGGGCCTTCGCAGACCGACTAAATCTGTCAACCCTGTACCATCACTGTTCACTGTTTGATTTTAGTCGGTATCAGTTGGACGACCGACCGACTAGATCCTAAACTAGTCGATCGACCACCCTTCTCTGACCGACTAAACTGCCCAGTAACCCTAGGTTAAGTCGCAGCCGCCGTTTCATTTTCTATTTAATCCCTTCGATTCTTTCATTCTTTCTTCATTCTTTCTGAGCCAATTTCTTCCCCAAATCATCCCCAACATTCCTCAAGCCATTTCCTTCCTCCTCGTAGCTTCCCTCTCGCCATTTCTTGCGCCGGCCACCTTCTCTAGGCCGCCGGATCTCGATTTCAGCCGTATCTTCCCATGATCGTTCTCCGTCGCCGAAGCTAGATCTGTTTTGGCATCATTCGTTCGCTACTCTTACGGTTAGTGAATCTATCCCTTAATCTCTTTTAACCCACACCGTAATTAGAAAACCTAATTAAAAGCGATTCATTAGACGATATAGGATCATATTATGAAATCTGATTTGGTGATCGTTCTAATGTTGTTTTGCCGTAACAGTGATTCCATCCCGTAGAATAGAGGTTGTGAGATGTTTTCCGTCGATCGTCATCGTCGGTAACAGGCAAGTGAAACTTGCCACCCTTTGTTTAGGCCATGTCCTGGGCCGTTTTGCACCGTAGCATAAAAGAGACTAGGCAGTGAAATGATAGCTGTCTAGACGCCCCCTTTGATCTAGCTTGACAACGAAGCTAGATCCGCCCTTTTATCATGTTACATTCATACTACCATGTCATGTTTAATTTCAATTAACGGTACGTGAAATATCTGTTCATCTCATTGCATATTTTGAATGTTATTGTAAATGCGTAGCACACGCTACTTTTAAAATGTAAGCTGCGGCGAGTAGGATTTTGACTCCTACACAGTGATCCGGCTAGGTGCACCCCTATGCCAAATACACTTCCTGGCACGTGATCCAGAAGCGAGCACAGTGTGTTGCTAATCCCAACGCTCGATACACGTGGAGGTGTAGGGTTAAACGGTCGCTTGAGTGTAGAAGTGAGCCCGTACAGCCACTTCAGCCAAAAGATGGAAACTCTGAGCACAAAGTGATAATAGTGATAAGTGAATCATGATTAGTGTTTACGTAGCTTTTGCTACATCGTGCGTGCTTGTCTCTTCTTTTAAACTGTTGCATCATACTTAAATGTCATGTCATTGCATAATATCATAACTGTTAGGTTGATAGTTTACTTTCAGTATCCTTGCTCAAGTCTATTTTTAGACTTGCTGACATGTGCCCCTCTCTCTTTTGGGTGTCACATGTTAGACCCTGAGCCAGATTTTGTTGCTGAGGACGAGGTGTTAGCAGACGTCGAGCCTGAGCCTGCGTTCGACGAGGACTTCGTGGACACTGGTGACCAGTCTTAGAGGCTGTTTAGAGTCGCCTGATAGTTGCTGTTAGTTGTCGGTGCGTGGCACCATTTGTTTTGCCTTTGTACTTTTGATTATTGGCCATGTTTGGGCCTTAGACTCTTTCTTTTAGCCTGGTGGCTTTTCTGGATGTTGGAATTTATTTTGTGGACAATTCTGAGATTTGAGAATTATATTATTTTCTGTCTCTTCCTTATTATTATTTTTGTTCCGATTGCGATTACAGGGACCTGCATATATTTATTAACGCTTATCAGACTGCAGCTTCACAGCTCCACGTCTGATCGGACCTCCTCACGTCTCGCCTCCATTTTAGGAAAGCGGGACGTGACAACTGTGATATTACTGGTGACCATGTGAGCGTTTGGCATTACTCATTTGAGTATTGTTGATATAAATTTTATCACAGTTGAATATTCTGAGCAAATAAGTGAATTTTGTTGGATCCTGTGGATGGCAAACTGTTGGAACTTGGTATTTTTCATCCTCTCTTCCATAAGTTTTTGATGTGACAAATCAATATATTTCATGTTACTAACTCTATCTATGCAGATGTACAGCTACAACGTAAATTCATTTACATCAGCATATGATCAAAGTACAAGGAGACTCTGCAAAAACAGCCTACCTACTCAAGATTAGTGTGAAACACGTATCTACGGAATGATGTAATTTTTACTTTTTAGATAGCTTCAGGGCCTTGGTTATATCATATCATATATCTCTAAAGCTCAAATCTACATCATCTCCTAACTCATTTGATCCTAAGTCAAAATTCGTATTTTTCAGAATTATCCTACTAGGATTTTTCCGAGCCTACCAAAACAACTATATTTTGACTTGATACTTTCAGACAAGAATCTATCCGTTGTCTAGTCCACGTCACCAAAATTTTGTAACCGTTTGTCACCGTTTCAAAATTAGCAGGCTACGAATTTTTCTACCATGCCAAAATGTTTTTGGGACTGAAATTTTCCAGAACAGTTTCTGACCGTTCTCCAACGTTCCTTTCAGTTTCTGAACGTTGTGCAACGTCTCTTTTAGAGCCGTTCACAACCGTTTCTAAAACCTATAAAAGGAGGGGTACCCCCTCTTATTTTCTACACACTTTCCTCTTCTTTATTCTGATTTTGTTGAAAGCAAGTCATTGATTTTCTTAAGTAATTCTGCCATTAGTTGTTCTTTTCTTATTTGTAAGAAGAAATCATTAGATTTCTTTCTTCATTTAAGAATGGAAGAACTTGGATTTTCAACATCATTTTGGAAAGTTGTTTGTGTTCATAATTGCAAGAAGAAATCAATAGATCTCTCTCTTCTTTTATGAACCAGAGAACTTCAAGTGTTGCTCTTCATTATATATCTTTTACATCTTGAAATTCATCTTCTAAACACCATCCTTGAATTCATACTCTGAAATTTATAACAAGGCTATAGGTGTTTTTCTATTTCTTATTTAACAGGTTTGAATCTCTGTTTAGAGATTGTACAAAGTTTGGGACACGGGGAGTGTCGCCATTTTTGTAAGTTCGTGCTTGCGGGGCAAGTGATTATAGTGGATTGAAAATCTCTACGGGTAGAGGACTGGAGTAGGATCACAAGGATCCGAACCAGGATAAATCTCTGTATTTGCGATTGATTTAATTTCAGTACTTGTCTTTTTATTTCTGTGACATCTTTGCAAATATTACTAACATTTTATTTGCGACATTTTTTAATATACACTATTCACCCCCCCTCTAGTGTATTGATCCTTACAGGCTAAAATTATATTTGGTATCAGAGCAAGGTTAAGATGGCAGCAAGTTCCTCAGCATCAAACATGAACGTCGTTCCACACAACTACAATCAGCATCCTGAAGGGCACTCTCAATCTCGTCCTCCTCTATTTGATGGTTCAAATTACTCATATTGGAAAATACGAATGGAGATTCATCTCCAAAGTATGCATTATGAGATTTGGGACATCGTAGAGACAGGATACGAAAAGCCAACAACTCCTGTTGCTGATTGGACCGCCAACGACAAAGCTGCAAAAACCAACAACTCAAAGGCCATGAATGCTTTATTTTGTGCTATGGATAAACATGAGTTTAATCGAGTATCTCAGGCCAAAAGTGCTAAGGAGATTTGGCATATACTTGAGGTAACTCATGAAGGAACCAGTAAAGTGAAGGAAACTAAGATTTCTGTTTTGGTTCACAAATTCGAGTTGTTCAAGATGAAGGACCAATAGAAAATTGGAGAAATGAACACCATGTTTACTAATATCATAAATTCTTTAAATGCTCTTGGAAAAACTTACACTTCTCTTGAACAGGTTTGCAAAATTCTTAAAGCTTTAACTCCAGTATGGCGTCCAAAGATCACCGCTATTGAGGAAGCCAATGATCTTTCCACATTATCTATGGAAGATCTTATTGGTAACTTAATGGCCCATGAAGTTACACTACAAGATGAGAAAGAAGAATCAGATCAAAAGAAGAAAGTACTTGCCTTCAACGCAACATCAGATAATGAAGATTTAGATGATGATATGGCATTCTTTGCCAAAAACTTCAGAAAATTCTTTCAGAAAGGTACGTATAATAATTTTAAATCTAAGAATACTGATTCTTCTCTTTGCTTTAATTGCAATAAGCCAGGACATATGAAGAAAGACTGTCCACTTCTCAAAACAAAGTTCAAAACTTTCAACAATGATCAATCCAGAAGAGAAAGGAGGTTTGACAAAATGAAAAAGGCATTTGCAGCAACATGGGATGATTCTTCATATGATGAAGATGATGATCTAAATGAAAGTGCCAACATGTGCTTTATGTCACAAGATGATGAAGATGATGTAAGTTCTTTTAATAACGAAGAATTACTTGATGCATTAAAAGATCTCTATTCTCATTACAAAAAATTGAATAGTCAACATAAATCATTGAAACAGCATAATGATGATCTCCTTTCTAAATATCAAGAATTATCTTCTTCTAAAAACATTGAGAATACTTCTTCTCAAGTTTTGGATCTTAGTAAAGAGAATGATATTCTCAAAACTAAGAATTTAGAATTACATACACAAATATCCGAAATGGATAAAAGTATTTCATCACTAAAGATGAAATACGATGAGATGTCATCCAATGTTAATAAATTTAACAAAGGAAAGACTAATCTCGATGATTTGCTTAAAATTCAATATCCAGCAAATCATAGACATGGACTGGGATATTCCAAAAAGGATATACCCAAGACTAATAACACTTCGTCCTCTTGTGGAAAAAAAACTTTTGTTAAACCACAAAAGAAGAATCATGCATTTATTTACACGAAGAAAGTAAACATACCTACTTCTTCTTCACAAAGAAATGTTATAAACATTTCAAAAACATTTCCTAGGAAACTTACTACAATTAGTATATGGGTTCCTAAGGATTCATGTTTAAATGATAGAAATAATTATATTTCTCATTTTATGCATTCGATTGTTCATTCTAGTGATTACATTAGAAAGCCAAATTCCACTTGGGTTTGGCTTCCAAAAATCTAATCCCAAGGACCCTAAAAAAGGGGTAACAATGCTTAATGTTTAATCTTTCAGGTACCTAAAAGGGAAAGATGGATTTTGGATAGTGGATGTTCAAAACATATGACAGGAAATGTCAAACTACTCTCAACCGTCAAGTACAAACAAGGAGGCACAGTTACCTTTGGTGACAACAACAAAGGCAAAATCATAGGCACTGGAACTGTTGGTAATACAAATCAGCCTATCATCGAAAATGTTCTCTTGGTTGATGGTTTGAAACACAACCTACTTTCCATTAGTCAGTTATGCGATAAAAATTACAAAATAGTTTTTGAACAAAATGATTGCATCATTTATGATTCTGATATGTCATCTATTTTATTTCGTGGTAAGCGTAAGAATAATATGTATATCTTATGCATGTCTATTTCCACTAATAATCATTGTTTTGATTATTACATTAGATGATGCACTTTTATGGCATAAACGCTTTGGACACACTAATTTCAAAAATCTAGCACGTATTTCAAAACACAAGTTAGTTAATGGAATGCCAAATATTTCTGTCAAATACAAACATTTTTGTGATGCTTTACAACAAGGAAAAATGCACAAATCTTCTTTTAAATCAAAGGACGTTATCTCAACAAAGAGAGCATTAGAACTCCTACACCTAGATTTGTTTGGTCCTTCAAGAGTAGCTTCTTTGAATAGAAGTCGATATACATTTGTCATTGTTGATGATTATTCTAGATACACTTGGGTTATATTTTTGCAAAACAAGAATGATGCTTTTGAAGAGTTTTCAATATTTTGTAAAAAGATACAAAAAAATCAAATCCTCTAACATTATCACTATTCGTAGTGATCATGGGGGAGAATTTGAAAATGAATCATTTACCAAGTTTTGTAATGAAAATGACATTACTCACAATTTTTCTTTTCATCGTGCTCCTCCTCAGAATGGAGTAGTAGAAGGGAAAAATAGAACTTTACAAGAATGTGCAAGAACAATGCTTTGTGATAGTAAATTACCAAAATATTTTTGGGCAGAAGCTGTCGCAACTGCTTGTTACATTATGAATAAAGTTCTTATTATGCCATTACTTAATAAAACTTGTTTTGAATTATTCTTTAATCGCATTCCTCGTGTATCATATTTTAAAGTATTTGGATGTAAATGTTTTATTCTTAATACTAAAGATGCACTTGACAAATTTGATTCAAAATCTGATGAAGGTATTTTTGTTGGATACTCAACACGTAGCAAAGCCTACAGAGTATTTAACAAAAGAACTTCAACAGTTGAAGAATCAATGCATGTCACATTTGATGAGAATCCCTCATCTAGTTCTCCCATCATTGATGATGAAGAGAATATTTTACCTCTTTCTAATTCCTTAGATAATATTAAACTTGATGAAATTGATACTACTAAACATTCTATTGAGTCTATTTCAGATAATGCAGATCTTCCTATGGCATATGCACAAGTTCCAAATCATCCATCAGAGTTAATCATTGGAGATATTACAGATGGAGTGAGAACTCGTCGCCAATTAGATCAAATGGCACATTGTGCATTTCTTTCAACCATTGAACCAAAGAACATCAAAGATGCATGTGAAGACAGTTCATTGATTATGGCTATGCAGGAAGAACTCAACCAATTTCAACGAAATAATGTTTGGGAATTAGTTCCCAGACTAACAGATCATTCAATTATTGGTACCAAGTGGGATTCAAAAATAAATTGGATGAATCTGGTCAGGTAATTAGAAACAAGGCACAATTGGTTGCACAAGGTTATAATCAAGAAGAAGGTATTGATTATAATGAAACCTATGTACCAGTTGCTCGTCTTGAATCTATTAGGATGCTATTATCATTCGCTTGTTTTAAAGATTTTAAAAATTTTCAAATGGATGTGAAAAGTGCTTTTTTAAATGGTTTTCTTAAAGAAGAAGTCTATGTAGAACAACCTCCTGGTTTTATACATGAAAATTTTGAAAATCATGTTTTCAAATTAAAAAAGGCTTTATATGGTCTCAAACAAGCACCTCGTGCTTGGTATGAAAGACTTAAAAGCTATCTTTTAAATTCAGGATATTCTATTGGTAAAATAGATTCTACGTTATTTATTAAAAACATAAAATCTGACATTATCATTATTCAAATATATGTTGATGATATCATTGTTGGATCTACTAACGAATCTCTTTGTCAAGATTTTTCTAAAATTATGCAGAAAGAATTTAAGATGAGTCACATGGGTGTACTTAATTACTTCCTTGGTCTTCAAATTAAACAAATGAAGGAAGGAATATTCATCCACCAAAGTAAGTATTCTACAGAACTCATCAATCGTTTTGGATTAGAAAGTTCTGCAGAAAAACACATTCCAATGAGTACATCTACTTCCCTCGACAAAGATTTAAATGGTAAGAGTGTTGATCAACGCCTTT
The DNA here is from genome assembly GCA_030789695.1 of Scilla litardierei. Taxonomy (NCBI): domain Eukaryota; kingdom Viridiplantae; phylum Streptophyta; class Magnoliopsida; order Asparagales; family Asparagaceae; genus Scilla; species Scilla litardierei. The sequence goes on along the minus strand of CM061132.1, from coordinate 76,400,625 downwards.
ATATAGGTATGATTGGCTCCTTACTTTATTTAACTACAAGTAGACCAGACATTATGTTTTCAGTATGTTTATGTGCACGATTTTAGGCAGATCCTAAAGTTTCTCATTTAACTGCCGTAAAACGGATTATTAGATATGTTAAGTATACTTCTGATTTTGGTTTATTTTATCCTAAAACAAACACATTTGATTTTTTATCATATAGTGATGCAGATTTTGCTGGTTGCAAATCAGATCGTAAAAGTACTAGTGGTACATGTCACTTTTTAGGACATGCCTTAGTTTCCTGGTTTAGCAAAAAGCAAAACTCTGTTTCATTATCTACAACCGAGGCAGAATATATTGCTGCCGGTTTAGCATGTGCTCAAATTTTATGGATGAAACAAACTATTTCAGACTATGGTATTAATTGTTCCACATGCCCTATTATGTGTGATAATACCAGTGCTATTACTTTATCTAAAAATCCTGTGCATCATTCACGTACAAAACATATTGATGTACGTCATCATTTTTTAGATGATCATGTTCAGAAAGGTGATATTGTTTTAAAATTTATTTCTACTGAACATCAAGTTGCCGATATTTTAACTAAGCCTTTGAAGGAAGAATCTTTCATTAAGCTTAGAAGAAATCTGGGTATTATTAGTGAATCAGAATTTGATTTCTATATATATTTATTTATTTTTGATTTTTTATGAATTTTTCTATAATTTTCTGACTTCTATTTATTTTTGCATGCTACGAAATTTTGTAGCATGCCAATTTTTACAAATTTTTTCAATCTTTTCCGTATTATGCCTGATTTGAACACTGGTTTTCGGATTTTTTTTATATATATCACTTCTCATATTTTTTCAAATATTCAATCTCAAAATCAAATCTCGTCTCAAAATTCTTACCCGTTATCTTCTATTTTGTCTCTATCCTTGCTTACTGTTGATCTTGTTGATCTTTTTCCTGCCACATGGATACTTGTCTTTTGTCTTTTCCGATATCCTCTGCTTTTCATGTTGGACACAGCACTGACATTCGTTTTCATTCTTCAAACTTTCCACTTGCACTCTGTACTTTAGTTTCTCTGTTGCTTTGGACTAAGATTTCACAAGAAGACAAACATTTTTTTTCTCTTCTGACACTTTCCAAGGACAAATACGCAACCACATGGCAATTTCCTATTTATTCTCTTTCACCAACAGTCACTTCCTCCCGTTGGAAATATACACATCCTTATTTTTGTATTTTTTTTATTATTTTATTTTCTTTTCCACCTAACTGATTCCATTCGGCCTTCTCTTGTCTTGGAACTCTAACTTCCTCTTCATAACACTTAATGGTTTTTTTCTCTCTCTTCCACTTGGTTGTCTTTCATTCATCCAAGCCACCAACCCATTCTCTTCTTATCTATTCGGGTTGATATTTCTGGCATAACTTGGGACACTCCACATTTTTTTAAATTTTTTTAAGAACAAGAGCACTCCCTGACATGGCATAATTTCGGCCATTCCATTATCAATTTACATTATTAAATTCTTTGTATTGTCATGTCTCAACCACTCCTATCCCTTTAATTTCGACCTGACAATTGTCTAGGGACTTCCTTTTGACCTCTTCTTTCGGCATGCACTCCTATTTGCCTTAAGTTTCTTTACCTCCTCTTTTATTATTTCTTCTTCCAAGACGTTCACCTACCCAATTAAACTCGGCCTGACATGCATTACTTTTCTTTCCTTCCCAATGCACCTAGGGCCTCTACACTATTTAACTCGGCCTGCCTATTTTTTTATTTACTCTTAGTTTTTTTTAAAAAAGACTTTTTAAGTCTCCTCTTAAGTATTTCCTCTTCTTATCTTATGTTTTTGAAACCAACGGGTACACGTCTCATACAACCGCCGCTTACTCTTCTTCTTCCCGTCTGTTCGGTTTTTGTATTTTTGAACATTTCCGTTGTTCAAACTTCTTTCAGTTTTTAGCAACTGCTTCCACTTCCTATCATGGCAACCGAACGGTTTTCTTTTCTCTCTATTTATTTCATCTCTCTTCTTCTTTTTTCACTCTCTGTTTCTCTTTCTTCCTTCTCTATCATTTCTTCCCTCCGATTCCCATGGCTGACCCAACCTTTCCCTCCGCCACCGACCGTTTTCGATCAGCCGCCGCCAAAGATTGCTATATTGGCTTCGAACCAACCCGTTTTCATCCTGAGATATTCCTGGACTATGGCACGCCAACAATGATGCATGTCAAACAACTCCTGGCGGTGGTCGGGCTTCATCATATTTGGTCGATCGCCAACAAAGTCCCATATTATCCCACCCTTATGCGGGAGTTCTATGCTAACCTCGAAACTACTGTTCACCGTGGCCAGAAGTTCTTCTCAACCATGGTTCGGGGTGTCTGTTTCACGGTTGATAGCACCAAGCTTGCCGTAATTATCAACCAGCCTCCAAACAATCTTGGCCTCCTTTCATTTGCCATGGATGATGCTGTTATCCTCTCTCGCCTCGCCGCAAAAATGACCCCCCATATGTCTGCGGCCAGACTTCGACCTGAGGCTCGCATCCTTCACAAAATCATCATTCACAATTTGATGCCAAAAGCCAGCTCTGTGAACTACTTGAGCAACGCTCATCAACATTGCCTTTATGCCATCATGGGCGGTTTTCCCATTCACTGGGGCCACCTGTTTCTTCGCACTCTAATGACGCCGGTTACTACTCACTTCTACTTGCCATGTCTCATCACCCTGATCCTTCGAGCATTTGGTGTTCCAACCGATGGGGAACTTCTGCTTCAGCATGATGTTCATATTGATGAGAACATTCTCCAGAGCATGGGACTTCTCGGTGATGCTTCTTCCTCATCTGACGACGACGACGACGACGACAACTCAGCTTCCGATGATGACTCTTCACACCCAACTGCTCCGCATGCTCCCTCTTGCGGCAAAGCCTCCTTTCCAGGCTCTTCCCTATCCTGCTGCGGCAAGAAGGTTCACTCTTCTAAGGATGGTGTTAGCCCATCTCACGAGTCAAATGCGGTTTTACTTCATCGTCTGTCTTCCCAAGTCACTGATGGCTTCGCTAGCATTCAAATCCAAATGAGTAAATATGACGAAGTTCTCCGTCATCACTCTACCGTCCTTGAACAAATCCAAGTAGAACAATCTTCCCTTCGCTCTTCGCTCGAATCCGAGAATATCCTCCCTTCTCGTCGCACCAGCACCCGTCGCTCCTCACCGGGCTCCTCATCCTATCATCCTCGTTGATTTCCATGTTTTGTTTTGGTCGCCTCAAATCCCTGCCTGCTTTGTTGTTTCCTATGAATTTCGGCTCTCCTTGCTTCACTAGTGCCTTTGCCTCACCGAATGTCATTTGGTTGGTTTCCATGATTCCCGGTTGTTTTTACTATGATCCATGTTGGTTATGTCGCTGGTTCTGTATTATCTTGGTTGCTAAGTCTGTCGGTTATTTTTGTTCTAAGTTTCTCATGGTTGTTTTCTGTCCTAGGCAATCTGTGTATGGCTGTTTCATGTACTCGACAGTTTGTGTATGTTGGTCTCTAGACTGCATGATATGTACTGGGCTTGGTCTTTACTCAGTTGTTTTATCATGGTTGTTTTAGTAATATATAAGATGGTTATTTTGTGTACTTCGACTCTCTAATCGCTGTTTACTTCAATGTTCGTTGCTTTTGTTACTTATATGCTCTTCTTAATCCTCTGTCTCTGTTATTTTTCCAATTTCCTCCGTTTTTTCATTTGGTCTGCTACAAAAACTCGTACCGTGCCAAATTATCTTTTCCACTTTTTGTGGATGACAAAGGGGGAGAAATATGCATATATTAAGGGGGAGTCTATATGAATATACTCAAGGGGAGTAACATCAGTAACATAACATCAGTAACATCACATTACATATCAACATCACCTTTGTTCATGTTAATGCATATTATTAAATTAAAACTTATTAAAACTTGTTAACTCACATTTTATAGTTCATTATTTGTCATCATCAAAAAGGGGGAGAATGTTGGAACTTGGTATTTTCCATCCTCTCTTCCATAAGGTTTTGATGTGACAAATCAATATATTTCATGTTACTAACTCTATCTATGCAGATGTACAGCTACAACACAAATTCATTTACATCAGCATATGATCAAAGTACAATGAGACTCTGCAAAAACAGCCTTGCTACTCAAGATTACGTGTGAAACACGTATCTACGGAATGATGTAATTTTTACTTTTTAGATAGCTTCAGGGCATTGGTTATATCATATCATATATCCCTAAATCTCAAATCTACATCATCTCCTAACTCATTTGATCCTAAGTCAAAATTCGTATTTTTCAGAATTAGCCTACTAGGATTTTTCCTAGCCTACCAAAACAACTATATTTTGACTTGATACTTTCAGACAAGAATCTATCTGTTGTATAGTCCACGTCACACAAAATTTTGTGACCGTTTGTTACCGTTTCAAAATTTGCAGGCTACGAATTTTCCTACCATGCCAAAATGCTTTTGGGACTGAAATTTTCCAGAACAGTTTCTGACCGTTCTCCAACGTTCCTTTCAGTTTCTGAACGTTGTGCAACGTCTCTTTTAGAGCCGTTCACAACCATTTCTAAAACCTATAAAAGTAGGGGTTCCCCCTCTTATTTTCTACACACTTTCCTCTTCTTTATTCTGATTTTGTTGAAAGCAAGTCATTGATTTTCTTAAGTAATTCTGCCATTAGTTGTTCTTTTCTTATTTGTAAGAAGAAATCATTAGATTTCTTTCTTCGTTTAAGAACGGAAGAACTTGGATTTTCAACATCATTTTGGAAAGTTGTTTGTGTTCATAATTGCAAGAAGAAAGCAATAGATCTCTCTCTTCTTTTATGAACCAGAGAACCTCAAGTGTTGCTCTTCATTATATATCTTTTACATCTTGAAGTTCATCTTCTAAACACCATCCTTGAATTCATACTCTGAAATTTATAACAAGGCTATAGGTGTTTTTCTATTTCTTATTTAACAGGTTTGAATCTCTGTTTAGAGATTGTACAAAGTTTGGGACACGGGGAGTGTCGCCATTTTTGTAAGTTCGTGCTTGCGGGGCAAGTGATTATAGTGGATTGAAAATCTCTACGGGGTAGAGGACTGGAGTAGGATCACAAGGATCCGAACCAGGATAAATCTATGTGTTTGCGATTGATTTAATTTCAGTACTTGTCTTTTTATTTCTGTGCCATCTTTGCAAATATTACTAACATTTTATTTGCGACATTTTTTAATATACACTATTCACCCCCCTCTAGTGTATTGATCATTACAGGCTAAAATTACACAAACAACACTAGAAGGGGGGTTGAATTGTGTTGTGCAAATAATAAATCTTTTTCGATCGTTAATTACAACCCTTCTAATGTTGCCTAAGAAACCAAGTAGAGTGATCTACGCTTGGTTCTTAATCAACAAGTTAATCTTATAAAAATATAAAAGATAAACAATTATGATTACAATCAGATAAGAGATCTTTACACATAGATAGATCTTTACACAGTGGAATTAAATGTATGATCTTTGTAATATACAAATGAACAAAGAATTACAAAAATATAATAATAACAAAGTAAATAAGAATTGCTTGCAGAGATAAATAATCAAACACAGAAAAGCAAACGCAAAGACAAGGATTTTTATCCTGGTTCCCAACAACTTGGGTACGTCCAGTCCCCGACCAATCCGATACGAGATTACCACTATTGCCTTAGCAATACAAGCACCTAACTCCACTCGTTAGGATTTCCAACAACCTAGCCTTAACCAGGATTTCTAACCGCCTAGACTTGTCTAGGACTTTCACCAACTAGTATCCCTACAAGGATTTCTAATCACCTAGACTTGTCTACGATTTCCACTATTTCCTTATAACACGGGAACTTACAATTCAAAGTCTTCTTCAAAGACTTGCAACAAATATGAAATAAATTACAAGATTTCCTAAAGCTAAAAGAATATATTTGTGTATATATGGCTTAAAGAAAATCGAAAAATGCTTGATCAAATTATATAATATAGATGAGCAGAGATTTGATCAAAGGAGTTATCTTGAAAATTGATCTTCTAAAAAATATGCACTTGGGCTTTTAGAGATCAAAGATCAAGTCTTTTTAATCTTTGAAAGAATATAATTATAAAACACAAAGATTAAAAAGAAATACTTGTATTTTGAATCTCAAAAAGCTTTTAGCTTTGGAGATTAAAAAAAAGTAATTCAAAAAGTTGTCTTGAAAATGATCTTCTAAAATATGCACTTGGGCTTTAGAGATTAATAATCAAGATTTTGATCTTTGAGAGAAATATAAAAGTTAAGAATACAAGGATCAAAAAAGAAAAACTTGATGTTTGAATCTTAAGAAGAAAAGCTATGAGCTTTGGAGATCAGACCAAGTTATAAAGGCTGGAAAAGATTAGAGAAAATAATTGCGAAATTAAGCACAAAAGAATTAAAAACTTAGCCATTAGAAAAATGGAAGACCTTTGAGAGCTTGAGAACTTTGAGAACTTTTGATAGAATTATAGCTTTGCTCAAGAATGAATTGTTAGCTAAAATGTTCTCATTTGGTTCTCTATTTATAGAGTTTAAGAGAGGATTTGAATTTCAAAAAGATTTGACTTTAGCCCCATAAATCAAGCAACAATTAAATGAAGGAGCAAATCTGGGAATTCAAATCGCACATCTAGTAGTCGACTCCCAGATGAGGTAGTCGACTCCCAGAGAGTTTTTAGTGAAAACTCTACTACAGTAGGCAGTCAACTCCCTCCTTCGGTAGTCGACTCCCAGAGCAGTTTTTCAGAGAAACTATGCTGAAAGATGAGTAATCAACTCCTGGGTGTTTGGAGGTTGACTACGAGAATGGAATCAATAGCTATGCTCTCAAAAAATATGTAAAACAAGTTTAACACTATTTTCGAAAATCATTGTGTGTGTGTGTGTATATAGAATATTCATTTGGCTTTTACATAATCATAGAGAACACAACTCACACACTAAGACTTAGACGAGTCTTCTCGAAGCTTGATCAGATGATGATTTGAATGCGAGCTTCTCTTGAGCTTCTTTTCCTTTTGAGCGTGAGCTTCATCACTTGAACTAGCAACGACGTCTGTGTCTATTGAGCGTAGATTTCGCTTCTCTGAAGTATGCATAAAGCTTTTCATTTGTCGCATAACATGCACACTTAGTTGTAGTGTAGTTAGTACACTAACTTCATTTGGTGTGCTCATCATCAAAATCACTTAGGGGTGGAATTCAATTTTCCACCACTCTCCCCCTTTTCGATGATGACACCCAAATGAAAAATGAAGTAAGTTAAATAATAATGATACAATAGAATTACTTACTCCCCCTGCTTAGATGTGGTACTCCCCCTGCATCAAATCCGGTTAGTACAATAACAATATTCAATATCATTTTTGCATTTCAGTCTTTTTCTCCCCTTGTCATCATTCAAAAAGATGACATAAAATATTCCATCAAAGATCAACCATCAAAACCACTGACATCATTTGGTGATGACAACAAATGATATAAAATATTGAAAATATAATATGACAGCAAAAATAACTTACGCTTCCCCTGCAGAAATGCATGAGCACAGCTATGGAGAGGTTACTCCCCCTGCATTAAGGCTGGTTAGCAATAAGAAGAAATGTGTACATATTCATATTATATTTCTTTTTCAAGTCTGGAACAATATCATTTAACCATGAAACATGATTTTATATGAATTGTACTTTTCTCCCCTTTGTCACATCAAAAAGGTGTGACATGAATATAAACCAAGTGTTAAAAATATTCGTGACACCAAGAGTGAAAGAAAAAATTACATGGAGAGAATAATATGCATATTATATGAAAGAGATATTTAATAAATAGCATGTATTAAACATTCATAGCATGCAATATTCAATGACATAAAAATGTCTCAATATCACTTTTTACATATATTTCAATTTAGCATGAATTGAAGCATGAATTAAAATAAATCATACTTACTTCTCATATAATAATGCATTAATCTTATGGAGATGTTATTCTTCCGGCATTAATAAGCAACATTTAAGCTTAGAATATATATTAAAAACGACAATTGTAGTAAATGACCATATTCAATTCCAATATACAATTTTTAACATAAAACATATTAATGATGAATAAAATCAAATATCACGCATACAGAATGCATAACAACCAAGTATAATACAATCTTTTGCTATCCATGAACAAATGGAATATTATTCATTTAGGATGACTCAATAGCAAATTGTTTTAAATCTTTTGAGTCATAAATAAATATCCAAGCATTCATTGATTTTAATAGAAAGTATGATACCAAGTGTTATATCAATACCACGTATAGATAAAAAATAATAGGCATGGATTCATATGTTATCAATGGTCATATTTCACAAAATGAATTGCATAAGCAAGAAATGTGAACAAGTGAAATGTGAACATGTTGTGTCATTTAGAGAATAATTCTATCATGAATTTTTATGACATTGTATCTAAAAGTAAGCATTATGATAGATGTATGAGCATGTCAATCATAAATGTAATCAAGCATATATGTGACTAAGATGAACTCCAAAAGAGTTATAGCACAAGATGTCACAAAATAAGCTTAACTCCAAATATTTTCATGGATGTCACATATCAACATATGCATGTCTTAGCATTTTAGGAATATGTCATGATCATTAGTCCATAATTTTATTATATCATATTCCAACTTGTCAAATGCATAATATATTCAAGAATGTTATCATAAATAACATTGACATCAAATATATGGAAATGTGATGATTTCTATGAGTATGACAAAAAAATGAATCATCAAATAGACATCAATTAATAATTTTAATATTTTAACAATGTGTGACAAAATATCCAAAATATCACCAAGTATTGAAATGGATATCTAAATATAGTATGAGCATTAAGATACATCAAATATAATCAATGAGATATTACAATTGAGCAATAATATCTTACGAGTAATTGATATTCAATAAAGAGTTGGCTCAATTATGTCAAACTAACTATTTTAAACAAACAAGATATAATAATGAAGCACATGGAAATAAATCCACAAATTAATCAATTTGTGTGACATAATAGCATAGCATGATAATTCGCACACTAGAGATGGTGTGCCATAATTGTGTGATCATTTATATGATCCTTAAGTTGAAAAAAAATTAAACTTTTTAAGTCATCAATTAAATCTAGTACATATGTTACCAAGTGTTGAAAAAAAATCACGTGTTGGATTAATAAACATATCGCATGTGATTCATAAATAAATTTTCATATGTACAACTTTTAGCTCCCCCACAAATGAGCATATTAAATGTCAATCTCCTTCTTCGAGTGACATTCTTTGAAAATCAAGGCAGTGAAGGGGTTGGCTCCAATTTGTAAGTATTACCTGAAAAATAATACTTTTTGGTACCCGTAATTTTTAGGGTCCTTGTGGTTAGTCATAAATCATATTTATTTTCTTCATTAAAGAATATAAGATTATTGTCAACTATATTTAATTCTATTTTATAGTTCGAATATCAACAAGTATAAATTATAGGCACGAATACATAAGTATGATAGACAAAAATTACTTCATCATGTTATACAAGGGTATCAGCAGAATAATCATGTAAGCATATGGATACCCGAATTCAAAGGTTCAAATAAAACTATCCATTAGGAACCCAAATCCTATTTTCATTTGACTTTCCATGAACAAATGAATCATTATAAAATCCATGCATACTTCTAATCAAATTATGAACATAAATATTTTTAGCATGCAAGCCTAAGTGTTTATGCACCCATATCATATTATTTCTAGCATTATGTACACTGTGAGATTTGTGTACAAAATGTGATCTTTGATGTGCATTATGTACAACAATTTTATGTTCCGTGTTGTGTGATATAGCATGAGGATTATTGTGTGCATGTATAACATGTGGATCATGTGAAGTATGAGGTGTATTATGAATATTGTGTCTAGCATTTCTTCCATACATAAAAGCATACTTTTTAACATTGGCATGCACAACATTTACATTTCTACAAATATCACTAGAGGTAGAAGCATGAACATTTTTATTTTGTGTTGTGGAAATATGCTTGTGTGGATGAGTGGCCTTCGCACTTGGATTCGTCTTAAACTCATCAAGCTTAAGAACTAATTCTTCGTGTTTAAGCTTATTCGTGCTCAAAACATTTTCAAGCATCTCAATTTTATCATTTAAACTAGAAATATTAATAGCATGCTCATGTTTCAAAAAATAATGATCACTCAATAAAGAATCAAACTTGTCCTTCAGGCAATTATAATCATGTAGTGAAAAATTTGAACTACTACAATTATTTTTCAAATCATCATAATCATTCAATAAGTTATCATGTTTGCTAGATAAATCATCATGGTCATTATGCAAGTCTTTATACTTATTATTTAAGATTTTGTATTTCTTTGTCAATCTTTCGTATTCCCTATACAAATTTTCATATGCACTAGCAATGTCAAAATCATTTTCATCATCGAAACTAGAATCACTGACCACATTTTTTTCATCTTGACGAGCTATCATGCATATTTCTTCTCCAAACTTTTCATTATTGGATTTGATTGTCTCCACGGGTGATTGAATCAAATTTGAATTAGATCCAAATCTTTCGTCCAATAAGTTGAGGATTTGGTGCGCGGTATCTGCCTCTTCTACAAGATGTAACATCTTATCAGTTAAACCAATATAAATTAGATGTATTACCTTTATGTTTTTGAAGTAGGCTTCTTCTTGATCCGGATTCCATTGTGTTTGTGGCATGGTTGGAATCTCATAATGTGGTTCCCTAAGAAATCTCTTGTATTTTTAATCCTGTGCCTCCAAGAAGATCTCCATTCTTCTTCTCCATTGGGAATAGAAGTTGCCGTCAAAGATTGGAGGTGTATGAATGCTATAGAATGTTGTTGATGCCATCGCCTTCGACCTTGCTTTGATACAAAGTGTTGGATCCTGTGGATGGCAAACAATACTAGAAGGGGGGTTGAATAATGTTGTGCAAATAATAAATATTTTTCGATCGTTAATTAAAACCCTTCTAATGTTGCCTAAGAAACCAAGTAAAGTGATCTACGCTTGGTTCTTAATCAACAAGTTAATCTTATAAAAATATAAAAGATAAACAATTATGATTACAATCAGATAAGAGATCTTTATACACAGATAGATCTTTACACAGTGGAATTAAATGTATGATCTTTGTAATATACAAATGAACAAAGAATTACAAACATATAATAATAACAAAGTAAATAAGAATTGCTTGCAGAGATAAATAATCAAACACAGAAAAGCAAACGCAAAGACAATGATTTTTATCCTGGTTCCCCACAACTTGGGTATGTCCAGTCCCCGGCCAATCTGGTACGAGATTTCCACTATTGCCTTAGCAATACAAGCACCTAATTCTACTCGTTAGAATTTCCAATAACCTAGCCATAACCAGGATTTCCAACCACCTAGACTTGTCTAGGATTTCACCACCTAGTATCCCTACCAGTATTTCCAATCACCTAGACTTGTCTAGGATTTTCACTATTCCCTTATAACACGGGAACTTACAATTCAAAGTCTTATTCAAAGACTTGCAACAAATATGAAATAAATTACAAGATTTCAAAAAGCCAAAAGAATATATTTGTGTATTTGTGGCTTAAAGAAAATCGAAAAACTCTTCATCAAATTAAATGATATAGATGAGCACAGATTTGATCAAAGGAGGTATCTTGAAAATTGATCTTCTAAAAAAATATGCACTTGGGCTTTTAGAGATCAAAGATCAAGTCTTTTTAATATTTGAAAGAATATAATTATAAAACACAAAGATTAAAAAGAAATACTTGTATTTTGAATCTCAAAACAAAAAGCTTTTAGCTTTGGAGATTAAAAACAAGTAATTCAAAAATTTGTCTTGAAAATGATCTTCTAAAATATGCACTTGGGCTTTAGAGATTAATGATCAAGATTTTGATCTTTGAGAGAAATATAAAAGTTAAGAATACAAAGATCAAAAAAGAAAAACTTGATTTTTGAATCTTAAGAAGAAAAGCTATGAGCTTTGGAGATCAGACCAAGTTATAAAGGCTGGAAAAGAATAGAGAAAATAATTACGAAATTAAGCACAAAAGAATTAAAAACTTAGCCATTAGAAAAATGGAAGACCTTTGAGAGCTTGAGAACTTTGAGAACTTTTGAGAGAATTATAGCTTTGCTCAAGAATGAATTGTTAGCTAAAATGTTCTCATTTGGTTCTCCATTTATAGAGTTTAAGAGAGGATTTGAATTTCAAAAAGATTTGACTTTAGCCCCATAATCAAGCAACAATTAAATGAAGAAGCAAATCTAGGAAGTCAAATCACACAGCAGGTAGTCAACTCCCAGAGGAGGTAGTCGACTCACAGAGAGTTTTTAGTGAAAACTACTACAGTAGGTAGTCGACTCCCTCCTTTGGTAGTCGACTCCCAGAGCAGTTTTTCAGAGAAACTCTGCTGAAAGATGAGTAATCAACTCCTGGGTGTTTGGAGGTTGACTACGAGAATTGAATCAATAGCTATGCTCTCAAAAATTTTTAAAACAAGTTTAACACTATTTTCGAAAATCATTTTGTGTGTGTGTGTATATATAGAATATTCATTTGGCTTTTACATATTCCTAGAGAACACAACTCACACACTAAGACTTAGACGAGTCTTCTCGAAGCTTGATCAGATGATGATTTGAATGCGAGCTTCTCTTGAGCTTCTTTTCCTTTTGAGCGTGAGCTTCATCATTTGAACTAGCAACGATGTCTTTGTCTATTGAGCGTAGATTGCGCTTCTCTGGAGTATGCATAAAGCTTTTCATTTGTCGCAAAACATGCACACTTAGTTGTAGTGTAGTTAGTACACTAACTTCATTTGGTGTGCTCATCATCAAAATCACTTCGGGGTGGAATTCAATTTCTCATCAAATTTGACATATTCAAATGAGTTTGAAGGTTGACATATTCAAATTTTATCACAGTTTATAAAATTTGAAGTGAATTTGACATATTCATTTGAAGTTTATCACTCATTTGAATAAAGTTGACAAATTTAAATTCCATATGTCAAACTGTGACATAATCATTTGCTCAGTTTATCACAGTTTGGAGTTTCAAATTTTATCACAGTTTATTAATTTCCCAATCATAGATTATAAATTTGATGTTTCCATAGCAACAATAAAATTTTATCACAGTTTATAAATTATAAATTGTCAAATTCACTCATTGGAATATATCTGGAAATAATGGCCAAATAAGCTGCATCACTATATCATTACTTGGGTTATGTTGGGTTATGTTATTGGGTTAACAGTTGATTCTCTACATCAGAAATGTTATCTGGAATATGAGTTAAATTTGAGTGAAGTAGTTTTAACCCAATTACAATATCTCTACATTCATACTGCATCACTACATTAACACAATAACATGCATACTACATCACTACCCCAATTGCTTCTCTAATAATATGAGTGAGTAGTGTTAATGAGATTGGGTTATTGGGTTATGTATAAATTTTCTATTGGGTTATGTTGTATGAATGTTATTCCAAGTAATGGCCAAGTTATTTACTGTTAACCCAATAATTGTTGTCCCTAAGATCATGCAAAAGAGCAATGTCAAGCAAATGTCTAATGTAGGTAGAGCAAAAAAATTCATTTTCCAAATATGAATATAGCAAAATGTGCTCTGGGTATCAGGATCCTAATCCAAATAGTAAAATATGCATATGACAGGATGTGCTCTGGGCATCAGGACCCTAATCCAAATAGCAAAATATGCGTATGACAGGATGTGTTGATACAATTAGCATATTCATATTTTGATACAATTTCTAACTAAGCAAATAGCATATTCCAGTTCCAAATAGCATTAGGAAAAATCGACTCAAATTTGGAAGTTCATCTTGCCAAAAATTTACCTCAAATTTGGAAGTTCATCCAGTTCCAAATTGAACTCAAAATTGACTCAAATTTAGAAGTTCATCCGGTTCCAAATAGCATAAGTATCAGGATTTCTAATGTCTAACGTGCAGTTCCAAATAGCATCAGGATTTCTAATTTCATTAGGATTTAGAAATTGAGTCTAATTAAAATTAAAGTTGTGATCCATAGGGTTCTCTCAAATTTTTGACTTCTAATTTCAAATTTGAAATTTCATCCAGTTCCAAACCTGCCATTGCAGTTGGAAGTTCATCCAGATCCATAAGGTTCGCTCAGGATGTGCTCAGGGCATCAAGATCCTGATCCAAATTGTAAAATATGCATATGACATAATGTGTTGCTACAAATGAGCTCATTGAATAATTGTGTTTGGAACTGGAATTCTAACAAAGAACACATATGACCACTTTGTTAAAAAATGAAAGGATCCTGATCCACATAAGAACACATATGCTATTTGGAACCTACATTAGCATAATCAGGTATTAACACATCCTACTATCATATGCTCCACCTACATATGTGTCCAAACTGTCAAAAATTCTAACTAACCATGCATATCAGCTCATTGAATCTGGAAATAGAGAAGTAGGGAAGTAGAGAAGCAGTTAGAATTTACTGTCAAAAATTCACTGATTCAAAAATTAAACTTGCCATTGAATTTTAAATCAAATTGAATTCTAACTTCCAATTATACTTGCCATTTGGAGCTGGATGAAATTGTTAATGGCAAGTAAACTGTTAATGGCATTTGGAGCTGGGTGAAATTTTTCTAAGGTTCTCACAGGACGTGCCATTAACAATTTTCCAAATGCATATAAACTTCATACACACACCATTTGAAGATTAGATACCAAGAGCCTGTAAATGGATTTTGTCCCAGTCAGCAGTCCAACTTCCAATGCTGCATATATACTGCAGCTGTACTTTAAATGGATTATATGCAAAAATTCCAATTAAACTGCAGTATATATGCAAAAAATCCAATTAAATTGCATTATATATGCAAAAAATACATGAAGAAAATTCCAATTAAACTGCAGTATAGTTCAAATTAAACTGCAGCTCCTAATTTGACATGCAGCATATATACACACACCAACAGTCCAACTTCATACACACACCATTTTGAATTTTGTCCCAGTCAGCAGTCTCAGGATGAGCATTTTTTGCATATAAACTTCATACACACACCATTTGGAGATTAGCATGAATAGTGGAGATTAACAACAGCATTTAGAGATTTTAGCAACAGGATAAGGAATTTTAGCAACAGCATAAGGAATTTTAGCAACATCATTTAACAATTTTCCAACAGCATGTGTGAGTTAAAGCATTTACAAACAAAAAATTTTCAACTTCTAATGATTCCTTATATGAGATTTTTCTACTTGCCAATGCTTGCCAACAGTTTATCAGAGCATACTGTGAGTATATGTTCTGAACAAATATTTAAACTTATAATGCAAAATTAATTTAACTGTCAATTTTACATTACAATATGGATCAATTTGCATTATAAAGTTTGGGTCAGAACAATATTGCACTATACTCATTGAAATTGGGTCAATTTGCACTATTGTTCTGAAATTGCATAATATTGCACTATATACTCACAAAAATTACAAAATTGTGAGTATTGAGGTAATATGCAGGTCTTGTCCAAATATTTGATGTTTATAATGCATATCATGTCCATATTCTGTCCAAATACTCAAATTAAAACTCAATACTCAATACTCAATATTCAAACTCTAATTTTGCAATTTCCTGTCAATACTCAAATTATATTATTTTTCTAATTGATCCTGTCAATACTCAAATTAAAATATTCAGGACCTGCAAATCATGTCCTCAATACTCAATACTCACTCTATACTCAAATTAAACTGTTTATAATGCTTATCTTGGCCAAATTTTAGTATTGAGGACCTGTATATCCGGTCCAAATACTCAAATTAAAATATTTGAGATACTGTCCAAAAAGTTTATAATGCATATCCTGTCCAAAACCAATACTCAAATTATATTGTTGTCATTACTCAAACAATACTCATATCATCCTTTCCCATCTTAATTTTGTCAATATAATTTGATTGATCAATACTCAGTGTCTAATTTGGTAGTTTCCTGTTAATACTCCAAATATGTTCTGAAATATATTTAATATACAGGTCCACACTGAGTATTTGCAGTTTCATGTCAATACTCCAAATACTCCAAATCCTCAGTACTCAGTGTCCAAATTAAGTTTAACAATATTGCAGTATTTGGAGTGTTTGGAATATTTGCTTAATGAACAAATTAGACAGGATACTCAGTGTCTGGAGTATTTGGAGTATCCCAAAATGGAGTATTGAGATCCCAAAATGGAGTATTTGGAGCTCAATATTCCAAATACTCCAAATATTCCAAATAAGTTTTAAACTGCAATTTTAAAATACTTCATGTCCTCTCAAAATGGAGTATTTGGAGTATCCCAATTTGGAGTATTGAGCTCAATTGTTAAACTTATTGTTACTGAGTATTTGGAGTATTTGGAATATTTGCTTAATGAACAAATTAGACATGAAATCCCAAAATGGAGTACTTGGAGTATTGAGCTCAAGTTTAAAACTGTAATATTCCAGTATAGTGGAGTATTTGTCCTCACTATACTTTGGAATATTGCACCAAAATCAAATGAACCTTTAATATTGCTGAAATTTGATAGGATATGCATTTGATGTTGCTTAATGTCCAACATTTGAGCTAAGTGCATTATTGTTAAACTTAGCTAAGTAACATCAAAATTGGATATGCATTTGGAATGTTGGCTCAAAATACCTCACTATACTCAAGTTTTTCAGTGCAGTATTTGTCCAACATTTGAGCTAAGTAGCATCAAAGTTTAACAATGTTCCAAAAGCAATATTACGCCAAAAGCAAATGAACAAATTAGACATGATACTCAGTGTCTAATTGGACAGTATAGTGCATGATACTCAATTCTCATTTTGCACTATCATTTTGGACAGGATACTCAATTCTCAGTGTCTAATTTGCAGTATTTGCCTAATCCTCAATGCTCAGTGTCTAATTTGGACATGATACTCAATTCCTCAAAACTAAGTGTTTAATATGCAGGTCCTCACCATATTAGCAGGTCCTCAATTAAAACCCAATTCCTCAATACTCAGTGTCTAATTTGGACAGGATACTCAAATTTGGGTTAGTTTGTAACCCAATTCCATTTTGAGATTAAATTGGTGCTAATGCTTGCCAACAATTTATCACTCCAAATGCTTTAATTATAATCTCCAAATGCTCCAAATGTTGTGGCTAAAATTAACTGCTCAAATTAAACTTCTAAATTAAACTGGTGCTAAAATTCACTTGTCAAAATAAAATTCTAAATTAAACAAATTTAAAATTTTGAATTTGCTGTTGTAGGGGTGAAACAAATTGACTTGATTCCAATAAATGAGTTAAAATTTACAAACAAATCTGCAAATGAAACAGCATTTGTTTCAAGAACTCAGTTCAAAAAATGTTTTTATCAACTCACAGCATATAATTTGTTTCATGAACTCATAACTCATTTCAAAAAATTGTAAGTTCAACCCGCAAATTGGAGCATTTGTTTCAAAAAATGTTGATAACTCAAACATGTAAGTTCAAAAAAACATATATATAAGTCTAAGGATGCGCATTTTTTGCATATAAACTGTAATAAAATCAAAAAAACATCAAAAATCCCAGTGTGTTATCAACATCAATAAAAACTAAAATATAATGTTTCAAAAAATGTTTCAAAAAGAACTTATAAAAACTGTAATAACATCAAAAAGAACTTGCAATACCCTGTAATAAAAACTTTTTATATTTGAAAAATTGTTAATGGCAAGTAGAAACACTAAAATTTTCATAAAAACTGTTAATGGCAAGTAGAAAAATCTCAATATAAGTTCTAACGTGAGCAAAATTTTAATGTTTCTAATGTTTAAAAATCTGAAAATTACCAAAAGAACTCACCTCCTGCTGTGCGTGGAGGATGAGGATGAAGATGAGGGCTGTGAGGTTGCAGATGAGGGCTATGAGGTTGCAGATGAGGGCTTTGCCTGGAGCAATACCCTGCAATACCCTCAAATGTGCAAAAATTTGAAACGTGAGCAAAATTTTCATGTTTCTAATGTTGCAAAAATGAGGGCTTTGCGTGGAGGATTGAAGATGAACTCACATCCTGATGTGCGTGGAGGATGAGGTTGAAGATGAGGGCTTTGCGTAGAGGATTGAAGATGAGGGCTTTGCGTGGGGGATTGAAGATGAGGATTGAAAATGAACTCACTCTCCAATACGCGGCTGAAATTGCCTCCTAAGCTGAAAATTGAAAATGATGTGATCAAATATTTAATCACATCACTAATCCTGCCATCTAATGTCCCTTTCCCTCCAATTTCCAGATCACATCACTAATCCCGCCTCTAATTTCCCTTTCCCTCCAAATTCCAACGGAGGATGGCAGGAAGAAAAGGTGAATTTTTACATTCAAATGAGTTCAAATTTCAAGTCATCAGCTTATATCCTAGTAGACTTATGGCTGGGACAAAGCAATATGACTGGACTGCTGACTGGGAAAAAATTCAAAAAATGCTCTCCTTTATAGAATATACCTGATTGTACTCTCCTTGCCCATGAGCAGATCAGAGACTTCAGTAACCCTATGGGTGGAAGAGCGTGTCTGAAATTGGATCTGAGAAAGGCTTTTGACAGTGTAAATCGAGACTTCATTCTTTATTTTTTGGAGCAGCTGGGTTTTCCCGAGATCTTTATTGGTTGGATCAAAGAGTGCATTTATACGCCATCTTTCTCAATAATGATTAATGGATCCCCCCATGGATATTTCAATGGAAATCGAGGAATTCGACAAGGTGACCCTCTCTCCCCTTATTTATTTGTCATTATCATGGAGACTTTTTCCATCCTAATGGCTAAGGCCATTAATCTGGGAAATATTGACCCAATGCGACGCACTGGATCCATCTCTCATCTTCTTTTCGCCGATGACCTTCTTGTGTTTTGTCGGGCGAAAACAGATCTCTCTTGGGCATCAAAAATCTATTGGAGGAATTCTATAGAAATACTGGACTCCAGGTAAACTGGGAAAAAAGTGTTGGATTATTTAGTAAGGGGGCTACTAAAAAGAATGAATTAGCAGATTTGTTGGGTGTGAAAATTGCTACAACTATTTCCACCTATCTCGGTTTGCCACTTTCCTCTAAATATCCGAGGACGGTTAACTACGGAAGGTTAGTAGACAAATGCAAGAAGAGGATGATGGGTTGGAGTTCTTCGTTACTTTCTATTGCAGGGCGTATTGAATTGGTGAGAACAGTGATATACGGGATTGTTGCCTTTTGGATGCACGCATTTCACATCCCTTCCAATATTCTGAAAATCATCTCTTCATTGTGCCGACGTTTTATTTTGGGAACGTCTAGAGCATGGGCGTGGGAAGACATGTGTAGGCCTAAGGAGGAGGGCGGCATTGGTCTTAGGCTCCTGGAGGACTTAAATAGGGCGGCCGGGCTTAAGCTAACATGGAGATATCTGACATCGGAAAGCATCTGGGCTAAACACATGGGGCTGAAATATGGAGCTGGGGACCGGTTTTTTGCAGCAAGGAAGTCGACGTTCCAATCGGGAACATGGAAGAGATTATTAAGCAGCCGCAAAAGCTCAAGCAAACTGATCCGCAGGCAAGTGAGGGACGGCTGGAGCACACTCTTCTGGTTCGATCCGTGGACGGACTTCGGGCCGCTGCACTCTTTATGCATCATACCTCCTGGGGCTGAGTTAAGAAGGGTTGCGGATTATTGGTCCGATGGCAGGTGGATCAATGATTCGGGGATTTCCAGCATCAGGCATTTGTTTGAGCATTTAAGGTTGAGGGCGGGAGCTGATGAATGGGCTTGGCTTCCAGGAGACAACTTCAGTTTCAAACAAGCTTGGGATGTGATTCGGAATCGATGCAACCCATTTCCATTTCACAAAATCACTTGGTACAACCGACACTCTCCTAAAATGTCTATTAATTTGCTTCGAGCGTTCCAAGGAAAACTTCTTACTAGGGATTTGTTGAGTAGACGTGGAATCCCCACCCCGGTTGACTGTGTATTATGTGAGGAGGGCAAGGAGGAAACCATCAACCACTTATTTTTCGAGTGTAGCTTCTCTAATTATATTATAAGTAGAGCTTTGATTAAGCTCCATATCGTAAATCAGCTCAGTCCGAGACTAAAGGAAATCGGGAATTTCTGGCTTCAACGATTTGGGGGGAAATCTCCTTGGGACATAATGGGCAAGACCGTTTTGGCCGCCAGTGTTTGGCATATTTGGAAGGAAAGGAACCGACGTATTTTTGATGGCGAGAAGAGAAGGAAGACTACCCTATTTGAGGAGATAGCAGGAGACCTAGGTGGGTGACCTACTGGGAAGTTCAGATTGGGGGTGTTACACAGTGCCAGATTGATGTTAGTTTGTGATACATAGTCATGGATTTTGTTTCCTTTGTACCTTCAAGATGTTGGGGTAGCAAGATACAGACATTAAAAAATATAAAAACAAACTTCTTTTGCCATATCTTCTTAGTATTTCTCCCTAACATGATGTTTCTATAACTTGGATGTTTCTATTACTTTTTCCAACTTGAGAACTCACCACAGGTTAAAGAGTTATTTTGTATGATCTAGAGCCATCAACTATTGGAGAATCTTCTGTATTTTCCAGCTGGGGCTTTAGGGACTTGGGATGAGTTTTGATTTTCAAATTATTCTTTGTAAATATTGGCTTTGAAAATAGTTACTATTGGGGTGTAGAATTGATAGTGGGGAGTGACGGCGCTTGTGCCCTATCCTCTCCCTATTGATACCACATGCCTAGTTGTGCTATTATTGTAATCTGTATATTGATCAATAAAGAACCATGCTTACTTTTCTTTTATTATATATATATATATATATATATATATATAACGTAGAATATATTCAATGCAGTATATGCATACATACAACACTATACATATACTGTAGTACGAGAATTATATTAATACAGTATGTATATATATATACCACACATGCACTTGTATACACAAGACCTATAAATCTTATTCACATATTACATTCACATATCTTCACACGACATATATGCACTTATAAACACACACCGTTGTTGTATAACTTGGCATAACCACTTATGTATATTTACACACACCATTTAGGAAGCCAATATATCTCACATGCTACTTATGATTTATAACCAAATGTAGCTATACCTATATACATACATATCTTACTACATCAATTCACAATAATATACATAGACATATATTTACTCTTTGTATACCATCATACACTCTTATACATCGAAATATACATCCACCAAGACGTACAAGCAACATACATATACCAACACATATATCATGAATTTATTTACACACCAATATTTATACCTATAGATACTTCATATATATATACATCCATTAGATATCCATATACAAACATATCTCCTTACATCCTTAAATATATAATATAGTATCTATACTTACAACTCTACAAACAATCGTATAGTCGTTCATATACACTCAAATGTTGACAAGGCATATATTAGCACATATCTATTTATGACTCACAGTATTTTATTACACAGATAGTATACTTTACACATAGATTCAAACATCTTATACTATCTACACCTCTATCTATACAAACAACATTACTATACAGACACCTCATAGTTCGTCAATATACGAACACTTACAATAGACTTATAAGGATACACACAAATAGTCATACAAGTATCTATAATGTAGTGTACATTCAGGTATAGTTATAGATACATGCCTATAGGAATACATGTTAATATACCTATAATACTTGTATATCTATGCGAACACATAACCACCCATACATATATGTATATATGCAAACAACTACCCATGCTTACCCTCAAGGAGCTCTGTACCTTGGGTCTCCTAATACCATGGGCTTTACCCTAAGCTGATCACCAACCCACCTTAGATCATAACTACCCCTATGGAGCATTAACTCATTGAACCTCTTCAAAGCCTAATGGTAGGCCTCCCCGTCAGCTTGGATAAAGTTCACAATCTGTTGTTTCGTAGCTTGTTGCCTATGTGCTTACCACACGAAAGGAGGCAAGAATCTATTAAGGAAGTCAGCCTGAAATGATAACCAAGTAAATAATTAGTCATGGGGCAAAGTGTTAAACCAGTATATAGCATTGTCTCTTAAGAATACGGGAAATATTTAATACATAGTCTTTCAATTTGCTCAAGCTTTTTCCTATGAAACAATTGGTGGCATACTTTTTCAAACTCTTGCACGTGTAAATATGGATTCTCCTCTTCCATACCATGGAAGACTGATAGGATTCGGGTCAAATCAGAAATAAAGTTTAAAAAGTATGCATCACCATCCATATATATATTTTTGATTTTTGATTTTTCAAAGAAAACAAAGATAATAATAAAAAATTTCTAAACTATAAGGTGGAAGGATCTAACCGAATATTCCTCTGAATAAACTGAAATTATAGCTTACAAGTACTGTTATCCCCGGCAACGGCACCAGAAACTTGACTCGTCTTAAAATATGTGAGCGCTACTCCCAAGTGTAGGATATCGAACAAGTAATAATCCTGGTGAGTCCAGGTATCGTATCCACGGGACAACTTACCTGTAAAACCATGAATCTCAGTCTATAAAGAGTACTAAAACGACGATAAATAACCACCTATCAGAGATATAAGCAATGGTGTCGATGGTTTAAAATAATACAAGAAAATCCTACGATAGTTACGGTGAATTCGATATTGGGGTACGAATATGGAGAGTATATATTGGTAGTGATTTCGGTCAGGTATATGCAATCAATGATTATTAATATCTTTCTATAACTCAACGTCTCACCCTGCAAGGGCATGAGAATGTCGAAAAGTATGGCGATAAAATGCGCAAACAAAATGCCAAAAAGTAATCACGTATAACATCGATTTCATAAGGAAAATACGCACAAGTGCCCTCTCGGGTCACGATACATCCTCTCAGATCACATCACGAATAAGTCTGCAAAGATCATATTTGATTAAAGCATGCCCACGTCTCCGTATAACATACCCAAACAAGATATATGTATAAATCGACAAAATACGTGATTATAACGTGAATATAGGGTAAAAGGATATCACAATCAATGATTACAACACCCTAACTACATCAAGACCAACACATATAGAGATTAGCCATGCATGGAGAGAAAATAAACCATATTCATAGAAAAATACATGCTCAAAGTCTCAAAATACGTGACAAATACTCCAAATACATGCCAAATACGTGAAATACAAAGCTAAAGATAGGAAAATATCACCAAATCTCTCCAAATAGCCCCAAATCTACTTCAGATGATAGCTCTTGCATATGTGTCCAGGGCCTCAAAAATTCACGACAAAATACGGCTCCTAGAGCCCCAAATATGCAAGAATACGCAACAAACCCCTAGAAATACCTTAAATACTAAGATTGTGGGTTTTAGAGCGTTATTGGGTCTAAACCCGCACCAATAAGCCTTTAAACCCAAACCCACAGAGCGGCACAAATTTGAGCCGTTGATCTGAATGGGATTGCGCCAGATGGAGACACGTGTCCTTACGGGTTACGAATTTTTTGCTTAGCGCATCCGAATCCAACTCGGATAGCATTTGGGCCGTTGGATGTTGAGTTGGACGATGCGGATTAAACCACATCGCCAAGTCTATGCCTGCTTCGTTCGCTTCATTCAATCCGGGCTCGGTTCTTCGTCCACCATTCGATTCTCATCGTGCGGATGAGATTCACCCACGTCGCCGCATCTGCTGCACCGTTAGATGAAGCGGGAGAGAGCTTGATGGCCGCCACGCGGCCCGTATGATGAAGCGGGCTGCGTATGCCATAGGTGGCTGTATTTCGTATTTTCATCCGTATTTGCACCGTATTTCTTCCTTTAAAGTTGTATTCTAACAATTCATAGAAATTAGCACAGATCTTAGAAAAATACAAATTAATAGTCGTTGGAATCTTGAGATCAAGATCTTCATATGAAAAATACTAAAGGGCAAAAATACTTAGTATATTGCTGTTTTGTGCATAAAATAGAAGTATGCTCTAATAAATAAGGGTATTCAAAATTCGATCGTATTAGAGACCAAATACATATCATATATGCACAAAATAGGGTTAAATGAGGTGTTAAATATGCAATATTCAACCCGAATCAGTAAGTTGAAGGAGGCCACACCTCTCGCTACCGAACGACCTTCATTAGTCGTAAGCCAAAAGGGCCACGCCCCTCGCTACCGAACGACCACCATATGACAAAAGGTGCATGATTCATGATGAACACACATAACCTACGTGCAACGTAACTTGCCTAAGGATTTCTATATTCTTTCAAGTTACGTCGACGAGGGGCCACACACGCAGATATACATATATTCAAGAAATTTTCGGATAAAGAGATGAAATCATAAAAAGTTTCTTTTTCGCAAAATTTTCTTTTTCATTGATTGCCAATCGAAGAAATTACAAAATTAGGAGTTACAGAAGGACGGCCTAAGACCTAAGAGGGAGGGGGCGCTCCCTGACACCAAAACATTGGCGAATGCCTTCATCGCCTTCGTTACTTTAGCAGTCAGCTGCTCAGCCAAAAAATGTGCTTCTCTCAAGTGAAAGAGTCCGTGCAAGTAATATAGATCTGGGATTCTAGATGTCGAATCCTCAGGAGAAAATCTGTTGCAACCACAAAGCTTAAATCAAATAGAAAGTCAACGCAAAGAGACCAACCAATTTTAATGATGATGGTTTGAATGGGTTTGATCGTGGTTTTTAGTACGTGAACAATACGAGCAGAGAAAGTTTCGTGTATGAAAATATCAATGATAAGTATGCACATGGTATGGGTTCATTAGGATCCATGATTTGTATTAATTTGGTTGATTAAATATAACTCAATGAATTCTCTTTTTGAGAGCAATTCATCGGAGGATACCCTTGTGGGGGTTAAAGCACAATATTGAATACGATCGTTGCTAAAGTTATAATCTTTTAAATATAGATATGAAACTCCCTTTTGGAGAGATCAAAACTCACCCTTGTGGGGCGATCATCAACTCAATCACGTTCTTTTGGAAGATGAAAAAGATGATTTTATAATAAAGATTACAACTTTATCAACGTTAACAATTTAGCACAAAGATTCAACCAAGCAAATACAAATCATATCTCCTAACTACACCATACCATGCACAATAAAAATTTAGCCACACATACTGAAAATAACTAAGAATTTCATCACATTAAACATGGTTCCAAGCAATACAAGTAAATAGAGTTCAAAATACGCAATAGAGTTCAAGAATATCACCAAATATGCTAGCTTTTAGCCTAAGAAACCCCTTCTTTTTCCTCTAAAAATCTCTCTGAAAAATAGCCCAGGTTGCTCTCTGTAATCTCAGGGAATTACTGCAAAAATCGGCTCCAAAATCGCCCAAATACGCCAAGAATGCGCTCAAAAACCCTAAGAATACCTTACATAAGAACATTGTGGGTTTAATGAGCTTAATGGGTCACAACCCGCATCAATTACGCACCCAAACCCAACTTTAGGCCGGAGCAAATAGGGACCGTTGATCCAATCGGGATCGCACCGCCGAATGCCACGTGGTGCTTTGAAATTCGTGTGCGCCCGATCCACTCTACGAGTTCAAGTCAGATTATTTCAGCGTCGTTGGATTCGTGACAGACGTCTCAGATGGAGCCACGTCAACAATACTCTGCCAGCATCTCGTTGCATTTGGGGATGACCTGCACCGTTGGATTGAAATCCAACGTTCTTAAACTCGCCGCGTCGCCCGCACCCATTTCCATTTTTCATTGAATTTTCCGCTGCCGTCGCATTTGATTCACCGTTGGATCTCTGGTTGATTTGAGCAGGGTGAATATCAGCCGTCCGATCTCGGATCCGCGCCATTCATTTCAACCCGCATCTGCTGCTTCGAAGGAGCGCATCGCAGCCGTTCATTGATGATCTAACGGTCGGGAGTCGGCCGCACTCTCATTCGCTGGGAGCCGTTCGATTTGGCAGGGGAAAGCCGGATGAAGCCACGTGTCCAAGCGTTGCGAAGCGTACGCGTACGCTGCGATAGTATTTCGTATTTAACGTCGTATTTCGACCGTATTTCCCCTTTTAAAATAGTATTCTTCATTCAAAAATTCACAGTAATTAGCACAGATCTCAGAAAAATACAAATAAATAGTCCTTGGAATCGTGAGATCGAGAACAAGCCATGAAAAATTAAAAAAAGGCAGAAATACTCAATAAAATTTATACTTTGGGCATAAATCAAGTGATATCTCTAATAAATGATGGTATACATTATACGAACGCATTAGAGACCAATTAAACATCATTTACACATAAAATATTGCTAGATGAGGGGTTAAATAAGAAATATTCAACCCGAATCACACCGCCCAACTAGCGTTTTGCTAGTCTCCAGCAAAGTGAGCGAAATACGATATCAAATATACACCTAGATCACCTTATCAGATCTCAAATCACTCACCACCATACTACAATGACAAAAGAGATGACCACACACTAATATCAAGATTTCAAGCTCATAAAATAATGGTACTTGTGGGTTTAAAGATGAAGAAAAAGTATTTCTCAAATGGTCATGAAATCGACTTAACTTCACTATCCATTACTTCTTAGCACATAGTATACAAAATCAATGGCTCACACCTTTCAATTAGAGATTATAACTTGGAGCGTAGATGTATCATGCAAAGCAAGCATAAAGAATAGAATAGTATCAAGTCATACACACGTCAATCTTCATTCATAGGAAATCACACCATATCTTTTGCTTCCTTTAAGCTTTGGAAGTTCTCTTGCTTTGCTAGTTATGTACACTTATCATCACTTTTCTTTCTCTTTTTATTAGTTCCGCGTAATGCGCATAAAGCAACATTAATGGAAAAATGTATAACTTGGATCGCTCCATCAAATGAGTGAGGTTCCGGTCAATGGCTCCCAAATCAGACGATAATAGGGCATTAGGCCAAAAAGGACCCCTCGGACTGTACTACTCGAGCCAACCAAGTTATTTATTTAGTGACACACTTATTCATTCATTTTTTCTTCATTTTTTTCCTTTTTTATTTTCTTTTCTCTCTCTTTTTTTGTGTGTGTGCATAAATAACTTAGCAAGATAGCCTTCTCTTCTTAATCCTTTCACAAGCATGGGTTATCCTAATCAGTTCAAAAGACAGTGTATACTTTCTACCCAAAATCACACAAAGCATGCAAATAGCAATGAATACGAGATAAAAAGCAATGCTCCAGTTATATTGTGAACTATTGATGCATTAACCTTGGTGTGTTCCATTGAAAGCATACTATTTGCTAATTCGTAATTTCTAAATTCATTAAGTTATCAATCAATCCTACCATTGAGATATATCAACAGAAATTTACCATGAGTACTAACATTCATGTCAAATGAGACTGAAATATTTAACAATAGTGGTGGAGGAAAATAAATCACATGTGTACGGTGGTGAATAGATTTCGAGAATTTTCATCACATGAGGTTCATCTCTAGGTAAAATAAATATTGGTGATAGATCTTGACTCAAAATTTTTTTAATGCAAAAAGGGAACTAAAAAAATCCTAAAAGAAAAAGAAAAAGAAAAATCCTAAAAGTTTATATTCTCCCCCCAACTTAAAATAAACATTGTCCTCAATGTTAGGGAAATGGAAGCATGGAAAGAACACACCTGATTAGTTACCACCCGAAGGTGGGTCTGTGAGGTCTATGTACTCGCTTCCTTGGTCCAAGGCTCGTGTAAATGCTTCAATCTTTGGCCATTTACCTTGAACTCACTCCCGTCTTTTTCATTAAGCAATAGCACTGCGCCATGTGGGAAAACTTCTTTAACTGTGAAAGGTCCAAACAACCTAGAGCGAAGCTTCCCAGGGAATACGTGTAGCCTAGAATTGTATAGAAGAACGTTTTGGCCTGGGGTGAACTCCCTCCTTAGGATCATTATGTCATGGACGGATTTCATCCTTTCTTTTGATACTTTGGCATTGTCATAAGCATTTCTCCTCAGCTCCTCTAACTCCAACAACTGTAATCTGTGAGAAGCAAAAGATGATTCAGTATCAAAATTCAATTTCTTAATTGCCCAATAGGATCTATGCTCCAATTCTACAGGTAAGTGACAAGACTTCCCAAAGACAAGACGGTAAGGTGACATCCCCAAAATTGTTTTGTAGGACGTCCTGTAGGCCCACAGTGCTTTAGGTAAGCGCAAGCTCCAATATTTCCTTGAAGGATTCACAGTCTTCTGTAAAATGCCTTTGATCTCTCTATTCGCCAGCTCTGCTTGACCATTGGTTTGGGGGTGATATGGAGTAGACAGTTTATGCGTGACCCCAAACCTCTTCATTAGATTAGCGAACATGCGGTTGCAAAAGTGGGATCCTCCATCACTGATCAAGGCCTTGGGTACTCCAAATCTAGAGAAGATGTTCTCTTTGAGAAACTTGATCACAACTGAAGTGTCATTCGACCTGCAAGAAATAGCTTCCACCCATTTAGAAACATAATCGATTGCAACCAAAATGTAAACATATCCAAATGAAGGTGGAAAAGGTCCCATGAAATCTATGCCCCAACAATCAAATATTTCAATTTCTAGAATGGGGTTTAATGGCATCATGTTACGTCTAGTAATACCCC
Organism: Scilla litardierei; assembly: GCA_030789695.1. NCBI lineage: Eukaryota > Viridiplantae > Streptophyta > Magnoliopsida > Asparagales > Asparagaceae > Scilla > Scilla litardierei. The sequence goes on along the minus strand of CM061132.1, from coordinate 76,371,680 downwards.
CTAACTGTTGGCATGCATCACAAGTCTTGCAATAATGAAATGTATCTTTAAACATAGTTGGCCAACAAAAGCCACATTGCAAGATTTTAGCCACAGTTTTGTTCGCAGAAAAATGTCATCCACATACCCCATCATGACAAAATTGTAACACTATTTATCTCATGGTCAGGAATGCATCTCCTAACAATTTGGTCACTACAGTATTTATAGAGGTATGGATCATCAAAGAAGAAATATTTTACCTCGTACTTGAACCTTTTAAAGTCTTGAAGTGACCAAGTTTTAGGAGTCTTACCAGTTACTAGATAATTTACTATATCAGCATACCATGGGGAGGTGAAAACATTAAAAAGATGCTCGTCAGGAAAGGAGTCCTTCAAAGGTACATCTGCTGAATCAAGGTCTACTGTCAATCGTGATAAGTGGCCGGCTACTAGATTCTCCACGCCTTTCGTGTCCTTGATTAGGACATTGAACTCCTGTAACAATAAAATCCATCATATCAATCGAGGGTTAGCATCTTTTTTTAACAATAAATATTTCAAAGCAGAGTGATCTGTATAAATCATGATCGGTGATCCCAAAATATGGCTCCTGAATTTTTCCAACACGAATACTACAGCCAGCAACTCCTTCTCTGTGGTTGTATAATTCCTTTGAGCATCATTTAATGTTTTGCTGGAGTAGTAAATAACTACTGGAGCTTTGTCTTTCTTTTGGCCTAAGACTGCGCCAACTGCGTAGTTGCTGGCGTCACACATGATTTCAAATGGTAAGGACCAGTCTGGTACCTGCAAAATGGGAGCAGAAATCAGCAACTTCTTTAAAGTTTCTAAAGAATGTTGACACTCAGGTGTCCAAATAAAATCCACATTCTGAGTTAGCAAGTTGCAAAGAGGGCGAGATATGGCACTAAAATTTAATAAATCGTCTGTAGAATCCTGCATGACCCAGGAATGATCTGATATCCCCCACTCACTTGGGACTTGGTAGCTTCTCAATTACTGCTACTGTCATGCCCCGCTTCCCTAAAATGGAGGCGAGACGTGAGAAGGTCCGCTCAGACGTGGAGAAGTGAAGCTGCACACCTGATAAGCGTCAATTTAGTATAAGCAAGTCTCTGTAAATGCAAACAGAACAACAACAACAATAATAATAATATGAGACGGATATGAAATACCAATCTCAAAGTTCGTCCACAACAATTCAACATTACAGAAAAAGCCACCAGGCTAACAGGAAAGAGTCTAAAGGCCCAGAACAAGGCCAAACAAAAGAAAATCAAAGACAAAGTATCAAACTAGGTGCCACGCACCGACAACCTAAGCAATCTAACAACACCAAATATAGACACTAAGACTGATCTCCAGTGTCTACGAAGTCCTCGATCAACGCGGGTTCTGACTCAGCGTCAGCGAACACCGCGCCCTCAGCAAGTATCTCAGGCTCGGGCTCTAACACGTGTCACCCAAAAGAGAAAAGGGGCACATGTCAGCAAGTCGAAAGACTTGTGCAAGGAAACTAAAAGAAAGGTACACTAACAACCTAACAGTTACAGTATGGTGCATGGCAGGGCAAGTATAGTATGGAGATAACAAGTAAAGTGAAGTACAAGTATCAAGTATCAAGTGGTAAGTGTGACAAGTATTGTCAAGTAACAAGTACAAGGGTTCACCCACACATGGATGCCCTATTGCCCGCAGGCTGTGGTCATGTACAAGGGATCACTCAGAGAGTGTCCTATTGCCCGCAGGCTGTGTTAAGCTCGTTTTCTGGAACACGAGCCAGAATTGTAATTGGCCTAGGGCTGTGCCCGCAGAACAGGTGCCTAGCCGGAACAAATAGTACAAGTATGTAGCGAAGCTACGCAATCACGATGAGTGTTCAAGCATGCAATGACATGAGCAGATATTCGTGTACCGTTAATTGAAATTAAACGTGACAGGCAAAATGCAATGACATGAACATATTCGTGTACCGTTAATTTAAATTAAACATGGCAGTTAAAATGCAATATCAGTTAAGGATGCGTGGATGACATGAACAGTTAATACGCGTACCGTTAAGGGAAAGTAAACGTGACATACAAGCATGATGAAGGTGACGGACCAAGCTTCGTTGTCAAGCTAGGTCAATGGCGTCCAAACGGCTATCCTTTCACCGTCTAGTCTCTTTTACGCTAAAGCAAGGTAATGGCCTAAGACATGGCCCAAATCAAGAGATGCAAGTTTCACTTGTCTGATACCGGGGTTGACGAGCAATGAAGATCGTCACACAAGCTAACTACGGAATATATCACTGTTATAGCAAAACAATTATTAGAACAACGATTCTAAATCGATTTCTTAATAGAATCCTAATAGTCTAATAAACCATTTTATTAGGGTTTCACAAATGTCAATGTGGGTTATGCTAAAACTAAAGGATCGAGCATTACCGTGAAGAAGCGGAGGAACGATGCCGAGCAACCACGGCAATGGAAGAACGATCCGGCTCAGATCTGGAAATGAGGGAAAATCTGGAGAAATAGGTTTTGATATGGGTTTTGGGGGTTTGATCAAGGTTTGAGGAAGATGAGAGGTAGGATGTGTCAAGTGAGGGTTTGGATGATGAAGGATGAGCTTGGGATGATGGAATAAGGGTTTGAGGTAGAAGGGGGCTCAATGGGGGAGAAATTAGGTTTAGAGATGAAGAAGAAGAAAAAGAAAACGTTTGGAGGGGTATTTATAGAGTTTGGTGGCGGCTAGGGAAAAACTAGGGTTTCCTGTACTGTTTAGTCGGTCAAAGAGCAACCACTGACAGACTAGTTTGGGAACTAGTCGGTCGGTTGACCAACGCAGACCGACTAAGTGTAAACAGTAACGCCCAACGAAAACCTGAACTAAGAGTTAGTCGGTCAAAGAACAACTACTGACCGACTAGTTTGACATCTAGTCGGTCGATGAACGTTCTTAGACCGACGAAAAGTGAACAGTAACTGGTACCAAAAATAGTTACTGAGTTAGTCGGTTAAAGAAGCATTACTGACCGACTAGTTTGCAACCTAGTCGGTCAACCAACGTTCTTAGACCGACTAACGATAAACAGTAACTTCTGAACATTTATCAAAGCCCACCAGTCGGTTCAAGAAGGTTTTCCGACCGACTGGATCGTCATCTAGTCGGTCGGTGCCCCTTCTTACACCGGCTAATGTGCACTGAAAGTTCCGAAATGGAGCGCGAAGCTCCGGGATGGTTTCCTAAGTCTCCTAGGCTCGTTCTAACTCTAAGATATCGACGTTATGAAGCCCGTCACGAATGACTTACTTCAAACACGCCGACCGACGGAAGAATCTAGGGAATCACGACGAAACGAACGAAAAGAGAACTACGGAGACGGAAATGTAAATCGCAACCAAGGAGAAGCAACCATATATATATATATATATATATATATATATATATATATATATATATATATATATATATAATAAAATCCATACATGAAAAACCAGTCGCTACATCTTCCCCAACTTAAAAAAATTTCCGACCTCGGAATTTCCCGACACTCACGTGCCCGGGAACAAAAGTGGGTAGCGCTCTCGCATCTCATCTTCTCTCTCCCAAGTAGACTCTCCCGGCGAACCGTGTCGCCACATCACTCTAACAAGATCGACGACCTTGTTTCGAAGTGACTTCTGACGCCTGTCCAGAATCTGCACTGGATGCTGGTCATACGTCAAATCTGAGCGAACGGCAATCTCCGAGAAATCCACAGCATGAGATGGATCGCTGATGTATCGAAGAATCTGCGACACATGGAAAACATCGTGAACTCCTTCCTAAGATGGCGGCAAGGCTAAGCGGTAAGCTACCTCGCTAACCCTCTCCAGAATGTCAAACGGTCTAATGTATCGCGGTCTCAACTTCCCTCGCTTCCCAAAGCGAATCACTCCTCGATTCGGGGAAATCCTCAGAAACACATGATCCCCAGGCTGAAACTCCAAAGGACGATGTTTAGCATCAGCCCAATGCTTAAAACGGTCCTGAGCAATCCTTAACATGTCCCGAATATTCCTGACAACCTCCACAGCCTCCTCAATCATCTCAGGTCCAAACAGCTCCCTATCACCAACGTCATCCCAACTTAATGGCGATCGACACTTCCTCCCATACAAAGCGGCGAAAGGCGCCATGCCAATAGACGCCTGGTAGCTGTTGTTGTAAGAAAACTCTACCAGATGTAGATGGTCCTCCCACGAACCCTTGAAATCCAACATGCACGCCCTCAGCATGTCCTCCAAGATCTGAATCGTCCTCTCGGACTGGCCATCCGTCTACGGATGGTATGCCGTGCTGAAACTCAGACGCGTACCCAAACTCTTTTGCAAACTCTGCCAGAATTGAGATGTGAACCTCGTGTCCCTGTCCGACACGATGCTCACAAGGACACCGTGAAGTCGTACGACCTCCTGCACGATTCACGTTACATCACTATCTAAACGAGAAAAAGGAAATAAAAACGGAGAGCAAAAGAATTTACCTCCATATATCTCCTCGCTAGCGCCTCAGTGGACTGTCCCACTCGGAATGGAATAAAGTGCGCGGATTTGGTCAATCGATCTACGATCACCCAAATCGTGTCATTCTGCTTCGGACTCCGAGGTAGTCCAGTCACGAAATCCATAGTGATGTGCTGCCATTTCCACTCCAGAATCGGAAGCAGTTGCAGCAACCCTGCTGTATGCTGATGCTCCGCCTTTACTTGCTGGAAAACCAAACACTTGGCCACACTCCGAGCCACGCTCCTCTTCATACCATGCCACCAATAGTTCAGACGAAGATCCTTGTACATCTTGGTCCCACTAGGATGCACAGAATACGGCGAGCTGTGTGCCTAAACCAACAGCTCTTCTCTGATATCCCCAGCAGGCACACACAACCTGGCTCCCTACCTCAACGAGCCATCCTCGTGATTCAAAAAGTCAGTCCGCAGACCGGCTTCTACCTGCCCTCGAATCCTTACCAGCTTCGGATCTCCAGCCTGGCTCGCCTTAATCCGATCCACGACCGTTGACTGCACCTGCATGTACATCAACAGAGAAGCCTCCCCGGGAAGAACAATATCTACATCGGACCAGCAAAAATCCTGCTGCAATCTCCACTGCGAAGTGAAAATCATCACCGCTGGAAGCCTACTCAGCGCATCAGGAACCACATTCACCTTGCCAAGGTGATACTGCAAATCAATTTCATAATCCGCCATGAGCTCCAACCATCGACGCTGTCGCATGTTGAGCTCCTTCTGAGTAAAAATATACTTCAAGCTTTTGTGATCGGTGAAAATCTTCACTTTCTCACTCAGCAAGAAGTGCCTCCAAATCTTAAGAGCAAACACAACGGCAGCCAACTCCAAATCATGCGTCGGGTAACTCTTCTCATGAACCTTAAGCTGACGAGAAGCGTAAGCTACAACATGTCCATGCTGATGCAAAACACAACCAAGACCCTTGCCAGAAGCATCGCAAAAGATCTCGAATCCTCCACTGCGATCATGCACAGCAAGAACAGGGGCAGTCGTCAACCTCTCCCTCAGAACACCAAAGGCATCCTCACAATCACCCGACCAAACAAAAGAAACATCCTTCCGCGTCAACCTGGTCATCGGCTCCGTAATACGGGAAAAGTCCTTAATGAAAAGCCGATAATATCCCGCCAAACCAAGGAAACTCCGAATCTCAGACGCAGACGACGGAACATGCCACTCCCTGATGGCCCTAATCTTCTCGGGATCCACTGAAATACCATCTCCAGTCACCACATGCCCAAGAAAAGTAACTCTGTCCAACCAAAACTCGCACTTCGAAAACTTAGCATACAACCGATGCTTCCTCAAAATCTCCAACACCGTCCTCAAGTGCGAGGCATGCTCCTCCTCCGACTTCGAATAGATCAGAATGTCGTCAATAAAGATAACGACAAACTTATCCAAAAAGTCATAGAAAATCAGGTTCATCATATTCATGAAAACTGCAGGTGCGTTAGTTACGCCGAAAGGCATAACCACAAACTCGTAGTGTCCATACTTCGTCCTGAACGTTGTCTTCGGAACATCATCCTTCTTCACCTTCAACTGATGGTAACCACTCCTCAAATCCAACTTAGAAAACACCCTCGATCCTCCCAACTGATCAAAGATATCATCGATGCGAGGCAACGGGTATTTGTTCTTAATGGTCACCGCATTCAGCTCCCGATAGTCCACGCACATGCGACGCGAACCATCCTTCTTCTTCACCAACAACACCAGTGCTCCCCACGGAGACACACTAGGGTTGATGTAACCCTTCTGCATAAGCTCATCCAACTGCCTATGCAACTCCTCCAACTCTGCTGGCGCCATACGATATGGTGCCTTCGAAATGGGCTGCCCACCTGGAATAAGATCAATAGAAAACTCCAAAGCTCGATCAGGTGGCAACCTAGACATCTCCCCGGGGAAGACGTCATCAAAATCTCGCACCACAGCTGGCCTCTCCAACTCCATCTGCATAGCCACAACCTCCACCGGTCTGGTCCGAAATCTGACCGGACCCAGTGAACTGCTACCTCGACTGAACTCAAATACTGGATGTCCGGGAATCTCGAACACCACCTTCTTCCTCCGACAGTCAATCGTAGCATAGAAGCTCGCAAGCCAATCCATCCCAAGGATCGCATCGTAGTTGATGATGTCATGGACAATGAAATCAGCACAAAGCTCACGTCCACAAACCACCAACGGGCAAGAATTGCACCCACGATGCACCGAGACCACACCGTTCCCTGTGACGATATTCCAACTCTTAGGAAGAGAGGACGTCGACAAGGAATGCTTCTCCACGAAGCTCCGGGCCAAAATGCACATCGACACACCTGAGTCAAAGAGGACTCGTGCAGGAAATGTGCAAACCAAAACCACACCTAGCAAACAGTCTAACAATCAAATCCTATTCTAGCAACAAACATGAGCAACCAACCAACATAATCAACAATCAAACTAATAAGGAAGAAAAATAGCTAGAATGAGCGTTACCTGCAATAACCTCATCCACGGGCATGCTCTCCTCCTCAGTCATCAGAAAGGCCTGCCCTCTCGGCGGAACAGCCTGCCGAAAGGCCTGTCTCTGTGGAACAAGGGGCGCTCCACGTCCAGCGGGCACATGGGCTCTCTGCTGCAATGGCTGAGCAGCAATAGGTCCCCGCCAAGGCTGCTTCGACCTCAGGCACTCTCTGATGGTGTGGGCAGGATCTCCGCAGACAATGCACTGCCCTAGGAACCTCCTACACTGATCCTTGAGGTGCCCGGTCTTGCCGCAGAAATGGCAAGTCTTCAGAATAGGCCCTCATGGCCTCTTGAACTGAACAGGCTGAACAGGCCTGAATCCAGGTCTAACCACAGCACGGACCGGCTCCACAGGCCTCTTCCCAACTCCTGAAACATGTCCCTTCCTCTGGTTCAAATTCAACTCCTGCCGCCTCGCAGCAATCAGAACCTTCTGATATGTCTCCAGGTCAGAAGAGGTCACAAAACTCTGAAGCTCCAAGGCAAGTCCCTGAAGAAATCGCTGAGCTTTCTCATCGGCATCTTGCACCATCTTCGGTGCAAACCGACTGAGCCTCGTGAACTCTTGGTGGTACTGATCCACCGACAAGCTCCCCTGCTTCAGATCTATGAAGCGCTGCAGCATCGCCGACCTTACAGCCCTCGGGAAGAACTCTCCATCAAATCTGGCCTTGAAGGTAGCCCAAACTATCGGCTCCACCAGCATCTTCTCTTCAGCATCCCACCAGTTTCTGGCATTATCCTTCAGCTGCCTCTTAGCCAAATCAACCCATCCAGTCGGGTTAATCTTCGCCATCGCCAGGTTATCCTCAATGTTCCGAATCCACTCATCGGCAGCCAGAGGACCCTCAGACCCATCAAAATATGCGGGACCCAGCTCCCGAAATTGCTTCGCTCCCGGCTCGGAGCGAGGGGCATCGTGGATTGCCCGACCAGCTCGAGCAAGCGGAGCATTTTGGACTTGCAGGAGCACGCCCTGCTGCACTTGCATCATCTGGAGCATCATCTGCATCATCTCTCCATTGGTGGGTTCCCGCTCAGGCTCCTCGTCATGAGGGGGCGCACCACTACCTCCACCACGGGTGAATCGCCTTCCTGCCATCTAGTGACACAGAAAACGAAACAATTAGACTCATAGCTTAGGGCGCGGATGTCGAATTTATTTGTTGGACAATCTTATATTATTATCGTTATCCCGATAATTGCAGTTACAGAGCGACCTGCATGGGCCACCACTAAAACCTGTCACGCCCCGCTTCCCTAAAATGGAGGCGAGACGTGAGAAGGTCCGCTCAGACGTGGAGCTGTGAAGCTGCACGCCTGATAAGCGTCAATTTAGTATAAGCAGGTCCCTGTAAACGCAAACGGAACAACAACAATAATAATAATAAAATGAGACGGATATGAAATACCAATCTCAAAGTTCGTCCACAACAATTCAACATCACAGAAAAAGCCACCAGGCTAACAGGAAAGAGTCTAAAGGCCGAGAACAAGGCCAAACAAAAGACAAACACAGACAGAGTATCAAACTAGGTGCCACGCACCGACAACCTAAGCAATCTAACAACACCAAATATAGACACTAAGATTGATCTCCAATGTCTACGAAGTCCTCGATCAACGCGGGTTCTGACTCAGCGTCAGCGAACACCGCGCCCTCGGCAAGTATCTCAGGCTCGGGCTCTAAAATGTGTCACCCAAAAGAGAAAAGGGGCACATGTCAACAAGTCGAAAGACTTGTGTAAGGAAATTGAAAGAAAGGTACATTAACAACCTAACAGTTAAAGTATGGTGCATGGCAGGGCAAGTATAGTATGGAGATAACAAGTAAAGTGAAGTACAAGTATCAAGTATCAAGTGGTAAGTGTGACAAGTATTGTCAAGTAACAAGTACAAGGGTTCACCCACACATGGATGCCCTATTGCGCGCAGGCTGTGGTCATGTACAAGGGATCACTCAGAGAGTGCCCTATTGCCCGCAGGCTGTGTTGAGCTCGTTTTCTGGAACAAGAGCCAGAATTGTAATTGGCCTAGGGTTGTGCCCGCAGAACGGGTGCCTAGCCGGAACAAATAGTACAAGTATGTAGCGAAGCTACGCAATCACGATGAGTGTTCAAGCATGCAATGACATGAGCAGATATTCGCGTACCGTTAATTGAAATTAAACGTGACAGGTAAAATGCAATGACATGAACATATTCGCATACCGTTAATTTAAATTAAACATGGCAGTTAAAATGCAATAGCAGTTAAGGATGCATGGATGACATGAACAGTTAATACGCGTACCGTTAAGGGAAAGTAAACATGACATACAAGCATGATGAAGGTGACGGACCAAGCTTCGTTGTCAAGCTAGGTCAATGGCGTCCAGACGGCTATCCTTTCACCGTCTAGTCTCTTTTACGCTAAAGCAAGGTAATGGCTTAAGACATGGCCCAAATCAAGAGATGCAAGTTTCACTTGCCTGATACCGGGGTTGACGAGCAATGAAGATCGTCACACAAGCTAACTACAAAATAGATCACTGTTATAGCAAAACAATTATTAGAACAACGATTCTAAATCGATTTCTTAATAGAATCCTAATTGTCTAATAATCCATTTTATTAGGGTTTCACAAATGTCAATGTGGGTTATGCTAAAACTAAAGGATCGAGCATTACCGTGAAGAAGCGGAGGAACGATGCCGAGCAACCACAGCAACGGAAGAACGATCCGGCTCAGATCTGGAAATGAGGGAAAATCTGGAGAAATAGGTTTTGATATGGGTTTTAGGGGTTTGATGAAGGTTTGAGGAAGATGAGAGGTAGGACGTGTCAAGTGTGGGTTTGGATGATGAAGGATGAGCTTGGGATGTTGGAATAAGGGTTTAAGGAGAAGGGGGCTCAATAGGGGAGAAATTAGGTTTAGAGATGAAGAAGAAGAAAAAGAAAACGTTTGGAGGGGTATTTATAGAGTTTGGTGGCTGCTAGGGCAAAACTAGGGTTTCCTGTACTGTTTAGTCGGTCAAAGAGCAACCACTGACCGACTAGTTTGGGAACTAGTCGGTCGGTTGACCAACGCAAAATGACTAAGTGTAAACAGTAACCCCCGACGAAAACCTGAACTAAGAGTTAGTCGGTCAAAGAACAACTACTGACCGACTAGTTTGACATCTAGTCGGTCGATGAACGTTCTTAGACCGACTAAAAGTGAACAGTAAATTGTACCAAAAATAGTTACTGAGTTAGTCGGTTAAAGAAGCATTGCTGACCGACTAGTTTGCAACCTAGTCGGTCAACCAACGTTCTTAGACCGACTAACGATAAACAGTAACTCCTGAACATTTATCAAAGCCCACTAGTCGGTTCGAGAAGGTTTTCCGACCGACTGGATCGTCATCTAGTCAGTCGGTGCCCCTTCTTACACCGGCTAATGTGCACTGAAAGTTCCGAAATGGAGCGCGAAGCTCCGGGATGGTTTCCTAAGTCTCCTAGGCTCGTTCTAACTCTAAGATATCGACGTTATGAAGCCCGTCACGAATGACTTACTTCAAACACACCGACCGACGGAAGAATCTAGGGAATCACGACGAAACGAACGAAAAGAGAACTACGGAGACGGAAATGGAAATCGCAACCAAGGAGAAGCAACCAAATATTTATATATATATATATAATAAAATCCATACATGAAAAACCAGTCGTTACATCCTCCCCAACTTAAGAAAAATTCCGTCCTCGGAATTTCCCGACACTCACGTGCCCGGGAACAAAAGTGGGTAGCGCTCTCGCATCTCATCTTCTCTCTCCCAAGTAGACTCTCCCGGCGAACCGTGTCGCCACATCACTCTAACAAGATCGGCGACCTTGTTTCGAAGTGACTTCTGACGCCTGTCCAGAATCTGCACTGGATGCTGGTCATACGTCAAATCTGAGCGAACGGTAATCTCCGAGAAATCCACAGCATGAGATGGATCGCTGATGTATCGACCAAGCTGTGACACATGGAAAACATCATGAACTCCTTCCAAAGATGGCGGCAAGGCTAAGCGGTAAGCTACCTCGCCAACCCTCTCAAGAATGTCAAACGGTCCAATGTATCACGAGCTCAACTTCCCTCGCTTCCCAAAGCGAATCACTCCTCGATTCAGGGAAATCCTCAGAAACACATGATCCCCAGGCTGAAACTCCAAAGGACGACGTTTAGCATCTGCCCAATGCTTCAAACGGTCCTGAGCAATCCTCAACCTCTCCCGAATATTCCTGACAACCTCCACAGCCTCCACAATCATCTCAGGTCCCAACAGCTCCCTATCACCAACGTCATCCCAACTTAATGGCGATCGACACTTCCTCCCATACAAAGCGGCAAAAGGCGCCATGCCAATAGACGCCTAGTAGCTGTTGTTGTAAGAAAACTCTACCAGATGTAGATGGTCCTCCCACGAACCCTTGAAATCCAACATGCACGCCCTCAGCATGTCGTCCAAGATCTGAATCGTCCTCTCGGACTGGCCATCCGTCTGCAAATGATACGTCGTGCTGAAACTCTGACGCGTACCCAAACTCTTTTGCAAACTCTGCCAGAACTGAGATGTGAACCTCGTGTCCCTGTCCGACACGATGCTCACAGGGACTCCGTGAAGTCGTACGACCTCCTGCACGATTCACGTTACATCACTATCCAAACTAGAAAAAGGAAATAAAAACGGAGAGTAAAAGAATTTACCTCCATATATCTCCTCGCTAGCGCCTCAGTGGACTGTCCCACTCGGAATGGAATAAAGTGCGTGGATTTGGTCAATCGATCTACGATCACCCAAATCGTGTCATTCTGCTTCGGACTCCGAGGTAGTCCAGTCACGAAATCCGTAGTGATGTGCTGCCATTTCCACTCCGGAATCGGAAGCGGTTGCAGCAACCCTACCGTATGCTGATGCTCCGCCTTTACTTGCTGGCAAACCAAACACTTGGCCACACTCCGAGCCACGCTCCTCTTCATACCATGCCACCAATAGTTCAGACGAAGATCCTTGTACATCTTGGTCCCACTAGGATGCACAGAATACGGCGAGCTGTGTGCCTCAACCAACAGCTCTTCTCTGATATCCCCAGCAAGCACACACAACCTGGCTCCATACCTCAACGAGCCATCCTCGTGAATCAAAAAGTCAGTCCGTAGACCGACTTCTACCTGCCCTCGAATCCTTACCAGCTTCGGATCTCCAGCCTGGCTCGCCTTAATCCGATCCACGACCGTTGACTGCACCTGCATGTACATCAACGGAGAAGCCTCCCCGGGAAGAACAATCTCTACATCGGACCAGCAAAAATCCTGCTGCAATCTCCACTGCGAAGTCAAAATCATCACCGCTGGAAACCTACTCAGCGCATCAGGAACCACATTCACCTTTCCAGGGTGATACTGCAAATCAATTTCATAATCCGCCATGAGCTCCAACCATCGACGCTGTCGCATGTTGAGCTCCTTCTGAGTAAAAATCTACTTCAAGCTTTTGTGATCGATGAAAATCTTCACTTTCTCACTCAGCAAGAAGTGCCTCCAAATCTTAAGAGCAAACACAACGGCAGCCAACTCCAAATCATGCGTCGGGTAATTCATCTCATGAACCTTAAGCTGACGAGAAGCGTAAGCTACAACATGTCCATGCTGATGCAAAACACAACCAAGACCCTTGCCAGAAGCATATCAAAAGATCTCGAATCTTCCACTGCGATCAGGCACAGCAAGAACATGGGTAGTCGTCAGCCTCTCCCTCAGAACACCAAAGGCATCCTCACAATCACCCGACCAAACAAAAGAAACATCCTTCCGCGTCAACCTGGTCATCGGCTCCGCAATACGGGAAAATTCCTTAATGAAACGCCGATAATATCCCGCCAAACCAAGGAAACTCCGAATCTCAGACGCAGACGACGGAACAGGCCACTCCCTGATGGCCCTAATCTTCTCGGGATCCACTGAAATACCATCTCCAGTCACCACATGCCCAAGAAAAGCAACTCTGTCCAACCAAAACTCGCACTTCGAAAACTTAGCATACAACCGATGCTTCCTCAAAATCTCCAACACCGTCCTCAAGTGCGAGGCATGCTCCTCCTCCGACTTCGAAAAGATCAGAATGTCATCAATAAAGATAATGACAAACTTATCCAAAAAGTCATAGAAAATCTGGTTCATCAGATTCATGAAAACTGCGGGTACGTTAGTTACGCCGAAAGGCATAACCACAAACTCGTAGTGTCCATACTTCGTCCTGAACGCTGTCTTCGGAACATCATCCTTCTTCACCTTCAACAGATGGTAACCACTCCTCAAATCCAACTTAGAAAACACCCTCGATCCTCCCAGCTGATCAAAGATATCATCGATGTGAGGCAACGGGTATTTGTTCTTAATGGTCACCGCATTCAGCTCCCGATAGTCCACGCACATGCGACGCGAACCATCCTTCTTCTTCACCAACAACACCGGTGCTCCCACGGAGACACACTAGGGTTGATGTAACCCTTCTGCATAAGCTCATCCAACTGCCTACGCAACTCCTCCGACTCTACTGGTGCCATACGATATGGTGCCTTCGAAATGGGCTGCGCACCTGGAATAAGATCAATAGAAAACTCCAAAGCTCGATCAGGTCGCAACCCAGACATCTCCACGGGGAAGACGTCATCAAAATCTCGCACCACAGCTGGCCTCTCCAACTCCATCTGCATAGCCACAACCTCCACCGGTCTGGTCCGAAATCCGACCGGACCCAGCGAATTGCTACCTCGACTGAACTCAAATACTGGATGTCCGGGAATCTCGAACACCACCTTCTTCCTCCAACAGTCAATCGTAGCATAGAAGCTCGCAAGCCAATCCATCCCAAGGACCGCATCGTAGTTGATGATGTCGTGGACAATGAAATCAGCACAAAGCTCACGTCCACAAACCACCAACGTGCAAGAATTGCACCCACGATGCACCGAGACCACATCGTTCCCTGTGACGATATTCCAACTCTTAGGAAGAGAGGACGTCGACAAGGAATGCTTCTCCACGAAGCTCCGGGCCAAAATGCAAAACGACGCACCTGAGTCAAAGAGGACTCGTGCAGGAAATGTGCAAATCAAAACCACACCTAGCAAACAGTCTAACAATCAAATCCTATTCTAGCAACAAACATAAGCAAGCAACCTAGCAACAAACATAAGCAAGCAACCAACATAATCAACAATCAAACTACTAAGGAAGAAAAATAGCTAGAATGAGTGTTACCTGTAATAACCTCGTCCACGGCCATGCTCTCCTCCTAAGTCATCAGAAAGGCTTGCCCTCTCGGTGGAACAGCCTGCCAATAGGCCTGTCTCTGTGGAACAAGGGGCGCTCCACGTCCAGCGGGCAAAGGGGCTCTCTGCTGCAATGGCTGAGCAGCAATAGGTCCCCGCCAAGGCTGCTTCGACCTCGGGCACTCTCTGATGGTCTGGGCAGGATCTCCGCAGACAATGCACTGCCCTAGGAACCTCCTACACTGATCCTTGAGGTGCCCGGTCTTGCCGCAGAAATGGCAAGTCTTCAGAATAGGCCCTCCTGGCCTCTTGAACTGAACAGGCTGAACAGGCCTGAATCCAGGTCTAACCACAGCACGGACAGGCTCCACAGGCCTCTTCCCAGCTCCTGAAACATATCCCTTCCTCTGGTTCAAATTCAACTCCTGCCGCCTCGCAGCAATCAGAACCTTCTGATATGTCTCCAGGTCAGAAGAGGTCACAAAACTCTGAAGCTCCAAGGCAAGTCCATGAAGAAATCGCTGAGCTTTCTCATCGGCATCTTGCACCATCTTCGGTGCAAACCGACTGAGCCTCGTGAACTCTTGATGGTACTGATCCACCGACAAGCTCCCCTGTTTCAGATCTATGAAGCGCTACAGCATCGCCTGCCTTGCAGCCCTCGGGAAGAACTCTCCATCAAATCTGGCCTTGAAGGTAGCCAAAACTATCGGCTCCACCAGCATCTTCTCTTCAGCATCCCACACGTTTCTGGCATTATCCTTCAGCTGCCTCTTAGCCAAATCAACACATCCAGACGGGTTAATCTTCTCCATCGCCAGGTTATCCTCAATGTTCCGAATCCACTCATCGGCAGCCAGAGGACCCTCAGACCCATCAAAATATGCGGGACCCAGCTCTCGAAATTGCTTCGCTCCCGGCTCGGAGCGAGGGGCATCCTGGATTGCCCGACCAGCTCGAGCAAGCGGAGCATTCTGGACTTGCAGGAGCACGCCCTTCTGCACTTGCATCATCTGGGGCATCATCCGCATCATCTCTCCATTGGTGGGTTCCCGCTCAGGCTCCTCGTCATGAGGGAGCGCACCACTACCTCCACCACGAGTGAATCGCCTTCCTGCCATCTAGTGACACAGAAACAAAACAATTAGACTCATAGCTTAGGGCGCGGATGTCGAATTTATTTGTTGGACAATCTTATATTATTATCGTTATCCTGATAATTGCAGTTACAGAGCGACCTGTATGGGCCACCACTAAAACATGTCACGCCCCGCTTCCCTAAAATGGAGGCGAGACGTGAGAAGGTCCGCTCAGACGTGGAGCTGTGAAGCTGCACGCCTGATAAGCGTCAATTTAGTATAAGCAGGTCCTTGTAAACGCAAACGGAACAACAACAATAATAATAATAAAATGAGACGGATATGAAATACCAATCTCAAAGTTCGTCCACAACAATTCAACATCACAGAAAAAGCCACCATGCTAACAGGAAAGAGTCTAAAGGCCGAGAACAAGGCCAAACAAAAGACAAACACAGACAGAGTATCAAACTAGGTGCCACGCACCGACAACCTAAGCAATCTAACAACACCAAATATAGACACTAAGACTGATCTCCAGTGTCTACGAAGTCCTCGATCAACGCGGGTTCTGACTCAGCGTCAGCGAACACCGCGCCCTCAGCAAGTATCTCAGGCTCGGGCTCTAACACGTGTCACCCAAAAGAGAAAAGGGGCACATGTCAGCAAGTCGAAAGACTTGTGCAAGGAAACTGAAAGAAAGGTACACTAACAACCTAACAGTTAAAGTATGGTGCATGGCAGGGCAAGTATAGTATGGAGATAACAAGTAAAGTGAAGTACAAGTATCAAGTATCAAGTGGTAAGTGTGACAAGTATTGTCAAGTAACAAGTACAAGGGTTCACCCACACATGGATGCCCTATTGCCCGCAGGCTGTGGTCATGTACAAGGGATCACTCAGAGAGTGCCCTATTGCCCGCAGGCTGTGTTGAGCTCGTTTTCTGGAACACGAGCCAGAATTGTAATTGGCCTAGGGTTGTACCCGCAGAACAGGTGCCTAGCCGGAACAAATAGTACAAGTATGTAGCGAAGCTACGCAATCACGATGAGTGTTCAAGCATGCAATGACATGAGCAGATATTCGCGTACCGTTAATTGAAATTAAACGTGACAGGCAAAATGCAATGACATGAACATATTCGCGTACCGTTAATTTAAATTAAACATGGCAGTTAAAATGCAATAGCAGTTAAGGATGCATGGATGACATGAACAGTTAATACGCGTACCGTTAAGGGAAAGTAAACATGACATACAAGCATGATGAAGGTGACGGACCAAGCTTCATTGTCAAGCTAGGTCAATGGCGTCCAGACGGCTATCCTTTCACCGTCTAGTCTCTTTTACGCTAAAGAAAGGTAATGGCCTAAGACATGGCCCAAATCAAGAGATGCAAGTTTCACTTGCCTGATACCGGGGTTGACGAGCAATGAAGATCGTCACACAAGCTAACTACGGAATAGATCACTGTTATAGCAAAACAATTATTAGAACAACGATTCTAAATCGATTTCTTAATAGAATCCTAATAGTCTAATAAACCATTTTATTAGGGTTTCACAAATGTCAATGTGGGTTATGCTAAAACTAAAGGATCGAGCATTGCCGTGAAGAAGCGGAGGAACGATGCCGAGCAACCACGGCAACGGAAGAACGATCCGGCTCAGATCTGGAAATGAGGGAAAATCTGGAGAAATAGGTTTTGATATGGGTTTTGGGGGTTTGATGAAGGTTTGAGGAAGATGAGAGGTAGGATGTGTCAAGTGAGGGTTTGGATGATGAAGGATGAGCTTGGGATGATGGAATAAGGGTTTGAGGTAGAAGGGGGCTCAATGGGGGAGAAATTAGGTTTAGAGATGATGAAGAAGAAAAAGAAAACGTTTGGAGGGGTATTTATAGAGTTTGGTGGCGGCTAGGGCAAAACTAGGGTTTCCTGTACTGTTTAGTCGGTCAAAGAGCAACCACTGACCGACTAGTTTGGGAACTAGTCGGTCGGTTGACCAACGCAGACCGACTAAGTGTAAACAGTAACCCCTGATGAAAACCTGAACTAAGAGTTAGTCGGTCAAAGAACAACTACTGACCGACTAGTTTGACATCTAGTCGGTCGATGAACGTTCTTAGACCGACTAAAAGTGAACAGTAAATTGTACCAAAAATAGTTACTGAGTTAGTCGGTTAAAGAAGCATTGCTGACCGACTAGTTTGCAACCTAGTCGGTCAACCAATGTTCTTAGACCGACTAACGATAAACAGTAACTCCTGAACATTTATCAAAGCCCACTAGTCGGTTCAAGAAGGTTTTCCGACCGACTGGATCGTCATCTAGTCGGTCGGTGCCCCTTCTTACACCGGCTAATGTGCACTGAAAGTTCCGAAATGGAGCGCGAAGCTCCGGGATGGTTTCCTAAGTCTCCTAGGCTCGTTCTAACTCTAAGATATCGACATTATGAAGCCCGTCACGAATGACTTACTTCAAACACGCCGACCGACGGAAGAATCTAGGGAATCACGACGAAACGAACGAAAAGAGAACTACGGATACGGAAATGGAAATCGCAACCAAGGAGAAGCAACCAAATATATATATATATATATATAATAAAATCCATACATGAAAAACCAGTCGTTACAGCTACCTTGGCTCTGTCTACCTGAATACCATCTTTAGAGACCAAATGACCAAGGACAAGTCCTTATGTGGTCATAAAATGACATTTCTCCCAATTTAATAGGAAATTCTTCTCAATACACCTGTCAAGAACATGAGCCAAGTTAGCTAAACAATCATGAAAAGAGCTATTATATACAGAGAAATCATCCATAAACACCTCCACAATTTTCTCAACCATATCATCAAAAATACTAAGCATGCATCACTGAAAAACGGCAGGAGCATTACATAAACCAAACGGCATCCTCTTAAATGCAAAAGTACTAAAGGGGCAGGTAAAAGTAGTCTTTTTGATCATCTGGTGCAATCTCAATCTGATAGTATCCTGAATAACCGTCTAGGAAACAATCGTACTCATGTCCAGCCACTCTCTCTAAAATTTGGTCAAGAAATGGTAGAGGGAATTGGTTTTTCCTAGTTCTGGAGTTCAACTTCCTATAGTCTATACACATCCTCCATCCTGTGGTGGCTCTAACAGGGATAAGTTCATTATTCTCATTTTTAACCACGGTGAGGCCAGACTTTTTAGGAACAACCTGTGTAGGACTGACCCATTTATTGTCAGAAATTGGGTATATAATACATGCATCCAATAATTTTAGAACCTCGCCTTTCACCACTTCTTTTAATGTGGGGTTTAGCATATGTTGCATTTCTCTAGTGGGTTTGGCGTCATCTTCCAAGTAAATGTGATGCATGCATACAATGGGACTAATACCTTTTATATCAGCAATGGACCAACCAATGGCCCCTCTATGCCTTTTCAACACTTCAAGTAAAGAGCTTTCCTGTTCTAAAGAGAGTTTAGAAGATATTACCACATGGAAGCTGTTTTTGTTTCCAAGAAAGGCATACTTGAGATATTCAGGTAGTGGCTTTAATTCAGGCTTTGGATCTTCCACCTCAGACGATATTTGAGTTGGTGCATTTGGTGGCAAAGCCTCGAACTTAGGCTCCCATATCGCGTTGAGTTCCTCCTCATTTTCCTGCACAAGAAAGATGTCATCAGTGTCGTCCACAATTGTTTCAACAATATTAGCATCACCATAAAATTCAGAGCAAATATAATCATCCACAAATGAATCAATCATGTTTACTTTTTCAACATCATCATCCACATTTGGCAACTTGCAAGTATTAAATATATTCAAATCCAAAGTCATGTTACCAAAAGTGATTTTAAGTTGGCCATCTCTACAATTTATTAAAGCATTGCATGTTGCTAGGAATGGTCTACCTAGGATGATGGGAGTGGAATTGACAGTTTGGGTTCCTTGGATGTCTAGAACTATAAAGTCTGCAAGGTAGTAAAATTTGTCCACTTGAACGAGGACATCCTCAATGCATCCCTTTGGAACTTTAATAGATCTATCAGCTAATTGCAATATAACAGATGTAGGTTTTAGCTGTCCTAATCCAAGTTGCACAAAGATAGGATATGGCAATATATTAACACTAGACTCTAAGTCCAATAAAGCATTTCCAATCTTTTTAGTGCCAATAGTGCAAGTAATGGTGGGAGACCCAGGATCTCTAAATTTAGGTGGCGTATTTTGTTGCACAATAGAGCTAACCTGTTCAGTTAAAAAAGCTTTCTTTTTCACATTCAATTTTCGTTTAATAGTGCACAGGTCTTTCAAAATTTTTGCATATGCAGGTATTTGATTTATGGCATCAAGCAGTGGAATATTTATTTGGCACTTCTGAAAAATTTCACGAATTTCAGATTGATACTTATCTTTATTTTTCTGAAGTAGCCGATGAGGGAAAGGTGCTGCAGGTACATATATTGCGGGCTCTTTCTCTTCAATGACTTTATTGTTCAGACCCACATCCGTGCTTTCTTTTTGCACCTCTTCTTGCATTTGAATTTCCTCCTCTTGTTCAGCTTCTCTGCTTGGTGGGTCAGGTTTTTGAATTTACTTCCCATTCCTCAGAGTGGACACGGCTTGGCAAGGCTTCATATTATTACCTGCAGAAGAAGATGAGCTCATATTAGGATTCGGAATTGATTGTGATGGAAGCTTACCTTTCTCCAATGTTGCTGTAAGCCTGGCTAAGCTTTCGCTCATCTGTTGATTCTGTGTCTGTTGAGCCTGAAATTGAGCTTGTTGTTGTTGCATTTGGGCTTGCTGTAATTGAATAAGCTGCTGAAGTGCATCTCCAAATGGTTGCATCTGTTGTTGTTGCATTGGCTCTTGGTCCCTTCTTTGGTTCCCACCTTGGTAGTTGTTATTGTTATATTGAGGTTATCAAAACTGAGGAGGAGCCTGTTGCTGAGGTTGCTGATTGGGGCCCCAATTTAAGTTAGGATTGTTGTGCCACCCCTTGTTGTTGGAATTGAAGCACTGGTAGTTCGTGGATACTTGGTTCACCCATGTTGGATTGCCTAGCATGCTCTTCAAAGCTGGAAGTGTGGGGCAGGCACTGGTGTCATGGCCACCAACATCGCAAAGTGCACAACTCTGCTCTATCTCAACTGCTTTGGCCTCTTTCAAATTTTGAGCTTGAAGCTTGTTTGTGATCATTGCTTCCATCTTTGCCTCCAACGCATCCTCTGGCTTCAAATTGTATACCACTCCATGTTTTGGATGGGAATGTACATAGTGGCCTCCCTTGTCGTACTCTGAAGTAGTATCCCAAGTTTGCACGTTCTCTGTTATGTCCTACAAGTACGTCCAAGCTTCATCTAGCTCTTTATCGAAAAATCCTTCATTGCACATCATTTCTACGAACTGTTTCATATGAGGTTGCAGTCCATCGTAGAAGAAGCCAATAATCCTGCTTTTGTCGAAGCCATTATATGGACATGCTATCAATAGATCATTGAACCTTTCAAATGCCTGGTAGAATGTTTCCTTGCTTTTTTGGGCAAAGTTCATGATCTGCCATTTCAGTCCCTATGTCATGTGAATAGGAAAAAATTTCTTTAAGAACTCAGCCTGCAAGTCAATCCATGTAGTAATAGAACGTGATGGTAATGCATTCAACCAGTTCTTAGCTTTATCTTTTAATGAGAATGGAAACAATTTCAGATATACTGTATCTTCACTAGTTTTTCCATCAAAACATATCGAGCACACTTCCTCAAATCTTTTTATATGAAGATAAGGGTTTTCCTTGTCTAACCCATGAAAGGTGGGCAAGATTTGGATTACCCCTGGTTTGAAATTAAAAGAATTTGCATCATTGGGCAAGATAAAGCATGAAGCTATGCTAGTCCTAGTGGGTCTGAGAAGATCTTTTAAAGTTCTAGGAACTCCAGGTTGCACATTATTTTCATTGTTGTTGCTAAAATTTTCATCCATGTTATTATTAGCAGCCATTTCAAATCGTCTAATCAACCTCTATGTCCTAAGAGTCCTATGCCACATAAACTAGCACAATACATATTTTTTTGTTTTTTTTAAAAAAAAGCAAAAATTTATATACAGTAAAGTGTAAAGATCTCATCGAAGGTCCTCTGAATGAAATAAACTGTGGTAACAAACCGTTTTTCCCGGCAACGGTGCCAAAAACTTGCTCAGCCCAAAAATGTGCTTCTCTCAAGCGAAAGAGTCCATGCAAGTAATATAGATCTGGGAGTCTAAATGTCGAATCCTCGGGAGAAAATCTGTTTCAACAACAAAGCTTAAATAAAATAGAAAGTCAATGCAAAGAGACCAACCAATTTTAATGGCGATGGTTTGAATGGGTTTGATCGTGGTTTTTAGTACGTGAACAATACGAGGAAAGAAAGTTTCGTGTATGAAAATATCAATGAGAAGTATGCACATGGTATGGGTTCATTAGGATCCATGATTTGTATTAATTTGGTTGATTAAATACAACTCATTGAATTCTCTTTTTAAGAGCAATTCATCGAAGGATACCCGTGTGGGGGTTAAAACACAATATTGAATACGATCGTTGCTAAAGTTATAATCTTTTAAATATAGATATGAAACTCCCTTTTGGAGAGATCAAAACTCACCCTTGTGGGGGAAATCATCAACTCAATCTCGTTCTTTTGGAAGATGAAAAAGATGATTTTATAATAAAGATTACAACTTTATCAACGTTAACAATTTAGCACAAAGATTCAACCAAGCAAATACAAATCATATCTCCTAACTACACCATTACATGCACAATGAAAATTTAGCCACACATACTGAAAATAACTAAGAATTTCATCACATTAAACATGGATCCAAGCAATACAAGTAAATAGAGTTCAAAATACGCAATAGAGTTCAAGAATATCACCAAATACGCTCGCTTTTAGCCTAAGAAACCCCTTCTTCTTCCTCTAAAAAGCTCTCTGAAAAATAGCCCAGGTTGCTCTCTGTAATCTCAGGGAATTGCTGCAAAAATCGGCTCCAAAATCGCCCAAATACGCCAAGAATACGCTCAAAAACCTTAAGAATACCTTATATAAGAACATTCCGGGTTTAATGAGCTTAATGGGTCACAACCCGCATCAATTATGCACCCAAACCCAACTTTAGGCCGGCGCAAATAGGGACCGTTGATCCAATCGGGATCGCATTGCCGAATGCCACGTGGCGCTTTGAAATTCGTGTGCGCCCGATCCGCTCTCTGAGTTCCAATCGGATTATTTCAGTGCCGTTGGATTCGTGACGGACGTCTCAGATGGAGCCACGTCTACACAATACTCCGCCTGCCTCTCGTTGCATTTGGGGATGACCTGCACCGTTGGATTGAAATCCAACGTTCTTAAACTCGCCGCGTCGCCCGCACCCATTTCCATTTTTCGTTGAATTTTTCCGCTGCCGCCGCATTTGATTCACCTTTGGATCTCGGGTTGATTTGAGCAGGGTGAATATCAGCCGTCTGATCTCGGATCTGTGCTATTCGTATCGACCCGCATCTGCTGCTTCGAAGGAGCGCATCACAACCGTTCGTTGATGATCTAACGGTCGGGAGTCGGCCGCTCTCTCATTCGTTGGGAGCCGTTCGATTTGGCAGGGGAAAGCCGGATGAAGCCACGTGTCCAAGCGCTGCGAAGCGTACTGATCACTCCGTATTTTAAACCCTTTTTTTGCATGTTTGCATGCCACTTTGATCGCTCATATCACATTTTTTCACGATTATTCGACAATATTGCGATGCTTTTCACGATTTCTTGTTTTTGTCGTATTTCAGGAGATATGGAGCGATTCGGAGTGATTTTAAGATCAAGAGGATTTCACCCACTCCGGAGTGTCACCCAAGGCTCTTTTGAGGGCTATTCGGTGATGGAAGACAAGTGGGAGAAGAAGGAACGTCGTAGGAGCGACGAGAAAGCGAAAAGATGAAGATTGGGCATCTGCAGCATATCACTCGGCCAAGTGAACCACCCACTCGGCTAAACTGAACCACCCACTCGGTCGAGTGAACCACCCACTCGGCCGAGCGACGAGCAAGAAGACCACTTGACCGACCAGACCGGACACGCACCAACAGAAGGAAATAGGCATGCACTCGGCCGAGTGATGATAGTCCACTCGGTCGAGCATGGAAATCCCCTCGCCTGAGTGGCATGGGAAAATCCACTTCAAAAGAGGTCGACTTACTGTAAATGTACATGCTTTTGACGGTTCCGACTCAGCCGAGCAAGAAATGCCCCTCGGCCGAGTGAGTAAATCCACTTGGCCGAGTCACTCCCGAAGACAGACCCCCAAAAAGTCCCAACTTACTGTAATTTTACAAGGTTTGTCACTCGGCCGAGTGACATTTGTCACTAGGACGAGTGAGCCGCCCCGCCTGCTGCGTAAACTGCGATTTCTGGGCTGCGCAGGGGCATTTTTGTCACGGTTTTTTGGGCGATTTTGAGGGGTATTTAAACCCAGTTTTTTCCCTAGTTTAGAAGAACTTTTGGATACTTTTTGCAGCCTTTTTAGAGAGATTTTTAGATAATTAAATTTAGGCTTTTTGAGAGATTAGAAAGGGGACTTTTGTTGGATGCTATTGGATTCTCATTGGTTTGTCTCTTTTCTCATCAAAAACTCTATTTTTGTTGATAATTTCTCTATTGCAATGAATTGTGTTGGTTTTGTTATTGATTTTCTCATGAATTTCATGATGATTAGTGAGTATTTTTGTTGTCTTAGGGCATATGGATGAACCCTATGAACCCTATTTCTGAATTGTGATGAATTGGTGAAATTCTTGCTAGAATTGATTAGGGTTAGGTTGGGATTGATAAATTACGGGTAGCTAGGGATTCATATCGATTGGGATTTGCAAGCGATTGGGTCCCAATTGATAGGAAGCCCTAGAAATTCGATTTAGATTTACGATTGGACTTTTCTAGAATTGGTTTGCAAGAGATTGGGCCAAATCTAGGGTTTTCAATCGTAATTCTATACCAATACCCATTTGCAAGAGATTGGATGGGTAGGAACTATCTCAACCTAGGTCGTAGCTCGAGTTTGCACGAGAGTGGGCTCGAGATATGTAACAACCACTTTTCGTTGTACGTTGTTCGTGCACGTGCTTTTGGCCGTGCACGTGTTTGTTTTAGACTTTGTTTGTTTGTGAACACTTTCGTGTCATATGCCGTTGTGAACGTCTCGGAGAGTATTAAATAGTGGCACTAATTTGGAACGACGTTTCTCGAGTCGTTTTCCCACAATTTAAACTTATTCGATGAGACGTTGCGATTCTCACTTTTGACGGGAGACGTTTCTATTTTTAGTTTCGTCGTCTGATGTCGAAATTGAGATCCGTCTCCTTAGTTAGCTCACTTTCGTCATCACGATCACCCAGATATTTATTTTATAATTTTTGGAGTTTATTTGACCACTTTTATATTTTTAACAAGGTTTATAATATTTTTAATAATTAATTTTTGTATTAATTTCGGCCAAAGAAAATTTATTTGAGTTTAAAACGTTTTAAATAATTTTTGAGCTAATTTCCAGCTCATTTGGGCCCCACCTAAGCCTTGGGTGAGTTGGAGTTGGTCAGATTTGAATTTTAAATTATTTTAAACTTCTAATCTCATTAGGATTAGCCCTAGACCTAGTCAACCCATCTACACTATATAAACAACATCTAGGAAGACCTATTTTCGCAAGAAAATTACCCTAGCCGCTTCCAAAACCCAAATTTGACGTTGCGACGAATCGTCTCAACGTTTCGACAAACATCAGCCGCACGACCGAAGAAACAGCCCCCGTTCCCCCGCCCTGACCGACGCCCAAGCCCGCACCAAGCCTCGCACAGCCGTTCCGCATCGCCCCGCTCGCATCCCCGTGTCCGACCGAGAGATCCTCTCGGTCAGACCGAGAGTTTTCCCCGCTCCGCTCCGCACCCGCACCGATGCAAGTCCCCGCACCAAGCCCGCTTCGTTCCCCCGCTCAGCGCCGTGTCCGACCAGGCCGCTTCTCCGCACCGACCGAAGCCCGCAACGTTGCAACGGCTGCAACGTTGCAGCGCTGCGCTCTCCCGCATCCAAGGCGCCTGACCGATGGCCTCCCCCGCTCCGACCGAGAGAACCAAGCCGCAACGACCCGCTGTGCTATGCAAGCCCCGTTCCCCCGCACCGACCGATGGAATCCCCCGCACCGAGGCTGTACGACCGAGAGCCAAACGTCGCAACCCTGCACCCGTCGCACCACTTGCCACCGTGGGCCCCACCTAGATGCTTTCTCTCCGACGATTTGCCGCGTACGACGCTGCGACACGTCGTAGCCTTTCGTCGCACGTGCTAGCTTTGGAATCTGGACTCGTCGCCCCGGTTGATGCTCTGAACTTTCCAGCGAGGAATCTATATTGGAATCAGGACTTGGAGCGTGTTCTCTTATTCCAACCCCCGGCGTCGCTACCCGACGCCGGTGTAGCTTTCGTGTCGTGTTGAGGTAACGCTTTGCACCCCTAGGACCCCCAACCCAATTGCATGCTAATCAAGACTAAAATCAGTATTTTTAAAATGTTTTAAATTTTTTAAATTCACTAATCAAGATTAATAATATGGACTTTAGGCCGGTGGACTTGTGCACGTAGGATAATTGTGATTCTGGACTCTCTTGGACGGTGTTTCTCAGACGTTGTACATGCAGGCAAGTGAAACTTGCCAACTCTTGTGTAGGGCCATGTTTTTAGGCCACTTCCTTGTTTTCAGCGTAAAAGAGACTAGTCAGTGAAATGATAGCTGGCTAGACGCCTACTTGATCTAGTTTGACAACGAAGCTAGATCCGTCACCTAAATGGATCTAGCTTGACAACGAAGCTAGATCCAACTCTTTAAACTTGGTAATCATGCATACTAAACTGTCACGTTTACTTTCCTTATCTGTACGCACTTTTAACTACCATGCATTGCATTCTACATGTCATCCAAGTTGATTGTTGCATTCGTAGCACACGCTACAATACTTGTACTTGTACTCCTTGAATACTACTTCCTGGGAACGGGCCTCATGTGTTGGTCAAAAGCCAATGCCCGGTTTCCTTGTCCGGCTAGGTGCACCCCTATGCCATACTTGTTAAAAACACTTCCTGGCTCGTGATCCAGAAGCGAGCATTACCGTTCGGGGGTAAGGCCCTGGCTCGATACACGTGGAGGGGTAGGGATAAACGGTCACCTGAGCTTAGGAGTGGCCCGATCAGCCACTCTAGCCAGAAGGCGGAATCTCTGTGCACGAGGTGCTTACTTTACTTGTCTTGTACTAGTGAGTGTTACTTGTATAACTTGTCATCCATGCTATGTTTAAATGCCATGCTCGTACTTTACTTTACTTTACATTACTTGTTGCACTCATACTTTAATCTGCCATGTCATTGCATTCATGCTAGAACTGCTAGGTTGCTTTACCTACTTTCAGTTTCCTTGCACAAGTCTCTTGTAGACTTGCTGACATGTGCCCCTTGCTCTTTTGGGTGTCACATGTTAGACCCTGAGCCAGAGACCGTTGCTGAGTACGTGGTGTTTTGCTGACACTGAATCTGAGTCCATGTCCACCCAGGAGTAGCTTCGTGGACATCGGTGACCTTTCTTGGTGAATTTGCTGAGTTTTCTTTGTTTTAGGATTTGTTGTTGTTGTCGGTGCGTGGCACCTTTGTTTTGTGCGCTGTACTTTTGTTAGCCATGTTTGGGCCTTTAGACTCTCTTTTATTTCAGCCTGGTGGTTTTTTTTCTGTGATGTTGAAACTTATTTTATGGATATTCTGAGATATTTCTTTTGTCTCATTTCATTATTATTATCTTTGTTTCGTTCGCGTTGCAAGGACCTGCAGTTTAAATTTGATTGACGCTTATCGGACTTAAAGCTTTGCAGCTTCAAGTCTGAGCGGACCTTCTCACGCTTCGCCTCCATATTTTTGGGAAGCGGGGCGTGACAGGTTTTGTTGGTGGCCCATGCAGGTCCAGTCTTGCAATTGCGAATTAACGGAACAACGATAATAACGGAATGTCCATTAAATAAATTGCAACATCCGAGTCAGAAGCCCTGAGGCTAGTCGTTTTCTTAGGACACTAGGTGGTAAGAAAACTTAGTTAGACGTCTGTGCTTGCTAGTTAGAGGCCTCTGATTGATAGTTAGACTCCCTTCTAGCAATTGATTTAGTCTTCGTAGGAGTTACCTTAGTGGTTCTTGCCTAACTCTGACCATAGTAGACTTCTAGAATTTCCTTTAGTCGTTCGCTTGGGTTCATCGATTTCGGACCAAGCTGAACGCATTTCATTACCGTCTAGCTCTTTAGAAGGTCTTAGCGCTTCGTTCCTTAATCTTTAGTTGTTCGACCGTAGGAGTTTCCCCGTAGATTCTCCTGATTCATATCCTAGGCGTACGTATGCTTTGATCATCCGTCCATTTTCCTTGCCTCGATTCACGAGATCGCCTCTTGACGATCGTCGTCAATTTTCGAACCTCTCCATTACAAATCTTGAATCTTCTGAAAGTATTTTTCAACTTCCTCCTTTCCGAAGTTTAACCTTGTTCCAAATTTTAATGTATATATACTTATACTTCCTCCTCCTTCGTTGATTTAAAATTTTAAAACTTTTGTCAGAATTTTTGAACACTAGTTTATAATATTTTTCCAGCCTATATTTTTCGTACTTATGTAAATGTGTTGTCCCTTCATATATTAATTCTATTCTGAACCGTACTTTTGCTTTGCCCAATTCGATTTATAATTTTCCTTCTTATTTGTGTTATACGAATGATACGTCGTGTTTACTTTAATATACTTTCAAGACACATGGAATTTCAGCTTTCGGCAAGTTGGTTTTTGCTCGTCGTTTTCGCTACTTCAGATTTTTGCAAAATTACTATTTTCATAACCACTTCCTGATTTAGACCCTCCATGATTTGATTTTAAAGCTTTGCTACCAATTTTGATAATTCTACTACCAAATTATTATTAATATCTTTCCGCTCACCATACATGCTTTTAGAAAAATTGCTAGACTAAAATGAGTTTCAATTATTTTTATCCGTACCAGGTTCGTTGTGCTCGTATGCTAAGGGTTTTGTGTAAACCAGTTTTAATTTTTGCACATCCTGGTTCCTCTAAAAGTAGTTCCAATATTGATCATTTTAAATTTTCTTTCCATGACTTAAAGACTTTGAAAGCGTTTAACACGAGCTTAAATTCTTCAGTTACTTTAATTTCATTCTTTGAATTTCCAAAATTTTTGCCAAATTATATTAAATTACTGCCGTATAATATTTTCTAAAAACTACATTCTTAAGGTTCGTGTGAATGATTTACTTCCTTTTCTTAATGATTTGCGATACGCCATTAAAACATTTTATCTTATTATGAATATTCGACTCAAAACTTATTTTGAACAACTCGTTTTATCGACCTCCAAATGTTTTTATACAAGACGAGGATTCCAACTTTTGAAGTACTACAGTTTTCAATTTCACGTATTTTAGTTTATGTTATTTACGCCATTTCCTTCCTCTATCCTATATAAGTATCACTACATCTCCCTTTCCCCTACCTAAACATTCATTAGTGAATCACAGTTTTCCCTAACCAAGCTGTCTCCTTGTATACATCCTATCTGGATTCGTGCTTATCGATCCTACCCTCGTCACGCTCTCGACCTCGACCTCCCTTTATTGCTTAGGCTTTAGTGCCCGCCAATGTCTGTGTCAACTCTAAGTTGTTAGTAGACCTTGGACCTTGTGAGGTAGTCGTAGTGCACATACCTAGGTTGTGTCCGTGGGTTGAATGAGGGTACACCCCCATAGTATATTTGATGCTTGCCTATTGTGTACGTATATATATATATATATATATATATATATATATATATATATATATATATATATATATATACGCGGAGTTACTCGTGATATTATGAAGTTGTTTGTGTGTTATTATTTATAGATTTGTATGTGGTTAGCTATACCATACTAGGGATGCCTGTGTATATAAGAGTTAGTGTTGGAATATCTAATGGAGTGTACATAGTTAGAGATACTTGTAAAGGTTGAAATAAAATGATTGGTAAATCTATGTGTATGTTAGGTGTGATAATAATAAGTGTATGTATGGTTAAGGGAGTAGGCCTATTATATGACCTATATACTAGTACGTGTGAGTATGTGCTCGTAGGTAGATATATATAGTGTTTAGACGTAAGTAGTTATGTTTTGTTGCCCGAGTATATATGTGATATATACATGGTAATAGGGTTATAATTTTGATTGGTATTGCTTGCTTTTACGGGATGTTGCATGCGTGCATAAAGTGAGGTATACACGACTATTGCACATCTTAATTATGTACGTATAGATGTGTTAGTATACTAATTATAGGTAGTAGGCTATGGTGTGAATATATATGTTACATGTGTGTGACTATACAATGAATGCGTATGCATGTATTAGGGAGTGTATTATAATTATACGTGTGCTGATGTCTGTATTATTATTATTATGGTATATAGAGTGATTGAACTACGTAAGTATTACCTGACTAAATATTAAGGGTGATTGACTTATGGAATGTATATGGTTGTAATGGTAGACGTATAAATATTGGAGTGGTATTGGTATAGGTATGAATGCCGTGTTATGTATATAGAATATTCTGATATGTGTACTGAGTCTCACTCAAGCTTGAGTGGGTATACTCTAAGTATATTGAATGTATGTTTGAATATAGCAATGTTTGATGTATGTATAGTGATAGAAGTGTTTGTGCCTGGTTGTGTTACACACATGATTGTGGGTCGCTACACCAGTATATAGTTATAGGTGTTGGTCTTGTGGTATAGTTAATTACTAAGGACTTGCTCGTGTGAACGTATGTGTACTAGCTAAAACTAGGTGTGTAGGTGTGCTAGTTATATAATGATATGATTAGTATACGTGAATGAAAAGTTAGCGTGTATGGGTGTGCACCATGCACGGGTAAGTATGTGCTTAGTTATAGGTATTGATGACTATGGTATTTGTGGCGTGTCGTAAATACAGTTATAGGACCGTATGTGATGTGAATACGTGGTGAACTATTTGCATGTATTTGAATGAATATACATTGTGAGAATATGGTAGTAGTGAATATATATTAGATATAGTGAAACTGGATTTAATTATGGTATGGTGTGACTACCTATGTTGATGTGTTTAGTATTGGATGTATACTAGGAAATATTAGGGAGTCGTATACCCATGTTGTTTGTGCACAGGTAGCTATTTATACGTAGAGCAATGATTGTATTTGCTAAGTGTGAGACTATCCTTATATGAGTATCTGAAATATTGTTTTGTGTTTAGGTAAGTAGTAGTTATATAAGGAATGTACGTATATGTATATGATTGAAATACATGTATGAAATTGACTGACTATAATAGGTATAAGTGTATAACGTACGTGAATGTATATATATACGTGTTGGTAGTGATAACGTTTGACTACTTAGTGCATATATAAGCACTTGTAATGACTATACCTGGTTTGAATTATAATATGACTTGATTGGGGTAGTTACTAGAGCGACTAGCTATATTAGAAAGTCTGATGACGGACTTTATTCTAAGGTGGGGAGGATGTAACGACCACTTTTCGTTGTACGTTGTTCGTGCACGTGCTTTTGGCCGTGCACGTGTTTGTTTTAGAATTTGTTTGTTTGTGAACACTTTCGTGTGATATGCCGTTGTGAACGTCTCTGAGAGTATTAAATAGTGGCACTAATTTGGAACGATGTTTCTCGAGTCGTTTTCCCACAATTTAATCTTATTCGATGAGACGTTGCGATTCTCACTTTTGACGGGAGACGTTTCTATTTTTAGTTTCGTCGTCCGATGTCGAAATTGAGATCCGTCTTCTTAGTTAGCTCACTTTCGTCATCACGATCACCCCGATATTTATTTTATAATTTTTGGAGTTTATTTGACCACTTTTATATTTTTAACAAGGTTTATAATATTTTTAATAATTAATTTTTGTATTAATTTCGGCCAAAGAAAATTTATTTGAGTTTAAAACGTTTTAAATAATTTTTGAGCCAATTTCCAGCTCATTTGGGCCCCACCTAAGCCTTGGGTGAGTTGGAGTTGGTGAGATTTGAATTTTAAATTATTTTAAACTTCTAATCTCATTAGGATTAGCCCTAGACCTAGTCAACCCATCTACACTATATAAACAGCCTCTAGGAAGACCTATTTTCGCAAGAAAATAACCCTAGCCGCTTCCAAAACCCAAATTTGATGTTGCGACGAATCGTCGCAACGTTGCGACAAACATCAGCCGCACGACCGAAGAAACAGCCCCCGTTCCCCCGCCCTGACCGACGCCCAAGCCCGCACCAAGCCTCGCACAGCCACTCCGCATCGCCCCGCTCGCATCCCCGTGTCCGACTGAGAGATCCTCTCGGTCAGACCG
Organism: Scilla litardierei; assembly: GCA_030789695.1. Lineage (NCBI taxonomy): Eukaryota > Viridiplantae > Streptophyta > Magnoliopsida > Asparagales > Asparagaceae > Scilla > Scilla litardierei. The sequence goes on along the minus strand of CM061132.1, from coordinate 76,339,723 downwards.
AGAGTTTTCCCCGCTCCGCTCCGCACCCGCACCGCTGCAAGTCCCCGCACCAAGCCCGCTTCGTTCCCCCGCTCAGCGCCGTGTCCGACCGGGCCGCTTCTCCGCACCGACCGAAGCCCGCAACGTTGCAACGGATGCAACGTTGCAGTGCTGTGCTCTCCCGCATCCAAGGCGCCCGACCGATGGCCTCCCCCGCTCCGACCGAGAGAACCAAGCCGCACCGACCCGCTGCGCTGTGCAAGCCCCGTTCTCCCGCACCGACCGATAGAATCCCCCGCACCGAGGCTGTACGACCGAGAGCCAAACGTCGCAACCCCGCACCCGTCGCACCACTTACAACCGTGGGCCCCCCAAGTTCTCCAGAGGTATTATGGGTCCCCCATAGGACCCTAGGACTACTGTGGGCCCCACCTAGATGCTTTCTCTCCGACGATTTGCCGCGTACGACGTTGCGACACGTCGTAGCCCGTCGTCGTACGTGCTAGCTTTGGAATCTGGACTCGTCGCCCCGGTTGATGCTCTGAACTTTCCAGCGAGGAATCTATATTGGAATCGGGACTTGGAGCGCGTTCTCTTATTCCAACCCCCGGCGTCGCTACCCGACGCCGGTGTAGCTTTCGCGTCGTGTTGAGGTAACGCTTTGCACCCCTAGGACCCCCAACCCAATTGCATGCTAATCAAGACTAAAATCAGTATTTTTAAAATGTTTTAAATTCACTAATCAAGATTAATAATATGGACTTTAGGCCGGTGGACTTGTGCACGTAGGATAATTGTGATTCTGGACTCTCTTGGACGGTGTTTCTCAGACGTTGTACATGCAGGCAAGTGAAACTTGCCAACTCTTGTGTAGGGCCATGTTTTTAGGCCACTTCCTTATTTTCAGCGTAAAAGAGACTAGTCAGTGAAATGATAGCTGGCTAGACGCCTACTTGATCTAGTTTGACAACGAAACTAGATCTGTCGCCTAAATGGATCTAGCTTGACAACGAAGCTAGATCCAACTCTTTAAACTTGTTAATCATGCATACTAAACTGTCACGTTTACTTTCCTTATCTGTACGCACTTTTAACTGCCATGCATTGCATTCTACATGTCATCCAAGTTGATTGTTGCATTCGTAGCACACGCTACAATACTTGTACTTGTACTCCTACTACTTCCTGGGAACGGGCCTCATGTGTTGGTCAAAAGCCAATGCCCGGTTTCCTTGTCCGGCTAGGTGCACCCCTATGTCATACTTGTTAAAAACACTTCCTGGCTCGTGATCCAGAAGCGAGCATTACCGTTCGGGGGTAAGGCCCTGGCTCGATACACGTGGAGGGGTAGGGATAAACGGTCACCTGAGCTTAGGAGTGGCCCGATCAGCCACTCTAGCCAGAAGGCGGAATCTCTGTGCACGAGGTGCTTACTTTACTTGTCTTGTACTAGTGAGTGTTACTTGTATAACTTGTCATCCATGCCATGTTTAAATGTCATGCTCGTACTTTACTTTACTTTACATTACTTGTTGCACTCATACTTTAAACTGCCATGTCATTGCATTCATGCTAGAACTGCTAGGTTGCTTTACCTACTTTCAGTTTCCTTGCACAAGTCTCTTGTAGACTTGCTGACATGTGCCCCTTGCTCTTTTGGGTGTCACATGTTAGACCCTGAGCCAGAGACCGTTGCTGAGTACGTGGTGTTTTGCTGACGCTGAATCTGAGTCCATGTCCGCCCAGGAGGAGCTTCGTGGACATCGGTGACCTTTCTTGGTGACTTTGCTGAGTTTTCTTTTGTTTTAGGATTTGTTGATGTTGTCGGTGCGTGGCACCTTTGTTTTGTGCGCTGTACTTTTGTTGGCCATGTTTGGGCCTTTAGACTCTCTTTTATTTCAGCCTGGTGGTTTTTTTCTGTGATGTTGAAACTTATTTTATGGATATTCTGAGATATCTCTTTTGTCTCATTTCATTATTATTATCTTTGTTTCGTTCGCGTTGCAAGGACCTGCAGTTTAAATTTGATTGACGCTTATCGGACTTAAAGCTTTGCAGCTTCAAGTCTGAGCGGACCTTCTCATGCTTCTCCTCCATATTTTTGGGAAGCGGGGTGACGTGCGTTTATATTTCATATATTCACGCACGTTTTCTTTGGTGTTTCTCCGTGTTTTTCCGCCGTCTCTTATTCGTTTTCGTGTATTTTCCCGTTTTCTTTCACTTTTCTTTGTTTATCCATGATTGCAGGGGATCGACCGTGTATGGGACGTTTAACGATGATATCCCAAGTCCCCGAAGCAACGGGAGAAGTCACGCGTGATCCAGGGGGTCAAACGCCAAAGAATTCATCTTTCAGCCCCTCACCCGGTCGGTTGGTCATCTCCAACCGGTCGGGTGATGCACGCGTGCACCACCCGGTCTCTGCCGCAGCTCACAAAGAAGTCACCCGACCGGTTCGCAGACCGGTTCAGCGGGGGTTGTTCTCTGTCTTCTCGAAGCAAAACGCCAACCGATCGGGTGACTCTCACCCGATCGGTTCATCTGTAGCTGAATAAGAAGAGCTGAAGACACGGACGTCGAACCGATCGATTCACCCGACTGCTCCAAGATCCAACCGGTCACTCAAGAACTCACCCGACCGGTTCATGTGATCGGGTGAAAGCTCGCCGTTTTCTGTTATTAATTTGTAACGGATCAACCGATCGGTTGACTTGTCAACCGATCGGTTGATGAGAAGGTCTATAAATAGAACCCCTAGGGTTCCAGAAACGGGGGATGTTCTTTTTTCTACTGTTTTATTTCCTTGTGACGGCTGTAATTGTTACTCTTTTGTAAGTTTTCAGATCTTTCTAAAATTTTAGTATTGTCTTTATTACTCCATTACTTCCGCATTGCAATTGTCCGACTACGATTCCAACGATTAAATTTCATTTAGATCGCTTTTTCATGAATTTTTGTGAGTAGTTCCCAAATCTGGGATGTTGGTGGAAACCCCTTCGAGGGCTCTTCCCGATGCGTCCATAGGGTTAGGAAATCGATAGGGAGTAGGAATCTAATGGTTACGCGGGGTGTTTCATTGTCATCGACGGGAAAAAGACCGCCTTTGACCGTTGGGCCAAGGGGGAATAAACTTGGCGGTTGACTCCCTAGCCATAGCTCACGCCCTTAGTGTAGACGCCGAATCCTAGCACGCAGGAGCGGCAGGATGAGACGTTGGGAGATATCGTTGCGGGCTCAGTGCTCCCGGGATCGATCAGTGTTAATGGACACGGGAGTGCCCACTGATCGAATCCGGGAAGTCCGGTGTATCATCCTGGGCACCGACCGGAATATCGGGCCCATGGGACGCCGGTACCACTTTCAGAGGCAACGTCTCACCATTAGACCTTAATCCCGATCGCTATCCACACCCGTAGGCCGTATCGGCGAGAGTCTCTCGTCTGGTTGGAAACCAAAGTCCCGGGTTTTCTTTCTTGTTGTTCATCCCCTTTTATTTCCTTTCGTGACAACCATTCACCGATTCGGGCTAGCTCGCCCCTCGGGGTGATTTAGGTCCTACCTGACCCAAGCACAACCTCGCCTCCCTGAGTTCGATATTCCCGCACCCTACACTAACCGTGAAACTTGCGGTAAACGACACCGCGCCGCCGCGACGCAAGCGGGGCGCCGGTCAAGTTTATGGCGCCGTTGCCGGGGAGGCAACGTGCTTGTTATTTTAGGATCTCTTGAACCCTCATGTCTAGCTCACATCCCTACCTCGCGATAATTTTCGCATTCTCCTTTTTCTTTTTTTTGTTTTTCCTTATTTTTATTTCTTATTTTATCTGTTTCTTTCCCACTTGTCGCTTCACGGGTGTTTGTTGTTTTTCATGCGCAGGAGTTCAAGGAGTCTTGACGACTTGATTCCCCTCGATCCAGAGATTAACGCCACCCTTAGGCGTTTGGCCGTCGAGAAGCGAAGAAGAGAAGATCCCGAATCCATGGAGGAGAACACCCCACCTCACAAGTCTCTGCTGGAGTACTCGATGCCATCCATCGAGTCTACTTCCGCCATCCGATCTCCATCTATTGCGGCCCAAAGCTTTGAGCTGAAGCCGTCTCTAGTGACATGGATACAGCAGGACCAGTTTGCGGGTGCACCCATGGAGAGCCCGATCTAGCACCTGGACTCCTTCTTGGAGAAGTGTGACACCTTCCGGATTAATGGTGTCACGACAGAGGCTATCCGTCTGAAGCTGTTCCCCTTCTCTTAGCGAGACAAAGCCAAGCAATGGCTAAGGGGGAAGGACCCCAACACTTTCAACACCTGGGAGAAGCTCTCCAACGCTTTTCTGACGAAGTTCTTTCCTCCGGGGAAGACCATGAAGTTGAGGAGTGAGATCTCCTCCTTCTCCCAGGCCAGCCACGAGTCCTTGCATGAAGCTTGGACAAGATATAAAGAGATGTAAAGAAGATGCCCTCACCATGAGCTTCCGAAGTGGCAGATTATTAATCTGTTCTACAATGGGTTGAGGGATGACCTGAAATCTTCTATGGACGCCGTGGCTGGGGGTTCCTTCATGTCTAGAAGCGAGGAGGATGCCGGGCATATTCTGGAAAATATGGCATCCAACAATGAGCGGTGGTGTGACGAGAGAGCCACACCAAGATCCGGGGGTATACACAGAGTCGAGGACGTCGACAAACTTGCTTTCGACCCAGATCTCCGCACTAATGGTAGGAGCCGGTGGGGCCGGTACACAGCAAATTTCTGCGGTAGAGTCCGAATTCTTTGGGGAATTTGACAGTGGTGACATCTCACCACCGTTGGATCAGGCGAGCACACTATTTTACAACCCTACGGGAAATGCGCCGTATCCGCCAAGGACAAATTCCAACCCGGCCTACTCTCCAAACAACCGGAACCACCTGAACTTCAGTTACCGGCCACCATTTCAGCCATCACCGCCTCAGCAGCCGCAGCAACAAACTTATCAGCCGGCTAGGCCACAGCAGCAACCATTTCAGCAACAAACTCAGCAACAATCTTACGCCCCCAAGAATCAGCAGCCGTTCCAGCAGCAGAAGCAGTATGGCCAACAGAGGGCCGTCTCTACGGTTGAGTCGCTCTTGACTCAATATATTACCAACCAGTAGAGGATCAACCAAAAGCTGGAAATGGGTCAGCGGACCCTCACGGACCAAGTAACCCAGCTGGGGTTACAAGTGGCGAACCTTGCAAGGTCACAAAACCAATTACCGCCACAACCGGAGGTGAACCCGAGGGGAGCAACCCAAACATCGGCACTCGTGCACGAGCACGAAAATGTGTCCGCTATCGTTCTGAGAAGCGGGACACAAATTCCTACTAGAGTGCCCCCTAGCAACCCAGAAGCACCAATGGTCATTGAGAAACCGATCGAAAAATCAAACGACGCCGGTGCTTCGTCATCAAATCCTATGACTCCGGAGGGAGTCTCTGAAGAAGAGAAGAAGAATAAGGAGGAAGAGAGCCCGAAAGTGTATAAACCCGTCGTGCCATTTCCACAACGGTTGGCTCAGGCAAAAATTGATGAGAAATATGGCAAGTTCTTCGCCATGGTCAAGGACCTAAGCCTGCAAATCACCTTCCTAGAAGCAATCGAAACAATCCCCTCCTATGCAAAATTCTTGAAAGATTTGGTGACTAGAGGGTCTAGAAAGGAGAAAGTAGTGCTGACGGTGGAATGTAGCGCTCTTCTCCAGAGGGAAAATCCGCCGAAACTTAAAGACCCGGGGAGCTTCTCTATTCCTTGCACGATTGGGGCGGTGAAGATTCATCGAGCACTCGTCGATCTCGGAGCGAGTGTAAGTTTGATGCCCTTGTCGATGTACAAAAGGACAGGAATGGGTGATTTGGAGCCCACCGGCATGACCCTACAACTAGCTGACCGGTCGGTCAAATATCCGGTGGGAAGTATGGATGACCTCCCCGTGAATGTGAGAGGGGTGCATGTGCCTGTGGACTTTGTAGTCATGGACATGCCTGAAGACGCACACACCCCCATTATCCTGGGACGGCCTTTCATGGCCACTGATGGCGTTCTAATAGATGTGAAGAACGGAAAACTCTCCTTGAACGTCAGCGGAGAGAAAGTTGAGTTTGATCTGGGATTATCCATGAAGCACCCCGATCCCCCTGATGACCCTCGGTGCAATTTTCTTGAGATAGAAGAAGAAAAAGCTGCAGAGGAGAGCTCCTGGGAGATTCTCCTGAGAAACCCCCCCGATGACTTGGGGGATTCAGAAGATGGAGACGGCCCCGAGAACAAAGAAGCTGCTGGAGAACCGAGTGCAGCAAGAACGACCCCTCCTGGGTTCCCCAAGGCTCCTCCTACGAGGAGAGCAGGGAAAGAACCCACGGACCTCACTAAAGACGAAGTCCGGATCCTGAAGAAGATGGCGGGAAGCGCCAACACCAAGGAAAAGCCCCCGGATCCCAAGAACAAGGGGAGGGTAGTCGAGCAAGTATTTTTCCATCCGCTGACTACTCCAAGTGCCTTCAGCTCCAATGAAGAAGAGATGCCGAACTTCGGGCATCACCCGTATCGACCACCATGAGCATCTCTTGCGGGCATCGAGCTAACGACGTTAAACAAGTGCGCTTCATGGGAGGCAACCCATGTTCTAAACTTTTTCCCCCACTTTTCAACGTTATTTTTGACTTTATTTTGACTATTTTTATAAATAAAATCAGCCGCGAGAACATCCGTTCGGGGACTTAAACAATTCTATTGGTTTTTGCAGGAAACAAGCCCCAACCGATCGGATGACAACTCACCCGATCGGTTGGGATGTATCAGATACATGCCGAGATCTGCCGCCATATGACCCGATCGGTTGAGTAATGAAGAGACCGGGTGGCAGACCGGGTGAGCTGGGGAGAACTCTCGGAAATTTTTGGGGAATGTCAACCAATCGGTTGAGTTCGAGCGCGATCGGTTGACGCGACCGGGTGAGCAGCCCTAAGTTCTCGGGAAAATGAAGGGAGCGGCCAACCGATCGGTTGAAAAGTCAACCGACCGGTTCACCTGTAGCATTTCTTCGGCAAGAATTTCGACCTAACCGTCAACCGATCGGGTGACAAGTCACCTGATCGGTTCGACTTAAAACCCTATATAAACCCCCCCGACACCCGCTCGTTTTCACCCTCGCCTGATCACAAAATCCGCCGTTGTTTCGCCTTCTCCTCTTCCCCAACAACCGATCCTCACTCCCCCACGCCCTCTACTCCTCCATTACTCCCTCTCTCCACCTCCTCCATTAATCCTTCCATCATCTTCACCCTCACCCCCCTTTTTTCATCTCGAGTTTGACCTAATTTTCCCCCAAACCATCCCCATTTCGAAAATTATTGCCGAAGGAGTTCGCTGCGGCTCCACGCTACTCTCGTTGAACAGTGTGGGGACATCTATGAGCAAGCTCCGCCATTCCGCTTGGGTACACTCGCTCCTAAGCTTATATTCATATATTTGCCCTATAAATTGTGCTTGCTCGTTTGCTTGTGTTAGTGTGCATCCACTGTTTTTGCACTCATTCTTGCTCGCACACTCACACATGGCTCGGGATACGGATAATGGGAAGGGAATTATGCGGGAAGAGGAGCCGTCTCAAAAGAGACGAAAACAAACACACCCCCCTTCCCATACACGAGCACTTACACTTGGCCCTCCTCCGCCTGTTATCCCCCCTGTGGACCCAATGTTGGGCCCGCATGGGTATATTTTTCGGAACCAGGAGCACAAAGATTTTTCCCGTAGGCTCGATGCTCGAGGGCATCTATCTACTAAGTTTCCGCACGCACAAACACTTGTCGATCTCGGTGTCTTCACCGAGGTCGAATCTCTTTTCGCTAACTTGGGATGGTTGGCCTTTCTTAATGCATCTGCCGTATCTTACCCGGCACTCACACTCAAATTTCTCTCTACACTTGTCTGGGAGTCCGGGTCGATCATCAAATTCAGGGTGTGTAACCGTAGTGTCACCACAAATCTGAACACGATTAACGATATATTTGGTTTCCCCAATCTCGGGGAAGATTCCATCCGACACTACGGGTACATGCCCGAGTTTGATGTCGATCAATTCTGGTTCCGCCTCACATTGATCCGTGACTATCCCCGAGGAAGGGCCAAGGCCTCCTCCATCATTCATCCCGTGTTTTGATTGGCCCACAGGATCATTTCATCTGCATTCTTTCCTAGTGACGAGTCAGGCACTGTGACTATCCCTGACCTTTTTATCCTTTGGGCCATGACTTTCCCTTATGTCCGGGATGATGATGGAGTTAGCTTCAGGGCCCCTACCGTCCCCATCCACGGCAGCGATTGGCTTGTTTTCAAGCTACTTGAGATCAGCCGGGCCGGTAAGGGGAAGTTTTGTTGTGGGGGCATCATCACGATCATCTGCTCTCACGCCCAATTCAATATTGCCATCCCCAATAATCTTCCAGCTGCCGCAGGACCCTCACATCTTGATATTGATGTCCTGCGGCACATCCACATGATTAAACCCCGCTCGGATGGCCGCTTCATATTTCATTATGGCCACCCCCAGCCCCTTACACCATTCTGCCCAACCCCGCTCGCATGACCCTTGCTCTCGTGGGAGATTGGACTTTTCCTCCTGATCTCGACTTCTTAGCTAGGTTGAATCTTCCTTTCTTTCCCGCAGACGCCCGCAGACCACCGTCCCCTACCGCCCACTTAGGCGAGCAGGATATCCCTGCGTCTGGGGGAGATTTAGGGGCTGGCCCGAGTCGTCCTGTTTCTGCTCCGGGACCGATCACGTCTGAGCACCTCTTTGCGGCCATTTCTGGCCTTGTCTCCTATGCCGGCATGACCACTGCCACCGGTACCTCTTCGACCTTACCTGGCGGCACCACCTCTGCCTCGCGTCAGTCTACATCTTTTGGTCGCCGTCAGGTATCTGCCCGTCTGGGGCTTGAGAGGGAGGTCGCTGCCCTTCGTGAGCTCGCCATGTCCTCTGCTTCCTCGGACCCATCGCCATCCTCCTTTCTTACTCACCCACGTTTCCTCGCACTTGAGAGGAACGTGGCCGCCATTCTCCGCCTTCTTACCCATATCCATGGACCACCTCCACCTTCACCACCTCCACCTTCACCACCCCGGCGATCTTCTCCTCCACCCACCCACACTTCCCCACATCCATCACCCCCCTCACCACATTCCTCTCCTCCCTCTTCACATCCCATCCCGGCATCCACTTCACCACTCCCGACCACTTCCACCGCACCCACGCTGCCTCCCTCCTCCTCCGTCACTCCATACGTGCACCGGAGGAAATTGCCGGTGCGCTCCAGATCCCTCCCACCACCTCCCACTACCATCACCACCGCATCTACTTCCTCCATTTCTATTCCTCTCACCACCACCTTGATCGCCTTCCTACCACCACCACCGACCACCACCGACACTCCTCCCATTGTTCACACCACCACTGCCCTTACTCCTTCGCCTCATTCCCCACTTCTCAGCACACCCCCAGCCTCCCCCGACCACCCATCCACACCCTCTTCCGAGGAGGACGAGGACTCAGCTCCTCCTGCTTTCTGACTTCACCTCTTTTGTTTTTGACTCCCCCTTGCACATCTCTGCATTTAATTGATCACATCATTTCGCTAGCACTTTCTGGTCTAGCTTGGGGGATGTCTATTTTGGTGTGCTGTCGTGTTTTGTTTGTTTTTCTCATTTTTTTTGTGTGTGCTTGTTTTTCATTTTTTGAGTGTTGTGTCGTGTGGTTTTATTTTTATTTTCGTATTGTTTAATTTTGATTTTGATCTTTCTTTCTTTTTCAGTTTTATCTATGTGTTTTCCTCGTTTTCATTTCTTTTTGTGTCAGTGCGTATTCCCCCCCATTTTCATTGCCCTACCATACTCACTCATATTGCATTGAGGGCAATGCAAACTTCAGCTTGGGGGAGTCGCACTGTGTGCGTCGTTTGAGTCCTTCTTTTTCGTTTTTTGTGTCGTTTTCATCGTGTTTTTATTTTTTATTTTCTTCTTTTTTTAGCTCTTTATCCTAGAGATGAATCCTATGATGAATCGCCACAAAGTCACACACACCTAGCATTGCATCGATAATCACACTCACTAACCCTAGGATTTCGAGTCCTCTTGCATTTCACGCATCGTGGGTCCACTTAGCTTTTTGTGAGTCGTGTGTCGTGACTAACATTTGGTGTGCTTCTGCTTTGTGATTTTACTTTATATACATGTCCAGGAATGACCCCTAGATTATCATGCTCCGATTTGAATATGCGGTATTTGTTTCTACTATATGCATGCTATATTTATATCGTATACTTCAATTCGCATGCGTCGGGATTCCACAACTAAGGACTAGGATAACCCATTTAGCCTATGCTCTATTTAGCGAGAATAGTTTCCTTTGCCCGAGTGTTTAGATTTCGACTTCTTTTTTGTTTTACTTGGTGCAAATCCCCTCGTCGTGTACCGTTCTCCCACTTGGGAGAGTACACATGTGTATAGCCAAAAATCCAAAAAAAGGAGAAAAGAAAAGAAAAACCCAAAAAGAAAAGAAAAGAAAAATTGTGTATAGCCCAAAAATCCAAAAAAATACAAATGCCCAAAACCCAAAAAAAATTTCCGTGTGAATATTTTTTCATACTTGCCAAGAATAAAGGGAAGGCGAGAATTTGCACCGAGTGTTCTTCTCCACATCATCTCAACCCCCGTCGTTATCGAAAACACTTGGCTTAGGAACTTTTTAGCTAGTATCTAGGCTATAGTGGCGTGATTTCCTTAACCCTAGTTGTGGAGTCCCCGATGCATGATACGCTTCTATTCTAACTCTTCTCATGCATGCTTGAACTTATATTCGTCGCTTAATTCAATTCGGATCGATATTTTGGGTCATATCTTGGATTTGTGTATATCGAGCCTCATAGCACATCGTAGAAAGCATCACCATTTGCTAGCACACGACCACGCTCACTCGCGCTTCACTGCGTGGACCCACGACACTTATTTGGACTCGTTTTCCTAGGTTTAGTGGTGTGATTTGGCGTTTGCTTGCTTGGTGTGTCGTTTTTGATTTTGGTGGCTCTAATGGACGATATAGGGTTTAGAGTTTTCTTTTTCTTTCTTCCTCTCTATTTTTCCCTTCCGAGCTCCTACTCTCACTCGTCTTCCTCGAGGACGAGGAAGAGTTCAGCTTGGGGGATTTTGACGTGCGTTTATATTTCATATATTCACGCACGTTTTCTTTTGTGTTTATCCGTGTTTTTTCTCCCGTCTCTTATTCGTTTTCGAGTATTTTCCCGTTTTCCTTCACTTTTCTTTGTTTATCCATGATTGCAGGGGATCGACCGTGTAGGGGACGTTTAACGATGATATCCCAAGTCCCCGGAGCAACAGAAGAAGTCACGCGTGATCCAGGGGGTCAAACGCCAAAAAATTCATCTTTCAGCCCCTCACCCGATCGGTTGGTCATCTCCAACAGATCGGTTGATGCACGCGTGCACCACCCGGTCTCTGCCGCAGCTCACAAAGAAGTCACCCAACCGGTTCGCAGACCGGTTCAGCGGGGGCTGTTCTCTGTCTTCTCGAAGCAAAACGCCAACCAATCGGGTGACACTCACCCGATCGGTTCATCTGTAGCTGAAGAAGAAGAGCTGAAGACACGGACGTCGAACCGATCGATTCACCCGACTGCTCCAAGATCCAACCGGTCACTCAAGAACTCACCCGACCGGTTCATGTGATCGGGTGAAAGCTCGCCATTTTATGTTATTAATTTGTAACGGATCAACCGATCGGTTGACTTGTCAACCGATCGGTTGATGCGAAGGTCTATAAATAGAACCCCTAGGGTTCCAGAAACGGGGGCTGTTCTTTTTTTCTACTGTTTTATTTCCTTGTGACGGCTGTAATTGTTACTCTTTTGTAAGTTTTCAGATCTTTCTAAAATTTTAGTATTGTCTTTATTACTCCATTACTTCCGCATTGCAATTGTCCGATTATGATTCCAACGGTTAAATTTCATTTAGATCGCTTTTTCATGAATTTTTGTGAGTAGTTCCCAAATCTGGGATGTTGGTGGAAACCCCTTCGGGGGCTCTTCCCGATGCATCCATAGGGTTAGGAAATCGATAGGGAGTAGGAATCTAACGGTTACGCGGGGTGTTTCATTGTCATCGGTGGGAAAAAGACCACCTTTGACCGTTGGGCCAAGGGGGAATAAACTTGGCGGTTGACTCCCTAGCCATAGCTCACGCCCTTAGCGTAGACGCCAAATCCTAGCACGCGGGAGCGGCAGGATGAGACGTTGGGAGATATCATTGCGGGCTCAGTGCTCTCGGGATCGATCAGTGTTAATGGACACGGGAGTGCCCACTGATCGAATCCGGGAAGTCCGGTGTATCATCCTGGGCACCGACCGGAATATCGGGCCCATGGGACGCCTGTACCACTTTCAGAGGCAACGTCTCACCATTAGACCCTAATCCCGATCGCTATCCACGCCCGTAGGCCGTATCGGCGAGAGTCTCTCGTCGGGTTGGAAACCAAAGTCCCGTGTTTTCTTTCTTGTTGTTCATCCCCTTTTATTTCCTTTCGTGACAACCATTCACCGATTCGGGCTAGCTCGCCCCTCGGGGTGATTTAGGTCCTACCTGACCCAAGCACAACCTCGCCTCCCTGAGTTCGATATTCCCGCACCCTACACTAACCGTGAAACTTGCGGTAAACGACACCGTGCCGCCGCGACGCAAGCGGGGCGCCGGTCACGGGGCGTGACAAGATACGATTGAATGATGATGTCCAGCCTAATGCTAGCAGCTCAGGCTAGGGTTTGCAAGAGATTGGGCCCTATCCTAGGTTCGCTATATACCTGCAATAGCACGAGAGCGTGAGCTTGGTTCTATATCTAGTTGCGACTAGTTCACCTAAAATTCAAGTCTAGCAATGATGTAACCTACGAATCATAACGATGAGATACGGTCCGTAGCGGGGATTCCCTATCCCTAGGCGTTTTATTTCATTGATATTTCTATCGACATTCGAACGATTGCGACAATTTTACCCAAAATTATTCTCGACCATTTTGATAGCTAGGTGATTAGAAGAAGACACTGTCATTGTTCCTTCTTGAGTTTGATACCCGCTCGCCACTACGCCGTGTGCTTGCAGTAAGACTACAATCGTTCTCCGGGTGTATATCCGGGGCGCGACCAAGTTTTTGGCGCTGTTGCCGGGGAGGCGACGGTGTTTTATTCTCTTTACTTAGTGTCTTCTTTTTCTTTTGTTACTTTTAATCTTTTTACTCCTTATTCGTGCTAACAATTCCTTTGAAACTCTGTTTTCCTTTGCATGTACACGAGATCTACGGCGAACCCCGAAGAAATATTATTTGATCCGGAGATCGAGCGTACCGTGAGGAGGATCAGAGCCGAGAAAAGGCACGCTACGGAGGACGGTTGTATGAACCGTGTGGAGACACCGGAGGAGCTAGCTGCACGAATGGCGAGGATCATATCCATTAGAGATAGGCTTCAGCCTAAGACTTCTTTCACCACATCATCCATCGCCATGCCGGAACAAGCGGCGGACAAGAATTTTGAGCTAAAGACGGGATTGGTAGTATTGATGCAACAAGACCCATTTCATGGAAATGCCCATGAGAATCCGCATTATCACATCCAGCTTTTCTTGTCCAAATGCGCCACCTTCCAAATGCCGGGTGTTTCTGTTGATGCAATCCGACTGTGACTCTTCCCCTTCACACTCAAAGATAAAGCTTTATATTGGTTGAGGACGCAAGCGGAAGGTACATTCACCACTTGGGATGAGTTGGCGAGCGCCTTCGTTGACAAATTTTACCCTCCTTCCAAGACGGTGAAGATACGGAGTGCTGTCTTGTCCTTTAAGCAAGGACCGCAAGAGACCCTCTATGAAGCATGGGAGCGCTTCAAGGACTTACAACATCAATGCCCCCATCATAGTATAGAAGATTGGGAACTTGTTCACAGTTTCTACAATGGACTCCAACCGGGCACGAAGCAAATTATTGACGCAACCGCCAATGGAGCCATATTATCAAAGACCCCGGATGAAGCTACGGCCTTGTTAGAAGAGATGGCCTCTAATAACCAACAATGGGGGGACGAGCGAGGACATTCTTCGTCCTCTTTGAAGCCCACTAGCATTTATGAGGCCAAGGCCGTGGCAGAGCTTTCAAACAAATTTGACTCTCTCCACAAGGTAGTGGAGAGATTGGAGAAATATATCACCGACCCACATGGGGCACCCTCTACATCTATGCCAATAAGCAATATGAGCGATTGGAAAGACCAATCCCAAGCCATGTATGTAGGAGGGAACAATCGAGAAGGAGCCTTGGAGCAAGTACAATATGTCGCGGGGAACTTCGGATATTGGGCCAACCCGGCCGCTAGAAACCATCCGGGCTTTTCATATGCAAACAATGATGGTGCTTTGAACCCCCCGCCACAACAACTTCCTCAAGCTCGGCCTCCACTACCACAACCTCAATATCAACCGAGGGGGCCACCGCAACAAAATTACCCGCAGAGGCAACAAACGGGACAATATAGACCCCCCGGGTACAACCAATGTTGGAGAGCTCCCAACCCACCTCAAGCTCAATCACGATCAGACCACGAAGCTAGGGTGGAGGAATTTATGGTGGAGCAAAGAAAGATCAACGCTAGATTAACGGCGGGACAAGAGTCACTAAATACCATCGTCGCTCAACTTGCAGAGCAACTTGCGTTGCTCACCAAGAACGCCCAACAATTGTCAGCTCAACCCGAGCCCAATCCACAGAGCAACATCGGACACATCAATGCGGTGGTTGTGGTTACAACAAGGGGCAGGAAGGATACCACTCCCGCTATGACCCAAAGCAAGCAACCCGTGGTGGAAATTTTGGAAGAAAAAGAGACGGCGATTGAGGAGGAGAGCCAAAAGGAGCCAATTGGAGGAGGAAATTCTAAAGTGGTGGAACCACTTGATGAGCACCGCTACATGCCACCAGTGCCGTTTCCACAACGGCTAGCTAGAGCCAAGATGGAGAAAAGGCTCGCCAAGTTCCTAGAATACTTGAGGGGAGTAAGCCTCAATATTCCTTTCTTAGACGCAATTGTTGAGATCCTGTCTTACGTGAAGTTCTTGAAGGACTTGATTTCGGGAAAGAAAAGGAAGGAAAAAATCATGCTTGCGGAGCAAGGAACTTGGTTTGCCCGGAAGGAGAAAGAGCCGGTGAAATTGAAGGATCCCGGGAGTTTCCGCATCCCTTGCACACTAGGAGGCATCCCTTTGCAAAAATCTCTACTTGACTTAGGCGTGAGTCTGAGCCTTATGCCCCTTAGTATGTTCCGGAGATTGAACACGGGCACCGACTTGAAGCCGACCGACATGAGGATTCAACTTGCAGACGGTCGGATTACTAGGCCAGTAGGGATTGCAGAGAATATTCCACTCCAAGTACCGGAAGGTATATGCTTGCCTTGTGATTTTGTCATAATGGACATCAAGGAAGAGGGCGACACTTTGCTCATACTTGGACGCCCGTTCCTCGCAACCACCAGCGTTATCGTCGATGTGCATGAAGGAACTCTATCCTTGAATGTCGGGAACATAGAAGTCGAGCTTCACATACCCAAGGCTATGAAACACATACCCTATCACGAGGAGTTAGACTATGTGGATCTTCTCGATGAAGTGATTGAAGAAGCAATCCCCCACTCTATTGGTGCTCTCCATGACGATGGCTTCGAAGAAGGCTTCGGGTGAAGAAGAGAAATTGGAGGACCCTCCAGATAGCTCCATGGATGGTGATGAAGGTGACGCTGATGTCGCAAGAATACGAGAGCTTTGCAAGCTCTCAAAGGCCAATAACCCGAAGAAAGCTCCACTGAATGGAATTTCGGTGTCACCGGCCAAGAAGAAGATAGAAACAAGCTCTAGCTTGGGGGACTTATCCCCCAACATTACCCATGATGAGGGAACGTCGAGGAAGACCATGATCATCACGACCCAAATCCGAGCGGCCTTCCCGGCAAGTTTGACGGGTGCATCTCGTATGCGCCCAATATCGCGAGCTAAACGAATATCTAAAGGGGTCGAGCTCATGACCTTAAACGAGCACTTGTCGGGAGGCAACCCGACGGTTTTTGCATTGTTTTTATTTTTATTTGATTTTCATTTTTGGTTTAGCCTTTTGTTAGTTTTTAGAGTCTTATGTCCATGAAAATCGTGACAACGGGTCTTAATTTTCATGACAGGAGAAGGAGAAAGGGAGACCAATCATATGGAGGATGATTGAGGCAAGGAAGAGCGCTACAGGAACGTGTTCAGGCCTTAGGAGGAGGTAGAAACAGACTGGAGAAAGAAAAACAGAGAACAGAGCGAAAACAGAGAGCCGATGTAGAAAACAGCACGTCACTCGGCCGAGTAGCTTATGCCACTCGGCCGAGCAAAGACTCCACTTGGCCGAGTGGAGCACCAATCAGGGAAGTTTCTGCAGACCAACTCTCTGTTAATTTCTGTAAGTTTTAGTTTTAATTGCCACTCGGGCGAGTGACTAATCACTCGGCCGAGTGAAACAGATACCCGCCTAGCTTAAAAATTGCTGAGTGGTAGAGCCACTCGGCCGAGTGGAGTTTCTCCCTTCGGTCGAGTGAAGCAAAGCCACTCGGCCGAGTCATAAGTGGCGAGGAAAATTTTCAAACTTTTTCGTTTACGCCACTCGACCGAGTGACATTTTCACTCGGCCGAGTCGTAACAATTTCTATATAAGGGAAGCGCAGCGGGCGCGGATTTCGAAACGCCAAAATTTCCCAATCTCCGCCCGAGCCCGCTGTCGCTTGCGATCCCTCACCCGCTGCGACTGATGCCGCGCCCGAGCCGGTCTCCCCTTCACTGGCGATCGCCTGCCCGAACATAATGGGCATACTGCCCGCCGACGACTGGCCGCCACCCCCCTCGCCGGCGCAGGCTGCCACCGCCCCCAATCACCCCGTTTTGCCCCAAAACGCCCCGTTTCTCCCCGTTTCTCTTGATCCGTACGCTCGTTGAGCCCAAAATCCAAATTAATTTTTATATCTATCTATTATTGATCGCGCCCGGGTGTACACCCTAAAGAGCGACCGTGTAGTTTTACCGCAAGCGCACGGTGTAGCGGCGAGCGGGTATCGAACACAGGGAGGACGTATGACAGTGCCTTCTCCGAACAACCTGGCTATGGGGACAGAAAAGTAGGAATTTGCCTTTTGTCGATGTTGTCACAATTGTCAAACAATGTAAAAAGATATAAAATCAAATAAAGACGCCTAGGGAATAGGGAATCCCCGCTACTCACCGCATCTCGTCATTGTGATTCATCGGTTTCACAATTGCTAAGGTAGAATGTCAGGTGGACTAGTTGCAACTGAATGTAAAACCTAGCTCACGCTCTCGCGCTGTTGCCGGTCTATAGCAAACCTAGGTTCGGGTCCAATCTCTTGCAAACCCTAGCCTAGGCAAGCTAGAATTAGGATCAACGTCATCGTTCAATCGCATCCTGAGCCCACTCTCGTGCCAACTCGGACTACGACCTAGATTGGGATAGTTCCTACTCGTCCAATCTCTTGCAAACGGGTATCGGTATAGAATTGCAACTGAGAATCCTAGCATCGGTCCAATCTCTTGCAAACAGATACTTCGGAAACTCAATTTCAACCCAATTCGGATTTCTAGGGTTTCCTATCGAATTGGGATCCAATCGCTTGCAAATCCCAATCGTTATGAACACCTAGCTATATGTCTTATATCAATCCCAAACTAACCCTAATAGCAATTCTAGCAATAGTTCTACCGATTCATCACAAATCGGAAATTGGGCTCGTAGGGTTCATCCCCACGCCCTAAGACGTTAAGACTACTCACAAATAATATCGCAAATGGAAGAACAATCAATTGAAATAGCAATAGAATTCATGGCAATATTCAAAATAGCAATAAAAATAGGATTTTTAATAGAGAGGGAGACAAACCAATGTAGCTTTCCAAGAATCCAACAAAATAACACTTTTCTCTCCTCTCCAATCACAAGAATTAAACTCTAAAAAGTCTAATCTAAAAAGGCTGCCAAAAGCAATAGAAAAGCTCTCTAAACTAGGTTAGAATCTGGGGTTAAATACCCCCCAATACTGCCCAAAAATTCGTGACCAAACTGCCCCTGCGTAGCTCCAAAATCGTGATTTCCGCTACAGGCAGCGCTGCTCACTCGGCCGAGTGACAAAAGTCGCTCGGCCGAGTGATAGACCCTGATGATTTCCAGTAAGTCTGGAGTCTTGGGGGTCTTCACTTCGGGGGTCACTCGACCGAGTGAGTTGTCGTCACTCGGCCGATGGGCTTTGTTCACTCGGGCGGACGGCAATTACCACTCGGCCGAGTGGGGCTTCTGATGCTCAGACTGACGAAATACAGTAAGTCGGGACTGTTTGATGGGCGTCGTCTGAGTGCCACTTGGGCGGACGGGATTTCGTCACTCGGCCGAGTCGACTTCTGATGCTCGGCCGAGTGCACGCTGATAGCGTGTCCGATCTGGCCGGCCGAGCGGGGTCTCGATGCTCGGCCGAGTGACTCCTTCACTTGGCCGAGTGAGATGCTAAAAATGCCCGATCTGAATGTTCTTGCCTCCTCGTCGCTCCTACGACGTTCTTTCTTCTTCCGCTCCTCTCCAATAGCAAAATACCCCTCGGAGAAGTCGTCGGTGACACTCCGGAGTGGGTGTATCTCGGAATCACTCCAAATCGCTCCAAATCTCCTGAAATACGACAAAAACAACAAATCGTGAAAAGTATCGCAATATTGTCGATAAATCGTGAAAAACATGATTTGAGCGATCTAAATGGCATGCAAACATGCGGGAAAAAGGTGTAAAATACGGAGTGATCAAAATCCCCCAAGCTTACCTCTTACTCGTCCTCGAGGAAGATAAGTAAAAGGCGAACCCGGTGGATTCAGAAAATGAAAACGATGGAAAAAATGGAAAATGAAAAAGGAAGAAGAAAGAAGAAAGTGAAGAGGGGAGCTGCTAGATCATTTTTCTCAGGACGTGGGTTTCGCTTACTCATATAGCATGCATCGAATGTAAAACACATGTCAAAGATTTTTATTTCGATATCATTGTATAATAATGCAAAATAGAGATAGAAAACCCAAGAATATTGATATAGCATGAAAAATGGAATAATTCTAAGATTAACATTGTCTGAATCATCTAAAGTGGTATACAATATCGCAGATCACACACTTTTCAATTGAATGCTTTCTATGAGTATAAGAATATCACGCAATAGAATAGAAAGAATAGAAAAGCGTGGATTTCATGAAATGAGTGCTAGGCATAGATTTCTGGATTTCGTGAAGCTAAAACAATCTCACCGAGTATAGAATATTACTTAGCCTAGGTTGTCATGCACCGTCAGGTAGTCACTCTCTCATACACCATTGGATTCTCTCCCCCAAGCTTATCTATAAGCGTGGTGGCATATATAAAACGATATTTACGTTCCCCATTTCTTTTGAAGCTCCAAATGCAAAAGAAAATGAAAATAAAAACAAAAGGAGGGAAGAAAGAGAGAGTATATGAGATGGGATCGTTTATTGAGATTCTTTTCTCTTTTCTTTTCTTTTTCTCAAATCTTTTTCTTTTCTTTTCTTTCTTTTCCCTTTTTTATAGCATATATACACAAATGATCCCAAATCAAAAGAGAGAGAAGGATATACAAGAATTTTTCTTTTTCTTTTTGGTTTTGGGAAATTTGGAGCTAGGAATTTAATAACGGGGGAAATGCCAAATATTAGAATCGCTAAAGGGAGATTCACCAATGATTTTAAAATGGAGAATTAATGTTCAAGATATGCGGAGAAAGAAATAAATGTATCTCTCAGTTCACTCTATGGGACGTGCATGACAACTTCAGCAGGGTAATCTAATCTACTCAGTTTCGATCACAAAAAAGCAAACTAATCCAGATTTATCATAGCTAACATCATTCAATCATCCTGAAGTGAAGTGTACAAGACATGCAAATAGAAGTGATATAGGAAAAGAAAACGGTACTCCAGATATAAGCATTCAATGCGTGAATCTTGGTGTGTTTTCTACGATAGCATACATATGAATATTCAGACTCAGCTAATAATAGAATTTCATCCATTTTCATACGGAAAAAGTGTGGGTTACTATCTCTAAATGCAAGGCAGATCATAGCATATGATATCGGAAATAAAAGCTAAGACATGACAAATATAGCATGCATATAGAGAAAGCTAACTCCACGTCATCATCATCACTGAAAAATCATCTCTAGCATGAGATGAAAGAAGTAAAGATAAAAAGGGAAAATAAAACTATTTACAATGCGGCACACAAGAAAAATAAGAAAAACGTGATGCATGGTAAAAAAGAAAAAGAAAAGAAAAAGTGATGAAAATGAGTGCAAATGCAAAAAATGGCGTGAAAAAACCAAAAATAAAGGTGGTAAATCGAAAAGCGTGAGAACTCACTCCCCCAAGCTAAAGTGCACAGTGTCCTCAATGTGCGAAGTGTGGCACACCGAAAGACGTGTAATGTGAGGGGTAGGTGAGGATGCATGCATGATGAAAAAGAAATAAAAATAACAAAATGAAAATATGATGCGGACATGATGCATGCAGATATAGGAGTGAATCAGATATAAGAGTGTCACACCAAAAAGTCTCTCCCGCTCTCCCAAAAATGATAAAGATAGATATGATCAAAATGTGGACCCAAAACAGTGAGGGGAGGGGGTGGGCAAAAATCATCAGGACCAAGCAGAGACGGGCAGCATGACGGCAAAAAAAGATCAATGGCATCAAGGGTGCCTAAGAGGGTGGTGCTACGCCGTCTCCGTCCTGAGGCGGAGGTGGAGGTGGTGGTGGCTGGGGAACAGTCTGCTGGGTGGGTGTGGGTATGGGTATGGAAGCAGGCTGGGTGTGTGTAGGAGTGGGGGTGGGTACCTGCTGGGTGGGTGTGGGTAGGGTCGGTACGCGAGGAAGCCGCTCGAGAATCTGAGTGAGGCAAAAGTGAATGCCCCGAAGTAGGTCGAAGCGGCTGGCCATAGCGGTGACGGTGGCAGACATGGTCCTGAGGTCACCTCTAAGGCCACTCACCGCCCCCTCAAGAGCACAAATGATCTGAAGTACAGTGTCGGGGGGAGGTGGTGCAGAGGGATGCACGTGTCTGTGCTGTGCAGGACGGGGCTGGCGGACTCGGGTGGTATAGTGGATGGGGTCAGCAGGCATGTGGAGGAAGGGTGTTGTGATCACAAGTGGGGGCCTAGCCTCAGTGTGAGGCTGGGGCGCAGGCTGGTGTGAGGTGGAAGCAGCAACAGCGGAAGTGTAAGGCAAAAATGGCGACGAGGCAGCAAGAGAGGTCAGTGACACAGACGTGGGAACAGACGTCACGAAACTCTCAGAAAGTACGGTTGCGGTGGAGGCAGAAGTGACAACCGTAGGTGGGCGAAATCCCAGCGGAGATCATACTGGCCATGGTCTCCACGACGGTAGCGAAAGAAGGCTCTCCGCTCTCAACAAAAGTAGGTGGGCGCTCGGGTAGTGCGGAGCAAAGGGGCTCGATGGACAGAGGGCCAGCTGTGGTGGGAGTGGTGGTGGGCTCAGCAAGTGTACTCCCGACACCGGCAGAAGTGTGGACAGTGGTGTCGAGAGCAGCAGAAATCTCAGGGACAGGCTGAGGGGCCACGGGGTCAACGGGTGCAGCGTGTGCAGCGTGGGCCTGCTCAGCCTGCTCAGCCTCCTTGGCATCAAGCACGTAGGCGGTGGGGATCAGGAGATCCATCGCCGGAAGCCAGACCACCTGTGCTGGTGCTATCTGTGTCCGAGCTGGGCTCGGAAGGACCATGTAGTCAGCACCGTAGGGACCGTGCAACCAAACCCAGTGTCGCTGGCCATGCGGACGAAGCATCTTCATCCGGGCCATGACGTCTATAGACAGTGAAGTGGGGCCCGGAGAACGACGCAAATCAGCCGGTAGGTCCTCGCCGGTCATCAGGGCGAGCAGGGTGATCAGACCACCGCAACATATCGGTGAGCGAGCACCCACCGATACGATGATGCGGTCCAAAAACCAGCTCGCGATATCAATCACGATGGCGGGGACCAACTCGTCACTCTCCCTAGCTAGAACTCTTGGGTGCGTCATCGCATAGAGCATATAAATCTCCGGCGTGGACATCGTCCCAGGCTCATACCTCGCCAAAAAAGTAGTCGCCATAAGGCGCTGAACTATGTGGAGGCAGGGGTGGACGATGGCCGAGGCCTTGGCCCTACTAGGGTCAAAGGCAGCTGGTAAACCCGTGATCCGGGCCCAGAAAGCGTGGGAATCGAAGGAAGGTGGGGGGATGTGAGTGGGGGCGTAACCACGGTCGGCCCCGGGGATATCAGGCCACGAAAAGAATGCTCTCATCATACCGAGAGTGACCGGCACTCTCGGTCCATAAACCTAAACGAGCATCCCTCGTCGGTCCGGGCTATAGAACTCAGCACCTCAAGTGTCAGACGGACGAAGGTGTCCGCCGACACTTGGAAAAAGTCTCGCCAACCCACGTTGTCATACAACGTGAGCATCCCCTCAAGTACCCCCAGGCGTCCTAGGTCTGCAAGGTGTGCGAACCTTGAGGGTACAATCGAGCGCTGGAAAATGCGCTCAAAAACGACGCGGTGTGCGTCGTCTCGAAACGTAATCCCCAGCGGCCCGACAAGTGGAGCCGGTGGTGGCAGTGGGTCGGCAGGGAGTGGCTGTGCAGGGTGAACGGGGACTGCAGGCTGTGGCTGTGCGGGGTGAACGGGGTCTGCAGGCTGTGGCTGTGCGGGGTGAGGTGGAGTAGGCGGAGGAGAGTCCTCCATCTCGTGGGAGGGGCCGGGCTCATCCGGCCGCTTCCGCTTGGTGGAAGCTCTCCTGGTGCGTGGCCGTGTCCAGGGCGGCATGTGGGCCCCGGGTGCTCACCAAAAAGCGAAATAAATGCGGCGTGCGAAAATAAGTGGAACGAGTATACCGTAACATGCCGTGAGAGCAAAATAGTGGATGCGTGCGAAGACGCCGCCTCCACGAAGCCAAAAACGCTCCCCGGAAGCTCCCCTAGGCTCCCCTAGGCTCCCCAATATTGCCTGCACATCAAACGAAGATATCAGCAAGTAATATTCAAAATACATGGGGGTTAGGGGTATAATGGATAGATAATGAAGTTAATTTGAATTAGGGGCTCGATTAGTGCACGGATTGTCAAAAAATACAAGAAAAATGGAGAAATGGGCGAAATAGGGCATACCGGAGCACGGCCGACGGCGAGGGAGTCACCGACGACTCGGGTAGAGGGGCGGCGGCGTCGGCCGGCGGTGGTCGGTCGAGCGCAGCTGCGGCGAGGGCGGTCGGGCGAGTGGCAGCGAGTCGGGGCGTAGGGAGCTGATCGGGCTCGGGCTCGGGCGAACGGATGTGAATTTGTCGCTTCAAATTCCGCGCCGACCCCGCAGCGCCTTTTATAGGAAAAGTTACGACTCGGCCGAGTGACTATGTCGCTCGGCCGAGTGAACATAACGGAAATATTTTTGAAAATTCCTCCCCGCTTATGACTCGGCCGAGTGGCTTTGCCACCCTCGGCCGAGTGGAAAAAGTCCATTCGGCCGAGTGGCACAAGCTACTCGGCAGTTCTCGCCCTAGGAGCGTATCAGTTTCACTCGGTCGAGTGAAGATATATACTCGGCCGAGTGGCAATTAAATTGAAATCAAGAAAAGAAACAGAGAGTTGGGTACAGCAGACTTCCCTCGTTTGTGCACCGCTCGGGTGGACGAACTTATGTACTCGGTCGAGTGGATATTATACTCGGCCGAGTGACCCCTGTTTTCTGCTGTTTGGCTCCGTTTGGGCTCTAATCTCTGTTTTTCTTCCTCCAGATGATTTCTTCCTCCTCCTAAGCATTGAGCGCATTCCTGGAGCGCTTTTTATCGCCTTGTTCATCCTCCTAATGATAGATATCCATTTCTCCTCTCCTGTCAAAGAAAAATAGGACCCGTTATCACGAATTTTTCAGGAAAACGACTCAAAACACTAATAAGTTCTAAAACAAAAATAAAGAAAAAAGTAAAAATAAAACGATAACCGTCGGGTTGCCTCCCGACAAGCGCTCGTTTAAGGTCTTGAGCTCGACCCCCTTGGATTTTCAATTTAATGCGGGATATTGGGTGCATATGAGATGCACCTGTCGAATTTATCGGGAAGAACGCTTGGATTTGGATGTTGTGGCGGTTTGTTCTTCCTCAGTGCTTCTTCGTCTAGGGTAGTGTTGGGGGGTGGCTCCCCCAAGCTAGTGCTTGCTCCGGGCCTTGGGTTCACCGGTGACACCGATTTCTGTATCGGCGGAGCTTCCTTCGGAGTCCTCATCTTTGAGAGCTTGCAGAGCTCTCGTATTCTTGCGACATCAGCGTCGCCTTCATCAATTGCTACGGAGAGATCGGGGGAGTGCTCCATCTTTTCTTCTTGGCGCAAATCCGGGCCTTCTCCGTAGTCATCCTCGAATAGTGCGCCGATGGAATGGGGGATCGCCTCCTCAATGACCTCGTCAAGGAGGTATGAAAGATCATCCGGCCGTCCCTTAAGCAGATATATTCTACTTATTTCTCCCATAGGGACTCCCTCGGAATAATGCTTGAGCCTTTGTCCATTTACTTTGAATGTGGCTCAGTCTTTGCTTTCCAACTCAAAAGCTCCTCCCGGTTGTATGTGCTTGATGGTGAAAGGTCCGGACCACCGTGACCTCAATTTACCAGGAAATAGTCGGAGCCGGGAGTTATATAGCAAGACCTTGTCTCCGACTTTGAAATCTGTAACAGTTATGCGTGAATCGTGGAGAATCTTGGTCCTTTCTTTGTAAATTCTCGAGCTCTCGTAGGAATCTCTTCTAATCTCATCAAGCTCGTTGATATCCAAGAGTCGCCTCACCGCCGCACTCTTATAATCGTAATTGAGGGCCTTGATGGCCCAATATGCACGGTGTTCCAACTCTACCGGTAAGTGACAAGCTTTCCCATAAACAAGTCGGAACGGTGTGGTGCCGATGAGAGTGCGAAAGGCTGTGCGATATGCCCATAGAGCATCGTTTAACTTCATTGACCAATCATTTCTAGATCGGTCTACGGTCTTCTCAAGAATTTGCTTTATCTCTCTATTCGAGACCTCCACTTGGCCGCTCGTTTGGGGGTGATATGCCATGCCAACTCTATGGTTTACCCCGTACTTCTTCAGCATGGCTTCGAACTTGTTTTCTATGAAATGGCTCCCCCCGTCGCTTATCAAGGTACGAGGCACCCTGAAGCATGGGAAGATATTCTGCTTGAAAAATGTAGAAACAACCCTTGCATCATTGGTAGGGGTAGCGATTGCTTCCACCCATTTGGAGATGTAGTCAACGGCCAATAGGATATACTTGTTACCGTTGCTTGACGGAAATGGTCCCATGAAGTCCACTCCCCAACAATCAAAAAGCTTAATTTCTTGGATGGGCCTCATTGGCATCTCATTACGTTTGGAAATATTCCCGGTCCATTGGCATCTATCACACCCCTTCACAAAGTCGTGGGTGTCTCTGAACATTGTCGGCCAGAAGAATCCGCTCTGCAAAATCTTAGCGGTTGTCTTAGAGGTGGCATGATGTCCCCCGCATGGCATACCATGGAAATGCAAAATGATAGATGTTGCCTCCTCCTTAGAAACACACCTCCGAATAACACTATCCTTGCATATCTTGAAGAGGTATGGATCTTCCCAAAAATAGCTACGGACCTCATGCAAAAATCTCCTCTTTTGTTGCGTGGGCATCCCATACGGTTTAATTCCACAAGACAAGTAATTGACGAAGTCTGCGTACCAAGGCACTTCCCCGGGCCTTATGGCGTATAGCCTCTCATCCACGAATGTGTCGTCGATAGGTAGACTCTCATCCTCCTTGTCGCGAATAAGCCTAGACAAATGATCCTCCACGACATTGTCCGTACCTTTCTTGTCTCTTATCTCCAAATCGAATTCTTACAACAAGAGTATTCACCTAATTAACCGAGGTTTGGCCTCCTTCTTGTTTAGAAGATATTTCAATGCCGCATGGTCGGTGTGGACAATCACCTTGGAACCAAGGAGGTAGGAGCGAAACTTCTCGATGGAATAGACTACCGCTAGAAGCTCTTTTTCGGTAGTTGTATAGTTTTTCTGCGCGTCATCCAATGTCTTGCTCGCATAGAATATTGCATGAAGCTTCTTGTCTTTCCTTTGTCCCAATACCGCTCCAATGGCTTGGTCGCTAGCATCACACATTAGCTCAAAGAGAAGGCTCCAATCCGGTGGTTGTATGATGGGTGCGGAAACCAGTGCTTCCTTCAAGGTATTGAAGGCTTGCAAGCATTCGCCTGAAAAAACAAAAGGAGTTTCTTTAGCAATCAAGGACGTAAGAGGTCGGGCAATCAAGGCAAAATCCTTGATAAAGCGGCGGTAAAACCCCGTATGACCAAGAAAGCCTCTAATGCCCTTAACATTAATAGGAGGAGGGAGTTTCTCGATTACCTCAATCTTTGCCTTATCCACCTCAATCCCTCTCGAGGAGACAAGGTGCCCAAGAACTATACCTTCCGTGACCATGAAGTGTCACTTCTCCCAGTTCAGAGTTAGATTATTTTGTTGGCGCCTTTTAAGAACTTTAGTGAGATTAGCCAAACAAGAATCAAACTTGCTCCCATAAACCGAGAAATCATCCATAAAGACTTCCATTATATTTTCAATGTAATCGGAAAAAATGGATGTCATACATCTATGAAAGGTTGTGGAAGCATTACAAAGACCGAAGGGCATCCAACGGTAGGCATAGGTACCGTAGGGACAAGTAAAAGTGGTCTTTTCTTGGTCATCTTCCTACAAAGGGATTTGGAAAACCCCCGAATACCCATCCAAATAACAAAAGTATTTGTGTTTAGCTAGGCGTTCAAGCATTTGATCAATGAAGGGCAATGGGTAATGGTACTTTCGGGTGGCGTTATTTAGTTTCCTATAATCAATGCACATTCGCCATCCCGTGACAGTGCGAGTAGAAATGGGTTCTCCTTTATCATTTTTTATAACGGTCATCCCCCCTTTCTTGGGGACGACGTGAACGGGGCTAACCCATCTACTATCAGAGATCGGATAGATAATTCCAGCATCAAGCAATTTTAGGATTTCCTTTTTCACTACCTCTTTCATATTCGGGTTCAATCGCCTTTGAGGCTCAATAGAAGAGGCTTCATTGTTTTCCAAGTGGATCATATGTGTGCATAGCCTAGGGCTTATTCCCTTAAGATCAGAGATTGTGTAACCAAGGACATCCTTGTGATCCCTAAGGACTTCTAATAATTTTTCAAGTTGGTCTTGGCCTAGGTGAGCATTTACAATCACCGGGAAGGTCAATTTACTACCCAAGAAAGCATACCTTAGATTCGACGGTAATTGTTTAAGCTCTACCTCAAAGGGTGTCGTACCCTTTGATTCGTCATCTTGTGTGAATTTGGCTTCTCCTTCAACATCTGAATTTAGTTCGCTCTCGAATGGGGGTTCAGATTCGCTTCCTAGTGAGGACGGTGCATCGGAATAGACGCTCTCCGATTCTGCGCCTGCATCGATAGGACCACCACCTTGCTCCGGTTCATTCCTGAGATCAAGAAATACGTCAGCAGATTCATAAATGCAAGAGTGAGGGTCATAGAGTGTATCTCCCTGAGTATCAGTTTGTTCGAAGTGTTCCTCGGGAGTGTAGTACTCTTCGACACATGTTCTATCGCCTTCAAAATATAGCTTGCCGTCCCTCACATCAACTCTGATATCGCCCCCAATAGTCCCATCCGGGGAGATTTGATCCATCACGAAGCTAGCAAACAGTTGTTTGACGGGGTCCTCGATATTAATGGCAAAAGCTCCGGTAGCGTATACCTCATCAATAAGTTCCTTGAGGAGCTCCGTAAAAGATTCATCATCTCCCTAGCCAGACTTAGTCATAGGCATTGCATCCCCCATTTCACCAGGTGATTCAAATCAAGCTCTGTCAAAATGCCGTTCCCCGGTAGCGACGCCAAAAACTTGATCGCGCCTGGGCGTACACCCTAAAGAGCGACCGTGTAGTTTTACCGCAAGCGCACGGTGTAGCGACGAGCGGGTATCGAACACAGGGAGGACGTATGACAGTGCCTTCTCCGAACAACCTGGCTAAGGGGACAGAAAAGTAGGAATTTGCCTTTCGGCGATGTTGTCACAATTGTCAAACAATGTAAAAAGATATAAAATCAAATAAAGACGCCTAGGGAATAGGGAATCCCCGCTACTCACCACATCTCGTCATTGTGATTCATCGGTTTCACAATTGCTAGGGGAGAATGTCAGGTGGACAAGTTGCAACTGAATGTAAAACCTAGCTCACGCTCTCGCGATGTTGCCGGTCTATAGCAAACCTAGGTTCGGGTCCAATCTCTTGCAAACCCTAGCCTAGGCAAGCTAGCATTAGGATCAACGTCATCGTTCAATCGCATCCCGAGCCCACTCTAGTGCAAACTCGGACTATAACCTAGATTGGGATAGTTCCTACCCGTCCAATCTCTTGCAAACGGGTATCGGTATAGAATTGCAACCGAGAATCCTAGCATCGGTCCAATCTCTTGCAAACCGATACTTCGGAAACTCAATTTCAACCCAATTCGGATTTCTAGGGTTTCCTATCGAATTGGGATCCAATCTTTTGCAAATCCCAATCGATATGAACACCTAGCTATCCGTCTTATATCAATCCCAAACTAACCCTAATAGCAATTCTAGCAATAGTTCTACCGATTCATCACAAATCGGAAATTGGTCTCGTAGGGTTCATCCCACGCCCTAAGACGTTAAGACTACTCACAAATCATATCGCAAATGGAAGAACAATCAATTGAAATAGCAATAGAATTCATGGCAATATTCAAAATAGCAATAAAAATAGGATTTTTAATAGAGAGGGAGACAAACCAATGTAGCTTTCCAAGAATCCAACAAAATAACACTTTTCTCTCCTCTCCAATCACAAGAATTAAACTCTAAAAAGTCTAATCTAAAAAGGCTGCCAAAAGCAATAGAAAAGCTCTCTAAACTAGGTTAGAATCTGGGGTTAAATACCCCCCAAAACTGCCCAAAAATTCGTGACCAAACTGCCCCTGCGTAGCTCCAAAATCGTGATTTCCGCTACAGGCAGCGCTGCTCACTCGGCCGAGTGACAAAAGTCGCTCGGCTGAGTGATAGACCCTGATGATTTTCAGTAAGTCTGGGGTCTTGGGGGTCTTCACTTCGGGGGTCACTCGGCCGAGTGAGTTGTCGTCACTCGGCCGATGGGCTTTGTTCACTCGGGCGGACGGCAATTACCACTGGCCGAGTGGGGCTTCTGATGCTCAGACTAACGAAAAACAGTAAGTCGGGACTTTTTGATGGACGTCGTCTGAGTGCCACTCGGGCGGACGGGATTTCGTCACTCGACCGAGTCGGCTTCTGATGCTCAGCCGAGTGCATGCTGATAGCGTGTCCGATCTGGCCGGCCGAGCGGGGTCTCGATGCTCGGCCGAGTGACTGCTTCACTCGGCCGAGTGAGATGCTAAAAATGCCCAATCTGAATGTTCTTGCCTCCTCGTCGCTCCTACGACGTTCTTTCTTCTTCCGCTCCTCTCCAATAGCAAAATACCCCTCGGGGAAGTCGTCGGTGACACTCCGGAGTGGGTGTATCTCGGAATCACTCCAAATCGCTCCAAATCTCCTGAAATACGACAAAAACAACAAATCGTGAAAAGTATCGCAATATTGTAGATAAATCGTGAAAAACATGTTTTGAGCGATCTAAATGGCATGCAAACATGCGGGAAAAAGGTGTAAAATACGGAGTGATCAATTATCCCCCATCTCCCCCATATATATTGAATATTATTTGCTGATTTGATCGTTTGATTTGCAGTCTAGCTTGGGGGATCTTTGGGGATCTTTTGGATGCGCATTGAGCTTCGCGGTGCAGGCGTCTCTTCGCACGCACTACTTATTGCTCTCACGGCATGTTCAGGTACACTCGTTCCATCATTTAGCACGTCGCTGCATTTATTTGGTTGGGACACGTCTCGCGGCACACATGCCACCGCGCACTAGGCCACGTACACGGGGAGCCTCTTCGAAGCGAAAGAGGACCGATGATCCCGGTCCCTCTCATGCTAGGGAGGACTCTCCTCCACCTAGCCCGCCCCCGCTACCACCACCTACACAGCCGATCCCTGCTGATCCTGTCCCTCCACCCGCTCCCGCCGTCGGGCCGATGGGGATTATGTTTCGAAATGACGCACATCGCGCCAAATTCGAGCGTATCCTCCATCGCTCGATAGTACCCTCTAGGTCCATACACTTAGCTGACCTTAACCGCCTAGGGGTACTCGAGGGGCTTCTCACGTTGTACGACAACGTGGGATGACGTGATTTTTTGTCGGTGTCGGCGCATACTTACATACGTCCGACACTAGAGGTCCTGAGATCTATTGACCCGACCCCTGGAGGATGCACATTCCGCTTGATGGATCAAGAGTGTGAGATCACTCTCGACATGCTTAGAGCATTCTTCCAGTGGCCCGTTGTCCCTGTCCCTGACCGCGCCTACGCTCCCATGCACATCCCACCCCCGTCGTTCAACACCTCCACCTTCTGGACACGGATCACGGGATCCCCACTTGCCTTTGACCCTAGTAGGGCCAAGGCCTCAGCTATCCTGCATCCCTGCCTCCGCATTGCACAGCGCCTCATGGTGAGTACTTTCCTAACAAGGTACAAGCCCGGGACCATGTCTACGCCAGAGCTCTACATGCTCTACGCGATGACTCGCCCTAGGGTTCTAGACAGGGGTAGCAACAACCTGGTCCCCGCCGTCGAGATCGACATTGCTAGTTGGTTTTTAGACCGCATCATCATTTCGGTGAGCGCTCGCTCACCTATTTGTTGCGGCGGTCTGATCACACTTCTGGCCCTTATGAACGGCGTGGACCTACCTGACGACTTGCATCGAGCTCCGGGCCCCACCGCACTTTCGATAGATGTTATGGCCCGGATGAAGATGCTTCGTCCCCACGGTCGCCAGCACTGGGTGTGGTTGCACTGTCCCTTCAGCGTTGACTACATGGTTCTTCCGAGCCCCGCTCGGACACACATTGGACCGGCTCACAGGGACTGGATTCCAGTGATGGATCTTCTTATCCCCACCACCTACATGCTTGAGCATGAGGATGCTGAGCAGGCACCCCCTGCACCCCCTGTCGACCCCATGATCTCTCAGCCTGCACCTGCACGGTCTGCACCTCCCGACACTTCTGTCCACACGCCTGTCAGTGTCGGGAGCACCTTAGCCGCCGCCGCCACCACCACCACTGAGCCTATGTCCGTTGAGCCTGTCACCTGAGTCCCGAGCGTCCACCCACCATTCTTGAGAGTGACGAGTCTTCCTTTTCTGCTACCGTGGAGACCCTCTCCCGATTGCTGTCCATGACTCCTGGGGAGTCCACTTTTGTGCCCTACACTGCCTCCCTAGTCGTTGACCTTACGGTCTCCACCGCCCCTGTCTTTATCGAGAGCGTCGTGACTTCTATCCCCACTTCTGTGTCACTGACCTCTCCTGCTGCCTCGTCGCCCATTTTGACTTCCACCTCTGCTGCTGCTGCTTTTGCTTCGACCCAGCCTGCGTCCCAGCCTCACACCAAGGCTGGGCATCACGTAGTGAGCACAGCACCCATTCCACACTTTCCTGCTGGCCCCATCCTATACACTGCCTGGCAGAGACAGCCCCGCACCTCACCTGTTAGACCTGTACGTCCCTCCGCTCCACCACCCCCTGACACGCTAGTTCAGAGCATTCGTGTTCTTGAGGGGGCTGTTAGTGGACTTCGAGGAGACTTTAGGGCTCTCTTCGCAACAGTAGGTTCCTTGCAGACCCGCGTCGCCATCCTACCCGATATTCAGGCCTGCCTGAATCAGATTCTGGCGTGTCTGCCCCCACTACCCCCACCCACCCAGCAGATACCACACCCACCACCTCCACCACCACCTCCGCCACAGGACGGTGCGGGTGCAGCGCCCCACCAGCTTAGGCACACTCTTGATGCCACTGATATTTTTTTCGTTTTGCTGCCCGTTTATTCCTGGGCCTGGTGATTATTTTTTGCCCCCTTTTCCACGTATTACTTTGGTGCCTTCCTGATCATATCTTTTTATACCTTTTTGGGAGTGAGAGAGAGACTTTTTGGGGACACTTATATCTACACCATACTGATCTTCGCATGCATCACATTCATTCATATCCCATTTTCTTTGTCTTTTTCTTTCTTTTTCATCATGCATGCATCCTCACCCACCCCACCCACTTCACGTCTCTCGGTGTGCCATACTTCGCACATTGAGGACAATGTGCACTTCAGCTTGGGTGAGTGAGTTCTCACATTTTTTATTTTTGCCACCCTTTATTTTTGATTTCTCACACTTTCTTTCCACTTTTGCACTTATTTTCACCACTTTTTCATTTTTTTTATCATGCATCACGTTTTCTTTTCCTTTTTGAGTATGCTGCATTGTATATATAGTTCTATTTTCTTTTACCTTTGTTCCTTTCATCTTTTGCTAGAGATGATTTTTCTGTGATGATGACGACGTGGTGTTAGCTTAGCTCTATGTGCATGCTATTTTGTCATGTCATAGCTTTTGTTTCAGATATCATATGCTATGTTCTTCTTTGCATTTTGAAATAGTAACCCACTCTTTTTCTGTATGAATATGGATGAAATTCTGTTATTAGCTGATGTCTGATGATTCATATGTATGCTTATCATAGAAAACACACCAAGCTTCACGCATTGATTGCTTATATATGGAGTACTGCTTCCTTTCTCATATCACTTCTTATTGCATGAATTGTACGCTTCACCTTCAGGTTGATTGAATGTTTGCTAGGATGATATATCAGGACTAGTTTACTTTTTGTGATTAAACTGAGTAGATTATATTACTCTGCTGAAAGTTGTCATGCACGTCCTATAAAGTGAACCGAGTGATACATTGATTTCTTTCAACACATATCTTGAGCATTATTTCTCTACTTAAAATTCATTGGTGAATCCCCCTAGCAAGTCTATTATCGGCATTTCCCCCGCTATTAATTTTCATGCTCCAAATCCCCAAAATCAAAAAGAAAAAAATATATACATGTATATCCTTCTCTCTTTTGATTTGGGATCGCTTATGTATATATGTTTATTCAAAAAAAGAGAGAAAAATTGAAAAAAAAAGAAAAGAAAAGAGAAAAGAAGTTTATAACGATCATCTCATACTCTTTCTCTCTTTCTTCCCTCTTTTGTTTTATGTTTGCTTATTTTGGAGCTTCAAAAGAAATGGGGAATGTACATATTGATTTGTTTATGCCACCACGCTTATGGATAAGCTTGGGGGAGAGGATCCAATGATGTGTGAGAGAGTGACTACTTGACGGTGCATGACAACCTAGGCTAAGTAATTTTCTATACTCGGTGAGATTGCTAAAGTTTCGTGAAATCCAGAAATTGACACTTAGCATTCATTTCATCAAAACCATGCTTTTCTATTCTTACTATTCCATATCGTGTGATATCTCTTATACTCCTTATAGAGAGCATTCAATTGAAAAGTGTGTGATCTATGGTTATGCATACCACTTTAGATGCTTCAGACGATGTTAATCCTAGAATGATTCCATATTTCATGCTATATTGATATTTTGGGGTTTTCTATTTCGAATGCATCAATTATACTGAGATATCGAAATAAAATTCTTTGACGTGTGTTCTATATTCGATGTATGCTATATGAGTAAGCAAAACCCACGTCCTGATAAAAATGATCTAGCACCCCCCTTCTTCGCTTTCTATTCTATTTTTGTTTTTATTTTTATTTTTATTTCTTTTATTTTTCCCTCTTTTCCATCATTTTGCCCGTCGGGCTCGCTTTTTACTCATCTTCCTCGAGGACGAGTAAGAGATAAGCTTGGGGGATTTTGATCACTCCGTATTTTACACCCTTTTTTGCATGTTAGCATGCCACTTTGATCGCTCATATCGCGTTTTTTCACGATTATTCGACAATATTGCGATGTTTTTCATGATTTCTTGTTATTATCGTATTTCAGGAGATATGGAGAGATTCGGAGTGATTTTGAGATCAAGAGGATTTGCACCCACTCCTGAGTGTCACCCAAGGCTCTTTTGAGGGCTATTCGGCGATGGAAGACAAGTGGGAGAAGAAGGAATGTCGTATGAGCGATGAGGAAGCAAAAAGATGAAGATTGGGCATCTGCAGCATATCACTCGGCCGATTGAACCACCTACTCGGCCGACCAGACCGGACACGCACCAACAAAAGGAAATAGGCGTGCACTCAGCCGAGTGACGATAGTCCACTCGGTCGAGCATGGAAATCCCCTCGCCCGAGTGGCATGGGAAATTCCACTTCAAAGAGGCCGACTTACTGTAAATGTATAGGCTTTTAACGGTTCCGACTCGGCCGAGTAAGAAATGCCCCTCGGCCGAGTGAGTAAATCCACTCGGCCGAGTCACTCCCGAAGAAAGACCCCCAAAAAGTCCCAACTTACTGTAATTTTACAGGGTTTGTCACTCGGCCGAGTGAGCCGCCCCGCCTGCTGCGAAACTGCGATTTCTGGGCTGCGCATGGGCATTTTTGTCACGATTTTTTTGGCGATTTTGAGGGGTATTTAAACCCAGTTTTTGCCCTAGTTTAGAAGAACTTTTGGATACTTTTTGCAGCCTTTTTAGAGAGCTTTTTAGATAATTAGATTTAGGCTTTTTGAGAGATTAGAAAGGGCACTTTTGTTGGATGCTATTGGATTCTCATTGGTTTGTCTCTTTTATCATCAAAAACTCTATTTTTGTTGATAATTTCTCTATTGTAATGAATTGTGTTGGTTTTGTTATTGATTTTCTCATGAATTGCATGCTGATTAGTGAGTAGTTTTGTTGTCTTAGGGCATAGGGATGAACCATATGAACCCTATTTCTGAATTGTGATGAATTGGTGAAATTAATGCTAGAATTGATTAGGGTTAGGTTGGGATTGATAAATTACGGGTAGCTAGGGATTCATATCGATTGGGATTTGCAAGAGATTGGGTCCCAATTGATAGGAAGCCCTAGAAATTCGATTTAGATTTACGATTGGACTTTTCTAGAATTGGTTTGCAAGAGATTGGGCCAAAGCTAGGGTTTTCAATCGTAATTCTATACCAATACTTGTTTGCAAGAGATTGGATGGGTAGGAACTATCTCAACCTAGGTCGTAGCTCGAGTTTGCACGAGAGTGGGCTCGAGATACGATTGAACGATGATGTCAATCATAATGCTAGCGGCTTAGGCTAGGGTTTGCAAGAGATTGGGCCCTATCCTAGGTTCGCTATAGACCGGCAATAGCACGAGAGCGTGAGCTTGGTTCTATATCTAGTTGCGACTAGTTCACCTAAAATTCAAGTCTAGCAATGATGTAACCTACGAATCACAACGATGAGATACGGTCCGTAGCGGGGATTCCCTATCCATAGGCGTTTTATTTCATTGATATTTCTATCGACATTCGAACGATTGCGACAATTTTACCCAAAATTATTCTCGACCATTTTGATAGCTAGGTGATTAGAAGAAGACATTGTCATTGTTCCTCCTTGAGTTCGATACCCGCTCGCCACTACGTCGTGCGCTT
This sequence comes from Scilla litardierei, assembly GCA_030789695.1. Taxonomy (NCBI): domain Eukaryota; kingdom Viridiplantae; phylum Streptophyta; class Magnoliopsida; order Asparagales; family Asparagaceae; genus Scilla; species Scilla litardierei. The sequence continues at coordinate 76,303,851 of CM061132.1, read as the reverse complement.
GCGGTTACGGTAAGACTACAATCGTTCTCCGGGTGTATATCCGGGGCGCGACCACGTACGCGTACGCTGCGACTATATTTCGTATTTAACGCCGTATTTCGACCGTATTTCCCCTTTTAAAATAGTATTCTACATTCAAAAATTCACAGTAATTAGCACAGATCTCAGAAAAATACAAAGAAATAGTCCTTGGAATCGTGAGATCGAGAACAAGCCATGAAAAATATAAAAAGATAGAAATACTCAATAAAATTCAAACTTTGTGCACAAATCAAGTGATATCTCTAATAAATGATGGTATACATTATACGAACGCATTAGAGACCAATTAAACATCATTTACACACAAAATATTGCTAGATGAGGGGTTAAATAAGCAATATTCAACCCGAATCATCAGCTCGGTCTTCTCCTTCGCGGTAGCCTCCTCGAGCTCTGCAACTTTGGCCTGAAGTTCGGCCTTCTCCACCTGTCTTGCCTCTGCCCACCTCTCAAAGTTGAAGACTTTGGCCCAAAGCTCGATAGTCTACTTCTTGAAAGCCACGAGCACCTCTTCGAGCCAGGCCCACTCTGTTCGCCACTGAAGCTCGTAGACATATGGATGGTCGACAGCGATGAAAGGCTATCCTTAGCCTCGTCGCCTCCCACTCGACCACCGCTTTGTCAGCGAGGGTCTTCCCCAAGGCCTCCTCTGCCTCCTTCGCATGTGCTTCGAAGCTGAGGGCTCTGCGCTCCACGTCTGCCACCCGTCAACCCCTGTCGATTAAGTTGACGGCCTGGCGGTGCAACGTGGCCCCGAGAACGGACATCTGCAAATGGAACAAAGGTCCGTCAAGAGCGTCGACCAAGTTCGATACCAAAAGAACAGAGGCTCGGGTAACATACCTGATATCCACTCCCCACAAAGAAATTGGCCATCCGCTTGAGGTCCAGCTTCTGCAGGAACTCCAAGTCCTTGGGAAGGATCGAGTTCTCTACCACCTTGGCCTTCGTCCCAAAGTCCGTCAGGGCCGACTCCTCCTTGCCGACGGCGAGGGGGGCTGGTGAAGCTCACCTTGGATCGACCCCGAAGATCGAGTCGAAAGCCGATTGAGCATGAGTGCTCGATCGAACTCCCTAGGATTTGGGCCGACCAGAGAGGGTGGGTGACACGATGTCCCCCCACAGCCACCGGTCCACAAGGGGAGTTGGCAAGACCTCTGCCGCCTCTGGAGTCTCGAGGGGAGCAACCCCCTTGCATTTCCCCATGGGATCTTCCTCGTCCATGTGCCTCCTCTTCGAAGACCCCTCCTCCTCATGAGAGGACTTCTCCCTCTTCTGATCGACTCCCCCAGTCGGCCGGATGATGTCAACAGAGTCGGCGTCGACCACCACTGGCACCGCCTTGATCACAACGGAAGCGATGAGAACAGGGGGCTGCATAGGGGCCCGACTAGAGGTCTTCCTCGAAGAGGCTCGAGAAGGAGGCCTGGACACCTGCTTGGACTCTCCTCCTTTGGAGGAAGAGCTCTGGTGGACGGGGAGGGGGGACCGAGAATCCGACCCCTTGACATGAGCGCCCGATCGATCATTTCGAGCACCCGACCTCTCGAACAAATTTTTCTTCTTCATCTGATCCCTCCAGACTCGGTCCAGGCTGGACTCGCCACTGCGTTGATTGTCGTTGGTCATATCTGTAGACAACGAAGATAATTACCGTGAGTGGCGAAGATAAGGATATCGATTCGGGATACCTTACCCGGGCACCATAGGAGGATCTTTATCGTGTGGTTATCCAGCAAGTAATGAATTGACCTATCTTGACCCGGCCGGTTCAATAGAGTCTTCACTACCTCGGTCTCGCTCGAAGACAACCCAACTCGGACTTGCTCCTAGGACAGATGAGACTCCCTAGCAAGATCGGGGTTCAGAGAACCCCAGTCATTAAGCAACGTCCCAAGTCAGGTAGAGCGACAAACACGAAGGTGTCCGTCCACCCAAGGTTGGAAGCTAGGAGGTCGTATATGTGCCTCTTGAGCAACTATGTGATACCACACTCGGCGAGGGTCGGCTGTGATCCTAAAGAAGTACCCGAACAATCAGAGGGTCGGACAAACTTCATAAAACTCAACAACTCGATGAAGCCAACTAAGGGAGGGAAGGAGTAAGGAGCAAGTCTACAGAGAGAAAGCTCCGAGAGCATAGGATCTCGACAATGAAGGGTTCAAGAGGGAATCGAAGTCATAAGTGGAAAGACTTAAGATACACCCAAACCTCCTTCTTCTGCAGGAAACACACTCTCTCGTCCAGATCAGGCACCCTAACCCTGAAGGGTTCACAGAACAACTTTGCCAACCCTCAACGGTTATGTGGAGGGAGAACCTAGGGGCCATGTCTAAGGTAACTCCAGGAACCTTTGACTTCTAATACCTTCGACGAATAGGAATGTCAGGCTCAACCCAGATTCCTTTCCCCTTTCCAGGAACTTCCACATGGCGAGGGGGTCGAAGGTGTTCCGCCAGTTCCTCAGGGGTCGGCACCTTAAACACCATCGAAGCAAACATGCGTGACCAACCTACAAGAGAGACAAGATCGAAGAAAGGAGATACCTTGGGAAAGAACAAGCGATCTCCGATAGAAGCGACGATGGAAGCAAGCAGGCGAAGCAAGGAAGAAGACAAAGCTGTAAAATTTTAACCTCTCTCTTCGACATTTCTCTTATATGTTAAGAAACCCAACCGCCTAGCCCCCGATGCACACCACGTGTCCAAAGCCAGCCACCAAAAACGGCGAAGATCGCTCCAAAGGCGAAAGGGTTTTGGCGACACATAACAAATCAGATATTTTGAAATCTATGCATATTTATGAAGACTACACATCATTTGGTCCCAGTCAGCACGACTCCTGAGTCATAAATGATGGAGGCCATTGTTAATTGCAAGGATGCGAACCCGGTTTGGGTATCCACATACCCAGCCCGTTTACCATCCGTGACCCGTTACCGCCGCACTCTAACCGGGCAATGACTGAGTCGGGCGAACGTATCTAACAACCATTGGACCGGCTTCGACATTTAAGTAAGAGTTGATGATGCCGAGTAAATGGGCAGCCGTTAGCTCGAATCCCGGAGAAGATTGTGCCCTAATCAATGAGGGGCGGTTACCCATCATCAAGTAAGAGCTACCAATAAAGAGGCCGAGAAACGAAGGTGATGGGGGATCCATCTTCATGGTACGAGATCTAAGACATTGAACTGTATCTTCTCATTTTACCACTTCATATTCGAGCTTGCGTCGTTAGTCTAGGGACGAAGCTCCATGGGTCGATCTCAGCTACACCAAGCTCCCTCTCTTTCGTAAGTTCCCTACTAACTTAAGCATCGAAGGGGATTTGGGCCGGAACCCAGATCCGACCCCCCTAATGACCCCTTGTGGTGCAGATCGATGATCGCTATCAAGCAGCGGAGGGGATTTGGGTCGGAACCCAGATCCGACCCTCCTAACGACCCCCTGTGGTGCCCTTTAACCTCGATCGACGCAACGGTCATTCGAGGGTCGATCGAAGGTCGTGTCACCCTCAGATACAATCATCCGATCATAGTTCTTCCAACCATGGGTCCTAGCTCAACGGCTGACATGGCTCCAGCTTAGCACTCAGAGTCCCCGTCAGCTTGACAACTGTGCCGGTCAATTTTGGCATTAACAATGTATACATGAAGTCAAATTTCATACCACATGCAAACTAAAGAGTATTAAAAATTACAAATTGCACTTGCATGTAGACATTCATAGAATAAGCACTTCAAATTCAATAAGAATTATAACATAGACTTCAACACCTTCGTGTAAGTGTGATGATTAAACATTGAAGCACATAAGGAGAAACTTTTAAGAAATTCAACCAAAACTAATCCACATTTTCCAATAAACATGAAATCATCTAGGATTATTTTCCCCATCTCATAAAAATGAGTTCAAGATACCACACCCAAAAACATAACCTATAAGGACTCTTAGACGTCGGAGTGGCATTGCTTGACGAGTATAACACCTACGGTAAAGATTACCCGTAAAGCATATGTTGGATACTCATGGTACTGTACTTGCCAAGGATTCTATCCATTTTTATACGGAGCTATTTTCATGCTTTTTCAATTTTTTTCATATTCAATTCTTTTGTGCTCAATTTTTATTCATGGCAAGACACGTCATATCCCTTAGATTTTCAGTTATTTTTCATCCTACATTCACTTTCCAATATTTCATAAAAGATGTCTCCAAATGTACAACAATATTTAATATTCGTGGAAGTGAAAGTGTAGGTATAGAAATCAAATTATTCTAATCATTGAATATGTCATGGCTATTTAGAAAATCAAACATGTGCATGTAGTCATAACAATAATACATCAATATCTACATGGATATGATTATAATCCATTAATATCACTGAAATGAATCGAAAGAAAAGATATACGTTAAGCACCATTTTTTTTCTTTTTGATTTTTTCAATTTCTTTGTTGACTTTTCTTTATAAAGAACTAAACAAGCTAGAAAGCAAACAAACTAGCACACAAATGAAAATAAATCAAGCACACAAAAACAAATGAAAGCACACCAAAAATGCTATGAATGTATTCATTAAGTTCAAGGAAGAAAAACATACCTTCGCATTGTCATTTGGCTAATGAACTAAAAGAAATGCGACATCCAATTCATAGTTCCTCGCCACCTCCCTCTTACCTACACGGAAGATGTTATGAGTGACCTTGAAATCCAACAAGGTTCACTCACGTTAGTCATCAAATTTTTAGAAACCCATATTTGCTTGAACTTAATGTTCTTGTTCCTATATTTGCAATAATAAGATGTATGACCAACGCAACTATAAGTAAAGCACTTTGCATGAAGATTTCCAAATTTTGTTGTTTCAATGTGAACTTTTCTATATTTTGACTTTTCAATAGTTTTAGAAACATATCCAAGCCCACATCTATTATTGCGATAAAGTTGATTTTCAAGAATGATATCCAACGATTATTTTTCAATTAGAAAATTTCTTTATAGACAATTCTTGGTTCGTGACTTTAGATTTCAAATGAGCATTTTCGTTCACAAGCAAAGTGCATTTATTAATGAAAGCCTTCATGTTTTCCTCTTCATTCTTTTTCATGTTTTCGACTTTCTTTTCAAAATCAATTATCTTTTCTTTAAGCTCGTTAATTAGCATGCATATCTTTTCAATAAGCACTTTATTTTCATTTTCAAGCTTAGTCAATTTTTCTTTATACATGCTAATATCATTTAACAAAGTAGCACAAGAAAGACAATCAATTTTTTCGTGCGAGCTAGCTTTCTCCTTTTCAGCAGATTAATGGTAGAATTATATGCAACAAGTTTTTCTTTACGATTATCAATTTCTTTAGACTTGTCATAATTTTCTTGTTGCAATTCAAAGTGACCATCCCTATAGTCATCTACGGTAGATTCTAGCTCATCTATTTTATCTTGCATGCATTTAAAAATATTCAAAAGTTCAGCATTTGAGCAAGAGTTTACCTCATCGTGCTTTCCCATCAAGCAAAGGGAGGAGTGGGCTTCATTCTCCTCATTCTCATCTTCACTATCCACGTCCCACGTTTGCACCACAGCTTTTCCTTTCTTCTCTGCGACATTAGCCGTTTCTTGTCGGCAATTTCTCATCAAGTGTCCCTTCTTCTTGCATTTAAAATATTCCGATTTATTAGTAGATTTCTACTCAGAGGAATTCTATCAGAATTAGGATTATTAGAACAAATAAACCTTTTTGCCATCTCAGATCTTCCTTGGTAAGTCTTGATGTATCTTCTGAAGTTTCTGACCATTAGTGCTTGCAACTCATCAAGATCGTCGTCGTTAGTTTGAAGAGTTAATGGTGTGGGAGCATTGACCTCTGGTTTCTCTCTAGCTTCGATGCTCTGCAGCTCAAGCTCGTGCAACATTAAGTTTCCTATCAAGTAATCCACTCTCATTATTGATAGATCTTTAGTTTCTTGAAAGGCGGTAACTTTAGGCCGAAACGAGCTTGGCAGCGCGCTTAAGATCTTTCTCACTTGCTCAAGACTAGAGAATGGCTTACCGATGGATCTGGATTTGTAGACGATGTCTGTGAACCTTGCAAACATCTCTTTAATTGATTCTGATGGAAACATGAGGAAGTTCTCATATTCAGTACTCAGCAACGCAAGTCTGGATCCCTTCACTTGCGATGTTCCCTCATGCGTCACCTCCAGCTTTTACCATATTTCATGCACAGTAAACATTCTGAGATACGATTAAATTCAGCTGTATCAAAAGAGCAAATAAGTGCATTAATAGCTCTACCATTCAATGAATAAAGTTTCTTATCAGCAACATCCCACTTATCTTTAGGCTTATAATTTCAGTGTCTTCAATTTTAGTAGTAGGGATTTTATAACCATTTTCAACAATATCCCACATATCATAATCTACAAACACTAAATAAATTTTCATCATATCCTTCCAATATGCAAAGTCTATTCCATTAAACTTAGGGGGACGTGCTATAGATTGACCTTCAGTAAATGCAGAATCAGATATATTCATAGTCATCTAGAATAGATCGTCTAAACTGGCTTTGATACCACTTGTTGGATCTGAATCTAAGCCTATGTGAGGGGTGAATATGCTAATAAAAATTTTCCTGCAACCCACTAGAAATCACAGGCAGTTATTCAGCACATACGCAGATATGCAGGGGAAAAAACAATCACAGAGTACGTAGTAGATTTACCTTGGTTCGGTCGTCCCCACGACCTACTCCAGCCCCGAAAGCAAATACTAGATTAATATATTACCACGTACAACTACAATGAGCTAGAGCCCCAACTCAACTCTCACCTAGTTCGTACACACTCCCGCGTGCTCAACACTATCAACCTAGTCAGATGCTCACACTCTTGACGAGTCCCAACTCTTTAACTCCCCAAAACATCACAAAAATGGTAAAGTTTTCCCTACAAAGATGCCACTACTACACAAATATAATAATAAAGAGCTTAGAGAATCTCAGTTTGTGTAGCAGTAGTCGTCTCTGTCAAACAGCTCAGGTCAAATCGTATCTGATAGGATGTAGTCACCAACGTCACATCATCCTCCTTGGAACTTCTGGCCTAGATGTCTTGGCTCCTTAAAAGTTGCGGCCCAGGTGACTTTGCTCCCTCCTTGTGTAGCGGCCTTGGATGGATACCCCGTAAAGAAGCTTGCGCAATGTGTGATGAAGACTCTCCTCTAGCAACTTACGGCCTTGGCTAGTATTTCCCCTTTGATGTTGCGCAATAGAGGAGAGGGTGGCTTGCAAACTTGCGGCCTATGGCATGGGCTTTGGCTATGGAGTTGTGCAAGGGAGCTTTAGTAATGGGATCTTGGAGCTTTGGCCTTGGAGATGGTAGGCAATGGAGAGTTATGCAAGGAGATGAAGAGATGCTCTTGAAGATGATGCTTGCGGCCAAGGGATGGGCAATGGAGCTTTGAGGCTTGAGGTTTTTTGGGAGAGAGGAGATGAAGCTTTAACCTTTGTAGATGCTTGCACAATATGTGTGGAGTTTGAGCATGAAACTTTCGCAATGTGTATGGACTTTTAGCATGAAACTTGTGCACCCTAGGGGAGGTAGATGGTGGCCGAAATTTTCCTCTTTGGTTGCTTGCCATCTCTCTCAAAATCTCTCTCTTTGAATATGGGTTTATATATGAGAGGATGTGATATGATAGAATCAATTAGAATCCCATAATTGATGGAGATTGGAAGGACTCCTAACTTGATTATGATTTGAATGAATCACCATGGATATGGAGTTTGAATATGGATGGGTATTGAATTTGAGTAGCTATAGGATTCCAAATAAGATCTCATTTAATTATCATTGATTTGCACGAGATTCTCCATATCTCTCCATCTTTGACCAAGTATTCAAATTGCATGGCTTTAGGATTAGATTCATGCACCAATTGATTTGAATCAATTCAAATATAGATTTGAATTGATTTCCTCCTTATCTTCCCATATTTGACTTAGTCCCATATTTGAAGCCATTATCTCCATCTTTGACTTAGTCCACTTGGCTAATGCATGGCACATTCTCCATCACTTTTAATTAGTCTCCCTTTGAGTATTTACGAGAGTACCATTCATGAAAACACTTAGCACACACAATAAATCATTCACACACGTTTGTTATCATCAAACACGAAATCATCGATTGTTTTATCCAACTACATGTTGTATCCAACAACGATCCCTTGGAAGGATGGAGTTCTGCACCAAACGAACGGCTACGTCGCAGTCCATAAAGATCGATTCGCCAGAGAGTATCTCGAGGAAGGGCTCGAGCATCGACAACATCCGATCCGGATCGACGGGAGTTCGTTCAGCTTGGTGACGTCCTCCACGTTTGCATGTCAGATGTGTGCAATAAATAATGAGGGGCGTGAGATTTAAATATTTATAACAGCAAGCGCACTGTGTTGTAGTGTGGCTTAGGGGTCGAACTCAGGGAGGCGTGGTTGTGCTTGTGTCAAGAAGGATCGGATTCACCCCATGGGCGAGCTAGCCCGAATCGGATGATGGGTTGTCACAGAAAATAGAATACAAGGGATAAACAATATAAAGGAAAAACCCGGGACTTCGGTTTCCACCCTATCGTGCGATTCTCACCGATACGGCCTACGGGTAGGATATCGATCGGAATTAGGGTCTAATGGTGAGACGTTGCCTCTAAGAGTGGTACCAGCGGCCCATGGGCCCGATATTCCGGTCGGTGCCCAGGATGATATGCCGGACTTCCCGGGTTTAGTCAGTGGGCATTCCCATGTCCATTAACACTGACCGACTCCGAGAGCACTAAGCTCACACCGATAACTCCCAACATCTCATCCTGCCGCTCCCGCGCACTAGGATTCGACGTCTACGCTAAGGGCGTGAGCTATGGCTAGGGAGTCAACCGCCAAGTTTATTCCCCCTTGGCCCAACGGTCAAAGGCGGTCTTTTTCCCGCCGATGACAATAAAACACCACGCGTAACCGGTAGATTCCTAATCCCTATCGATTTCTTAGTCCTATGGATGCATCGGGGAGAACCCACGAAGGGGTTTCCACCAAAATCCCAAATTAGGGAACTACTCACACATATTTACTAAAAAGCAATCTAAATCAAAATCGACCGTTAAAAACATGATCAAGCGATTGAAAAGCAGTAAGAGCAATGCAAATAATACTATATTAAAGTTTGGTAAAGATCAGACAACTTACAAATATCTAGAAAATTACAGCTGTCAAGAGAGAGAAAAAATAGCAAAAAATAACAACTCCCGTTTCTGGAAAACATTAGGGTCATATATATAGATAACGATATCACTAGATCGGTTGAAAAGTCAACCGATCGGGTGATCTGCTTCGTTCTTTGGCAGCTCAGCATGGGACTTCACCCGGTCATACGGCACGATCGGTTGAGGGTTGAAGCTGACCGGTTGGATCCTCGCGCCGTCGGGTGAACCGGTCGGTTGAGCTCTCCGTGTCTTGGCTTCGAAGAATTGGCTACAGATGAACCGATCGGGTGAAGGTCACCCGATCGGTTGGCATTCATCATCAAATTCCAGAGAGTTGGGACGTGTGAACCGGTCTCTGAACCGACCAGTTGACTTTCTGACCGCTCCAGCTTGTGTCCAGGTGGTGCACGCGTGCATCACTCGATTGGTTGGAAGTGACCAACCGATCGGGTGAGGGGCTGAAAGATGCTATCTTCGTTGTTTGACCCCCTGGATCACGCGTGACTCATCCCATTGCTCCAGGGACTCATGATATCGTCGTTCTATGCCCCCTATGTCGGCAAATTCCTGAAAACACACAAAATCAAAGAGAAGTGAAAGAAAACGAGAAAATACGAGAAAACGAATACAAGACGGCGGAAAATAGCGGAAAAACACAGAGGAAAACGTGCGCGAATATATGAAATATAAACGCATGTCAAAATCCCCCAAGCTGAACTCTTCCTCGTCCTCGAGGAAGACGAGTGAGAGTAGGAGCTCGGAGGGAGAAAATAGAGAGGAAGAGAGAAAGAAGAGAACTCTAAATCCTAAATCGCCCGTCAGGGCCAACAAAATCAAAAACAACACACCAAGCAAACAAACGCCAAATCACATCACTAAACCGAGGAATACGAGTCTTGACAAGTGTCGTGGGCCCACGCCATGAAGACCAAGTGAGCGTGGTCGTGTGCTAGCAGTCGGTGTTACTATCTACATTGTGCAATAAGCTCCATATACACGAATCCAAGAAATGACCCAAATATCGATTCGATTTGAAATAAGCGGTGAATATATGGCTCAAGCATGCAAGAGAAGAGTGTGAGAATAGAAATGCATCATGTGTCATGGACTCCACAGCTAGGGGCTCGGACATCACCACACTATCACCTAGATAATAGCTAGAAATTCCCTATTCCAAGTGTTTTTGAAAGCGATGGGGGTTGAGATGATGTGGAGTAGAATTTCTAGATAATAGCTAGAAATTCCCTATTCTAAGTGCAAATTCTCGGCTTCCCTTTATTCACGGTAAGTAGAAAAATATTCACACTCATAAGTTTTTTTTTGGTTTTGGATATATGTATTTTTTTTGGCTTTTTGGATATACAATTTTCTCTTTCCTTTTCTTTTTGGGTTTTTCTTTTCTTTTTGGGTTTTTCTTTTCTTTTCTCTTTTTTTTGAATTTTTGGGTCTTTGGCTATACACATGTGTACTCTTCCAAGTGGGAGAACGGTACACGACGAGGGGATTTGCACCAAGTAAAACAAAAAAGAAGTCGGATTCTAGACACTTAGGTAAGGGAGATATTTCACTAATCAGAGCGTAGGCTAAATGGGTCTTCCTAGTCCTAACTGTGGAATCCCGACACATGCGAAATGAAACATACGATATATATATTCATGCATACAGAAGCAAATAAGAGAGGCAAATACCGCACATTCGAATCGAAGCATGATAATCTAGGGGTCATTCCTGGACATGTATATAAAATAAAATCACAAAGTAGAAGCACACCAAACAGCTAGGCACGACGCACGACTCACAAAAAAGCTAAGTGGACCCACGATGCATGAAATGCAAGAGGACTCGATATCCTAGGGTTAGTGAATGTGATTATCGATGCCATGCTAGGTGTGTGTGATTTTGTGGCAATTCATCATAGGGTTCATCTCTAGGAGAAGGAGATAGAAAAGAAGAAAAGAAAAATAAAAACACGATGAAAAGGACTCTAAAACGAAAAAGAAAGACTTAAATGACACACAAAGTGAGACTCCCCCAAGCTGAAGTTTGCATTGCCCTCAATGCAAAAGAATTAAATACGGGAGGGCAATGAATATGGGGGGGAATACGCACAGACATAAAAAGACACGAAAGACAAGAAAATCTCACAAACGAAACTGAAAATAAGAATAAAAATAAAAATCACATCGCACGTCATATAAACAGAAAATAAAATAAATAAAAAGGGAAAATCACACGACACGACAAATAAACAATCACACAAAGAAAAACGACACACGACAGCACACAGAAAAATTTGACTTCCCCTAAGCTAGACGTGACAGTGCTAGCAATATGATGTGATCGTGAAAATGCAGAGATATGCAAGGGGGAGGTCAATAAAACAAAAACGAAATCAAAAAGCAGAAGAGGAAACATCCTCGTCCTCCTCGGTGGAAGAAGTGTGGGATGCAATGTGGGTGGGTGAGGTGACTGGTGTGTGGAGAAGTGGAGAAAGTGGTCGAGGTGATGGATCGGTGGGTGTGGAGGAAGTGTGGACGATGGGTGGTATGGAGGTGATGACGGTGAGTGGGAGTAAAATGGCGACCAATGTGGTGGTGGGTGGTGGAGGTACGGGGGTAGGTGAGGATGAAGAGGGAATGGGGGTAGGTGAGGATGGTGGGGGAAGTGATCGAGAACGCACCTGCAATTTCTTGCGGCGCACGTATGGGGTGACGGAAGTGGAGGGTAGTGGAGCTGTGGGGGGGAATAGTGTAGGGAATGGAAACTGTGGGAGTAGATGAGGTAGTGGGGATGGAAGTAGTGGTAGGAGGGGATGGTCACCTAGGGGGTGATGGTGGAGGTGAAGAATGTGATGGGGGAGGTGACGATCGTCGAGGTGGTGAAGGTGGTGGTGTGGGTGGTGGTGGCCCGTGGACATGAGTGAGAAGGCAGAGGATGGCGGCCACATTCCTCTCAAGTGCGAGGAAACGTGGGTGAGAGAAAATGGAAGAGGATGGGACCGAGGGGGTGGAGGAAGAAACGACTGCGCGAAGCAAGGCTAGCTCAGTCTCGAGAGCGAGACGAGCAGAAGTGGATCGATGAAAGGAGGAGGAAGAGGTAGTACGTGCCAGAGTGGTGGCGACGGTGGTGATCGGGATAGAAGCTGGGATGGCATGACTAGGACCAGCCCAGGAATCTCCCTGGGATGCAGGGATATCATGCACGCCTAAGTGGGCGACATGGGAAGGTGGTCTGGGTGCGCCCTCAGGAATGAATGGAAGACGGAGCCCCTCCATAAACTCGGGATCGGGGGAAATGTCCAATCTGCCGCCAAAGCAATAGTCATGCGAGCAGGGTTGGGCAGAATGGTATAGGGAGATGGGGGTTTTCCGTAATGGAAGGTGAAGCGGCCATCGGGGTGGGGCTTAAATCATGTGAATATGCCGCAGGACGTCAAGATCTAGACGTGAGGGTGATGCGGCAATGGGAAGATCTCGGGGGATGACAATGTTAAATCGGGAAGCAGAAGCTATGATCGTGATAAGGCCCCCGCAACAAAGCTTGCCCTTACCGGCACGGCTAATCTCCAGAAGTTTGGAGATAAGCCAAGCACCTGCATGGACGGGAACGGTGGGGGCCCTAAAAGAAATCCCGTCATCACCACGAACGAAGGGAAAGGACATGGCCCAGAGAATGAAGAGATCGGGGGTGGTCACGGTACCGGACCCATCCCTGGGGAAAAACGTGGAAGAAATAATTCGGTGGGACAGACGGAAGATGGGGTGCATGATGCAGGAGGCCTTGGCCTTGCCTCGGGGATAGTCAGGGTGAAGGGTGAGGCGGAACCAAAACTTATCGACGTCAAACTCAGGGGATACCCAGAGGGACGGATGGCGCCGTCCCCATGGATAGGGAAACCAAATATATCATTGATGGTGTCCAGATGGGTGCGAATGGTTCTATTGCGTACCCAAAATATGACGACCGACCCCGACTCAGAGACAAGTGTGGATAAAAATTCGAGTGTGAGTGCAGGGTAGGACACGGCGTTAGCATTTAGGAAGGCCAACCAACCTAAGTTTGCGAAGAGGGTATCGACCTCGGTGAATACACCGAGATCGATAAGCGATTGGGTGTGGGCAAACTTGGTCGATAGATGCCCCCAAGCATCAAGTCTATGGTAAAAGTCTTTGTGCTCCTGGTTCCTAAAGCGGTATCCATGCGGGCCCATCAGTGGGTCCGCAATTGGGACGATAGGTTGGGGTTGGGGTTGGGGTTGTCTAGGCTGTGTAGGAGGGGGGCGTGAGTGTGGTGGACGTGTAGTTTTGTGTCTCTTACGAGACGACCCCTCCTCTCGCATGATGGCCTTACCCTTATCCTTATCTTTGGCCATGTGAGAGTGTGTGTATGTGGGTGAATGCGAAATGCGATGAATGCACACTAACACAATCGAGCAAATCAAAATTCTAGGGCAAAATATGAAATTAAGCTAAGGAGCGAATTTACCCAAGCGAGATGGAGATCCTTGCTCGTAGACGTCCCAGCGCAACTCAATGGGAACACGTGTGAAGCCGCGGTAACTACTTTCAGCAAATTTCGAAAAAAGGGGGGTTTTGGGTGGACATTAGGGTTTGTGTGGGGGGTGAAATCAAAGAGAAAGGGGGGAAGATCAATGAAAAGATGGAAGGAGAGAGGGAAAAGATCGATTGGGAGGGGTTTGCGGTCGGTTGAGTGAGAAACGAGGCCGGTTGAGGGAGAGGAAGTCGAATCGGTCGAGAGGGAATCGGGGTCGGGCGAGGGGGGAATGAACGGGTGGGGGGGTTTATTTATAGGGTTTAAGTCGAACCGATCGGGTGAAATGTCACTAGATCGGTTGACTTTTAGGTCGAAATTTTGCTGAAAGTTGGCTACAGGTGATCCGATCGGTTAAGAACTCAACCGATCGGTTCGCCGCTTCACACTTTTCTCGAAAGTTTAGTACAGCTCACCAGGTCTTCCACCCGGTCACGCTTAGTTTCACCCGATCGGTTGATCAACTCCCCAAATTTCCCTAGACTTCTGCACAGATCACACGGTCTGCCACCCGGTCTCGGCTTTGCTTCACCCGACCGGTTCGTTGGAGCTCAGATACGGCCATTGTCTGTTATGTCTCACCCGATCGGTTGAGTAATCACACGATCGGGTGAGGGCTTGTTTCCTGCAAAAATTCACAAATGGCCTAAGTCTCTCGATGGATGATATCGCGACTGAATTTATTTATTAAAATAGAAAAAAATAAAGATAATAAAAATCCTAAAAATGAAGATAAGTGTTTTAGAGCATGGGTTACCTCCCATGAAGCGCTTTTGTTTAACATCGTTTGCTCGACGCCCGTAGATGATGTTCAAGGTGGGCGATACGGGTGATGCCCAAAGTCTGGCATCGCTTCAGCTTCAGAGCTGGTAGCTTTTGTGTAGTCGGTGGCGACAAGAAGACTCGCTCAATGAATCTCCCTTTGTTGACGGGGTCCGAGGGCTTCTCCCTCATATTGGCGTCTACTGCCACTTGTTTCAGGACCCGAATCTCTTCTCCGGTGAGCCCCATGGGCTCTTTTCCTTTCCTCCTCGTCGGAGGAGAATTTTGAAATCTGGGAGAGACCGTGTGTGCCGCATTCGCTTTCCCAGGAACGTCATAATTCTTCAGGCCGACTGGTTCTTCTAAGTCCCCCAAGCTATCGGGGGGATTTCTCGAAAGAATTTCCCAGGAGCTTTCCTCCACAACTCTCTCTTCTTCTAACTCCAGCACATTGCATCTTGGATCATCCGGGGGATTGGGGTGCTTCATTGACAACCCCAAGTAAAATTCGAATTTCTCATTGCCGACGTTAAGGGAAAGCTTTTCGTTCTTCACATCTATTAAAACGCCGGCAGTGGCCATGAATGGCCATCCAAGGATTATGGGGGTGTGCGCATCTTCAGGCATGTCCATGACGACGAAGTCCACCGGCACATGCATCCCTCTTACATTGATAGGGAGGTCAACTACAACCCCCACTGGATATTTGACCGATCGGTATGCAAGCTGTAGGGTCATTCCGGTGGGCTCCAAGTCACCCATCCCTATCCTCTTATACAGCGACAGGGGCATCAAACTGATGCTTGCTCCAAGATCGACGAGCGCACGATGGATCTTTACTTCCCCGATCACACAAGGGATAGAGAAGCTCCCCGGGTCTTTAAGCTTAGGCAGATTTGCTCTCTGAATGAGAGCGCTGCATTCCGTCTTCAATACGACATTCTCTTTTCTGGACCCTCTAGTCACTAAATCCTTTAGAAATTTGGCGTAGGAGGGAATCGTCTCGATAGCTTCGAGGAAGGGGATTTGCAAGCTTATATCCTTGACCATGGCAAAGAATTTTCCATACTTCTCGTCTATCTTGGCTTGGGCTAGCCGTTGTGGGAAAGGCACAGCGGGCTTGAACAATTTGAGGCTCCCTTCCTCGTTTTCTTCTTCTCCTCTTCAGGGACTCCCTCCGGAGTCGTTTGGTTTGGTGATGAAGCACCATCGTCATTCAATTTTTCAATTGGTCGTTCTACGACCAACGGTGCTTCCGGTTCCTTGGGGGGCACTCTTGTGGGGATTTGTGTCCCGCTTCTCAACACGATAGCGGACACATTCACATTCTCGTGCGTGAGTGCCAAAGTCTGATTTGCTCCCCTCAGGTTCACTTCAGGTTGTGGCGGTAATATATTCTACGGTCTCTGAAGGTTCGCCACTTATAACCCCAGCTGGGTTACCTGATCAGTGAGAACTCTCTGCCCCATCTCCAGCTTCAAATTTATCCTCTCCTGGTTGGTGATGTATTTGGTCAAGAGGGACTCAACCGGAGAGATGGCCCTCTGCTGGCCATATTGCTGCTGGAAGGGTTGCTGATTTCTGGGGGCATATTGCTGATACTGTTGTGGAGGTTGCTGCTGCTGAAACTGCTGCTGCTGAAACTGCTGCTGCTGAGGCCTAGCCGACTGATATATTAGCTGTTGTTGTTGCTGAGGAGGTGGCTGCTGATACGGTGCCCGGTAGCTAAGGTTGGGGTGGTTCTGGTTGTTCGGAGAATAGGCCGGATTGGAGTTGGTTCGTGGTGGAAAAGGCGCATTTCTCGTAGGATTGTAAAATAACGCGCTCGCCTGGTCCACTGGGGGTGAAAGTCACCTCCATCGAAATCCCACATGACTTCGGATTCCATCGCCGCAATATGTTGTGTACCGGCACCACCGGATCCTACCAATAGTGCGGAGATCTGGGTCGACAGCAAGTCAAACTTGCTGGATAATTTGTCGACGTCCTCGACCCTATGGATACCCCCAGATCTTGGTGTTGCGCGCTCGTCGCACCACCGCTCATTGTTAGATGCCATATTTTCTAGAATGTTCTCGGCATCTTCTTCACTCCTGGACATGAAAGACCCTCCAGCCGCCGCATCCATCGAGGATTTTAAATCGTCCCTCAACCCATTATAGAACAGATTTATGATCTGCCACTTGGGGAGCTCATGGTGGGGACATATCCGCTGCATTTCCTTGTATCTGGTCCAGGCTTCATGCAGAGACTTGTGGCTGGCCTGGGAGAAGTAGGAGATCTCACTCCTCAGCTTCATGGTCTTCCCCGGAGGAAAGAACTTCGTCAGAAAAATATTTGAAAGCTTCTCCTAGGTGTTGAATGTATTTGGGTCCTTCCCCCTAGGCCACAGCTTGGCCTTATCTCGCAGAGAGAAGGGGAATAGCTTCAGACGGATCGCCTCAGTTGTGACACCATTTATCCGGAAGGTGTCACATTTCTCCAAGAAGGAGTCCAAATGTTCGATGGGGCTCTCCATGGGTGCTCCCGAGAATTGATCCTGCTGGATCCACGTCACCAAAGACGGCTTAAGCTCGAAGCTTTACGTCGTAATAGCAGGAGGGCGGATGGCGGAGGTGGACTCGATGGATGGCATCGAGTACTCCAGCAGGGACTTGTGAGGTGGGGTGTTCTCCCCCATGGTTTCAGGCTCTTCTCTTCTTCGCTTCTCTGCGGCGAGACGCCTTAGGGTGGCGTTTATCTCAGGATCAACAGGAATCAAGTCGTCGAGACTCCTTGAACTCCTGCGCATTAAAAACAACAAACACCCGTGAATCGAAAAGTGGGAAAGAAACAGATAAAATAAAAAATAAAAAATAAAAATAAGAAAATAAAATAGAAATGGAAAAAAAAGAATGCGAAAATTATCGTGAGATAGAGATGTGAGCTAGACTCAAGGGTTCATGAAATCCTAAAATAACAAGCACGTTGCCTCCACGGCAACGGTGCCATAAAGCTTGACGTCCCCCACGTTTGCGCGTCAAATGTGTGCAATAAATAATTGGGGGCGTGATATTTAAATATTTATAACCGTAAGCACACGGTGTTGTAGTGTGGCTTGGGGGTCGAACTCAGGGAGGCGTGGTTGTGCTTATGTCAAGAAGGATTGGATTCACCCCATGGGCGAGCTAGCCCGAATCGGATGTTGGGTTGTCACAGAAAATAGAATGCGAGGGATAAACAATATAAAGGGAAAACCCGGGACTTCGGTTTCCACCCTATCGTGCGATTCTCGCCGATACGGCCTACAGGTAGGATAGCGATCGGAATTAGGGTCTAATGGTGAGATGTTGCCTCTAAGAGTGGTACCAGCGTCCCATGGGCCCGATATTCCGGTCGGTGCCCAGGATGATACGACGGACTTCTCGGGTTCAGTCAGTGGGCATTCCCATGTCCATTAACACTGACCAACTCCGGGAGCACTAAACTCGCAACGATAACTCCCAACATCTCATCCTGCTGCTCCCGCGTGCTAGGATTTGACGTCTACGCTAAGGACTTGAGCTATGGATAGGGAGTCAACCGCCAAGTTTATTCCCCCTTGGCCAAACGGTCAAAGGCGGTCTTTTTCCCGTTGATGACAATAAAACATCCCGCGTAACCGGTAGATTCCTAATCCCTATCGATTTCCTAGTCCTATGGACGCATCGGGGAGAACCCACGAAGGGGTTTCCACCAAAATCCCAGATTAGGGAACTACTCACACATATTTACTAAAAAGCAATCTAAATCAAAATCAACCGTTAAAAACATGATCAAGCGATTGAAAAGCAGTAAGAACAATGCAAATAATACTATATTAAAGTTTGGTAAAGATCAGACAACTTACAAATATCTAGAAAATTACAGCCGTCAAGAGAGAGAAAAAACAGCAAAAAATAACAACTCCCATTTCTGGAAAACCTTAGGGTCATATATATAGAAAACGATATCACTCGATCGGTTGAAAAGTCAACCGATCGGGTGATCTGCTTTGTTCTTCGGCAGCTCAGCATGGGACTTCACCCGGTCATACGGCACGGTCGGTTGAGGGTTGAAGCTGATCGGTTGGATCCTCGCGTCGTCGGGTGAACTGGTCGGTTGAGCTCTCCGTGTCTTGGCTTTGGAGAATTGGCTACAGATGAACCGACCGGGTGAAGGTCACCCGATCGGTTGGCATTCAGCATCAAATTCCAGAGAGTTGGGACATGTGAACCGGTCTCTGAACCGGCCGGTTGACTTTCTGACCGCTCCAGCTTGTGTCCAGGTGGTGCACGTGTGCATCACCCGATCGGTTGGAATTGACCAACCGGTCGGGTGAGGGGCTGAAAGATGCTATCTTCGTCGTTTGATCCCCTGGATCATGCGTGACTCCTCCAGTTGCTCTAGGGACTCATGATATCGTCGTTTTATGCCCCTATGTCGGCAAACTCCTGAAAACACACAAAAACAAAGAGAAGTGAAAGAAAACGAGAAAATACGAGAAAACGAATACAAGACGGCGGAAAATAGCAGAAAAACACAGATGAAAATGTGCGCGAATATATGAAATATAAATGCACGTCACTTGGCTAGGTTTGGAAACCTTCCTGGTACCTGATGTCTCCCCTCGAAGATAGATGAAGGCTCTTGAGCTGCCGTGTCAGCACCTTCTGCTTTCATCCTCTTCTCGGGCATTTCAAAACTCGAGGGAGAGCGCTCTTTCTTCCTTCGATTGGCCCTGATAGGCTCAGGCTCAGAGGATCCCCTCTTGGAACTGGCCGAGCCCCCCATCACAGGGACCATGTCATCAGGGATGTCAATCGGACCTCCAACAACTGGGGAAGGGGTCATGATAGCGGAGGTCAGAATCGGGCGAATATCCGTCGACCTCAATGTCCCGATTGGTGGCTCGGTCACCTGTTGCACCTCCTCCCCCGAGTGGCATGGTGCATGGCCAAAGGAATCTCCACGAGAGCTCTGGAAGCCCCGACGAATGGGTTGGTACATGTCGAAGGGGTGGTTGAACTCCTGAACTGCCATTCCTATAGAAAAAGGAGAAACATGGTAAGCTAAGGAGAAGAACGAAATCTCAAGATTGACTTTACCAAGGGACCACAAGATGCTCTTAAGAAGGAGATCGTCCAACAGAGCCCAGACCGATCACTCCTCCCTAAGCAAGGACATCAGAGAGTTGACCGTAGCTCGGTCAGCCTCAGAAAGAGTCAATACCAACTCGTTGGTTCTCGGACTTCCCCAGCAAGTAAGGATTTCGGCATTCCAAGGAAAAGTGACGAAAACAAAGTCATTCTTCCAGTTGCCAATCCAGGGGACAAACCCAGCAAGAATTCTCTGCCCCTCCTTGCGACAATGTGAATCCATTTCCCCGAGGAAACAAGCCGAACCCGGTGGAAATAGAAGAAGAGTGGCAAGGTCAGTGACAGACCACGCAATTGACATTTCGCGACAAAGCCAACCAAAGAAGGGATCGAATACGGGGTCAGCTGGCACATGGATGCCTGTAAGGAGGTCAAGACCTGGACAAGGAAGGAGTGAAGAGGAAAATGGAGCCCCAGCTGAAACATCTTTGTATACACCTAAATCTCATGGGCCCTAGGAAAGCAAATCCTTTCGTCGAGAAATGGGACCCAGACCCCGTACGGATAAGAGTGGCATTTCATCCTAATCTTCTCAACCACAGAATATGGGACGAAAGAGACCACGTCGAGAATGGCGATAAGGATGCAAGATCTCTGCCCTAGACGGAGCCCTCTGTAGGATCAAATCATCAAAGAGCGGACTTTTCCCTTTGTGTAAGGCATGTGTGCCCCCTCGGACTCAAGAATGGGGGGAGCTTCAACCGTTGAGATGGGATAATCAGCTTCAGACATGTTCCCGATCCTCAACACCCTCTCCATCTATCAAAATAGAAATGAAGGTGAGAGAAGGAATTACCTTACGAGAACCAAGAAGAGGACACCGAAGGCAAGACAAGCAAGGGAATTCTCCAACGACAGGAAAGAACAAGAGCAAGACCAAGGAGCACGAAGAAGACGCCCCTTTAAACCCTTCCATTTATGGTGACTTCACATCCAGACCATCCAAGAGGGGGCAAGTGTCAACATCCCTAAGGATGCGACTCTCTGAATGTTGCACCCAAGTGGCGGGAGAATTCTCGGTGCTTAACGCCATGATGATTTTCATTTAATGCACTGCCTTGACTGAGGTGCCTGTCAAATCCACACGTATCACATCCCTTAGACCAAACCACCTTAGCCGAATGGCCCGAGTGGTGTTGGCAATTGATACAATCCCCTGAATAGGCTGAAGAGAAGCAGGTCCACCGCTCGGCCCAGGACCGCCCCGAGCTTAAGCCCAGGGGCCCCATGAGTAGATCAGTATGTCTTGGCCCATGAACACAACCTGAAGGGCTGTTGACTTCCCATGAACAAGAAAACCCCTCCTCGGATCGCGCCTACCTTGATCATCATTCAATAGACCATCAATGTGGACGAGCACGGAGGGAGGAACGGTAAAATGCCATGAAGGCGTTGACATAATGGACTTCTATAAGAAGCCCGAAAGATGAAAAAAGAGGAGACCGAATCCTGGATACTTGAAACTCAAGTATACCATCTCCTCAGACCTTCTTCCACCTTACATATCTCCTCCACAGCTCGGCTCGAGAATTTGTGCTTGGTCTCTCCATGAACCAAGCCTGATTCCATCGAGAACTTATCAAATGAGATCTGACTTAGGCATCGGAGGGGACTTGGTCAGAACCAAGGTCCGATCCCCCTGACGAGTTCTTCATTTTGCTGATCCGAAGAGATGTCACCCCGTCGAAGCTTCCCTTCGCCATCCGATCGATCGGCCTCAAGCGTCCTCGATCGAGAGTCCACTCGACTGATCCACCCCAGAGGCTGCTACCGGATCGAAGCTTCCCTTCGATGCACTGTCGCTTGGATCCATGCATTCTCGTCCCAGAGTCTGCCCGTCCGATCGATTCTGAAGGTCACCCATGCCCTCTACGTCAGCACAGACCTTCAGACCCTGTACTACCAATCTGTGGTGAGAAAACACTCCGAAACAGATACCTCTCTATATAAAGTAGGTATATGGAGATCAATCTTAAATCGCTAGATTCGATATTTCACTCTATATAAAAGAGTTATATGGAGATCAATCTTAAATCGCAAGATTTGATATTTCACGAAAGTTGTTCCAAATGAAGATACCATTCCAAGACCACATCGTCAAGATGATTGTACTTATTAAGGAATTAGAATAGTTGGGGTTTGTGTTAGACAATGAATTATATATTAATATAATTCTTCAGGCTTTTCCCAGTACACACTCTCAATATGAACAAGCTGGAATGCACACTTTCAGAACTGCTCAATACGTTAATGCATACAGAGAGTTCCTTTGCAAAGAAAAGAATGTCAATTATAAGTACTAGATATTCTTCGCATCCCAAAGCAAGTCGCATGTGAAAGAAGAAGGTTACTAAGCCTAAGGGTGGCGTCAAGAAGATAAAAGCAAATAAAGAAAAGGTTGCAAAGGGGTGAATGCTTCTTTTGTCATAAGTCTGGGCACTGGACGAGAAATTGCAAGGATTACATGGAGTCCTCGAAGAAGAAAGGACATGGTGATGCCTCAACTTCAGGTGTGTTTTTCATTCAAAACATACTTTATATTTATTCTGCTACTTGAGTATTGGATACTGGAGCAGGTTCTCAAATTTGTAATTGTTCATAGGTTCTGAGAAAAAGTATGGGACTAAGAGATAGTGAAATGACTCTATAAGTTAGGATTAGAGCTAGTGTTGATGCTATCACCGTAAGTGATTTTCATAACAAATTGCATGTGAAAATGTTTTGATTTTATGCAATTGTTTTTATGTACCAAACGTGATATGTAATATTGTATCTATTTTTTATTAGATAAATAAGGAGACAAATTTAATTTGGAGAATAATATTATGAACATCTTCAATAAAAATATCTTGACTGGATTTTGGACAAAATAATGGCATTTACAAACACTTGATTCTAAAAAGAAAGTTGAAAACCCATCGTCAAAACATGCGTAGACCATCTGCTTTGTATTATTATAGTTAGATAAAAACAAATCTAATTATTTAAGAATATCTGCTTTACGTTATCATTACTCTTTAAATATGTCATTTGCAGCATCATGTTTGGCCTTAAACTTACACTTTAAAAGAATAAACTCGCACCTAATCATGAGGAATAGTTGATAAACGTTAATATTGCATTGAACTATAACAAACTTGCATATGTTCTAGAAGAAACCCTTATCTAGATTCAAGCCTAGACCATTGCCGGTGATGAATTTTTGTCGAAGGAGTCGAACAGCCTGTTGCTGGTTGGCTCGACAGCTGGCGACTACTATCTAATGAAGGATAATGGCGGCAATCCATCACTTAGGCTTAGGATGACTTTGTGTGGTGTTTGGGTTTGATTTGGTTTGGTTTGATCCAGATGTTAGATCATGAATTAACTAAAAGTTAGAGTTCCACTCAAACTAGAACTCCAAAAGATAACCAATTTTAATGAAATCTTTCTTTAATCCCAAATCTAATATAATAAGAGAACTCTTAGGATCCTAGCAATAAATAAAGGGGTTATTACCTTCTATCAAAAGCATCAAAAAGTTAAGAGAGAGAAATTACTTCAAGCATTGGTTTACGGTAGAATTTTTCTCTTTAAAATAAAAAGTTTTATCCTTCTGATTCCCTCAAATGCTAGCAATGTTCAAGACCAAGTTCGAGTTGTATTATGGAGCTCATGGATCATAAGGGGTTTCATTATTAAGGTGAAACTTTTATCACACCAGTTGGTAAGGAGATCCAAAGATCTTCAGCGAAGTTTTGGAAAGTAGATATCATGTAATGATATCTACAAAAAGGTATGATTTTTATTCATCAGATTTAATTTATGAATCTGTTGTTTATTAGGTATCTATGCTAGTAGTGAAGTTTTTAAAATTTACTGCTATTGCTTTTCTAATTTGATTATAATTCCTAACCATGTATGCTTACATATATATCATATACATTGTATTTTTCTCCTTAGTTTATAATGATTAGTTCATTATCTTTATGAGACTCTAAAAGCTTGATTCCTACTTTAATAATAACTGAGTACTCTATGATCATATGTCAGGCATGAAAGTGACGCTAACCATATATAAAGACAACATATTTCAGAATCCTAATTATATCGTTAATGTAAGACTAGACATTCCTCCAAAGCAAACCTGGGCTTGATAGCAACTGTTACTATGCAGTTCGATCTCTTCATTACAACTATATCGTTAAGATGTTCATGGTATGAAAATCTATCAACCATTAATAACATCTTAATGTCGTAAGTTGGGTATGTGATGACATATACAGCTATCATAGATCTAACTTATACTCTAATAAGTTATTCTATCTTGGCCAAGGATTCACTATGGATCCATACCAACTTTTTGCAACACTAACCTCCCATACCAAAGGAGATGAATTCCATCTTCATCGGCACCTCACTTCCCATGCTTTGGATCCCCGCTTCCCAAAATGGACGGAAGCGAAACGTGACAAGGCCCGCTTAGGCCAGAGCTTTAGAAGCTCGGACCCAATAAGCTTCTGTAGAGGTACCATTTAAAAAGATTTTCAGGTTCTTGCATTAATATAGTTCGAAATAACAGAAAGTACGGAAAGGAAGATGCATTCATTAAATTAGAGATATAATATCCAACAAGTACAAAGTCTAAAAAGAAGCCTAAGCGTGGCAACAAACTATCTAAGAGAAAACTGAAAGTAGTAACCTCTGAAAGTGGCGACTAAAAGACCTCAAGGTCTGATCCTCATCAGGCACGAACTCTGGATCAACGTCCTCGGCTCCTCGTACTCCAATGAGTCTGCCTCGTCCCAAACTCTGGCTGAGCACCTGACGTACAGCACCCAAGAGAAAAGGAACTGTACGTCAGGTAAAGTCTACAAGAAGGGTTAGACTTTACTGCAAGTGTACCGAACTTTAAACAACGGTTTACTGGTTGATTAGCATACTGAGGTTCTATTACACAACAGTTTACTGGTTGATTAGCATGCTGGGGTTATAACTGAGTAACAAACAGAAGTAACGTAGCAGGAAAGTAAAGCGCAACAAGTAGTAGTTGTAGCGTGTGCTACCAACTACGGGACTAACCTACAGGTGTCAAGACAAGACGGGACGTGACAGAAACAAGGCAGGACAAGACAAGTGAGACACGAAAGGGTTCACGCCTTACGGTTCGAGGGGGATCAGACCCTCTTGCCGTGCGCACGCTCAACCCAACCCCAAACCCCAAGACAAGACAGGACATGACACCAGTACAAGGGATCACTCGCTCTAGCTTGGCGAGTGCCCTATTGCCCGCAGGCTGAGAATCAGTACAAGGGATCACTCTCTCTAGCTTGGAGAGTGCCCTATTACCCTCGGGTTGTGTATCAGTACAAGGGATCACTCTTTCTAGCTTGGAGAGTGCCCTATTGCCCGCAGGCTGTGAATCAGTACAAGGGATCACTCGGAGAGTGCCCTATTGCCCAGCGGGCTGTGCAAGATGGGACGGGACGTGACAAGACAGGAAGGGTTATTCTACGGTGTCCACACACACGCACACACATGATAGCCCTACAGCATCAAAGTTGTTGTTGTCAGGCTCAGACTTCGTCGTCAAATCTGAGCCGTCAGGAGTCGTCCCGGACGCTATCATTTCACGTCCGGTTCTATTTGTTCACAGTTAACAATTCTAACCAACTAGAGCCTAAGCACTGCCAAAAGTGCAAGTGGATACACTTGCCTGCGATGGCGAGTGTGTCGTCCTTCCGAAGCGTCTCGTCCAAGTGTCTCGTCCGCGGAAGTCCGTCTGAAACAGGTCATGGCGACGGTGTCAGGTCACGTTTTTCAATAATCCTATTTAGGTTCATTTCTAGGTTGTCGGGGCTACCCTAATTGTCAAAGTCACAATTTGATGTTTTATCAGCCTAGATCGACCACAACCCTATATGCACAGAAAGTTGTCCGATGGTCGATTTCTATAGTGAGCAGCGTTTTACTGGTGCGGAAAAGTAAATTTAATTATTGTTGTCCAGTTTTTGTTAAGGTTCAGTTTGCTACAGTGTGGGTTTCGCTACGAGTTGGGGGGGACCAACCTGGTGTGAGGAACGCGCATTTAATCTGGCGTCGGGTCTGGAGACAGCTACGGATCACGTCGCGGCTCAGTTACTCGACTGCGGTAGCGCGGATTTATTTACGTCATAGGTTCATGGTATTAAGCAGAAGGGTTTAACCGGGATGACAAACTAATGTCACATACTAAATAAAATAGTTCTAACAATTTATTTAATGCACATATTAACAACATTATTAATAACTAGTATTATTAACTAGTAGTTATATTGCTAACAGCCCCCCCTTCCCGGGTTATATAAATAACTTACAATCTAAAAGTTTATTTTTATTAATCTAGCATTACACATACTCACATGTATAATGTTAGGCATTATAAAAGTCCACATCTCACGGTTCATCTAATATACTTACATATATATAAAGTTAATATATGATAAACAGAAGGCACAACATATATACATCAACTCACCGTTTCCTTGCGTGCTCCTCCTTTCTCCGTCCGATGTAGGTGAGCCATGACTTGGAGCAGCGATGGCGGGGAGTTGACGCGGTGGAAGGGGAGCCTCGGGGATGGCGCTGGCGGCGGCGCAGAAGCGGCAGGAGGCCGCTGGAAAGTGGACGGCGACAGGGGGGTCGCCAGCGAGGGGGCAGCAGCAAGACAGCCGCTCGGCGGCTGGCCGAAGCGGCGCGGCGACACGTTGCTGCTCGCGGCAAGGGGGAACACATGCGAGGTGATGGCCGGTGGCTAGATGCTGCCGAGATGGGGTTCCGGAGGTCGACGTCAAGATGGAGGGGGCGAGTCCAAAGGGGAGAGGGGCTGTTGTTTGGGTTTAACGAAAGGAAAAATGCGGCGGCTGATGTTATTTTGGTGTAGGGAGCATGGCAGGTCACCGTGCCCTAGGGCGGTTGGGTTATTAATAGAATAGGGGTGAGAGATAGGCAAAACATGGAGTCCTGGTAGCTGTTAGTGGTTCACGTGGGGAGAGATATGGGGAAAAGCATAGGCTGGCCGTTGTGATCCCAAAGATTAGGTCTAGGTTCAAAACTTTTAATTTAATGACTCGGTTAATATCTTAAGTCAGGATTCAAACAGATTTGTTTCTTTTTTTTATCATTATTATACAAAGATCATTATTAATAGTGTTAGAGTTAGCGGGTTGGTTTTATAAAGCAATTTGCTAGTATTAATTTGTTTTGAACCACGCACAGAGCCACAAATTTCAAATATTTATTAAAAGGTTTATTAATAAAACAAATGATAGTATTGTAGATAGGTCCAACGACGTCCTAAAATTACAAAGAAAAATACCGGGGTGCTCGCGCCTCCGAGAGGGTCGTGAAAACGGTGTCCAAACACGTGTTCGGGACACGTGTTCGAGCTACGGAAAATAATAAAAAAATCAAATATGATAAGAAACAACCAAGGATATGCGCTACAAACGTTCGGTCGGAAAGTGACCGTTACATTCTACCCACCTTAGAAATGATTCCGTCCTCGGAATCACTTATACTAATAATATAATATTACCCATATAACCTTATACCCGCAACTATCATATCTACTCATAAAGAATTCTAATCCTATAACTTCGAACAAACGTTCCTAAATCATCCATCATAATCCATCTCTTCACTGGACAATGCCACGACTAAACTCACCTCTTACTTATTAACTATAGACCCATCACTACCGTTCAAACTTCCAACCCAAGTTCTCATGAAAGATTAATAATCATCTCCTCATACCATACCCCTCTATTAAACATCATTGCTCCATAACATTTATATATTTCTCAATCTCTTCCCCATATTAATCAATCTCCAAAAAAATGAGATTCTAGTCAACTACCACTCCAAGACAAAAACCTTGTCTATCTTATAATACCTTCCCAAATCCACAATCGCCGTGTCTTCAATACATTCTTGTCATATCCTCCCACAAATTTATCCACCAAATAATTGAACTATCAGAATCACATCTCATCCTACTCACTATAACTAATCCTAACCAATTTAAGTCCGACTACCTAACCATCCATTCATCTCAACACGTCATGTTACTCCCAATGTCTTCTCACGTCAACTCAACAATCAAGTCTCGATGCTAATAAAATCTCTACTCAAACTCATGATCACTCTAACTCCTACCATACGCTGTAGCCATCCCTATCTACCATTCGTCTAAGCCTCAAATCTGGTAAGTTCTCATCTTTACGCATATAATCTCATTCAACCAGAATTCTCCATTGAGTCTGCCACACTTCGGTTTTATAAATAAGTCTTGGACAGCCCATTCTTTTCATCCGAGAGAAATCTATTCCAATATCCTATTGTCCCAAAATCGGTCAATCATGGCTATAACAAATCTCATCTCTCCCTGAGCCTACCCGCAAACAAAATCCTACAACAATAATAGCTAGTCCCAAAACTATAACAACCATAACATAACATTCCAAAATGGAGAGAGAAGAGAAAGGGAAACTTAAAACCAGTGACACATTTTTAAAACATTTGAAAAAAAAAACGTGTGGAGTCGTGGTAATGGATGAGGAAGGATAATTGATTTGTGATCTTGTGAGCTAATTTCAAAAACTTTAAAGGGTTGGTTTAAAAGAAAAACAAAGTTTTGATACAATCACATGCAGTCAAAGATAAGCTATTCTATAATCGCGAAAAAACTACGTCTAAGGAAATTGCCTGCTATGACCCTATTCATGCACGTATGAATACCGTCATTCAGACAACTTCAAGCATATCATGGTTAACACTGAGCACACATTCAAGATATAAGGGCAATCATCAGGATCCTAACGATGACACACTCATACAAGTCTACACACTCTACCTATGCTCATGCACTATGACGACATCACCTACCAAAGGGCCTATTCCTAAACCGGAGATAACATAGACAACTACAAGGACTAATATCTACGCAAAAAAACAGAAACCAAAAGTGTAACGAAATAAATCGGAAAGGACGAGTTCAAGTAAGGCGGGGCAAGGAGATAATTGGTTGGATGGAACGAAAAAAAATATTCTTCAAAATAACTAGATTGATGACGGGAGAATTACGTGTGAAATATGGTATCATATACTTTTAAAAATATAGATATATTTATATACTTAAAAGTGAGCAGATGTAGCAAATTAAAATTTTGAAAAAAAGTAAGGCGGAAGAAGGATGGGTAGGGTGAGAAACGATTGTTTTGTAAACGAAAATAAGTTTACACAAGGATTTTGAAATGTGGTCACGAAGAACATAGAACTGATATAATAATAATAAGAAAATAATTGGAGTTCCCTCTAGTTTAGAAAATATTTTTAAAAAGTATGTACGATAAGCGATTATCAATAAAATTTTGTAGTTTAGAAAAGTAACATATATATATATATATTGTATTATAGAATTGATAACAGGGTTTAAAACTGAAACACGAAAGATGCCGATTTGAAAACAGGTACGAGATAGTAAAATAATTTTACGACCAGTGTGGTTTCAAGATTAGTGAAAGAATTTTAACTCAACCGAAAAACAAGAATTTTGAAATATGTAATATAGGGGTTTTCAAAGAATTTAAGCTGAGCGAAGAAATTGAATAAGGAATTCCGAAAATACTTTTAGAGGAGGCAAAATTGGCAAAGAGAAAGATTCGAAGGATCTACGATGATCGTCAGGAAACGATCACGTGAATCGGGAAACATGAAATTGATCGCTTGAAGAATATGAGTAGGATACGAATCGGGAAGAGCTACGATGGAACATTACGGTCGATAACACAAAAGTGTAATGATCAGAGGGACGCTTGAAGTCAGGGGTTCTAGTCATCGGGTCGTCTAAAGATCAGGATAACTCAGCTCTAAGACTTCCTAATGAGCTAAACTATAATCAGGATCCAAGGGGAAAGTTCCTAAGAGAACCAAGGTTACGTTCTGTTGGGTCCGAAGTCGATGGACCCGAGCGAACGACTAAAAGAAGGGCTCTAGAAATCTAATTTGGTCAGAGCTAGGGAGGGAGAGGCTACTAAGATGTCCTAAGACGGGTACGGCTAAATCTTAACTAAGGTGTCTGACTATCCACTGGGACGTCTACCTAAGTCTTCCTACCATCTAAGACTGCGTAAACCTAATTTAGACATGTACATGGACATTAAATGAATGCGATACTCTTATTGTTCCGAACTTTTGCAGGACCTGCATGGGCCACCACTAAAACCTGTCACGCCCCGCTTCCCAAAATGGACGGAAGCAAAACGTGACGAGGCCCGCTTAGGCCAGAGCTTTAGAAGCTCGGACCCAATAAGCTTCTGTAGAGGTACCATTTAAAAAGATTTTCAGGTTCTTGCATTAATATAGTTCGAAATAACAGAAAGTACAGAAAGGAAGATGCATTCATTAAATTAGAGATATAATATCCAACAAGTACAAAGTCTAAAAAGAAGCCTAAGCGTGGCAACAAACTATCTAAGAGAAAACTGAAAGTAGTAATCTCTGAAAGTGGCGACTAAAAGACCTCAAGGTCTGATCCTCGTCAGGCACGAACTCTGGATCAACGTCCTCGGCTCCTCGTACTCCAATGAGTCTGCCTCGTCCCAAACTCTGGCTGAGCACCTGACGTACAGCACCCAAGAGAAAAGCAACTGTACGTCAGGTAAAGTCTACAAGAAGGGTTAGACTTTACTGCAAGTGTACTGAACTTTAAACAACGGTTTACTGGTTGATTATCATGCTGAGGTTCTATTACACAACAGTTTACTGGTTGATTAG
Source organism: Scilla litardierei (assembly GCA_030789695.1). Classification (NCBI taxonomy): domain Eukaryota; kingdom Viridiplantae; phylum Streptophyta; class Magnoliopsida; order Asparagales; family Asparagaceae; genus Scilla; species Scilla litardierei. The sequence continues at coordinate 76,273,286 of CM061132.1, read as the reverse complement.
CATGCTGGGGTTATAACTGAGTAACAAACAGAAGTAACGTAGCAGGAAAGTAAAGCGCAACAAGTAGTAGTTGTAGCGTGTGCTACCAACTACGGGACTAACCTACAGGTGTCAAGACAAGACGGGACGTGACGGAAACAAGGCATGACAAGACAAGTGAGACACGAAAGGGTTCACGCCTTACGGTTCGAGGGGGATCAGACCCTCTTGCCGTGCGCACGCTCAACCCAACCCCAAACCCCAAGACAAGACAGGACATGACACCAGTACAAGGGATCACTCGCTCTAGCTTGGCGAGTGCCCTATTGCTCGCAGGCTGAGAATCAGTACAAGGGATCACTCTCTCTAGCTTGGAGAGTGCCCTATTGCCCTCGGGCTGTGTATCAGTACAAGGGATCACTCTCTCTAGCTTGGAGAGTGCCCTATTGCCCGCAGGCTGTGAATCAGTACAAGGGATCACTCGGAGAGTGCCCTATTGCCCAGCGGGCTGTGCAAGACGGGACGGGACGTGACAAGACAGGAAGGGTTATTCTAGGGTGTCCACACACACGCACACACATGATAGCCCTACAGCATCAAAGTTGTTGTTGTCAGGCTCAGACTTCGTCGTCAAATCTGAGCCGTCAGGAGTCGTCCCGGACGCTATCATTTCACGTCCAGTTCTATTTGTTCACAGTTAACAATTCTAACCAACTAGGGCCTAAGCACGGCCAAAAGTGCAAGTGGATACACTTGCCTGTGATGGCGAGTGTGTCGTCCTCCCGCAGAGTCTCGTCAAAGCGTCTCGTCTGCGGAAGTCCGTCTGAAACAGGTCATGGCGACGGTGTCAGGTCGCGTTTTTCAATAATCCTATTTAGGTTCATTTCTAGGTTGTCGGGGCTACCCTAATTGTCAAAGTCATAATTTGATGTTTTATCAGCCTAGATCGACCACTACCCTATATGCACAGAAAGTTGTCCGGTGGTCGATTTCTACAGTGAGCAGCGTTTTACTGGTGCGGAAAAGTAAATTTAATTATTGTTGTCTAGTTTTTGTTAAGGTTCAGTTTGCTACAGTGTGGGTTTCTCTACGAGTTGGGGGGGACCAACCTAGTGTGAGGAACGCGCATTTAATCTGGCGTCGGGTCTGGAGACAGCTACGGATCACGTCGCGGCTCAGTTACTCGACTGCGGTAGCGCGGATTTATCTGCGTCATAGGTTCATGGTATTAAGCAGAAGGGTTTAACCGGGATGACAAACTAATGTCACATACTAAATAACATAGTTCTAACAATTTATTTAATGCACATATTAACAACATTGTTAATAACTAGTATTATTAACTAGTAGTTATATTGCTAACAGCCCCCCCTTCCCGGGTTATATAAATAACTTACAATCTAAAAGTTTATTTTTATTAATCTAGCATTACACATACTCACATGTATAATGTTAGGCATTATAAAAGTCCACATCTCACGGTTCATCTAATATACTTACATATATATAAAGTTAATATATGATAAACAGAAGGCACAACATATATACATCAACTCACCATTTCCTTGCGTGCTCCTCCTTTCTCCGTCCGATGTAGGTGAGCCGTGACTTGGAGCAGCGATGGCGGGGAGTTGATGCAGTGGAAGGGGAGCCTCGGGGATGGCGCTGGCGGCGGCGCAGAAGCGGCAGGAGGCCACTGGAAAGTGGACGGCGACAGGGGCGTCGCCAGCGAGGGGGGCAGCAGCAAGACAGCCGCTCGGCGGCTGGCAGAAGCGGCGCGGCGATGCGTTACTGCTCGCGGCAAGGGGGAACACATGGGAGGTGATGGCCGGTGGCTAGATGCTGCCGAGATGGGGTTCCGGAGGTCGACGTCGAGATGGAGGGGGCGAGTCCAAAGGGGAGAGGGGCTGTTGTTTGGGTTTAACGAAAGGAAAAATGCGGCGGTTGATGTTTTCTTGGTGTAGGGAGCATGGCAGGTCACCGTGCCCTAGGGCGGTTGGGTTATTAATAGAATAGGGGTGAGAGATAGGCAAAACGTGGAGTCCTGGTAGCTGTTAGTGGTTCACGTGGGGAGAGATATGGGGAAAAGCATAGGATGGCTGTTGTGATCCCAAAGATTAGGTCTAGGTTCAAAACTTTTAATTTAATGACTCGGTTAATATCTTAAGTCAGGATTCAAACAGATTTGTTTCTTTTTTTATCATTATTATACAAAGATCATTATTAATAGTGTTAGAGTTAGTGGGTTGGTTTTATAAAGCAATTTGCTAGTATTAATTTGTTTTGAACCACGCACAGAGACACAAATTTCAAATATTTATTAAAAGGTTTATTAATAAAACAAATGATAGTATTGTAGATAGGTCCAACGACGGCCTAAAATTACAAAGAAAAATACCGGGGTGCTCGCTCCTCCGAGAGGGTCATGAAAACGGTGTCCAAACACGTGTTCGGGACACGTGTTCGAGCTACGGAAAACAATAAAAAAAATCAAATATGATAAGAAACAACCAAGGATATGCGCTACAAACGTTCGGTCGGAAAGTGACCGTTACAACCAAGCACATGCTTAGCAATGACTACACCATCGTTAGTCAGTAAAAGCCAAAGTATGGTCCTCTTCTGTGCAAGGTTCTTCAATGTGCCTCCAGTTTAAAGGCTAACATACACCAACAGCCACTTGGGAGCTTCTATCGATAGTAAAACTTTTCTACCATGTAGAAGCTTCTCGATAAGTCATTCCGTAAACTTATTCTCCAACAAGCACATGCATATTGTTTTACAATGTCTCACATCGAATGGATATAAGACCAGTCATTACCATCTCAATGGTAAAGATTAATGCGCAATGATCTTGATATTCCTACGACCGGGAACATTTTAGATTACGCTTAAGCAGATTGATTAGTTTTCATTATCATAATCTCATTACAATCCTATTCTCCCACACAATCCAATGAATTATCTTTGTAATTTTATTTACACACGCACACACACACACACTAGTCATAACATGTGCCCATAGGGCACGGTTCATTTAATTTTGTCCCCGAGTTTTAATTTTCACCCCCAATATGTTCCCCCAAATTTCAAATTCAACATTTGAATTTCTCCCGCTCAAAAAGTGAATTCAAAGTTAAATATTTCCTCACCTTTAGCTTTTCTCCCAACACAAAAATCAAACCTCATTTAAATTTTCCCCCAAATTTAAAATTCAAATCCATTTTCATATTATAATTTCTAATTCCAACTTGCGCGATCGCCTTCAATAATAAATCTCTCATCGTAGTAAATAGTTTTTACAAAGCTCAACATATGGTTTATCAGTGAAGACATCAGCGTCTCATTTATTGGTCATATATTCAAAGGGGACATTAAAAAGAACCACTGCTTGTTGCTGAACAACAATTTCTAGCAGGTCAAAAATTTACATCTTTATTGTGGAACATTGAAAGACTGAGACTTTGCATAGGCACATCTCAATCAAACATTGATCAATTGTGAAATGACATGAACCTAAACATCGATATCATGACAAATATGATACCAACTAGTTGGCTTAAGTATGAATATGAACATATTCTTTAAGATTTTTTCCTTTCACATAACTTTTATCATGTAAGCCTAAAGATATAAACTTAATAGTTCTCACCGAAGTAACCTCCAAACTTTATATTAAGTCTACTTCTCTATCATCCAAAAAAATCTTTGTATATCTATAAAGAACTAACTTGAATGCACGTTACTTCCTGAATCTCTAAACAATTCATTTTGAGAGCATTCCAATCGTTTTACTCCTATCAAAATTCATTTACTGGATGAAACGCCTAAAAGCATAGTCGATGATCCTCGAAGTAGAGATTTACATAAAAAAGTTCCCATCATTTCAAAGCAATTAATGTCAACTCTTAGGATAAACTCAATCAGTATCACGAAGAGCTATGAGGATATCAGCAGCTATAGCATCAAATAGTGCAGTTTTCTCCACCCCCTTTACCTTCAAAGATCCTACTGTTATGCTGCTTCCATATATGCCACACCATAGATCCTAAGACTGTTTTCACTAATATGCTCACACTATCTTTCTTATTGTAGGTAGATAGGAAAAGATCCCACAGCCCTGCAAGAGTAGTTGGTATAGGTGAGGAGATACCCAGCTTGAGAAGACACCTGCTAAAATATAACGAGAGTAACTACATTCAAAATATAAGTGTCCTACACTTTCAATGGCATCGTCCTCATAAAGGACACATGATTGGCTGGTGGTGACGCCCTATTTATGGAGAGTGTCTCTAGTGAGCAGTTTACCATGGAAAGCACGAAGGAGAGTAATTGCCATCTTGAGAATGTGTTTACTGTACCAGACCACTCTGAAATAGGGGAATGGTGTGCCCCTCGTGCGTGAACCATCCCAAGCATCTCGAAAAGTGCAGATAGTGCCTGATATCCATTCCCAAGTGTCACTGCCGTGGCTAAGAACGATCGCCTATAGCATGGGGCGGAGGGTCAGAATATTGGGATCATTTTTCCACCCTACCAGAGGACCATTAATCGCTAACCACCTTCTTCTCTGTACCAACAGGAATCTCCTGCAATAGGGCAATGTGCCTGGAAGGTAGCAAATTAACATACCAAAAAGAAGTAGAGGAGCTATCCCTGACGATACGTCTGATTTGCCTTTGAGATGTATTAGGGCACTTTAGACGGAATTTCCAAATGCCAGAGCTAGTAGGTTTAGCTTCATTATGTCATGCCCCGCTTCCCAAAACAACGGAAACGAGACGTGAATAAGGTCTGCATGGGCCGGAGCTATGAGGCTCGGGCTCAATAAGCGTCTGTAGGGATACCATTTAAAGTACAGGTTCTTGCATTTATAAAATTTCGGAATAACAGAAAGCACAGAAAGAAAGATGCATTCATTTTATTCCACAAAAGATATCCAGAAGTACGAGAGTCTAAAAGGAAAGTAGTGCCCAGCATTACTAAAGTACAGAAAGTAAATTAATGGTGCGAGCACCCAACCTAGGCAGAAAGTAAATGGTGCTATGCACCCGAACTAGAAAGCAGTAAAAACCTCTGAGGATCTGCAACGGGGAAGTAGCTCTAAGACTGGTCCTTGTCAGGAAGGTACTCCGGGTCAACGTCCTCCGGCTCCAAGTCATCAGGTAGCTCTGGCTCGTCTACGTACTCTGGTTCGGTACCTGACGTACAACACCCAAGAGAAAAAGAGCTGTACGTCAGGTAAAGTCTATAAGGAAGGGTTAGACTATACTGCAAGTGTGAAACAATTTATTAAACAACGTTTTACTGGTTGAATTACATGCTGTTGTGATGTTATGGCAGTTATATAATTATACAAGGAAAGTAAAAACGGAGCAGGAAAGTAAACGTGACAAGCAATAGCCGTAGCATGTGCTATTGGCTACAGGACTAGACAGGACAGGACATGACAGGACAAGACAAAACAAGAAGTATCGTGTGTGTCACGAAGGGTTCACGCCTTACGGTTTGAAGGCGGCCAGACCATCTCCCCGTGCGAATGCTCAACCCTAACCCAAACCCGAGTGCTCAAGACAAGACAATACATGGATCACTCTCGATGGGAGAGAATCCGAAACGTCCGTATGCTTTTTGTAACACAGGGATCACTCTCGCATGGAGAGCATCCGAAACGCCCGTAGGCTTTTCGTAACATAGGGATCACTCTCACGTGGAGAGCATCCGAAACGCCCGTAGGCTTTTTGTAACACAGGGATCACTCTCCCGTGGAGAGCATCCGAAACGCCCGTAGGCTTTTTGTAACACATGGATCACTCTCGCGTGGAGAGCATCCGAAACGCCCGTAGGCTTTTTGTAACACAAGGATCACTCTCGCGTGGGAGCATCCGAAATGCCCGTAGGCTTTTTGTAACAGGGATCACTCTCTCATGAAGAGCATTTGAAATGCCCGTATGCTTTTTGTAACAGGGATCACTCTTGCATGGAGAGCATCCGAAACGCCCGTAGGATTTTTTGTGACATGACATGACAGATGTTGAGGAGTGGTTCATTCTAGGGGGTCCACACGCACGCACACACAGAATAGCCCTAAGGTGTCAGTTGTTTTGCCTAGACTTCGTCATCAAGTCTAAGCTGTCAAAGAGGGGTCCCGGGCGATATCATTTCACGTCCGGTTCTCTTTATCGTACTTTTACAGTTCAAGGTAAAGATGGCCTAAACGTGGTCGAAAGTACGCAAGTGAGAAACATTTGCCTGCGGTGGCGGGTGTGTCGTCGGTCCGGATCGTCTCTTCGAAGCGGCGCTTCAGCGAGGGTCCATCTGAAACGGGACAACGGCGATGTCAGGTCACGTTTTTCATCAATCCTATTATGGTAAGTTTCTAAGTTTGGCGGGACTACCCTACCAGTCAAAATTCACATCTTTTAGATTCATTTTGCCTAATCGATGACTATCCTATATGCACAGATATTGAGTCCATTCGTCGATGTCTAAGGTTTAACAACATTTTAAAGAGCCTAAAGTAAACTTTAGTTATCGTTGATGATTTTTAGAATAGGTTTTAGATTCTCTACGGTGTGGGTTCTTACTACGCGTTAGAGTGCTAACCTTTTTGACGTTTGATCGTAGAGCTGATGTCGGGTCTGAACGACGATAGATATGCATCGTCAGCAACGTCTTGGCCACGGGTAGCGCAGCAAGACATGTCTGGAGCAAAGAGGGCTGTCGGGCTTAAAGGAGGTCAATGGGGGGTTGCTCGGCCTGGTAGTTGGCTGACAGCGGCTGCGCACGGCGGTGGGCGGCCGTGAGAAGGCGAAAGGATAGACTTGCGATACCGGTTTACTGTTTTGCATCGCAGTGGAGATGCAGCGACCAGAGGGGGCAAAGAAGACTTGTAGTAGGTAAAGGGGGTCAAGGAAGATCTGGTGGTGGTGGAGTGGTCGTCGACGGTGGTCGGAGGTGGCCGGACACCGGCATCGAAGTTTCAGACACAAGTCTTTCCAAAACTACCGTTAGGGCTGAGTTTGATGGGGTTTTTGATGAGGGAGAGATGAGAGAAGAGAGGGAGGAGAGTTGCAGGTGATAGAGGGGTTCGAGAGGAGTCCGAGGAAGGTGGAGTTGGCTGGAGTAGGTGGCCAGAGGGGAGCGGCGCCGGGTTGAAGCGGATGTGCACAACTGGGTAGATCTTGCGGCCTGGGGGGTTTCATGGGAATTTGAGGGGAGAGAGAGGAGAGGGGAGAGAGGAATGAGAGGGGGAGGTCCCCTGACCAAGGGGGAGGTCGGAGGTCATCGACAATGAGTGGGAAGGGTCAAGGAAGAAGGAGGATTTGCGGCGGTTGTTGTCTTGCGGGTTCCTTTAGGGCTTGGGGTTTGAGTTGTTTTAAAAGAGAAGATATATGCTATATGGGATATGAATGGGGTATATTTATGTGATGACTAGGAGAGAGGGTGAGTGAGGGTGTGTGCAAAGAGGGGAAAAATAGGGTGAGGGTAACAATGAGAATCCTCATGTTACGTATGAGATCTCTACTGATTTGATTAATTTTGAAATTTGAATTTGGGTTAGGCTAAACTGGCTTCGACTTTGATTAGTGGGTAGGCCAAGCAAACGGTGTCCGAAAATTACGAAAAAAAATATCGGGACGACCGTGACGACGAGAGGCTCGGGGATACGGTGGTCGATCGTGCGTTGGGTTCACAGTAAATGAACTAAAAATAAAAAGATCTGGCGTCGAAGTCTAAAGTTGCGACGTCTCACCAATCAAAGCTGATTTGTGAGAGATCATCCCGTGAAATGACATTTAATAAAAATCTCACATATAACTACTCTTCCATACGGTCGCAACGACATATTACGACACATATCCCGTATGGAAGAAAGGTCAAAGAAAAATATGCGTACGAAAGAGGAAAGTACGCGCAAAATTACGAACGGTTGGAAAGCGGTCGTTACATTCTACCCACCTTAGAAATGATTCCGCCCCTCGGAATCACTTATAATAATAATAATAATAATATCTATATACACTTATGCCTACAACTCCCATATTCCACATAATGATCGCTAATCCTATAACTTTTAATTAGTGTTCCTCAACAACTCATCATAACTCGTCTCTCCACTGAATAAGCTAAAACTAGAATCACATCCTAGCACCTAACTATAGATCCACATTACCGTGTACAAATCAACAATCATCTCGTGCCCAATATATCATCCATCATATTGACTCATAAATCTATTCTCCATAATCAATGAACCATCAAGCCATATCTTAACCTTACCCTTAACATCTAATCTCCTAACCATACTAAATCTGTCTACCTAACCATCCATTCATCTCAACACGTCGTGTTATTTCCAATGTCTTCTCACGTCAACTTAATAATCAAGTCTTGATGCTTTAAATGTTCTACTCATTTCATGATCACTCTAAATCATATTATATCCCCATAGCTACTCCTATCTACCACTCATCTATGTTTCAGATCTGATAAGTTCCCATCTCCAGTATATAATTTCATTCATCCAGAGTTTCCATTGAGTCCGTTAGACATTGGTATCATTAATAAGTCTTGGACACCACATTCCTTTCATCCCGAAGAAATCTAATCTAATATCCTTGTGTTCAAAATTAACTAATCACCGCTACCTCATATCTCACCTCACACTATGCGTACCCACAACCATAATCTTATAGCAATAATAACCAGTTCTAATAATATAACAACAATGAAATAACACTCCAAAGAGGGAAAGAAAAAAGATAAAGTTTAAGGCCAAAAACATATTTTAAAACATGTGGGAAAAGAATGTGTGGAGTTGTGGTATTGGATGATGGAGGATAAGAGGTTGTGATCTTTGTGGGCTAGTTTCAAAACTTTAAAGATTTGGTTTAAAAGAAAACAAAAGTTTTGATACAAGCACATGCAATTAAAAAAATAAGCTATACTATAATATGACTGACTAAGTCTAAGCAATTACCTGCAATCCATATATATATAAATACCATCGTTCATACAACTTCATGCATATATCATGAGTAACACTGAGTATACCTACATGACACAAGGGACAATCATTAATATCCTAAAGGTAGCACACTCTACGGGTCCACACACTCTACCTATATACATGCACCACGATGACAACACAAAAACCAATGGACCCACTACTAAACTAGAGTTGACACATGCAACTACAAGCACTAATGTCTTCACAAAAGAAAGGGAAACCGGAACCAAAAGTGTAACGAAATAAGATTGGATGGAACGAGTTCAAATAAGGCAAGATAAGGAGATAGCTGGTTGTGTGGGACAAAAATATTGATCAAAATAATTAATTAGATGAAAGAATGATTACACGTAAAATATGGTATCATATATATTTATACTTATAAGAATATGTAAAAATAGCGAGCAGATGGTAAAATATTACAACTCGGAAAAAGAGTTAGACGAAGGAAATAATGAGTAGGGTGAGGTAGTGATTTGTTTCGCAAATGAAAATAGATTTATACAAAGATTTTTGAAGCATGAGCACGATGAACATAGAACTGATATACAAAAAAAATTTGAAGCTCTATTTAGCTTAGAAAAATATTCTAAAAGTACGTACGGTAAGTGGTTAAAATAAATTTCGTAGTTTAGAAAAGGATGGTATATTGAATTATCAAAAATGGTAACAAGGTTTTTGAAACTGAAATACGAAAAATACCGGCTAGAAAATGATTACGAGGTAGTAACTAAAAATTACGACCAAAAAGGTTTCAAAATCCAAGAAAGAACTTTAACTCAACCGGAAAGCAAGAAATTTAAATATATAACAAGGGGTTTTCAAAGAAGTTAAATTGAGCAAAGAATTTAATAAGGAATTTCGAAAATACTTTTAGAGGAATCAGAATTTGCAGTGGGGAATATTCAAAGAATTAACAATAATCGTCTTGAAGCGATCATGGGAAACGGGGGCAAAGAATATGATCGCATGATGAATACGCCTTGGATTTGATTCACGAAGAGCTATGATGGAATTCTACGGTCAATAACACAGAAGGATAACGATTAGGAAGATGCTAGAAATCAGGGGTTCTAATCATCGGGCCGTCTAAAGACCAGGAGAACTCAGCACTAAGACTTCCTAATGGACTAGACCGTATTAGAGATCTCAGGAAATGGTCCTAAGAGAATCAAGATTACGTTCTGCTGGGCCCAAAATTGATGGACCCGAGCGAACGTCTAAAAGAAGGAGTCTAGAAATCTAACATGGTCAGAGCCGGGTGAGAGGCTACTAGGGTATCCTAAGACGAGTATGACTAAATCTTAACCAAGGCACCTGACTATCAAACCTGGATGTCTATCTAAGTCTTCCTACCATCTAGGACAAGGAAAACCTAATTTAGACTTGTACTGGATATTAAATGAATGTGGTACTATTGTTGTTCCGAACTTTTTGCAAGACCTACATGGGCCACCACTAAAACCTGTCGTGTCCCGCTTCCCAAAACGACGAAAACGAGACGTGACTAAGGTCCGCATGGGCTGGAGCTGTGAGGCTCGAGCCCAATAAGCATCAGTAGGGATACCATTTAAAGTACATGTTCTTGCATTTATAAAATTTCGAAACAACAGAAAGTACAGAAAGAAAGATGCATTCATTTTATTTCACAAAAGATATCCAGAAGTATGAGAGTCTAAAAAGGAAAGTAGTGCCCAGCATGGCTAAACTACAGAAAGTAAACTAATGGTGTGAGCACCCCAACCTAGGCAGAAAGTAAACGGTGCTACGCACCCGAACTAGAAAGCAGTAAAAACCTTTCAGGATCTGCAACGGGGAAGTAGCTCTAAGACTGGTCCTTGTCAGGAAGGTACTCCGGGTTAATGTCCTCCGGCTCCAAGTCCTTAGGTAACTCTGGCTCGTCCATGTACTTTGACTCGGTACCTGACGTACAACACCCAAGAGAAAAGGAGCTGTACGTCAGGTAAAGTCTACACGGAAGGGTTAGACTCTACTGCAAGTATGAAACAATTTATTAAACAACGTTTTACTGGTTGAATTACATGTTGTTGTGATGTTATGGAAGTTATACAATTATACAAGGAAATTAAAACCGGAGCAGGAAAGTAAACATGACAAGTTATAGCAGTAGCGTGTGTTACTGGCTACAGGACTAGACTGGATAGGACAGGACATAACAAGACAAGATAAGAAGTACCGTGTGTGTCGAAGGGTTCATGCCTTACGGTTTGAGAGCAGCCAGACCCTCTCCCCGTGCGACTGCTCAACCCTACCCCAATCCCGAGTGCTCAAGACAAGACAATAAAGGGATCACTCTAGCTAGGAGAGCATCTGAAACGTCCGTAGGCTTTTTGTAACACATGGATCACTCTCGCATAGAGAGCATTCGAAATGCCCGTAGGCTTTTTGTAACACATGGATCACTCTTGCATGGAGAGCATCCGAAACACCCGTAGGATTTTTGTAACAGGGATCACTCTCGCGTGGAGAGCATCCGAAACGCCCGTAGGCTTTTTGTAACAGGGATTACTCTCGCGTGGAGAGCATCCGAAACGCCCGTAGGCTTTTTGTAACAGGGATCACTCTCGCGTAGAGAGCATCCAAAACGCCCGTAGGCTTTTTTTGTGACATGACATGACATATGTTGAGGAGTTGTTCATTCTAGGGGGGTCCACATGCACGCACACACAGAATAGCCCTAAGGTGTCAGTTGTTTTGCCTAGATTTCGTCGTCAAGTCTAAGTTGTCAAAGAGGGGTCTCAGATGCTATCATTTCACATCCGGTTCTCTTTATCATACTTCTATAGTTCAAGGGAAAGATGGCCTAAACATGGCCAAAAGTACGCACGTGAGAAACACTTGCATGCAGTGGCGGGTGCGTCGTCGGTCCGGATCGTCTCGTCGAAGCGGCGCGTCAGCAAGGGTCCGTCTGAAATGGGACAACGGCAATGTCAGGTCGTGTTTTTCATCAATCCTATTATGGTAAGTTTCTAAGTTTAGCGGGACTACCCTAACGGTCAAAAGTCACATCTTTTTGATTCGTTTTGCTTAATCGACGACTATCCTATTTGCACATATATTGAGTCCATTCGTCGATGTCTAAGGTTGAACAACACTTTAAAGAGCATAAAGTAAACTTTTAGTTATCATTGATGATTTTTAGATTAGGTTTTAGATTGGCTATGGTGTGGGTTCTTACTACGCGTTAGAGTGCTAACCTTTTTGACGTTTGATCGTAAAGCGGATGTCGGGTCTGAACGGCGATAGATCTGCGTCGTCAGCAACGTCTCGGCCATGGGTAGCATAGAGAGACACGTCCAGACAGCGAGGTGGAGGTGAGAACAGCGAGCAAGTGTCGAGATCTCTCCCGTTGCGGGTAGCGCAACGGATCTACACGACGGTGGCAATGTCAGGGGAAAACATGCGAGATCGGCGACGCGCGTGAACTCCTAGGAGAAAATAGGGCTGCTGGGGGTTGAAGGAGGTCGATGGGGGGTTTCTTGGCCTGGTGGGTGGCTGACGGCGGCTGCGTACGGCGGTGGGTGGCCGGAAGAAGGCTAAAGGACAGATTTGCGACACCGGGTCGCTGTTTTGCATCGCAGCGGAGATGCAGCGACCTGAGGGGGCAAAGAAGACTTGCAGTAGGTAAAGGGGGTCGAGGGGGATCTGATGGTGGTGGAGTGGTTGCCGGCGGTGGTCGGAGGTGGCCGGGCGCCAGCGTCGAAGTTCCAGACACAACTCTGTCCAAAACCGCTGTTAGGGCTGAGTTTGATGGGGTTTTTGAGGAGGGATAGTTGAGAGAAGAGAGGGAGGAGGGTTGCAGGTGATAGAGGGGTTAGAGGGGAGTCAGAGGGAGGTGGAGTTGGCCGAAGGAGGTGGCCAGAGGTACGGCGACGCCGGGTTGAAGCGGCTATGCGCAACTGGGTAGATCTTGCGGCCTGAGGGGGGTTTTCGTAAGAATTTGAGGGGAGAGAGAGGTGAGAGGTGAGAGGAATGAGAGGGGGAGGTCGTCAGACCAAGGGGGAGGCCGGAGGTGTTGGATCTGGATCCTAGCCTAGAGGGGGGGTGAATAGGCTATTAAAAAATTCTCGTGCAACCCACGAGAAATCACACGCAGTTAAAAGCACAACCAGAGTAATGAAAAGCAGACACAGAGTACACAGCAGATTTACCCTGGTTCGGTCGTCCCAACGACCTACTCCAGCCCCCAAAGCAAATACTAGATTGAATAGTGCAATAGGTACAAAGTCACAAGTTAGAGCATGCTCAGAGCACCCTCTACGTCTCTACACTCGCTGGACTCTCAGTACCCCACACACAGTGTTTCCTCTCACTATCAATCCTAGCAAAGCTTTCTACCAGCTAGTCCCAAACTAGCTGGGTCCCACTTGTCTAGTCCCAAATAGACAAGTCCCAAAATAGTCCACAAAAATAGGTAAAAGTTTCCCCTACGAAGATCTATCACAATTGCTACACAAAATAATAAAGTATAGAGTTTAGGAAGCTCAGATTTTGTAGCAGCGATGTCTTCGCCAATAAGCACGGGTCAGATCTGAGTCTGACAAGTAGTAATCTTTGATGTCCCCTCAATAGTTTGCCTCCCCTCGATGAAATTTGCGCCTTTCGCCAAAGATTGAAACTTGCGACAACAAGCTTTCCTAAATGATGGCACACGAATATCTTGCACACAGCCTTGGCTTTAAAAATTCGGCATTGAGAAATTGAGTGCGACTCCTGAAGATTTGCTCAGCAAAAAATTGTGTTGCCCTGCAAACAAAACGGCAAAGGCTTAATCCTAAGTTAATTACCAAGATCAATAACTTACTTTGATTAATCTTCAACTTGGCATGCAGATGTGCGTCCCTGCAAACAAAACAAAATTAGGAGAGAGCATGCACATATATCAATTTAAATTCCGGCCTTCCACACAAAACCGCACAAAAAGAATCCACAGACTCCTTAACTTTGAATGATAGAATATTAAATGCAAAGTACATTCATCCTGTGAGTTTCTCTTTTAAAAAATGTTTGCATGGTCAAAAACGTGTTGCCTTTGTGATCATTGAAAGTGAGGAAAAAAAACGTCAGGCACTTGAAATATTATCCCCTTTGATATTTTTTAAATGAATGTCTCTTTGAGATTCTAGACAAAGAAATCAGGCTGCTCAAAAATTCGGCTGTCCCCTCTTGCGCATCAATTCTTGTGTGCACACTGGCTTTCGTGTGGCCCTGCAACAAATGAACAAGAGAGATAAATGAGCTTAGTTTAATATTATTTAAGAAAAATCCTCTTTGATTCTTTTGATAACGCAAGTCCTGCCAAAAAGAAATTTCCCTGATAACTTAAAAGAAAGCCCTTCCTTGAGAATGAGCACCCTTAAATAAAAAGAAATTTCCCTGATAACTTTCGGCTGCTTGCATTTTTTATTCAACATGTAACCAATGAGAGAGGTTAAATATAGTAAATAATATTTTGGATTTCAAAGCCTCTTCCTTTTTCATGTAGGTCTTTGGGAAAAAAAAAAAATAAAGGCCACCACGTTTCAAAAAAGGTTGCTTGATTCCCTGACAATTAAAAGACAACAAAGTTTCTTTTATGATTAATAATCACCTCTCTTGAAAAATGATGCAAGACACTTAGTTGAAGAGAGACCAGTCAAAAAAAAGATTAAAAACAAAACTTAGCTTTCATTGTTCTTTTCCATGAGAGAGAGCATGGCCGGCCTTCTACTGCTTTTGTTTTTGGCGACTCAATTTTTGTGTATGCCGCACTCTTCTTCATCTTTGGGAGGAGGGGTTTTTATAGAGAAGAGGAGGATCAATTAGAATCCCATTAATTAAGGGTTTAAGAGATGTAGTAAGATTTGAATTGGAATTTGAATTGAATAGGGATAAGTATGATTGGAATAAATCACAAATTGATTTGACCAAATCCCAAATAGATTCCATCTCCCTCCATATTTTGAATTGAATAGGGATAAGTGTGATTGGAATAAATCACAAATTGATTTGACCAAATCCCAAATAGATTCCATCTCCCTCCATATTGACCAAGTCAAATTGCTTTACTTATAGCTCTTTGACCAAGTCCATTGGCTTTGTGGATAGCAATTCCTCCAACACGTTGACTTAGTCATCTCTTCAAGAATTACCGTTTTGCCAATCCTGAAACACACTTAGCGCACACGTTAAATACTTCGCACACGTTTGTCATCATCAAACCAAAGATCCTAGATCGTTGCTTCCAACAATCTCCCCCTTTTGGTGATGACAAACCCACAAAAGATTTTATTAATAGGAATGAGTGTGTGAAGTGTGTTGAAGGGTGTAATGCAATATGGATCATGAGATGGATATTCAAGCACTACAACATGGCATGCACAGACTTATAACAAATACAATAGCATGCTCCCCCTTCTCTCAAGCTCCCACTTCAACAAGTATTCAAGAATATTTCAGGCTCCCCCTTCCTTCAACAAATAATATCAACATCAAAGCTCTTAAAATCTTTTCTTTTATCTCCCCCTTTTGGAATCACCAAAAGTGGATTAATGAAGTCACAAAAATATCACATGCAAACATAAATCATTATTTAGAAGTAGCGTGCAATTTGCATGAGTAGTATAAATAATAGGCAGTTCAAGTTCATATAATTTCATACCCGGACTTCTCCACCTTTGTGAAAGTGTAGTGATATAGACAATTAAGTGCAAGAGGAGATTCAATTTCAGAAATTCAACCAAATCAATCCACATTTTCCAATTTTCATGAATATCACTAGGATTGATTCTTCCCACCTCATCAAAGATGAGTTCAAGATACCGAATCCCAAAACATGGCCTAAAAGGACTTTTAAATGTGGGATGGCATTGCTTGACGAGTTATATACACCAACGCTAATGATTACCCATGTAGCACAAGTTGGATACTCGTGGGTTGTGTTTTAGCCATGAAGTGTATCCATTTTTCATACGGAGCAAATATCGTTTTTTTTATATAATTCTTTTGTGCTCAATTTTAATTCATGGCTAAACACATCATATCCCTTAGAAATTTTAGAAATTAATCATTCCTACATTCACTTTCCATTACTCTTCAAAAGAATCTCCACAAGCACTAAAAAGTCAAATATCGTGAAAGTGCAAATGTAGGTGTAGAAGTCAAGTTTGAAACTTATGAGACATGTCATGCCTACTAAAAAGAATAATATCATGTTCATGTAGCTACAACAATAATGAATTGACTTTTACAAGGGATAGAATTGATCATTCATACAATATCACTTAAGAGATTCAAAAGAGGATTCAATAAGCACATTTTTTTTTGATTTTCCAATTTTTTTTTGGAATAAAAACATTAAAAAATCATCCATGCAAGCACACAAAACAAAATAAATCAAGCACACAAAAACAATCTATGAAGGTATGCAATGAAATGCAAAGAGGGATAAAAATTATACCTTCTCGTCGCCTTTTGACGAAGGAGCTATAAGAATGAGTCATTGAATATATCGCTCCTCGTCAAAAATCCATCACACCTACATGACAGGTGTTAAGTGTGACCTTGGAATCCAACAAGGTCCACTAGTGTTAGCCAATATTGTTTTAGGAACCCACACTTGTTTAAACTTGATATTAGTGTTCCTAAATTTGCAATAATATGAAGTGTGGCCTACACTATCACAAGTAAAGCACTTTGCATATTTGTTCTTTACAATAGAGGGTACATTGTGGAATTTCTTGAATTTTTGCTTTTCAACGTTTTTCAGACCAAAACCAAGTCCTCTTCTATTATTGTCATATAATTGATTCTCTAAAATAGTGTCCAACGATTGTTTTCCTATAGAGAATTTCTTAATGGCCAATTCAAGATGAGAGACTTTGATTTTTAATTGTTTATTCTCTTCCACAAGCATCGTGCATTTACTTATAAAAACCCTCTTGTTTTCCTCTTCCTTCTTCTCGAATTCAATCATTTTTCTTTTAAAGTCATTATCTAGCATGCAAAATTTATCCTTAAGCTCTCTTATTTCATATTCTTTTTCAGCTTCGAGCTTCATTAAATCTTGTTTAAGCATGCTATTTTGATTTAATAAAGAGGAACACGAAATACAAGGAGCATTTTCATCAAAGCTTTCTTTTTCCTTCTTCATGATTTCAATAGTAGACTTACATGCATTAAGTTCAATTTTAAGTTTTTCATTCTCTTTAAACACCTTATCATCTCTAACTTGCATGTCATAGTTTTGATTTTGGAGACATTCAATAGTGAACTCATGATCTACAATTTGATTTTGCATTTCTTCACAAATTTTAAGAAGTTCAGCTTTGCTACCTGACGGTGTCTCATATTGGATGCCCATCAAAGCCATGCAAGAATGGGCTTCATGTTCCTCCTCGCTTTCAGCTTCGCTATCCATATCCCATGTTAATACCTTCGCTTTTCCTTTTCCTTTAGCGAGCTGAGCAGTTTCATTTGGGCAATCCTTCATCAGATGTCCTCTTCCCTTGCATTTAAAACATTGCATTCTATCAGTAGATTTCTGATCATTAAATTGCTTGGAAGAATTATTAAAGTTAGAACGATTAAACCTGGGTGCCATTTCGTTTCTCCCATGCTTGGTCTTGATGAACTTTCTGAAG
This sequence comes from Scilla litardierei, assembly GCA_030789695.1. NCBI lineage: Eukaryota > Viridiplantae > Streptophyta > Magnoliopsida > Asparagales > Asparagaceae > Scilla > Scilla litardierei. Next base: position 76,255,652 of record CM061132.1, on the reverse strand, counting down.
TTTCTCACCATTAGCGCTATGTCTTCATCATCATCCTCTTCTTCGCTAGCTTGCAAAGCAAGGGGCTTTATGGCTTTCTCTTTCTCCTCAGGTTTCTCTCTTGCTTCAACATTTTGTAGTTCCAACTCATGCGACATCAAATTACCAATAAGGTCCTACACCTTCAATTGAGACAATACCTTTGCTTCCTGGATGGCGGTGACCTTTGGTCTGAAAGAGCTTGGCAGTGCTCTTAATATCTTTCTCACCTGTTCAAGGCTAGAATATGGCTTACCGAGCGAGCTAGACTTGTAGACGATGTTGGTGAATCTCGCAAACATTTCTGATATGGTCTCTGATGGTAGCATGCGAAATCCCTCGTACTCTGTGCTCAGAAGTGCAAGTCTAGACTCCTTCACCTGTGACGTTCCCTCGTGCGTCACCTCCAAAGTATGCCATATTTTCTGCGCAGTTAGACAATGTGAGATTCTATTATATTCAGATTTATCAAGTGCACAAATGAGAGCATTCATAGCTTTAGCATTTAAAGAGTAAGATTTCCAATCATTATCATCCCATTTGTCATTTGGTTTTTCAATCTCAGCATTTTCTACTTTAATTACAGGCAGTTTATATCCTTTTTCAATTATTTGCCAAGCCTTATAATCAACCGAAATAAGGTAGATTTTCATACGATTTTTCCAATAAGCATAATCACCTCCGTTAAACCTGGGGGGACGGGAAACAGACTGACCCTCAGCAAAAGCACTATCCATATGGTTATTCATGGTCAATCCTAGGCTAGATCCCAAAACCTGCTCTGATACCACTTGTTGGATCTGGATCCTAGCCTAGAGGGGGGGGGGGGTGAATAGGCTATTAAAAAATTCTCGTGCAACCCACGAGAAATCACACGCAGTTAAAAGCACAACCAGAGTAATGAAAAGCAGACACAGAGTACACAGCAGATTTACCCTGGTTCGGTCGTCCCAACGACCTACTCCAGCCCCCAAAGCAAATACTAGATTGAATAGTGCAATAGGTACAAAGTCACAAGTTAGAGCATGCTCAGAGCACCCTCTACGTCTCTACACTCGCTGGACTCTCAGTACCCCACACACAGTGTTTCCTCTCACTATCAATCCTAGCAAAGCTTTCTACCAGCTAGTCCCAAACTAGCTGGGTCCCACTTGTCTAGTCCCAAATAGACAAGTCCCAAAATAGTCCACAAAAATAGGTAAAAGTTTCCCCTACGAAGATCTATCACAATTGCTACACAAAATAATAAAGTATAGAGTTTAGGAAGCTCAGATTTTGTAGCAGCGATGTCTTCGCCAATAAGCACGGGTCAGATCTGAGTCTGACAAGTAGTAATCTTTGATGTCCCCTCAATAGTTTGCCTCCCCTCGATGAAATTTGCGCCTTTCGCCAAAGATTGAAACTTGCGACAACAAGCTTTCCTAAATGATGGCACACGAATATCTTGCACACAGCCTTGGCTTTAAAAATTCGGCATTGAGAAATTGAGTGCGACTCCTGAAGATTTGCTCAGCAAAAAATTGTGTTGCCCTGCAAACAAAACGGCAAAGGCTTAATCCTAAGTTAATTACCAAGATCAATAACTTACTTTGATTAATCTTCAACTTGGCATGCAGATGTGCGTCCCTGCAAACAAAACAAAATTAGGAGAGAGCATGCACATATATCAATTTAAATTCCGGCCTTCCACACAAAACCGCACAAAAAGAATCCACAGACTCCTTAACTTTGAATGATAGAATATTAAATGCAAAGTACATTCATCCTGTGAGTTTCTCTTTTAAAAAATGTTTGCATGGTCAAAAACGTGTTGCCTTTGTGATCATTGAAAGTGAGGAAAAAAAACGTCAGGCACTTGAAATATTATCCCCTTTGATATTTTTTAAATGAATGTCTCTTTGAGATTCTAGACAAAGAAATCAGGCTGCTCAAAAATTCGGCTGTCCCCTCTTGCGCATCAATTCTTGTGTGCACACTGGCTTTCGTGTGGCCCTGCAACAAATGAACAAGAGAGATAAATGAGCTTAGTTTAATATTATTTAAGAAAAATCCTCTTTGATTCTTTTGATAACGCAAGTCCTGCCAAAAAGAAATTTCCCTGATAACTTAAAAGAAAGCCCTTCCTTGAGAATGAGCACCCTTAAATAAAAAGAAATTTCCCTGATAACTTTCGGCTGCTTGCATTTTTTATTCAACATGTAACCAATGAGAGAGGTTAAATATAGTAAATAATATTTTGGATTTCAAAGCCTCTTCCTTTTTCATGTAGGTCTTTGGGAAAAAAAAAAAATAAAGGCCACCACGTTTCAAAAAAGGTTGCTTGATTCCCTGACAATTAAAAGACAACAAAGTTTCTTTTATGATTAATAATCACCTCTCTTGAAAAATGATGCAAGACACTTAGTTGAAGAGAGACCAGTCAAAAAAAAGATTAAAAACAAAACTTAGCTTTCATTGTTCTTTTCCATGAGAGAGAGCATGGCCGGCCTTCTACTGCTTTTGTTTTTGGCGACTCAATTTTTGTGTATGCCGCACTCTTCTTCATCTTTGGGAGGAGGGGTTTTTATAGAGAAGAGGAGGATCAATTAGAATCCCATTAATTAAGGGTTTAGGAGATGTAGTAAGATTTGAATTGGAATTTGAATTGAATAGGGATAAGTATGATTGGAATAAATCACAAATTGATTTGACCAAATCCCAAATAGATTCCATCTCCCTCCATATTTTGAATTGAATAGGGATAAGTGTGATTGGAATAAATCACAAATTGATTTGACCAAATCCCAAATAGATTCCATCTCCCTCCATATTGACCAAGTCAAATTGCTTTACTTATAGCTCTTTGACCAAGTCCATTGGCTTTGTGGATAGCAATTCCTCCAACACGTTGACTTAGTCATCTCTTCAAGAATTACCGTTTTGCCAATCCTGAAACACACTTAGCGCACACGTTAAATACTTCGCACACGTTTGTCATCATCAAACCAAAGATCCTAGATCGTTGCTTCCAACAGGAGGTCATCGACGACGAGTGGGAAGGTGCAAGGAAGAAGGAGAACTGGCTGTGGGTGTTGTCTTGCAAGTTCCTATAGGGCTTGGGGTTTGAGTTGTTTTAAAAGAGAAGATATATGCTATATGGGATATGAATGGGGTATATTTAAGTGATGACTAGGAGAGATGGTGAGTGAGGGTGTGTGCAAAGAGGGGAAAAACAGGGTGAGGGTAACAATGAGAATCCTTATGTTACGTATGAGATCTCTAATGATTTGATTAATTTTGAAATTTGAATTTGGGTTAGGCTAAACGGGCTTCGACTTTGATTAGTGGGTAGGCCAAGCAAACGGTGTCCGAAAATTACGAAAAAAAATATCGGGACGACCGTGACGACGAGAGGCTCGGGGATACGGTGGTCGATCGCATGTTGGGTTCCCAAAAAACGAACTAAAAATAAAAAGTTCCGGCGTCGAAGTCTAAAGTTGCGACGTCTCACCAATCAAAGCTGATTTATGGGAGAACGACCCGTGAAATGACGTTCACTAAAAATCCACAAATAACTACTCTTCCATACGGTCACAACGAAATATCACGACGCATATTCCGGATGGAAGAAAGGTCAAAGAAAAATACACGTACGAAAGAGGAAAGTACGCATAAAAATACGAACAGTGGGAAAGCGGCTGTTACACATTGCAGTAGATGCTCTCAGTCACTGATTTATACTGACTACTCATGAATTGGGCCCAGGGCCCCTCTGAAGATAAAAGCCTATAAGATAACCGAACTCCTGATGCTACATTTAGGTCCGAGAGTAACCTCAAAGCAACCCCTCCTTCTTCCTTAGGGGTACATAAATCACGTTAGGCCCACATGTGTTGATTCCCCCAAATAAACCTCCTACAAGCAGAACTGATCGCACACAAAACTGAAGAAGGGATGCAATATCCATGCATCCAAAAAGCTACCATACCGTAGATCACTGTGCATACCAACTCAATCATGTCCAAAATAGAAAGAAGAGATGAAGAACAACCAAGGAGTCTCTTCTTACACTTGTCAACCAACCTTGCATACATGGACGCTTTTGGGTAATTAGAAGAGAGAGGTAGGCCTAAGTGGGTGCTGGGTGAGGAGACCCTTTTAATACTAAGAGCATCTGCCAGTCTATTAGGATTCCGAGTGCCCTTACTGAAACTAACAAAGCTTGTGTCCCAATTAATCTGAAGCCGTGTGAAAAGGTTGAAGGTAACTAGAATCTCAGCAATACCTTTGAAAGAGTGGCTGTTGGCTTGGTAGAATACAAGAAGATCATCTGCAAATAGTAGGTGGGAGATAGCCCCAGTTGTCCTCATAGGGTGAATAATGCGTGATGCCTCAGCTCTAGCTATAAGAAGGGAAAAAGATTCCATCACAAGCATAAAAGGATAAGGAAATAAGGAATCACCTTGCCTCAGACCTCCGTTGGAGCCAAAAAAATCCAGCTGGAGATCCATCCACCAGCACTGAAAAAGTTGGGATAGTAATGCATTCTGAATTCCAATTAATGAATCTGTGTTGGAATCCCATTTGGTGGAGAATAAATAAGATGAATTCCATGTTGACACTATCAAATGCTTTGCGAAGGTCCAGCTTTAGACAAGCTCTAGCTCCCATATGGTTTGAGAAATCCCAAATCTGTTCATTGGCTATAAGAGTGCAATCGGATAACAGTCAACCCTTTAGAAATGCAGCCTGATTGGGGGATATCAGTTCATTAATAACCTGCTTCATTTTGCTACAAAGAATTTTACTTATGATTTTATAAATCACATTGCACCATGCAATAGGCATGTAGTCCCCCCAAACTAGAGGCGTTGGAAATTTTGGAAACTAATGTGAGGAACGTTTGGTTAATATGACGCATCAAGGAACCCGAACTAAAAAAAGGAAGAGACTGCAGTTTTGCCATCATTACCAACAATATCCCAATCATGCTGGAAGAAAAATGAATTGAACTCGCAGGTCCAGGGGCCTTGTCTTTGCCAATCTGAAACACATCCTTTTTAATTTCTATAGCAGATACTAATCTGTCCAACCAAGTAGCTGCATCTGTAGTGATTTTCCTTTTTGGGATAAGGTTGGGGAATACAGACCAGTAATCTTCTTGTGAATACAACCTTTCATAGAATAAAGCCCCATCTTCTCTCAGGCTATCTAAATCCATATGTCTGGCTCTTTCTGTATTAATAAGATGTCTGAGGTTGTTGTGGGATTGTCTAGATTTCATTGTAGAGTAAAGGAATGTAGAATTCATATCCCCGAGTTTAAGCCAATCCTGACGACTTTTTTGTCTTAAATCACCCTCCTCTACATCCAGGGCATTAGCTAAATTGAAAGTGGCAATTTGCTCCAATTTCTGTAATTGCGGGTTGGAAGACATATCTAAGTTAGCCTGGATAGATTTAAGCTCTTCACGACATCGTGCAGTGTCCATATTCATTCTGTTACTTGCCGCAAATTTCCTCAAATAATATTTCAGCAGCTTAAGCTTGTCAACAAGATATTTCATGGGGGCACGGTCATGATTCCGAACAGCCCAAGCTTTTTCAATAATGTCCTGATATCCCGGGAATGAACACCAAGTATTGAAGAACTTAAATGGCTTGGGATGAGAAGGTACCTTGGAATGGAGATAGATGATCATCGGAGTATGGTCGCTAGTTCCAGCATACGCATACTCAACATAAGATTTGTGAGCCGCTGAATCCACTCCAAATTGCATAGAGATCTGTCAAGCCTAGCAGATATCCGCCCAGTACCAATTCTCCTGTTGCTCCAACTATAGCGCTGGCAGACGCTCTCAACTCTAACAACCCGTAACTCCCAATACATTCCCTGAAATCGTGGACCGCCCTTGAGTCCAAATGCCTTCCTCCAATTTTTTCATTTGAATATCTAACACAGTTAAAGTCACCTCCCATCAACCATGGCAAAGTGCTTAGTTGAGCCGAATCTGAACCAAGATCCTTCCAAAGGGCCTGACGGAGCGATGCTAAGTTGAGGGCATACACAACGGTTAAACCCATGACAAAGCCTGCAGTGTTAGAGATGAATACTGTGATATACTGACTGGAAGAAGCAAGCAACTTGCAGCGCCAGATTGAAGTATCAAAGAAGATGACTATTCGGCCCCCAGGATGTTGCATCCTGTTATCAACATTGCCCCAAGCTTTGGGGAAGCACTTAGCAATTCTCTCAGAGTGACTTTCATTGACTTTAGTCTCAAGTAAACAAGCTATAGCAGGCCTCAGAGTACAGATTCTTTGCTTCAAATCTCCACACCTAGGAAGATTATTGAGACCACGTGTGTTCCAGATGAACACTAACATTAACACTGGGGTGGGGGGCTCCTTGAATTCCTGCAATCCGCAAGCTCCGACGGCTAGTAGAGGGGGATACATTTTCCCAGTTATTACTTTGGTTTTGCATTTGGTTGCCTCAGATTTCAAACTATTCTGCTCTTTTTCCCAAGCTGGATTGGCAAAAGTTAAAACTTGAGGGGGATCAGCGTCTTCTGCAGTTTGAAGAAGAGTAGGAGAGACACGTTCATTATTTTTCATAGCATCAGAAACCTGATTAGCTGATGGACCTATCCCCGAGCTGCTAGGGATGTTTAGCAATGCCTGGCAATATTTGGGTAGCCACTGTATCCGCTGGGGCCAAGGAAATGTCCTGTGGTCCAAAAATGTGATCCCCAGCATAGGAAAGCTCCTCCCCAGCATTGTCATGTGGTCTAATACTAGCCTTCTGCATTCCAACAGTACTGTCCTGTGGTCCATCAGAGCCCCCCTCTCCGAATGAGGACATATGTTTTCAAAAGAGCCAACAGTTCCTGTAACAGGTCTGCCCCTTACATCAAATTCACCCAAACATACAAAGCTTTCCTATGGATTACCTATATTATCTAGCAGGTCTTTAGTATTGACTAGACCTTCATAACCCCCCTTCGCAGCCTCCCTTACTACCTCAAAATTACTAACCCCCCAAACACCCCCCGCTACTACAATACTGGCTGGGTTTATTTGGATTGAAGAGGGCTCTGTTACAACAACTTTTGAGGGACATTAATTTCCAGAATGCCCAAAACAACAGCAACATTCATTGCACCTAGTGGGCTCTCCCTCATACTTAATGTCAACTGACATAGTGACCCCATCTTCCAATTCTACCAACACATTCCTAGCCAGGGGATTAGTAGCTTCAACCTCAACAAGGCAGCTTGTATAAAGAATCCGATCTAAATTAGCTATTGCACGGTCCAGGCATATAGGCTTACCTACAACACTTGCAACAATGTTCAGAATGTCCAGAGTCTATATAGATAGGGGCAAATAGTGGAGTTGTATCCAAACTGGGACAATAGTGAGAAATTCTCGGTAGTTGACGTGCGTTTATATTTTATATATTCACGCTCGTCTTCTTCGTGATTTTCCGTTGTTTTCCGGCGTTTCGTATCCATTCTCTTGTGATTTTTAGTTTTCTTTCACTTTCTTTGTGTTTTTGTGCCATTGCAGGAGACTACCAGCGCTGGAGACATATAAAGCAGATATCAGGAGTCCCCGGAGCAACGGGAGGTGCCACGCACGATCCCGAGGGCCAAACGTCGAAGAATGCCATATATCAGCCCTCAACCGATCGGGTGGACAGACCCACCCGATCGGTTCGTGCATGCGTATCCGACCCGGACAGGAGCAGCAATGAAGAAGAGCTCACCCGATCGGTTCAGTGATCGGGTGAAAACGACAGTGCTCTCTGTCTTTTGGTGCTGAATTCCAACTGATCGGGTGACATCTCACCCGATCAGTTCATCTGTAGCAGAATCCTCCCAGCTCACGACCAAACGACATCACCCGATCGGTTCAGCGACCGGGTGATGTATCTCCAAAGCTGAAGACCAAGTCGACATACGTCTCACCCGATCCGTTGATGCTTCAACCGATCGGGTGGATGCTTATATATATATATATTGCCCTAGGTTTTCCCAGAAAACGATCCCCATTTTTTTCAGACAGTCTTTTTGGGATTTTGGCGGCTGTAATTTTATTTTGTTTTGTAAGTTCTCTGATTGTCTTGATATTTTAACATTTCATTCTTAATACTATTTTCTCTGTATTTCTATTGCTTGATCTTGATTCCAATGGTCAAATTTTGTTGTGTTGCTATATTTGCAACGAATCGTGAGTAGTTCCCCAATCTGGGGCATTGGTGGAAGCCCCTTCGTGGGTTCTCCTAGAACGACTATAGGATTAGGAGTTCGATAGGATCTAGGAAGTTTGATGGTTACGCGGAGTGTTTTATTGTCATTGGCGGGAGAAAGACCGCCTCTGACCATCGGGCCAAGGGAAAATAAAATTGGTGTTTGATCCCCTAGCCACAGCTTACACCCCTAGCGTAGACATTGAATCCTAGCATATGGGAACGACAGGATGAAATGTTGGGAGTAATCGTTGCGAGCTTAGTTCTTGCAGAGTCGGTTGGTGTTAATGGACATGGGAATGCCCACCGTCCGAACCCAGGTAGACCTAGCATATCATCCTGGGCATCGATCGGAATATCAGGCCCATGGGACGCTAGGTATTACTCTTAGAGGCAACATCTCACCACTAAACCCTAGAATCCGATCGTATTCCTATCCGTCGGTCGTAATAGAGAGGACACATGATAGGGTGGAAACCAAAGTCCTAGGTTTCCCTTATATATCTTACAATCTTCGTAGCTCATTTTGTGACAACCAAGCGATCGATAGGGCTAGCTCACCCACCGGGTGATCCGGTTCCTACTTGTTAACAAGCACGACACACGCCTCCCTGAGTTCGAGCCCCAAGCCACACTACAACACTGTGCACTTGCGGTTACAAATATTTAAATCCGGTATCCCCGATCCTACTGCATATAGTGCCAAATCTAGGAGACGTCAAGCTTTATGGCGCCGTTGCCGGGGGGGCAAAGTGATTGTTTCTTTTAGGACCATGTGAACCCCTGAGACTAGTTCACACCCTTGCCACGCAATAATTTTCGCATTCTACTCACTTTTTGATTTTACTTGGACATATTGTACATATTCGTTGTATAGGGTTGGTAGACCGTGTCGCCATACCGCCATCATTACTTCTTATCTCTCCATTCATACAACCCGTGCTATTAACGTGCTCTCTATCCGTGCAGTTCTCTCTCTCTCCTTTTCTTACAGGTTTTCTGTTCTACAACAAGAATTTTGTGTGCCGTTTCAGGCGATATCTAGGCACATGCACACCACGTCAGTGGTTTGGCCCAGAGTCTGACAGAAGCTCTAAGCGCCTCGAGCATCCTATCCTTTCTGTTAGCTGCTGTAGAAAATCAGAAGAGGAATCATGATGTCCAACAGCATCCCTTTTCCTCCAGATGAAGCGATGTTTATTGACATGCCCAGTACCGAGTTTAGTGGGGGAGAGTTATGCACATATGGGGAGGTTTGTCTGGAGGCCCATCAGGCAGAGTTTATTGAGTGCATTGAGCAGGAATCTATCTTAGCCTTGCAGACCTCTACAGAGCACCCTGGATCTTGGGACCTTGAGAAAGATGTAAGTAGTGGTGGAGAACTATCAACTATTGAGACCTGTTTTCGCGTTAAAGCCTTCTTCCCGGATGATTATCATGCACTTAAGAAAGGCCCAGAGCCTTCCTCCATAATCCCCTCACTACCTTGCAAGGCTTCACCATGCGAAACCACGGCTGAAAGTGAAGTTCCGGATGCTAGCATCCAGGAGACCCAGGAAGAAGTCCTTTCGTTGGAGTATGCTCAGCTTGAAAAATATGTGTGAGGACCTCATAAAGTTGAGATGAAGGAGTTACCTCTGGGATTGAAGTACGAATATTTGGGAGAGGATTCGACGCTGCCAGTCATAGAGAACTCCTCGCTGCCGAAGACCAAATGACCAAACTACTTGATGTTCAAGATTTAAGAATGTTTTCGGGTATGCAATCGAAGATTTGAAGGGAGTGAGCTTGGGGCTTTGCTCGCATAGGATACTGCTTGAAAATGAGCAAGCAACTTCAATTGAGCCACACCGAAGATTGAATCCCATTATGATGGAAGTGTTTAAGAAGGAGATTGTTAGACTTCTCCATGATGGGATCATATACGCTATTTTCGACAGTCGTTGGGTTAACCCGGTACACGTTGTGCCCAAGAAGGGAGGAATGACGGTCATTCGTAACAAGAAAAACGAGCTCATACCCACGAGGACCATCACCGGGTATCGGATGTGCATCGATTACTGGAAATTGAACAAGGCCACAAGGAAAAAGACCACTATCCTCTCCCCTTTATTAATCAGATGCTCGAAAGACTGGCCAAGCACAACTACTTCTGCTTCATGGATGGATACTCTGGCTTTCTGTAAATTCACATCCACAATGATGACCAGGAGAAGACAACTTTCAGTTTTCCATTTGGGACGTATGCTTACAGGAGAATGCCGTTTGGGCTTTGCAACGCCTCGGCTACATTTCAGAGATTGATGTCCGAACCGATTACTCCCAGGATATAATGGAGGTTTTCATTGATGATTTTTCCGTCTATGGAACGGAGTTCGACTCGTGTCTACACAACCTGGCTAAAGTCCTGGAAAGGTGTCAAGATAAAGGACTAGTTCTAAACTGGGAAAAATGCCACTTTATGGTCCAAGAAGGAGTCGTATCGGGGCACGTTATTTCTTCAAGAGGGATTGAGGTGGACAAGGAAAAGATAGATGGGATCGAAAAGCTTCCGCCTCCACTTAACCTTTGGGGAGTCCATGGTTTCTTAGGGTAGCGAGATTCTACCGCCGGTTCATAAAGGACTTCTCTAAAATTTCTAGGCCCTTGACTCAACTCCTCGTGAAGGATACACCTTTCATCTTCGATGACGAGTGTATGGAAGCCTTCCGCCTTTTGAAGCAAGCCCTTATTTCCGCACCAGTGATTCAGCCACCCGACTAGAGTCTACCTTTCGAGTTAATGTGCGATGCTAGCGACTATGCAGTTGGGGCCGTCTAGGGGCAGAGGAAGGACAAAAATCTGCACGTCATATACTATACGAGCAAGACCCTCGACGAAGCCCAACGGAACTATACGACCACGGAGAAGGAATTGCTAACCGTCATCCATCCATGCCCTGGACAAGTTTCGGCCGTATCTTGTGGGTGCCAAGGTAATCGTGCACACCGATCACACTGCCCTCAAATACCTTTTGAGCAAGAAGGAGGCCAAGCCGTGCCTCATAAGGTGGAAACACCTCCTCCAGGAATTCGACTTGGAGATCAAGGACAAGAAAGGGGCAGAGAATGTCGTCGCCGACCACCTGTTCAAATTGCCTACTTTCGATCCGGATGCCACTCCTATTGACGACTCGCTCCCAAACAAGCATCTTTTCTCTATCTCTTCTGTTTGGACTCCATGGTATGCTGACATCGCCAACTATCTAACATGTGCCATCGTCCCCCACAATGTGAGCTATCAGCAAAAGAAGAAATTCTTTCACGAAGTCCGGAAATTTTATTGGGATGACTCTTATCTGTACAAGACCTGCAATAATGGGGTGATATGAAGGTGCATTCCCAAAACAGAAGCGACCTCCATAATTTCTCATTGCCATGATCAACAGTGTGGAGGCCATGCGAGTGCTTATAAGACCACGGTGAAGATCCTCCAGAGTGGATTCTATTGGCCGACTCTTTTCAAGGACACTTACGATTATGTCCAGGTTTGCGACAAGTGCCAAAGGACGGGAAACATATCCAAGAGGAACGAAATGCCTCAGCATTACATCTTGGAAGTCGAGATCTTCGATGTTTAGGGAGTCGACTTCATGGGGCCGTTTCCGTCATCCTCTGGAAATCAGTATATCTTGGTGGCCGTGGATTATGTGTCCAAGTGGGTATAAGCGATAGCTAGCCCACTAATGATTCCCGGGTGGTTGCCAAATTCTTTAAAAACAATATTTTCCCGAGATTCGGCATGCCTAGAGTGTTAATCAGTGACGGAGGGAGCCACTTCATAGAAAAGAAATTTGAAGCTCTTTTGAAGAAATATGGAGTGCAGCACCGAATCGGGCGTGCCTATCACCCGCAGACAAGCGGCCAGGTGGAAGTTTCAAACATAGAGATAAAGAGCATACTGGAGAAGACTGTGGCAAACTCTATGAAGGATTGGTCATCGAAACTTTCAGATGCGCTCTGAACCTACATGACGCATTCAAGACTCCGATCGGCACAACCCCTTACCGACTTGTCTACGGGAAGGCATGTCATATGCCTGTGGAATTGGAGCACAAGGCGTTTTGGGCCGTCAAGAATCTAAATTTCGACGCCAAGGAGGTAGGAAGCCACTGACATCAATAACTGAGTGAGCTTGACGAGATCCGGCTCAACGCTTACGTAAATGCCCGAATCTACAAAGAGAAGTTGAAGTGGTGGCACGACAAGAGCATTTTGAAGAAAGAATTCAAGGAAGGAGACTTAGTTCTCCTATTCAATTCAAGACTAAGGCTCTTTCCCGGAAAGCTCGAGTCTAGGTGGTCGGGACCCTACCGAGTCGCCAAGGTCTTCCCGCATGGGGCAATCGAGATAATGGGAAGAGATGAACCGTTCAAAGTCAATGGGCAGCGTTGAAAACACTATGTGATCAGTGAACCTGTAATCTCTCCGGTCGGAATCTCAACGACCGATAGCTCATCTACAAATCCTCCGCATCTGAACTGATCACGAAATGAGGAGTCGAGCTACCGACTATAACCAAGCGCTACATGGGAGGCAACCCATGTTCTAAACTCATATTGTTTCTCTATTAGGATTAGTCTACTAATTTTTAGTAAATAAATGCTGCTATGAAAACTTTCGTTGGGGGACTTAGATAATTTTTTGTATCTGTGCAGGAAATTGCCCCCACCCGATCGGTTCATGCACCAACCAATCTGGTGGGCCGTATCAAAAAATGGCCAGTATCAACACAGAAATGAACCGATCGGGTGGCAAATGCAGATGATCGGATGGCAGATCGGGTTACAATAGCAGAGGTCACAGGAATTTTTGGTGTTAATTTAACCGATCGGGTGATAAGAAGATGTGATCGGGTCGCTGTCCGGGTGGAGAGTATAGTGCTCTCGGGAAAATTGGGAAGCGGTCAACCGATCGGGTGAAATCTCACCCGATCGGTTCACCTGTAGCTGCTTTCCAACCAGAAAATTTCGAATAACGACCCACCCGACCGGGTGAACCCTCACCTGATCGGTTCGCCTAACCTTTTATATATACTACCCCTCACCCGACCTCATTCACCCGATTTCCAAATTTTCATTCGCATGGTCCCTCCTTCTTCCAAATCGATCTCCTCCATCACTCCCTTCCACCCCTAAAATCACACCCTCAGTTATTCTCGTACTCCCCCACCATCAAAAACCTCCCAACGACCACATTCAACCTCAAATCACCCAAACCCTAACCATAACCCCCAATTTCGAAATTTCAGATCTTGTTGGATTAGCGTGCGGTGGCTCCCTAAATCACTCCATAGTGCATCAGGGGATCTAGTATGGAGTATCTAGCTTGGAGTGGCATCACTTCTGGGTAACCTCTTTCCAAGTTTTATATTTCCCCACTTGTGTGCAATGTTTTGATTTTTTTGTCTACTTCCTACATCTGTTTTATCATAACTGTAGACTCCATCCCCCACTTAATTGTTCTTCCCCTACGTCATTAACATGTTTGGGAAGGGAAAAGAGCCAGCATCATCATCACGTAGACACAACTTACACGGCCCTTTTCTCCTTTCTTTCCTTGGTATCAATCCTTCTTCTGAAGAACAATCTGAACGTTTGCACGCCCTTCTTCATCTCCCCATGCGACCTACCCTTTTTGTCGACCGCCCCACGCTCGAATCTCTCGGACTTTTGAGGGGCGCAGCCAAACTTTTCGAATGTAGTGGGTGCAATTTCCTTCTGTGTGCTCATGTCCACACACATCGAAAACTCACACTCGAGTTCCTTAGTTCTCTCGAAGTGTTCGATTAGGGATTCACATTCCGCGCTTTCAATACCGACTTTTCAATGAATTTTGCCGAGCTCAACAGTTCGCTAAACTTCCCTCACCCCCGATCATGATGTTGAATGTTCAACTCATGATCGGTCTGATATATATTCTTATTTCCGGGACGCTGGTGTTTGGTAACGGTTCACCTGGTTTACTGATCACTCTTTATTTTACACCTTTTTCCCGCATGTTTGCGTGCCATTTAGATCGCCCAAATCATGTTTTTCACGATATATCGACGATATTGCGATGCTTTTCATGATTTGTTGTTTTTGTCGCATTTCAGGTGATTTGGCGCGATTTGGAGTGATCTCGAGATGCGCTTACTCTAGACGGTCACCGACGACCTCCCCGAGGGGTATTTTGCTGTTGGAGAGGAGCGGAAGAAGAACGGACGTCACAGGAGCGACGAGGAGGCCAAAAGAAGCAGATTGGGCATTTTTTGTGTCCCACTCGGCCGAGTGGAGGAGCCACTCGGCCGACCAGCGAGACACTGCTCGGCCGACCAGATCAGACACGATTTACCTGTGCACTCGGCTGAGCACCGAAGACCACATCGGCCGAGTGAAGACATCACGTCCGCCCGAGTGGCGCCCAGACGAAGCCCTTCAAAAATCTCCAAGTTACTGTTTTTCGGCTGCCTGAGCTTCAGAAGACCCACTCGGCCGAGTGGAGAATCCTGTCTGCCCGAGTGCAATGAAGCCATCGGCCGAGTGACAACAACTCACTCGGCCGAGCCGCCCCCGAAGTGGAGACCCCTGAAAGCCCCGACTTACTGGAAAATTACAGGGTTTTCACTCGGCCGAGCGACTTTTGTCACTCGGCCGAGTGCGATGCGCTGCCTGTAGCGAAAACTACGGAAAACAGGCTGTGCAGGGGTATTTTGGTCACAATTTTTGGACGATTTTGAGGGCTATTTAAGCCCTGTTTTTACCCTAGTTTGGGGAGCCTCTCTCTCTTAGATTTTTTGCAGCTTTTTAGATTAGTTTTTAGCTTAATTTTTGTGATTGGAGAGGAGACAAAGATTGGAATTTTGTTGGATTAATTGAAGAACTTCATTGGTTTACATCTCTTTTCCTTAAAAATTCTATTTTTATTGCTTATCTCAATATTGTGATGAATTTCATTGCTTATTTCAACGATTATTTTTGTGATCTTGCTATGAATTGTGAGTAGTCTCCACGTATTGGGGCGTGGGGATGAACCCTACAAGCCTATTTTCATATTTGTGATGAATTGGTAGAAATTGTGCTAGAATTGTTATTAGGGATTAGATTGGGATCAATTTACTACGGATGGCTAGGTATTCATATCAATTGGGATTTGCAAGAGATTGGATCCCAATTTGATAGGAAACCCTAGAAATCCGAATTGGGTTGGAATCGGATTTTCGAAGTATCGGTTTGCAAGAGATTGGACCGATACTAGGATTTCCGGTTGCAATTCCATGCCGATACTCGTTTGCAAGAGATTGGACGGGTAGGAACTATCCCAATCTAGGTCGTGGACCGAGTTTGCAAGAGATTGGGCTCGGTGCGCGATTGGACGATGATGTTGATCCTAATGCTAGCTTTCCTAGGCTAGGGTTTGCAAGAGATTGGACCCAAACCTAGGATAGCTATAGACCGACAACAGCGCGAGAGCGTGAGCTTGGTTCTACATTCAGTTGCAACTAGTTCATCCAAATTCTCATTCAAGCAATTTTGATACCGATAAACCGCATTCACGAAATACGGTGAGTAGCGGGGATTCCCCATTCCCTAGACGTTCTTTATTTGATTTGATATTTCCGCATTTTTGTCTGACGATTGTGACAGGATCGCCGAAGGCAAATTTCTCTCTTAAATAGCCAGGTTGATTTGAACAAGCACGGTCATTCGTCCTCCCTGTGTTCGATATCCCGCTTGCCGCTATACCGTGCGCTTGCGGTAAAACTACAACCGTTCTTTGGGTCACATCCCGGAGCGATCAAGTTTTTGGCGCCGTTGCCGGGGAGGCGATTGCGTTTGATTCTTTCTCACCCTAGCTATTCCTTTTTTTTATTTATTATCATTATTTTTATTTCTTATCTCTTACCTAACCCTTCCACGGTACTAATCATCTCTTTGAAACTCTGCTTTCCCTGTGCATGTACACGAGATCTACGGCGGACCCTGAAGCTATATTATTTGATCCCGAGATCGAACGTACCGCGCGGAGACTTAGAGCGGAAAGGAGACAAAATCCGGAAGGGCGGTTTATGACCAACCTGGAAACTCCTGAACAATTGGCGGCAAGGATGGCAACGCTAATTTCTATTCGAGATAGGCTTCGGCCTAATACCTCTTCCACTACCTCATCCATTGCCATGCCGGGGTTGGCGGCTGACAAGAGCTTCGAGCTAAAGACTGGATTGGTGGTTTTGATGCAACAAGACCCATTTCATGGGAAAGCCCATGAAAATCCCCACTACCACATCCAATCGTTCTTGTCAAAGTGCGCCACATTTCAGATGCCGGGGTTCTCCATCGATGCCATCAGACTGCGTCTCTTCCCTTTCACGTTAAAGGACAAGGCACTATACTGGTTGAGGACGCAAGCTGAGGGTGTCTTCACCACTTGGGACGAGTTGGCGAGTGCATTCATTGACAAGTTCTATCCGCCATCCAAGACGGTGAAGATCCGGAGCGCTCTCATGTCCTTCAAGCAAGGACCACAGGAGACGCTCTATGAAGCTTGGGAGCGTTTTAAGGATTTGCAGCATCAATGCCCGCATCATAGCATTGAAGACTGGGAGCTAGTGCATAGCTTCTACAACGGTCTCCAACCGGGGACCAAACAAATTATTGATGCCGCGGCGAATGGTGCTATCTTGTCAAAGACTCCCGAGGAAGCTACGGCCCTAATTGAGGAGATGGCCTCAAATAATCAACAATGGGGCGATGAGCGAGGACACTCTACGTCCTCCTTGAAGTCGACTAGTATCTATGAGGCGAAGGCCGTGGCGGAGCTTACGAGCAAATTTGATTCTCTCCACAAGGTAGTGGAGAGATTGGAGAAGTTTATCACGGAGCCCCAAGGAGCCCCTTCTACCTCCGCTCCAACGAACCAAATGTGTGATTGGCAAGACCAATCTCAAGCCATGTACTCGGGAGGAGAGCAAGGAGAAGGATCCTTGGAGCAAGTACAATATGTTGCGGGGAACCAAGGATATTGGGCCAATCCGGCCGCAAGAAATCATCCCGGATTCTCTTACGCCAACAATGAAGGAGCTTTGAACCCACCACAACCGCCACCTCAACAAGCCCGACCACCACCACCCCAACAACAAAACTATCCACCGAGGGGGCCTACGCAACAAAATTTTCAACCGAAGCAACAAGTTCCACCATATAGGCCGCCCGGATACAACCAAGGGTGGAGAAATCAAAATCAAAACCCTCCTCAAGCTCAACAACGATCCGACTTCGAAGCTAGAGTGGAGGCGTTCATGGTCGAGCAAAATAAGGTAAATGCTAGCTTGAAGGCGGGGCAAGACTCTCTTAATACCGTTGTGGCTCAAATATCGGAGCAACTAGCGTTGCTAAATCGGAACACTCAACGATTGCCGGCGCAACCCGAGCAAAACCCACGGAGCAACACCGGCCACATCAATGCCGTAGTTGCTGTTACCACTAGAGGCGGAAAGGATACCACCCCCGCCATGATTCCTACCGAGGAGCCCGTGGAGGAAAGCTTGGATCCAATTGAGCCGGTAGTTGAAGATGACAAGGAGAAAGAGCCACAAGAAAAGGAGAAATCTAGAGCGGAACAATTGATCGAGGAGAGGCGCTTCATGCCACCGGTCCCATTCCCCCAAAGACTAACGAGAGCGAAAATGGAGAAAAGGCTAGCGAAGTTCCTCGAGTATCTAAGAGGAGTTAGCCTCAATATTCCCTTCCTCGACGCCATCGTGGAGATCCCCACATATGCTAAATTCTTGAAGGACTTGATTTCGGGGAGAAGGAGGAAGGAGAAGATCATGCTAGCCGAGGAGGGCTCTTGGTTTACCAAGAGAGAAAAGGAGCCGGCCAAATTTAAAGATCCGGGGAGTTTTCGGATTCCTTGCACCTTGGGCGGCGTCCCTCTTCAAAAGGCGTTGGTTGATCTAGGGGCTAGTGTGAGCCTCATGCCTCTCTCCATGTTCTTAAGGCTAAACACCGGGACAAAGTTGAAACCTACCGACATGCGCATTCAATTGGCCGATGGGCGAATAACAAGGCCGGTAGGGATCACCGAAGACATCCCGCTACAAGTCCCGAGTGGAATATGCTTACCATGTGACTTTGTGATCATGGACGTTAAGGAGGAGGGAGACACTTCATTGATACTTGGACGCCCGTTCCTCGCCACCGCCGGAGTAATTGTTGACGTGCGCGAAGGTACCCTTACTTTAAACGTCGGCAACATCGAGGTGGAGCTCCACATTCCTAAGGCTATGAAGCACATGCCTTACCACGAGGAACTTGACTACATGGACCTCCTTGATGAGGTGATAGAGGAGGCGATCCCCCACTCAATTGGCGCTCTTTTTGACGAAGATTTCGAGGAAGGCCCGGATTTAGGCCAAGATGAGAAGAAAGATGATTCCCCCGACCTCTCCGCTGAAGATGATGAAGGCGACGCTGATGTCGCAAGGATTCGAGAGCTCTGCAAGCTCTCGAAATTAAAGTCTCCGAAGAAAGCTCCTCCGGTACGGAAATCGGCATCACCAGTAAAGCCGTGGACCGGAGCAAATGCTAGCTTGGGGGAGCTTCCCCCCAACACTATTCGAGACGAGAGACCACCGTGGGAGAACACGACGCCGCCACGTCCAAATCCAAGCGTTCTCCCCGGAAAGTTTGATGGGTGCATCTCATATGCACCAAACATCCCGCATTGATTGAAAATTATAGGGGGTCGAGCTCACGACCTTAAACGAGCGCTTGTCGGGAGGCAACCCGACGGTTTTTGCTTTATTTTCAATTTTTCTTTATTTTCGTTTTAAAAATTTTTAGTGTTTTGAGTCGTTCGCCCAAAAATTTTGTGATAACGGGTCCTATTTTTCTTGACAGGAGAGGAGATAGGTAGATCCATCATGAGGAGGATGAACGAGACGACGAGGAGCGCCCCAAGAAGGCGCTCGACGCTTAGGAGGAAGACGGAATCGACTGGAGGAAGAAAGACGGAGTTTAGAGCCCAAACGAAGACAAACAGCAGAACACAAGGCACACTCGGCCGAGCATACTAGTCACTCGGCCGAGTACACAAGTTCGTCCGGCCGAGCCGCTCACGAACGAGGGAAGTCTGCTGTACCCAACTCTCTGTTTATTTTCCTGATTTCAATATAACTGCTACTCGGCCGAGTATATATTCTCACTCGGCCGAGTAAAACGGATACCCTCCTAGGGCGAGTCTTGCCGAGTAGCTTGAGTCACTCGGCCGAATGGACTTACTCCACTCGGCCGAGGCTGGCAAAGCCACTCGGCCGAAGCGATAGCGGGGAGGAAATTTTCATTGGTCTCGCTCGGCCGAGTGACCACGTCACTCGGCCGAGTCGTAACTTTTTTATATAAAAGGCGAGGGGGGGCACATTTTTCGACACGCAAAAACCCCCAAACGAGCCCGACCCCTCGGTTTCCCTCGCCCGTTCGCTTCGCACAGACCCCCACTCGCCCGACCGGCCGCCCGATCGCCGCCGCTCGGCCAGCCACCGCCGGCCGACCCACCGCCGTGACTCGCCCGAGTCACCGCCGGCGGCAGCCGCTCCGGTCATCTCCGGTACCCCCCTATTTTGCCTCTTTCGCCTCTTTTTGTGTATTTTTGAGGATCCATGTGTTAAACGAACCCCTACCCCAAATCAATTTCCATATCTATCTATGATACCCCTAATGCTCCATACATTTTGATTATTACTCACCGATATCACCATTTCATGCGCATGTTGCTTTTTGGAGCTTAGGGGAGCCCAGGGGAGCTTCTCGGGACTGATTTGAGCTTCGTGGAGGCGCGGACTTCGCACGCCTCCGTTGCTGAGCACTCGCGGCGTGTCTGGGTATACTCCTTCCACTCTTTTTCACACACCGCACTTTTTCCACTTTTCGGCGCGCTCGGGGCCGATATGCCGCACCGGACACGGCCGCGGACGAGGAGACCTTCCGCCAAGCGGAAGCGGTCGGAGGATGCCGGCCCCTCCCACGAGGAGGAAGGCTCTCCTCCTCCTTCTCCCACACACGCCGTCCACCCAGCACAGCCTGCAGGCCCCGCACACCCCGCACAGCCTGCAGTGCACCCACAGCCCGCACAGCCTCTCCCTGCCGCTCCACAGCCACCACCACCGGCTCCACTGGTCGGGCCGCTCGGGATTACGTTCCGAGACGACGCACACCGCGCCGTCTTCGACCGTATCTCCCAGCGCTCGATCGTACCCTCCAGGTTTGCACACCTCGCTGACCTAGGACGCCTGGGGGTACTAGAGGGGATGCTCACGTTGTACGACAACGTAGGCTGGCGAGATTTTCTGCAGGTGTCGGTGGATACGTTTACCCGCCCGACACTTGAGGTTTTGAGTTCGATCGCCCGGACCGACGAGGGATGCTCGTTTCGGTTCATGGATCGAGAGTGCCAGGTCACTCTCGATATGATGAGAGCGTTTTTCTCGTGGCCCGCTGTCCCCGGTGCCGATCGCGGTTACGGCCCCACCCATATCCCCCCACCTTCCTTCGACTCCGGTGCCTTCTGGGCCCGGATTACGGGTCTCCACGCTGCCTTTGACCCTAGTAGGGCCAAGGCCTCGGCCATTGTCCATCCCTGCCTCCGCATTGCTCAGCGCCTTATGGCGACGACCTTTTTGGCCAGATATGAGCCGGGCACGATGTCTACGCCAGAGCTCTACATGCTCTACGCGATGACACGTCCCAGAGCTCTATCTAGGGATGGCGATGAGCTTGTCCCCGCCGTCGTGATCGATATCGCGGCATGGTTTTTAGACCGCATCATCGTATCGGTGGGCGCTCGCTCACCGATATGCTGCGGCGGCCTGATCACCTTGCTTGCTCTTATGACCGGCGAGGACTTCCCCGACGACTTGCGGCGCGTCCCGGGCCCCACTTCCCTGTCGATAGATGTTATGGCCCGGATGAAGATGCTTTGTCCGCATGGTTAGCGTCACTGGGTCTGCTTGCACGGCCCTTTCGGTGCCGATTACATGATTCTCCCGAGCCCTGCTCGGACTCTGATTGCACCGGCCCACGTTGACTGGCTCCCTGCGATGGATGTCCTCATCCCCGCTGCTTACGTGCTCGAGGCCGAGGAGGCCGAGCAGGCCCACGCTGCCCCTGTAGACCCTGTTGCACACCCTGCCGAGCCTGCTGCCGACCCTGTTGACCCTGTGGCCCCTCAGCCCATACCTGACGTTTCCGCTGCTCCTGACACCGCTGTCGGTGTCGGGAGTACCTTAGCTGAGCCCACTTCCACCACTTCCGAGGCTGTCACCACCACTTCCGAGGCTGTCACCACCACTCCCACCACCACTACTGGCCCTCTACCCGTCGAGCCTCTTTGCTCCGCTCTCCCCGAGCGCCCGCAGACCTTTGTTGAGAGTGGAGAGCCCTCGTTTGCCACGGTCGTGGAGACCATGGCTAGCATGATCTCCGCTGGGGTTGCGCCCTTTGGACCACACACTTCCACCCTAGCGGTAGTCACCTCTGTCTCCACCCCTGCTGTATTTTCTGAGAGCGTCGTGGCGTCTGTCCACACTTCTGTGCCACTGACCTCTCTGGCCGCCTCGCTGCCATTTTTGCACTCTTCTTTCGCTGCTGCTGCCTCCACTTCCCACCAGCCGGTGCCCCGGCCTCACACTGAGGACAGGCCCACATTCGCAGGCGCATCACCTTTTGTTCCTTTCCCCGCTGAGCCAGTCACATACGCGACCCGAGTTCGCCAGCCACGCCCTGTCCAGCCCCGCCCGGTGCGTCCCTCTGCACCACCGCCCCCCGACACTGTACTCCAGAGCATTCGTGCTCTAGAGGTGGCGGTGAGTGGCCTCCGAGGCGACCTCAGGACCCTGTCCTCCACCGTCTCTACGATGGCTGGCCGCTTCGAGCTGCTCCCCCAGATCCATTACTGTCTCACCCAGGTTCTGGAGCGCCTCCCGCGCGTACCCCCACCCACCCAGCAGGTTCCCGCCCACACTTCCACACACACCCGACCTGCTGCCACTCCCACACCCACCCCCGCTCAGCAGCCTGTCCAGCCAGCACCACCCACACGACCTCCGCCTCAGGACGGAGACGGTGCAGCACCACCTTCCTAGGCACCCTTGATGCCATCGATTCCTTTTACCGTTGTGATGCCCGTTTCTGCTGGGTCCTGACGCCTTTTGCCCACCCCCTCCCCTCACTTATTCTGGGATTCTCTTCTTGATCATATCTTTATATATCTTTTTTGGGAGAGAGGGAGAGTTTTTGGTGCCACTTATATATCTGTATCGCTCCTATCTGTGCATGCATCATGTCCGCATCATATTTTTCATTTCTTTATTTTTATCTTTTTATTTTTCCTCTTTTATCATGCATGCATCCTCACTTGCCCCTCACATTTCTTGTCTCTCGGTGTGCCACACTTTGCACATTGAGGACACTGTGCCATTTAGCTTGGGGGAGTGAGTTCTCACGTTCTTTTTCGATTTGCCACCTTTATTTTCAGTTTTTCACACCGTTTTTCGCATTTGCACTTATTTCTCATCATTTTTCTTTTATTTTACCATGCATCACGTTTTTCTTATTTTTCTGTGTGCTGCATTGTAAATAGTTCTATTTTCCTTTTATCCTTATTTCTTTTTTTTCTTCATCTCATGCTAGAGATGACTTTTCTGTGATGATGATGACGTTGGATTTAGCTTATTCTATATGCATGCTTTATTTGTCATGTCTTAGATTTTATTTCAGATATCATATGCTATGACTTGCTTTGCATTTAGAGATAGTAACCCACACTTTTTTCCGCATGAAAATGGATGAAATTTTATTATTAGCTGAGTCTGAATATTCATATGTATGCTATCACAGAAAACACACCAAGATTCACGCATTGAATGCCTATATCTGGAGTACTGATTTCTTTTTCCTATATCACTTCTATATGCATGAATTGTACACTTCACTTCAGGATGATTGAATGATGTTAGCTATGATAAATCTGGATTAGTTAGCTTTTTTATGATCGAAACTGAGTAGATTAGATTACCCTGCTGAAGTTGTCGTGCATGTCTTATAGAGTGAACTAAGAGTTATATCTATTTCTTTCTCCACAAATCTTGAACATCATTTCTCTACTTTTAAAATCATTGGTGAATCTCCCCTTAGTGATTCTATTACATGGCATTTCCCCCGCTACTAATTCCTAGCTCCAAATCTCTTATTCTATAAAAAAAAGAGAGAGAAAAAGAGAAAGTATTCTTGTATATCATTATCTCTCTTTGAGTTGGGATCATTGTGTATATATGCTATATCAAAAAAAGAGAGAAAAAGAGGAAAAATCCTCAATAAAAGATCCCATCTCACTTTCTTCCTTTCTTCTTTCTTCTTATTACATTTGGAGCTATATATATAAAAATGGGGATGTGAATATTTTTTATGCCACCACGCTTATATATAAGCTTGGGGGAGGGGATCCATTGATGTGTGATCGCGCCCCGGCGTACACGTCCCGAGGCGACGGTTGTAGTTTTACCGCAAGCGCACGGTATAGCGGCGAGCGGGTATCGAACACAGGGAGGACGAATGACCGTGCTTGCTCCTAATCAACCTGGCTATTCAGAGGGATAATTGCCTTGGGCGATCCTGTCACAATCGTCAGACAAAAGTGCAAAATATCAAATCAAATAGAGAACGCCTAGGGAATGGGGAATCCCCACTACTCACCGTATTTCACAATTGTGGTTTGCCGGTATCGAAATCGCTAGGATGAGAATTCGGATGAACTAGTTGCAACTAAATGTGGAACCAGGCTCACGCTCTCGCGCTGTTGCCGGTCTATAGCTATCCTGGGTTTGGGTCCAATCTCTTGCAAACCCTAGCCTAGGGAAGCCAGCATTAGGATCAACATCATCGTCCAATTGCGCACCGAGCCCAATCTCTTGCAAACTCGGTCCACAATCTAGATTAGGATAGTTCCTACCCGTCCAATCTCTTGCAAACGGGTATCGGCACGGAATTGCAACCGTAGATCCTAGCATCGGTCCAATTTCTTGCAAACCGATACTTCGAAAATCCGACTCCAACCCAATTCGGATTTCTAGGGCTTCCTATCGAATTGGGATCCAATCTCTTGCAAATCCCTATTGACGTGAATACCTAGCTATCCGTAGTAATTCGATCCCAATCTAATCCCTAATAACAATCCTGGCTCAATTCCTACCAATTCAACACAAATACGAAATTGGGCTCGTAGGGTTCATCCCCACGCCCCAAGACGTGGAGACTACTCACTAATCATAGCAATAGCACAATAATTGGCAAAGAAATAGACAATGGAATTCATCACAACAATGATATAAACAATAAAAATAGAGTTTTTGTGGAAGAGAAGTGCAAACCAATGTAGATCTTCAATCAACCCAACAAAAATCCAAGTTTTTCTCTTCACCAATCACAATTAATAAAGCTAAAAAGTAGACTCAAAAAGCTGCAAAAAATCTGAGAGGTGGCTCCCAAAACTAGGGTAAAAACAGAGCTTAAATAGCCCCAAAAATCGTCTAAAAATCCTGACCAAAACGCCCCTGCACAGCCTGTTTTCCGCAAATTTCGCTACAGGCAGCGCATCGCACTCGGCCGAGTGACAAAAGTCGCTCGGCCGAGTGAAAACCCTGTCAATTTTCCAGTAAGTCGGGGACTTCAGGGGTCTTCAGTTCGGGGGTGGCTCGGCCGAGTGAGTTGTCGTCACTCGGCCGATGGCTTCACTTCACTCGGGCGGACGGGATTTGCCACTCGGCCGAGTGGGTCTTCTGAAGCTCAGATGGCCGAAAAACAGTAACTTCGGTCTTTTTGAGGGCCTTCGTCTGGGCGCCACTCGGGCGGACGTGGTATCGTCACTCGGCCGATGTGGTCTCCGTCGCTCGGCCGAGTACACATGGAAGTCGTGTCTGAACGGGTCGGCCGAGCAGTGTCTCGCTGGTCGGCCGAGTGGCTCCTCCACTCGGCCGAGTGGGACACAAAAAATGCCCAAACTGGTCGTTTTGGCCTCCTCGTCGCTCCGGCGACGTCCATTCTTCTTCCGCTCCTCTCCAACAGCAAAATACCCCTCGGGGAGGTCGTCGGTGGCCGTCTAGATTACACGCATCTCGAGATCACTCCTAATCGCGCCAAATCACCTGAAATGCGACAAAAACAACAAATCGTGAAAAGCATCGCAATATCGTCGATATATCGTGAAAAACATGATTTGGGCGATCAAAATGGCATGCAAACATGCGGGAAAAGGGTGTAAAATAAGGAGTGATCAAAATCCCCCAAGCTTGCCTCTTACTCGTCCTCGAGGAAGATAAGTAAAAAGCGAACCCGGTGGATTCGGAAAACGAAAACGGCGAAAAACGAAAAAAATGAAAAACGAAGAAGAATGAAAACCAAACGAAAATAAAGAAAGAAAGAAAGAAGAGGTAGGATGCTAGATCATTTTCTCAGGACGTGGGTTTCACCTACTCTTATAGCATGCACCGAGTGAGAAATACATGTCAAAGAATCTCATTTTGATATCATAGTAGAATAGTGCAAGTAGAAAATAGAAAACCCACGAACAACGGTATAATCATGAAAAACGGAATGATTTTAAAATTAACATCGCCTGAATCATCTAAAGCGGTATACAAGTCTCAGATCACACACTTTTCAATTGAACGCTTTCTATCTGGAGTATAAGAGTATCACATCATAGAATAGAGAGAATAGAAAAGTATGGGTTTCATGAAATGAATGCTAGGCTTAGATTTCTGGATTTCGTAAAGCTAGAAACAATCTCACCGAGTATAGAATATTACTTAGCCTAGGTTGTCGTGCAATGTCAAGTAGTCGCTCTCTCACACATCAATGGATCTCCTCCCCCAAGCTTATCTATAAGCGTGGTGGCACAAAAATATTTACATCCCCATTTTTATATAGCTCCAAAGGCAAAGAAGAGAAAGAAGAAAGAAAGTAAGCGAGATGTGATCTTTTATTGAGGATTTTTCCTCTTTTCTCTCTTTTCTCTCTCTTTTTTTTTCTTTTTTTTTTCTTTTTTTTTTTTCATATATACAATGATCCCAACTCAAAGAGAGATAATGATATACGAGAATGTTCTTCTCTCTTTTATTATATATTTTTTTTTTTGGAATAAGAGATTTGGAGCTAGGAATTAATAGCGGGGGAAATGCCATAAAATAGAATCACTAAGGGGAGATTCACCAATGATTTTAAAAGTAGAGAAATGATGTTCAAGATTTGTGGAGAAAGAAATAAATATAACTCTCGGCTCACTCTATAAGACATGCACGACAACTTCAGCAGGGTAATCTAATCTACTCAGTTTCGATCACAAAAAAGCTAACTAATCCAGATATATCATAGCTAACCATCATTCAATCATCCGGAAGTGAAGTGTACAATTCATGCATATAGAAGTGATAAAGGAAAAGAAGTCAGTACTCCAGATATAGGCATTCAATGCGTGAATCTTGGTGTGTTTTCTGTGATAGCATACATATGAATATTCAGGCTCAGCTAATAATAAAATTTCATCCATTTTCATGAGGAAAAAGTGTGGGCTCCTATTTCTAAATGCAAGTGAGTCATAGCATATGATATCAGAAATGAAATCTAAGACACGACAAATATAGCATGCATATAGAATAAGCTAACTCCACGTAGACATCATCACAGAAAATTCATCTCTAGCATGAGATGAAAAAAGAAAGAAGTAAAGATAAAAGGAAAATAGAACTATGCAATGCGGCACACAGGAAAGTAAGGAAAACGTGATGCATGGCAAAACAAAAGGAAAATAACGAAAAATGAGTGCAAAAGTGAAAAGCGGTGTGAAAAACTGAAAATAAAGGTGGCAAATCGAAAAAGAACGTGAGAGCTCACTCCCCCAAGCTAAACGGCACAGTGTCCTCAATGTGCAAAGTGTGGCACACAGAGAGACAATTAACGTGAGGGGCAAGTGAGGGTGCATGCATGAGGGGAAGGAAGGAAAAAAAAATAATAAAAGGAAAAATAAAGAAGTGAAAATATGATGCGGGTATGATGCATGCACAAACAGGAGTGATAAGAAAATACGGCACCAAAAACGCTCCCTCTCTCCCAAAAAGATATATATAGATGTTATCAAAATGAGAAACCCTAGTAGATATGATATGATGTGCACAAAAAGATATGATCAAAAATATAATCCCAAAATAAGTGAGAGGAGGGGGGGTGGACAAAAAAAACATCAGGACCCAGCAGAGACGGGCAGCACAACGTCAGGAATGGATAAAGGCATCAAGAGTGCCTAAGAAGGTGGTGCCGCGCCGTCTCCGTCCTGAGGCGGAGGGGGTGGTGGTGGTGGTGTAGGCTGCTGAGCTGGGGTGGGCGTGGGAGTGGAAGCAGGTCGAGCGTGTGTGGGAGTGTGTGTGGGAACCTGCTGGGTGGGTGGGGGTACGCGCGGGAGACGCTCTAAGATCTGTGTCAGGCAGTAGTGGATCTGAGGGATCAGGTCAAAGCGTCCAGCCATCGTAGAGACGGTGGAGGACAGGGTCCGAAGGTCTCCTCTAAGACCACTCACCGCCACCTCAAGAGCACGTATGCTCTGCAGTACAGTGTCGGGCGGGGGTGGTGCAGAGGGACGCACCGGTCTAGGCTGCGCAGGGCGAGGCTGGCGTACGCGTGTGGAGTATGTAACGGGCTCAGCAGGGAATGGGACAAAAGGTGCCGTGCCAGGAAATGTGGGCCGGGCCTCAGTGTGAGGCCGGGGCGGGCGGTGAGAAGTGGAGGCAGCGGCAGCGGAAGAAGAGTACAAAAGCGGCTGCGAGGCGGCTAGTGAGGTCGGTGGCACAGAAGTGTGGACAGACGCCACGACGCTCTCGGAGAAGACGGCGGTAGTGGAGACAGAGGAATCTCCTGCTGGGGAAGAAGTGTGTGGTCCAAAAGGTCTAGCCCCAGCGGAGATCATGCTAACCATGGTCTCCACGACCGAAACGAACGAGGGCTCTCCGTACGCGACTGCGGTCGGCGGGCGCTCGGGGAAGGCAGAAGAAAGATGCTCGACAGACAAGGGGCCAGTGGTGGAAGTGGGAGTGGTGGTGACAGCCTCGGAAGCGGTGACAGTGGTGGAAGTGGGCTCAGCAAGGGTACTCGCGACACTGGTAGAGGTGAGGACAGAAGTGTCAGGAGCAGCAGAAACGACAGGTGTGGGCTGAGGGGCCACAGGGGCGGCAGCGGGCTCGGCAGGGCGTGCAGCAGGGTCTGCGGGAGCAGCCTGGGCAGCGTGGGCGGCGGGGCCCTGCTCGGCCTCCTCGGCCTCGAGCACGTAGGCGGCGGGGATGAGGACATCCATATCTGGGAGCCAGTCAACGTGGGCCGGTGCAATCTGGGTCCGAGCAGGGCTCGGGAGAATCATGTAATCGGCCCCATAGGGGCCGTGCAACCAGACCCAGTGACGCTCACCGTGCGGACGCAGCATCTTCATCCGGGCCATAACGTCTATCGACAAGGAAGTGGGGCCCGGAACGCGTCGCAGGTCGTCGGGGAAATCCTCGCCGGTCATAAGAGCCAGCAGGGTAATCAGGCCGCCGCAGCATATCGGTGAGCGAGCGCCCACCGATACAATGATGCGGTCTAAGTACCATGCCGCGATATCGATCACGACGGCGGGGACAAGCTCATCTCCATCCCTAGACAGAGCTCTGGGACGTGTCATCGCATAGAGAATGTAAAGCTCTGGCGTAGACATCGTGCCCGGCTCATATCTGGCCAAAAAGGTAGTCGCCATGAGGCACTGGGCAATGCGTAGGCAGGGATGTACGATGGCCGAGGCCTTGGCCCTACTAGGGTCAAAGGCGGCGTGGAGACCCGTGATACGTGCCCAGAAGGCACCGGCGTCGAAAGAGGGTGGAGGGATATGTGTGGGGCCATAACCGCGATCGGCTCCGGGGACTGCGGGCCAAGAGAAAAATGCTCTCATCATATCGAGAGTGACCTGGCACTCTCGATCCATGAACCGGAATGAGCATCCCTCATCGGTCCGGGCGATCGAACTCAAAACCTCAAGTGTCGGACGGGTAAAAGTATCCGCCGACACCTGGAAAAAATCTCGCCAGCCCACGTTGTCGTACAACGTGAGCATCCCCTCAAGTACCCCCAGGCGTCCTAGGTCAGCGAGGTGTGCGAACCTGGAGGGTACGATCGAGCGCTGGGAGATACGCTCGAAGACGGCGCGGTGTGCGTCGTCTCGGAACGTAATCCTGAGCGGCCCGACCAGTGGAGCCGGTGGTGGTGGCTGTGGATCGGCGGGGAGAGGCTGTGCGGGCTGTGGGTGCGCTGCAGGCTGTGCGGGGTGTGCGGAGCCTGCAGGCTGTGCGGGGTGTGCGGGGTGTGTGGGGGACGGTGGAGGAGAGTCCTCCAACTCGTGGGAGGGGCCGGCATCATCCGACCGCTTCCGCTTGGCGGAAGCTCTCTTCGACCGCGGCCGTGTCCGGGGCGGCATATCTGCCCCGAGCGCGCGCCGAAAAAGTGAAAAGTGCGGCGTGTGCACAAAGAGTGGAAAGAGTTTACCCAAACACGCCGCGAGTGCTAAGTAGTGGAAGCGTGCGAAGTCCGCGCCTCCACGAAGTCCTGAGCAGCCCGTAGAAGCTCCCCTGAGCTCCCCTAAGCTCCAAAAAGCAACCTGCGCATGGAAAAGCGATATCAGCGAGTAATAATCAAAATGTATGGAGCAATATGGGTATAACAGATAGATATGTGACTTGATTCGGGTTAGGGGTTCGATTGACACACGGATCCTCAAAAACTACACAAAAGGAGAAGAAAATGGTGAAAATAAGCGAACCGGAGGTGATCGGAGACGGGGGTTGCCGGCGGCGACTCGGGCGGGGTGCGGCGACGGTCGGCCGGCGGTGGCAGGCCGAGCGGCGGCGCGCGCGGGCGAGTGGATGTTGGGCGAGGCGCGATCGGGCGAGGGGAAGCTGAGGGGGCGCGGGCGAAAGGGTTTTTTTCGTTTTCGAAAACTGCGCCTCCCCCTTTGGCTTTATATTAAAAAGTTACGACTCGGCCGAGTGACGTGATCACTCGGCCGAGCGAGGCAAATAAAAATTTCTCCCCGATATCGCTTCGGCCGAGTGGCCTTGCCAGGCTCGGCCGAGTGGAGTAAATCCATTCGGCCGAGTGACTCAAGCTACTCGGCATGACTCGCCCAAGGAGGGTATCTGTTTCACTCGGCCGAGTGAATATATATACTCGGCCGAGTAGCAGTTATAATGAAATGAGGAAAATAGACAGAGAGTTGGGTACAGAAGTTCGTGCTTGCTCCTAAAACTTGATACCCTGTCACAGAGTTGGGTACAGAGAGTTGTGCCCAAGGAGGGTACAGAAGTTCGTGCTTACTCCCCGGCAACGGCGCCAAAAACTTGATCGCGCCCCGGCGTACACGTCCCGAGGCGACGGTTGTAGTTTTACCGTAAGCGCACGGTATAGCGGCGAGCGGGTATCGAACACAGGGAGGACGAATGACCGTGCTTGCTCCTAATCAACCTGGCTATTCAGAGGGATAATTGCCTTGGGCGATCCTGTCACAATCGTCAGACAAAAGTGCAAAATATCAAATCAAATAGAGAACGCCTAGGGAATGGGGAATCCCCACTACTCACCGTATTTCACAATTGTGGTTTGCCGGTATCGAAATCGCTAGGATGAGAATTCGGATGAACTAGTTGCAACTAAATGTGGAACCAGGCTCACGCTCTCGCGCTGTTGCCGGTCTATAGCTATCCTGGGTTTGGGTCCAATCTCTTGCAAACCCTAGCCTAGGGAAGCTAGCATTAGGATCAACATCATCGTCCAATTGCGCACCGAGCCCAATCTCTTGCAAACTCGGTCCACAATCTAGATTAGGATAGTTCCTACCCGTCCAATCTCTTGCAAACGGGTATCGGCACGGAATTGCAACCGGAGATCCTAGCATCGGTCCAATTTCTTGCAAACCGATACTTCGAAAATCCGACTCCAACCCAATTCGGATTTCTAGGGCTTCCTATCGAATTGGGATCCAATCTCTTGCAAATCCCTATTGACGTGAATACCTAGCTATCCGTAGTAATTCGATCCCAATCTAATCCCTAATAACAATCCTGGCTCAATTCCTACCAATTCAACACAAATACGAAATTGGGCTCGTAGGGTTCATCCCCACGCCCCAAGACGTGGAGACTACTCACTAATCATAGCAATAGCACAATAATTGGCAAAGAAATAGACAATGGAATTCATCACAACAATGATATAAACAATAAAAATAGAGTTTTTGTGGAAGAGAAGTGCAAACCAATGTAGATCTTCAATCAACCCAACAAAAATCCAAGTTTTTCTCTTCACCAATCACAATTAATAAAGCTAAAAAGTAGACTCAAAAAGCTGCAAAAAATCTGAGAGGTGGCTCCCAAAACTAGGGTAAAAACAGAGCTTAAATAGCCCCAAAAATCGTCTAAAAATCCTGACCAAAACGCCCCTGCACAGCCTGTTTTCCGCAAATTTCGCTACAGGCAGCGCATCGCACTCGGCCGAGTGACAAAAGTCGCTCGGCCGAGTGAAAACCCTGTCAATTTTCCAGTAAGTCGGGGACTTCAGGGGTCTTCAGTTCGGGGGTGGCTCGGCCGAGTGAGTTGTCGTCACTCGGCCGATGGCTTCACTTCACTCGGGCGGACGGGATTTGCCACTCGGCCGAGTGGGTCTTCTGAAGCTCAGATGGCCGAAAAACAGTAACTTCGGTCTTTTTGAGGGCCTTCGTCTGGGCGCCACTCGGGCGGACGTGGTATCGTCACTCGGCCGATGTGGTCTCCGTCGCTCGGCCGAGTACACATGGAAGTCGTGTCTGAACGGGTCGGCCGAGCAGTGTCTCGCTGGTCGGCCGAGTGGCTCCTCCACTCGGCCGAGTGGGACACAAAAAATGCCCAAACTGGTCGTTTTGGCCTCCTCGTCGCTCTGGCGACGTCCATTCTTCTTCCGCTCCTCTCCAACAGCAAAATACCCCTCGGGGAGGTCGTCGGTGGCCGTCTAGATTACACGCATCTCGAGATCACTCCTAATCGCGCCAAATCACCTGAAATGCGACAAAAACAACAAATCGTGAAAAGCATCGCAATATCGTCGATATATCGTGAAAAACATGATTTGGGCGATCAAAATGGCATGCAAACATGCGGGAAAAGGGTGTAAAATAAGGAGTGATCAATGTGTGAGAGAGTGACTACTTGACGTTGCACGACAACCTAGGCTAAGTAATATTCTATACTCGGTGAGATTATTTTTAGCTTTACGAAATCCAGAAATCTAAGCCTAGCGTTCATTTCATGAAGTCCATACTTTTCTATTCCCTCTATTCTATAGTGTGATACTCTTATACTCCTGATAGAAAGCGTTCAATTGAAAAGTGTGTGATCTGTGATTTGTAGACCGCTTTAAATGATTCAGACGATGTTAATTTTAAAATTATTCCGTTTTTCATGATTATATCGTTGTTCGTGGGTTTTCTATTTCTATTTGCACTATTATACTATGATATCAAAATAAAATTCTTTGACATGTATTTTTCATTCAGTGCATGCTATTTGAGTAAGTGGAACCCATGTCCTGAGAAAATGATCTAGTATCCTACCACTTCGCTTCTTTCTTTCTTCTTTATTTTATTTCGATTTCATTCTTCTCCGTTTTTCATTTTTTATTTTTTGCCGTTTTCGTTTTCCGAATCCACCGGGTTCGCCTTTTACTTACCTTCCTCGAGGACGAGTAAGAGGCAAGCTTGGGGGATTTTGATCACTCCTCATTTTACACCTTTTTCCCGCATGTTTACGTGCCATTTAGATCGCCCAAATCATGTTTTTCACGATATATCGACGATATTGCGATGCTTTTCACGATTTGTTGTTTTTGTCGCATTTCAGGTGATTTGGCGCGATTTGGAGTGATCTCGAGATGCGCTTACTCTAGACGGTCACCGACGACCTCCCCGAGGGGTATTTTGCTGTTGGAGAGGAGCGGAAGAAGAACAGACGTCACAGGAGCGACGAGGAGGCCAAAAGAAGCAGATTGGGCATTTTTTGTGTCCCACTCGGCCGAGTGGAGGAGCCACTCGGCCGACCAGCAAGACACTGCTCGGCCGACCAGATCAGACACGATTTACCTGTGCACTCGGCCGAGCACCGAAGACCACATTGGCCGAGTGAAGACATCACGTCCGCCCGAGTGGCGCCCAGACGAAGCCCTTCAAAAATCTCCAAGTTACTGTTTTTCGGCTGCCTGAGCTTCAGAAGACCCACTCGGCCGAGTGGAGAATCCTGTCCGCCCGAGTGCAATGAAGCCATCGGCCGAGTGACGACAACTCACTCGGCCGAGCCGCCCCCGAAGTGGAGACCCCTGAAAGCCCCGACTTACTGGAAAATTACAGGGTTTTCACTCGGCCGAGCGACTTTTGTCACTCGGCCGAGTGCGATGCGCTGCCTGTAGCGAAAACTGCGGAAAACAGGCTGTGCAGGGGTATTTTGGTCACAGTTTTTGGACGATTTTGAGGGCTATTTAAGCCCTGTTTTTACCCTAGTTTGGGGAGCCTCTCTCTCTTAGATTTTTTGCAGCTTTTTAGATTAGTTTTTAGCTTAATTTTTGTGATTGGAGAGGAGACAAAGATTGGAATTTTGTTGGATTAATTGAAGAACTCCATTGGTTTGCATCTCTTTTCCTTAAAAATTCTATTTTTATTGCTTATCTCAATATTGTGATGAATTTCATTGCTTATTTCAACGATTATTTTTGTGATCTTGCTATGAATTGTGAGTAGTCTCCACGTCTTGGGGCATGGGGATGAACCATACAAGCCTATTTTCATATTTGTGATGAATTGGTAGAAATTGTGCTAGAATTGTTATTAGGGATTAGATTGGGATCAATTTACTACGGATGGCTAGGTATTCACATCAATTGGGATTTGCAAGAGATTGGATCCCAATTTGATAGGAAACCCTAGAAATCCGAATTGGGTTGGAATCGGATTTTCGAAGTATCGGTTTGCAAGAGATTGGACCGATACTAGGATTTCCGGTTGCAATTCCATGCCGATACTCGTTTGCAAGAGATTGGACGGGTAGGAACTATCCCAATCTAGGTCGTGGACCGAGTTTGCAAGAGATTGGGCTCGGTGCGCGATTGGACGATGATGTTGATCCTAATGCTAGCTTTCCTAGGCTAGGGTTTGCAAGAGATTGGACCCAAACCTAGGATAGCTATAGACCGGCAACAACGCGAGAGCGTGAGCTTGGTTCTACATTCAGTTGCAACTAGTTCATCCAAATTCTCATTCAAGCAATTTTGATACCGATAAACCGCATTCACGAAATACGGTGAGTAGCGGGGATTCCCCATTCCCTAGACGTTCTTTATTTGATTTGATATTTCCGCATTTTTGTCTGACGATTGTGACAGGATCGCCGAAGGCAAATTTCTCTCTTAAATAGCCAGGTTGATTTGAACAAGCACGGTCATTCGTCCTCCCTGTGTTCGATATCCCGCTTGCCGCTATACTGTGCGCTTGCGGTAAAACTACAACTGTTCTTTGGGTCACATCCCGGAGCGATCATATACCACATTTCCATCAGGGGCACTTGCCTCCTATATTTTACACCCATGTTACCGCTTCGGTCACTGCCTCTTTGCCAATACCATCTTTTCCCGTGTGGATGTTTCCATGGTGTCTATGGTTGAGCTTTTCTTTCTTTATGCCATGTCTCACGACAGAATCCGTGGACATGACCCATTGCCCATTAACACCGCCCATTGGATCATACATGAGATTTTATCTGTTAACCATGCCACTTCCGGACCTATTTGATGTGGTGGGATGATCAACTTAATTGTCAGTCATGTTTTGAGGCCGCCGTCTGACCTCCAATTTTTACCGGGTCGAACACGTTTCGATCTTAACTACTTGATCGATATCGGTATGATCACTCCTTTCAGTCACGAACATGCAGTCTACCTTTATAGCCCTGACAATACTCCTTTTGCCATCCTCCCACTATCATCTTTTGATCGAATCCCCGTTCGCACTTCTCATTTAGCATTGGAGTTCTATCCGGATCCTTGGTATTCCACACTAGTACATTTTCCACCCTTGGATCCTCCCGATTGGCACCCGTGTGTCGGTTCACCTGGTGCCATCATAATCCACCATGATCCACCTATAAATTTCGATCCTCCTGTGATCTAGCACGTTGCCCCTCCTTCTCCTGTCGACACACCCTCTCCTTCGTCCTCACCATCTTCTTTCGTCCACTATTCCACAATGTCCTCACCATCTCTCTACCATTCTTTCGACAGCAGCTCAGATTGACCTCCCCCTAGCATTTTTTCTGCATCACATTGATCATTTCATTTTGCTAGCATTTTCATGATCAACTTGGGGGAAATCGATTTTTTTGCATATTGTCGTGTGATGTCGTTGTTGTGGGCCTGTTTATATGTTTTCTTTGGATGTGTATTTCTACCTTTTATTTGTGTGTTTCTTTTCTTTACTTTTCTATTTCATTTGTGTGTTTTTCATGTTTTTCAATTTTTTGTGTCGGTGCATACTTCCCTACCATTTTCATTGCCCTCCCGTATTTACTCTTATTGCATTAAGGGCAATGCAAGATTCAGCTTGGGGAAGTCGCACTTTGTGCGTCAGTTGTGTCTTTTTCACTGTTTTGACTCATTTTCATTGTGTTTTTCTTTTTCTTTCTTTCTTTTTTATTCTTCCCTCTCCCAGAGATGACCCCATATGATGAACTGCCACGGAACTACTTGATCGCACCCCGGATACACGTCCCGGAGCGGCGACGATCGTAGTCTTACCGCAAGCGCACGGTGTAGCGACGAGCGGGTATCGAACACAGGGAGGTGGTGTTGGTTCCAATCTATCCTAGGTTGGTTTGACTACGAATGTTTTATTGGTGGAGATGGTTATGGGGTGATGTAATGGAAATGGTGGTGGTTGTCGGTGTCGGTGATAGAGATGTTGGTCAAATATCGATTTAAATACAATATAATAGAAGTGTCTAGAGCTAGGGAATCCCCACTACGGATCATCATACATCATTGTAAATAGTGAATCTCAATATTACTAGGCTTGTGTTGGGGTGAACTAGTCGTAACTGAATAGAGAACCAAGCTCACGCTCTCTCGCTATTGCCAGTCTATAGCCAACCTATGGTAGGGTCCAATCTCTTGCAAACCCTAACCTAGGCAAACTAGCATTAGGATCGCCATCATCGTTTAATCGCCCCTCGAGCCCACTCTCGTGCAAACTCGAGTTACGATCCAGGTTGTGATAGTTCGTATTCGCCCAATCTCTTGCAAACGAATATGGGTATAGATTTATAATAAAAATCCTAGCTTTGGTCCAATCTCTTGCAAACCAAGTCTAGAGAATCTCGATTTTAAACCTAAATCGAATATCTAGGCCTTCCCATCGATTAGAATCCAATCTCTTGCAAACCCTAGATCGATGGAAATCCCTAGCTATCCGTAATAAATCGATCACAACCTAACCTCCTAGCAATTCTAGCAATTTAGAGATTCATTCATCACAAATCTGAAATTAGATCCATAGGGTTCATCCCCATGCCCTAGAACAACAAATCTACTCTAGCATAGCAATAACGATATGAGAATCGATAAAAACCATTGCTTGCATACAAAAAGATGGAAAAAAACAAAGATTCAAACAATAAGAACAAAATACTTAGCTTGATGAAGATCTTCAATCCAAAATACAAGCTTTTAGATCTAAGAGGGGGCCTAGGGCATGGCCTAACCTCTAAAAATAACTTTAAGAAAACATGTGGGAACCCAAGAAAACATGGGGGATCCCCTCTCAATGACGGCTACAAACCCCCTTAAATATCCCTCAAAACCATAGCAAAAAAACCCTAGAAAACCCCTCAAATCCGTGCCCAAAAACAGTCCAAACCGCAACTTAAAATCTGGGCCCGCTGCCGACTCGGTCGAGTGGAACATGTGACCCGGCCGAGTGGAAATTCCAGCACTGCAGCGTCAACTTACAGAAATTCTCCAGATTTCATCCGACCTCCGATTGGTGCGTTCTTGGCGGCTTTGGAACCGTCATGAAGTCTACTATCCATAAAAAATATGAGAAAAATACTTTGATTGCTAGAATGATAGCAGATTTCAAAAGAGTGGGAGGCTGTCTGAAAATCTGGGCGCTGCGTGTCCTCGGCATCACTCGGCCGAGTGGACTTCTCTACTCGGTCGAGTGGGCTTCTCTACTCGGCCGAGTGGCAGACCCTGTAAAATTCCAGTAAGTCGAGGGTCTTGGGTGGTCTGTCTTCGGAGGTGACTCGGCCGAGTGGCTTTACTCACTCGGTCGAGAGGCATTCGGTACTCGGCCGAGTCGGAACCGTCAAAAGCCTGTACATTTCCAGTAAGTCGGCCTCTTTTGATGGTGGATT
The DNA here is from genome assembly GCA_030789695.1 of Scilla litardierei. Lineage (NCBI taxonomy): Eukaryota > Viridiplantae > Streptophyta > Magnoliopsida > Asparagales > Asparagaceae > Scilla > Scilla litardierei. The sequence continues at coordinate 76,217,837 of CM061132.1, read as the reverse complement.
TCTCATGCCACTCGGGCGATGTGATCTTCTTACTCGGCCGAGTGGGATATCATCCCTCGGCCGAGTGCACGTCCAATTCCTTCAGTTGGAGCGTGTCAGGTCTGGTCGGCCGAGTGGTCTTCTTGCTCGGCCGAGTGGCATGCTGTAAATGCTCAATCTTCTCCGTTTCTCCTCCTCATCGCTCCTACGGAGTTCCTTCTTCTTCCACCCGTCTCCCATCGCTGGATAGCCCTCAAAAGAGCCTTGGGTGACGCTCCGGAGTGGGTGCAAGTCCCTTAAGCTCATTTTTGCTCCCGATCGCTCCAAATCTCCTGAAATCCGACAAAAAAAATAGTGAAAAGCATCGAAATATCGTCAAATACTCGTGAAAATCGCAATATGAGCAATCGAAATGGCGTGAAAACATGCAGAAAAAAGGTATAAAATATGGAGCGATCAAAATCCCTCAAGCTTACCTTTTACTTGTCCTCGAGGAAGATAAGTAAAGAGACAAACTCAGGACATGAAGACAAAGGAAATGAAATGAAAGAAAAAGAGAGAACACGAGGTGGAAGAGGTTGCTAGATTATTCTCTCAGATCTCAAGCCATAAGCTATACATCATGATAACTTGGAAAATACGAATCACATGCTATAAGGATTTCAAATCTTACTTAGACATGGTACTTGCAAGCTTTTAAGAACAACAAAAGGGATTCTCTAAATTCATACAATCAATTCATATCCACGTCACGCATTTCATAGGATTTAATATACAATTCATTGGCGATGCACTTTTCAATCAAAAGTTATAAATGAAGTATATAGGATACACACCAAGCATGCAATGGAGAATAGAATAAGAGTCATGGCATTCACATATTTGAAGAAAATCATGAAAAATCTCCATATCTAATATATTTTGCAAAGTCTAAGCATTATCGAATATTCCCATTCATGCACGTCTCCACTCTAATGTCATACTCACTCATATGGTCAAATGAATTCACCCCCCCTAAGATTAGCTTGAGGCATCACATCTAAAGGAATATGATAGTGGAAAATGGGATTTTTGCCTTGGTTTTCCCAAGTATTTTGTGGCTCCAATAATGAGGTAGAGAAACATTTTTCTTTTTTCTTTTGGACTTTGTTTCTCATTTTTTCTTTTTGGATTTTTGTAGGAGCTATTTGATTTGTATTTTTGGTTTTTTGGCTCCTTTTTGGCTTTTTGGACTTTTTGGAGCAAACTTTTCTTTTGTAGGGATTTTTTTTGGGAAATAGATGCGATATAAGTAGCTTTAGGAGGTGAACTCAAGTGACATGTAGAGAATAAAAAGATATATGTGGAGAAAGAAATATTGTAACACTCGGTTCACTCTAAGATGTGCACGAACGGTTCAATAAGATAATATTTCAACTAAAACTCATATGTAAGCATGGATATTCTCAATCATCTCAATAAAAAGCGAAGTCAAGCGGTAATGAGTACTTTCATATCAAGCATGCAACAGAAGGTGAATAAGACAATAAAACTGATGCTTCAGATATACTAATGATGCGTGAATCTTGGTGCATTTCCAACAAAAGCATACTAAACACTAATCCATGCATTCAGTTTCAATTAATATCATGCATTCATGTAGAGGAATCATCAAAAGAGATAGATTTGCAAGTATATGTGAATAGCAAGACTATGGAATACTCTAAGTAGCATGGCATGGAATAATAAGCATCGTGATGGCTACTAAAGCAATAAGATATATCATCATAAGGAACAAATCTAGCAAAAGAAGAGAAAGTAAAATAAAGAAATAAAAAATAAAAGAGAGGAAAGAAAAGAAAAACAAGCACACAACATGATGCATGACCACACATAAAAGGAAAATAAGATGATAAAATCAAAAAGATGATACAAAAATTTTGAAAAATTTTAAAAACCCTAAAATAAAGTAAAAATGCAACTAATGCATCTAAATGGCATGGAAATGCACTCCCCCAAGCTTAAACTTCACATTGTACTCAATGTGATCATAGTGAAAGAATATGATGAACAACGATAATAATAAGGGGGGAATAAAAAATGATGCAATGAATGACATGAAATCCTAATGCAACTATATGCACATGCAATGATGCATGAAAGCACTTTCCCCCAAGCTTATACCAAACAATCCTATTCAAATGACTCGATCAAAAATATCATGGCTTTGCAAAGCGTGTTCAAGTCAAATGAATAAGAAAGTGAGTATTCACTTGAAAGAAATGCTCGATGGTGGTGAGCAAAAGGATGTGGCGTATCAAAATATGGAGAGTGGAATTAATATATATATAATGGTTTTGGAGTGTAAAAGATTTTTGTGGCCGTCATATGATGTGATATTTATTCAAACAAATCTATACTGTCCTCTCGCTGTCGAGAGAATTCGGGTTTATTGAAAGCATAAAAATTTCTACACTACTGGATTGATATCACCTATAGCAAAAGGCGGATCCAGTATCTTTGCCGGTGCAGGCAACTGCTCAAACTGCTCCTTCCGTGGCTCCACCAGGCGCGTGTGTCCACAGACTCCAACGAACTCTAGCAATGCATCCTCCAGCATTCTCACAAGGACTCCACCTGTACCCTGCAGAGAATAGGATGCATCAGTTTGCTGCAAAAATTTCACCCTCATAATAAAAGTACTCCAAAGAGGACCGTCTATAGAAATATATGAAATAAATAGTGGTGGACGATACTTCCCTGGAAATAATTCAATATCCTCTTGTGCTTTGATAGCTATCTCCGTGGTGTCCTCTCTCAGCTGCTCAGGTAAATCTGGATCATAGGTGTGGACCTCTTCGATAGGCTCGTCAAACTGTGACACGTCCAAGTGATCACTCCTTATTTTACACCTTTTTTCCCGCATTTTTGCATGCCATTTAGATCGCCCAAATCATGTTTTTCACGATATATCGACGATATTGCGATGCTTTTCACGATTTGTTGTTTTCGTCGCATTTCAGGTGATTTGGCGCGATTTGGAGTGATCTCGAGATGCGCTTACTCCAGAGGGTCACCGACAACCTCCCCAAGGGGTATTTTGCTGTTGGAGAGGAGCGGAAGAAGAACGGACGTCACAGGAGCGACGAGGAGGCCAAAATAAGCAGATTGGGCATGTTTAGTGTCCCACTCGGCCGAGTGGAGGACCCACTCGGCCGACCAGCGAGACACCACTCGGCCGACCAGATCAGACACGATTCCTTTGTGCACTCGGCCGAGCGACGGAGACCACATCGGCCGAGTGACGAGACCACGTCCGCCCGAGTGGCGCCCAGACGAAGCCCTTCAAAAATCTCCAAGTTTCTGTTTTTCGGCTGCCTGAGCTTCAGAAGACCCACTCGGCCGAGTGGATAATCCCGTCCGCCCGAGTACAATGAAGCCATCGGCCGAGTGACGACAACTCACTCGATCGAGCCGCCCCCGAAGTAGAGACCCCTGAAGGCCCCGACTTACTGGAAAATTACAGGGTTTCTCACTCGGCCGAGCGACTTTTGTCACTCGGCCGAGTGCGACGCGCTGCCTGTAGCGAAAATTGCGGAAAACAGGCTGCGCAGTGGTATTTTGGTCACAGTTTTTGGACGATTTTGGGGGGTATTTAACCCCTGTTTTTACCCTAGTTTTAGAGAGCTTCTCCTTAGATTTTTTGCAGCTTTTTTTTAGATTAGATTTTTAGTTTTATTCTTGAGATTGGAGAGGAGAAAAAGTTTGATTTTTGTTGGATTAATTGAAGAACTCCATTGGTTTGTCTTTCTCTTCCCCAAAAATTCTATTTTTATTGCACATCTCAATATTGTGATGAATTCTATTGCTTATTTCATTGATTATTTTTGTGATCTTGCTATGAATTGTGAGTAGTCGCCACGTCTTGGGGCGTGGGGATGAACCCTACAAGCCCAACTTCATATTTGTGATGAATTAGTAGAAATTTAGCTAGAATCGATATCTAGGGATTAGATTGGGATCAATTTACTACGGTTAGCTAGGAGTTCATACCGATCGGGATTTGCAAGAGATTGGATCCCGATTCGATAGGAAACCCTAGAAATCCGAATTGGGTTGGAATCGAATTTCCGTAGTATCGGTTTTCAAGAGATTGGACCGATACTAGGGTTTTCGGTTGCAATTCCGTGCCAATACCCGTTTGCAAGAGATTGGACGGGTAGGAACTATCCCGATCTAGATCGCGAGCCGAGTTTGCAAGAGATTGGGCTCGGTGCGCGATTGGACGATGATGTTGACCCGAATGCTAGCTTTCCTAGGCTAGGGTTTGCAAGAGATTGGACCCAAACCTAGGATAGTTATAGACCGGCAACAGCGCGAGAGCGTGAGCTTGGTTCTACATTCAGTTGCAACTAGTCCATCCAAAATCTCAATCTAGCAATTTTGAAGCTGACGAATCACATTTATGAGATACGGTGAGTAGCGGGGATTCCCCATTCCCTAGACGTTCTTTATTTGATTTGATATTTCCGCACTTTGTCTGACGATTGTGACAGGATCGCCAAAGGCAAATCTTTCTTCTTGAATAGCCAGGTTGATTGGATCAAGCACAGTCATTCGTCCTCCATGTGTTCAATATCCCGCTCGCTGCTACACCGTGCACTTGCGGTAAAACTACAACCGTTCTTTAGGGTTACGTCCCGGAGCGATCAAGTTTTTGGCGCCGTTGCCGGGGAGGCGATTGCGTTTGATCTTACCACCCCTAGCTACTTCCTTTTTTATTTTTTATTATTATCATTATTATTTCCAATTTTTATTTTTACCTAACCCTTCCACGGTACTAATCATCTCTTTGAAACTCTGTTTTCCCTGTGCATGTACACGAGATCTACGGCGGACCCTGAAGCTATATTATTTGATCCCGAGATCGAACGTACCGTGCGAAGACTTAGAGCGGAAAGGAGACAAAATCTGGAAGGGCGGTTTATGACCAACCCGGAAACTCCTGAACAATTAGCGGAAAGAATGGCAAGGATAATTTCTATTCACGATAGGCTTCAGCCTAAGACCTCTTCTACTACCTCATCCATTGCCATGCCGGGGTTGGCGGCAGACAAGAGCTTCGAGCTAAAGACTGGACTAGTGGTTCTGATGCAGCAGGATCCATTTCATGGGCATGCCCATGAAAATCCCCACTACCACATCCAATTGTTCTTGTCGAAGTGCGCCACATTCCAGATGCCGGGGGTCTCCATTGATGCCATCAGACTGCGTCTCTTCCCTTTCACGCTAAAGGACAAGGCACTATACTGGTTGAGGACGCAAGTTGAGGGTGTCTTCACCACTTGGGACGAGTTGGCGAGTGCATTCATTGATAAGTTCTATCCGCCCTCCAAGACGGTGAAGATTCGGAGCGCTCTTATGTCCTTCAAGCAAGGACCCCAAGAGACGCTCTATGAGGCCTGGGAGCGTTTTAAGGATCTGCAGCATCAATGCCCACACCATAGTATAGAAGATTGGGAGCTAGTGCATAGCTTCTACAATGGTCTCCAACCGGGGACCAAACAAATTATTGATGCCGCGGCGAATGGTGCTATCTTGTCAAAGGCTCCCGAGGAAGCTACGGCCCTAATTGAGGAGATGGCCTCAAATAATCAACAATGTGGCGATGAGCGAGGACACTCTACGTCCTCCTTAAAGACAACTAGCATCTACGAGGCGAAGGCCGTAGCGGAGCTTACGAGCAAGTTTGATTCTCTCCACAAGGTAGTGGAGAGATTGGAGAAGTTTATCACGGAGCCCCAGGGAAGCCCTTCCACCTCCGCTCCAACCAACCAAATGTGTGATTGGCAAGACCAATCTCAAGCCATGTACTCGGGAGGAGAGCAAGGAGAAGGATCCTTGGAGCAAGTACAATATGTTGCGGGGAACCAAGGATATTGGGCCAATCCGGCCGCAAGAAATCATCCCGGATTCTCTTACGCCAACAATGAAGGAGATTTGAACCCGCCACAACCGCCACCTCAACAAGCTCGACCACCACTACCACCCCAACAACAACACTATCCACCGAGGGGGCATACTCACAAAATTTTCAACCGAAGCAACAAGTTCCACCATATAGGCCGCCCGGATACAATCAAGGGTGGAGGAATCAAAATCAAAACCCTCCACAAGCTCAACAACGATCCGACTTCGAAGCTAGGGTGGAGGCATTTATGGTCGAGCAAAATAAGGTCAATGCTAGCTTGAAGGCGGGGCAAGACTCCCTTAATACCGTTGTGGCTCAAATATCGGAGCAATTGGCGTTGCTCAATCGGAACACTCAACGATTGCCGGCGCAACCCGAGCAAAACCCACGGAGCAACACCGGCCACATCAATGCCGTAGTTGCCGTTACCACTAGAGGCGGAAAGGATACCACCCCCGCCATGATTCCTACCGAGAAACCCGTGGAGGAAAGTTTGGAGCCGATTGAGCCGGTAGTTGAAGTTGATAAGGAGAAGGAGCCACAAGAAAAGGAGAAATCTAGAGCGGAGCAATTGATCGAGGAGAGGCGCTTCATGCCACCGGTCCCATTCCCCCAAAGGCTCGCTAGAGCGAAAATGGAGAAAATGCTAGCGAAGTTTCTCGAGTATCTTAGAGGAGTTAGCCTCAACATTCCCTTCCTCGACGCCATCGTGGAAATCCCCACATATGCTAAATTCTTAAAGGACTTGATTTCGGGGAGAAAAAGGAAGGAGAAGATCATGCTAGCCGAGGAGGGCTCTTGGTTCACCAAGAGAGAGAAGGAGCCGGCAAAATTTAAAGATCCGGGGAGTTTTCGGATTCCTTGCACCTTGGGCGGTGTTCCTCTTCAAAAGGCGTTGGTTGATCTAGGGGCTAGTGTGAGCATCATGCCTCTCTCCATGTTCTTAAGGCTAAACACCGGGACAAAGTTGAAACCCACCGACATGCGCATTCAATTAGCCGATAGACGGATAACAAGGCCGGTAGGGATCGCCGAAGACATCCCGCTACAAGTCCCGGGGGAATATGCTTGCCATGTGACTTCGTGATCATGGACGTTAAGGAGGAGGGAGATACTTCGTTAATACTTGGACGCCCATTCCTCGCCACCGCCGGAGTCATCGTCGACGTGCGTGAAGGTACACTAACTTTAAACGTCGGCAACATCGAGGTGGAGCTTCACATTCCTAAGGCTATGAAGCACATGCCTTACCACGAGGAGCTTGATTACATGGACCTCCTTGATGAGGTAATTGAGGAGGCGATCCCCCACTCTATTGGCGCTCTATTCGATGAAGATTCCGAGGAAGGGCCGGATTTAGGCCAAAATGAGAGGAAAGATGATTCCCCCGACCTCTCCGCTGAAGATGATGAATGCGACGCTGATGTCGCAAGGATTCGAGAGCTCTGCAAGCTCTCGAAATTAAAGTCTCCAAAGAAATCTCCTCCGGTACGGAAATCGGCATCACCGGTGAAGCCGTTGACCGAAGCAAATGCTAGCTTGGGGGAGCCTCCCCCCAACACTATTCGAGATGGGAGACCACCGAGGGAGAACACATCACAACTTCCCAATCCAAGCGTTCTCCCCGGAAAGTTTGATGGGTGCATCTCATATGCACCAAACATCCCGCATTGATTGAAAATTATAGGGGGTCGAGCTCACGACCTTAAACGAGCGCTTGTCGGGAGGCAACCCGACGGTTTTTTGCTTTATTTTTACTTTTTCTTTATTTTCGTTTTAGAAATTTTTAGTGTTTTGAGTCGTTCGCCCAAAATTTTGTGATAACGGGTCCTATTTTTCTTGACAGGAGAGGAGATAGGTAGATCCATCATGAGGAGGATGAACGCGACGACGAGGAGCGCCCCAAGAAGGCGATCGACGCTTAGGAGGAAGATGGAATCGACTGGAGGAAGAAAGACAGAGTTTAGAGCCCAAACGAAGACAAACAGCAGAACATAAGGCACACTCGGCCGAGCATACTAGTCACTCGGCCGAGGACACAAGTTCGTCCGGCCGAGCCGCTCATGAACGAGGGAAGTCTGCTGTATCCAACTCTCTGTTTATTTTCCTGATTTCAATATAACTGCTACTCGGCCGAGTATATATTTTCACTCGGCCGAGTAAAACGGATACCCTCCTAGGGCGAGTCTTGCCGAGTAGCTTGAGTCACTCGGCCGAATGGACTTACTCCACTCGGCCGAGGCTGGCAAAGCCACTCGGCCGAAGCGTAAGCGAGGAGAAATTTTCATTGATCTCGCTCGGCCGAGTAGCTTAGTCACTCGGCCGAGTCGTAACTTTTATTATATAAGGGGCGAGGGGGTGCACATTTTTCGAAACGCGAAAACCCCCAAACAGCCCGACCCTTCAGCTCCCCTCGCCCAATACCCCTCGCTCGCGCCCCCACTTGCCCGACCAGCCCGCTCGCGCCGCCGCTCGGCCCGCCACCGCCGGCCGAGCACCTCCGGCGCCTCGCCCGAGTCGCCGCCGGCGACCGCCGCCCCTACCACCTCTGGTATCTCCTTTATTGCCTTTTTCTCCTCTTTTTGAGTATTTTTTGAGGATCCATGTGTTAAACGACCCCCAAACCCAAATCAATTTCTATATTTATCTGTTATACCCCTAATGCTCCATACGTTTTGAATATTACCCGCTGATATCTCCATTTCATGCGCAGGTTGTTTTTGGGAGCTTAGGGGAGCCCAGGGGAGCTTCTCGGGACTGATTTGAGCTTCGCGGAGGTGTTGTCTTCGCACGCTTCCATTGCTTAGCACTCGCGATGTGTCGAGGTACACTCTTTCCATTATTTTGCACACGCCACACTTTTCACGTTTTTTGGCGCGCGCTCGGGGCCGATATGCCGCCCCGGACACGGCCGCGGTCGAAGAGAGCTTCCGCTAAGCGGAAGCGGTCGGATGATGCCGGCCCCTCCCACGAGTTGGAGGACTCTCCTCCACTGTCTCCCACACACGCCGTCCACCCAGCACAGCCTGCAGGCCCCGCACACCCCGCACAGCCTGCAGTGCACCACAGCCCGCACAGCCTCTCCCTGCCGCTCCACAGCCACCACCACCGGCTCCACTGGTCGGGCCGCTCGGGATTACGTTCTGAGATGACGCACACCGCGCCTTCTTCGAGCGTATCTCCCAGCGCTCGATCGTACCCTCCAGGTTTGCACACCTTGCTGACCTAGGACGCCTGGGGGTACTAGAGGGGATGCTCACGTTGTACGACAACGTGGGCTGGCGAGATTTCTTTCAGGTGTCGGCGGATACGTATACCCGCTCGACACTTGAGGTTCTGAGTTCGATCGCCCGGACCGACGAGGGATGCTCGTTTCGGTTCATGGACCGGGAGTGCCAGGTCACTCTCGATATGATGAGAGCGTTTTTCTCGTGGCCCGCTGTCCCCGGAGCCGATCGCGGTTACGGCCCCACCCATATCCCCCCACCTTCCTTCGACGCCGGTGCCTTCTAGGCCCGGATTACGGGTCTTCACGCTGCCTTTGACCCTAGTAGGGCCAAGGCCTCGGCCATCGTCCATCCCTGCCTCCGTATTGCTCAGCGCCTTATGGCGACGACCTTTTTGGCCAGATATGAGCCGGGCACGATGTCTACGCCAGAGCTCTATATGCTCTACGCGATGACACGTCCCAGAGCTCTATCTAGGGATGGCGATGAGCTGGTCCCCACCGTCGTGATTGATGTCGTGGCTTGGTTTTTGGACCGCATCATCGTATCGGTGGGCGCTCGCTCACCGATATGCTGCGGCGGCCTGATCACCTTGCTTGCCCTTATGATCGGCGAGGACTTCCCTGACGACTTGTGACGCATCTCGGGCCCCACTTCTCTGTCGATAGATGTTATGGCCCGGATGAAGATGCTTCGTCCGCACGGTGAGCGTCACTGGGTCTGGTTGCACGGCCCTTACGGGGCCGATTACATGATTCTTTCGAGCCCAGCTCGGACTCAGATTGCACCAGCCCACGTTGACTGGCTCCCTGTGATGGATGTCCTCATCCCCGCTGCTTACGTGCTCGAGGCCGAGGAGGCCGAGCAGGCCCACGCTGCACCTGTAGACCCTGTTGCCCCTGCCGAGCCTATCGCCGAGCCTGTTGACCCTGTGGCCCCTCAGCCCATACCTGACGTTTCCGCTGCTCCTGACACCTCTGTCGGTGTCGAGAGTACCTCAGCTTAGCCCACTTCCACCACCTCCACCACTTCCGAGGCTGTCACCACCACTCCCACCACCACCACTGGCCCTCTGTCCGTCGAGCATCTTTGCTCCGCACTCCCCGAGCGCCCACCGACCTTTGTTGAGAGTGGAGAGCCCTCGTTTGCCGCGGTCGTGGAGACCATGGCTAGCATGGTCTCCGCTGGGGTTGCACCTTTTGGTCCACACACTTCCACCCCAGCTGTAGTCACCTCTGTCTCCACCCCTGCTGTATTTTCCGAGAGCGTCGTGGCGTATGTCCACACTTCTGTGCCACTGACCTCTCTGGCCGCCTCGCTGCCACTTTTGCACTCTTCTTTCGCTGCTGCTGCCTCCACTCCTCACCAGTCTGTGCCCCGGCCTCGCACTGAGGCCAGGCCCACATTTGCGAGTGCCGCACCTTTTGTTCCCTTCCCCACTGAGCCAGTCACCTACGCGACCCGAGTACGCCAGCCACGCCCTGCACAGCCCCGCCCGGTGCGTCCCTCTGCACCACCTCCCCCTGACACTGTACTTCAGAGCATTCGTGCTCTAGAGGGGGCGGTGAGTGGTCTCAGAGGCGACCTTAGGACCCTGTCCTCCACCGTCTCTGCGATGGCTGGCCGCTTCGACCTGCTCCCGCAGATTCACTACTGTCTTACCCATGTTCTGGAGCGTCTCCCGCGCGTACCCCCACTCACCCAGCAGGTTCCCGCCCACACTTCCACACACACTCGACCTGCTACCACTTCCACACCCGCTCAGCAGCCTGTCCAGCCACCACCACCACTTCCGCCTCAGGACGGAGACGGTGCAGCACCACCTTCTTAGGCACCCCTGATGCCGTCGTTTCTTTTTGCCGTTGTGCTGCCCGTTTCTGCTAGGTCCTGTTGCATTTTTGTCCACCCCCTCCCCTCACTTATTTTGGGATTCTCTTTTTGATCATATCTTTATATATCTTTTTGGGAGAGAGGGAGAGTTTTTGGTGCCACTTATATATCTGTATCACTCCTATCTTTGCATGCATCATGTCCGCATCATATTTTTTCATTTCTTTATTTTTTTTCTTTTTATTTTCCATTTTTCCATGCACGCATCCTCACTTGCCCCTCACATTTCTTGTCTCTCGGTGTGCTACACGTTGCACATTGAGGACACTGTGCCATTTAGCTTGGGGGAGTGAGTTCTCACGTTTTTGTTTCGATTTTCCACCTTTATTTTTAGTTTTCCACACCATTCTTCGCTTTTGCACTTATTTTTCATCATTTTTCTTTTATTTTGCCATGCATCACGTTTTTCTTATTTTTATGTGTGCCGCATTATAAATAGTTCTATTTTCCCTTTATCTTTATTTCTTTTTCATCTCATGCTAGAGATGACTTTTCTATGATGATGATGACGTTAGATTTAGCTTACTCTATATGCATGCTATATTTGTCATGTCTTAGACTTTATTTCTGATATCATATGCTATGACTTGCCTTGCATCTAGAGATAGTAACCCACACTTTTGCCACATGAAAATGGATGAAATTCTATTATTAGCTGAGTCTGAATATTCATATGTATGCTATCACAGAAAACACACCAAGATTCACGCATTGAATGCTTATGTCTGGAGTACTAATTTCTTTTGCTATATCACTTCTATATGCATGAATTGTATACTTCACTTCAGGATGATTGAATGATGTTAGCTATGATAAATCTGGATTAGTTAGCTTTTTTGTGATCGAAACTGAGTAGATTAGATTACCCTGCTGAAGTTGTCGTGCATGTCTTATAGAGTGAACCGAGAGTTATATCTATTTCTTTCTCCACAAATCTTGAACATCATATCTCTACTTTTAAAATCATTGGTGAATCTCCCCTTAGCAATTCTATTTTATGGCATTTCCCCCGCTACTAATTCCTAGCTCCAAATCCCTTATTCTCTATTAAAAAAAATATAAATAAAAGAGAGAAGAACATTCTTGTACATCATTATCTCTCTTCGAGTTGGGATCGTTGTGTATATATGCTATAGATAAAAAAAAGAAAAAAAAGGAAAAAAAAAGAGAAAAGAGGAAAAATCCTCAACAAAAGATCACATCTCACTTTCTTTCTTTCTTCTTTCTTCTTATTACCTTTGGAGCTATATAAAAATGGGGATGTGAATATTTTTTTTATGCCACCACGCTTATAGATAAGCTTGGGGGAGGGGATCCATTGATGTGTGAGAGAGTGACTACTTGACGTTGCACGAAAACCTAGGCTAAGTAATATTCTATACTCGGTGAGATTATTTCTAGCTTTACGAAATCCAGAAATCTAAGCCTAGCGTTCATTTCATGAAATCCATACTTTTCTATTCTCTCTATTCTATTGTGTGATACTCTTATACTCCCGATAGAAAGCATTCAATTGAAAAGTGTGTGATCTGTGATTTGTATACCGCTTTAAATGATTCAGACGATGTTAATTTTAAAATTATTCCGTTTTTCATGATTATATCGTTGTTCGTGGGTTGTCTATTTCTATTAGCACTATTATACTATGATATCAAAATAAAATCTTTTGACATGTGTTTTTCATTCGGTGCACGCTATATGAGTAAGTGAAACCCCCGTCCTGAGAAAATGATCTAGTAGCCTACCTCTTCGCTTCTTTCTCTCTTCTTTATTTTCATTTCGTTTTCCATTCTTCTCCGTTTTTTTTCATTTTTTATTTTTCGCCATTTTCGTTTTCCATTTCCACCGGGTTCGCCTTTTACTTATCTTCCTCGAGGACGAGTAAGAGGCAAGCTTGGGGGATTTTGATCACTCCTTATTTTACACCTTTTTTCCCGCATTTTTGCATGCCATTTAGATCGCCCAAATCATGTTTTTCACGATATATCGACGATATTGCGATGCTTTTCACGATTTGTTGTTTTCGTCGCATTTCAGGTGATTTGGCGCGATTTGGAGTGATCTCGAGATGCGCTTACTCCAGAGGGTTACCGACGACCTCCCCGAGGGGTATTTTGCTGTTGGAGAGGAGCGGAAGAAGAACGGACGTCGCAGGAGCGACGAGGAGGCCAAAATAAGCAGATTGGGCATGTTTAGTGTCCCACTCGGCCGAGTGGAAGACCCACTCGGCCGACCAGCGAGACACCGCTCGGCCGACCAGATCAGACACGATTCCTATGTGCACTCGGCCGAGCGACGGAGACCACATCGGCCGAGTGACGAGACCACGTCCACCCGAGTGGCGCCCAGACGAAGCCCTTCAAAAATCTCCAAGTTTCTGTTTTTCGGCTGCCTGAGCTTCAGAAGACCCACTCGGCCGAGTGGATAATCCCGTCCGCCCGAGTACAATGAAGCCATCGGCCGAGTGACGAAAACTCACTCGGCCGAGCCGCCCCCGAAGTAGAGACCCCTGAAGGCCCCGACTTACTAGAAAATTACAGTGTTTCTCACTCGGCCGAGCGACTTTTGTCACTCGGCCGAGTGCGACGCGCTGCCTGTAGCGAAAATTGCGGAAAACAGGCTGCGCAGGGGTATTTTGGTCACAGTTTTTGGACGATTTTGGGGGTATTTAACCCCTATTTTTACCCTAGTTTTAGAGAGCTTCTCCTTAGATTTTTTGCAGCTTTTTTTAGATTAGCTTTTTAGTTTTATTCTTGAGATTGGAGAGGAGAAAAAGTTTGATTTTTGTTGGATTAATTGAAGAACTCCATTGGGTTGTCTTTCTCTTCCCCAAAAATTCTATTTTTATTGCATATCTCAATATTGTGATGAATTCTATTGCTTATTTCATTGATTATTTTTGTGATCTTGCTATGAATTGTGAGTAGTCGCCACGTCTTGGGGCGTGGGGATGAACCCTACAAGCCCAACTTCATATTTGTGATGAATTAGTAGAAATTTAGCTAGAATCGATATCTAGGGATTAGATTGGGATCAATTTACTACGGTTAGCTAGGAGTTCATACCGATCGGGATTTGCAAGAGATTGGATCCCGATTCGATAGGAAACCCTAGAAATCCGAATTGGGTTGGAATCGAATTTCCGTAGTATCGGTTTGCAAGAGATTGGACCGATACTAGGGTTTTCGGTTGCAATTCCGTGCCAATACCCATTTGCAAGAGATTGGACGGGTAGGAACTATCCCGATCTAGATCGCGAGCCGAGTTTGCAAGAGATTGGGCTCGGTGCGCGATTGGACGATGATGTTGACCCTAATGCTAGCTTTCCTAGGTTAGGGTTTGCAAGAGATTGGACCCAAACCTAGGATAGCTATAGACCGACAACAGCTCGAGAGCGTGAGCTTGGTTCTACATTCAGTTGCAACTAGTCCATCCAAAATCTCAATCTAGCAATTTTGAAGCTGACGAATCACATTTATGAGATACGGTGAGTAGCGGGGATTCCCCATTCCCTAGACGTTCTTTATTTGATTTGATATTTCCGCACTTTGTCTGACGATTGTGACAGGATCGCCAAAGGAAAATCTTTCTTCTTGAATAGCCAGGTTGATTGGATCAAGCACAGTCATTCGTCCTCCCTGTGTTCGATATCCCGCTCGCTGCTACACCGTGCACTTGCGGTAAAACTACAACCGTTCTTTAGGGTTACGTCCCGGAGCGATCACCAAGCATACCTCCGGTCCATAATCGTATGTGTGCTGCAAAAGGTATGACGTGTCAAAAATATCTGAATCAAAATAAATATCGAATGGAATACCTGATTCAGAAATAGAGTTGGTAAAAATATCTCCCTGAGTGGGAGCAGGAAGCTCTGTGAGATAGTCCTCGACGTCAGTGGAAGGATGAGGTGGCTGCAGGAGCTCTAATGGTGGAGGATAGTACTCGGGATCCTCATGAATGGATGTGTCCTCGTCCCGATGTACGACCTCCTCGGTGATAAGCTCTTGCTCCGTTTGTAAGGCCTCCTCAAAAGCATGCTTCGGCTCTGTGAGGTAAATTACATCAATGTCTTCTCCATCTGAATCATCTCCATCCATCCACTCATCGTATGGACTAGCTGTGTCTGTGGTGGGGGAGTGACGACGGTGAAACCGGCTCTGTAGCAACACGCCCTGAGTATCTCATCGCAGTTCTCTCATCAGAAGTCGCTGCATCTGTGCCTGGTACCGTTGTCTCCTCAGATGTGGAAGCATCAATGTCCTCAGCCTGCCGTCCAAGAATCTCATCCAGATACGCATAAAAATGTGTGGTCCATATAATCACAGCCTCAGTGGAAGGTAGAGGTGGCTGTGAAAGCTCAACTGCAGGTGGGCAAGACTCTAGATTTATCTGAATGAAGTTGCCCTTGTCCCAAAGTGCTGCCTCAGTAATGTAATGCTCTGGCTCCGCATGTGATGCCTCCTCGTGAACTATCAATGTAGGCTCTCTCTGGCATGGTGATGCTGGCTGCTCATGTGTGTCAACTTGTGGAGAAGCATCATGTGGAGGGGAATGCTCGCGAGCAATCCAAAAATTTAATTTATCCCCCTCAAGACTGACATGTATGTCCTCATCAATTGTTCCTGCAGCTGAAACATGGTTCATAACAAAATCTGCAAATCGTAGATCAAATTCATCACCTACTGTAATGCTCTCTAAACCGGTGAACCTCACTGACTCCAAGAGGCCCTCCAATAAGTTCTGAAATGCTTCCTCCTCAAAATCTGTGGTCCACATAATACCATCCATAACACCTGATAAACAAAGATAAATACCTGGAGAAAAATATCAGTGGCACAAAAGAATATATAAATGGTAGTAATGGTGGCGGGGTGAAAATTTCCTTTTTGTAAAAAATTTTTTTTTAGTCTAATCAACCTAATTATGACAAATTGGCACCCAACGGGAAACACCTCCCTGGCAACGGCGCCAAAAACTTGATCGCACCCCGGATACATGTCCCGGAGCGGTGACGATCGTAGTCTTACCGCAAGCGCACGGTGTAGCAGCGAGCGGGTATCGAACACAGGGAGGTGGTGTTGGTTCCAATCTATCCTAGGTTGGTTTGACTACGAATGTTTTATTGGTGGAGATGGTTATGGGGTGATGTAATGGAAATGGTGGTGGTTGTCGGTGACGGTGATAGAGATGTTGGTCAAATATCGATTTAAATACAATATAATAGAAGTGTCTAGAGCTAGGGAATCCCCACTACGGATCATCATACATCATTGTAAATAGTGAATCTCAATATTACTAGAATTGTGTTGGGGTGAACTAGTCGTAGCTGAATAGAGAACCAAGCTCACGCTCTCTCACTATTGCCGGTCTATAGCCAACCTATGGTAGGGTCCAATCTCTTGCAAACCCTAACCTAGGCAAACTAGCATTATGATCGACATCATTGTTTAATCGCCCCTCGAGCCCACTCTCGTGCAAACTCGAGTTACGATCTAGGTTGTGATAGTTTGTATTCGCCCAATCTCTTGCAAACGAATATGGGTATAGATTTATAATAAATTAGCTTTGGTCCAATCTCTTGCAAACCAAGTCTAGAGAATCTCGATTTTAAACCTAAATCGAATATCTAGGCCTTCCCATCGATTAGAATCCAATCTCTTGCAAACCCTAGATCGATGGAAATCCCTAGCTATCCGTAATAAATCGATCACAACCTAACCTCCTAGCAATTCTAGCAATTTAGAGATTCATTCATCACAAATCTGAAATTAGATCCATAGGGTTCATCCCCATGCCCTAGAACAACAAATCTACTC
This sequence comes from Scilla litardierei, assembly GCA_030789695.1. Lineage (NCBI taxonomy): Eukaryota > Viridiplantae > Streptophyta > Magnoliopsida > Asparagales > Asparagaceae > Scilla > Scilla litardierei. Next base: position 76,200,975 of record CM061132.1, on the reverse strand, counting down.
TAGCATAGCAATAACGATATGAGAATCGATAAAAACCATTGCTTGCATACAAAAAGATGGAAAAAACAAAGATTCAAACAATAAGAACAAAATACTTAGCTTGATGAAGATCTTCAATCCAAAATACAAGCTTTTAGATCCAAGAGGGGGCCTAGGGCATGGCCTAACCTCTAAAAATAACTCTAAGAAAACATGTGGGAACCGAAGAAAACATGGGGGATCCCCTCTCAATGACGGCTACAAACCCCCTTAAATATCCCTCAAAACCATAGCAAAAAAATCCCTAGAAAACCCCTCAAATCCGTATCCAAAAACAGCCCAAACCGCAACTTAAAATCTGGGCCCGCCGCCGACTCGGCCGAGTGGAACATGTGACCCAGCCGAGTGGAAATTCCAGCACTGCAGCGTCAACTTGCAGAAATTCTCCAGATTTCATTCGACCTTCGATTGGTGCGTTCTTGGCGGTGTTGGAACCGTTATGAAGTGTACTATCCATAAAAAATATGAGAAAAATAATTTGATAGCTGGAATGATAGCAGATTTCAAAAGAGTGGGAGGCTATCTGAAAATCTGGGCGCTGCGTGTCCTCGGCATCACTCGGCCGAGTGGACTTCTCTACTCTGTCGAGTGGGCTTCTCTACTCGGCCGAGTGACAGACCCTATAAAATTCCAGTAAATCGGGGGTCTTGGGGGTCTGTCTTCAGAGGTGACTCGGCCGAGTGGCTTTACTCACTCGGTCGAGAGGCATTCGGTACTCGGCCGAGTCAGAACCGTCAAAAGCCTGTACATTTCCAGTAAGTCGGCCTTTTTTGATGGTGGATTTCTCATGCCACTCGGGCAATGCGATCTTCTTACTCAGCCGAGTGGGATATCATCCCCCGGCCGAGTGCACGCCCAATTCCTTCAGTTGGAGCGTGTCCGGTCTGGTCGGCTGAGTGGTCTTCTTGCTCGGCCGAGTGAGTGCTCCACTCGGCCGAGTGGCATGCTGTAAATGCTCAATCTTCTCTGTTTCTCCTCCTCATCACTCCTATGGAGTTCTGTCTTCTTCCACCCGTCTCCCATCACCGGATAGCCCTCAAAAGAGCCTTGGGTGACGCTCCGGAGTGGGTGCAAGTCCCTTAAGCTCATTTTTGCTTCCGATCGCTCCAAATATCCTGAAATCCGACAAAAACAAGAAATAGTGAAAAGCATCGAAATATCGTCGAATATTCGTGAAAATCGTAATATGAGCACTCGAAATGGCGTGAAAACATGCAGAAAAAGGTGTAAAATATGGAGTGATCACTACACACACTTAGCTTAGCTACGATAATCACTTTCACTAACCCTAGGAAGCCGAGTCCTATTGCATTTCATGCTTCGTGGGTTCACTTTACTTTTGTGTGAGTTGTTTATCGTGACTAACTAGTGGTGTGCTTCTACGTTGTGGTTTTGCTTTATATACATGTCCTTGGTTGACCCCTAGACTATCATGCGTCAATTCCGAACATGAGGTATTTTGACTCCACTGTCTGCTTCTCTATGCATGAATAATTTATATATATACTACGCTTCAATTCGCATTTGTCGGGACTCTACCAATAGGACTAGGATAACCCATTTTGCTTATGATCTGATTCGCGAAAATTTTTTCTTTTACCCAAGCGTTTAGAATTCGATTTCTTTTTTGTTTTACTTGCTGCAAATCTCCTCGTCGTGTACCGTTCTCCCACTTGGGAGAGTACACATATATATAGCCAAAAATCTAAAAGCCCAAAAAGAACAAAAAGAGAAGAAATGTAACGACCACTTTTCGTTGTACGTTGTTCGTGCACGTGCTTTTGACCGTGCACGTGTTTATTTTAGACTTTGTTTGTTGGTGAACACTTTCGTGTGATATGCCGTTGTGAACGTCTAGGAGAGTATTAAATAGTGGCACTAAACTGGAACGACGTTTCTCGAGTCGTTTTCCCACAATTTAATCTTACTCGATGAGACGTGGCGATTTTCACTTTTGACGGGAGACGTTTCTAATTTTAGTTTCGTCGTCCGACGTCAAAATTGAGATCCGTCTTCTTAGTTAGCTCACTTTCATCAACACAATCACCCCGATATTTATTTTATAATTTTTTGATTTTATTTGACCACTTTTATATTTTTAACAAGTTTTATAATATTTTTAATAATTAATATTTAAATTATTTTCGGCCAAATAAAATTTATTTGAGTTTAAAACGTTTTAAAGAATTTTTGAGCCAATTTCCAGCTCATTTGGACCAAGTCAAACCCTTGGGTGAGTTGGAGAAGTTGAATTTCAAATTTCAAATTATTTTAAACTCCTAATCTCATTAGGATTAGCCCTAGACCTAGTCAACCCCTCTACACAATATAATCAACCTCTAGGAAGACCTATTTTCGCAAGAAAATAACCCTAGCCGCTCCCAAAACCCAAATTTGACGTTGCGACGATTCGTCGCAACGTTGCGACAAGCAGCTGCCACACGACCGACGGAATCAGCTCCGTTCCCCCGCTCAGACCGGTCGCCCGCTCCGCACCAACATCGCTCCGCACCCGCTGCTGCCCGCCCACTCCGTTCGACCGCACCGACCGAGAGGGTCCCTCGGTTAGACCGAGAGACCCGCTCCGCACAGCCGCATCCCCGCTCCGCACCAAGCCCCCGCTCAGCGCCCGCACCGTTCGCCCGCATCGCTCCGCGCCCGACCGGCCCGCATCTCCGCACCGACCCACGTTGCAATGTTGCAACGTTGCAGCGCCCCAAGCCCCGCATCCAAGGCGCCCGACCGACGCTCTCGCCCGCACCGACCGAGAAAACCCACCGCACCCGCCATCGCGACCGACACCCCGCTGCTGCACAGCCCGTTCCTAGCGCCTGACCGAGAGAGCTCCCCGCATTGGCCGTGTACGACCGATGGCCATACGTCGCAACACCGCAACCGTCGCACCACTTGCCACCGTGGGCCCCCAAGTTCTCCAGAGATATTGTGGGTCCCCCAAAGGTCCCTAGGACTACTGTGGGCCCCACCTAGGTGCTTTCTCTCCGACGATTCGCCGTGTACGACGTTGCGACACGTCGTAGCCCGTCGTCGCACGTGCTAGCTTTGGAATCTGGAACCGTTACTCCGGTTAATGCTCTGAACTTTCCAGCGAGGAAACTAATTTGGAATCTGGACTTGGAGCGCGTTCTTATTCCAACCCCCGGCGTCGCTACCCGACGTCGGTGTAGCTTTCGCGTCGTGTTGAGGTAACGCTTTGCACCCCTAGGACCCCCAACCCATTGCCTGCTAATCAAGACTAAAATCAGTATTTTTAAAGTATTTTAAATGTTTTAAATTCACTAATCAAGATTAATAATATGGACTTTAGGCCGGTGGACTTGTGCACGTAGGATAATTGTGATTTTTGGACTCATTGGACGGTGTGCTCAGACGTCGTACTTGCAGGCAAGTGAAACTTGCCAACTCTTGTGTATGGCCATGTTTTTAGGCCACTTCCTTGTTTCTAGCGTAAAAGAGACTAGTCAGTGAAATGATAGCTGGCTAGACGCCTACTTGATCTAGTTTGACAACGAAACTAGATCCGTCACCTAATTGATCTAGCTTGACAACGAAGCTAGATCCAACCCTTTAAACTTGTTGTTCATGCATACTAAACTGTCACGTTTACTTTCCTTATCTGTACGCACTTTTAACTGCCATGCATTGCATTCTACATGTCATCCAGTTGATTGTTGCATTCGTAGCACACGCTACAATACTTGTACTCCTTGAATACTACTTCCAGGGAAACGGGCCTCATGTGTTGGTCAAAAGACAATGCCCGGATTCCTGGACCGGCTAGGTGCACCCCTATGCCATACTTGTTAAAAACACTTCCTGGCTCGTGATCCAGAAGCGAGCATTCCCGTTCGGGGGTAAGGCCCTGGCTCGACACACGTGGAGGGGTAGGGATAAACGGTTACTTGAGCTTAGGAGTGGCCTGATCAGCCTTCTAGCCAAAAGACGGAATCTCTGTGCACGAGGTGCTTACTTTTCTTGTCTTGTACTTGTCTTGTGAATGATTCATGAAATACTTGTCATCCATGCCATGTTTAAATGCCATGCTCGTACTTTACTTTACTTTACCTTACTTTACTTGTTGCACTCATACTTTAAACTGCCATGTCATTGCATTCATGCTAGAACTGCTAGGTTGCTTTACCTACTTTCAGTTTCCTTGCACAAGTCTCTTGTAGACTTGCTGACATGTGCCCCTTGCTCTTTTGGGTGTCACATGTTAGACTTGAGCCAGAGACCGTTGCTGAGTACGTGATGTGTTACTGACACTGAGCCTGAGTCCATGTCTGCCTAGGAAGAGTTTTGTGGACACCGGAGATCTTCCTTGGTGACTTTGCTGAGCTTTCTTTTGTTTTAGGTTTGTTGTTAGTTGTCGGTGCGTGTCACCTTTGTTTTGTACGCTGTACTTTTGTTGGCCATGTTTGGGCCTTTAGACTCTCTTTTATTTTAGCCTGGTGGCTTTTCTGCGATGTTGAAATTTATATTTATGGATATTCTGAGATTATTCTTTTGTCTCATTTCCTTATTACTATCTTGTTTCGCTCGCGTTGCAAGGACCTGCAGTTTTAAATTTGATTGACGCTTATCGGACTTACAGCTTGGTAGCTTCAAGTCTGAGCGGACCTTCTCACGCTTCGCCTCCATATTTTTGGGAAGCGGGGCGTGACAAGAAAAATCCAAAAAGAAAAGAAAAGGAAAAAAAATGTGTATAGCCAAAAGTCCAAAAAAATACAAATACCTAAAACTGAAAAAATTCCTGTTGTGAATACCATTCCTATCCACCGTGAATAAAGGAAGGCGAGAATTTGCACCAAGTGTTCTACTCCACACCTTCTCAACCTCCTTCGTTTTCGAAAACACTTGGCATAGGAATTTTCTAGCGATTATCTAGGCAATAGTGCGGTGATCTTCTAGTTCCTAGCAGTCGAGTCCCCGACACATGATACGCTTCGATTCTTACTCTACTCTCATGCATGCTTGAGTTATTATTCACCGCTTATTCGAATTGAATCGATATTTGGGTCACTCCTTGGGTATGTGTATATGGAGCTTTATTGCACAATTTAGATAGTGACACCGTCTGCTAGCTCACGACCTCACCCACTCGCGCTTCACCACGTGGGCCCACGACACTTGTATGGACTCAAATTCCTGGATTTAGTGATGTGTTTATCGCATGCTTGCTTAGTGTGGCGTGATTGATTTCGTTGGCTCTGATGGGCGATCTAGGATTCTGTTTTCTTTATTTCTGTTTCTTCCTTTCTATTTTTCCCTCTGAGCTCCTACTCTCACTCGTCTTCCTCGAGGACGAGGAAGGGTTCAGCTTAGGAGATTTTGACGTGCATTTATATTTTATATATTCACGCACATCTTCTTCGTGATTTTTCGTTGTTTTCCGGTGTTTCGTATCCATTCTGTTGTGATTTTTAGTTTTCTTTCACTTTCTTTGTGTTTTTGTGCCGTTGCTGAAGATTGCCAGCGCTGGGGACATATAAAGCAGATATCAGGAGTCCCCAGAGCAACAGGAGGTGACACGCGTGATCCCGAGGGCCAAACGTTGTAGAATGCCATATATCAGCCCTCAATCGATCGAGTGGACAGACCCATCGGATCGGTTCTTAACGCGTATCCGATCCGGACAGGAGCAGCAGTGAAGAAGAGCTCACCCGATCGGTTCAGTGATCGGGTGAAAACGACCGTGCTCTCTGTCTTTTGGAGCTGAATTTCAATCGATCGGGTGACATCTCACCGATTGGTTCATCTGTAGCAGAATTCTCCCAGCTCACGACCCGACAACATCACCCGATCAGTTCAGCAACCGGGTGATGTATCTCCAAAGCTGAAGACTAAGTCGACATACGTCTCACCCGATTGGTTGATGCTTCAACCGATCGGGTGGATGCTTATCTATATATATTGCCCTAGGTTTTCCCAGAAAATGATCACCATTTTTTTTCAGACTGTCTTTTTGGGATTTTGGCGGCTGCAATTTTATTTTGTTTTGTAAGTTATCTGATTGTCTTGATATTTTAACATTTCGTTCTTAATACTATTTGCTCCGTATTTCTATGGCTTGATCTTGATTCCAATGGTCAAATTTTGTTGTGTTGCTATTTTTGCAATGAATCGTGTGTAGTTCCCCAATCTAGGGCATTGGTGGAAGCCTCGTGGGTTCTCCCTAGAACGACTATAGGATTAGGATTTCGATAGGATCTAGGAATTTAGATGGTTACACGGGCTTTTATTGTCATTGACGGGAGAAAGACCGTCTCTGACCGTCGGGCCAAGGGAAAATAAAATTGGTGTTTGATCCCCTAGCCACAGCTCACACCCCTAGCATAGACATTAAATCCTAGCGCATGGGAATGGAAAGATGAAATGTTGGGAGTACTCGTTGCGAGCTCGGTGCTCCTGAAGTCGGTCGGTGTTAATGGACATTGGAATTCCCACCGTCCAAACCCTGGTAGACCTAGCGTATCATCCTGGGCATCGACCGGAATATCGGGCCCATGGGACGCTAGGTATCACTCTTAGAGGCAACGTCTCACCACTAAACCCTAGAATCCGATCGTATTCCTATCCATCGTTCGTAACAGAGAGGACACATGATAGGGTGGAAACCAAAGTCCTAGGTTCCCCTTTTATATCTTACAATCTTCGTAGCTCATTTTGTGACAACCAACCGATCGATAGGGCTAGCTCACCCACCGGGTGATTCGGTTCCTACTTGTTAACAAGCACAACACACGCCTCCCTGAGTTCGACCCCCAAGCCACACTACAACACCGTGCACTTGCGGTTATAAATATTTAAATCTGGTATCACCGATCCTACTGCATATAGTGCCAAATCTAGGGGACGTCAGTAGTGCTTGACAGTGGGACTCCACCATTGAAGAACAACCAGCTTCCCATCAAATAGCCAAGGCCCCCATGCAATATTGATTCACAATCATCCCCTTTATCAAAATGAAAATAAAAGAACCCATTCTCTCTACTGTAGATTTGGATCCCTCCCTTCAGCTTCTAAAGGTGCTCCATCCAAGCCTTAACCTGCCTATAAAATGGTACATCCCCTAGCACATAGCCTACAAGGGTGTTCTTCCAACGTGATGCTCCCGACTTCATAAGCACATCCGACACCTTTGCCTTGACAATCCCATCATCCCCAACAGCCGGAGGGATAAGGGACATTACCAAAGGGTCTACGTACTTATGCCTCGTCGCACAGATGTTAACCCAGGAACGCTTTCCAGCTTTAGGATTTATGCGAATTGATGATGTATCGCTGAGGCAATCGCTCAAAAACCTTATGGACATGACCTCTGTTTGCTGCAGAACAAGCAAAACGGTCTCCCAATTCACGAGTTTGATGCTGATTAGATCTCCCAAATGATTGATTTGGCCTTGCATACCTTCTACCTTCTCTCAAATCCCTTGCATACAGATCAGATCTAGTATTAGAACTTTACCTTACCTTCTTCTTCTCATATCCACTTTACTCCACCCAAGCAAATCAGGATCATGCCATTCCCTGCCGTCGAAGAGGTCTTCCCATCTGTGCCCTTGTTATTGGCGCTAGAAATCACAGACAGGTCATCCCTCTCATCGCCAGTCGTCGCTCCTTTCCTCTTCTCCATTTTTTACATGATAGATAGATATATATGTATGTATATGTATGTATGTATGTATGTGAGTGTGTGTGTATATATATGTGTATATATGTATGTATATGTATATGTATATGTGTGTGTGTGTGTGTGTGTGTGTATTGACAACCCAGAAAAATCCCCAACCCCCTCCTCCCGCCTTCGGCATAGGAGGGTAAGACGAGAGCCCGGCCGAGACTATGTAAACGGGGGGAAAACCGTCGTGCCCTCAACGGCCCCCGGGTAAGTCCAAGAGGGGAGATGTAGCCCAAGGATAAATAATCCCCCAACAAATACCAACCCATGTAGGCCATAGGCCTTGAACCCATGACTCTTGGCTTTGGAGTGGAATGACTTGCCACCAGGTGTGTGTGTGTGTGTATGCGCACACATATACATATTAATATTAAGAAATCATAAATATTATATATCATACTATTATTTTAAATAAGATGTTTACAATAATTATAATAAAGACATATATAGCCAATATACATATTATTATTGTACTAGTCATTACCCGTGCCCATAGGGCACGGTTTATTTAATGGCTGAGTTTTTCTCCCCCACAAATTTCAAGTTCCCCCAAATTTCAAGTTTTCCCACAAAATTTCAAGTTTCCCCCCAAATTTAAGTTTTCCCCCAAAATTTAAGTCCCCCCAAAATTGTCATTACCACCAAGGACAAACTTGCCACGTAGGACAAAGCTTTGTCCTAGTAGGATAAGATTCAAAATCTTCATAGAACTGGAAAAAAATGACCGAAAGGGGTGAGAATAAAAAGTGTGTGTGTGTGTGTGGAGGGTCCATAGGCAAAAATACAAAAACCGGGGTTGTATGTGCAAAATTCCCCACCTCCTCTTTTATCCCTCAAAATCTCATCTCTTATATTTTCTCTTATTCAATTTCCCTGTTTTATATAATAGATCTCCAAATTCTCTTATCCAATTTCTCATGTCCAAATTCTCTTATCAATTTCTCTTGATAACATCCGTCTTTTATATAATAGATATCCCTTATCCAATTTCTCTTGTCCAATATCTCTTATCCAATTTCTCTTGATAACATCTCTCGTTTGTAATATAGATATCTCTTATCCAATTTCTCTTGATAACATCACTCTTATCCAATTTCTATTGTCCAATATCTCTTATTCAATTTCTCTTGATAACATCCCTCTTTCATAATATAGACTAGTCATACCCCGTGCCCGCGGGCACGGTTCAGTTAAGAGTTTCTCCCGCGAAATTTTTGATCCCAAAAAATTATTTCCGCAGCCAAAATTTAAAAGAACAACAAATTAACATAGAAATATTTAGCGGCACGGAACAACAAATTCGACACGAGCGTCTTCGACGCGAAACAACAAATTCGTCGTGGGCACCTTCGTCACGAAACTACAAATTAGCGGAAAAAAATTTGGCGGGCACCCGCCTTCAGCGTGAAACAAAAAATTAGCGGAAGAAAATTTAGCTGACGCAGGCCATTCAGTTGAACAAAAATTTACAAAACACCCAATCCAATGAAATGAAAAATAAAGATAGATTGTTGAACCAAAGAGCTGAACGCAAGAGCACTCTGTCCTGGAGTAAAAACATGGTAACAATTGAGTTAACTCAATAAATAGAAGTGGTCTATAAGCAGAACAGTGAGAGAGCACCGAATTTAAATGCAGATGATCATGTCATCACCATCAGAGAACGCACCGAATTTAACTTCAAATATTAGTAAAACTTTCCTTCTTAAGAAATAAATAAGAAACATCATTGAGACAAAGATATTTAAAAAAATTTCCTTCTTCTACAAAGTATATAGTAGTACTCAGTGATTTTTTGAAGGGAGTTTTCCCCCAAATCATATTTTCAAACCAAAATAGTAGTTAAGACAACATTTTTGTACATCGACTTATAATATCACACAACCTAAACTATATGCTAAAAGAAAAAACCCTTAACTATGAAAAAATATACACAAAAATACATTTTGGATTGAACCATGCAGTCCAACTTCAAAAACACCATCTCTCACCATCCCTCACACAGGCATTTAAAACCAACAAAATTTACATATGAAGCTAGTGCCGTGTGTCCTGAAAATAAAAAATAAAATCATAGATTAGAATAGAAAAATTAGAAACGAAGATATATCTAATTACTTTGTACAACTCACTTTTATTACCTTCATCATGTTTAAGCAGAAAACCTTTTCATCATCACATTATAAAAAGATGGTGTGTCAAGCTCAATCCACATTGGAGAGTTAATAGGATGAGCAATAACCTAGATAAATTAAGAACATAAATTTCTTAGAAAAATTAATATATATTTGATAATATGGAAAAATTTAAATTTATACATTTATTTGAATAAAGTATCAATTCAGTAAATGTATGAATATTTTACCTCAATCGCTGTTACTTGATAGAAATATTCACATTCATAGCAGATGGAAATATCAAGTTTACTCCAATTGACTGTAAACTTGATTGTAAACTTGATAGAAATATTCAAAATGAAGTTCTCCCTGTTAAACAAAAATATCAAGTAATAGTCAAAAATCATGTTAAATAAAAATATTGAACAATTTCAGTTACTTGATAGAAATATTCAAATTTTTAAACATGGGTTGAGGGGTTGAGGTGCACATCTCATAAGCATTGCATTCCTGTATACCAATACCAAAACTGCCAATATTGCAACATTTTGAGGGATTTTTAATACCATTGGTATTGGTATACATGATTCCCAATTGCAGTCAATCCACTGCCAATGCCAATACTGCCAATAATGCAATGTCATGTGGAGGGAGCATGGAGCCAAAAATCATGTGGAAAAAATCCTGTGAATGCAATGTAATGAGCCATTCAAAATCCTGTGAATAGATTAATCATGTCAAGGCTACCCATTACACCATCATATAGAACCCAAAGCATTGCTCTCTATCTCAAAAGCCAGCAATGCCAAAGGTGATGAAAGAGGCAATCTTTGTCACTCTATTGGTTCTTGTTGCTGTCATTGGGAGCCATGGGAGTGAAGGAGTAAACAGAGGCAGCTTCCCAAAGGGTTTTGTAATTGGAATTAACTGCTTTTGATTCATACCAAGTTAGTTTCTTTTACTGTCTTTAGCTCTGTATTATTAATAATTTACTCATTCAAACACTTTTTCATTGTCCTGTTAATTAGCAAAAAAAATCGTATGTTGAAATCCTAATTTTGAAATTGCTATACCAACATTTGAACACATCTGTGTATGCATGTTCAATTTGATTATATGTCAAGTTGATATGCAGTTATGCAATTTCACATGCAGTTATGAATTCAATGCAATTTCATATGCAGTTATGAAATCCTAATGACAAAATTGATGTATGTGAGTATATGCAGTTATTCTTTGGCTGAGTATCATGTCATTCATTATATGTGAAGTTGATGTTTAGCAATTTGCAAATGTGATCACATGTTGAGGATTGAGAAATTTGCTAAAATGATTCCAATATCATATGTTGTGAAATTGTTTAGCATTTGAAAAATTGATTCCATGGTAAAACAAAACTCAGTTCTCAATTTGTTTAGCTGAGTATCCCCTCAATTTTTAAACATGAAGTGATGACAGTATATTGGAATCATTATGCATTTGTTAGCAATTTGCAATTGTTAACATGAAGTGATATTAGAATCATTTTTTTGGCTGAGTAGCCTCTTAATTTTGAAAACCCATATCTCTCAATTTTAGCATGGAATCATTTTAGCCTTTGAAACCCATATCTTTGGATGAGTACCCTGTCAGTCAATATTTGTCAAGTTGATGTTTAGAAATTTGCAAATGTGATCACATGTTGATGATTGAGGAATTTGCTAAAATGATTCCAATATCACATGTTGTAAAAAGGATTGAGAGATGAGATATTGGAAGCATTTTATCTTTTGAAACACTAAAGAGGATTGAGGAATGTGATCAAAGATATGATCACATGTTGTGATCACATTTTCTATTTGAGTCCATGGCTATTTGCAAAATTGATGAGAAAGTTGATCACATGTTGAGGATTGAGGAAATATCCAGGATTGAGTATTTGTGGATTTGAGTTAGCCTGTTATTGGCATGTCACAACACTAATCTATTACTCAATCCTGTCACAACACTAATCCATGTTATTGGCAATGACAGGATTGAGTATTTGAGGATATGTCAATTTGACGTCTACAAATGTTTATAGGACAACCATGTTTCCTATACATTTTTTACATGTTAACCCTATGCATTTTTCAGTCTATGTATTCATCATTTTGTAGTATATTGATAGAAGGACCCAATAAATAGTTAACATACGGTTAGTTAACCCAATAACCCTATGCATTTTTAAGTTCATGAAGTCAACATTTTTTACATGCTAACTATTGTTTAGTCTGCATTTTTTAGTCTATGCATTCAACATGTGCAGTCCTGCAAAAAAATTGAACCCAAAAAAATTTAACCCCCATATGCTATTTAGAAACTATGTAATTTCAATAATACATTGAATTTGTCATGCAATATTGATGTATTTCAATAAATTTTCAAACTATTGAGCAGTACTGATGAGAAAATTAGTTAATAAGCATTAGTGCTTAGCAGTCCTGAGTAGGACTAAAGAAAAAAATTTCAATATTACAAAAAGTGTCCTGCAAATTAAGCAACAACAATTTCATCCAATAATACCATGTCCTGCAAGCTTGATGTATTTTCAATAATACCTTGGCTGATGGATATTGAACTGAAATTTTCAATTTTCATTTATCTCATTTATCTCATTTATCTTAACCAATTTCAATATGAACTGAAATGAAATTGACTGATGGATATTGAAATTTCATCCATGGAATTGACTGATAAACCAATTATCTCAAACTCACCAAGGTTATTATTCATTTGCACATGGAGTGAAATATTTGCTGAATAAACCAGTAGACAAATTTTTCTCCCTACATTGAATTTGCCCTGCAAGCAGGATGTATTTTCAATAACACTCACCCTCCATACACAACAATAATACAGCAACAACAATTTTCAAAAAGTATGTGCAGTTGCATTAGAATGAACCATTTAATCATTTAATCAACAACAGTATTTTGCAAAATGTAAAAAGCAACTATTTTCAAAATAAACCATGTAATCATGGATATTGAAAATTGAGGGAAATTTTTACATTTTCATTTTGATCAACTGTTGGTTAAATGTAAAAATCAACCATTTTGCACCAACAACAACTATATATGGAAACAATCATTTGCAAAATGCACCAAGCATTTGCAATGTGCACCAAACCTTTTCACCAAAAAGTAATAAGTAACTATTTTGCAAAATTTTATTCATAAGACAAATAGGTGCTTTTGCATTCATAAGACAAATATTGAAACATAGGATTGCTTTCTCATTTAGAAGTGCACATATCATTTAGAAGTATTGGTATTAAAAAAGTATGAATGAAAATGCAACTTGGAATAAGAGTTTGAGCCTATCCATCAGTCGCATTGTCCATCAGTTTGAGCATTCAGTCCAATATTAAGCATTCAGTCCAATGTTCCTTCTTCACTGGAATTGATATCAAACTTACATCTACTTTGAGTATCCTGTCATATGGCAAACAAATAACTCATATATTTGAGTCCATGGCTATTTCCAATAATAACTTTCAAGTGTACTGTCAAATTAATGTGATTATATACATTCCTAACCAATAGTGTCATATCCAAGATTTTGAACAGGACACTTGAATGTCTAACCATATGACAATCATTTAAGTATGAAGATTCATTCATTGAATGTCAATGTCCAAGATTGTTGAATAATAATCATATATACATTTGCAAATTGCTAAACAATGTCCAAGATTGTTGAATAATAAGTTGAGTATCCTGTCTATTCATTCCAATGTCCAAGATTTTGAGTCCTGTATAAGACATTTTGAGTCCATGAATTAAGTTGAGTATCCTGTCTTTGGAAATTAAGTTAGTATGAGCCCAGGATAATCAACTTTTTGACAATTTCAACATTTGAATGCATAGGAATGGCAGTGGGTTATATGAATTGCTTTGCATACATAACCAATTGCTTTGCATGTGCTCATACATAACCAATCATACATAACCAAGTGCTTTGCATACTTGCTCATACATAGGAATTTGCTGAAGCAAATCAGTTATGCATACTTGCTCATACATAGGAATTACAAAAGCAATTTGCTGAAGTATGAGAGCTATTCATAACCAATTCATAAGGTTTGTCCATGCAAAAGCAATTAATAAGTTAGAAATCTATTTAGCAAAAGCTCTCCCATTCTGAATGAGCAAAAGAAATTCATAACCAATGCATACTTCAGTTTCATATGCTCATTTCATACTTTTGTTCATATGCTCAAATCTATTCATTAGCAAAATCTATTCATAAGTTACAGAAGATGAGAGGAAAATTCATAAATGAATGAAAATAGGAATTCATTTCACAGGACAAATTAGGAAATGAAATAGGAAATGAAATAGGAAATTAGGAAATGAAATAGGAAATGAAAATAGGAATTCAGTATCTCAATTCATAATGTTTTTTTGCACACATCTCTATTCATTAGCACATGAGCAATTCATGAAATTTTTCATATGGATATCATATAATGGAACATGTAACTCTGAAAATCAATTTTCAAACTGCAAGCATGGGACACAGGACACCTTTCCTATGCCAATTTTTCTCCTTGCTAATTGCCAAATTAATTGTTTCCAAATTTCTTTCTTGCAGTCTCCCAATTCTCATATGACATAACCCAATTGGTTGCAGTCTCCCATTATAAATGCAATAGTAAATCATTCTCAAAATTGATAACCAATCAAAAAAATACCAATCTCTGAAATGCAATTTATGAGATTAACTCTCAGTGACAATATCAAAAAATGTTTCATATATCACTCAAATTGTTTCATATACCTCAAACCTAGTATGAAACTGTTTCATATATCTCAACAGTTTTTGCAAACAGCTCCATGTTTTTTTGCAACAATTAGTGAATTCTCACCTATATATGCCATTGCATAACAACTGAAATTGAATGTTTTTTAGCAAGCTCCATGTTTCAATTATATATTCTCTTCATGTTTCAGCAAGCACATGGACAAAGTTTCTCCTATATAGTTAGTAGCTCCATGTTTCAATTATTCAGCAAGCTCAGACATTCAATGTAAATTTGCAACTATCAGTGAATTCTCACCAATGATATCATCCATTCCTATGATATAAAATTTCAGTGTCCGATAAATATTGCCTTCAATTAATATTAAAATTCATTAGCAAAATTTCATTCTCAAAAATTCATTCTCAAATTTCAGTGTTGCTTGCATATCAATGTCCTGTTAAATAGGAAATCAATTCTAGCATAAATATGGGCTCATTTTTGGGATTTTTTATAGTATTAATACTTAATATCAAATTGGAACATTCATTTAACTTAACATAAAATAGAGTGTAAGTGAAAATGGATATGAACTGAATATGAATTCATTGTTGAGTTCATGGCATTCAGATTGAGTTCAAAATTATCAATTCATATTATATGCCTTTTAACTGGATCTAATGGAATGAATTTGAATTCAAAATTAAATTATCATGATATCCAGATAATTTCAAATTCCATGGGATATCCTGTCAAAATTATCAGGATATCCTAACACTTGAGAATCAAAAAATTTGAACTCAATATCCTGACAATTTCTTTCAAATTTTTTGAACTCAATTTGCATATTGGAATATCCTGAGAATTTTTGATATTCATATTAACAATTTCACTCAATTTTGAACTCATTTTGAACTCAATTTTGAATTCAATTTTTGATATTCATATTAACAATTTTGAACAGGATATTGAACAGGATATTGAACTGTTCATATTAACTCAATATCCTGTTCAATTGACTGTTCAATTTTGAACTCAATTTTTTATATTCATATTAACTCAATTTTGAACTCAATTTTTGATATTCATATTAACAGTTCAATTGACTCATTTTGAACTCAATTTTTGATATTCATATTAACAATTTTGAACAGGATATTGAACTCAATTTGCATATTGCAATATCCTGAGAATTTCTCAGGATTTTATGGGATATTCATATTAACAATTTATTTCAATATACTGAGAATCAAAAATTAATAACTCAATAAGCTGTCAATATCCTATCAATTTCCAAGAAATATGAATGCAATATCATGTCAAAGTTGTAATAACACTCAAAAATGATTCAAAAATTCATTCACATAACACTCAATCAATTTTAAAGCTGTAATAACACTCAAAGTGAGAGAATTATGCTTCAAAGTGTTATTATCTTGGAATACTTCAAAGTATGTATTCAATTAAGCTTGGAATAAAAGCTCACCAATTTGCATATGAAGAGCTATCAGTGAAGTGAGTTATTTTGAAGAGTAGCATTATGAAGAGTAGCCACCAATTTGCATATGAAGAGCTCACCAATTGTCCTGTTATTAGCAATGCATATGAAGATTAGCATTATGAAGCTAACAGGACATCAAGAAGATCAAGAATATCATTTAGAATAGCTAACAGGACAATGCATATGAAAATTAGTAAGTAACAGTTAGAAGAAGTAGAATATCAAGAATATCATCAAATGAATATGAAAATTAGTAACTAACATTGCATATGAAGTACATGTGTGTGTAATTGATAAACCCAACAGTCAAAAAACTGATATGAATATTATCTCAAGATTAACATTCAAAAAACTGATCTTGAGAGTGCAAATTGATATGGGCTATGAATTGATAACCCATATGAAGATCAGGATATAAGCAAATAGATAGCCCATATTAAAAATGAACCTAATTGATATCCTGATTGGGTTAATATTGAGTGATAGTGCAAATGATGCATATACTCCCTAGCATTATCAGGATATAATGTACTCACCCAAGCATTATTCAAACTCAGAAAAATCCTCAACAGTTGATGAACACTGGAGTAGTAGGATAAAATTTTGAATAAGCACACCCAACTAAACCAAGTTACACATATTTCAAACTAAACCAAACTGAAATTTTCAAACTAATTTCAAACTAATTACACATATTTCAAAGTTTGCAAAATGAAAAAACATGATTTTCAAACTAAACCAAACTGATTTGTCCATGTTTTTTTTTGCAAAATGAAATTAGATTCAAACTAAACCAGAGATTTCAGTTGCTCATTTCAGTTGGTATACACAGACTCACCAAAGATTCACCAATTCTCTCAAACTCACCAAGGGTTGAGGTGAAGAGGACGCGATGAAGATAGAAGCACTGCAATGTGAGGATAAAGTAAAGAAAAAAATGTGAGGGTGACATAAATTAAAAGAAAAAGAATTGAGGAGAAGATGAAGATCTTGAGGAGAAGAGGAAGAGCTCACCAATCCTCTTGATGTGCTTGCACTTCTTGCTGTTCTTCGTAGAAGCTGGAGAGGTAGAAGAGGGTGCTCTTCTTGCTGTTTTTTCGTAGAAGCTGGAGGAGGTAGAAGCTGGAGGAGGTAGAAGATGGCGATGATGGTGATGATGGGGGAGGTAGAAGCTTGCTCATGGCACGAAAAATGTGATGGGATCAAAATTTCCATTTCCCTCTCAATGTGATGTGATCTAATCCCTTTCCCTCCCAACTGCGATTAGCTGCAAAAGAAAATTTTGAATTTCAAAATTTAAAATACAAATTGATTTGATTTCTTATCTTATCCAATATCTCATATCTCAATTTATCATACCCCATATACAAAAGCTATCTATATAAACAACACACCCAATTACACATAACCAAATTCTCTTATCCATTATCTCTTATCCATTCTCATATCCACATCCATCCACATACAACAATACACATAACCAATATCTCTTATCCAATTTCTCTTATCCAAAAACCCATGATAACATCCCTGTTTTATAATATAGATATCTCTTATCCAATTTATCTTGTCCAATATCTATAATACAATTTCTCTTGATAACATCCCTCTTTTATAATATAGATATCTCTTATCCAATTTCTCATGTACAATATCTCTTATCCAATTTCTTTTGATAACATCCCTCTTTTATAATATAGATATCTCTTATCCAATTTCTCTTTTCCAATATCTCTTATCCAATTTCTCTTGATAACATCCCTCTTTTATAATATAGATATAGCCCATAGACATACTATTATTGTAAACATCTTATATATAGATATATATGTATGTATATGTATGTATGTATGTATGTATATATCTATCTATTATACATTTGACAACCTTTTTTGAATTCTAGGGCTGACTAGGACAAGATAAAGAGTGGCCGAGATTTGATCTTGATAAATCAATTGTTAAGATTAGATTTTGTGAAAATTTTAGTAGAAAAACTTAAACTTTGAGTCTCTTGGGAACCAAAACTTTGAAATTAAACGTGTCTTGGAAAAGACTGTGGAGATTAAATTTTTGGGGGAAAAGTGTCTTGGGAACCAAAACTTTGAAATTAAAAGTGTCTTTGGAAAGATTGTGGAGAAACATGATCCATTACATTAAACAAAGTAAAAAAATTAGCGGAACACTAAATTAGCGTAAAAATATTAATTTAATCACTCACAAAAAATACCCTTATGTTTGTTGTTCCGCATCAATAGCACCCGCACTGACGACGTCCGCTAAATTTTTTAACGCTAATTTCTTGTTCCGCACCGAAGGCGCCCGTGCCAAATTTGTTGTTCCACGGCAAAGGTGCTCGCGCGTTGTTCCGTGCCGAATTTGTTTTTCTGTGTCAAAGGCACCCGTGCCGTATTTATTGTTTCGCGCTAAAGGCACCCATGTCGTATTTGTTGCTTGCGCCTCCATGTCGTATTTGTTGTTCCGCGTCGACTTTGTTATTCCGCATCGAAGGTGCCCGCGCCGTATTTGTTTTTTTGCACCGAAGGTGCCTATGCCGCTAAATATTTTTACGCTAATTTGTTCTTCTTTTAAATGTTGGATGTGGAAATAATTTTTTGGGGAACAAAGATTTCGCAGGTGAAAATCTAAAATGAACCGTGCCTACGGGCACGGGTTATGACTATCTATTATATATTTGACAATCTTTTTTGAATTCTAGGGCTGACTAAGACAAGATAAAGAGTGGCTGGGTTTGACCTTGGAAATGAAAGGTTGAGATGAAGTTTTGAAACCATGAACGTGAGCTTTAAAATTTGGTCCAGCTTTGAAATGAAAGGAGCTTTGAAACCATGAATATGAGTTTAAAATTTGGTCCAGCTTTGAAATCTGGTCCAACTTTGAAATAAAGGGAGCTTTGAAACCAAGAATGTGGGCTTTGAAATTTGGTCCAGCTTTGAGAGTACATAGTGAACTAGTTTCGTATCGAAGGCATCCGCGAAATTTTTTTACGCTAATTTGTTCTTCCGTGCTAAATGCGCATGCTAAATTTTTTTGTTGTTCTGCGCCAAATTTGTTGTTCTACGTGAATTTGTAGTTCCACGTCGAAGGTGCATGCACCAAATTTATAGTTCTGCGCCTAAGGCGCCCGTGCCCCTAAATATTTTTACGCTAATTTGTTGTTCTTTTAAATTTTAATAATTTTTTAGGGAGGAAAGATTTGCGGGGGAAAATCTTAAATGAACCGTGCCCACAGGCATGGGCTTTTTTACGCTAAGTTGTTGTTCCGCGCCGAAGGCGCCCTCGCCGAATTTGTTGTTCTACGCTAATTTGTTGTTCTGCGCCGAATTCACCCGTGCTGAATTTATTGTTCCGCGCCGAATTTGTTGTTCCATGTCGAAGTCGTCTGCACTAAATTTGTTGTTCTGCGCCGAACGCGCCCGTGTCGCTAAATATTTTTACGCTAATTTGTTGTTCTTCTAAATTTTAATAATTTTTTGGGGGTTCACAAGGGAAAAACTTATTTGAACCGTACATGCGGATATGGGTTTTTGCTTTGCTAATTTGGTGTTCCGTGTCAAAGGCACCTATGCCGAATTTTTTGTTCCGCATAGAATTTGTTGTTTCGTGTTGAATGCGCATGTGCCGAATTTGTTGTTCCCTGCCTTGGGCACCCGTGTAACTAAATAATTTTACGCTAATTTGTTGTTCTTTTAAATTTTAATAATTTTTTTGGGGAACAAAAATTTCACGGGGGAAAATCTTAAATGAACCGTGCACTCGGGCACGGATTTTTTTGCCAATTTGTTGTTCTGCGCCAAAGGCACACGCACCGAATTTGTTGTTCCGTGTCGAATGCGTATGCGCCGAATTTATTGTTCCGCGCCGAAGGTGCCCATGCCGCTAAATATTTTAACGCTAATTTGTTATTCTTTTAAATTTTAAATTTTTTTGGAGGAACAAAGATTTCGCGAGGGAAATCTTTAATGAACCGTGTCTGCGGGGCATGGGTTATGAGTAGTGTATATATGTATATATGTATATATATATGTATATATGTATGTATACTTGTCATAACCCATGCCCGCGAGCACGTGTTCATTTAAGATTTTCCCCGGCGAAATCTTTGTTCTCCAAAAAATTATTTTCACAACCAAAATTTAAAAAACAAAAAATTAGAGTGAAAAAATTTAGTGGCACGGGCACTTTCATCGTGGACACCTTTGTTGCGGAAAAACAAATTCGGTGCATGCACCTTCGACACGGAACAACAAATTTGACGTGTGCGTCTTCAGCGTGGAACAACAAATTAGCATAAAAAATTACGCGGGCACCTTCATTTAAATCAAAAACTATGTAAACCCCCCGTGCGGGGCGCAGGTGCTAATTTGTACAAAAATTTGTTTACATGGGCACAGTTCATTTAAATCAAAAACTATGTACAAAATTAGAGGTACCGTGCAAAGCATTTAACAGATTGGACTTTTAAATTCCATTCAAACATAGTTTAGTTTCCCTCTCAGATTTCAAGGGAGAGATGTGAAGTCTCAGACATTTCAAAAATATGTACAAAATTAGATCCAGATTAAATCCAAAAGTTACCCCCCCCCCCAAAATTTTTACATACTATCATCCCAACCATTCACTCATCAAGATTAAATCTGAGCTATGCATTAAATTCTCACCATTAAAATTTTGAAAGAGGATGGCCCAAGTTTCAAAGGTAGAGCACAACTTTTTATGCATTAAATTAAACGAATATCAATAATGTTACACTAAAAATTTAGTTCCCTATCCAAAAGTTCCCCCCAAAATTTTTCACATTCTGAGCCGTCTTTCTATCAACCTGTTTGTCCTAGTCAGCTTGTCCTCGTCAGCCCTATAATTCAAAAACAGTTGTGTTTTATATAATAGATGTCTATATGTATATGTATATGTATATGTATATATATATATATATACATACATACATATAGATATACATACATATCTATATTACAAAATAGGGATGTTATCATGGGTTATTGGATAAGAGTTTTTGGATAAGAGATTTTGTTTAAGAGAATTTGGATAAGAGATAAGAGAATTTGGGTAATTGGGTAATAGATTTTGTTGTTGTACGTGAGAGAATTTGAATATGAGAAATTGAGAGATGAGAAATTGGTTAAGTTATATACATTGGTGTTATGTATTTGAAATTTGAAATTTGTTGTTGGGGGAAGCTTTTAAATTTGGGGAGGGAAACAATTTGATATGAGGGGGAAAACTCAGTAAATTTGGGAAAAACTCAGCCGCCCACAATAAAACATTTTTAGTGCGAACTCAAAACTCAGCTCCTCAAAAACTCAAAAAGCCATTTCTTCCCAAACACAGCACCATCCATTGCTCCTGTCCCTTTCTCATACGATAGAGGACAAGAAGGTGACGGCCAAGCCCTATCTTCCCAAACACAGCACCATCCTTTGGGTTTCCCCCTTCCATCTGTCTTTACCCCAACGCACAACCCCATCACCTCTCTCTTTCCCCATGGGTGTAGCCACCACCAAAGTGAAGTTCACGAAGGATTCCATGACAAGTGATGGCTTCGGCTAGGGTTTGATGGGTTCTTTGGTTTTATTGCTTGATCCTTATTTACAGGTTGATGATGGCAGTTCTGTTTTTGATTGGTCGGTTGTTGAAATGTAAGTTCTGTTTTTGATTTGTTGTTTTTTCTGTGGAATTTGATTGGATCTGATAGTTTCATAGCTTTATCTGTGAATTCTATGTTAAAAATTGCTTTTTTACAGATTTTGTGTAGGGATGAGATGGGCCAGCAAGTAAGAAGTGGACAGAGGTGTTTTGGTGTGAGACTAGGGTGTTTATTTATCACATTTTTCTGATCAGAATTTATTGAAATATTTGAATTTTTAGAGTCAATACTCTTCCTTGCTTCAGGTTTTATTGTTTGTTGCTTCAAGTTTTATTGCTTCAGGTTTTATTTGGTTGTTGGTGCAACATAATCAGCTCCAAAAAAGATCAAATTTTTACGTTGATCTCGATGACGAAAGATCAAATTTTTAGGGCCAATCTCTAACCCTAAAAGTTACCGGCATTAAACACCGAACACGAATTCAACAGTGGGAAATTATTGCATTTACATGCAATAGTTTGATTAGAGAATATTTCCTTTTTCTTGCAGTTATTTTTTTTCTGCATTGTATTTAAAATTCATACCACATTGCTTGATTTCACAGATTTTTTAAAATTACAAGCTAGAATGCATTTTTTCACGTCTCTAAGAATCGACGAGGTTGAATAATCATCTACGTGGATTATTATATTTTGATGAGAGTATGAACACTGAAGTATATATTTTTTCTGAGTCAACATTTAATTTGTGCTTAATTTTTAGGAAAGCTAGCGCATGTGATGACCCCTTTCCTTATGCTTACATGTTCAGGTTGAGTGATGATTTGAAGGTAATCCATGTTTTCTGATGCATTAATTTTGGTTCTTGAAGTTTCTGATGAAAAGGTCACTCCTTCGAATGAAAAATTTGAGTTCCTTTTCAATTTACAGTTCTTGCAGTAATTAATGAGTTTTCTTGACACCATTATGGCATGAATACTTAAGGTTCAGAAAAAGTACTAATTTTATGTTTGATTACAATCATACACAATCGATCTAGATGAAGGTGATGTTATAGTGACAGTAACAGATGGTCTCTTTGACAATCTATATGAACAACAAATGGTGGCAATTGTCAACAAACCCCTCCAAACAAATTTCAAACCTAGGGTACGAGCTACTATAGCTACATTCTCTATGATTTATTAATTTATTTTTTCATGTCTGAATGCGTTGCATTGGATTCTAAGTGGGTTTTTGGTTTGCAGGAGATTGCAGAGCATTTAGCATTAATGGTACAGGAAGTGTGGAGGTCAATTTCAGCAAGAAGCCATTTCTCTGATGCTGCCCATATTACTGGATACCCTAATTACATTAGTGGCAAGCTTGACGATGTTACTGTCATCGTTTCAATAGTGCAGAGACACGGTGCATGATTTCAGTTCCTGATAACGATTGAGAGATGGAATACTTTCAAACCTTCTGAATTTTGTTTGCACTAATAAGGTCAGAATGGAGTCACACTCGGAATAAAAGACGCAAGATTAACAGTAAATTGCACTGATACAAATTGCACTGATCACAAGCACAATGCAACACTATGACGCTTATTACATAGTCATCGAGTTCCTTTTCAATTTATAGTTCTTTGCATTAGCTTTCTAATTTTTTTACATTTGGTCTATATACTGAATTCGAATATATGGCATTGGGGAGGAATGTAACGAAACAAGCGAGCTTTCTCGATTACAGGAAGAGATTGTTTTTGTCTCATGCCAACTGGGGGAGGAAAATCAATGTGTAATCAGATTCCTCCGGGCATTGTGCTTGTGATCTCTCCTTTAATTTGTAATCAGATTCCTCCGGGCATTGTGCTTGTGATCTCTCCTTTAATTGGTAAATGTTATTTTCCTAATATGGTTTTTTTCGAAGTTCTTTGGCATATCGAATATTGACTAAATCAGCATGATTGCATGTTAATATACTTTAATGGCTTTGCTCACCCATATGATTTCCAATCAGCATTAATGGAAAGTAAAAGATGTTCATTTTATTCTTCTTCTCCTTTACTGTTCTACTGACACAATTTTATTGCAACATCAACTCTGATATATTTTTATGCCTATAGGAAAACCATGTTTCTACGTTGAAGAAAAATAAGATTTGTGCTGAATTTCTGTCTGCAACACAGACTGATCGAACGAAAGAGAAGGTAAATGCTCTTCATGTTAATGTTCATTTTTATTTCATGGGTATGGTTTGATTATTTTTTTCTTTATTTTTATCATTGTTCATGATTAAACTGTTTCTCTCTGGAACTTACATATCCATTCCATAAAATTATTATTTGAGAATAATGAGTATCACATGACATATGAGATATCTCTTTTGTATACAATGACCTGACACATTGTCTTACACATAGGGTATTATATACTGAAGAGACTTAAAGAAATTACACCACTTGCATGCCATCCACATAGAGATGTCATTTCTGCATGCGCAAAAGCTAAAAAAACTTTATTCTAAAAGATTGTTATCTAACCTTTCAGATAATTAAATGGGCCTCACTTTTGCGTTGAAATTTGCATAATGACATAAATAAAAAATGTGCTTTGTTGATTTTATTGAGTGTTATTAGAACTGTATAGATGAGAGTAGTTGTATATAAATGAAAGTCATTACTGTTAGGATCTCAAATCTACTGATAAATTTTATGTTTTTAAATGTTTGGTTGGAATTTGAAATGTAAATAGGAATATACTCACTTCCAATCAAATGTCTGGTTGATTCTGAACAGGGGTTCGTTTGCGCAGATTCCTGCATATGACGAGACTTCAGATTCCTTCTTTAAATTTGATTTGCGAATTTTTTTTATTTTGTGCGAAATTTGAACATGTGTTTTACACGATACTTCATAATTTTCGTTTTACGGATACTTTAGTGAGTGCTACGCCCAATAGGAGCCAAAAACCTTGACTATGTCCCAACATCAAGCTCTCGGAACGGCTAGGTGAGTGCCTTTTCATTCTTCATCTTGGAGCTATGTCACAAAGGAGTTAGTCGGTGGCCAGAGGTGATTTCATGGGGCAAAGGAGTTGTTCCTCTCTGATCACTATGACTTGCAGAGCGCCGACACGATTAAGGCAAGTGCATCGTCCACAGCTTCAAGAACTACACCAAGCTGGATGAGGATTACTTCTGCAGGTCATGATCGCCTCACAATGTATCGATTCATCAATGCTTGATTGCTTATTTTGATGATTTGATTGCTGAAAATTTTAACATTTATTGTTATTGGATTGATTTTGAGGATGTTGTTTGTTAGATACACAAAGTCAGAAATCAAGTTGGCATTGTATCATGTTCTGTGCTCGAAAGCACAAGGTTTACCAATCTCAGGTAAGTTGCTTAGCACCCATAGATTGAGCTCCTCATGCATTATGTCTTGGCTAATTCCATGTGAATGTATAGAGAATGGATCATGCATTCTGTGGGCATATTTATTGATGCTTATTATTGATTTGTTCTATTCTAAATTGTTTCAAATACGTTTTTAAATTATCAGCTTCTAGCATCCTATTAATAATCATATATTGCGACTTTATACAAATTTATAGCATCATAAATGTTAGGGTGAAAGAGATAATATCATCACGCTCTTTTTTTTCTTTGTACTGGAGAAAGAGATAATATTAGCAGGCTCTTTTTTCTTTCCACATTTTCATGTGTATGCCCTGCACTTGATTGCATGATAAGTAACTGAAAAGTAAGAAAAATGTGGAAAGAAAATATAAAGAATAAAATTTCCTGATGACAAGAGCCAGTTGTGAGGCTTGCGCAAATTTGAATGCAGCATTTTTATAAACATTTGGAATTTGTTCTTCTTTGATATATTCTCCTAAATTATGTGGTCCTCATTAATACATGTATTTAGCACCATAATACACCCAAACAAGGATATTACGTAGAAAGCTGATGTATATGCAATTGGGTTGTTATTGATAGAGCTCATAAGTGGCCTAAATGCTATTGATATAATAAGGCATGAGAAGCTATATCACATTGCATAAGATATCTCATTGACAACCAAAAGTATACATTTATACTCACCAGATGTCTTATTATATGCTTTGTTGTAAGTCCTAAGGAATCTTTATGAAGTTGTCTTAGTTTGACTTGACTAGCTCTCCAAGTTTTATTTTTTTGTTTGGTCATTACTTCAGGTGATTATCATTGCCTTCTCTTCCGACATTGGCTATTCCTTGGGTGATACAAAGGAGCATTGCAGGTAAAATGATTCTGGCTTCTTTTTTCTTTGCACAATTCTCTTATCCCCTGCATTGTACTGGAGAAAGAGAGAATGTTAGGGTTTTATGTCTTTATCACCGAACGGTTGTGAAGGAGAAGAGACGGTCGGGGAAATTTTATTCTATTTAAATGTTAGGGTGAAAGAGATAATATCAGTAGGCTCTTTTTTCTTTGTACTGGAGAAAGAGATAATATCAGTAGGCGCTTTTTTCTTTCCACATTTTCATGTGTATGCACTACACTTGATTGCATGATAAGTAACTGAAAAGCAAGAAAAATGTGGAAAGAAAATATAAAGAATAAAATTTCCTGATGACAAGAGCCTGCTGTGAGGCTTGCGCAAATTTGAATGCAGCATTTTTATAAACATTTGGAATTTTGTTCTTCTTTGATATATTCTCCTAAATTATGTGGTCCTCATTAATACATGTATTTGGCACCAGAGTACACCCAAACAAGGATATTACATAGAAAGCTGATGTATATGCATTTGGGTTGTTATTGATAGAGCTCATAAGTGGTCTAAATGCTATTGATATACCAAGGCATGAGAAGCTATATTAACAAGCTTATGCATTCTTTTTTCAGTAACAATAATGAATCATCCATTCAACATTTCCATGTTTTATTTGGCTAATATGCATGGTTATGCCTGTATTATAATTATTTTTTGTTGTGTTATCTTCTAATGCACCTACCAATGCCTACCCATGGGTTATGTATTTTTCTTTCCCGTATTTTAATACTGATTTTGTTGATATTGCGTATCTTTACATTGGCCTCAATGTATTAAAAATTTTCAACATCTCCATATCTTAATGACCTTATGCATTCTTTAACCAATCTCTTTTCATGGATTATTTCATTTATTCCAGCCTATTACCAAGCTTATAATCAAACTGTTCTGAGGCAGTGCATCATAGTTATATTTTCTTTAGGATATTGATTGCAAAGTTCCACCCTAGGCCATGAAGGAAAGGCTAACTCGCTGTAGCATGTATTTGTCACTGTTGATAATTTAGTACACTAAATTTCAGTGTATATTCTAACCTTATTTTTTTTTGCATGCGGCATGGCTTAAATAACTCCCATAGGCCAAGGCAGCAATGGTTTTTGATGCAAGTTCAGAGATCAATCTAAAAGGTGATAATGTTGAGTTTGGAGGGGAGCAGGAGAAGCAATTTCAATAATTAAATTTCATTATGTTAGATAGAAGAAGGGTCTTTCCACTATAGACAAATTACTTTTCAATTTATTGTTTGCTTTCTGAAATGACCTGTGAAAATCAAGACACTTTTTGTTATCCATGGGTTTAAAAAACTAAGATTATAATTATTTTGTTTGCATGGGAACTTGAAAGGGGTTTTAAGTCTCTTTCTATTTAAATTTTAGTTTTAATACTGAAAAACAAATATCATGCTAAGTTATTCTCTCTTTAGTTCAAGTTCCACATTCCCTTTTTGTCATCTCTAGCTCTGCTTTGCTCTTATTCTTCCTTTCCTTTTCGTAATTAACATTACATGAATGGCGTTTCTTATAAAATGAATCATTGAAGACCATGAATACATTGTAGTTCAAGCATTACTAGATTTATTCTACTAATTGCAGGATATTGACCATCAAATAAATTTCAAAGGTTACTAATATATTTTTTCACTAATAATCTTTGTTGTTTCCTAACATTTACTTCCCTTGGAGCCTTTTCTTGCCACCATCATCTTCAATGTATCGATTTGATAAAAGGTATACGAGTCTGTCTCGATTTGATATTATTTCTGTTATCACTTTTTTGCTATGTATGGATCTTATCAGTGAGCAGTTCATGCAATCGAGTTTTGCCCGCAGTTTATTTTTGCCCTAAAAACAAGCAACACAATTTAGTTTTGCCCACCAAAAAAAGCAAACCAACCATGCTTCTTAGTTTTTCCTGTTGCAGTTTAGTGACTTGACTACGAAAACTAGAGTTAAGAAAGCAAAACTTCATATTTAAGTAAGGCACTGTACGTGGGCAGATCAATACATTCATTACCTGGAGACATGGTTGTTCCTCTTGAATTTGCTGGTATATCAGTATAGTTGTATAGCTGTTTTTACTTGTGTGTTTCTTTGCAGCATGTCATTGAATTTGCTGGTATATCAGCATAGTTGTATAATTTTTCTTTAAACTGATCCATTTGGTTTAATCAATGTCATTGCTCATCCTCTAGACTCTTAAAGGTTTTGCATCCAAATTTGGTCAGCTATGTATGAATTTGATTAGTTTTATGAGACATCTATCAACCCTCTAAATTTTTGCTAAAATCCTTACCCATGCAATTATTGACAATAGAGTTACAAAGGCCTCTGCCATGTAGTTCATATATTGGAAAACCTACTTTCTGGTCATGTAATTTAGGTGAACCACTTTCAGAGCTCTTCTACAGCATGAAAGAACATATAATGATAGAATACGGGGAAATTTGATGTATGTATCATATCGAATTACATTCAATTTTTATTTGACATTCCAAAGTGAAATGCTTAAGAAATCAATAAGCCTGCAAAGACCATGTCCTGCTGAAATAAAATTTCCAGGAAAGTAAAACAAACAGAAAGGGCAAGGAGTTAGTGTCATTACTATGAAACAATAATTTTGTATACGATCATATAAAAGCCGATGTTTCTCTACTAGATGATGTACATGTATATGATTTTTTTCCGTAATGCTACCCAATTCAGAGGAAGTTTGAGATGGTAAACCTTATCCTAGAAATAGCATGCTTGGAAGATGGTTCCAAATCCAATAGAAATATAATCAAAAGTTGAAAGTGAAAATTATAGACAGTCACCAATGACATGATCCTATAAACATATGAACACCTCACACATATGTGTTAAGTTCAATAATAACTCCAAGATAGAGATAAAATCTTCAAAAGTTTTACATTCTATCGAAATGCTTTAACATGCCATTATCTCATTCATCAAATATTAATAGTTTCACATGGATTATTTTTCCTCTGATGTGTTAGCAGCCCAGTAGCTAAAGCCCCTAATCCATGGGCAATTCATCACAACTTTACCACTTTCCACAGCCTTTGTTCCAATGTTTAGTAAATTGTACAATGAACATAAGTTTGTTATCAGTAAAGTAGCTTTGGTAACTTAATTTTGCTGCTATTTGAATTGTTTCTCCTTATATTGCTTCATATTCGAAGGACATAGAGCCGAAGCAAAATGGCTGGACATCCTTATTATTAGATAGAAGTTAAATAATCATAGCTGTCGATTTGATGTATTTGGATGTATTAATACAGACTGCCATCATTATTGGATGTATTTGCATACCCTTTTACGGTGGTTATTCAACATATTAATGTATATCAGGAACTGAAGAAGTTTACAGGCACATGTTTCATCAGCTCTAAAAACGTAAAAATCGGCCTCTTTCTTCAATGGAGAACTGAGAAGTAGAAGTTAAAAACAGCCCAAAATGTTAATAGCTTCATGTGCCATAAAATTGAGAATGTGTTTTATTCTGTGTTCATTAACAAAATGACTTCTCAAAGAAAATCCTACAATGACATGCGAAGGCATCAATGCTGAAGGAGGACAAAGAAATTCACGTAATTTCAGACTTCTCTAAAGCAAATTCATGGAGAACTGAGAAAAAATTTCGTCATCTCTCTGCAGGTTTTCATTTCTTAAAGTGGGAGGAAACCCATCATCAGGTTCTATCATGGAGTGCAGCTCCTGCAAAATGGATTATAGTTATGAGATGTAATCAAAAAAATCATTGGTAAGTCTCCTGCCAATTATGTAGTAATTATTCCATTCCTATCACATAAATAATTACAATATGCGTATTTAATAATTAAGAATGATGAGCATCTATTATAGTTTGATGAATAACTTGTGGAATTGTTCAATTGGATTATAGTATGCAGACGTTTGCTTTTTGCTGAGAAAATGTTTTAAGATTTAGTTCAAATTTCTTGGGGTTAGATTCATTTTGGATCTCCTCATCTTCCAAGTCTACCAAACATCAAATCCTTCCTATTTCTTTCTTTTTTAATTTTTTAAAATATGTTTACCTTTCTCTCAATGTTGGCATTACTGCATGTCTGTTAATTTCTTCTCTCTTCTATATAGTGTTGGTATGCTACATTTTTTCTTATACTTCTTTCATGAAAGCAGCATTTGTCTATTTTGCTTGGAAATCTTGGGTCTGAATACATTGGGCACCACATTGGGTTCATGTACGACTTCTTGGGATGGATTGCTCTTGCGATGGTTGGATTCGCTGTGATGTTCGCTGTGGTCTTTGCCTTTTCTATCTTGACATTCAACTTCCAAAGAAGATAAAGGGGCTAGCAACAGAATCAATGTCGAATGTATTTATAATCACGTATCGATTGATGATCATGTATAGAAGACGTGTATTTATGATTACGGTGTGTCTTCTTTTCTTTTTCTGTTTTAATGGTTAGTATCAGTTTAGTTGTGATGCTATTCATATGCTCTTTTGTTTTGAGAATAGGCAAGAAATGTCTTGAAAGGTTTTGTTTGTAATTTTTATATCAATGGATGCATAAAATTCATTCTTATTAATATGTATGTTGAGTTTGTGGTGTTTCTTAAGTTTCTACATTGGAAAATTGGAACTCCATTTGGTAGCCACTGTAAAAAAGACCAATGAGGCTTTGTTAGGCATACCATGATGTGGCCTTTGATATGTAGGTATCAAGAGTGGTGAATAAATCTTGGGTGCCTTGATAGATTCTATGTGTCTAATGTACATCATCTGGTAGTTTATATATTGGGTTACCTAAAACAGAAGACAAAATCGAATAGACTGTATGACAAAAACCATGAAATAAACTTGCAAAATCAACATGGAAATCACTTAATAATTTAATAGATTGGTGTTGATATAAGAAAAGAAGAATATATGGAGGAGATAAAATGCGAATAGAGATGAGATGTAGATAAGATTCCACACCTGCTCTTCTTTCTTTAGGATTAAGAAGAGAAATGAGGAAGATGAGGATGTGGGGAGAGAGAGAGCTGGGGGAGAGAGAGGTTGGGTAGGTGGGTGGGTGGGTGGGTGGGTCGGTGTGTGTGTGTGTGTGTGTGTGTGTGTGTGTTGCGAATAGAATGACGTGCAAACTGTTTGCACCCAAACAATTGAGGTAATTTTTTGAATGTGGTTGTTGACTAAGATTTATATGGTTGTTAATCTAAAACTTTGAATGTGGTTGTTAATCTAAAATTTTGAGGAACTACATTTATATGGACCTAAAATTTAAATTTTGCGTGGAATTAAATCAGGAGGGAACTAAACTTTTGGGTAGCTAATTTTTTTAGAGGAAACTAAATTCTCTAGGGAACTACAATTTAGTCTGAACGTGGTTAAAACTTTTTGTTGGGGATGAAATATTTTGCATGTAGCTACAAATTTTTTTAAAATATTTTGAAGAATCTGCAAATTTGTTGAATTGCACATGCAAGTCACAACAATTGTACCTGCGACTGTTGTGCCCGTAAAGGAAGAAAAAGTCAAAATTTTAAGTTAATAACCTCATCGAAAAATACCCTGAGGTTTGTTGTTCCACGTCGAAGGCGCCTGCTAAATTTTTTAACGCTAAATTTTTTAACGCTTATTTGTTGTTCTGCGTCGAAGGCGCCCGCGTGTTGTTTCGCACCGAATTTGTTGTTTCGCGTCGAAGGGGTGTGCTAAATTTTTGTACGCTAATTTATTGATCCGTGCCGATGGCGCCTGCACCGAATTTATTGTTCTACGCCGAATTTATTGTTCCGCGCCGAAAGCGCCCGCACGTTGTTCTGCGCCGAATTTGTTGTTCTATGCTGAAGGTGCCCACGCTAAATTTTTAAGCTAATTTGTTGTTCTCCGTCGAAGGCACCCACACCGAATATGTTGTTCTACATCGAATTTGTTATTTCACGTCGAAAGAGCCTGTGTCAAATTTGTTGTTCTACGCCGAATTTGCCTAAAGCGACTGCACCGAATTTGTTGTGTTATGCCGAATTTGTTGTTTCGCGCAAAAGGCGATCGCACCTAATTTGTTGTTCCGCGCCAAAGGCGCCAGTGCTGTATTTGTTGTTCCGTGCCAAAAGGCGCACATGCCGTTAAATATTTTTACGCTAATTTGTTATTCTTTTAAATTTTGGCTGTGGAAATAATTTATTGGGGAACAAAGATTTTGCGGGGGAAAAATCTTAAGTGAACCGTGCCCGCGGGCACATGTTACGACTAGTATGTATGTATATATATGTACTAGTCATACCCCGTGCCCGCGGGCACGGTTCAGTTAAGAGTTTCTCCCGCGAAATTTTTGATCCCAAAAAATTATTTCCGCAGCCAAAATTTAAAAGAACAACAAATTTACATAGAAATATTAAGCGGCACGGAACAACAAATTCGACACGAGCGTCTTCGACGCGAAACAACAAATTCGGCGTGGGCACCTTCGTCACGAAACTACAAATTAGCGGGAAAAAATTCGGCGGGCACCCGCCTTCAGCGTGAAACAACAAATTAGCGAAAGAAAATTTAGCTGACGCAGGCCATTCAGTTGAACAAAAATTTACAAAACACCCAATCCAATGAAATGAAAAATAAAGATAGATTGTTGAACCAAAGAGCTGAACGCAAGAGCACTCTGTCCTGGAGTAAAAACATGGTAACAATTGAGTTAACTCAATAAATAGAAGTGGTCTATAAGCAGAACAGTGAGAGAGCACCGAATTTAAATGCAGATGATCATGTCATCACCATCAGAGAACGCACCGAATTTAACTTCAAATATTAGTAAAACTTTCCTTCTTAAGAAATAAATAAGAAACATCATTGAGACAAAGATATTTAAAAAAATTTCCTTCTTCTACAAAGTATATAGTAGTACTCAGTGATTTTTTGAAGGGAGTTTTCCCCCAAATCATATTTTCAACCAAAATAGTAGTTAAGACAACATTTTTGTACATCGACTTATAATATCACACAACCTAAACTATATGCTAAAAGAAAAAACCCTTAACTATGAAAAAATATACACAAAAATACATTTTGGATTGAACCATGCAGTCCAACTTCAAAAACACCATCTCTCACACAGGCATTTAAAACCAACAAAATTTACATATGAAGCTAGTGCCGTGTGTCCTGAAAATAAAAAATAAAATCATAGATTAGAATAGAAAAATTAGAAACGAAGATATATCTAATTACTTTGTACAACTCACTTTTATTACCTTCATCATGTTTAAGCAGAAAACCTTTTCATCATCACATTATAAAAAGATGGCGTGTCAAGCTCAATCCACAGTGGAGAGTTAATAGGATGAGCAATAACCTAGATAAATTAAGAACATAAATTTCTTAGAAAAATTAATATATATTTGATAATATGGAAAAATTTAAATTTATACATTTATTTGAATAAAGTATCAATTCAGTAAATGTATGAATATTTTACCTCAATCGCTGTTACTTGATAGAAATATTCACATTCATAGCAGATGGAAATATCAAGTTTACTCCAATTGACTGTAAACTTGATTGTAAACTTGATAGAAATATTCAAAATGAAGTTCTCCCTGTTAAACAAAAATATCAAGTAATAGTCAAAAATCATGTTAAATAAAAATATTGAACAATTTCAGTTACTTGATAGAAATATTCAAATTTTTAAACATGGGTTGAGGGGTTGAGGTGCACATCTCATAAGCATTGCATTCCTGTATACCAATACCAAAACTGCCAATATTGCAACATTTTGAGGGATTTTTAATACCATTGGTATTGGTATACATGATTCCCAATTGCAGTCAATCCACTGCCAATGCCAATACTGCCAATAATGCAATGTCATGTGGAGGGAGCATGGAGCCAAAAATCATGTGGAAAAAATCCTGTGAATGCAATGTAATGAGCCATTCAAAATCCTGTGAATAGATTAATCATGTCAAGGCTACCCTTTACACCATCATATAGAACCCAAAGCATTGCTCTCTATCTCAAAAGCCAGCAATGCCAAAGGTGGTGAAAGATGCAATCTTTGTCACTCTATTGGTTCTTGTTGCTGTCATTGGGAGCCATGGGAGTGAAGGAGTAAACAGAGGCAGCTTCCCAAAGGGTTTTGTAATTGGAATTAACTGCTTTTGATTCATACCAAGTTAGTTTCTTTTACTGTCTTTAGCTCTGTATTATTAATAATTTACTCATTCAAACACTTTTTCATTGTCCTGTTAATTAGCAAAAAAAATCGTATGTTGAAATCCTAATTTTGAAATTGCTATACCAACATTTGAACACATCTGTGTATGCATGTTCAATTTGATTATATGTCAAGTTGATATGCAGTTATGCAATTTCACATGCAGTTATGAATTCAATGCAATTTCATATGCAGTTATGAAATCCTAATGACAAAATTGATGTATGTGAGTATATGCAGTTATTCTTTGGCTGAGTATCATGTCATTCATTATATGTGAAGTTGATGTTTAGCAATTTGCAAATGTGATCACATGTTGAGGATTGAGAAATTTGCTAAAATGATTCCAATATCATATGTTGTGAAATTGTTTAGCATTTGAAAAATTGATTCCATGGTAAAACAAAACTCAGTTCTCAATTTGTTTAGCTGAGTATCCCCTCAATTTTTAAACATGAAGTGATGACAGTATATTGGAATCATTATGCATTTGTTAGCAATTTGCAATTGTTAACATGAAGTGATATTAGAATCATTTTTTTGGCTGAGTAGCCTCTTAATTTTGAAAACCCATATCTCTCAATTTTAGCATGGAATCATTTTAGCCTTTGAAACCCATATCTTTGGATGAGTACCCTGTCAGTCAATATTTGTCAAGTTGATGTTTAGAAATTTGCAAATGTGATCACATGTTGATGATTGAGGAATTTGCTAAAATGATTCCAATATCACATGTTGTAAAAAGGATTGAGAGATGAGATATTGGAAGCATTTTATCTTTTGAAACACTAAAGAGGATTGAGGAATGTGATCAAAGATATGATCACATGTTGTGATCACATTTTCTATTTGAGTCCATGGCTATTTGCAAAATTGATGAGAAAGTTGATCACATGTTGAGGATTGAGGAAATATCCAGGATTGAGTATTTGTGGATTTGAGTTAGCCTGTTATTGGCATGTCACAACACTAATCTATTACTCAATCCTGTCACAACACTAATCCATGTTATTGGCAATGACAGGATTGAGTATTTGAGGATATGTCAATTTGATGTCTACAAATGTTTATAGGACAACCATGTTTCCTATACATTTTTTACATGTTAACCATATGCATTTTTCAGTCTATGTATTCATCATTTTGTAGTATATTGATAGAAGGACCCAATAAATAGTTAACATACGGTTAGTTAACCCAATAACCGTATGCATTTTTAAGTTCATGAAGTCAACATTTTTTACATGCTAACTATTGTTTAGTCTGCATTTTTTAGTCTATGCATTCAACATGTGCAGTCCTGCAAAAAAATTGAACCCAAAAAAATTTAACCCCCATATGCTATTTAGAAACTATGTAATTTCAATAATACATTGAATTTGTCATGCAATATTGATGTATTTCAATAAATTTTCAAACTATTGAGCAGGACTGATGAGAAAATTAGTTAATAAGCATTAGTGCTTAGCAGTCCTGAGTAGGACTAAAGAAAAAAATTTCAATATTACAAAAAGTGTCCTGCAAATTAAGCAACAACAATTTCATCCAATAATACCATGTCCTGCAAGCTTGATGTATTTTCAATAATACCTTGGCTGATGGATATTGAACTGAAATTTTCAATTTTCATTTATCTCATTTATCTCATTTATCTTAACCAATTTCAATATGAACTGAAATGAAATTGACTGATGGATATTGAAATTTCATCCATGGAATTGACTGATAAACCAATTATCTCAAACTCACCAAGGTTATTATTCATTTGCACATGGAGTGAAATATTTTCTGAATAAACCAGTAGACAAATTTTTCTCCCTACATTGAATTTGCCCTGCAAGCAGGATGTATTTTCAATAACACTCACCCTCCATACACAACAATAATACAGCAACAACAATTTTCAAAAAGTATGTGCAGTTGCATTAGAATGAACCATTTAATCATTTAATCAACAACAATATTTTGCAAAATGTAAAAAGCAACTATTTTCAAAATAAACCATGTAATCATGGATATTGAAAATTGAGGGAAATTTTTGCATTTTCATTTTGATCAACTGTTGGTTAAATGTAAAAATCAACCATTTTGCACCAACAGCAACTATATATGGAAACAATCATTTGCAAAATGCACCAAGCATTTGCAATGTGCACCAAACCTTTTCACCAAAAAGTAATAAGTAACTATTTTGCAAAATTTTATTCATAAGACAAATAGGTGCTTTTGCATTCATAAGACAAATATTTAAACATAGGATTGCTTTCTCATTTAGAAGTGCACATATCATTTAGAAGTATTGGTATTAAAAAAGTATGAAAGAAAATGCAACTTGGAATAAGAGTTTGAGCCTATCCATCAGTCGCATTGTCCATCAGTTTGAGCATTCAGTCCAATATTAAGCATTCAGTCCAATGTTCCTTCTTCACTGGAATTGATATCAAACTTACATCTACTTTGAGTATCCTGTCATATGGCAAACAAATAACTCATATATTTGAGTCCATGGCTATTTCCAATAATAACTTTCAAGTGTCCTGTCAAATTAATGTGATCATATACATTCCTAACCAATAGTGTCATATCCAAGATTTTGAACAGGACACTTGAATGTCTAACCATATGACAGTCATTTAAGTATGAAGATTCATTCATTGAATGTCAATGTCCAAGATTGTTGAATAATAATCATATATACATTTGCAAATTGCTAAACAATGTCCAAGATTGTTGAATAATAAGTTGAGTATCCTGTCTATTCATTCCAATGTCCAAGATTTTGAGTCCTGTATAAGACATTTTGAGTCCATGAATTAAGTTGAGTATCCTGTCTTTGGAAATTAAGTTAGTATGAGCCCAGGATAATCAACTTTTTGACAATTTCAACATTTGAATGCATAGGAATGGCAGTGGGTTATATGAATTGCTTTGCATACATAACCAATTGCTTTGCATGTGCTCATACATAACCAATCATACATAACCAAGTGCTTTGCATACTTGCTCATACATAGGAATTTGCTGAAGCAAATCAGTTATGCATACTTGCTCATACATAGGAATTACAAAAGCAATTTGCTGAAGTATGAGAGCTATTCATAACCAATTCATAAGGTTTGTCCATGCAAAAGCAATTAATAAGTTAGAAATCTATTTAGCAAAAGCTCTCCCATTCTGAATGAGCAAAAGAAATTCATAACCAATGCATACTTCAGTTTCATATGCTCATTTCATACTTTTGTTCATATGCTCAAATCTATTCATTAGCAAAATCTATTCATAAGTTACAGAAGATGAGAGGAAAATTCATAAATGAATGAAAATAGGAATTCATTTCACAGGACAAATTAGGAAATGAAATAGGAAATGAAATAGGAAATTAGGAAATGAAATAGGAAATGAAAATAGGAATTCAGTATCTCAATTCATAATGTTTTTTTGCACACATCTCTATTCATTAGCACATGAGCAATTCATGAAATTTTTCATATGGATATCATATAATGGAACATGTAACTCTGAAAATCAATTTTCAAACTGCAAGCATGGGACACAGGACACCTTTCCTATGCCAATTTTTCTCCTTGCTAATTGCCAAATTAATTGTTTCCAAATTTCTTTCTTGCAGTCTCCCAATTCTCATATGACATAACCCAATTGGTTGCAGTCTCCCATTATAAATGCAATAGTAAATCATTCTCAAAATTGATAACCAATCAAAAAAATACCAATCTCTGAAATGCAATTTATGAGATTAACTCTCAGTGACAATATCAAAAAATGTTTCATATATCACTCAAATTGTTTCATATACCTCAAACCTAATATGAAACTGTTTCATATATCTCAACAGTTTTTGCAAACAGCTCCATGTTTTTTTGCAACAATTAGTGAATTCTCACCTATATATGCCATTGCATAACAACTGAAATTGAATGTTTTTTAGCAAGCTCCATGTTTCAATTATATATTCTCTTCATGTTTCAGCAAGCACATGGACAAAGTTTCTCCTATATAGTTAGTAGCTCCATGTTTCAATTATTCAGCAAGCTCAGACATTCAATGTAAATTTGCAACTATCAGTGAATTCTCACCAATGATATCATCCATTCCTATGATATAAAATTTCAGTGTCCGATAAATATTGCCTTCAATTAATATTAAAATTCATTAGCAAAATTTCATTCTCAAAAATTCATTCTCAAATTTCAGTGTTGCTTGCATATCAATGTCCTGTTAAATAGGAAATCAATTCTAGCATAAATATGGGCTCATTTTTGGGAATTTTTATAGTATTAATACTTAATATCAAATTGGAACATTCATTTAACTTAACATAAAATAGAGTGTAAGTGAAAATGGATATGAACTGAATATGAATTCATTGTTGAGTTCATGGCATTCAGATTGAGTTCAAAATTATCAATTCATATTATATGCCTTTTAACTGGATCTAATGGAATGAATTTGAATTCAAAATTAAATTATCATGATATCCAGATAATTTCAAATTCCATGGGATATCCTGTCAAAATTATCAGGATATCCTAACACTTGAGAATCAAAAAATTTGAACTCAATATCCTGACAATTTCTTTCAAATTTTTTGAACTCAATTTGCATATTGGAATATCCTGAGAATTTTTGATATTCATATTAACAATTTCACTCAATTTTGAACTCATTTTGAACTCAATTTTGAATTCAATTTTTGATATTCATATTAACAATTTTGAACAGGATATTGAACAGGATATTGAACTGTTCATATTAACTCAATATCCTGTTCAATTGACTGTTCAATTTTGAACTCAATTTTTTATATTCATATTAACTCAATTTTGAACTCAATTTTTGATTTTCATATTAACAGTTCAATTGACTCATTTTGAACTCAATTTTTGATATTCATATTAACAATTTTGAACAGGATATTGAACTCAATTTGCATATTGCAATATCCTGAGAATTTCTCAGGATTTTATGGGATATTCATATTAACAATTTATTTCAATATCCTGAGAATCAAAAATTAATAACTCAATAAGCTGTCAATATCCTATCAATTTCCAAGAAATATGAATGCAATATCATGTCAAAGTTGTAATAACACTCAAAAATGATTCAAAAATTCATTCACATAACACTCAATCAATTTTAAAGCTGTAATAACACTCAAAGTGAGAGAATTATGCTTCAAAGTGTTATTATCTTAGAATACTTCAAAGTATGTATTCAATTAAGCTTGGAATAAAAGCTCACCAATTTGCATATGAAGAGCTATCAGTGAAGTGAGTTATTTTGAAGAGTAGCATTATGAAGAGTAGCCACCAATTTGCATATGAAGAGCTCACCAATTGTCCTGTTATTAGCAATGCATATGAAGATTAGCATTATGAAGCTAACAGGACATCAAGAAGATCAAGAATATCATTTAGAATAGCTAACAGGACAATGCATATGAAAATTAGTAAGTAACAGTTAGAAGAAGTAGAATATCAAGAATATCATCAAATGAATATGAAAATTAGTAACTAACATTGCATATGAAGTACATGTGTGTGTAATTGATAAACCCAACAGTCAAAAAACTGATATGAATATTATCTCAAGATTAACATTCAAAAAACTGATCTTGAGAGTGCAAATTGATATGGGCTATGAATTGATAACCCATATGAAGATCAGGATATAAGCAAATAGATAGCCCATATTAAAAATGAACCTAATTGATATCCTGATTGGGTTAATATTGAGTGATAGTGCAAATGATGCATATACTCCCTAGCATTATCAGGATATAATGTACTCACCCAAGCATTATTCAAACTCAGAAAAATCCTCAACAGTTGATGAACACTGGAGTAGTAGGATAAAATTTTGAATAAGCACACCCAACTAAACCAAATTACACATATTTCAAACTAAACCAAACTGAAATTTTCAAACTAATTTCAAACTAATTACACATATTTCAAAGTTTGCAAAATGAAAAAACATGATTTTCAAACTAAACCAAACTGATTTGTCCATGTTTTTTTTGCAAAATGAAATTAGATTCAAACTAAACCAAAGATTTCAGTTGCTCATTTCAGTTGGTATACACAGACTCACCAAAGATTCACCAATTCTCTCAAACTCACCAAGGGTTGAGGTGAAGAGGACGCGATGAAGATAGAAGCACTGCAATGTGAGGATAAAGTAAAGAAAAAAATGTGAGGGTGACATAAATTAAAAGAAAAAGAATTGAGGAGAAGATGAAGATCTTGAGGAGAAGAGGAAGAGCTCACCAATCCTCTTGATGTTCTTGCACTTCTTGCTGTTCTTCGTAGAAGCTGGAGAGGTAGAAGAGGGTGCTCTTCTTGCTGTTTTTCGTAGAAGCTGGAGGAGGTAGAAGCTGGAGGAGGTAGAAGATGGCGATGATGGTGATGATGGGGGAGGTAGAAGCTTGCTCATGGCACGAAAAATGTGATGGGATCAAAATTTCCATTTCCCTCTCAATGTGATGTGATCTAATCCCTTTCCCTCCCAACTGCGATCAGCTGCAAAAGAAAATTTTGAATTTCCTAATTTAAAATACAAATTGATTTGATTTCTTATCTTATCCAATATCTCATATCTCAATTTATCATACCCCATATACAAAAGCTATCTATATAAACAACACACCCAATTACACATAACCAAATTCTCTTATCCATTATCTCTTATCCATTATCTCTTATCCATTCTCATATCCACATCCATCCACATACAACAATACACATAACCAATATCTCTTATCCAATTTCTCTTATCCAAAAACCCATGATAACATCCCTGTTTTATAATATAGATATGTGTGTGTGTGTGTGTGTATACACACACACACACACATACACACATACATATTAATATTAAGAAATCATAAAGATTATAAATTCCAAACATCATACAATTATTTTAAACATGATGTTTACAATAATTATAATAAAGACATATATAGCCCAACAGTAAGTTTGTATGGCTGAACCAAAGGATATGTAGTGTAAGAAGATGAAGATACAAGTCAAGAAATATGTTTAAGATTCCCTTTGTTTATCATTGGTTGTGTTTGTGTCTTGTTTCATTTACTATATTTTAGTCTTCATATTGAATAATATTATAAACAGGCTTTTGGAGGCCCAACTAGCTATTGGGTATCCACCCATTATGTAACCATATTACTATAAATACAGGGCTACGGGTTCCGTAGCCACCAAGTTTACAACACGTTATCAACACGCTCGAGGCTGAGCCAAACCTCTGCCGACGGACAAACGCGACGTGAATGGGCTTCCTTCACCGAACGTCGCTAGATCCAACTGGTAGGATCTAGAGGTAATTCTTTTCCCTAGATCTAAATCTAAATGCGCAAAAGTTTATATCCAAATACGTGGATCGATGTCTGTACCGGCCTGTTTCTATCGTACTTTCTTCGTGCACGTATTTATTTTAGACCTTGTTTGTTTCTGAACACTATAGTGTGATATGTCGTTGTGTTCGTCTCTGAGAGTATTAAATTGTGGCACTAATTTGGAACGACATTTCTCGGGTCGTTCACCCACGGTTTGATTTTATTTGAAGAGACGTCACGATTTTCACTTTTGTCGTGAGACCTTTATATTTTTTTATTTTCGTTTGTCGACGTCGGAATTGAGATCCATCTTCTTAGTTTTCTTTCTCTCATCGTCCCGGTCACCCCATTATTTATTTCACAATTTTTGGGCCCCGTGTGACCTACTCTCACTTTTCCCCTGTTGATTAGCGGTCTAATCTTAGGTAACGCTTGGCACCTATCCACAATTATTATATTATATTAATCTTAACCTCCCCCTAACGTAGCCAGCCTATTTCCTTGCTCTTGGCCGCACACACCCATGTGAGGAGAGAGAGAGAGAGAGAGAGTAAACATCTTGTTTTAATATTAGATTATAACAAATTGCTTTAATTCCTTAAACAATTAACCCTATACCTACCCTAACTGACCTGGGCTTGTTATTCGAGCAGCTGCCCCACGAGATAGCCTTCACATGTACAGGCCCCCCCTCACTTCCTAACAGGGCCCACACACTATTTCTTATTTTAAGACCCATGCTACAATAAAATAACCTAAGGCCTATTAATATCAACCAACACCTAGGGTTTCTAATTCTTTCGCAGCCGCCAGTTCTAGATTTGCCCACACACGCAACAAGAACCCACGCCCCCATGACTGCCGGCGCCCATCTCGTCGTTCTCCGCCCCTAGGCCGCCACCGACCAAGCCGCAACCGTCGCCTGACCCTCCTATTTACTCCTACCTCGCCGTGAGTCGCTGTGGACGCCGTAGCAAGCTCCAGCAGCCGTGGATGCGGGCAGCGATAGCGGCAGTAGCTTGCAATGGCTGTCGCTACCGCCGCCGCTGCCGCCACCCCCGTCGACCCCCTTGGACCCCTGCCGCCGCAAGCAGCCCTCAGCCGCCCTTCGCTCCTTCATCTGCGACCGCAGCGAGGAGAGCTCTTAGAGGTTGGTTGACAGTTTTACTTATTACGTATATGATTGGGTTGATTCTATTAAGGTTAGTATACCAGCTAAGAAGTAGTGGTTGATTAGGGTTAGTCTTATTAGAATTGTTTTCCTACACAATTGTGCTTCCTCTTAACATCATCATGTTAGTTAAATTAGATAAGTTAGTTTTGATAATAGATAATTAGTTAG
Organism: Scilla litardierei; assembly: GCA_030789695.1. NCBI lineage: Eukaryota > Viridiplantae > Streptophyta > Magnoliopsida > Asparagales > Asparagaceae > Scilla > Scilla litardierei. Next base: position 76,158,009 of record CM061132.1, on the reverse strand, counting down.
GGTGTATTATTATTATTTTTAGGGATTGGTATTGTTAGGACTAGTTTTGTTAAGGTTAAAACCATGTAAGTTCTGTTATAATTCCTGAAATGGTATGTACTGAGAGTTGTGTTTGCATACGTGAACAGTGCCTACATGTTAGCTTATTATGATAAAAGAATAGTTATAATACTTTTCAGTAAGTTATTTATGTTAGTAAGTTAGTAACAGTATGATAGTGTATATATATTAGTTTGTAAATTGCCTTGTATAAGTACATTTTTCCTATAATAGTTTCAGCAGTGATTTAATTGTCATCCGGGTTAAACCCTACGGTTTAACATCATGAACCCATGATGCAGAATACTCCAAGCTACTCGCAGTCGATGAATCGGAGCGAAGGCAATGCGATCCATTGCCATGTCCAGATCCGACGTCGAATTCCCGCGTGTTCGTCAACCAGGTTGGTGACCCCTAACTCGTAGCAAAACCCACACCGTAGCAAAACTGAACCCTAAACTAAAACTGGACAACTACACTTAAATTTACTTTTCGCACCAGTAAAATGTTGTCATTGTAGAAAATCGACCATCGGACAATTCTCTGTTCATATAGGGTAGTGGTCGATTTAGGCTGAACAAGAACACCAAAATGTGACGTGGACGAATATGATAGTCCCGATAACCTAGAAACAAACCATAATAGGATTTGATGAAATTGAGACATGACACCGTCGATGTGGCACTATTTCAGACGGACTTCCGCAGACGAGACGCTTGGACGAGACGCTTCCGGAGGACGACACACTCGCCATCGCAGGCAAGTGTACCCACTTGCGTTTTTGACCGCGTCTTGGTCTTAAATTGTTAGAACTGTTAGGCAGTGAGTGTATAGAACCGGACGTGAAATGATAGCGTACGGGTCGCCCTGACGACTTAGACTTGACGACGAAGTCTAAGCCCGACAAACAACAATTCTGACACCGTAGGATTATCTTGTGTGTGCGTGTGTGTGGACACCCTAGAATAACATCTCCCGTACACCGGTCGTGTCATGTCACTGTTACACAAAAAGCCTTCGGGTGTTTCAGATGCTCTCCTTGCGGGAGTGATCTCCGTGATACAAAAAGCCTTCGGGCGTTTCAGATGCTCTCCTTGCGGGAGTGATCTCCGTGATACAAAAAGCCTTCGGGCATTTCAGATGCTCTCCTTGCAGGAGTGATCTCCGTGATACAAAAAGCCTGTGGGCGTTTCAGGTGCTTCCCTAGTGGAAGTGATCTCTGTACTTCTTGTCTAGAGTTTCTTGGTTTGGGGTAGGGTTGAGCGTGCGCACGGGGAGAGGATCTAATCCCCCTCAACCCGTAAGGCGTGAACTCTTCGTGTCTCACGTGTCGTGTCATGTCCGTCTCATCGTGTCTAGTTCTGTCTTGTCCTGACACCCTTAGGATAGTCCTGTAGTCGGTAGCACATGCTACGACTACTGCTTGCTACGCTTTTACTTTCCTGTCATGTTACTTCTTTTGCTACTCTGTTGTAACCTCAGCATGCTAATCAACCAGTAAACCGTCTGTTATAACCCCAGCATGCTAATCAACCAGTAAACCATTGTTTAATAGTTGGTGCACTTGCAGTAGAGTCTAACCCTTCTTGTAGACTTTACCTGATGTACAGTTCCTTTTCTCTTGGGTGATGTACGTCAGGTGTTCAGCCAGAGTTCGTGGACGAGGCAGATTCACTGGAGTACGTGGAGCCGAGGACGTCGACCCAGAGTACGTGCCTGACGAGGACCAGACCTTGAGGTCTTTTAGTCGTTACTTTCAGAGGTTACTGTTTTTAGTTTGCTTTTAGATAGTTTGTTTCCATGCTTAGGCTTTCATCTCTTTAGACGCTTGTACTTGCTGGACGTTAAATTATATTAATGAATGCAACCTTCCTTCTGTACTTTTTATTGTTTCGAACTTTATAAATGCAAGAACCTGGAAGGTTTTTTAAATGGTACCCATACAGACGCTTATTGGGTCCGAGCTTCACAGCTCCGGCCTAAGCGGGCCTTGTCACGTTTCGCTTCCGTCGTTTTGGGAAGCGGGGCGTGACAGGTTTTAGTGGTGGCCCATACAGGTCCTGCAAAAGTTCGAAACAATAAGAGTACCACATTCATTTAATATCCATGTACAAGTTTAAATATAGGTTTCCTTTGTCTTAGATGGTAGGAAGACTTAGATAGACGCCCAGGATAGTCTGACACATTGGTTAAGATTTAGTCGTCCTCGTCCTAGACTACCTTAGCATCCCCATTTGATTCTGACCGTGTTAGATTTCTAGAGGCCCCTCTTTTAGTCGTTCGCTCGGGTCCATCGACTTTGGGCCCAACAGAACGTAACCTTGATTCTCTTAGGAACCTTATCTTTAGATCCCGATTATAGACTAGCTCATTAGGAAGTCTTAGAGCTGAGTTATCCTAATCTTTAGACGACCCGATAATTAGGACCCCTGACTTCTAGCGTCTCTATGATCATTACACTTCTGTGTTATCGATCGTAGGGTCCCATCGTAGCCTCCTTCATCTTATCCTATGTGTAACCAACATGCGTCATTTTCTTTCTTCCTATTCACGTGATCGTTTCCGGAAGATTATCGTTGATCCTTCGAATCCCTTCCTTGGCCTATTCTGCTTCCCCTAAAAAGTATTTTCGAAATTCCTTATTAAGTTTTTCGCTCAGCTTAAATTCTTTGAAAACCCCTATATTATATTTTTAAATTTATTGTTTTTTTTGGTTGAGTTAAAATCCTTTCACTGATTTTGGAACCTCCTTGGTCGTAAAATTATTTTACTATCTCGTACCTATTTCCAAATCGGTATCTTTCGTATTTCAGTTTTAAACCTTGTTATCAAATTCTATAATCCAATATATATATACATATAGCACTTTTCTAAACTACAAAATTTATTTCTAACCACTTACCGTACGTACCTTTAAAACATTTTTTTACCAAAGAGAACTTTAAAAGTCTTCTTGTATATGTATAAACATCTCTATGTTCATCGTGCTCATACTTCAAGAATCTTTGTATAAACATAATTTCATTTGCAAAGCAACCGCTACCTCACCCTACCTTATCTCCCCCTCCACATTGTAATAATTTTACCATCTGCTCATTTTTCCCAACATATTTTTATAAGTATAAAATATACGATATCATATTTTACACGTAAGTCTCCTTCATCTATCTAGTTATTCTGAAAAATATTTTGTCTCATCCAACCAACTATCTCCTTACCCAGTCTTATTTGAACTCGTTCTTTCCAATCTTATTTCTTTTCGCTTTTGATCTAGTTTTCTTTTTCTATTACATAGACATTAGTCCTTGTAGTTGTCCATGCTATCTCCAGTTTAGGAATAGGCCTTTTGGTAGGTGATGACGTCATGGTGCATGAGTATAGGTAGAATGTGTAGACCTGTATGAGTGTGTCATCGTTAGGATCATGATGATTGCCCTTGTGTCTTGAATGTGTACTCAGTGTTAACCATGTTATGCTTGAAGTTGTCTAAATGATAGTATTCATATGATGTGAATAGTGTCATAGCAGACAGTTCCTTAGACTTGGTCTTTATATTAATAAATAGTTTATCTTGGCTGCATGAGATTGTATCAAAACTTTGCCTTCTTTTAAATCAAATCTTTAAAGTTTTTGAAATTAGCTCACAAGATCACGAATCAATTATCCTTCCTCATCCATTACCGCAACTCCACACGTTTTTCCAAATATTTTAAATGTGTCTTTGGTTTTAAGTTTCCTTTTCCCTTCCTTTCTTTCCCCCTTAGAAATTTCTGTGTTTTGATTGTTATATTATTGGGACTAGCTATTATCGTTATAGGATTTTATTTGTGGGTAGACTCAGGGTGAGATGAGTTTTATCATGGCAGTGATTAGTTGATTTTTGGAACACCCGAATATTGGATTAGTTTTCTTTCAGATGAAAAGAATGAGCTGGCCAAGATGTATTTATAATACCGATGTGTGACTGACTCAAGGAAGAATTCTGGTTGAATGAGATTATATGTGGGGAGATGAGAACCTTTGAGACTTGAGACTTGGACGAGGGGTAGATAGGAGTAGCTTCGGAGTATAGTTTGAGTTAGGGTGATCATGAGGAGGAGTGGAGCATTTAAGCATCAAAACTTGGTCGTCGAGTTGACATGAGAAGACATTGGGAATAAACCGACATGTTGAGATAAATGTATGGTTAGGTAGCCAGACTTAATATTGATTGGGATTAGTTATAGTGAGTAAGATTAGATGAGATTTTGATAGTTAAATTATTTGGCGGATAAATTTATGGAAAGATATGACAAGGAATGTATTGAAGACACGGCGATCGTTGATTGGTGAAGGTGTTAAAGGATGGACAAAGTTTTTGTCTTGGATTGGTGGCTGACTAGGATCTCATTTTGGAGATTGATTAATATTGGGAAAAGATCGAGGAATTTAAAAGATATTATTGAGTGGTGATGTTTAGCGAAGTGGTATGGTATGAGAAGATGATTATTATACTTTTGTGAGAACTTGGAATTTGAAATTTGAACAGTAGTGATGTGTCTATAGTTAAGTTTTAGGAGGTGAGTTGGTCGTGGCATTGCCCAGTGAAAAGATGGGTTATGATGGATTATTGGAGGAACGGTGTTGAAGTCATAGGAATTAGAGATTATTATGTGGAAGATGGGAGTGATAGGCCTAAGTACTTATAGATATTATTATTATTATTATTATTATTATAAGTGATTCCGAGGGCGGAATCATTTCTAAGGTGGGTAGAATGTAACGGCCTGTTTCTATCGTACTTTCTTCGTGCACGTGCTTTTGACCGTGCACGTACTTATTTTAGACCTTGTTTGTTTCTGAACACTATAGTGTGATATGTCGTTGTGTTCGTCTCTGAGAGTATTAAATTGTGGCACTAATTTGGAACGACATTTCTCGGGTCGTTCACCCACGGTTTGATTTTATTTGAAGAGACGTCACGATTTTCACTTTTGTCGTGAGACCTTTCTATTTTTTTATTTTCGTTTCTCGACGTCAGAATTGAGATCCATCTTCTTAGTTTTCTTTCTCTCGTCGCCACGGTCACCCCAGTATTTATTTCACAATTTTTGGGCCCCGTGTGACCTACTCTCACTTTTTCCCCTGTTGATTAGCGGTCTAATCTTAGGTAACGCGTGGCACCTATCCCCAATTATTATATTATATTAATCTTAACCTCCCCCTAACGAAGCCAGCCTATTGCCTTGCTCTTGGCCGCACACACCCATGTGAGGAGAGAGAGAGAGTGTGTGTAAACATCTTGTTTTAATATTAGATTATAACAAATTGCTTTAATTCCTTAAAAAAATAACCCTAGACCTACCCTAACTAACCTGGGCTTGTTATTCGAGCAGCTGCCCCACGAGATAGCCTTCACGTGTACAGGCCCCCCTCACTTCCTAACAGGGCCCACACACTATTTCTTATTTTAAGACACATGCTACAATAAAATAACCTAAGGCCTATTAATATCAACCAACACCTAGGGTTTCTAATTCTTTCGCAGCCACCAGCTCTAGATTTGCCCACGCACGCAACAAGAACCCACGCCCCCATGACTGCCGGCGCCCATCTCGTCGTTTTCCGCCCCTAGGCCGCAACCGACCAAGCCGCAACCGCCGCCTGACCCTCCTCTTTCCTCCTACCTCGCCGTGAGTCGCTGTGGACCGCCGCAGCAAGCTCCAGCAGCCGTGGATGCCCGCAGCGACAGCGGCAGTAGCTTGCAATGGCTGCCGCCGCCGCTGCCCCTGCCCCCGTCGACCCCCTTGGACCCCTGCCGCCGCAAGCAGCCCTCAGCATCCCTTCGCTCCTTCATCTGCGACCGCAGCGAGGAGAGCTCTTAGAGGTTTGTTGACAGTTTTACTTATTACGTATATGATTGGGTTGATTCTATTAAGGTTAGTATACCAGCTAAGGAGTAGTGGTTGATTAGGGTTAGTCTTAATAGAATTGTTTTCCTACACAACTGTGCTTCCTCTTAACATCATCATGTTAGTTAAATTAGATAAGTTAGTTTTGATTATAGATAATTAGTTAGGGTGTATTATTATTATTTTTAGGGATTGGTATTGTTAGGACTAGTTTTGTTAAGGTTAAAACCATGTAAGTTCTGTTGAAATGGTATGTAATGAGAGTTGTGTTTGCATACGTGAACATTGCCTACATGTTAGCTTGTTATGATAAAAGAAAAGTTAGAATACTTTTCAGTAAGTTATTAATGTTAGTAAGTTAGTAACAGTATGATAGTGTATATATATTAGTTTGTAAATTGCCTTGTATAAGTACATTTTTCCTATAATAGTTTCAGCAGTGATTTAATTGTCATCCGGGTTAAACCCTACGGTTTAACATCATGAACCCATGACGCAGATTACTCCACGCTACTCGCAGTCGAGGAACCGGAGCGAAGGCGATGCGATCTGTTGCCATGTCCAGATCCACCGTCGAATTCCCGCGTGTTCATCAACCAGGTTGGTGACCCCTAACTCGTAGCAAAACCCACACCGTAGCAAAACTGAACCCTAAACTAAAACTGGACAACTACACTTAAATTTACTTTTCGCACCAGTAAAATGTTGTCATTGTAGAAAATCGACCATCGGACAATTCTCTGTTCATATAGGGTAGTGGTCGATTTAGGCTGAACAAGAACACCAAAATGTGACGTGGACGAATAGGATAGTCCCGATAACCTTGAAACAAACCATAATAGGATTTGATGAAATTGAGACATGACACCGTCGACGTGGCACTATTTCAGACGGACTTCCGCAGACGAGACACTTGGACGAGACTTTTCAGGAGGACGACACACTCGCCATCGCAGGCAAGTGTACCCACTTGCATTTTTGACCACGTCTTGGTCTTAAATTGTTAGAACTGTTAGGTAGTGAGTGTATAGAATCGGACGTGAAATGATAGCGTCTGGGTCGCCCTGACGACTTAGACTTGACGACAAAGTCTAAGCCTGACAAACAACAATTCTGACACCGTAGGATTATCTTGTGTGTGCGTGTGTGTGGACACCCAAGAATAACATCTCCCGTACACCGGTCGTGTCATGTCACTGTTACACAAAAAGCCTTCGGGTGTTTTAGATGCTTTCCTTGCGGGAGTGATCTCCGTGATACAAAAAGCCTTCGAACGTTTCAGATGCTCTCCTTGCGGGAGTGATCTCCGTGATACAAAAAGCCTTCGGGCGTTTCAGATGCTCTCCTTACGGGAGTGATCTCCGTGATACAAAAAGCCTTCCGGTGTTTCAGATGCTCTCCTTGCGGGAGTGATCTCCGTGATACAAAAAGCCTGCGGGCAGTTCAGGTGCTTCCCTAGCGGAAGTGATCTCTGTACTTCTTGTCCTGAGTTTCTGGGTTTGGGGTAGGGTTGAGCGTGCGCACGGGGAGAGGGTCTGATCCCCCTCAACCCGTAAGGCGTGAACCCTTCGTGTCTCACGTGTCGTGTCCTGTCCGTCTCATCGTGTCTAGTTCCGTCTTGTCCTGACACCCTTAGGATAGTCCCGTAGTCGGTAGCACACGCTACGACTACTGCTTGCTACGCTTTTACTTTCGTGCCACGTTACTTCTTTTGCTACTCTGTTGTAACCTCAGCATGCTAATCAACCAGTAAACCGTCTGTTATAACCCCAGCATGCTAATCAACTAGTAAACCATTGTTTAATAGTTGGTGCACTTGCAGTAGAGTCTAACCCTTCTTGTAGACTTTACCTGATGTACAGTTCCTTTTCTCTTGGGTGCTGTTCGTCAGGTGTTCAGCCAGAGTTCGTGGACGAGGCAGATTCACTGGAGTACAAGGAGCCGAGGACGTCGACCCAGAGTACGTGCCTGACGAGGACCAGACCTTGAGGTCTTTTTAGTCGTCACTTTCAGAGGTTACTGTTTTTAGTTTGCTTTTAGATAGTTTGTTGCCATGCTTAGGCTTCCTCTCTTTAGACTCTTGTACTCACTGGACGTTAAATTATATTAATGAATGCAACCTTCCTTCTGTACTTTCTGTTGTTTCGAACTTTATAAATGCAAGAACCTGGAAGGTTTTTTAAATGGTACCCATACAGACACTTATTGGGTCCGAGCTTCACAGCTCTGGCCTAAGCGGGCCTTGTCACGTTTCGCTTCCGTCGTTTTGGGAAGCGGGGCGTGACAATGTCTTGATTGGTATAGATCTGATTTCTTTCAAAAGATCTGCATGCTAAATCAACCATTTAATTTAAAATCATCGTTTTATTGCTAAAAATCAACTTTTTACGATAAAAACGCCGTTTTGAAGATTAAAAATAGATTTTTTCCTATAAAAATCAGATTTTTATCATCTTCTTCCCCAAAAATCTCAAAACCCTAGGGGGAATTCTTCATCGCCACGTGGCCAAAAGCCGTGCACGCGATCCCCCCCGACCTCACGCCGTTGCCACCGCTGCTCGCAGCGACGTGCAACAACCGCCGCCGCCTGCAGCGACGACCACCGCCACCGCCTGCAGCGGCAATGGGAGGACCCGCCGCATGCAGAGCGGAGGGCACAACCCGCCGCCTGTAGCGGCAGGCGGACCCGCCGCCTGCAGAGCGACAGGCATAACCTGCCGTCGCCTGTAGCGGAGGGTAGAACCCGTCGCCTGTAGCGGCGGCTCTCTCCGCCGCCTGCAGCGGTGGGCGGCCCCGCCGTCGCCTGCAGACGGTGGGCAGAACCCATCCACCTGCAGCGGTGGCTCCACCGCCGCTGCAGCGACAGGCACTCCGATCGCCGCTGCAGCGACGGACGGGCCCTGCCGCCTATAGCGGCGCCTACCCTTCGTGCACGCGCGTGTCCAAAAACCCTAGCCGCCAGAAGCGACAATTCACGCGACGAAAAACCCTAACTAGGGTTTGCCCACAAAAAAATTTCCCTTTTCCGAATTATTTTTCAGATTTAATTACTTTTTTTGTTAAAATCTGGATAAATTACACGTTTTTAATTCATCTCATTTTGGTTGGATTATCTGATTATCATACGTTTAATAATTAGGAAGATCCTGCGACCGCTCTGCCGTTAGTCAACTAACCTAACGGTGTATGACATTGCCTAGTGGTCCAATAATTATTAAACGAAAATATTTTCATTTCCACTATAAAATGCTTGTGATGATTAATTGTCTGTAATGACTAAACTTCCTGTGATGATTAATTGTCTGCAATGTAATAAAATGCCTGCTGCATTTTCCTGCCTGCGACGTATGTGTATATTTGCTGTGGTTTTGGATCGGCTAGCTATTACCATTATTTCCCTCGCATTCTTTTCCTTTTTTTGAGAGAAAAATGTAGTGAGGATATTATTGTAAAAATTACAAGACTGACGGACATCTCACAAAGATGAAGATCCATTCCAGAAGAATAGGGGCCACATGTGGGTTTCCGAGTTGTATTTTCATCTTTATGGGAATGTATGGACTTCATTTAAAATGGTTATTAGCCGATCCACGTAGTAAATATCTGTGTCTGAAATGCTTAATTATTTATTTTTCTTTAAAAATATCTAATTATTGCTTATTTTTAAACATGCTAGAAAGATAATGGCTAAAATTGCGAGCGTCGACTTTGACGTATTGGATGCTACATGCAAAAATTATCTGAGCTGGCAGTTGGATATAAAATTCCATCTGCACGCACAGGGACTGAGCCATGCCATCGCTGTAGGCGATAAGGTTTCTGATATAGATAAAGCAAAAGCAATTATCTATATCAGACGCCATATCGATCGGACCCTGAAGGCCGAGTACCTCACAGTGGAAGACTCTTATGAGTTATGGACCGCCCTCTAGGATAGGTATAAACATCAAAGAGATGTTATACTTCCCCGAGCGCGATATGAATGGGAGAACCTCCCTCTCTAAGACTTTAAGTCTATCGCCGAGTACAACTCGGCACTTTTTAGTATCACCTCACGCCTGAAGTTGTTTGGTGAGAAAGTGACGAAGGAGCGCATGTTAGAGAAGACGTATACATCCTTCCATGAGAAGGATGTTATACTAATGCAGCAGTATCATGAGCGAAAGTTCACAAATACTCAGAGCTTCTCTCATGCCTTCTGATGGCATATCAGAATAATGACCTACTTCTGGCCACCCATAACTCACGCCCTACCAGCACTGCTCCTGCGCCTGAAGCGCATCACAGCTCCTCCCAGAAGAAGAGGAGTAACTTCAAAGGCAACCCTCAGAAGGGTAAGGCAATGAAGAAGCAGGCTAGAGGACCCCCTCCAAGAACCAACAATGAGGGAAAGAAGAAAAATGTGTGGAAGAGAAAAGACGATGACCAGACATCTGCCCCCAGAAACGACTGGGAAGATAAGTGCCACATGTGTGGCATGACTGGACACTGGTCCAGGAATTGTAGGACTCCACGCCACCTATATGACATGTACAAAGCTAGCCAGAAGCAAGCTGAGACAAACCTAGTGGACCATAAAGACCTGGCATTAATCAGGTTCATCGCTGAGGACTTCTCAAACGATGACCTGCTCGACTGACGCATTATCTACTTTTTATGCATTGTAATTTGAAAAACAATTTACTATCTGGTTGTTTGATTTCTAGCATGTTGGATGAATTTTCAGACATTGAATAATTATTAGTAGTAAATCTTTTATTGTGCCTTATACTGCTATGTTTTTCTCTTAAAATTAGATGGATAATAAATGCCTAGTGGATAGTGCCTCTACGCACACGATCCTCCAAGACATTTGCTTTGTCCAAAGCATAGATAAATACGATGGAATCGTGAATACAATCTCCGGTCCATCAAGAATTATTGAAGGATCAGGGAAAGCACATTTTATGCTCCCTAACAAAACACAACTACTAATAAAAGATGCGCTTTTCTCCTCTAGCTCTCATAGAAATCCGTTAAGTTTTAAAGATATCCGTTTAAACGGATACCACCTAGAAACGGTGAACAAACAAAACAGGGAATTCTTGTATGTAACGACTCATAAAAATGGTACTAAAACCACCGTCGAGCGTTTTGAGGGACTCCCGTCGGGTCTCTACCATACAAGGATAAGAGCAATGGAAGCAAACACACTTGAGCACCAGAAGTGCGACAATCAACCAGAATTCCAACTCTGGCACAATAGACTAGGACACCCTGGAAGGAATACGATGCGTCGCATCATATCCCAATCCCGTGAAATTAACTCAAAAAGCCTGAAGCTACTTCCAAAGGGTGCATCTCCGTGTACCCCTTGTCACAAAGGGAAATTGATTACGAGACCATCCGCCCTAAAGGTGGACTCAGAGTCTCCGATCTTCCTAGAGAGAATACATGGAGACATTTACGGGCCTATTCACCCTGCAAGTGGACCATTTCGATACTACATGGTACTGATTGACGCATCTTCCAGATGGTCGTATGTGTGCCTCATGTCCACCCGTAACGTAGCCTTTGCAAAGCTACTGGCACAAATCATAAAGTTGCGGACACATTTTCCAGATAACCAGATCAAGAAATTGCGTCTAGACAACGCTGGGGAATTCACATCACAAGTCTTCCTAGACTACTGCCAAGCAACCGGCATAAAAGTTGAACATCTTGTAGCTTATGTTCACACCGAGAACGGGTTAGCCGAATATCTTATAAAGAGACTACAATGGATTGCTCATCCATTGTTGATACAATGCCAGTTGTCGGTAAATGCATGGGGACATGCCATCTTGCACGCTGCATCGCTAATAAGATTACGACCGTCAGGCAGTCAATCTTATTCTCCGATGCAACTTGCATATGGGAACCCACCGGATGTCTCTCACCTGAGGATATTCGGATGCGCTGACTATGTCCCCATAGCACCACCGCAGAGGACCAAGATGGGTCATCAACGTCGACTGGGTATCTACATAGGATTCGATTCACCATCGATCATTAGATACCTAGAACCCCTAACGGAGGACGCCTTTAAGGCACGTCTAGCAGATTGTGAGTTAGACGAAAACACTTTTTCCAAACTAGGTATTAACACAGAGAAGCCAGAAGCTTCAAAGACCATTTCATGGGATACCAAAACTTTACCCCGTTTTGATCCGCGTACAAACCAATGTGAAGACGAGATCCTAAAGATCCTTCAAATTCAAAATACAGTTCACATTTTACCGGAGAAATTCACTGACAACCAGAAGATTGTCAGATCACATGTCCCTGCTACAAATACGCCAGCTAGGATTGACATACCCAAAGATGGATGCAATCCACCTGCAGCAGAAGCGGTCGTACCTCAACAAAAAAGAGGACGACCCCCAAGCTCCAAAGATAAAACCCCTCGAAAGAGGAAAAATGCTGAAGCAATGATAACGATACCACCACAGGATGCTGAGCTCAGCCCAGATACCTCTCCCCTCCTAAAAACCCCTGAAGAGGAAAATGTAGGAGAAATATCATTAAACTATGTACGTATTGGGGAGGTACTGACAGAAAAAGCACAATCATTGATGATAACTTCACGCTCATTATTGCCACTCACGTCACTGAATATGACGATGAGACCGATCCACGCTCTCTAGCAGAATGAAAATGCAGAGAGGATTGGCCAATGTGAAACGAGGCAATATGAGTAGAGCTGGACTCACTCTCGAAGAGCAATGTTTTTGGACCTGTAGTCCTAACACTAAAGAGTATTAAACCTGTGGGATATAAATGGGTATTCGTGAGAAAAAGAAACGAAAATAATGAGATCGTGCGCTACAAAGCGCGCCTTGTTGCACAAGCTTTTTCCCAACGATCAGGAATAGACAATGATGATACATATTCCCCGATCATGGATGCGATCACATTCCGTTTCATTATTGGCATATCTACTAAGGAAGGCCTGGATATGCAGCTCATGGACGTTGTGACTGCTGATAAGGAAATATATATGAGAATCCCAGACTGATATAAACTACCGACAAAATGACAGAATGACCTCGAGACGTCTATTCTGCCAAACTCCAAAGATCACTGTATGGTCTAAAACAGTCGGGGAGAATGTGGTATAACAGACTCAGTGAATTCCTAGTACAACAAGGATTCACAACAAATGAAGTCTACCCTCGTATCTTCATAAGAGCAAAGGGAACATGATTCGTAATCATTGTCGTCTACGTAGACGACCTAAACATCATCGGATCTCATGCAGAGATAGGTGAGATATCCAAGAGTCTCACAGAGACTTTTGAGATGAAAGACCTTGGCAAAAAGAAGTTCTGCCTAGGCTTACAAATTGAACACTTAAGCGGAGGAATCCGGTTACACCAATCGACATACACAAAGAAGTTGCTGAAAAACTTCCTTATGGACAAATGTCATCCGCTTAGTACACCAATGGTCGTCAGATCATTGGATGTTGATACAGACCCCTTCCGACCGCTGGAAGAGGGGGATGAAGCACTGGGTCCTGAAGTACCCTACCTGAGTGCAATTGGAGCACTCCTATACCTGGCAAACTGCACGTGTTCCAATATAGCGTTTGCAGTGAACTTACTAGCCAGATACAGTTCAGCGCCCTCAATGCACCACTGGAATGGAGTGAAGTACCTTCTGCGCTACCTCCAAGGGTCTGTGGACATGGGACTATACTTCAAGAAAGGCGTATCCTCTGACTTAGTCGGTTATGCAGATGCAGGATACAAGTCTGACCCACACACCGTAAAGTCTCAGACCGGTTTCGTATTTACATACAGTAGGACAGCCATCTCATGGAGATCTGTGAAGCAGACTTCAACAGCGACCTCATCCAACCACTTCGAGCTCATCACGATCCACGAAGCTAGCAGAGAATGCTTTTAGCTTCGATCAGTCATCCACCACATCCTCGTGACTACCGGCCTGAAGACTGGAGATCTTGAACCAACCACCATGTACGAAGACAATGCTACTTGCATCGCTCAACTACGAGGTGGCTCCATCAAAGGTGACAAGACGAAGCACATTTCCCCCAAGCTCTTCTGGACGCATGAACAGGTAGACAACCAGATCGACATCCAGCAGATCTAGTCTTGCAATAACCTGGCAGATCTATTTACTAAAGCTTTACCTTGCAGCACCTTTAGAAAACTTGTACTAGGAATTGGGTGAGACAATTGAGAGATCTACAAGCCTGAAGCTTGTACACTTCAGGGGGAGTTAATGTTGGGTTGTACTCTTTTTCCCTTGACTATTTGTTTTTTCCACTGTGTTTTCCATAGCCAAAGGTTTTAACGAGGCAACCCCATCAACTCAGGATCCAGAAGTATCTACCTCTGATGATATCCATCGATCAGGGGAAGTTATAGAGACTTGTACTCTTTTCCCTTAACCATTGGTTTTTCCCACTGGGTTCCATGGCAAAGGTTTTAACGAGGTAAGAATTATTAACTTGGGATCCAGAAGTATCCATAGACCCATGGTCAGATAAGCTCTACGAACCCTGAAGTGTTCATTAGGGCTTACAACAATGGATGGCTAAGGGAAAGTGTTATAAACATGCTTTTGGAGGCCCAACTAGCTATTGGGTATCCACCCATTATGTAAACTTATTACTATAAATACAGGGCTACGGGTTCCGTAGCCAACAAGTTTACAACAAATAGTTGATTTTCATGCATTGGCACTAATTAACAAGAGTGTTGATAGTTGCACCGCGTAACTTTATGATTTCACCACTGCTCTAAATTAACCGCGTCTAATTTTTTGCATTTATTAATTCACCGCTATTTGTTTCATTTTTACCCTTTCTAAACATTATACCACACCTCTCTTTCTACTTCATTTTCTGTTAATTTCACCGCAAAACACCCTCTCCTCCATCCTCCTCAAAATAATTTCTGTCGCTCTCAGCTCGAAATCACTTCTGAAACTCGAAACAACAACACACCCACCACTATTTTCTGACTCATAAGCGCTAGCTATCATCTCTCAACAAACCTGACCTGATTGTCACCCCCGTCTCTCATGGGCTCCTGTCTCTCGTCCCAGTCACAGATGTCGGCAGCCGCCGCTGCATCGGTTCAGCTCCTCGACAATAACATTATATAATAATAATATGGCAGCCAACCTTGATGGCGCTGTATAAACGAAACTAGATTTAGTAGTAACTATACAAGCTTCAAGTCCATTCAACAACCGTTTAATTTCTTGGCAATTAAATCAGCACAAAGATTAATGAGTTAGAAATCAATACAAAGATATATATTAGACGTTGGCCCCTTTGAGGATGGATGGAGGTCGTCACCATATCATTAGCTTGTGCGATGAGTAAAGATATGTTCAATGATGAAGCCTAATTTTAATAACTTTGATTTGGCAGTTGATTTTCTTAATACTATGGTCGTCGCGGCTGCAGCAAGGTTGCCTGCCTCCTCTGATAACTGCATACCATTGTATATTGTATTTTGATGACTCTTGTTTTTCTTTGAATGGGCAAAAATTGGATGTCTGAATCCTTTGCACTGTGCCCGTTAAACGAATTTCTTTTTTGTTTACTGAATAGATGAACCGTATTTGTTATTATTTTCAAATGACCGGATAATCTCTCATTTGATGTAGAGATTGATCAGATTATTCTTGTGGGAATTAATTCTTGAATGCTTTCATTGCGGGAGATGATCTTTTGTGACAAGCTTGTTGTTACATAGGAGAGGAAAGAAATAGAGAGAGAAGCAAATTTTGCGGTGAAATCAGAAGATTAAATGGCAAAGTTTGTAATTAATTAACAAATTAGAGAGTAATAATTAAAATCTAATTAAGGCTAAACCTGTAATTTCGAAAAAAATTAACAATTGCGGTGAAATCATAAGAATACGCGGTGCATTCCTTCTTTGCATTCAATAAATATTCTTAGTGTTGTGAAGGGAATTTAGGGAGAAACAGGTGTAAGGGGTTAAGAGCCCCCTACCCATGTATTTATATCTTTCAATAGTGGGTTGGATACCCAATTGGCCCAATGGGCCTATTCATAACACTTCCCCTTATCCAATCAACATTGAAATAAGAGGTGGATTCTTCAGGATCCGAGTTAGGGTAACTGTCTTGTTAAAGAAAGAACAGTTAACCCATAACTTCCCCTGTTTTGGGGATGTGTCAAGGGGTGGATACTTCAGGATCCAGAGTCAACGAGGTTGCCTCGTCAAAACCTTGACTACGGAAAACCCAGTGGGAAAAAACCTGTAGCCAAGGGAAAAGAGTACAACTCTGCAGTTGACTCCCCCTTATCTGACCAAGCTTCAGGCTTGCAGATTTCCTATGAATCTATACATCAGTCTCCTATGTATCTATGAGTTCATAGTTCTCTCATCATGACCCAGTTTACATTTACTCACTCTCCTCATCCCAATCCCATATACAAGTTTCTCAAAGATACTAGTAGGCAGGGATTTGGTAAGCAAATCCGCCAAGTTATTACATGATTGGATCTTCTGTACCTCAATCTGTTTTTGCTTCTGAAGGTCGTGCGTCCAGAAGAACTTGGGGGATATATGCTTCGTCTTGTCACCTTTGATGTAGCCGTCCTGTAGCTGGGCTATACATACTGCATTGTCTTCATGTAGTGGAGTGGGTGCAAGTACGCCGGTCGTAAGGCCGGTGGAGGTGAGTATGTGCTGGATCACTGAGCGTAGCCAGAAGCATTCCTTGCTTGCTTCGAAGATCGCGAGTAGCTCTGAGTGGGTGGATGAGACGGTCGTCATGGTCTGCTTCACAGATCTCCAGGATATGGCAGTACCGCCATATGTGAACATGTATCCGGTCTGAGACTTCTCTGTATGAGGATCGGACCTGTAACCTGCGTCAGCATAACCAACTAAACCAGTTGATGCCCCTTTCCTGTAGAATAGACCTAAGTCTATGGACCCTTGGAGGTAGCGCAGAAGATGCTTAACTCCGGCCCAGTGCCGCTGTGTAGGTGCAGCACTATATCTGGCTAGTAAGTTTACTGCAAATGCTATGTCAGGGCGAGTGCAGTTAGCCAGGTAAAGGAGTGCACCGATAGCACTTAAATAAGGCACTTCGGGGCCTAGTACTTCCTCCCCCTCTTCCAGCGGCCGGAAGGGGTCTTTGTGAACATCCAATGATCTGACGACCATCGGAGTGCTGAGGGGGTGGCACTTATCCATCTGAAACTTTTTCAGTAAGTTCGATGTGTAAGTTGACTGGTGTAACAGGATCCCATCTTTAAGATGCTCTATCTGAAGGCCTAAACAGAATTTTGATTTTCCGAGGTCTTTCATCTCGAAAGTTTCTGTCAGGCTTCTAGAAATCTTTGCGATCTCTTCAGGAGATCCGATGAGGTTTAAGTCGTCTACATAGACGGCTATTATTACAAATCCTGTTGCCTTTGCTCTTATAAAGATGCAAGGACAGACTGGGTCGTTTTTAAATCCTTGCTGTGCAAGGAAATCGCTCAGTCTGTTATACCACATCCTTCCAGATTGTTTTAGACCATATAATGATCTTTGCAGTTTCACTGAGTAGATGTCACGGTCTCTCTCTTTTAGTGCTGCAGGCAAAGAATAACCGTCAGGCAATCTCATATAGATGTCTCGGTATAGGTTGCCATATAGGTATACAGTAACCACGTCCATGAGTTGCATATCTAAACCCTCTTGTGCTGTTATGCCAATGAGGAATCGGAAGGTGATCGCGTCCATGACTGGGGAGTATGTGGCTTCAAAATCCACCCCAGGACGTTGGGTAAAACCCTGCGCTACAAGCCTTGCTTTGTAGCGTACGATCTCATTTTGTTCATTTCTTTTTCTAACAAATACCCATTTATAACCCACAGGTTTTACACCTTTTGGTGTCTGGACTATTGGTCCGAAGACCTTGCGTTTGGTGAGTGAATCCAACTCCACTCCTATTGCCGCTTTCCACTTTGGCCAATCATCTCTGCTTTGACATTCTGTCAGAGAGCGTGGTTCAATATCATCGTCGCAGTACGCGACGTTGATGGCAATATTACACGCAAATGTGTCATCTATTGTTGTGCTTTTTCTGTCCCAATACTCCCCAGTTCGTACATAGTGTATCGATACTTCATTTTCTCCCGGTTTTTCCTCTTCATGAGAGTTTGGGAGAGATGGGGTAGCAGGGCTTAAATTAGCATCCTGTGGTGGTATTTGTTTACCATTGCCAAGGGTCCTGCTCTTACGAGGGACTTGGTCCTTGGATCCCGGTGGTCGTCCTCTCTTTTTGAGAGGTCCAACCATTTCTGCTGCAGGCGGATTGCATCCATTTTGCGGTATGTCAATCCTAGCTGGAGTGTTAGCAGCAGGGACGTGTGATTTGATAATCTTCTGGTTGTCAGTAAATTTGTCCGGCAAGAGATGGACAGTGTTTTGGATGTGGAGAATCTTCAGGACCTCCTCCTCACACTGGCTTGTTGGCGGATCAAAGTGACATAAAGTTTTTGTATCCCAAGTGATACTTTCTGAAGCTTCGGGCTTCTTTGTCTGTGAGCCTAGTCTTGGGAACGATGTTTCATCGAATTCACAGTCTTCTAGACGTGCCTTAAAGACGTCCCCCGTTAGGGGTTCTAGGAATCTAATTATGGAGGGGGTGTCAAACCCAACATAAATGCCTAGGCGACGTTGTGGACCCATCTTTGTCCTTTGTGGTGGTGCTATGGGGACGTATACTGCACAACCAAATATTCTCAAATGTGAGACAATTGGTGGGGCTCCAAGTGCTAGTTGCATTGGAGAAGATGACTGACCTCCAGAGGGTCTTAATTTTATTAAAGATGCAGCGTGCAAAATTGCATGACCCCACGCATTCACTGGCATCTGGGATTGAAGTAATAATGGACGAGCGATCCATTGCAGTCTCTTAATTAGAGATTCTGCTAACCCATTTTAGGTGTGAACATGCGCTACAGGATGTTCGACTTCAATTCCCTGAGCTTGGCAATAGTCTAGAAAGACTTGTGACGTAAACTCCCCCGCATTGTCCAGACGAAGTTTCTTTATCTGGTGGTCGGGGAAGTGGGCCCGTAACTTTATTATCTGAGCTAAAAGCTTAGATAGTGCTAGGTTACGGGTGGACAGTAGGCACACATGTGACCACTTAGTTGATGCGTCTATCAGGACCATAAAGTACCTGAACGGACCACTTGATGGGTGAATCGGCCCACAAATGTCTCCGTGGATTCTTTCCAGAAAACTGGGAGACTCCACATCCACTTTCAGTGGAGAGGGTCTCGTGATCAGTTTACCCTTGTAACAGGGTGGACATGGGAATTTGCCTTTTTGAAGAATCTTCAGGTTCTTCAGGTCAATGCCCCTGGAGTTCTTTATGATGCGGTACATCATAACCGAACCAGGGTGTCCCAGTCGACTGTGCCAGAGTTGGAATTCTGGTGTTTGGGGGCACTGCAGGTGCTCCACCATGGATGTTTCTGGAGTTTGTATACTTGTTTGGTAGAGTCCCGAGGGGAGTCCCTTGAAACGTTCCACAATGGTTTTTGAACCATTTGTAAGAGCCGTTACAAGCAAGTATTCCCTTTTATCCTCCTCGACCGTCTCTAAGTGATATCCGTTTAAACGGATGTCTTTAAAACTTAGGAGGTTTCGGATGGATTTTGGGGAGTATAACGCATTTTTAAGTGTTATTTGTGTGTTGCCGGGGAGCAATATAATTGCTTCCCCTGATCCTTCGATTATTTTTGCTGGCCCTGAGATTGTTCTCAGTGGGCCAGAATAACTACTTACGCTCGTGAAATAGTCTATGTTTTGAAGGATCGAGTGCGTTGATGCACTGTCCACTAGGCAGATAAGTTCCATATCTAAAAAATTGGGGAAAGACATTCAAGCAATAAATATAGATAAAAGATTCACTTTCATAAATAAATGCTAAAAAGATATTGTTTGACATGGAAAAAAGAACTAGATACGATGCATAAAAATTTAAGATACATTGCTAATTGCATAAAAGTGGTCCAGATCTAGAGAGTATCATCTCCCATGAAATCTTCGGGAGTCCATGAGGTCTCTGCCAACGCTGCGCTCTCCATCAGGTTTGTCTCAGCTCGAGGCTTGAGGCTTGCCTGGTAGAGGTCCTGGAGGTGTTTTGCTGTGCGGCAGATTCTGGACCAGTGGCCCGTCATCCCACATTTTGAGCATTTGTCCTCCCAGTCTTTCTTGGGAGTGCCTCCTTTGTTGGGAATCCTCTTCTGCTTCTTGTCCACGAACTTCTGGTTCTGGGGAGGAGCTGGGTGGGTGGCCTTCTTCCGCTGCTTCTGTTCTTTCCATTTCTGGAATTTTGCCTTTTTGTCCGTCTTCTTCTTCTGGGAAGACTGGAAGTGGGCCTCTGCAGGAGGTGGCAATGGAGCGGAGCCAGGAGGGCGCAGGTTGTGGGTGGCAACCAACAGGTCTCTGTTCTGTTCAGCCATAAGTAGGCATGAAAGAAGGTCAGAGTACTTTGTGAACTTCCTCTCTCGATATTGTTACATAAGGATCATGTCCTTTTCATGGAAAGACGTAAACGTCTTTTCCAGCAACATTTTCTCCGTCACTGGTTCACCACACAACTTCAGGCGTGAGGTGATGCGGAAGAGAGCTGAGTTGTACTCTGCTACGGATTTGAAATCCTGTATGCGGAGGTGAGTCCACTCGTACTGTGCACGGGGGAGTATGACATCCCTCTGATGTCGGTACCTCTCCTCGAGTGCATCCCACAGCTCGTAAGGGTCCTCTACAGTGAGGTACTCGTCCTTTAAGGTCGAGTCTAAGTGTTTCCTGATATATATAATGGCTTTCGCCTTTAATATATCGGAAACTTCCTCTGTATGAGGTGCTTCCACTGAAGCCTCCTTGTTAGCTGGGGCAGTACTAGTTATTGCCTTTTCAGTCTGTGTGAGACTGAAACCATGAGAGAGCAGATGGAACTTCAGGTCCAACTGCCAACTCAGGTAGTTTGACCCATCAGCCTTCAGGACTGAGAAGTCTACATTTGCGAGTCTGGCCATTTTATGATCTAGCATGTACAGAAACAAAATAGCATGTATCATTAAGACTGAAAATAAGACAGACATCCACGCATGTAATGTAGTCATTTTCATGAATTTAAATTACTGTGGTTTTAACATACATGCTTTTTCAGGTAATGTGAATAATTAATTACTAAAAATTAACAATCACGCATGCTGTTTGATGGTTTTCATTGCGACATTAAAACATGGTATTAAAGCTAATTAATCAACCACGCAGTTTAATGCAAAAACAATGAAAAACAGAAATAATGACCTTAGGCTATGGGGATCAGCCAGCCGACACCGAAAAATAAATAAAAAGTCCAGTCCGAGGTTACATCAAAATAAAAGGCATGAAAATAAATTACAACTCGGGAACTTCAGAGAGAAGCCCCTATCTTCATTGAGCGAAACGCCTTCAGCTTCTTTTTGGTGTCCTTCGGTCTTCTTTTTACATTTTCATCCTCACATACAAAGTTTCTCTCAAAAGAAAAGAAAAATTGCGGGAATTTAAAACGGTGTCGGAAACCTGGCTGATCCCTAAAAACATAGCCTAATATTTGCACATCCACGCAGATAATATTTTTGCAACATACAACCACGCAGATAATCGAAACACAAGCATTTAAAATAATTTTAAAATTGTGTGCGACGTGCAAGAAAATTATTTTTTTTTTGAAAACTTTTGCCTTTTTGATCCATATTTTATTGTTTTATTTTACCGCTTTAAACCCTTTCAAATTTTCTTTTACATATTTTGGGCTTTTTAGGGCCAAAAAATAAATAAAATAATTTGTGTGAATGGGCTAATTTTCTGGCCTTTTTGGGCCATGAAAACAACCCATTAGGGTTAATATTGGGCCTCCCCCGAAAAATAACCCGTTAGGGTTAGGGTTTCAGGAAACCCTAGGGGGGCCCGCGGCGTGTCGCCGCGACGGCTGGCCGCGTAGGGGCGGCCGCCGCCGCGGCGGCGGGCCGCGGCCGCCGCGGCGGTGGGCCGCGGCTTCGGGCCGCGGCAGTTGGCCGCGGCCGCCGCGGCCGGCAGGCCGCGGCCTCAGGCCGCGGCACAGGGCCGCGGCTTCAGGCCGCGACTTCAGGCCGCGGCAGTTGGCCGCGGCCTGCAGGCCGCGGCGCAGCGCCGCGGCTTCAGGCCGCGGCTGCCGCGGCCTGGGGCCGCGGCTTCAGTCCGCGGCCTGAGGCCGCGGCTGCTGGCCGCGGCTTCAGGCCGCGGCCGCCGCGGCCTCAGGCCGCGGCGATTGATTCCGCCGGCGGCGCGTAGGGCGCGCCGCCGTTTCGCCCTATGGGCGTACGGAAATTTGGATCAAAGGCGGGGAGGTAAAAATCGGGTTTTTCAACAATTTTGATCGCTAAAAAACAAGTTTTTATTGTTTTAAACATGCAGATCTTATTAAAAATGTTGAATTTTACCGAGTTAATCAACTTTTTGATCCTAAAACATGCAGATCTAATGAGAAAAGCAGGTTTAGATCTAAAAGTTTGGATTTTTACCTTCTAGATTCGACGAGGAATCTAGGCGACGGTTGGTGAAGGATGCCCTTTTCGCTCCCCGTTGAGAAGATTACGATCTTCTTTTTCTGAGCGATTTGTGGATCTCCTTTCCCGCGAGCCGCCGTCTCCTCCAACGAGCGTGATCGTGCTGATAACGTGTTGTGAAAGGAATTTAGGGAGAAATAGGTGTAAGGGGTTAAGAGCCCCCTACCCATGTATTTATATCTTTCAATAGTGGGTTGGATACCCAATTGGCCCAATGGGCCTATTCATAACACTTAGAATTTTATTATGGTAGTTAATTGGTTGTACATGTTTCAACATTCATAATAGCATTACTTGCGATGATTGCTTTTTGTTAGATAATTACTACATACACCGAATCATGCGGTGCCTCCAATCATTTTCTTCTCAAAAACGGAAAGAATTGTCAAATAAAAAATTCTGCCCAGCACATGACAACACTCACCTTTTTAGGAAAAAAATCAAGTATGCACCGCATTTATGCGGTGCATATAGTCTTATCCCTTTTGTCATGGCGAGTCATGGCGAGATAATTAGTTGGGAGGGGTCTGGCGTGTTATTATCTTTTCCATTTTTCCAATGTGTTTTTACAACCAAATCGGCAAAATGGCAGAAAGATTGGATCAGGAGGGAGTCAGCCTTTATTACATTTCCCGTTTTGGTATGTCATTGGCATTTATGGCATGTCCTCCATTCGGCACTCATAAGTTGGTGCGTTCAGCATTTATCACCGTTGGTCTATCACTGACTAGAAAATAGTCGGTAAGGATTCTGTTTATAATAAGCTTTCCAACCTTAGTACTGGTGCGAATGTCATCACATTTCTGCATACGACACTCATAGGTTGTCAAAAAGTTAGCATTTGTCACCGTTCCCTATTTTCCCATAAGCTACATATGAATAATTGACACTTAATCAAAGAAAAGGCAACTTTGGAAATTAATACAGCCATCTTGGAACGGCCCAGCGAGCAGCTCAACCCCACATTGGAAGAGAGAGGCCCCCAAAAGGAGTTTGGGCCGACCGTCGAGGCCCTCACGAGTATCTGATATCGGGTCGGCCACGATCAGGACGTGTGCTCCGTCAGTCCACGCCAGTGGGAGTTAACCGCTTTCCAAAACACTCCCCCTTAATGACCATTAAGGGACCCCATTACCCCACCTTCATGGCGCATGAAGGTGCCTTAAAGGAGGCGGATCATGGGGGCGGAAAAGGGGGACGTGGAGGGGAAACGATCGTGGGAGAATCCCTATAAAGGAACTCGGGAGGCAACGAAGAAAAGGACCTAGCCCCGGATATCAGTAGACAGAGGTATTCTATACAAAGACCTTGTTTTCCACTTTACATTCCCTCCCTTAGCTCGGTCCGAGGACGCGCGTATCGGCCACCCTATGAGCCGTACTGGTCCACCCGTGCGTCATTCAGATAGGTTCTGACTTAGGCATCGGAGGGGACTTGTCCGGAACCAAGGTCTAGCCCCTTTGACGAGCTTCTTTGTCTATTCAGGCTAAGCATATTCCGCGGTGTCGAGGCTACTCCTCAGCGCCACACTGTCCGAGGCCGAGCGCATCCAGTAACGAGCCCGCTCGCCCCTGACAAGCTACTTCGTCAACCGAGGCTGAGCAGATCTCGCGGTACAGAGGCTACCCCTCAAAACGTCGTTGACCGAGGTCGAGTGCTCCCATCAATGAGCCCGCTCACCCCCGACATGCCGAGGCCACTCTTTGAAGAGCCAGCGTAAGGATCCAAGCTACCCCTGTCAGGCAATCACACACTTGACGGAACCAAGGGGTCTCATCCGACTCCTTGACCACGTTAACCTTCCATCCTACGGTCAACGATTCAGTGGTGAGAAAACACCCGTAAACATCTGGCGCCGTCTGTGGAAACGAACAAACACCCACGTCAAGCAACCACACCAGTGATGACGCGGCAACGTCCCCTCGATGCAGAAGAGCCACTGTGTCGACATCAGTACCGGGACCGCTCCGCGGTCGTCTGGGAAAGACCTTAACTACTCGACACACCCTCCAGGTCAGGGGGCGAGCGAGCCCTGGTCAGGTCCCCCAGGGACAGATAACAGGGACTCTGGAGGCTCTCCACCGCCCCTCTATTTCTACAGGGAGGACGCGGAGAAGGCAAAGCCGCCGCACGACGAATCACTAGTGGTCTCCGTCGCTATCGATACTGTCATTGTCGGACGGTTACTCGTCGATACCGGCAGCTCGTGCGACATCCTCTTCATGTCGACTCTTAAAAGGATGGGGCTGTGGGTTGAAGACATGGAGTCGTGTTCTGGTAGGATTCACGGGTAACTCCACGCCCATCGTAGGGGTGATCCGCCTCCCTGTTATGCTCAGGGAGCCGCCCAACTCGATTACTTTGACGATAGAGTTCATGGTGCTGAGGATTGGGTCAGCATACAATGGGATCATCGGTTGCCCACTCCTCAACACGACTGGAGCTGTGGCCTCGACCGTCCATCAGGCAGTCAGGTTCCAGACCCCAGGGGGGATCGGGCAAGACAGAGGCGATCCGGTGAAACCGAAGATCTGCTACCAGTTGGTCGACGCGGAGCACGCCGAGGAGCAAACCAATTCTGTAAAGATCGCCTTACCCTTGCAATACCAACAACAACACACTAGAGGTGGGTGAATAGTGTAATGATAATAAATTGTGCAATTAAAACTAAACTTGCAAATATGGAATAATAAATGCAAGAGGAATTAATCACCACAATAAAATCAAACGCAAACACGAGATTTTACCCTGGTTCCCCAAAACTTGGGTACGTCCAGCCACACCAATATTTACTATATTTCCCACAAAGAGAAGTGAATACAAATCCCACAAAGAGATAACTCACACAGAGGATTTTGTCCTACAAAAGAACCAAACTAACCCTACACAAGGGTCTAACTCCCACAAAGAGAATTACTAACTCCCACACAGAGAATTAGGGTTAGCCCTACACTAGGACACCAAATTCCCACATAGAGAGTAACTTCCACAAAGAGAGTATCTAACTCCCACACAGAGAATTAGGGTTAGCCCTACATTAGGACACCAAATTCCCACATAGAGAGTAACTTCCACAAAGAGAGTATCTAATTCCAACAAAGAGAATTCAGGTTTCAAAGAAACACAAAGTAAAACAAATACTCTTATCTATGCCTTGAGATGCTTACTCATAGATGCATGCAAGGCATGGAAGAGGATCTCCAAGTGATGAGATTTGCTAGAGTTGCACTTGGATGATTTTCCTTGAGCTTGACTTCAATGCATGAAGAGGAATACTAGCTCTAAGAGGGAAATGAGAGAGTTTGAGAGTGGCTTAATCAATCTCTAATGATTTGCAATAGATCCAAGAAGTTAAATGAACTCAGCCCTCTCATATATATAGGAACCATATATGAACTCTTAAATGCCAAGAAAACAGCCAAAAGCAAAAAAGCTGCAAAGGCTAGAATTTGGGCAGAAACGTCACTGCCAGTCGACTGATGAATAAATGACAGTCGACTGTCCAACGGCTAGAAAATATCCAACGTCTATAATCTGAGCCAAGACAGTCGACTGAAGAAGACAATACAGTCGACTGTAAATAGGACAAGCACCAGTTAAACCTTCAGCAGGCGACTACTGCACGGGATGGAATAAAACAGAGAGATGCACTCTTTCTCCAGTATGCATACATGTGACTGAAGAACAGATGACAATCAACTGTATAATAGACATGCGACTGTTTATCCTTCATCAGTCGACTACTGCAAGGGATGGAGAAAAACAGAGAGATGCAAATTTCGCACTTACACCTTTCAGCCGACTGTTGACCATTTCACAGGCGACTGTTGACGCACCTGAAACCTACACCTAGATTTCACCTGGTGGTGTCACAGTCGCCAGTCGTGGTATGGCTCCTAGGTGTCAATTCCGGGCTCTATCCGCAAGCGGACGGTGTTAAATTATAGTATAAAGAATGTCGGATCCCACAGGGATGGTGACAGTGTATTTGAATTCTCAGCTCACTTTTATATCTCGAAGTGAGATAGCTGTCGGGTTGAGAGAATTGGTTGTGGTATCATTGATTCAATAATAAAAGGGACTAGGGTATTAGGGATTACCACTAAGACCATTGGGGATCGTCGTTGGAATAAGATCCTTATGTTGCATTAGGGTTAGGGGATTAATCTCCCGATTCGTACCACTCTCGTGTGTTAGAATCGCGAGGTATTTCGGTGGCTCTCGTTGATGCAATACCGGTAACCATCAACGTAGCAATATAGTTCATTGGTGGATCTCCTGAAGGCACGAGCCGTGCATGGTCACGAGCCTTGAATGGATCCACCGATTTCCCTATTCGAATCCTAGGGATACCCCTTAAGCACATCAATTCCACAGATCGTGGGCATGATATCAGTACGGGTTATCCCAGGGATTCGGTAGGATTGACCGAAATACTCCTCTTTATTCCCAATTCAACCTAGGGATTCAGATCTACATCTCTCCCCTAGGGTTTTAGGGCTAACCCATCAACCTTAGAAGAGACTACTCACTCATGACGATATTGACGAATTAAAATACAATTTTTGAGAGAGAAAACATTATAGCAAATCGATAGAATGAAGATCGAGAAACTTACGTGCCAGAGATGAAGAAAAATAGCGAGCAATAGATCCAAAGAAAAACCAAGATTCCCAAACGCGAGAATAACAAATAAACTTCCAAAAAATTCAATCCAATAATCTTCCAAAAATTAATCTAGATCTAACAAGTTTTTCTCTCTAATCTCATATACAAAATTAATTCAAAAACTAAAAATGAATCGCCTCCTCGAAACGCTATCATAGATCCAATCTTCACTCACTCCAGTGCGCAACAGACGGCTCAAAAACTTTCCAAACTTGGCCTTCAGCATCGTCGACTGAGTCAGTGACTTGGTCGAGCAGTGGGTTGCTCAGTCGGCTGCTCGGTCCAAGCAGCTGTACTGCTCGACCAAGCATGACAGTAAATCACGCTCCTCCAAAAATCATCACTCTGTCTGCTCGGCCCGAGTCAGCTCTGCTCGGTCGAGCAGACAGCTGACATCGATCGCCAAAGGACCTGCTCGGGCCGTGTAGGAGGCTGCTTCAGGTTCGAAAGGTTGGCGCTACTCGACCGAGCATATAGGTGCTCGGTCCGAGCAATCTGCATATCAGCTTCTTCTTCTTCCGTTGCATCTACTCGACCGAGCAGCTGCTCTGCTCGGTCGAGTCAACTGGGAAAATTGTTCCTAAAGCTTCTGAAGCTTCTCCTCTCCTCTTGCTCTCTCCTCCACTCCTCCCATGGCTCCCAAAACTCGATGAACTACTGTAGAGCTTTGCCAACGAGCTCACAGGCGTGTCAGATGTGTCCATACCCAGATCGGGTCCCAAATCGCTCCAAAATCCCTGAAAATCCATAAAACACTACGAAACTCGAATATAACATTAGAAATGCGATATCGTAGGAAAATATAGGATTTGAAACGAAAATGGCATGGAATGCAATGTCATGATGCTATGAAAAAGGTGTAAAATATGGACACATCAAAATCCCCCAAGCTTACCTCTTACTAGTCCTCGAGGAAGACGAATACTAGGTACGCCGGGAGAAAAACAAAAAGAAATAGAAATAAGAGTAAAAGAGAATGGAAATGAATGGAGGTTGCTAAGGTTGTTCAATCTGATCTCAGGCCTAAGAAGTATATTACGATGCTCTAAATAGTAAAAATACATGCTAATGGTACTTTCAAGTTTTACAGATCATATGTCCAACGTGCAATATAGACAAAAGATAGGGATCTAATAAAATAATGCCATCAACTCATATCAATCTCATGCAGTCCATAGAGTCTAGTATAAAAGGAGTTGACAATGCACTTTTCAATCATAGATACACATGGAGCATGTAGAAATCACGCAGCATGCAGTAGAGAATGGAAAGAATCATGCTATTCAATTATTCATTTCGAGTCACGAAAAATCTCCAAAAACTAAAGTGTTTCGTAAAGTTTAAGTATTATCAAATCTCCCCGTTATGCACCGTCCTCACTCTAATGTCATACGTACTCATATGATCAGTTGGTTCACCCCCAAGCTTAGCTTGAGGCATCGCATCTAGGAATGGGATATGGAATTTTTTGTCTTTTTCCCAGTATATGTGATAGCTTCTAATGAAAGGATTTAAAAACGATTTTATTCCTTTATTTTATTTCTTTTTTTCTTTTCTTTTTGACATATAAATATGTATACACACTTTTTTTTCATTTAGAAGCTATACTTTTTTCTTTTGGGGGACTTTTGGGAAGTAAGATGCGGTAAGGGTAGTTATAGGGGTGGAACCAACTTATATGTAAACTATAAAGATATGTGGAGAAGGAAAATAATGAATCTCTCGGTTCACTCATAAGAGGTGCACAATGGTTTAATAAGATAATACTCTAACTAAACTCATAACTAGCATGGATATTTTCATTCATCTAGATGACATTTAAAAAACATGCAGTAATAGGCACAATGACATGAAGCATGCAAACAGAAGTGAATAAGATATAAAACAGATGCTCCAAGTGTTCTAGTGATGCGTGAACCTAGGGGCATTACCCAACATAGTGCACACTAGATACTAATTCATGCATTTGATTTTCAATTCATTTCAGGCTTTAAATTAGATAGATCAGCAAAAGAATATGCACGCATATAGAAAGTAAAACTGAAACTACCCTAATAGCATGTCATCAGATAGTAAGCATCATGAGTAACTACTAGTTCTACGAGAAGTATCATCATGCAGAACATCCTTAGCATAAAAAGAAAAAGGGTGGAGAAAATAGCAAAATGAAAAGAGGGATGCAAGCATGGCAAGGAGTAGAAAACATGATGCAGAATGAGAAAAAGGATAAAGAAGTGAAAAAGGGGTGGAAAATAAACTAAAAAGCTGAAAAAGGGAGGAAAATGTAAAAGAAAAATTAAAAAAAAGCAGTAGCGCTCATCCTCCAAGCTAAACCTAGCAGTGTCTTCACTGCTGAGAAAACGCTGCTAGGCGGAAGATGATGCTAAATAGGGTGGGTGGGTGGGGGAATATAAAATAAATACTGTGCAAAAAGAAGTAAAAACATGACATGATGCAATGATGAAGAAGAATGATGCATGTGTGGGTCCTCCCCCAAGATATCTAAGACCAGGGCCCCGAACAGACAGATTGGAACAATAAAATATAAGGGAGGCAAAGATGGTAGGGACAGCATCAAGCAGAGGCACCACCCTCTGGGGGTGGTGATGGATCCCTCTGCTGTGGACCAGGTAATGTGGGAGGATCTGGCTGGGGCTCAACTGGTGGGTCAGTGGGGAGATCAATGGTGGTGGTGTAAGGTGCGGCTGAAAATAGCACTATGGCAGAGGTGGGACTACTGTGACGACCAAATTAGATGTGGAAGAAGTAGGCTCTGCAGAAGCCTGTTAATGTGGAGCACTGAGTGGTACGGGGGTAGTCAAAGTGGCTGGCCGGGGAGGTGGGGTGTGTGCTAGGATCACAGGTGGTGGGCCACATGTCTAAAGTAGGTCAATAATAGAGGCCAGGTCTGCCCCAACTCTCTCGTGATGTGTCGTCGTCAAGCGTACGAAGACGTCGAAATCTCGTCGAAGGCGAGAAGTCGACTCCTCCAATGCTGTCAGACGACCGTCTATGGAACATGATCGAGTGGAGGGTGGGAAACGTGACCGTGAGACACCACTCTCGTAAAGCGGTCCCGTGTAGATAATACACGGTGCCTGGGCTGGAAAGTTGGAGAGGGATTACTCGACGGGATCTCAGCAGAGGACAGAGCAGTCGTTGACACAAAAGTGCGGACAGACGTCGAGACGCTCTCGGTAAGGACATCAGAAGCATGTGATGAGGGAACATGGGATCCTAAGGAAATGGGCAGTGAGGCTATAAGGTCCCAAAGAGGTGGAAGAGTAGGGGCTGTGTCGTGCTTAGGAAAGTCTAAATCTGTAAGATCGGGAGCAGACAGAATATCGATGCCCTCCAAGACGGGTATGGAAGAAATAGAGGAAGGGGCAACGGGGCAGGAGGTGGTGACAGTCCCCGATGGCCCAACTAAGGTGGAGGTGGAAGAGGTAGATGTAGAAGAAGTAGTGCCTCCTGAGAGAGGTGGATATAAAGGCGGAGTAGGAAGGGCTGCAACAAGGGCTGCTATGTCGTGCTCCTCATACTCGGGGGAACGGGGCACCCGATCATCGGCATGTGCCTCGACGGGAGCTCCCGCTGGCTCGAGTATGTGTAGCAGAGGAAGAGGCTGTACCCTGTCAATCATCCAGCTCAGCTGGTATGGTGATATGTGGGTAAGGTGAGGGGCGGGAAGTGTTGGATATGGAAGACGTTTGTACACCCTTGTGGGGGATGTACGAGGGAATACGGACCTCGAACGTCGCGTGCACGAAGTCGTGTACGAAGGGAATCTGTTCCCTTACGGAGAGGATCTC
Source organism: Scilla litardierei (assembly GCA_030789695.1). Classification (NCBI taxonomy): domain Eukaryota; kingdom Viridiplantae; phylum Streptophyta; class Magnoliopsida; order Asparagales; family Asparagaceae; genus Scilla; species Scilla litardierei. The sequence continues at coordinate 76,126,963 of CM061132.1, read as the reverse complement.
TGGATGAGTATGAAAGTCGCATTATATATACATAAATGCATGCGACATATGGCTAATAAAGGGGAAATATCTTAAGCTTATGTTGTACCATGCATATGGTACAACTTAAGCTTATAATGTACCATGTATCATGGTACACCTTAATTAAATTGTTCCAAAGGAACAATTTACCCTAAAATAACTACCTTGGGGGCTATAAATAAGACCCAAGGGTAAGCCATTTCTTACACTTTTGCATGGCATTCATGCATGCATCTTCATCCTAGCGAAGCTCTGCCGAAATACTTCCTCTCCCTCTATCCAAGTTCTTAATCTAAAGTAGAGATTTAGATTGTGGATTTAGTAGCCTTACTCTGTTCGTGAGAAGACTCGATCCGTCGTGGCGAATCCGAAGGCAAAGTTCCGAGACTACCGTGCCGCATACGCAAGCGTAAGTCTCAACTTTAATTATCGATCCTAACTCTGTTTTGACAGGATCCTACATTGGTATCAGAGCCATATGGGTTCGCCCCAGTCAAACCGTCGTCCCGTCGAAACTATGAACGAGTCGTTGTCTTTTTCACGAATGGGTCTCCTACCAATACGGATATGGTAGGAACGCTTCGTGACGGAGAGAACGCATCGGTTGTTCTTTTCACGTTAGGGTCTCCTATCATTACGGATATGGTAGGAACTCTCCGTGACGGGAAGAACCGACCGTTCACGTAGTACGTATTCATTTTTGGCACACAGCCATTAGGAAATAACTAATTTCTCGACGAACGGGTGCTTCATCGACGAACGGGTGCTTCATCGAGGAAGATGATGGTAGTTATTTCCATCGGGTAAGATAAAATTTGGTGCATGTGCACCATGGCCAAATGGGCTATGAAGGCCATGCACCCCCCCTCCACTTGCCGAGGGGGTTGGCTACGGCCAATAACCACCGGCGACCACCCCATCAAGGGGGAGGAATGTGTGCGGCAACCCCATTCAAGGGGGTGGCCGGCCATGGCCAAAGGGGCCATGGCCGGCCAATGCCCAAAATGGCCTTGGCCATGACCGGCCATGGCCAGGCCGGCAGTGGCCGGCCAAGGCCAGGCCGGCAGTGGCCGGCCCTGGCAGTGGCCAGGGCCTGGCCGGCCGGCCCTGGCAGAGGCCAGGGCCGGTGCCCTGGCCTCGGCCAGGGCATGGCCGGCCCTGGCCTCGGCCAGGGCATGGCCGGCCCTTGCCGGCCTCGGCCAGGGCAGAGGCCCTGGCCGGCCCTTGGCCAAGCCCCGGCCAGCGCAGAGGCCCTGGCCGGGAAGAAATTGCAGACCAAAATTGGTCGACCAATTTGGTGTTTTTGGTCGACCAATCTGGCAGAAGGTCTGGGTCGACTGCAAACTTGCCAACTGACCCATACGGGGTGACAAAAGGCCTTGGCCAAACTCGAATGTGCCGATTAGCCCATACGGGGCTAACCACAGTGCCGACTAGTTCATACGGGACTAACGTTTTAAATGAAGTTTTTCATTGGGCTCTACTCTTTGAAGATTAGCCATAGTGCTCTACTTCATGCGAGATTAGCCATGTCATTGTGCTCTACTCTACGGAGATTAGCCAATGTACTTGTGACGTTGTGCTCTACTCTACGGAGATTAGCCAATGTACTTGTGACGTTGTGCTCTACTCTACGGAGAATAGCCAACGTGCTTTCAAATTTTTTTTTTCGAAAAAGATGTTTTTCAAATAGGTTATGTCACGTCCTTATCGGGATAGCGCAATTTAGAATTCCAAGTCCTACCACGATCCGGCCATGGTTATCTAACCCATGGGTGTGTAGAACAGGTCTCGTGGCTTGGCAATTGTTGCGCTAAAATTCTTTGCGCAAATTCTCACCTATTCCATTTTGAAAGATATGTTTTTCAAAGTATTTTTCCGCTGCTGATACCATACGGGTATTATTTCTGATTTCTTTTTACTTGAGATAAGTAAGAGGGATACTTTGAAAGTTACTTCTAGATGGTAGTTGGGAACGTAGTGAACTTCTCGATTCTAGAGTAACATTTCAACGCATCCAAGGAAATTATCAAGTGTTTAAAGAATCGAAACTTTATACATAGAATTTTGATCGTGTTTTTCATTCTCTTTGCAGTTTTTTGAATCGAATATGTCTACCGCTTCTAAGAACATTGTCGCAGAGCTTAACAAAGGTGAAAAGCGCAACGGCGACAATTATAAACTTTGGTCAATAAAAATCCAATATGTTTTGGAGGAGCAAGATGTGCTCGAAACACTCCAAAACATAATGGAAGAACCTGAGTTGGGCAATACGGCCCAACACAAGAGGGACCGGGAAGCTTATGATACTTGGACTCGAAAGAACAAAATAGCACGTATTACGTTACTGTCCGCCATGGACAATGACATAATGCGTCTATTTCGGGAATTCGACCTAGCCAAAGACATATGGTCTGAGCTAGAGATAAAGTTTGGTGGAACTTCGGTTACCAAACTCCGCTCCTTAAATATTCAATTTGATTCGTACAAGATGTGGCGAGATCATTCTATGAAAAAGCATCTCCGCCACATGGCGAATCTCATATCTGAATTAAAGGATGCGGGTGTTACGCTGTCTGACGAACAGCAGATCCAAGCAGTCATTCGTTCACTCCCAGATAGCTGGGATAACATGAAAATACACCTCACTCATAATGAGTGCATTAAAACTTTAAACGATGTTTCAAAACACCTCGAACTCAAGGAAGAGCGGATTCAAGCCGCAAAACCTAGTGCAGAAGTGCACGTGGCCGCTAGTTCCTCACATGGAGGAAATAAGCGGAAGAATAAACGCTTAAGGTTTGTGAACGAACGAAAGCAAGAACCGGAAACCTCAAAGAAGACTAAGAACAAAAAGTGGCAAAAGAATGTGCACTCAAAGAAGAAAAACTTGAAGAAGATCAAGTGCTTTAAGTGCAACAAGTACGGTCACTTCGCCCGTACGTGTACGGATGGAAGTGATAAGGGGCCACAGACCACGTAGCGAAGGACAGAAGGTTCTTCGTAGAGTATCGAAAGATAACTCAAGGAACAAAGTGGATATACGTCGGCAACAACACACGTGTTGAAGTCAAAGGCGTCGGAACATGCAAGCTAGTTCTCGACAACGGCCGGACTTTATTATTGCACGACGTCCTCTTTGCTCCAGATATTAGAAGAAATATCGTATCCGTGGTCATGTTAATGTCTTTAGATTATGAATGGAGGTTCTATAAACAGAAAGTTGACATTGTTTGTAATAGTTCTTTAATTGGATCTGGTAATGTTTGTAATGGATTAATTGTTTTAAATACAATGTATGATGCTTCTTCTTCCATTAATGAAAGTTTCCATTTGACAAATGCTTCTAACTCTGAATCTGAGATCATTTGTTGGCATGCAAGACTTGGTCATATTGGACCAACTAGAATGGATAGACTTGCCAAAAGTGGCTTGCTATCTAATGTTTCAAAAGTTGAAATGTCAACTTGCAAACATTGTCTTGTAGGGAAAACTTGTCGCAAGCCATTTGGAACTGGCACAAGGGCCGAAGTTCCATTACAGCTTATCCATTCGGACATTTGCGGTCCAATGAATATTAAGACAAGACGCGGGAAGTCCTATTTCATCACTTTCATTGATGACTCACTCGTTTCGGTCATATTTATTTGATTTCCCACAAACATGAAGCTTTAACTTGCTTCAAAAACTATATGAGTTTAGTGGAAAATCAACTAGATCGCAAGATAAAGGTCTTGCGAACCGATCGGGGTGGGGAATATCAATCAACGAGTTTTAAGGAACTCTGTGATAAAAAAGGCATAGTTCATCAAATAACTATGCCTTATACTCCACAACAAAACGGTGTTGCGGAAAGAAGAAATAGGACATTGATGGAAATGGTCCGATCAATGATGTCTCAGGCAAATTTGCCTATCACCTTTTGGGGTGATGCATTATTGACGGCAGCATTCATCTTAAACCGTGTACCCTCGAAGTCGGTAAGTTCTACTCCTTATGAGTTGTGGAACAATAGAACTCCAGACTTAAACATTCTAAAACCTTGGGGTTGTGCCTCTTATGCACATTTATCCTCTCACAAATATGGCAAACTTGGGCCACGTGGGAGGAAGTGTATCTTCATCCGATACGCTGAAAACTCCAAAGGATATGTTTTCGTCGGTCAAGAGGACAATGGGGGTCTTATAGAATTCGAATCGAGGGATGTTGTCTTCTTGGAAAATGAGTTTCCAAGACAGGGTGAGATAAGTCAAGACTTATCCTTGTTTGAGACTTGGGATCAAGAAGGATCGGAACGTTCGAGTGGGAGAATTCTTGGTGAAGAAGAAAATACGTTTCAAACTTCACCAATGAATGATACGAACGATACCAATCCTATTCCGAGTGGGAGTGATGTTATTCCAAGTGGGAGTGATGTCATTCCAAGTGGGAGTGATCAAACTCAAACAAGACGTAGTAATCGAACGAGGCTAACACATCTGAGATTTGAGGATGAATTTCTTCAAACATTCATGACATTACTACAAGATGATGACGAACCTGCAAATTTCAAACATGCCGTCACATGCCCTGCTAAAGATAAATGGATAGCGGCAATGGAAGAAGAAATTCAATCCATGAAAACAAACCAAGTCTGGGACTTGGTTGATTTACCAAAGGGACGTAGAGCCATTGGGAACAAGTGGGTTCTCAAAATCAAGCATAAGGCTGATGGCTCCATCGAGAAATATAAAGCTCGCCTTGTTGCGAAAGGTTTCACGCAACAGGAAGGAATAGACTACGAAGAGACTTTCTCTCCTGTCGTGCGTTTTACCTCCATTCGCTTAATTCTGGCAATGGTGGCTTGTTTAGACCTCGAGCTACATCAGATGGATGTAAAGACTGCTTTTCTTAACGGAGAACTAGATGAGGAGATCTACATGGAACAACCAAACGGGTTTGTACAAGAAGAAAACAAACATAAGGTTTGTAAACTTCGTAAATCCATATATGGTCTTAAACAATCCTCAAGGCAGTGGTATATGCGCTTTCAAGAAGTCGTGTTGTCGTATGGTTTCTCTATGCTTGACGAAGACAACTGCGTATATATCAAGAGGATTAAAAACAAGTATGTAATTATGTCTCTTTATGTAGATGACATACTTATAACCGGAAATGATAAGCGTCTTATATTGGATATCAAAGCTTGGCTTTCATCCGTCTTTGAGATGAAAGACATGGGTGACGCTGCATATATCCTTGGGGTTAAGATCTCAAGGAATCGTTCCAAGAAACTTCTTTCTCTCTCTCAAGAGACATATATAAAGAAAGTTTTAGAACGGTTTAATATGCAGGACTGCAAGCCAATTGATACTCCAATAAGCAAAGGCGAGGGTCTATGTTTGGAAATGTGTCCCAAAGATCCAAAAGAAAAGAAAGCTTTGGAAAAGGTTCCATACTCCAGTGCTGTCGGGAGTCTGATGTACGCTATGATGTGTACCAGACCGGACATTTGCTATGGTGTTGGTATGGTAAGCCGTTACCAATCCAACCCAGGACAGGCACACTGGAAAGCGGTGAAGAGGATATTAAGGTACCTCAAAGGGACTGCGGACTATGCGTTATGCTATCAAGGCAATACCTTGAGACTCGAAGGCTATACCGATGCTGATTGGGCAGGTGATCTCGACGAGCGAAGATCTATCTCAAGCTTTGTTTTCTTGATCGGGAATGGTGCAATATCCTGGAGTAGCAAGAAACAAACCTGCATCGCTCTATCAACCATGGAAGCTGAGTTCGTAGCATTCAGCATGGCGGTCCAAGAAGCTGTTTGGCTTAGGAAATTCTTAGACAGGCTGACGAATGCCACTGACTCAAGCACTGTTCCTATATACAGTGATAGTCAAGCTTCGATTGCCTACGTCAAAGATCCTAAATTTCATTGTAAGACCAAACACATTGACATTCGATTCAAGTTTGCGAAGGACTATGACAAACGGAAGGAAGTAGACATAGGATACATATCCACGCATGAGATGATAGCGGATCCCCTTACTAAGGCGATCCCCAGAGATGTGTTCTACAAACACTTATCATCTATGGGAATGCGTAGGTGCTGAGCTGTATCTTGTAATATTTCCCATGTCTATAGAAGATCAAAGTTTAATAAAAGAAAGAAGTCCTTTTATATATTGCATACAAGTTTCTTACAAATGATTTTATATACATTTGTGTTTAAGTCTCAGCTATTTTTTGTGTGTATGTCGGACAGATTAAGGTTAGCTCTCTCACATGAGCAACCGCCTTATCTTATCAGATGGATAAGATAGAGATGAGACTAGTTTAAAGTCAAAATCATTAGACAAATGATTTAGAGTCGTGACTTAAACAAGATAGTCGAATGAAAGATCTGCATCATATGGATGCTTACAAAAGATCTGAGATCTGTATCACAAGGATATTTGAAAGAGATCTCATAGGATTTTTTAAATCCTATCTGTCTTATGCAGGATGAGAGTCCGTGAATATTTTCACGAGTAGTAAGGGGACTCAAAAAGATAGGCACTGTGGTGTCTGATCTTTTCATCCGTACAACATCATTAAGACATACTCTCTCTGGGAAAGGAGTGATGTTGTAGTACGTGTTCATACCACGTATGCATTTCGACCACTGAGTTAGTAGCAATAGTGTTTGCTATTATGTGAGACTCAAAGGCCATACGGGTCTTAACTCTTACCCTCAAGGACTCTAATTGGTTCCTTTAGATTTGACGAGATGATCGCTATCTTAGCGTGTTGCTAATGGGCTATGATAATTCGGCTCGGCGGGGCACGTTAGAAAAGCGAATCAAGTCAAGATCAGAAGGTTCGCAAGAAGAGGAAGATTGATTTCATATTCGCATTTGGACTTTTATGATTCAAAGCTGGCCAGCCAATTGTAATCCAGATGGGATTTAATTGTTGAATATAAAGTATAAGAAATGTGAAGAAATAATCTAGGGTAAAGCATGCGTTGAACTACTCAACTTTGCACCTTCGAGGTCATTGTGTATCTCTAACAAGTGCACAACAACAGACTCTACGCGCATGACGGTCGCACGGTCTATTTCTCGGTATGATAGATGAAAGAACTAAGAGAAAGACGTTCTCTTACAATCCCCTCAAGTGTGAGTGGGAGATGTTGGATATGGAAGACGTTTGTACACCCTTGTGGGGGATGTACGAGGGAATACGAACCTCGAACGTCGCGTGCACGAAGTCGTGTGCGAAGGGAATCTGTTCCCTTACGGAGAGGATCTCTGGATGAGTAGGAAAGTCACATTATATATACATAAATGCATGCGACATATGGCTAATAAAGGGGGAATATCTTAAGCTTATGTTGTACCATGCATATGGTACAACTTAAGCTTATAATGTACCATGTATCATGGTACACCTTAATTAAATTGTTCCAAAGGAACAATTTACCCTAAAATAACTACCTTGGGGGCTATAAATAAGACCCAAGGGTAAGCCATTTCTTACACTTTTGCATGGCATTCATGCATGCATCTTCATCCTAGCGAAGCTCTGCCGAAATACTTCCTCTCCCTCTATCCAAGTTCTTAATCTAAAGTAGAGATTTAGATTGTGGATTTAGTAGCCTTACTCCGTTCGTGAGAAGACTCGATCCGTCGTGGCGAATCCGAAGGCAAAGTTCCGAGACTACCGTGCCGCATACGCAAGCGTAAGTCTCAACTTTAATTATCGATCCTAACTCTATTTTGACAGGATCCTACAGGAAGTACCATGTGAGGCGTGTGGTTGGTGCCAACAAGATATGTCCAGCGACAGGCTCCTTAGGGCTTGATGATATGCATGTGCTCGAGCACACCAAGAGTCAAGCGTGTGGGGACTGGAGGGGTCACTAGATCATCACGAAGATCAATACCAAGCATGCGTGCAAAAATCGTGAAAAATCTGCCATAGCAGATATCGGTCGCATAGTATGCGCGGGTGGTCTGAATCAGGCGATGACACAGCCAGTGGGCTGCATCAGAAAGTACGAAGGGGCAGAGGGAGTCGTCTGGGTGGAAGCGCATCGGTCAGGTCATGCCCATCAGATAGGCAAGCTCGGGTAGGGACATGGTCCCGACCTCTGGCCTACAAAAAATGGTCGTGGCGAGGTGACGTTGTGCGTAACGAAGGCAGGAATGCACGATGCATGATGCCTTCGCCCGGCTCGGGCGGTAATGGTCCAGACCTAAAATACGATGCTAGAAAGCTGGAGCATTGAAAGGGCCAAAGTCGTAGTCTGGGGAGAAGGCGGCTCGGGGGTCAGGAATGGCAGGGAAACGAAAGTGTGCGTAGATCATCTTGTATGTGATCGTGAAATCATGAACCATGAGACAAAAAGTGATGCCATCGCCCGCAAGGGTGCGGGCGATGGAGCTCAAGGCCTCCAATGTGAGGTGTGTGTATGTGGGGGCTGATCGGCGCCTCGTTTATGATTAAGGATGGTGTCATTTTACCGAGTGCACGGTTAGTGTAGGGTGCAGGTATATCGAACACAGGGAGGTGAATGGCTTGAAGGCTACTAGCCTCGCCTAGGTTGTGTGAGAGCTACGCAGATAATATGAGTGGAAGTGTAGAAATAAAGGGAAGAAATGTAAAAGACAAGAAATGAATCCCCGCTAACACGGGCTAGAGCATGCATGACACTTGGCATTCGGCTTGACCCAGGGTGAGACGTTGCCTCTAAAAGTGGTACCTAGCGTCCCATAAGCCTGATATTCTGGTCGATCCTAGGATGATACACTAGGTGTACCCGAGTTCAGACGGTGGGCATTCTCATGTCTTGCACTGCCCGACTTCGGGAGCACTAAGATCGCAACGATAGCTCTTGAAATTTCACCCAAGCCGTTCTCACGCGTGAGGATTCAATGTCTACGCTAGGGGGTGAGCTGTGTTTAGAGGATCAAACTCCCGTTTAATTTTCCCTTGGCCTGACGGTCAAAGGCGGTCTTTCTCCCGTCAATGACAATAAAACCCCCTGCGTAACCCTAATGGCCAAAATAGGTCAAATATGATTCCTAGAAATACATCAAAGCGGATTTTGACAGGACAAGCATCCAGAGCCCAACCCCCCAACTCCATCTAGTGTGTTGCCATACGGATTGGTCTCAGATTGCTAGACATCTCCATTGACGCATTCCATCAAACACTTGCCATGCAATCAAGTCAAATGAAATATCCCAAGCATCAATCATACTCTACCCCATATTAAGGTTCATCAAACACTACTCAATGATGAAGAACATGATAGCAAGCAATAATAAATGCAAACAAACATTCATCATCAAGCTTATTGAAAATAACACAAAGCAATGGAAATAAGAAAAGAAATACTTATCTTGCATTTGAATCCATCAATCCATTACAAGATTTATTGAAAGAGAAACCTTATTCTAAACTAATCTAAAGCTACCATAAAAGGGGCTGAAAGCTCCTGGAAAAATAGGGGAGAACCTCTACAAGTCGTGCACAATCTCATATTTATAGGCCCCACAAAACCCTAACAGTTCGGGTCCAAAAACCCACTAAAACTGCTATAAAAGTTCCACCCGATCGGTTGAAAGTTCAACCGATTGGGTGGAAGAAAACAGTAACTCAGAGCTACTGAAAATGGGCACACCCGATCGGTTGGAAAGCCCACCCGATCGGTTGAAGTTCAAATTCCAGACAGCCCAGAATTTCAGCACCCAGCTGCGCTCAGAAAATTCCAGAAAAATGTCGAAAAATCGGATTTGGGCATGCGACCTATCGTTAAAAAGCTAACGACGATGCCCACGCTAGAAAAATAAAAGATCACCCAAAATCCCACTGAAATGATAGTATATATTCAATGAATGAATCAACAGTGCACGAAAGGGGGAGAAAAGGCCACCCGATTGATTGAAGTGTTAACCGCTCGGGTGAGTTCTTCCCCAAGATGACCCAAGGAGATGACCTGATCGGTTGCCGATCTGGTGGTCTTTGGCACTCAAAAACAGAGAGCACTGTCACACCCAATCGATCACTGAACTGATCGGTTGGGGTTCGCTTCTTTGCTTGCTCCTTCTCGGGTCTGATACGGTGCACGAACTGATCGGGTGGCTCATCCACACGACCAGTTGAAGCTCCAAAACTTCAAATCCTCATCGTTGGCCTTCAGATCTTTGCAGTATAGGCGCGCTTTGGTCCCGACATGTAAGGTTAACTCCAGAAGACACCGAAATGCCGACATTTACCTGAAATACAAACAATACACCCAATAGTCAATATGAACCAAAATGTGATATATACAACATGGAATCAGATGAAACACATATGAAAACACGATGAAGAGCATGTGCATAAGGTGAAATATGAACACGCGTCAGTGGACACCTAGGAGACGATCGAAGCCGATCGTGCGGTACAACCAATGGACTCCATGTAGGAGTCCAAGGGAGCGGAGGGTAGAGACGTCAATGAAAAGAGTGGGGATGGGACGACGCTACGAGATCCTAACGAAGCGCTCGCAGTGTGTGTCATCGTGGAAGGTGATCCCGTAAGTCCGCACATGCGGCAGCAGAGTCTCAGTGGTGGCGGCGGTGGTGGGAGGGGACAGTGGGTGCAGTGGTGGTGGGTGTAGTAGTGGTGGTGGTGGTGGGGATGGTGGTGGTGGTGGTAATGAGGCGATGGCGACGTGTGTGTTGGGAAGAGGAGATGCCCGTGGATGGCCCATTCCTACGAATGGGAGGGGTGGTGGCTCCTCGAGTGCGGACCATCGTGGAGATGGCAATATGATGCGTCGGTAGAAAAAATAAATAGAGGAAAGAGTGTACCGACCGAGCGAGCACGACGAAAATCTCCCCCAAGCTAATCCCGGTAGTGGCCTCTAACGTAGGCAAGTTGTACCTGAAATAGAAACAATACAAACGTCAGAATAAGAGATTAAAAATAGGGACACGGCTGAATTTGGGGTTCTCGACCGAGCAGTTGTTCTGCTTGGTCCGAGCAATGCTGCTCGTTGGTAAAAACTTGACTGAGCACTAGTGTGCTCGGTGATCACTCTATATTTTACTCCTTTTTTCTGCATGTTTGCATGCCAATTTGATCGCTCGAATCGCATTTTTACGATTTTTCGGTAATATTGCGATGCTTTTCACGATTTCTTGTTTTTGTCGAATTTCAGGAGATTTCGAGCGATTTGGAGTGATTCTGAGATACACCCACTCCGGAGTGTCACCCGTGACTCTTTCGAGGGGAATTTTGCTATTGGAGAGGAGTGGAAGAAGAAAGAACGTCATAGGAGCGACGAGGGAGCAAAAATACGAAGATTGGGCATTTTCAGCATGTCACTCAGCCGAGTGAAGGAGTCACTCGGCCGACCATCGAAAGCCTGCTCGGCCGACCAGATCTGACACGCAGAAGATAGAGTATCAGCGTGCACTCGGCCGACTGTCGCCAGTCTACTCGGCCGAACCACGGAGACACCACTCGCCCGAGTGGCATCAAGACGACGACAACGAAAAGTCCAGACTTACTGTAATTTGTCAGTCAAATCCCGAGTTTCGACTCGGCCGAGTGAAGAAGTCCCCTCTGCCGAAGCAAAGAAAGTCACTCGGTCGAGTGACTCCCGAGGAGCCGACCCCCAAAAGTCCGAAGTTACTGAAAATTGTCAGGGTTTGTCACTCGGCTGATTGACATTTGTCACTCGGCCGAGTGAGCCGCGCTGCCTGTAACGTAAATTGCGATTTTGAGGCTGCGCAGGGGCATTTTCGTCACAGTTTTTTGGGCGATTTTGGGGGTATTTAACCCCAGTTTTTAACCTAGTTTAGAGAGCTTTTTCAGAACTTTTTAAAGCCTTTTTTTGATTAGTTTTTGGAGATTAGATTGAGATTTTAGGGGAGAGAGAAAAGTGTTATTTTGTTGGATGCTATTGAATCTCCATTGGTTTGTCTCTCCCTCTATCAAAAACCTCATTTTTATTGATATATTGAATATTGCAATGAATTCTATTGATTTTATTTGTGAATTTCTATTGAATTTCATTATGAATTATGCGTAGTTTTATCGTCTTAGGGCGTAGGGATGAACCCTACAAACCCTATTTCTAATTTGTGATGAATTGGTGAAATTATTGCTAGGATTGATTATGGTTAGTTTGGGATTGATTTAATACAAATAGCTAGGGATTCATACCGATTGGGATTTGCAAGAGATTGGATCCCAACTCAATAGGAAGCCCTTGAAATTCGAATTGGGTTACAATTGGATTTCTCCGGAATCGGTTTGCAAGAGATTGGGCCGAAACTAGGGTTTTCGAATGCAATTCTATACCAATACCCGTTTGCAAAAGATTGGACGGGTAGGAACTATCCCAACCTAGGTCGTGGCCTGAGTTTGCACGAGAGTGGGCTCGAGATGCGATTCAACGATGCTGTTGTTCTTCACTCTAGCTTGCCTAGGTTAGGGTTTGCAAGAGATTGGACCCAACCCTAGGTTTGCTATAGACCGACAATAGCGCGAGAGCGTGAGCTTGGTTCTACATTTAGTTGCAACTAGTACACCTGAATTTCAAGTCTAGCAATTGTGAAACCTACGAATCACAATGACGAGATACGGTTTGTAGCGGGGATTCCCTACCCCCTAGGCGTCTTTATTAATTTGATATTCCTTTTATACAATTGAACGACTGTGACCGCTTTATTGCAAACATTTCTCGACTGTTCTTATAGCCAGGTGAATTGAAGAAGACTCTGTCATTTGACCTCCTCGTGTTTGATACCCGCTCGCCGCTACACCGTACGCTTGCGGTAAGACTAGCGAGTCGCGTGTCCTGGTTGCGTGTTCGCACTCCCGGGGCTCCGATCAAGTTTTTGGTGCAGTTGTCGGAGAGGCGCTAGTGTTTGATTCTACCTACCTAGCTATTTTTCTTTTTTTGTTCTATTATTTCTATTTTTATTTTACCCTTCCTTTGTGCTGACTATTTCTTTGAAACTCTGTTCTCCCTTGCATGTACACGAGATCCTCGGCGAACCCCGAAGAAATACTATACGATTCGGAGATCGAGCGTACATTGAGGAGGATCCGAGCAGAGAGGAGACTCGATACGGAAGGGAATTTTATGACCCATCCTGAGACACACGAAGAATTGGCGGAGCGAATGGCGAGGATCATTTCCATAAGAGATATGCTTCGGCCTAAGACTTCCTCCACGACCTCATCCATAGCTATGCCGGAGTTGGCGGCCGACAAAAATTTCGAATTGAAGACCGGATTGGTAGTTCTGATGCAACAAGACCCTTTTCATGGGAACTCCCATGAAAACCCTCATTACCACATCCAGCTCTTCCTATCAAAATGTGCCACCTTCCAAATGCCGGGCGTCTCCATAGATGCTATCAGACTACGCCTCTTTCCCTTCACACTCAAGGACAAGGCTTTATATTGGTTGAGGATGCAAGCTGAAGGAATCTTCACCACTTGGGATGAATTGGCGAGTGCCTTCGTCGACAAATTTTACCCGCACTCCAAGACGGTGAAGATAAGAAGTGCTCTCATGTCCTTCAAGCAAGGACCACAGGAGACTCTCTATGAGGCATGTGAGCACTTCAAGGACTTACAACATCAATGCCCCCATCACAACATTGAAGATTGGGAGCTTGTCCACAGTTTCTACAATGGACTCCAACCGGGCACAGAGCAGATTATTGATGCTACCGCAAATGGAGCCATTTTGTCAAAGACTCCCGATGAAGCTACGGCCTTGCTAGAGGAGATGGCCTCCAACAACCAACAATGGGGGGACGAGCGAGGACACTCTTCATCCTCCTTGAAGCCCACGAGTATTTATGAGGCCAAGGTCCTGGTGGAGCTTGCTAGCAAGTTTGACTCTCTCCACAAGGTAGTGGAGAGGTTGGAAAAATACATTACCGAGCCGTAAGGAGCTCCTACTACATCCGCACCGACAAACCATATGAGTGATTGGCAAGACCAATCCCAAGCCATGTATGTAGGAGGAGAGCAAGGAGAAGGAGCTTTGGAGCAAATTTAGTATGTTGCGGGGAATTCCGGATATTGGGCCAACCCGGCCGCTAGAAACCATCCGGGTTTTTCCTATGCTAATAATGATGGTGCCTTGAACCCCCCGCCACAACAACCTCCTCAAGCTCGGGCTCCACCACCACAACCGAATTATCAACCAAGGGGGCCACCGCAACAAAACTTCCCACAAAGGCAACAAGTGGGACCTTATAGACCACCCGGGTATAATCAAGGGTGGAGAAATCCTAACCCTCCGCAAGCTCAACCGCGTTCGGATTTTGAAGCTAAGGTGGAGGAATTTATGGCGGAGCAGAGGAAGATTAACGCCACGTTGAAGGCAGGACAAGATTCTTTCACCACCGTCGTCGCTCAAATCGGGGAGAAACTTGCGTTGCTCAATAGAAACAACCAACAATTGCCAGCTCAACCCGAGCCAAATCCACGGGGCAACACCAGCCATATCAACGCGGTTGTTGCGGTTACGACAAGGGGTGGGAAGGATACCACTCCCCCCATGACTCAAATCAAGGAACCCGTGGTGGAGATTCTAGAAGAAAGCGAGCCGGTAATTGAGGTGGAAAAAGAGAAGGAGCCGCAAGGAGGAGCAAAATCTAGAGAGAAAGAACCTATTGATGAGCGCCGATTCATGCCACCGGTGCCTTTCTCTCAACGGCTAGCTAGAGCCAAGATCGAGAAGAGGCTAGCCAAGTTCGTCGAATACTTGAGAGGGGTGAGCCTCAATATCCCTTTTCTTGATGCCTTAGTGGAAATCCCGTCCTACGCGAAGTTCTTAAAGGACTTGATTATGGGAAGGAAAAGGAAGGAGAAGATTATGCTCACAGAACAAGGAACGTGGTACACTAGGAAGGAGAAGGAGCCTGCCAAATTTAAAGATCCCGGGAGTTTTCGGATTCCTTGCACACTCGGAGGCGTCCCCTTACAAAAAGCATTGGTTCATTTGGGCACTAGTGTGATCCTCATGCCTCTCACCATGTTCCGGAAGTTGAATACCGGCACGGATTTAAAGCCAACCGACATGAGGATTCAACTCGCGGACGATCGGATTACAAGGCCGGTTGGGATCGCAGAGAATATCCCACTCCAAGTTCCAGGATGCATATGCTTGCCTTGTGATTTTGTGATCATGGACATCAAGGAAGAGGGTGACACATCGCTCATACTTGGACGCCCATTCCTCGCCACCGCCGGTGTAATAGTCGATGTGCGGGAAGGGACTCTTACCTTGAATGTCGGCAACATTGAAGTCGAGCTCCATATACCAAAGGCTAAAAAGCACATGTCGTACCATGAGGAGCTAGATTATTTGGACCTCCTTGACGAGGTCATTAAAGAGGCTATCCCCTACTCCATCGGTGCGCTCCATGATGACGGCTTCGAAGAAGGCCAAGATTCGGTCGAAGAAGAGAAGATGGAGGACTCTCCCAATAGCTCCATGATGGATGATGATGGCGACGCTGATGTCGCGAGAATACGGGAGCTTTGCAAGCTCTCGACATTGAAGAATCCGAAGAAAGCTCAACCGACTTAAAGATCGGTGTCACCGGCAAAGCCAAGGACCGGAACAAGCTCAAGCTTGGGGGAGCCATCCCCCAACGTTGCTCATGATGAAGGAGCACCGAGGAAGGCCACGCACCACCACGATCCAAATCCGAGCGGTCTTCCCGGCAAGTTCGACGGGTGCATCTCATATGCACCCAACATCAAGCGTTGATTGAAAATCCAAAGGGGTCGAGCTCAAGACCTTAAACGAGCGCTTGTCGGGAGGCAACCCGACGGTTTTTGCATTATTTTTTATTGATTTTCATTTTTATTTTAGACTTTATTAGTGTTTTGAGTCTTTTTGCCCATAAAAACCGTGACAACGGGTCTTAATTTCTATGACAGAAGAGGAGAAAAGGAGATCTCTCACATGGAGGAAGATAGGTGCAATGAGGAGCGCTCCAGAAATGCGCTCAGGCCTTGGGAGGAGGAAGAAACCAACCGGAGGAAGAAAAACAGAGAGTAGAGCGAAAACAGAGCCCCGAAGCAGAAAACAGCACGTCACTCGGCCGAGTATCATATGCTACTCGGCCGAGCAAAGGACCCCATTCGACCGAGTGGGGCACCAACAAGGGAAGTCTGTTGAACCCAACTCTCTATCTTTTTGTGCATTTCATATTAACTGTCACTCGGCCGAGTACGTTTAGTCACTCGGCCGAGGGAAACGGATACCCTCCTAGCCTGAATATTACCGAGTAGCTTGTGTCACTCGACCGAAGGAGTTTTCTCCCTTCGGCCGAGTGAACAAAAGCCACTCGGCCGAATCGTAAGAGGCGGGGAGAAATTTAAATTTTTTATCGTTACGTCACTCGGCCGAGCAACATAGTCACTTGGCCGAGTCGTAACTACCACTATATAAGTCGCAGCGGGCTCGGCACGAATTCCAACGCATCTAATCCCCAATTTCGCCCGAGCCCCGCTGCTTCGACTTCCCTCGCCCGCGACCACTGCCCCCTCGCCCGAACCCGATCGTCGCACCACCGCCGGTGACGACTCGGCCGAGCATCGCCGACCTCCGACGACACCCCCCACCGCCGACCGACCGCCGGCGATCCCCTATTTAGCGCAAAACTCCTTTTTCTCCCCATTTTTGACGATCCGTATGCCCGTTGAGCCCCTAACCCAAATTAATTTGTTTATATATCGATTATACCCTATCTCCCCCATGTATTTTAAATATTACCTGCTGATATCGTTGTTTGATTTGCAGGCTATCTTGGGGGAGCTTAGGGGAGCTTCAGGACGCATTTTTAGCTTCGCGGAGGTGGTGCTCTTTGCGTGCACTTGCTGACTTGCTCTCGCGGCATGTACAGGTACACTCATTCCTTTTATTAAGCACGCCGCATTATATTTTTATTGGGTGAGCACTCACGACACACATGCCGCCTCGCACTAGGCCACGCACGCGGGGAGCCTCTTCCAAGCGGAAGAGGACCGATGACACCGGTCCCTCTCACGCTAGGGAGGACTCCCCTCCACCTAGCCCACCACAGCCACCACCATCCACACAACCGCTTCCCGCCGATCCCATCCACGCACAGCCTGTCCCCGCTGATCCTATCCCACCACCGGCTCCCGTTGTCGGGCCGCTGGGGATCACGTTCAGAGACGATGCACAGTGCATCTGATTTGAGCGTATCACCCAACGATCTATAGTGCCCTCTAGGTTCACACACTTAGCAGACCTTGACCGCCTAGGGGTGCTAGAGGGGATGCTCACATTGTACGACAACGTGGGTTGGCGCGACTTTTTGTCAGTGTCGGTGGACACCTACGTCTGTCCGACACTTGAGGTGCTTAGCTCGATAGCCCGGACCCCTGGAGGATGCACATTCCACCTTAAGGATCGAGAGTGCGAGGTCACTCTTACCATGCTTCGTGCGTTCTTCCAGTGGCCCGACGTCACCGTCCCCGACCGAGCCTACGCACCCACCCACATCCCACCGCCGTCGTTTGACACTTCCACGTTTTGGACATGTATCACAGGCTCCCACCATGGCTTTGACCCTAGTAGGGCCAAGGCCTCAGCCATCCTGCACCCCTGCCTCCGTATAGCCCAGCGCCTCATGGCGACCACTTTCTTGGCGAGCTACGAGCCTGGGACGATGTCTATGCCTGAGCTCTATATGCTCTCGCGATGACTCGCCCTAGATTTCTCGATAGGGATAGCGATGACCTGGTCCCCGCTGTTGAGATTGATATTGCTAGCTGGTTTTAGACTGCATCATCATTTCGATGGGCGCTCGCTCACCTATTTGCTGCGACGGTCTGATTACTCTGCTAGCCCTGATGACCGGCGTGGACCTACCTGCTAACCTTAGACGAGCCCCGGGCCCCACTGCACTCTCGATAGACGTCATGGCCCGGATGAAGATGCTTCGTCCCCACGGCCAGCGGCACTGGGTGTGGTTGCACGGTCCTTTTAGTGCCGATTACATGATCCTCCCGAGCCTCGCTCGGACACATATAGGACCTGCCCACGAGGATTGGATCCCAGCGATGGATTTCCTCATCCCAGCTGCCTATGTACTTGAGGCCGAGGGCGCTGAGTAGGCACCCCCTGCACCCCCTGCACCTCCTGCTGACCCCGTGATCCCTCAGCCCGAGCCTACACTTTCTGCACCTTCCGACACTTCTGTCCCCACTTCTGCCAGTGTCGGGAGTACCCTTGCTGAGCCGTCCACCACGTCCGCCACCACCCCCGCCACTGCTGTGCCTATCTCGGTTGAGCCTATTTCCTCACTTCTTCCCGAGCGTCCACCCACCATACTAGAGAGCGGCGAGCCTTGCTTCGCTACCGTCGTGGAGACCCTGTCCGGTTTGATGTCCGCTGGGGTGTCACCTTTTGGTCCTTACACTTCCTCCCCAGTGGTCGACCCTTCTGTCTTCACCGCAGCTGTCCTATCCGAGAGTGTCGTGATGTCCGTCCCCGCTTCTGTGTCACCGACCTCTCTTGCTGCATCGTTGTCGATTTTGTCTTCCACCACTGCTGCTGCCTCCTCGTCCCAGCCTGCGTCCCAGCCTCGCACTGAGGCTGGGCATCCACTAGTCAGCACAGCACCTTTTTCACACATGCCTGCTGGCCCGATTACTTACACTGCCTGTATCAGACAGCCCCGACCTTCACAGCCTAGACCTGTTCGTCCCTCCGCTCCACCACCCCCTGACGCTCTACTTCAGAGCATCCGTGCTTTTGAGGGGGCGGTGAGTGGACTCAGAGGCGATTTTAGGGCTCTCTCTGCCGCGGTCAGTTCTATAGAGACCCGCGTCGCCATGCTTCCCGATGTTCAGGTTTGCCTGAATCAGATCCTGGCACGACTCCCTCCACTACACCCACCCACCCAGCCGACACCTCGACCACCACCTCCGCCATAGGACAGAGATGGTGCAGCACCACCAGCTTAGGCACATCCTTGATGCCATTGATCCTTTTTGTCGTTATGCTGCCCATTCTCTGCTGGTCTTGTCGATATATATTTTTTGCTCACCCTCCCCCCTCGCACTATTTTTGTCCCTATATTGCTCACATCATTATATATCCTTTTTTTGGGAGAGAGGGAGAGTTATTTTTGGTGAAACATTATCTGCATCACTCCGATCTTTTGCATGCATCTTTCACATCATCATATTTTCTTTTCATTTTCTTTTTGTATCACGCATGCATCCTCACCCTCCCCACCCATTTCACGTCTCTCGGTGTGCCACACTTTGCACATTGAGGACACTGTGCACTTTAGCTTGGGGGAGTGAGTTCTCACACTTTTTGCTTTTATCAACTTTATTTTTAGTTTTTTCACGTTTTTCCGCTTTTGCACCCATTTTTCATCACTTTTTCATTTTTTACCATGCATCACGTTTTTTTTTATTTTCCTTGTGTGCTGCATTATAAATAGTCTTGTTTTTCTTTTTCTTTATTTCTTTCATCTTTTGCTAGAAATGATTTTTCTGTGATGACGATGACGTGGTGTTAGCTTTTCTCTATATGCATGCTAAATTTGTCATGTCATAGCTTTTGTTTCTGATATCATATGCTACGTCCTGTTTTGCATTTAGAAATAGTGACCCACTTCTTTTTCCGTATGAAAATGGATGAAACCCTATTATTAGCTGATGTCTGATGATTCATATATATGCTATCGTAGAAAACACACCAAGATTCACGCATTAATGCTTATATCTGGAGTACTGCTTTCTTTTCTCATATCACTTCTTATTGCATGATTTGTACGCTTCACTTCAGGTTGATTGAAGGTTTGCTAGCATTGACAAATCTGGATTAGTTTACTTTCTGAGATCAAACTGAGTAGATTAGATTACCCTACTGAAGTTGTCATGCACGTCCTATAGAGTGAACCGAGAGATACATTTATTTCTTTCTCCACATATCTTGAACATCATTTTTCTATTTTAAATTCAATGGTGAATCTCCCCTTAGCAATTCTATTATTGGCATTCCCCCCGTCATTATATCCCATGCTCCAAATCCCCCAAAACCAAAAGAAAAAAAGGAGAAAAAGAAAAGAAAAGAGAAAAGAAGTTCGAAAACGATCCCATCTCATACCCTTTCTCTCTTTCTTCCCTCTTTCGCTTTTATTTCTATTTCTTTTACTTTTGGAGCTTCAAAAGAAACGGGGAATGTAAATATTGTTTTGTTTATGCCACCACGCTTATGGATAAGCTTGGGGGAGAGGATCCTATGATGTGAGAGAGAGTGACTACTTGATGGTGCATGACAACCTAGGCTAAGTAATATTTTATACTCGGTGAGATCGCTAAAGTTTCACGAAATCCTGAAATCTATGCTTAGCATTCATTTCATGAAAACCACACTTTTCTATTCTTACTACTCTATTGTGTGATATCTCTTATACTCCTTATAGAAAGCATTCAATTGAAAAGTGTGTGATTTACGATATTGTATACCGCTTTAGATGCTTCAGACGATGCTAATTCTAGAATTATTCCATTTTTCATGCTATATTGATACTCTTGGGTTTTCTATTTCAAATGCATCATTATACTATAATATCGAGATAAAAGTCTTTGACATGTGTTTTTACTTTCGATGCGTGCTATATAAGTAAGCAAAACCCATGTCATGAGAAAAATGATCTAGCAGCTTCCCTCTTCGTTTTCTATTTTATTTTCCTTTTTATTTTCATTTTCCACTTTTCCATCGTTTCTATTTTCTTTATCAACCGGGTTCGCTTTTTACTCATCTTCCTCGAGGACGAGTACGAGGTAAGCTTGGGGGATTTTGATCACTCCATATTTTACACCTTTTTTCTGCATGTTTGCATGCCATTATGATCGCTCGAATCGCGTTTTTTACGATTTTTCGGTAATATTGCGATGCTTTTCACGATTTCTTGTTTTTGTCGAATTTCAGGAGATTTCGAGCGATGTGGAGTGATTCTGAGATACACCCACTCTGGAGTGTCACCCGTGACTCTTTCGAGGGGAATTTTGCTATTGGAGAGGAGTGGAAGAAGAAAGAACGTCGTAGGAGCGACGAGGGAGCAAAAATACGAAGATTGGGCATTTTCAGCATGTCACTCGGCCGACTGAAGGAGTCACTCGGCCGACCATCGAAAGCCCGCTCGACCGACCAGATCTGACACGCAGAAGATAGAGTATCAGCGTGCACTCGGCCGACCGTCGCCAGCCCACTCGGCCGAACCACGGAGACACCACTCGCCCGAGTGGCATCAAGACGACGACAACGAAAAGTCCAGACTTACTGTAATTTGTCAGTCAAATCCCGAGTTCCGACTCGGCCGAGTGAAGAAGTCCCCTCGGCCGAAGCAAAGAAAGTCACTCGGTCGAGTGACTCCCGAGGAGCCGACCCCCAAAAGTCCGAAGTTACTGGAATTTGTCAGGGTTTGTCACTCGGCTGAATGACATTTGTCACTCGGCCGAGTGAGCCGCGCTGCCTGTAGCGTAAATTGCGATTTTGAGGCTGCGCAGGGGCATTTTCGTCACAGTTTTTTGGGCGATTTTGGGGGGTATTTAACCCCAGTTTTTAACCTAGTTTAGAGAGATTTTTCAGAACTTTTTGCAGCCTTTTTTTAATTACTTTTAGGAGATTAGATTGAGCTTTTAGGGGAGAGAGAAAATTGTTATTTTGTTGGATGCTATTGAATCTCCATTGGTTTGTCTTTCCCTCTATCAAAAACCTCATTTTTATTGATATATTGAATATTGCAATGGATTATATTGATTTTATTTGTGAATTTCTATTGAATTTCATTATGAATTGTGAGTAGTTTTATCGTTTTAGGGCGTAGGGATGAACCCTACGAACCCTATTTCTAATTTGTGATGAATTGATGAAATTATTGCTAGGATTGATTAGGGTTAGTTTGGGATTGATTTAATACGAATAGCTAGGGATTCATACCGATTGGGATTTGCAAGAGATTGGATCCCAACTTGATAGGAAGCCCTAGAAATTCTAATTGGGCTACAATTGGATTTCTCCGGAATCGGTTTGCAAGAGATTGGGCCGAAACTAGGGTTTTCGATTGCAATTCTATACCAATACCCGTTTGCAAGAGATTGGACGGGTAGAAACTATCCCAACCTAGGTCGTGGCCCGAGTTTGCACGAGAGTGGGCTCGAGATGCGATTGAACGATGATGTTGTTCTTTACGCTAGCTTGCCTAGGTTAGGGTTTGCAAGAGATTGGACCCAACCCTAGGTTTGCTATAGACCGACAATCGCGCGAGAGCGTGAGCTTGGTTCTACATTTAGTTGCAACTAGTTCACCTGAATTTCAAGTCTAGCAATTGTGAAACCTACGAATCACAATGACGAGATACTTTTTGTAGCGGGGATTCCCTACCCCCTAGGCGTCTTTATTAATTTGATATTCCTTTTATACAATTGAACTAATGTGACCGCTTTATTGCGAACATTTCTCGACTGTTCTTATAGCCAGGTGAATTGAAGAAGACTCTGTCATTTGGCCTCCTCGTGTTCGATACCCGCTCGCCGCTACACCGTGCGCTTGCGGTAAGACTAGCGAGTCGCGTGCCCCGGTTGCGTGTTTACACTCTCGGGGCTCCAATCACTCGGTCTGCATTATGGAATGCAAAGGGGGACGAGCGAGCTGCTCGGTCGAGCACCGAGGGTGCTCGATCGAGCAGCGGCGATTGGCGAGAGGGTGGGCGTTTCGTGATTCACGATGGGAGGGGGAAAAGCATAGGAGGGGGAGGTGAGAGAGGGGGTTTGCGGTGGGTGGCGCCGTCGACAGCTGCGGTGTCGGTGGTGGCCGTCGTCGATTAGGAAATAGGGGGGAATGTAGAGCGGGCGGGGGGGAGAGAGAGGGGGGACTGACCGAAGATGGAGTGGCCGGAGGGGTGACGCAGGCGGCGGCGCGGGCAGAGGGCAACATCGACTAGGGAGATCGAGTGGGGGTGAGGGAGAGTGCTCGGGCAGTGAATTAGGGTAGCTTAGGGTAAATTTTGAGTTTAAGGTAAAAAATGAAACGATTTGGGTTAAAAACCCAACTCGTTTGGTAGTGGGGCCCACGAAAATGGGTAGACTGGCTCGATCGAGCAACGAAGCTGCTCGATCGAGTCGGACACGAAAAAAATATAAATAGTTTAAGAGTACTCCCTTGCATGCTCAACCAAGCAGTATACTGCTCAGGCGAGTAGATCATCACTCGGACCGAGAGGGTATGCTCTGGCCATGCAGACAGAACACCATTTTCTCCAAATCTTCAAGAGCATGTTCTACTTGACCGAGCAGGCTGCTGCTCGGTCGAGTTGCTATCTGCTCGGACTGAGCAGATGATGCTCGGGCAGTGTAGACAGAGTGATGATTTTGATCTTTCTCCTCGTGACAGCGCTGCTTGACCGAGCATTGTAGCTACTCGGTCGAGTCACCTGTGTCTTCTTTTTGCTCTTTTTTCTTTCGTTTTCTCTTCAAATCTGTTGCTCTCCTACAGATTCCTTCCATTTAAATGTCGATTTGCATGCCCCCTCATGTTCAACCTGTAACGAGGAAGAACTCATCAAATTTTTATGGTTTTTTAGTTTTACGAGAAAGAAACAACGTTTTTGTTTGGTTTTCTCAAATAGGTAGACTAAAAACAAGAAATTGAAAAAGATAGTCTAAGATACAAGTGTTTGGGTTGCCTCCCAATAAGCGCTCGTTTTGAGTCATGAGCTCGACTCCCTTTGATTCATCAATAGTCGTTTGGTGTGCGTGGAGTTTGCACGTCGTTCTTGCCGATGACGCAATCTGGCGGCATTTGGTATCCGTCTACTTCAAGCTTCTCCCTTGCGTAGCCCATGTCCTCCGGTTCTTCACAATGCGGAGAACGATTCAAAAGATCCTCATCCAACACTCGGATATAGGCAGCGACCGCTTTGTGGTAGGTTGGGTCATCGTCGTCGTCAACTCCAGTTCTTATTGGGTCCTCCATGACCCCCTCCGAAGAAAAATCTCCTACTACTTCATCTTTCAGGAGCTCCAAGTAGCTAGCTCCTTCTTCACGAACGTGCTTCCTCATTGGCTTCTGTAGCCTGAACTCAGCTTCGATGTTGTCCACGTTCAACGAGAGAGTCCATTCTCAGACATCAATCAAGACTCCGACCGTCGCCATGAAGGGGCAGCCAAGTATAAGCTAGGAGCTCCCTCCATCGGGCATGTTCATAATGACAAAGTCAATAGGAACACACAACCCAGGAGGTATCTGGAGAATGATATCCCTGTCTATGCCCACTGGGTATGTGATCGAATGGTCCGCAAGCTGTATGGACATATTCATCAGCTCTAATTCACTCCCGGTCTGCAATCTCTCAAATTTAGAAAGTGGCATCAAACTGATGCTCGCCCCTAGATCGATCAAGGCCCGGTTGATGGGCATCCCTCTGATGGAACATGGAATGGTGAAGCTCCCCGTATCTGGTAACTTCCGGGGGAGATGATTCTTTATAACGGAGGTAGAGTCCTCCAGGAGCTTTATCTCTTCGTGCTTCCTCTTCCTCGTGATCAGGTCCTTTAAGAACTTGACATAGATGGGGATCTCTGTGATAGCATCCATGAATGGAATGTTTAACTGGATTCCCTTCAGCAGCTCCGTGAATTTGGAGTATTTCTTCTCCATCTTAGCAAAAGCCAACCTCTGTGGATATGGCCGGGGGGTCGGCTTACTTTGTTCCTTATGGCATCATCAGGAGATGGCGTTGTTGTAGGTGTGATGGATGATGGATCTGCATTCTCCTCATTCCTTGTAGGCTCTTCAGTAGCCTCTTCTTTATCACTGTCAATAACGGCCTCTTCAGTAATAACTCTCTCCTTGTTCACAATCGGGATCATAACAGGTCAGTCGCCCGTCCTCCACGCGTGGTGACAGAAACCACCGCATTTGCTTGGGCCCTCGGATTTGGCTCTGGTTGTGAAGGTAACCTCCCCTGGTTCTTCAGAAGCTGGGACATCTGGCCTCTCAGTTCGTCGAGTGAAGTATTTATACTCTTGAACTGGGTGGAAGTGTCCTGGTTGAACTGGGCTTGACCACTCATAAATGTTTCCAATGTTGCCTCCAGATTGGATCGAGGCAAATTCGGTACATAGCCCTGCTGAGATGGGTGATTGAACTTATAACCCGACGGTCGATAAGGCCCAGCTGGCCTAAACCCATTCTGCTGCTGATTCTGTGGATGCACTTGTTGTTGTTGAGGAGGGGGTGGCGGTCTCTGGAATTGTGGAGGTTACAGCCGTCCACTTGGGTTTCCGTAAGAAAACCCCGTATGATTCCGAGTAGCTGGGTGTTGCCATTGATTCCGTCCCTCTCCTTGGACGTACTGCACGGACTCAGATAGTTCAGCACCATCATAATGTTCCTCACTAGGAATGTAACCCAGCTCTACATAATCCTCTGCGGGATGATAAGCAGAGGTGCTAGTGGTCGCCGGATGGAGTCCAAGCGATGTTCAATTCTGGCCACCTGTTTGCACAAATTCTCGATATGAGAATCAAGATGGCTGGCAGCTTTGACCTCGGGGGTCCAGGTCATGATGGTCCATTCTTCACTCCATTGCTTATTATTGGCTGCCATATGCTCTAGCAGGTCTATAGCTTCTTCAGGAGACTTGTCAAGCTGGGCACCTTGTGTAGCAACATCAATTATCATTTTGGTGCTGGACTGCAGCCTATTATAAAAACTCTGCACCAAGTCCTAAGGCTAGATCCCGTGATGACGACATTGATGCTGGAGGTCCTTGAATCTCTCCCAGGCCTCATAAAGGGATTCTTGTGGGAGCTGTTTGAAGTTGGAATTGCTCCCTGGATTTGTACCGTCTTCGAGGGTGGATAGAATTTATCCACGAAGGCGAGTGCCAGCTTCTCCCACGTGGTGAAATGGTTGGGCGGATGGGCCCATAGCCAGTTTGAGGCTTTATCCCTCAGGGTGAATGGAAAAATCTGCAGCTTGACAGTATCATCACTCACATCCTTAGCTTTGAAAGTATCACACTTTACTTGGAAAGTGTCGATGTGGTGATTGAGGTTCTCGTGAGGATGCCCATGGAAGGGATACTGCTGCATCAAATTTATGAGCCCCATCTTCAGCTCAAAGCTCGCCACCGCCAGTTGCGGTCTAAGGATAGAAGAATTGTTTCCAAATGTAGGCTTCATATGGTCCGTGATGGACCCGGTGCGAGGAGGAGTATTATTGTCTGCCATATGGGCAGAGGGAGATTGATTTCTGCTTGAGGCCCTCAGATCCCTTGCCGTTTTCTCGATCTCAGGATCGAACAATAACTCTTGATTAAATGCCCCGAAGCGAGTGTTTGTGCACCAAAACAACTCAGACAAATACCATTAGTAGCACGGTAATAAATAAAAGAATAAAAATGATGGAGAGATAAGGGATGATTAGAGTTGCTAGCAAACTTCTCAAAGCAAACTTAAACTTAGATAACACTATTGCCATCCCCGACAGCAGTGCCAAAAACTTGACGCACCCGTAACCTACATCCAGATTCCACCCGGCGGTGTCACAGTCGACAGGCGTGGTATGGCCCCTAGGTGTCAATTTCGGGCTCTATCCGCAAGCAGACGGTGTCAAATTATAGTATAAAGGATGTCAGATCCCACATGGACGGTGACAGTGTATTTGAATTCTCAGCTCACTTTTATATCTCGAAGTGAGATAGCTGTCAGGTTAATTGAATTGGTTGTGGTATCGTTGATTCAATAATAAAAGGGACTAGGGTATTAGGGATTACCACTAAGACCATTGGGGATCAATGTTGGAATAGGATCCTTACGTTGCATTAGGGTTAAGAGATTAATATCCCGATTCGTACCACTCTCGTGGGTTAGAATCGCGAGGTATTTTGGTGGCTCTCGTTGACGCAATAGCAGTAGCCATCAACGTAGCGATATAGTTCGTCGGTGGATCTCCACAAGACACGAGCCAGGCATGGTCACGAGCCTTAGTTGGATCCACCGATTTCCCTATTCGAATCCTAGGGATACCCCTTAAGCACATCAATTCCACAGACCGTGGACAAAATATCAGTACGGGTTATCCCAGAGATTCGATAGGATCGACCAAAATACTCCCCTTTATTCCTAATTCAACCTAGGGATTCAGATCTACATCTCCCCCAGGGTCTTAGGACTAACCTATCAACCCTAGAAGAGACTACTCACTCATGACGATGTTGACGAATAAAATACAATTTTTGAGAGAGAAAACATTATAGTTAATCGATAGAATGAAGATAGAGAAACTTACGTGCCAGAGATGAAGAAAAATAGCGAGCAATAGATCCAAAGAAAAACCAAGATTCCCAAATGTGAGAATAACAAATAAACTTCCAAAATTTCAATCCAATAATATTCCAAAGTTTAATCTAAATCTAACAAGTTTTCTCTCTAATCTCCTCTCCAAAATTAATTCAAAAACTAACAATGAATCGCCACCTCGAAACGCTGTCGCAGATCCCATCTTCACTCACTCCAGCGCACAACAGACGGCTCGAAAACTTTCTAAAATTTACCTTCAGCATCATCGACCGAGTCAGTGACTCGGTTGAGCAGTGGGTTGCTCGGTTGGCTACTCGGTCCGAGCAGCTGTACTACTTGACCGAGCATGACAGTAAATCGCACTCCTCCAAAAATCATCACTCTGTCTGCTCGGCCCGAGTCAGCTCTGCTCAGTCAAGCAGACAGCTGACATCGGTCACCAAAGGAGTTGCTCGGGTCATGTAGGAGGCTGCTTCAGCTTTAAAATGTTGGCGCTACTTGATCGAGCACATAGGTGCTTGGTCCGAGCAATCCGCGTATCAGCTTCTTCTTCTTCATTTACATCGGCTCGACCGAGCAACTGCTCTGCTCGGTCGAGTCAACTAGGAAAATTGTTCCTAAAGCTTCTGAAGCTTCTCCTCTCCTCTTGCTCTCACCTCCACTCCGCACATGGCTCCAAAAACTCGGCAAACTCCTATAGAGCTTCGCCAACGAGCTCACGGGCGTGTCAGATGTGTCCATACCCAGATCGAGTCCCAAATCGCTCTAAAATCCCTGAAAATCCATAAAACACTACGAAACTCGAATATAACGTTAGAAATGCGATATCGTAGGAAAATATGGGATTTTGAATGCAAAAATGGCATGGAATGCGATGTCATGATGTTATGAAAAAGGTGTAAAATATGGACACATCAACTGTAAATACTCATCAGTTGACTGATGCGAAAAGCTCAAGTAGAGTCAATAATAAGTTGACTTGAGCAGTGCACCACAGTCGACTGTAAAAGGCTCGACATGCAACTTGAAATCACCCAGTCGACTATAAAACCTTCAGCAGACGACTGTAGGAGAACCAGAGACTCCAAATGAGTCTTTGGTCAAGATGAACCTATTGGGTTAGATTCTATGCTAATCCTAAGACTCACTAAGATGGTTAAATGCATATGCATGTATGAGTAGACCATCTATCAAGGCATTACATTAAACCTAAACTCAAAAAGAGAGAAAGCAATAAATGAGATTACATGAATTACAATTCTTTCCTTAGAGTCTATGGCTTCAATCTTGATGCCTTGATGATCCCTATCATCTCCAAGCTTTGGCACCCCTTGAGTCCAAGCTTTGGCCCTTCTCCACTGATGTCCATCCATGCACCAAGTGTTTAGTCTCCAAAAATGATATTCTTAAAAAGTAACTAAGAGACTAAAACAAGAGATTCATTAGCAACAACATAATGTTGTGATCATCATCAAAATAACATTGGTATGAAACACCAACACTCAACAATGTCCTCCTTTTTGATGATGACACACATTATGTAAAACATAAGGAAATAAAGCACAATGCTAATGAGCTCCCCCTACTTATATGCACCAATTGAAAAAAATAAGATACACAATTGCAAATACTCATTATACCAAATGAAAGAATGAGAAACCATGGTGACATATAATAGGCATGGATTACATAAACCAATTGCAATAGAAAATAATCATGCATAATGAATGGTTTATATAATTCCACATATCTCTCCCCATAGATATATCTCTCTCCCAAAATGCATTGTATGAAATACAAGATTTACATAATGCATATATCTATCCCCTTCACATCATCAAAAAGGTGGACATCAAAAATATCCCTCTTGTCATTTTAATCAAAGATATGACACTATGCAAGATATAAGGAGATGTATGATACCAAATTTGTAAAAATTAGTGGGTATCAATCATTATCGCATGCTCCCCCTAGATCATAGAAATTGTCAAATTTTTGACTTCTAGGATCTAATACCAATTGTAAAGTAGGAGATAAACAATCTTAAACAATTGAGATAATACCAATTGTAGAAAAAGAATCTTGAAAGATAATCCTCTTTACCAATTGTAAACATTGATTGGATCCATGGGCCTAAAGTGTATCAAAGCAATAGATATGGTAAAATCAAGCTTCAATGATACACAATGACATTGTCAAAAAAATATGATATAACATGTAACATGTTGGCAATACCAATGGGTTAAGATCAAGACATAATAACCAATTGTAAATAATGATCTTTATCAAAACCCAGAATGAGAGTTAAAATATGTTTTAAAAATATTTTAAACATACAATAATAATTAACTCCCCTATTGTCATACATATGGATCAATGAATGAATGCATGTCAATGTATTCCCCAAGGTCCCCATTTTCATGAAAAATAAATTTAAAAACATTTTCAAAATCAAGAAACACACAAAAACAATGGGTATGCTAAAAATACACATTTAAGCACAATACCCATGTAATTTGCATATGTGTGAGGAACCTAAACATGAGGGAACCAAACCCAAGAGGAGTTTGATTTCCTAATGTAATCACATGAGGTGATCACATCCCTAACTAGAGAGTTGATGTAACTATTCCTGTTTTGCACACTACACCTAGTGGGAATCCATAAACTCAAGGATTTCCTAGGAAATGGTTTTGCCTTTGCAAGATGGGTGGATGTGGCATGCTTAGGTGTGGAAAATATTCTCTTAGCATGCATAAAGTGAGGATTTTGCTTCTTAGCAAAAAATGAAAGATTTTCATTTTTCCTCACCACCTTGTGATTTGCATGCTTCTTGTTGGTGTTATTGTTGTACAAGAAAGCATGGTGATTCTCCTAAGGTGCTTTAGCAATATTTCTTGTATTTGCACCAAAAGAAGAATTAGAGGTGGGTTTGGTAACCACCTTTGGAGTGTATCCCAAACCTCCTCTATGGTTTGCTGGATGTTGGTTTTCAAGCAAACCGTGGAGTGAATCCCTATAATAAACAAAGCTTTTGAGCTTTTGAGATTCCTCTTCGCATTTCAACGTAAATTGTTGAATGCGGGTTTCTAAGCTAAGGTTTTGAGCTACTAATTTTTCATTGGTTATGCTCAAATCCTTAACTTGAGAGAGAAGTGTGTCTCTCTCGCTAGTGCACAAACATGCAAAGCATCATTATCATTTACACTAGTAGATTCTAGAGCATGCAACCCACTCATAGAATTTTTAAATTTAGCTTTCAATTTAGCATATGAGTCGATGCACTTACTTGTCCCATTGGAGATCACATTGAAGCGGTATTCGAGCTCCTCGTATGATAGCTTCTCCTCCTCAACTTCCTCGTCACTTTCCACCTCGCTAAAGCTAGACGAAGACTCTTCTCCCTTTGCTATGAAGCACATTTTCTCGTTGGGATTGAGCCATGCCTCCACCTCTTCAACGCTTGAACTCGATGAGTTTGATGAAGAATCATCAAAAGCCACGAAGCACATATGAGCTTGCTCCTTGTCATCCTCTTCTTCATCACTTGAAGTGTTCTTATCGGAGTCATAAAAAGTACCGACAAGTCCCTTCTTTTGGTTCTTGAACTTGGAATTTCCTTTCCAATTCTTCTTTCCTTTACTCTTATAAGTCTCGTTAGTGAATTTGGAAGGGCATACGTTAGAGCGATGACCTTTGCCACTACAAGTGTAACAAGTAGGAATCTTGTTAGAATTGGAGGCAAACTTTGAAGAAGATTTACATTGCTTACATTTAAGGAATGCTCTTAGTTGCGTGGCAATCTCCATGATTTCATCTCCACTAGCCTCATATTCTCCATCTTCTTCACTAGGAGCTTTTTGATTGAATTTTTTCCACCATTTGATTGTCTCCTCTTTGGCATGTAATGCAACCCACTTTTGCTTCTCGGGCTTCTCGGGCTTGGTTGGTTGAATCTCATTCTTGTGTTGAAGCTTCACTTCGTATGCCATGAGATTCCCAACGCACTCCTCAACGGTATATTTGGACGTGTCGTTAGACTCCAAAATCCCGTTGGCCTTTGACTCCCATTTGGGTGTAAGAGAGTCAAGGATCTTCTCCACTCGATCCTCTTGGGAAATCACCTTCCCAAGTCCTTCCAAAGCGTTCACGATGTTTGTGAACCTTGTGAACATTTCTGAGATACTTTCTCCTTACTGCATCTTAAACATTTCATATTTAGATATAAACACACTTAGTTTAGATTTCTTTACCATGGATGTCCCTTCAAAAGTAATCTCCAAGATATGCCAAATTTCGTTGGCCGATTTGCATATAGAGATGCTGTTGAACTCATTCGGAGTGAGGGCACAATGGAATGCATTCATAGCCCTCGCATTGACTTTGATCGACTCCTTCTCTGCCTTAGTTATTGAAGTCGCGGGTGAAGTAGGCTCCTCAAATGGCAACTTCATGATGTCCCAAAGGTCTTGACCCTTCATGTAGATCATCATCCCGATCTTCCAACTTGGGTAGTTGGTTTCGTTGAAGAGCAGGGGTCGAATGATAGAGTGACCTTCTTCATGAGACGAGGATATAGCGTTGAATGCCATCATTGCAGTAAGCTATAACCTCGCTCTGATACCAATTGTAAGGATCGCCTTACTCTTGCAATACTAACAACAACACACTAGAGGGGGTGAATAGTGTAATGGCAATAAATTGTGCAATTAAAATTAAACTTGCAAATGCGGAATAATAAATGCAAGAGGAATTAATCACCACAATAAAATCAAACACAAACAGAAGATTTTACCCTGGTTCCCCAAAACTTGGGTACGTCCAGCCACACCAATATCCATTATATTTCCCACAAAGAGAAGTGAATACAAATCCCACAAAAAGATACATCACACAGAGGATTTTGTCCTACACAAGAGCCAACCCAACCATACACAAGGGTCTAACTCCTACACAGAGAATTACTAACTCCCACACAGAGAATTAGGGTTAGCCCTACACTAGGACATGACCAAACTCCCACATAGAGAGTAACTCCCACAAAGAGCGTATCTAATTCCCACAAAGAGAATTCGGGTTTCAAAAAAACACAAAGTAAAACAAATACCCTTACCTATGACTTCAGATGCTTACTCATTGATGAATGCAAGACATGGAAGAGGATCACCAAGTTATGAGATTTGCTAGAGTTGCACTTGGATGATTTTCCTTGAGCTTGAATTCAATGCATGAAGAGGAATACTAGCTCTAAGAGGGAAATGAGGGAGTTTGACAGTGGATTAATCAATCTCTAATGATTTGCAATATATCCAAGAAGTTCAAATGAACTCAGCCCTCTCATATATATAGGAACCCTATAGGAACTCTCAAATGCCAAGAAAACAGCCAAAGCAAAAATCTGCAAAGGCTAGAATTTGGGCAGAAATGTCACTGACAGTCGACTGATGAACAAATGACAGTCAACTGTCCAACGGCAAGAAAATATCCAACGGCTATAATCTGAGCCAAGACAATCGACTGAAGAAGACAATACAGTCGACTGTAAACAGGACAAGTGCATGTTAAACCTTCAGCAGGCAACTGCTGCAGGGGATGGAATAAAACAGAGAGATGCACTCTTTCTCTCAGTATGTATACAGGTGACTGAAGAACAGATGACAGTCGACTGTATAATAGACATGCAACTGTTTATCCATCATTAGTCGACTGATGCAAGGGATGGAAAAAACAGAGAGATGCAAATTTCGCACTTACACCTTTCAGACGACTGTTGACCATTTTACAGGCTACTGTAAATATATAGGCGACTGTAAATACTTCATCAGTCGACTGATGCGAAAAGATCAAGTAGAGTCAATAATAAGTTGACTTGAGCAATGCACCACAGTCGACTGTAGAAGGCTCGACAGGCGACTAGAAATCATCCAGTTGACTGTAAAACCTTCAGCAGACGACTGTAGGAGAACCAGAGACTCCAAATGAGTCTTTATTCAAGAAGAACCTATTGGGTTGGATTCTATGATAATCCTAAGGCTCACTAAGATGGTAAATGCATTTGCATGTATGAGTAGACCATATATTAAGGCATTACATTAAACCTAAACTCAAAAAGAGAGAAAGCAATAAATGAGATTACATGAATTACAATTCTTTTCTTAGAGTCTATGGCTTCAATCTTGATGCCTTGATTCTCCACATCATCTCCAAGCTTTGGCACCCCTTGAGTCCAAGCTTTGGCCCTTCTCCACTTGATGTCTATCCTTGCACCAAGTGTTTAGTCTCCAAAAATGATATTCTTGAAAAGTAACTAAGAGACTAAAAAAAGAGAGTCATTAGCAACAACATAATGTTGTGATCATCATCAAAATAACATTGGTATGAAACACCAATACTCAACAAATTCGATGGACCTACTCGAC
This sequence comes from Scilla litardierei, assembly GCA_030789695.1. Classification (NCBI taxonomy): domain Eukaryota; kingdom Viridiplantae; phylum Streptophyta; class Magnoliopsida; order Asparagales; family Asparagaceae; genus Scilla; species Scilla litardierei. The sequence continues at coordinate 76,093,163 of CM061132.1, read as the reverse complement.
CAGAGATATGGCCCGAGGCCCACTCCTGGGGAGGAACCAGAGCTAATTCACGTCACGGAAGTTGGCGAAAGCTTCATCTCTATCGGGTCCGAGCTAGACCCGATCCTGAGGGGTGAACTAATCGAGTGCTTGGAGGCCAAACTGGACGTCTTTGCCTGGTCACTCGACGATATGGGAGGCATGGACCCCCGGGTGATCACCCATCGGTTGAACGCCGACCCCAATTTCAAACCAATCAGGCAGAAGAGGAGATACCTAGGTGGTTAAAATAGGAGGGCATCATCCGAGGAAGTGGGACGCCTGCTTGATGTCGGATTCATCTAGGAGGCCTGGTACCCGAAGTGGCTATCCAACGTTGTGATGGTAAAAAAGTCCAGCGGCAAATGGTAGATGTGCGTGGGCTTCAGCGACCTCAATAAGGCATGTCCCAAATATAGCTACCCACTACCCCGCATTGACCATCTCATGGAAAACGCCTCTGGCTACGAGATGCTCAGCTTCATGGACGCCTACTCCGGATAAAACCAGGTCCAAATGGACCCACAGGGCGAAGAGAAGACATCCTTCACCACCGACCGAGGGACCTTCTGCTACAAGAAGATGCCCTTCGGCCTGCAGAACACAGGGGCGACCTACCAAAGGATGGTCAACAAGGTGATCGATTCCCAGATTGGAAGGAACCTTGAAGTCTACGTGGATGATATGTTGGTCAAGTCCAGAGACCCAGCCGACCACATCGCGGACTTCCAGGAGTCTCTCGAGCGGCTGCGGAGACACAACATCAGACTCAACCCCACGAAGTGCATGTTCGGGGTGAGATCCGGTAAGTTCCTGGGCTTCATAATCACTAATCGCGGCATCGAGGCGAACCACAACAAGATCGTGGCTTTGGTCAACATGCGGGAGCCAACGACAATCAAGGAGCTGCAGAGGCTAAATGGACGAGTCGCCGCCCTGGGACGTTTTCTGTCCAACTCGGCAGAGAGATTCCTTCCTTTCTTCAGGACCCTGAGGAGAACCCTCGCCGAGCCCGCCGGTAAAAGGAAGCCTGTGCAGTTGGATGAAAGCTGCACCCGAGTGTTTGCTGATCTGAAGGAGTACCTTTGCAGCCCCCTGATCCTTTCCAAACCCAGGGAAGGGGAACCACTGAGCCTCTACTTGGCCTGCACGGGGGGCGATGAGCTCGGTGCTGATCAAAGAAGACGACGGGATACAAAGGCAGGTGTACTACACCAGCCGAGTCCTAAGGGACGCAAAGGGATGGTACACCCCCACGAAGAAGCTCACCTATGCCCTAGTACTCTCAATGCGGAGGCTCCGGCCCTACTTCCAAGCCCATATGACATGGTCCTAACCGATTCCCAACTCGAGCAGACTCTCAAGAGGTTCGATCGGATGGGGAGGATGCTGAATTAGGGGTAGAGCTAATCGAGTTTGACCTCCAATTTAAGCCACAGACAGCCATCAAGGAACAAGCCCTAGTGGACTTCATTGTCGAATGCACCGTGAATGGAGGAAGCCCCCCGAGGAGACAGCCCCGGCCGTGGTAACTCCTCAACCTTTGTCTTTCATATCGACTGACATCGCTCTGACCAATCATCCAGGGGCCCAGGACACATGTGTAGTCTATGCAGATAGATCAGCCACCCAGGCAGAGAACAGGGTCGGCATCGTTATCCGATCGCCCGAAGGGAACATCGTCGAGTACGTGCTCTGATTCGGGTTTCCGGCCACCAACAACGTGGCCGAATACGAGGCCGCCATAAATGGTCTAAGGTTAGCCCAGGTGCTCGGAGCGGAATCAGTACGCCTCCTCAGCAATTCCAAAATCATCATCCACCAGCTACAGGGAGACTACGAGGCTTGCAAAGAGTCAATGCAGTGTTACCTAGCCTCAGCTAGAACCGAGTTGACCAAATTCAAACACGCCAAGACCTTCCACTTGCCGTGATTGGATAATGCCTGTGCAGACACCCTGTCAAAGCTGGCCTCCTCCTCCCCCGCAGAGTTAGATCGCGCCATCTACATAGAGAACCTCCAGTCCCCCAGTACGGAGGTGAAGGAAGTTATGGCCATTGACGAAGATCCCACTTGGATGGATCTGATCGTTCGGTATCTCTCAAGTGGAGAAGTTCCGTTGGACTTGGACTAGCATCGATCGCTGGAGCGAAAGGCACTCTGATACGTGATCCATGAGGGAGCACTGTACAGAAGGCGTTGGATGAAAATGGACATCATTCCCTACCTCAAGTGCCTTGGTCCACAGGAGTCTGACTACGTCATCCGGGAGGTACACGAGGGGATCTGTGGGAATCACCATGGAGGCAAGACGGTCGCCCAGAAAATCCTGAGGCAAGGGTACTACTGGCCAACCTTAACCAACGATGCCACCGAATACATCCAAAGATGTCAGGAATGCCAGAAGTTCACCAAGCTCGGCTCGTCTCCTCCGTTAGAGCTCATTCCAATAATCAACCATGTCCCCTTCGCTAAGTGGGGGTCTGGACATACTCAGACCCTTCACTTTCGGGAGGGGGCAGAGGATGTACTTGTTTATTGCGGTGGATTACTTCACCAAGTGGATTGAGGCGTAACCACTGGCTTCCATAATCTTGAAGAAGGCGAAGATCTTCGTGTGGAACTTCATCATCTCCAGTTTTGGAATTCCCCGGTCTATCATCACGGACAATGGGAACTAGTTCGATTCCACAGGGTTCAAAGACTTCTGCTCAGACTGGAAGATCAAACTCTTGTTCGCCTCAGTGGCGCATCCCAAGACTAACGGGATGGCCGAATCCACCAACAAATGTATCATCGACCCGCTCCACAAGAAAGTAACAGAAGCTGAAGGGATGTGGCTAGATGAACTTTCTGGGATACTCTGGTCATACAGAACGACCCATAACAGGCCACTGACGAAACTCCTTTAATGCTCGCTTACGGCGCCAAAGCGGTGTAGCCCATTGAAGTAGGCGAGGAGTCTCTTCACCTCAAGCATGTCGACGAAGAGAAGAACTCGGAGGGCCAGGACCTCTGTCTGGAGCTAGTGGACGAGCGACGAGAACATGCCTTGGCCACTATCGTCCGGTAGAAACAAAAGGTGGCCAGTTACTACAACTTTCGGGTTAAGGGAAGAAACTTCCACCAGGGGGATCTGGTCCTCAGAACGACGATCTTTAGCCCGGAGGTCACCCGTAAAGCGAAGCTTGTTGCTAAATGGGAAGGGCTCTATAAGATCACCGAGGTCGTCGGCCCCGCGACCTACCGACTCGCCAATCTGGGAGGGAAGATCTTGACTCACACTTGGAATCCCGAACACTTGCGAAAGTACGATCAGTGAGGTCGACTAAAAAAGTATCTTTCCCCTCCCCTTATCTAAATGAATGTATTAAAAAGAGAGGGCATCCACTAATGAAGAACTCTTTCTATCTCTATTTCGCTTCACGGACCCAACTGGGGTGGGGCAAACCCTACTAGTTGGGCATATCGATGACCGATCGCGAGGCCCGGGGACAACTCCCCTAGCGGACTGGCTACGCAACCGACTGGGAGGTTGGGGCAACTCCCCCAATAAATCAGTCATTGGACCGACCATGAGGCTGGGGGCAGCTCCCCTTGCAGGTTGGTCCGTCGTTCAATCGTGAGACTGGTGGTAGCTACCCTAGATGACTGACCGACTCGACCGACCGTAAGGCAGGGGGAAACTCCCCCAGCAGGCCAGTCAACCAAACGGCCATAAGGCTGGGGGAAACTCCCCCAGCTGGACGATCACCGGACCGATCGTGAGGCTGGGGGCAACTCCCCCAGCGGACTGGCCCATCGATTAGTCGTAAGACTGGGGATAGCTCCCCCAATGGACTGATCGACTCAACCGACCGTAAGGCTGGGGCAACTCCTCCAGTGGGTTGGAGTACTGGTCAACTGTAAGCCTGAGGGGTAGCCCCACAGCGAGCCGACCGACCCGATCGGTCGTAAGGCTGGGGGCAGCCCCCCAGCAGGCTGACTATCCGATCGCTTGTATGACCGGGGGTTAGTCCCCCGCAGGGCGATCGATCCCTAAGGCCGAGGGCGGGGCCCCAGATACCTAAACAACAGAGAATCCTGGGGAACCAACCCGTCAGCCGGATCTCCGAGCGAGTCGAGGAGACTTCACTAATCAGGTCTGCTCGAGAGTCTCGTCCAGGGTTAGAAGATGGGGCATACAACTACAAACAAAAATGTAACTCCATTATAAACGAAGAAGAGTGTATTACATAAAAGCTATGTGCGGAACTACGATAGAATAGTGGGGCTAATGGGCTAAACCCCACCTCCCGTGCAAACATCCGGAGCATCTTCGAAAGCACCGACTGGCTTCTCGGTACCTTCGAGGTGCACATCCCTTGCCTCCTCCTCACCCTCGGAATCCAGCCGGAGCTCTTCAAATCGAATCCCGGAAAGTGAGAACCTTCGCTGGATCTCGAACCGGCACCGGGAAAATACCCTCTCATACGCCTCATACGTCACCCTGGCGACAAAAGACGTGACATACTCGTCCACGGCCTCCCTTGCAATTCACTCAGGATCCATCGCTCTCAGTTCCTGGACTCGGCCCTCGAGGGTAGCAACACAGCGCTGGTGCTCCGCATGCTCCTTTTCGGCCTCCCAGGAACTCGAGTTGAGTTTAGCCAGGAGAACCCGCTCTCTCTCCTCCACCAGCTCTAGGAGGCTAGCAAGCTCCAGGGCGTCGACTTCCACTGTTGGGCCACCATCCCCTCTTACCTCAGTAGCCTTCATCAGCTCAGCTATCCGATCCTCGGCCTTCGCCTTCTCGACCAGGGCTAAAGCTCTCTCCAGCTCCTACTTCTCCAGGGCGGCAGAGAGCTCAGCCATCTGAGTCTCTAGTGACCTAGCACGTGCCTTGGCTACCTGGGTTGCCTCGCCTTCGCCCTCATCGGCCTCAGGCTTCTGAGCCTGATCAACCCTGGCCCCCAAGAGCGCCACGAACTGGCGTCTCATCAAAAGCCTGACCGAGGACAACTGCATCAGGAGGCAGGGATGAGTTGAAGGCAATTGCAAGAGACGGAATGTACGAAAGACATCACCTGTTGATCGACCTGTATCATGAAGGCTGCCATCCGATCACCTTTCACCCCGTTCAGCATGGATTGGTCCAGAGGAAGGTAGTAGTTTTCAGACAGCCAGGCCGCCACCCCGCAATCAGAGAAGACAGACGGCTTCAATCCCACGGGAAAGCGGGGGCTGAGCAGACCTTCCATTGACCACGGCAGATCGGCCTCGGCTGGCCGAAACACACCCAAAGATCGCTCGTAAACTTCTGGGAGAAGTCCTGACGGGGAAGACGCGGGGCCGACCCAGGGCCATGTGTCCTTCATCTGGGAAGGCTGGGCGTGACCCTAAGGGGGAGGGACGCCCTCAACCATTACGGGGACCCGGGCCTTTTTTCGCCCGTCCTCCCCTGGACTGAGCAGAGCTTGCCCCCTCACCCTCTTAGAACCTGTTTCAAAGAACCCAACCAGTGGTTTCTTCCGGACTTCCAACACATGGTCCCTCCGCCGTGGGTTGGGATCCGGGACAGTGGCTGGAAGAGAGGGCTGAGAAGAACCTTGGCCAAACCCACCAGCACAAAAGGATAGAATAAGGGATCAGAATCATTTGGGCGGGTTTCGAACAACAGCTCCCCCAGATTCATGACTTCAGCAAAACTCACTGGTGGGCCACAAGGTCTTTCGCAGGTTTAGGTCGAAGAAGAGGACATCGATTCTTCGGTCCGTGACAGGGACCGACAGTAAAGTCTCGACCGCCTTGAGCTCGACATCGGTGGGGCTCCCTAGCTTGAGGGTCAGCATGCTCGTCACCCCCCATCAGGCCGGGAAATTCACCTCCGACGGGAAGCCAACGAAGACGTACTCTCCATTCTAGTATTTCAAGGAACTAGGCAGCCCCAACACCAAGCTCTTCTTCGACCGGACACTGATGTAAAGCCAGGCTCCCAGCTAATGATGGCTCAGGCGGAAGAATTGAACAAAAAGTCAGAGGGACGGCTCTATCCCCTTCAGCGCACAGAGAACGATAAAACCCAGAAGGGATCCGACGGCATTGGGGCAGAATTGGCATAAGGCAAGCCCGTAAGCTCGCAGAAACACGACGATGAAGGAGTTGAGAGGGAATCGAAGCCCGAACCAGAAGCTCTGTTCGTACACCCCGACTTTGCGAGGGCCAGGGAAGCAGATCCGCTCGTCCTTCTCAAGGGCCCGGGCGGAGCATGGAGGGAGAAGATAGCTGGAGCGCAACGCTCCAACCGAAGTGGCACAGACAGACGACTGCCACCCCATTACCTCGGGGGCACTCCGGAGAGCTTACCCCCGTGGCGATGTACCGCTGTGATGGATCCACGAGCCTGGCCTGGATTGGTAGCGGCTGTCAGGCGCCCTGAACAACCAGCCGAAGAGGAGGATGACATGGGGCAGCACCTGAGGAAGATCTGGGACAGCTGTGAGGGATGGGAAGGAGAGGGTGATGATCGAAAAAGCGAAACCCTCGTCCGACAGTTGGCAGCTTCCCTTTATACCGCCCCCGGACTCTTCCACCGCATCGCGAGTCGACCACATGTGCACACGCGTCGACATCCCGCAAGGCACGGTGCTTCGAATTCTGCACCCAGGGGCGAGAGAAGATCAACCGGGCAGCGTCATGATGGCACCCATTTAATGGTGCTGTCTCGACTGATGCGCCTGTCAAAATTCACACAAGTCACATCACCCGAATCGAACCGACAGAATTCGAACGGCCCGAGCGATGAGGGTAATTGATACGGCCATCTTGGAACGGCCCAAGAGCGAGCAGCCCAAGCCCACATTGGAAGCGAGAGGCCCCCAAAAGAAGTTTGGGCCGACCGTCAAGGCCCTCACGAGGACCTGATATCGGGTCGGCCACGATCGGGACGTGTGTTCCGTCAGCCTACGCCAGCGGGAGTTAACCGCTCCCCAAAACACTCCCCCTTAATGACCATTAAGGGACACCATTAACCCACGTTCATAGCGCATGAAGGCGACTTAAAGGAGGCGGATCATGGGGACGGAAAAGGGGGACGTGGAGGGGGAACGATCGTGGGAGAATCCCAATAAAGGAACTCGGGAGGCAATGAAGAAAAGGACCTAGCCCCAGATATCTATAGACGGAGGTATTCTACACAAAGACCTTGTTTTCCACTTTACATTCCCTCCCTCAGCTCGGTTCAAGGACGCGCGTATCGGCCGCCCTGTGAGTCGTACCGGTCCCGCCGTGCGTCATCCAGATCCGTTCTTACTTAGGCATCGGAAGGGACTTGGCCGGAACCAAGGTCCGGCCCCCCTTACGAGCTTCTTTGTCTATCTAGGCTAAGCAGATCCCGTGGTGCCGAGGCTACTCCTCAGCGCCACACCGACCGAGGCCGAGCACATCCAGCAACGAGCACGCTCGCCCCTGACGAGCTACTTCGTCAACCAAGGCCGAGCAGATCTCGCGGTACCAAGGCTACCCCTCAGCACGTCGTTGACCGAGGCTGAGTGCTCCCATCAACGAACCCGCTCGCCCCCGACACGCCGAGGCCATTCTTTGAAGAGCCGGCGTAAGGATCCAAGCTACCCCCGTCAGGCAATCACACACTTGACGGAACCAAGGGGTCTCATCCGACTCCTTGACCACATTAACCTTTCATCCTACGGTCAACGATTCAGCGGTGAGAAAACACCCGTAAACAGATAAAACAAAAAGGTCACTCTATTTCAAAAAGATGTAAAATGATTACTTGCTCATTGAAGGCCAAAAACGACCCTTATTGATTTGAAGAATTACCTGATTTTCCCTAAAATTCTTACTTAATATGGAAAACGCACCTTACAGTGGAGTACATGCCAAATACATGTGACATCACTGCCGCTTATTGTCTTTCGTTTTTAGCCAGTGGTTATAGTATTTAAAGTTGTGATTCCTTGATTTGTACGTAACTTTTCCTTTTTCATGCTGTTATATGAATTTATATTTCCACGTGTGTTTGCATATAATTATGGCATCAATATCTTATTTTAACTTAGTGTATTCATTTGTTGTATGTGCATAGTCTTTATGGTAATCACAATACATCTTCATGCCCCTGCTTGTAGCTCTAGCATGCTATGCGGAAGAGGATGCTTCAAGTTTCATCCACGACGTACCGACATCAATGTTGGAGTAGGCTAGAATGATGTATTTGTGAAAGTTATTTCATTCCTTACTAGAGATGCACTTGTCTTCCTTCTTACTTTTATTCTTCTTCAATTCCCTATAAATATCGAGCTTTATACCATTTAAATACACTTCTAAGAGTATCATCCACTCATCTTGACTGTTTGGTACACAGATATTAAGGTGATGCTTGAGATCTATATATATTGTCCCGTTCCTCAGGGTCGATATTGCATCATTAAGGCCTACTCCATTTTCTTTATCATCATAATGAAAATCCATCCGATGTATTTGCATAATGATTCTAATTCCCACTACTAAATACTCACCACGTGGGTGGATGAATTCGTTCTCTTTCTTACTGTTATGACCTGTTCGGTAAATTGGTCAGCGAGGTTAAGGAAGTTAGAGATGCTCCCAAGCTTAAGATCCTTGAGCCAGTCATATGTGGCATTTTGGCATTTTGCTTCATGCATGAGAAATCACTAAATTATATGACATTATTGAATCTATGCAACCACATTACATCATGGTACTAGTTAATATGTTACAATGAATATCATGTGCCATAATATATCTGAATCTTGTGTAGGGTAAGTCCTTGGGTAATGGGGCTTCAAGTATTTTTATTGGTGTATGGGAGGTCCAGATGCTCCAAGTACATGTCCACTGTCCTTTCGCTTCCTTTTCTCAACCTTTCGTTAGTCTTGCTTTGAGGGACCTTAAGGAGGAGCCTGCAGTAGGTAGCCGGGGTGATAGGGAGCGTCAAAGGGTCGGCCTAGGGGGTGTCTGACGACTGGAGATGGCCGGCGGCGGCCGAAAAGTGCTGGCCGTGAGTTATTGGTGAGGGGAGGACAGTTTTAGGGTTTAGGGTGTCTGCGCGCTTTTTTAGGTAGGAGGAGGAAGAGTTGACGAGGGGGAGGCTGGCCATGGAAGGGGGACGTCGAGGGGAGGTCAGGCTGTGAGTGGGGGTCGCCGGCGGCGGCGGCGGGGCGTGGGGTTTTATGATGGGGTGGAGGACAGTTTTTATAGGGGTTTTGAGGGTTTTGCACGGGGTTTCACGGCAGCTCGGAGGTGGAGGAAGGTGGTGACGCGTGGGGGAGGATGTTGGCCGGCGGCCTGTGGCTTCGGGGGTGGCCGACGGCGAGCAAAGGTGGCCGGGCGTGAGGTTATGGCGGCTGTGCGTGAGCTTGCGGAATGAAGAAAACCCTAGTTGCGATTTGTTAAAAAGAATGAAGGATTGCTATTTAGGATTCAATATGAGTGAACTTAATGGTTTTAGGAGGGGAGAGAGAGACATAGGGGTATAGGTTAGTCTAAAATGGGATGGTGAATAGACTAAATGGTGAAACATAAGAAAGTTGTTTTGATATTTGGTTTTGAAAGTGGGGTACACTTAGGTGATTGGAGAGAGAAGATGTGAGAGGGAGGGGGTAGACTTAGGTTAATATGAGATGGTGAATAGCTAGGAATTATTTCATATGAAACGTATTAGGCCTATTGTTTTAATTAGGTTAGATGAATTATCAAATTAATTACGCTAAGGGGATTAGTGGAAAAAGTGGGTCTAGCGGTGTCCGATAATTATAAGAAAAATACCGGGACGATCGTGTCGACGAGATGGTCGAGACTAAGGTAGTTGGTCACGGGCTAGGGCAACAGAGAACAGAACTAAAAATAAAAAAGTCTAATGACGAAGGTAAGAGTTACGACACCTCTTCAAACAAAGTTATTTTGTGGGAGAACGATTCGTGAAATGACGTTCACAAATAATTCCACAAATAAGTACTCTTCCATAGGGTCACAACGACATATCACATCATACGGTTCGGGTACAAGAAGAGGTCAAAATAAATACGCGTACAAACAAAAGTACGCGCACGAAAAACGTACGATCGAAAAGCGACCGTGACATCCTACCCACCTTATGAATGATTTCGCCCTTGGAATCAACATCAACTACTGCTCCAGAAATAAGTGCGGGAAGCGCTTTCTCATCTCTTCCTCGCACTCCCTGGTGGTCTCCCCAGGTGAACCATGACGCCATTGCCCTCTAACCAGGTCGATGGTCTTATTCCTCAACTGCTTCAGCTGTCGATCCAAAATCTCAACTGGTTGCTGATCATAGGGCAGGTCCGGGCGAACCATGATCTCCAAGAAATCCACAGCATGAGACGGATTATTGACGTATCGACGTAACCGAGATACATAAAACATGTCATGAACTCCCTAAAGTGATGGCGGCAACGCCAAGCGATAAGCCACTGCTCCAACACGCTCTAGGACGTCAAAAGTTTCAATATACCTCGGACTCCGCTTGCCTTTCTTTCCAAATCGAATAACTCCTCGATTCGGAGAGATCTTGAGAAAAACATGGTCTCCAGGCTGAAACTCCAACGGTCGCCGTTTAGCATCTGCCCAATGCTTGAAACGATCCTGAGCGATCCTCAGCTTCTCCCTGATGTTCCTCACAACAGCCACTGCCTCAACAATCACACAGCTATAACAGGTGCTGACGTCAATCTCGCCTTTAGAATAGAAAAGGCCACCTCACAATCATCAGACCAAACGAACTGTACATCCTTCCTCGTCAGTCTAGCCATCGGCTCTGCAATACGAGAGAAATCCTTGATAAAGCACCGATAATATCCTATTAGCCCAAGAAAACTCCTGATCTCAGACACTGTCCGTGGAATTGGCCACTCTCTGATAGCCTTGATCTTCTCCGGATCCACAGATATGCCATCTCCTGACACCACATGTCCAAGGAAGGCAACTCTATCCAACCAGAACTCGCACTTAAAATACTTCGCATACAGATGATGCTTCCTCAAAATCTCCAGAACTGTCCTCAAGTGCTCAGCTTGCTCCTCCTCCGACTTTGAATAGACTAAGATGTCGTCAATAAAGATAACGACGAACTTATCTAAGAATTCATAGAATATCAGGTTCATCAGGTTCATGAAAACTGCGGGTGCGTTGGTCACACCGAAAGGCATAACCACAAACTCGTAGTGTCCATACTTCGTTCTGAACGCTGTCTTCTGCACATCACCATTCTTCACTCTCAGCTGGTGATATCCGCTCTTAAGATCCAGTTTAGATAATACCCTCGATCCTCCAAGCTGATCGAAAATGTCGTCTATACGCGACAACGGATGCTTGTTCTTGATGGTGATGACATTCAACTCTTTGCAGTCCACGCACATCCAGTGCGAACCATCCTTCTTCTTCACCAGCAGAACAGGTGCTCCCCACGGAGACACACTCGGATGGATATATCCCTTCTGCAAAAGCTTGTCCAACTGTCTATGCTGTTCCAACTCTGCCAGAGCCATACGATATGGTGCTTTCGAAATGGACAGCGCTCCCAGAATAAGATCAATCGAGCACTCAAGAGATCGATCGGTCGGCAGTCCTAATATCTCCTCGGGAAAGACATCATCGAAATCTCTCACCACAGCTGGTCTACTCACCTCCATCTGCATAACTACAAGCTCCACCACTGGCTTGGCCTGAAATCTGATAGGCCCAAGAGAACTACTACCACTGCTGAACTCGAAGGTCGGATGACCAGGAATCAAACACCACCTTCTTCCATCGGTAGTCGATCATAGCGAAGAAACAACTAAGCCAATCCATCTCAAGAATGGCATCGTAATTGGTAATGTCGTGGACGATAAAATCGACATATAGCTCGAGTCCACAGAAAACCAAGGGACAAGATTGATCGCCCCCGGATATGCACCCGGAGAACAATTGTAGTCTTACCGCAAGCGCACGGCTAAGTGGCGAGCGGGTATCGAACTCAGGGAGGAACAATAACAGTGTCTCGTTCTAATCACCTAGCTATCGGAATAGTCAAGAATAATACGGGGTAAAATTGTCACAATTGTTCGTATATCGATGGAAATATCAATGAAATAAAACGCCTAGGGATAGGGAATCCCCGCTACGAACCGTATCTCGTCGTTATGATTCGTAGGTTACATCATTGCTAGACTTGAATTTTGGGTGAACTAGTGCAACTAAATGTTGAACCAAGCTCACACTCTCGCGCTATTACCGGTCTATAGCAAACAAAGATTAGGGCCCAATCTCTTGCAAACCCTAACCTAAACCGCTAGCATTAGGATCGACATCATCGTTCAATCGTATCTCGAGTCCACTCTCGTGCAAACTCGAGCTACGACCTAGGTTGAGATAGTTTTTACCCGTCCAATCTCTTGCAAATGGGTATTTGTATAGAAATACGATTAAAACCCCTAGCGTTGGTCCAATCTCTTACAAACCAATTCTAGAAAATTCCAATCGTAAATCCAAATCGAATTTCTAGGGCTTCCTATCAATTGGGACCCAATCTCTTGCAAGTCCCAATCGATATGAATCCCTAGCTATCCGTAATAAATCGATCCCAACCTAACCCTAATCAATTCTAGCAATAATGTCACCAATTCATCACAATTCGGGAATAGGGTTCATAGGGTTCATCCACATGCCCTAAGACGATAAAACTACTCACTAATCATTATGCAATTCATAAGAAATTTAATAGAAAATTCAGCACAAATCATCGCAATGGAGAAATATTCAATAAAAATAGAGTTTTTGACAAGAAAGGAGACAACCCAATGAGAATCCAATAGCATCCAACAAAAATCTCCTTTCTAATCTCTCAAAAAGCTTAAATCTAAATCCCTAAAAATCTATCTAAAAAGGCTCAAAAATTATCAAAAAGCTCTCCCTAACTAGGGCAAAAACTGGGTTTAAATACCCCTCAAAATCGCCCAGAAATTTGTGACAAAAATGCCACTGCGCAGCTCAACAATCGCAGGTTACGCTATAGGCGGGGCGGCTCACTCGGCCGAGTGACAAATGTCACTCGGCCGAGTGACAAACCCTGTACAATTACAGTAAGTCGGGGATTTTTGGGGGTCTGTCTTCGGAGGTGACTCGGCCGAGTGGATTTACTCACTCGGCCGAGGGGCAATTCTTGCTCGGCCGAGTGGAAGCTCTGAAAATCCTGTAAAATAACAGTAAGTCGGCCGTTTTCGAAGCATCTGTTCTCGTGCCACTTGGGCGAGTAGACTTCCATGCTCGGTCAAGTGGACTATCGTCACTCAGCCGAGTGCACGCCCATTTTCTTATGTTGATGCGCGTCCGGTCTGGTCGGCCGAGTGGTCTTCTTGCTCGGCCGAGTGGGTGGTTCACTCGGCCGAGTGAGATGCTGCAAAGGCCCAATCTTCGTCTTTTCGCTTCCTCCTCGCTCCTACGACGTTCTTTCTTCTCCCACTTGTCTTCCATCGTCGAATAACCCTCAAAAGAGCCTCGGGTGACACTCTGGAGTGGGTGCGAATCCTTTTGATCTCAAAATCACTCCGAATCGCTTCATATCTCCTGAAATACGACAAAAACAAGAAATCGTGAAAAGCATCGCAATATTGTTGAATAATCGTGAAAAACGCGATATGAGCGATCAAAGTGGCATGCAAACATGTAGAAAAAGGGTGTAAAATAAGGAGCGATCAAAATCCCCCAAGCTTACCTATTACTCGTCCTCGAGGAAGATGAGTAAAAAGCGAGCCCGACGGGCAAAATCATGGAAAAGTGGGAAAAACAAAAGAAATGAAAATAAAAACAAAAACATAAAAATAAAAATAGAATAGAAAGCGAAGAAGGGGGGTGCTAGATCATTTTTCTCTGGACGTGGGTTTTGCTTACTCATATAGCATACATCGAATATAAAACACACGTCAAAGACTTTTATTTCGATATCATAGTATAATTGATGCATTCGAAATAAAAAACCCCGAAAATATCGAAATAGCATGAAATATGGAATCATTCTAGGATTAGCATCGTCTGAAGCATCTAAATCGGTATGCATAACCATAGATCACACACTTTTCAATTGAATGCTTTCTACAAGGAGTATAAGAGATGTCACACGATATGGAATAGTAAGAATAGAAAAGCATGGTTTTCATGAAATGAATGCTAAGTGTCGATTTTCTGGATTTCGTGAAACTTTAGCAATCTCACCGAGTATACAAGATTACTTAGCCTAGGTTGTCATGCACCGTCAAGTAGTCACTCTCTCACACTTCATTGGATCCTCTCCCCCAAGCTTATCCATAAGCGTGGTGGTATAAACAAATCAATATGTACATTCCCCATTTCTTTTGAAGCTCCAAAAAAGTAAAAATAAAACAAAAGAGGGAAGAATGAGAGAAAGAGTATGAGATGGGATCGTTATGAACTTCTTTTCGCTTTTTTTTCTTTTCTTTTTATTTTTCTCAATTTTTCTCTTTTTTCTAGAATTGACATATATACATAAGCGATCCCAAATCAAAAGAGAGAAGTATATACATGTATATATTTTTTTCTTTTTGATTTTGGAGATTTGGAGCATGGAAATTAATAGATGGGGAAATGCCGATAATAGATTTTGCTAGGGGGGATTCACCAATGAATTTCAAGTAGAGAAATAATGCTCAAGATATGTGGAGAAAGAAATCAATGTATCACTCAGTTCACTCTATAGGACGTGCATGACAACTTTCAGCAGAGCAATATAATCTACTCAGTTTAATCACAAAAAGTAAACTAGTCCATATATATCATCCTAGCAAACATTCAATCAACCTGAAAGTGAAGCGTACAATTCATGCAATAAGAAGTGATATGAGAGAGGAAAGCAATACTCCAAATATAAGCAGACAATGCGTGAAGCTTGGCGTGTTTTCTATGATAAGCATACATATGACTCATCAGACATCAGCTAATAATAGAATTTCATCCATATCTATACCGGAAAAGAGTGGGTTACTATTTCAAAATGCAAAGCAAGACATAGCATATGATATCTGAAACAAAAGCTATGACGTGACAAAATAGCATGCATATGTAGATAAGCTAACATCACATCATCATCATCACAGAAAAATCACCTCTAGCAAAAGATGAAAGAAACAAAGATAAAAAGAAAATAGAACTATATACAATGCAGCACACTCAAAAAGGAAAAGAAAACGTGATGCATGATAAAAACGAAAAAGTGGTGAAAATAAGTGCAAAAGTGGAAAGAAAACGTGAGAAATCAAAAATAAAGGGTGGCAAAAATGAAAAAGTGTGAGAACTCACTCCCCCAAGCTGAAGTGCACAGTGTCCTCAATGTGCGAAGTGTGGCACACCGTGAGACGTGAAGTGGGAGGGTGAGGAGGATGCATGCATGATGAAAAAGAAAGAAAAATGAAAAATAAGATAAAATGCGAATGAATGCGATGCATGCAAAGACCAGGATGATGCAGATATAAGTGTCCCCAAAAAGGTCTCTCCCTCACTCCGATAAAGGTATAAAAGGATATGATCAGGAAGGCAGCAAAATAATATGTGGAGGAGGGGGGCAAAAATCAATCATCAGGCCCAGGTACATACGGGCGGCAAAACGACAAAAAACATCAGAGGTATCAAAAGTGTGCCTAAGCTGGTGGTGGCGCTGCACCATCACCGTCCTGTGGCGGGGGTGGGGGTGGTGGGGGTGGGGGTGGTGGAGGCAGGCGCGCCAGAATCTGAGTCAGGCAAACCTGTATATCGGGAAGCATGGCGACGCGGGACTACACAAAACTAACCATGGCAGAGAGAGCCCTGAAGTATCCTCGAAGTCCACTAACAGCCCCCTCTAGAGCATGAATGCTCTGAACTAGAGTGTCAGGGGGTGGTGGAGCGGAGGGACGCACAGGTCGAACAGGTGAGGTGCGGGGCTGTCTCTGGCGGGAAGCGTATAGGATGGGGCCAGCAGGGTAGTGTGGAAGGGGTGCTGTGCTCGGTAAGATATGCCCAGCCTCGGTGTGAGGTTGGGACGCAGGCTGGGTTGAAGCAGCGGTAGAAACAACAGAGGTGGAAGGCAAAATAGATGACGATGCAGCAGGAGAGGTCAGTGACGCAGAAATGGGGACAGAAGTCACGACACTCTCGGTGAAGACATCGGCAGTGGGGTCAGAAGGGCCAACGGCCGGGTGGCCGTGGACAAAAGTGAGGTCAGGACCGCCACTGCGACGGTAAAGGAAGTCTCGCTGGTCTCTAAAATAGTGGTGGGACGCTCGGGCCTAAGAGAAGTGATAGGCTCGATGGACATAGGCTCAGCGGTGGTGGTGGTGGTGGTGGTGGACGGCTCAGCAAAGGTACTCCCGACAATGACAGAAGCGTGGACAGAAGTGTCGGGAGGTGCAGACAGTGCGGGTGCATGTTGAGGGATCACTGGGTTAACAGGTGGTGCAGGGTGTGCCTGCTCAGCATCCTCAGCCTTAAGCACGTAGGTAGCAGGGATAAGTAGGTCCATCGCTGGGATCCAATCCCCGTGGGCCGGTCCTATGTGTGTCCGAGCGAGGCTCGGAAGAACCATGTAGTCAGCACTAAAAGGACAGTGCAACCACACCCAGTGCCTACGACCGTGGGGACAAAGCATCTTCATCCGGGCCATAACATCTATTGAGAGTGAAGTGGGGCCTGGGGCTCGACGTAAGTCATCAGGTAGGTCCACGCCGGTCATAAGGGCTAGAAGTGTGATTAGACCGCCGCAATAAATAGGTGAGCGAGCGCCCACCGAAATGATGATGCGGTCTAAAACCCAGCTGGCAATATCAATCTCAACGGCCGGGACTAGGTCATCGCTACCCCTATCCAGAACTCTAGGGCGAGTCATCGCATAGAGCATGTAGAGCTCGGGCGTAGACATCGTCCCAGGCTCGTACCTCGCTAAGAAAGTTGTCGCCATGAGGCGATGGGCAATGCGGAGGCAGGGTGCAGGATGGCTGAGGCCTTGGCCCTACTAGGGTCAAAGCCAAGTGGGGATCCCGTGATCCGTGTCCAGAATGTGGAGGTGTCGAACGACGTGGGTGGGATGTGCGTGGATGCGTAGGCTCGGTCTGGGACAGGGACAGCGGGCCACTGGAAGAATGCACGAAGCATGTCGAGAGTGATCTCACACTCTCGATCCATCAGGCGGAATGTGCATCCTCCAGGGGTCCTGTCAATAGAGCTCAGGACATCTAGTGTCAGACGGATAAAAGTATCCATCGACACCGCAAGAAAATCACGCCATCCCACGTTGTCGTACAACGTGAGAAGCCCCTCGAGTACCCCTAGGCGGTCAAGGTCAGCTAAGTGTGCGAACCTAGAAGGTACTATCGAGCGATGGCAGATACGCTCGAACCTGGCGCGGTGTGCGTCGTTTCGAAACGTGATCCCCATCGGCCCGACAGCGGGAGCGGGTGGAGGGACAGGATCGACTGGGATCGACTGTGTAGGCGGTGGTGGCGGTGGCGGGCTAGGTGGAGGGGAGTCCTCCCTAGCGTGAGAGGGACCGGGGTCATCTGTCCGCCTCTGCTTGGGGGCAGATCCTCGTGTACGCGGCCTAGTGTGCGGTGGCATGTGTGCCGCGAGATGTGTCTCAACTCAAATAAATACTGCGGCGTGCTAAATAATGGAACGAATGTACCTGAACACGCCGTGAGAGCAATAGGTGATGCGTGCAAAGAAACGCCTCCGTCGCGAAGCTAAATGCGCGTCCAGAAGCTCCCCAAAGCTCCCCTAAGATAGCCTGCAAATCAAATGATCAAATCAGTCGATAATATTCAATATGTATGGGGGAGATGGGGGATAATAGATAGATATAGGAATTAATTTAGATTTTGGGCTCAACGGATCTACGGATCAAGAGAAACGGGGAGAAAAGGGGGTTTTGGGGCAAACTGAGGCGATAGGGGGCGGTGGAGGCCGGCGTCGGCGAGGTGGAGGGGCGGCCGGTCGACGGCGAGGTCAGATCGGGCGATCGCTGGTCAGAGGGAGTCGATTCGGGTGTGGGGGGTGCGAAGCAGCGGGCGAGGGAGGCGAAGAGGCGAAGAGCTCAGGCGAAAATGGGCGATTTGGGGTTTTAGAAATTCGCGCCCGCCTCTCAGTTTATATATAAATTGTTACGACTTGGCCGAGTGAGAATGTCACTCGGTCGAGTGCGTAAACAAAAAAATTTCGAAAATCTCGTTCCCACTTACGACTCGGCCGAGTGGATTTGCTTCACTCGGTCGAAGGGAGAAACTCCATTCGACCGCAATTTTTAGGCTAGGAGGGTATCTGTTTCACTCGGCCGAGTGACAAGTCACTCGCCCGAGTGGCAATTAAGACTAAAACTTACAGAAATTGACAGAGAGTTGGTCTGCCGAGACTTCCCTGTTTGGTGCTCCACTCGGCCGAGTGGAGTTTTTGCTCGGCCGAGTGGCATATGCTACTCGGCCGAGTGACATGCTGCTTTCTGCATCTGCACTCCATTTTTGCTCTGGTTTCTGTTTTTCTTCCTCCAGTCTGTTTCTTCCTCCTCCTAAGGCATGAACGCATTCCTGGAGTGCTCTTCCTTGCCTTTATCTTCCTCCATATGATTGATCTCCTTTTCTCCTTCTCCTGTCATGAAAAATAGGACCCGTTGTCACGATTTTCAAGGACAAAAAACCCTAAAAACTAACGAAAAGCTAAACCAAAAATGAAAATCAAAATAAAAACAAAGCAAAAACCGTCGGGTTGCCTCCCGACAAGCGCTCGTTTAAGGTCGTGAGCTCGACCCCTCAAAATATTCATTTAGCTCGCGATGTTGGGCGCATACGAGATGCACCCGTCAAACTTGTCGGGAAGGCCGCTCAGATTTGGGTCTTGATGATCATCGGTCTTCCTCGATGCCTCCTCATCATGGGCATTGTTGGGGGATAAATCCCCCAAGCTAGAGCTTGGTCTCATCTTCTTCTTGGTCGGTGACACCGATCTTCCGTTCGGTGGAGCTTTCTTCGGATTCTTGGTCTTTAAGAGCTTGCAAAGCTCTCGTATTCTCACGACATCAGCGTCACCTTCATCACTATCCGTGGAGCTATCTGGAGGGTCCTCCAATTTCTCTTCTTTGCCCGAAGCTTGGCCTTCTTCATAGCCATCGTCATGGAGAGCACCAATAGAGTGGGGGATTGCTTCTTCAATCACTTCATCAAGGAGATCCACATAATCTAACTCCTCGTGATATGGCAAATGTTTCATGGCCCTGGGTATGTGAAGCTCGACTTCTATGTTGCTGACATTTAAGGATAGAGTTCCTTCACGCACATCGACGATAACGCCGGCGGTTGCGAGGAACGGGCGTCCAAGTATGAGCGAAGTGTCGCCCTCCTCCTTGATGTCCATTATAACAAAATCACAAGGCAATCATATACCTCCCGATACTTGGAGTGGAATATTCTCTGCGATCCCTACCGGCCTAGTAATCCGACCGTCCGCAAGTTGAATCCTCATGTCGGTCGGCTTCAAGTCGGTGCCCGTGTTCAATCTCCGAAACATACTAAGGGGCATAAGGCTCACACTAGCGCCCAAGTCTACTAGAGCTTTTTGCAAAGGGACGCCTCCTAGTGTGCAACGGATGCAGAAACTCACGGGATCCTTCAATTTCGACGGCTCCTTCTCCTTCCGGGTAAACCAAGTTCCTTGCTCCGCAAGCATAATTTTTTCTTTCCTTTTCTTTCTCAAAATCAAATCTTTCAAGAACTTCGCGTAAGTCGGGATCTCAACAATTGCATCTAGGAAAGGAATATTGAGGCTTACTCCCCTCAAGTATTCTAGGAACTTGGCGAGCCTTTTCTCCATCTTGGCTCTAGCTAGCCGTTGTGGAAACGGCACCGGTGGCATGTAGCGGCGCTCATCAAGTGGCTCCACCACTTTAGAATTTGCTCCTTCAATTGGCTCCTTTCGGCTCTCTTCTTCAATTGCCGTCTCTTTTTCTTCCAAAATTTCCACCACTGGTTTCTTGCATTGGGTCATAGCGGGAGTGGTATCCTTCCCGCCCCTTGTTGTAACCGCAACCATCGCAATGATGTGTCCGGTGTTGCTCTGTGGATTGGGCTCGGGTTGAGTCGGCAATTGTTGGGCATTCTTTTTAAGCAACGCAAGTTGCTCCGAAAGTTGAGCGACGACGGTATTTAGCGAGTCTTGCCCCGCCGTCAATCTAGCGTTGATCTTCCGTTGCTCCACCATAAATTCTTCCACCCTAGCTTCGTGGTCCGATCGCGGTTGAGCTTGAGGTGGGTTGGGAGCTCTCCATCATTGGTTGTACCCGGGGGGTCTATATGGTCCCGCTTGTTGCCTTGGCAGGTAGTTTTGTTGCGGTGGCCCCCTCGGTTGATATTGAGGTTGTGGTGGTGGAGGCCGAGCTTGAGGAATTTGTTGCGGCGGGGGGTTCAAAGCACCCTCATTGTTTGCATATGAATACCCTGGATGGTTTCTAGCGGCCGGGTTGGCCCAATATCCAGAATTCCCCGCGACATATTGTACTTGCTCCAAAGCCCCTTCTCCATTGTCCCCTACTACGTACATGTCTTGAGATTGGTCTTGCCAATCACTCATATCGGTTGTCGGCATAGATGTAGAGGGTGCTCCATGTGGTTCGGTGATGTATTTCTCCAATCTCTCTACCACCTTGTGGAGAGAGTCAAATTTGGTTGAAAGCTCGGCCACGGCCTTGGCCTCATAGATACTAGTGGGCTTCAAAGAGGACGAAGAATGTCCTCGCTCATCCCCCCATTGTTGGTTGTTAGAGGCCATCTCTTCCAACAAGGCCGTAGCTTCATCTGGGGTCTTTGACAATATGGCTCCATTAGCGGTAGCATCGATAATTTGCTTTGTGTCCGGTTGGAGTCCATTGTAGAAACTATGGACAAGCTCCCAATCTTCTATACTATGATGGGGGCATTGGTGTTGTAAGTCCTTGAAGCGCTCCCATGCTTCATAGAGGGTTTATTGCGGTCCTTGCTTAAAGGAGATGAGAGCACTCCGTATCTTCACCGTCTTGAAAGGAGGGTAAAATTTGTCGACGAAGGTGCTTGCCAACTCGTCCCAAGTGGTGAATGTACCTTCCGCTTGCGTCCTCAACCAATATAAGGCTTTATCCTTGAGTGTGAAGGGGAAGAGTCGCAGTCGGATTGCATCAATGGAAACGCCCGTCATTTGAAAAGTGGCGCATTTGGACAAGAAAAGTTGGATGTGGTAATGCGGATTCTCATGGGTATTCCCATGAAATGGGTCTTGTTGCATCAATACCACCAATCCCGTCTTTAGCTCAAAATTCTTGTCCGCAGCTAGTTCCGGCATGGCGATGGATGATGTGGTGGAAGATGTCTTAGGCCGAAGCCTATCTCTAATGGATATGATCCTCACCATTTGTGTGGCTAGCTCCTCCGGTGTCTCCGTACGGTTCATACAACCGTCCTCCGTAGCGTGCTTTCTCTCGGCTCTAATCCTCCGCACGGTACGCTCGATTTCCGGATCAAATAATATTTCTTCGGGGTTCGCCGTAGATCTCGTGTACATGCAAGGGAAAACAGAGTTTCAAAGGAAATATTAGCACGAATAAGGAGTAAAAAGATAAAAAAAATAATGAAACAAAAAGGAAAATACTAAGTAAAAAGAATAAAACACTATTGCCTTCCCGGCAACGACGCCAAAAACTTGATCGCCCCGGATATGCACCCGGAGAACAATTGTAGTCTTATCGCAAGCGCACGGCTAAGTGGCGAGCGGGGATCGAACTCAGGGAGGAACAATAACAGTGTCTCGTTCTAATCACCTAGCTATCGGAATAGTCAAGAATAATACGGGGTAAAATTGTCACAATTATTCGTATATCGATGGAAATATCAATGAAATAAAATGCCCAGGGATAGGGAATCCCCGCTACGAACCGTATCTCGTCGTTATGATTCGTAGGTTACATCATTGCTAGACTTGAATTTTGGGTGAACTAGTGCAACTAAATGTGGAACCAAACTCACGCTCTCGCGCTATTGCCGGTCTATAGCAAACCTAGATTAGGGCCCAATCTCTTGCAAACCCTAACCTAAACCGCTAGAATTAGGATCGACATCATCATTCAATCGTATCTCAAGTCCACTCTCATGCAAACTCGAGTACGACCTAGGTTGAGATAGTTCCTACCCGTCCAATCTCTTGTAAACGGGTATTTGTATAGAAATACGATTAAAACCCCTAGCCTTGGTCTAATCTCTTGCAAACCAATTCTAGAAAATTCCAATCGTAAATCCAAATCGAATTTCTAGGGCTTCCTATCAATTGGGACACAATCTCTTGCAAGTCCCAATCGATATAAATCCCTAGCTATCCGTAATAAATCGATCCCAACCTAATCCTAATCAATTCTAGCAATAATTTCACCAATTCATCACAATTCGGGAATATGGTTCATAGGGTTCATCCCCATGCCCTAAGACGATAAAACTACTCACTAATCATTATGCAATTCATAAGAAATTCAATAGAAAATTCAGCACAAATCATTGCAATGGAGAAATATTCAATAAAATAGAGTTTTTGACAAGAAGGGAGACAAACCAATGAGAATCCAATAGCATCCAACAAAAATCTCCTTTCTAATCTCTCAAAAAGCTTAAATCTAAATCCCTAAAAAACTATCTAAAAAGGCTCAAAAAGTATCAAAAAGCTCTCCCTAACTAGGGCAAAAACTGGGTTTCAATACCCCTCAAAATCGCCCAGAAATTCGTGACAAAAATGCCCCTGCGCAGCTCAAAAATCGCAGTTTACGCTACAAGCGGGGCGGCTCACTCGGCCGAGTGACAAATGTCACTCGGCCGAGTGACAAACCCTGTACAATTACAGTAAGTCGGGGATTTTTTGGGGTCTGTCTTCGGAGGTGACTCGGCCGAGTGGATTTACTCACTCGGCCGAGGGGCAATTCTTGCTCGGCCGAGTGGAAGCTCTGAAAATCCTGTAAAATAACAGTAAGTCGGCCGTTTTCAAAGCGTCTGTTCTCGTGCCACTTGGGCGAGTAGACTTCCATGCTCGGTCAAGTGGACTATCGTCACTCAGCCAAGTGCACGCCCATTTTCTTATGTTGATGCGCGTCCGGTCTGGTCGGCCGAGTGGTCTTCTTGCTCGGTCGAGTGGGTGGTTCACTCGGCCGAGTGAGATGCTGCAAAGGCCCAATCTTCGTCTTTTCGCTTCCTCCTCGCTCCTACGACGTTCTTTCTTCTCCCACTTGTCTTCCATCGCCGAATAACCCTCAAAAGAGCCTCGGGTGACACTCCGGAGTGGGTGCGAATCCTTTTGATCTCAAAATCACTCCGAATTGCTTCATATCTCCTGAAATACGACAAAAACAAGAAATCGTGAAAAGCATCGCAATATTGTCGAATAATCGTGAAAAACGCGATATGAGCGATCAAAGTGGCATGAAAACTTGCAGAAAAAGGGTGTAAAATAAGGAGCGATCAAAGATCGACAACCAAGAGTTACCAAGATCACACCATTCCATGTAGAGATATCCCAACTCTTGGAAAGAGGGGAAGTCGACAGAGAATGCTTGTCCACAAAACTCCGAGTTAAGATGCACATGGACGCACCAGAGCCGAAGAGAACCCGAACGGGACAAGCACAAAAAAGAATAAACCCTAACTAACAAACTAGAAAACAAAACATATTCTAGCAAACAAGATCTAATTTAACATGCAAGATCAACTAATGAAAGGTAAAGACTAGTCTGAGGGTTACCTGCAATAACTCCATCCTCAGCCTCTGCATCTACTACAGTCATCGTGAGAGCTTGCTTCCAAGGCTGAACGTCCGACTGGAAAGCCTGCTTCTGGGGAATAAGAGGCGCTCCAGGTCCAGTAGCTCCTGGTGCTTTCTGTAGTTGATTGGCATGCCGACAGTCCTTCACTGAATGCGTAACATCGCCACAAAGTAAGCACTGGTGTCACGCCACGCTTCCCAAAATGGACGGAGGCGAAGCGTGACTAAGGCCCGCTTAGGTCGGAGCTGTGAAGCTCGGACCCAATAAGCGTCTGTAGGGGTACCATTTAAAAAGATTTTCAGGTTCTTGCTTTAATATGGTTCGAAACAACAGAAAGTACAGAAAGGAAGTTGCATTCGTTTATATGGAGAAATAATATCCAACTGGTACAAAGTCTAAAAGAAGCCTAAGCATGGCAACAAAAGTTTAAAGACAAACCGAAAAGTAGCAACCTCTGAAAGTGACGACTAAAAAGACCTCAAGGTCTGGTCCTCGTCAGGCACGTGCTTTGGGTCGACGTCCTCCACTCCTCGTACTCCAGCGAGTCTGCCTCGTCCACGATCTCTGGCTGAACACCTGACGTACAGCACCCAAGAAAAAGGAACTGTACGTCAGGTAAAGTCTACAAGAAGGGTTAGACTTTACTGCAAGTGCACCGAACTTTAAACAACGGTTTACTGGTTGATTAACATGCTGAGGTTCTTTTACACAACAGTTTACTGGTTGATTAGCATGCTATGGTTATAACAGGGTAACACAACAGGAAGTAACGTAGCAGGAAAGTAGAACGGGACAAGTAGCAGTCGTAGCGTGTGCTACCAACTACGGGACTATCCTAAAGGTGTCAGGACAAGACGGAACTAGACAAGACAAGACAGGACACGACACGACTGACAGGACGAGTAAAACACGAAGGGTTCACGCCTTACGGTTCGAGGGGGATCAGACCCTCTCACCGTGCGCACACTCAACCCTACCCCAAACCCCAGAACTCAGGACAGGAAGCACGGAGATCACTTTCGCAAGGAAAGTACCTGAAATGCCCGTAGGCTTTTTGTAGCACAGAGATCACTTCCACAAGGAAAGCACCTGAAACGCCCGAAGGCTTTTTGGTATCACAGAGATCACTTTCGCTCGGGAAGCATCTGAAACGCCCGTAGGCTTTTTGGTATCACAGAGATCACTTCCGCTCGGGAAGCATCTGAAACGCCCGAAGGCTTTTTGGTATCACAGAGATCACTTCCGCAAGGGAAGCACCTGAAACGCCTGAAGGCTTTTTGGTATCACAGAGATCACCTCCGCAAGGGAAGCACCTGAAACGCCCGAAGGCTTTTTGTGTAACAGGACACGACATGACTAGTGTATGGAGTTGTTATTTTAGGGTGTCCACACGCACGCACACACATGATAGCCCTACAATAACAAAAGTTGTTGTTGTCAGGCTCAGACTTCGTCGTCAAGTCTGAGCCGTCAGGTGTCGTCTCGGATGCTATCATTTCACGTCCGGAATCTATTTGTTCACAGTTAACAATTCTAACCAACTAGGGCCTAAGCACGGCCAAAAGTGCAAGTGGATACACTTGCCTGCGATGGCGAGTGCGTCGTCCGTCCGGGGCGTCTCGTCCAGTCGTCGCGTCTGCGGTAGTCCGTCTGAAACAGGTCACGGCGACGGTGTCAGGTCGCGATTTTCAATAAACCTATCTAGGTTTTGTTTCTAAGTTATCGGGGCTATCCTATTTGTCAATCATCACATTTTGACGTTCAGTCCTATTCGACGATTCTATCCTATGTGCACAGTTCAAAAGTCCAGTCGTCGAATCTACAGTTTCACAACGTTTTAAGAGCGCAGAAAATAAATTTAGTTACAGTTGTCCGATTTTTAGTTAGGGTTCAGTTTTGCTACGGTGTGGGTTTCGCTACGAGTTTTGGGGTACCAACCTGAATGATGTTCACGCGGGAATCGGTGTCGGATCCAGAAATGGCAACGGATCGCGTCGACTATGTTTCCGGAATGTCTGATCGATGCGATTCCGGGTATCCAGGAGGTAGTAGCGAGATGAAAGATTAATCTGCAACATCGAATTAATAATCAAACTATGGAATTTTAGCCAATAAATTTCTATTAAACCCAACTCAAAATATACTGCCCAACTACTAACACATAAAAATCACTAATATCTAATACTTGTATTAAAATAGTATACTATAGTAAATAGCATGCAGCATTCGTACCAACATTTACTTACTAACCATCTTACTAATAAATTATATCACTAACTTAACAATAACACCTCCAAGTGCCATTGCATGTGACTGTTACTTGTGTTATAAGTATTAATCATCATACAACCAACCATTGTGACTACATGAGCAGATGAAGTTACTAGTACGTTAACGTGATGGGTATACATCGAGGTACAGTTAGGCTAGGTTACAAATAATCAAGGGACTGTATATTAAACAACTTACGCATGTGAAGTCGCTTCTCCCTCTCGTGATTGCGGGAGGCAGTTCGTGATGGGGGCTCCGGCGTCGGAATCGGGGATGGGGAGGTGGCTCTCGCGGCTGAGGGGAGATCTGCACGACGGCTGAGGGTTGCGCGGGGAGCGGCAACAGAGGCGGCGGGGTCTCGCAGGTGGAGGAGTAGGCCGCGGGAGTGTGGGTCGTGCTTGTGGTCGAGGGCAGCCGGGGGAGGCACGAGGGGTCGCCTGACGGCGGAGCAGCACCGAGAAACAGCAGCAGGAGTCGCTGCTGCGTGCTGCACAGAGATGACAGCCCGTCGGCTGTCTTGCCGGCGGCGGGAGCAGGCCCAGGCGGAGGTGACGCGTGGTTGCTGGCGATGGGGACGCCTCGGAGGAGAGGAGAACCCGAGATGGGGCTCGGGTTTAAGGAAAGGAAGGCGAGAACGAGAGAGATGTGTTTCTCTCGTGTGCACATGCGGCGGCGGGGAACAATACCCCCTAGGTTTATAAAATATTGAGAGAGAGAGATTTAAAAATGTGTGGCTGAGATCCTAAGGTGGCCTAGGTCAGTGTAATTGTTAAATGGAAGAGAATTATTTCAGGAGAAAATGATGGGGATAAACAATTTGGGGCGACTGGCAATAATTTTGCCCTAGGGAAACATTCATGTGAGTAGTGTTTAATATAGAGTCTAGGGTGAGCAGCACGTGAAAGGGATAGAGTGGCCCAGGGTTCCTCTACTTATAGCATTTGTAAAAGACCTGGCTCAAGACTGTGTGCACAGTTTGGGGGCGTAAGTTGCAGAACTGGTACGGTTTATATTAGGTTCAATAGGAATTAATTTGAAAGAGATTAATAGGATAAAAAAATTAATCAAGGGAGAAAAATTAATTAATCAATAGGTTTAATGTGTCAAAAAGGAATGGTAATTCTCATTTGATTTTAAAAAGATTAAAGGCTAAAATTAAGGGTTGGGAAAAGATTAGGGAATGATTTTAAACATTTTAACTAAGATATATAGCCACATTTAGCTAACAAATTCGAAATTTGAATCTGACTGGGCAAATCAACGGTCGAGGTTTCTCCGAGCGATATCTCTTAATCCGGGCGTCAGAGAATTTATCCGAAAATACCGGGGCGATCGTGGAGACGAGACGCACAGATCTACGGAGCCCGATCGTGCGTAACGCCTACCAAGAATTTACTTAAAATTGGAAACGGCGTTTCGATTCAAATGACTAAAACGTCCCTATCATTCAAGGTCGTTTTGCGAGAAAACGAGTCGTGAAAAGACGTTCTCAAAAATTACTATAAAATTCAACACCCCAAGCCGATCGCAACGGCATATCGCATCGCATATGCCGGAGCTCGGAAGTAGCCAAATAAAATACGTGCACGATAAAACACGTGCGAGCAGAAAATTACAAACGGTCGAAAAGCGGCCGTTACATTCTACCCACCTTAGAAATGATTCCGCCCTCGGAATCACTCATAATAATAATAATAACATTTATATAACCTTATACCCCAAAACTCTCATGACTACGCCTATAGATCGCTAATCTTATAACTTCAACCAATGTTCTTCAATTAATCCTTCATATCTCTTCTTTTCACAAGACAAAGTTACGACTAAACTCACCTCCTAATATTTAGCTATAGACCCATCACTACTGTTCAAACTTCCAACTCTAAGTCCTCATAAAAGTATAATAATCATCTTCTCATACCATACCACTTCGCTAAACATCATCGCTCAATAACATCTTTTAAATTTATCAGTCCCCAATATTTATCAATCGCCAAAAATGATTTTCTAGTCGATCACCAATCTAAGACAAAAAAAACTGTGTCTATCTTATAACACCTTTCACAAATCAACAATCGCCGCGTCCTCAATACGTTCCTTGTCATATCTTCCCATAAATTTATCCGCCAAAAATTTGGACTATCAAGATCACGTCTCAACCTACCTACTATAACTAATCCCATGAACTATTAAGTCCGACTACCTAACCATCCATTTATCTCAACACGTCGTGTTATTCCCAATGTCTTCTCACGCCAACTCGACAACCAAGTCTTGATGCTTACAATGTTTTCATCATTCCGTGGTCACTCTAAATCTTACCATACCTTCCTAGCTACTCCTATCTATCACTCGTCCGAGTTTCATGTTTAATAAGTTCTCATCTTCATGTATATAATTTTATACAATCAAAGTTCACCATTTAGTCTGCCACACTTCGGTTTTATAAATAAGTCTTGGACAGCCCATTCTTTTCATCCGGAAGAAATCTATTCCAATATCATATTGTTCCAAAATCGGTTAATCAATGCTATAACAAATCTCATCTCTCCCTGAGCCTACCCGCAAACAAAATCCTACAACAATAACAGCTAGTCCCAAAACTATAACAACCATAACATAACATTCCAAAATGGAGAGATAGAAGAGAAGAGAAACTTAAAACCAGTGACACATTTTTAAAACATTTGGAAAAACGTGTGGAGTCGTGGTAATGGATGAGGAAGGATAATTGATTTGTGATCTTGTGAGCTAATTTCAAAAACTTTAAAGGCTTGGTTTAAAAAAACAAAGTTTTAATTACAATCACACGCAGTCAAAGATAAGCTATTCCATAATCGCGAAAAACTACGTCTAAGGAAATTGCCTGCTATGACCTTATTCATATATGTATGAATACCGTCATTCAGACAACTTCGATCATACCATGTTTAACACTGAGTACACATTCAAGACACAAAAGGCAAGTATCAGGATCCTAAAGATGACACACTCATACAGGTCTACACACTCTACCTATATATACATCACGACGACATCACAAACCCAAAGGCCCACTACTAGCTAGGGATGACATAGGCAACTACAGGAGCTGATGTCTACATAAAAGGAGACCGAAGCCAAAAGCGACCCGAACAAGATCGAAAGAACGAAGTCAGGTGAGGCGAGGGTAAGAAGATAGTCGTATGGACGGGACAAAAATATTGCTAAAATGATTGAACGATGAAAGAAGGATTTTATGCAAAATATGGTATCATATACTTTTATACTTAAAAAAATTTATATATATACACTTAAAAAGTGAGCAGATGTAGAAAATTAAAATTTTGGAAAAAGTGAGACGAAGGAAGGATGGGTAGGGTGAGAAACGATTGTTTTGCAAATGAAGATAGGTTTACACAAAGATTTTGAAATGTGAGCACGAAGAACATAGAACTGATATAATAATAATAAATAAATAAATAAATAAAAATTGGAGCTCTCTCTCTAGTTTAGAAAATATTCTAAAAATATGTACGGTAAGTGGTTAAAATAAATTTCGAAGTTTAGAAAAAGTGATATATTGAATTTTCAAAATGGTAACAAGTTTTAAAAACTGAAATATGAAAGATACCGATTCGAAAATAAGTACGAGACCGTAACTTAAAATTTACACCATGAAGGTTTCAAAATTTGCGAAAGAATTTTAACTCAACCGAAAGTAAGAAATTTTTAATAATTGTTTTCAAAGAACTCAATAATGAATTTAAAAAAAATACTTTTAAATGAAGCAGGATTTGCAATTGAGAGATTCGGAGAATTATCGATAATTGTCATGAAGTGATCTCGTGAATCGAGGGCAAGGAAAAATGATTGCATGATGGATACACCTAGGATATGATTCATGAAAGCTATGATGGAAATCTACGGCTGATAACACGAAAGGGTAA
This sequence comes from Scilla litardierei, assembly GCA_030789695.1. Taxonomy (NCBI): domain Eukaryota; kingdom Viridiplantae; phylum Streptophyta; class Magnoliopsida; order Asparagales; family Asparagaceae; genus Scilla; species Scilla litardierei. Next base: position 76,063,130 of record CM061132.1, on the reverse strand, counting down.
TGATCCGGAAGACGTTAGAAGTCTAATTATCGGGTCGTCTAAAGATCAGGAGAGCTCGGCACTAAGATTTCCTAATGAGCTAAGACTGTAACCAGGATCTAATGAGAAGGTTCCTAAGAGAATCAATGTTAGTTCTGCTGGGCCCGAAGTCGATGGACCCGGGAGAACGACAAAAAGGAGGACTCTGAAAATCTAATTTGGTCAGATCCAAGTGAGGGCTACTAAGGTATTCTGGAATAAGGATGACTAAATCTTAACTAAGGCGCCTGACTATCAACCTAGGATGTCTACCCAAGTCTTCCTACTATCTAAAACTGGGAAACTAATTCAGACTTGTACGTGGATATTAAATGAATGCGGTAATTTTATTGTTCCGAACTTTTGCAAGACCTGCATGGGCCACCACTAAAACCTGTCACGCCCCGCTTCCCAAAATGGACGGAGGCGAAGCGTGACTAAGGCACGCTTAGGCCGGAGCTGTGAAGCTCGGACCCAATAAGCGTCTGTAGGGGTACCATTTAAAAAGATTTTCAGGTTCTTGCTTTAATATGGTTCGAAACAACAGAAAGTACAGAAAGGAAGTTGCATTCGTTTATATGGAGAAATAATATCCAACTGGTACAAAGTCTAAAAGAAGCCTAAGCATGGCAACGAAAGTTTAAAGACAAACCGAAAAGTAGCAACCTCTGAAAGTGACGACTAAAAAGACCTCAAGGTCTGGTCCTCGTCAGGCACGTGCTCTGGGTCGACGTCCTCCACTCCTCGTACTCCAGCGAGTCTGCCTCGTCCACGATCTCTGGCTGAACACCTGACGTACAACACCCAAGAAAAAGGAACTGTACGTCAGGTAAAGTCTACAAGAAGGGTTATACTTTACTGCAAGTGCATCGAACTTTAAACAACGGTTTACTGGTTGATTAACATGCTGAGGTTCTTTTACACAACAGTTTACTGGTTGATTAGCATGCTGTGGTTATAACAGGGTAACACAACAGGAAGTAACGTAGCAGGAAAGTAGAACGTGACAAGTAGTAGTCGTAGCGTGTGCTACCAACTACGGGACTATCCTAAAGGTGTCAGGACAAGACGGAACTAGACAAGACAAGACAGGACACGACACGACTGACAGGACTAGTAAAACACGAAGGGTTCACGCCTTACGGTTTGAGGGGGATCAGACACTCTCACCGTGCGCACGCTCAACCCTACCCCAAACCCCAGAACTCAGGACAGGAAGCACGGAGATCACTTTCGCAAGGAAAGTACCTGAAACGCCCGTAGGCTTTTTGTAGCACAGAGATCACTTCCGCAAGGGAAGCACCTGAAACGCCCGAAGGCTTTTTGGTGTCACAGAGATAACTTCCGCCCGGGAAGCATCTGAAACGCCCGTAGGCTTTTTGGTATCACAGAGATCACTTCCGCTCGGGAAGCATCTGAAACGCCCGAAGGCTTTTTGGTATCACAGAGATCACTTCCGCAAGGGAAGCACCTGAAACGCCCGAAGGCTTTTTGGTATCACAGAGATCACTTCCGCAAGGGAAGCACCTGAAACGCCCGAAGGCTTTTTGTGTAACAGGACACGACATGACTAGTGCAGGGAGTTGTTATTCTAGGGTGTCCACACGCACGCACACACATGATAGCCCTACAATAACAAAAGTTGTTGTTGTCAGGCTCAGACTTCGTCGTCAAGTCTGAGCCGTCAGGAGTCGTCCCGGACGCTATCATTTCACGTCCGGAATCTATTTGTTCATAGTTAACAATTCTAACCAACTAGGGCCTAAGCACGGCCAAAAGTGCAAGTGGATACACTTGCCTGCGATGGCGAGTGCGTCGTCCGTCCGGGGCGTCTCGTCCAGTCGTCGCGTCTGCGGTAGTCCGTCTGAAACAGGTCACGGCGACGGTGTCAGGTCTCGATTTTCAATAAACCTATCTAGGTTTTGTTTCTAAGTTATCGGGGCTATCCTATTTGTCAATCATCACATTTTGACGTTCAGTCCTATTCGACGATTCTATCCTATGTGCACAGTTCAAAAGTCCAGTCGTCGAAGCTACAGTTTCACAACGTTTTAAAAGCGCAGAAAATAAATTTAGTTACAGTTGTCTGATTTTTAGTTAGGGTTTAGTTTTGCTACGGTGTGGGTTTCGCTACGAGTTTCGGGGTACCAACATGAATGATGTTCACGCGGGGATCGGTGTCGGATCCAGAAATGGCAACGGATCGCGTCGACTACGTTTCCGGAATGTCTGATCGATGCGATTCCGGGTATCCAGGAGGTAGTAGCGAGATGAAAGATTAATCTGCAACATCGAATTAATAATCAAACTATGGAATTTTAGCCAATAAATTTCTATTAAACCCAACTCAAAATATACTGCCCAACTACTAACACATAAAAATCACTAATATCTAATACTTGTATTAAAATAGTATACTATAGTAAATAGCATGCAGCACTCGTACCAACATTTACTTACTAACCATCTTACTAATAAATTATATCACTAACTTAACAATAACACCTCCAAGTGCCATTGCATGTGACTGTTACTTGTGTTATAAGTATTAATCATCATACAACCAACCATTGTGACTACATGAGCAGATGAAGTTACTAGTACGTTAACGTGATGGGTATACATTGAGGTACAGTTAGGCTAGGTTACAAATAATCAAGGGACTGTATATTAAACGACTTACGCATGTGAAGTCGCTTCTCCCTCTCGTGATTGCGGGTGGCAGTTCGTGATGGGGGCTCCGGCGTCGGAATCAGGGACGGGGAGGTGGCTCTCGCGGCTGAGGGGAGATCTGCACGGCGGCTGAGGGTTGCGCGGGGAGCGGCAACAGAGGCGGCGGGGTCTCGCAGGTGGAGGAGTAGGCCGCGGGAGTGTGGGTCGTGCTGGTGGTCGAGGGCAGCCGAGGGAGGCACGAGGGGTCGCCTGACGGCGGAGCAGCACCGAGAAACAGCAGCAGGAGTCGCTGCTGCGTGCTGCACAAAGATGACAGCCCGTCGTCTGTCTTGTCGGCGGCGGGAGCAGGCCCAGAAGGAGGTGACGCGCGGTTGCTGGCGACGGGGACGCCGCGGAGTAGCGGAGAACCGGAGATGGGGCTCGGGTTTAAGGAAAGGAAGGCGAGAACGAGAGAGATGTGTTTCTCTCGGGTGCACATGTGGCGGCGGGGAACAATACCCCCTAGGTTTATAAAATATTGAGAGAGAGAGAGAGATTTAAAAATGTGTGGCTGAGATCCTAAGGTGGCCTAGGTCAGTGTAATTGTTAAATGGAAGAGAATTATTTCAGGAGAAAATGATGGGGAGAAACAATTTGGGGCGGCTGGCAATAATTTTGCCCTAGGGAAACATTCATGTGAGTAGTGTTTAATATAGAGTCTAGGGTGAGCAGCACGTGAAAGGGATAGAGTGGCCCAGGGTTCCTCTACATATAGCATTTGTAAAAGACCTGGCTCAAGACTGTGTGCACAGTTTGGGGGTGTGAGTTGCAGAACTGGTACGGTTTATATTAGGTTCAATAGGAATTAATTTGAAAGAGATTAATAGGATAAAAAAAATTAATCAAGGGAGAAAAATTAATTAATCAATAGGTTTAATGTGTTAAAAAGGAATGGTAATTCTCATTTGATTTTAAAAAGATTAAAGGCTAAAATTAAGGGTTGGGAAAAGATAAGGGAAAGATTTAAAATGTTTTAACTAAGATATATAGCCACATTTAGCTAACAAATTCGAAATTTGAATCTGACTGGGCAAATCAACGGTCGAGGTTTCTCCGAGCGATATCTCTCAATCCGGGCGTCAGAGAATTTATCCGAAAATACCGGGGCGATCGTGGAGACGAGACGCACAGATCTACGGAGCCCGATCGTGCGTAACGCCTACCAAGAATTTACGTAAAATTGGAAACGGCGCCCCTATCATTCAAGGTCGTTTTGCGAGAAAACGAGTCGTGAAAAGACGTTCTCAAAAATTACTATAAAATTCAACACCCCAAGCCGATCGCAGCGGCATATCGCATCGCATATGCCGGAGCTCGGAAGTAGCCAAATAAAATACGTGCACGATAAAACACGTGCGAGCAGAAAATTACAAACGGTCGGAAAGCGGCCGTTACAACTGGCCTAGAAACCTCCTGCACTGCTCCTTCACATGACCAGTCTTGCCACAATGATAGCACATCTTCTGACTAGGCCCACTTGGCCTCTTAAACTGCACAGACTGATTAGGCTTCAACACGGGCCTAACCACAGCTCTGGCCTGCTCCATAGGCCTCTTCCCAGCACCTGAAAACTGCGGCTTCTTCTGGTTGGCAATTAGCTCCTGCCTCTTCACAGCTATCAGAAACTTCCTGTATGAGTCCAAGTCTGAAGAAGACATCAAACTCTGTAGATCCAAGAAAAGACCCTGAAGAAATCGCTGAGCTCGATCCTCGTCGGTATGAACCAAATTCGGAGCGAAGCGGCACAACTTGGTGAACTCCTGATGGTACTGATCCACCATCAGGCTCCCTTGCTTCAAATTGATAAACTGCTGCATCACTCCCTCCTGGAAGCTCGAGGGAAGAACTCCTCATCATATCTATCCTTGAAATTGGCTCAAGGGGTAGGCCACACCAGCATCTGTTCCTCAGATTCCCACCAACTACGGGCATTATCCTTCAACTGCTTCTTCACTAATTTGACCCATCCAGCCGGGTCAACCTTAGAAAGAAGCAGGTTGTCCTCAGTGTTCTTCATCCATTCATCCGCAACCAACTGTCCTTCTGACCCAGTGAAGTACGTCGGGCCCAGCTCCCGAAACTGCTTTGCTCCAGGCTCGAAGCGATGGGCATTCTGAAGCATGCTCTGCTGCACGTGCATCATCTGATGCATAATCCTCATCATCTCAGCAGTGGTAGATTCTCTATCAGCATCCTCACTGTTTTCGACTCTGCCACCAGCTCCAGATTCACCACCAGCTCGGGTAACGTGTCTCCCAGCCATCTAAGACAATGAAACGTTCAGATTAGACTCGATTTATGACTTGAATGTTCCGAATATTTTAATGGATGTTTTTATCATTATTGTTGTTTCGATATTTTGCATGTGCAAATGGACCTGCATGGGTCCATTAAAACCTGTCACGCCTCGCTTCCCAAGTATGGAAGGCGAGACGTGAAGAGGTCCGCTCAGACTTGGAGCTGTGAAGCTGCAGTCTGATAAGCGTCTATGTATGATACCAATAGCAGATTCTTGCAATGCGACAAAACAACAACAATAATAAATGAAAAGCAGACATAGGATTATCCACTAAACAACATCCAACGATTATTCCAAACATGCAGAAAAGTCACAAAAAGTACACAGTCTGAACAAAAGGCGTAAAGCATGGCCGAAACATAAAACAAAGAGATAGGTGCTATGTTGCTAAACCTAACAGCAACTACTGAAAGTAGCATCAACTAAAAAGGAGTTTCCAAGTGAGACTAGGACTGGTCACCGGTGTCCTCAAACTAGACGTTGGCAAAAGCCTCAGGCTCAACACGAACTAGTCATCCTCATCAACAACCTCAGACTCAAAACCTGACATGTGACACACAAAGATAAAAGGGCACATATCAGCAAAAATCTCCAAAATTAAGGGAGATTTCTGTGCAAGGAAACGTAAAGCAAAAAGGGTACAACTAGCAGTTCTAAATTAATGGAGATGATGAATGCAGCAGTTTAAATATGAGCATGAATGTAGCAGTTTAAGATGAACATGAAAGTTAACATTTGCACGACACGTCGTAGCAAAAAGCTACAAAACAAGATATCACGATTTCATGATGAAACATGCATTCACATTGTGCACAGAGTTTATGCCTTACAGCTGAAGTTACTGATCGAGCATACTTCTACACTGAGTGGTCGCTTAACCCTACCCCACCCACAGAGTTTACGCCTTACAGCTGAAGTGGCTGTACGGGCATACTTCTACGCTGAGTGGTCGCTTAACCCTACCCCTCCACGTGTATATCTTCTGGATCACGAGCCATGAAGTGTTTTCATTTGACATATGGATGCACCTAGCCTCAATACATGATGTAGGAATAAAGATCCTACTCGTCGCAGCTTACAATTTATTGTAGCATGTGATACACAATCATGATAAAGTAATTTGATGCATGAAATGACATGGCAAGATGCATGAACATGGCAATAAGCTGTTAAAAGTGCATACAGATAATTTTGAAAGTAAACATGGCATGAGGCATGAAATGATAGCATAGTAAAGGTGTCAGATCTAGCTTCATTGTCAAGCTAGATCTAGTAATGGCGTCTATACGACTATCATTTCATCGCCTAGTCTCTTTTACGCTATTTCACAAATTGGCCTAAAAACATGGCCTAAACAAACACTGGCAAGTATCACTTGCCTGAAGACAATCACGCTGCGATCTCCGTTCAATCAAGTCCAAGATCTACCTATGTGCTCTGTCCAATCCAGCCTACAGTCCCAATTATTAGATCTTAATTAGTGAGTTACCGAAGCAATTAACATTGCAATTTTTTCAGTCTTGATTAACATGCAAGCGTAGGGGTTCCTATAGTTCAGAGATTACCCTTAGCACGACGCGAGAGCTACACTGACGTCGGATAGCGACGTCAGGTGTTGGACTCTGGTAGCGAGTGAGGGTACGACGGACAGCTAGCGACCACGGTAGCACAACGTGGGAAGGGCGACGAGCGACACGAACACTAGCAGCAAAGAAGGCCGTGCAAGAGTCTATGGCCTAGGAGACAGCCGTATGGATCTGGACAATCGTCGAGGGGAGTGCGTGGCAACATCGCAGCGAGCAAGGAGGGTGTGCGGTAGTTTTCTGGGGGGGAAACGGCAGTTTTTTTGTATATATGGGCTGTTTTGAGGTATATTGAGGTTCGAGGGGCTGCAGTAGGTGGCCGGAGTGATAGGGGGCACCAGGGGTTGGCCTAGGTTGTGTCCGACGACTGGATATTGCTGGTGGCGGCCGAAAAGTGCTGGCAGTGATTTATTGGTGAGGGGAGGACAGTTTTAGGGTTTAGGGTGTTTGTGCACTGTTTTAGGGCGGAGGAGGAAGAGTTGACGAGGCGGAGGATGGCTGTGGATGGGGGACATCGATGGGAGGTCAGGCCGTGAGTGGGGGTTGCCGGCGGCGGTGGCGACCGGGTGTGGGGGTTTAAGATGGGGGTGGAGGACAGTTTTTATATGGTTTTGAGGGGTTTGCACGGGGTTTTGCGACAGCTCGGAGGTGGTGGAAGGTGGTGACGCATGGGGGAGGATGTTGGTCGGTGGCCTGGGGCTCCGGGGGTGGCTGACGGTGAGCAAAGGTTGCCGGGCATGAGGTTACGGCGGCTGTGCGTGAGCTTGCAGAATGAAGAAAACCCTAGTTGCGAGTTGTTAAAAAGAATGAAGGATTGCTATTTAAGATTCAATATGAGTGATCTTAAGGGTTTTAGGAGGACAGAGAGAGACATAGGGGTATATGTTAGTCTAAAATGGGATGGTGAATAGCCTAAATGGTGAAACATAAGAAAGTTGTTTTAATATTTGGTTTTGAAAGTGGGGTACACTTAGGTGATTGGAGAGAGAAGATGTGAGAGGGAGGGGGTAGACTTAGGTTAATATGAGATGGCGAATAACTAGGAATTATTTCATATGAAATGTATTAGGCCTATAGTTTTAATTAGGTTAGATGAATTATCAAATTATTAATTAGGCTAAGTGTATTAGAAGGGGATTAGTGGAAAAAGTGGGTCTAACTGTGTCCGATAATTATAAGAAAAATACTGGGATGACCGTGTCGATGGGAGGGTCGAGACTAAGGTAATCAGTCAGGGGCTAGGGCAATAGAGAACAGAACTAAAAATAAAAAGGTCAAACGACGAATATAAGAATTACGACACCTCTTCAAACAAAGTTATTTTGTGGGAGAACGACCCGTGAAATGACGTTCACAAATAATTCCATAAATAAGTACTCTTCCAGAAGGTCACAACGACATATCACATCGTACGGTTCGGGTACAAGAAGAGGTCAAAATAAATACGCGTAAACAAAAGTACGCGCATGAAAAACGTACGATCGAAAAGCGACCATGACAGTATTATTGGTTCCTTGTTATACTTGACTGCTTCTAGGCCTAATATAATGTTTGTTGTATGCTTGTGTGCACGCTTTCAAGCCAACCCAAAAGAGTCTCATTTAAAATCCATTAAAAGGATATTTAGATACCTAATTAGTACTCCTATCTTAGGCCTTTGGTATCCTTCTGGTGGTAATTTTGATTTGTTGGGTTATTCAGATGCTGATTAAGCGGGAAGTTTAACTGATAAAAAGAGCACTAGTGGTATTTGTTTCATGCTAGGATACTCTTTAGTTTCATGGTCTAGCCGTAAACAAACTAGCACTACTACAGATTTGGGCTTGGGTAACACCACTTATATAGCGCTTTTAAAAAGCGCTATCTAAGTGAGCTCTTGTATAGCGCTTCTGCATTTATAGAAAATAAAAATAAATTAAAATTAACATAAAAATCACTTAGATAGCGCTTTTTGTTAAAGCGCTATCCAAGTAATACCTTGCATAGCGCTTTTTGTTAGCGCTATGATACTAAACGTTACGTAAGCACTTTTATTAAAAGAATATACATATATATTTTTCTTAAATAGCGCTTTAAATTTCACTTGACGGACATCCCAAATGTTTCCATCGATGTTTTTCGTTTCCCCCTCTTTTTATTCCAGCCCTAGCCTTCCCTCAGAATTTCTAGCTTTCTCCTCTCTGCATTCTCTCTCTCTAGCTTCTCCGCCGGCGGGGCCAACCCTAAGCATTCCGCTCTGCTGAATCAGGGCGTCGACCCTCGCGCCGACCTCCGTGGCCTTCTTCCTTATGAACGCCGTCGTGAGACCCGCTGCCGCCGCCTCGTCGTCTCCTCCTCCTCCAGCAGCGACGGAGGCGATCTCTTCTGGGAAGTTGAGCCTGGCGGATCGGCAACTTTTCCAGTCTATTATTTGGGTTTTCGACGATGCCGTACTTGCTTCGCAATCGCCTCTTCTTCGGCAACATAACCGACGCTGCCCAAACCCTAACATCGGGCGCTAACCCCGAGATCACCCACATCCTCTCCCTCCTGAGCTCTGCCTCCATCTCATTTTTCTCCGAGTGGAAGCCGGACCTCAAGATCCCTGCCGAAGAGATCAAGAAGGTCTACGTCGGTAAGATCGATGGCGACGGGAAGTGGTCTCTGTCGCTGGACAAGCTGCTCTAATCTCTGCGACAGGCTGGTACCGATTTGAAGCTGAAGAGGATGGCAGTGCCGCTGAGAGATACTGAGGATGAGGATCTGTTGGATTATTTGGATGTATGTTTGGATTTCATAGATGAAGGGAGGAAGGAGGGGGCCATTCTTGTGCATTGCTTCGCTGGGGTTTCGGAAGGTACTGAGATTTCTGGTTCTTGATTCGATGAATGTTTCGTTCATTAATGAGGATCTCTAATTTTTGTTGTATATTTGTTTCTTTATTGATATATATGTTAATATTCAGTTGATATTGAAAGTTTTCTAATTTTAGTTGAGATGGGAACTTTTAGTCATTTAATTATGTGTAAAATATAATATCATAAATGGTTTTGTCTCATTTTATCGTTTCAGAATTAAATAGGTAAAGGAATGGGAGATATCTATTTTGTGCTAAATGAATTTGTATTTGGATGTGCCCAAATTTAACTGAATGCGGAAAAAGCTGGAGTTGTAGAGAGAAGAATGTTCAAGTTTTAATTTTGATCCCTCATGATAAAACTATGTAGAGAAATTATGGAAAACTTCGGTGCCGTTGCTTCTTATAAATCTGGATGTTATGTAATGCAGTATTGCATGGATTTTCATCTGGGTACATTAGGAGCGGTTGGAATTTCTGTTTTTAAACTATTCTGTTATTACTTGAAAAAGTGATATGGTATATAGTATTTTTAAACATTGTAGCAATATAACTCTGTTAACAGATGGAAGATGGGAGAATCATTTGCCTCTACGGAAGCAATGATATCAAGTGGGTACGAGAACTCACAAAAAAGATGGAAGCCATTGCAGAAGCTGGCATTTCCTTCGAGTTAATGTATATTGGAAGTAACGAGCTCAAACAATCTGAAGATATTTTGGCAACTGTAATTACAGAAAGGCTTAGCAGGTACCTGTCTCACACAAAGATGTGTATCTTTTGGTTACGTTTGGAGAGTATTAGAAAGTCAAAGTCACGTCTTGGATTTACTATTGAAACTGATGTCATTACCAAAGAAGCAACCTCTTTATGTTGCATTGACTCGGAAAACAAAGGCTAGCTTCTAGTAAGTGAAAGCTCAGGAAATGAAATTTTGCGACTTCCCGGAACTGAAGTTTTGGAATGCCTCTAACTTTTCCATGTATGTGGAGAAAAGGTTAATAAGTTAGGCTTTCTTGGTTCAATAAGAAAATATCTTGATCCTGCTTCATTTATAGATCATTGCAGCTACTATACTGTCATTCCATCTGCCAAAGATATAGATGAAAGAAATGCTTTTTGCAAGAATTGTAAGGGTCCGTTGGAGAAACATTACCTGTATCAGTGTGTAGGGACTTGAAAGGCTAACTAAATAATCTTTTGTTATCATTATCGAATTTGGTCGCGGAGGTTGTTCTTTTTGTGTGCTATATTACCTTCCAATAACAAAAAGCTTTAGCTAGGCGCGTCATTTGTTAATATTTTGCTAGTGCAAAACAATTTTATTTAGTATCTTGTGTGCCTCCTTAAATGCATACTGTCTATATTAGTTAACTGAAAATATATTTCAGAACCAACGGATAATTTTCAACATTGCACTAAGTTTGAATTGTGTTGTTTATTCATCCTCAGCTGAAAACTTCTTTGTCAGATAGAACTATATATTTTATTGATGAGGGAAACTGTGAACAAAGTATAACTGGAAACCATCTTCTAGGTTCAGAGTTCTCAGGCAGCAAGTCCTAATGGCGTTATGGACTTCATATTTTGATGAGCCCTTTCATGTTTTTCTTATAACTTCAGGATGAAGCAGATTTTCAGCCTAGAGAAGACTAAGGTCATGAGACGTGGAAATGAGTCTACCTAACTTAACATGCAAATAAACTAAGCTGTTCATTTTTGTACTTGTGGTTACTTCTCTTTTTGTAAAGTTTACATTTTAGGTTAGCAGAATTTCTTTTTGGAGTTTCTCTCAAAATGAAAATCTTCTTGGTGTAAGCCCCTTTCAGCCACTGTGATCTATGTGTTGATGTGCAAACACCCATAAAAGCTTTTGCAATGGAAAGAAAATAGAAAGCCTTGTTGAAAGAGTTCATGTATTCTTGGTAACTGTCACTTCAAAGTAATACTTTTCATGTTAGAGATTACCTTTAAGGCGATTAATTTTTTTTTGTTTATCATGTATCATTCAAGCAATTATGCTAGATTCATATGTTTCAAGAGTTTCAAGAGTTTCATGGAACAGGATTCCTCCCTTTCAAATGAATTGTCTGTTTTATCAGACTTGCAGATCAGTCATATATACCTTGTTAGATGCTATGGTGAAACAGAAGTTGGCATTCGAATGATAAATCTTGAAGTAAAATCAGAACCAATAATCCAAATCATGTCATTATAAAAACTTCATTGAGAATCCTTTTCACAAACAACTGTTCTATTTGAATTTGGGTCCTCTATGCTTCAGATGTTGAAGAACGAACTGGCAATTGAACCCATACTCAGTTATCTGTTGCATGGGGCTTCATTAATTTGCGTTTGAGCATGAACTTAATTTCTGAGTTAATGTTAAATTTTTAGTGTGTCAAGCCATCCTTATTATCCCATAACGCCATTCCTGGCCTAAACTATATCAAATTAGGATGTCATGTATCAAATATTCCCATGATGCTAAAGTTCAAGAAACACTTGCTTCAACTGAATTACTAACTTGGCCATTTGCAAAAGCTTCTGTAATTAATATGTTTAGAGAAAGATAATTACTCAGATAAATTCAGGATGCTTCATGTATGATCTGTCCTTGATCTAATCACTCTATCAGATTTGACTAGAATACCATGTATCATCTTATGGCAATGCCATTGGCTTTCTTGAAGGAGCAGATGTGATAATATTTGGATTGCTATGCCCTTCTTGGTGCTAATATTACATGAACTTTCCACCAAACATGAGTAGCATGGTTGGTTGAATTGGATTTTACAATAGGATCAACATGGAAGAAGTCTTTAGTTCAAGACACATGGTAAAATAGATGAATTTCCACCTCGGAAGGGGTGGGGTTTGGGATTAACCAACTTAACCATCCAAAAGAAGAACTAGTTACTCTTGAATATCTAGCGTGTTGACACTTATCTTCATGTAAGCCCTATCAATTGCAACTGAATGTAATATTTCTTTTTTTACAGGCAAATGAATATTAAATTGGTTCAAATAATGATCACCTTCTAATTGTTGTCTACAATAGATTTGGTCAACACGAATTATACTTCTATTGTTGTAGTTGTTGTGTTGGGCTTCCCTTAGGGTGTTGCTTAAGGCCTTTGGGGGACATTATACAACCTTCATAAAACACATGAAGATCAGTTGTAAAGTATAACTATTCTAATTTGAAAGGAAAATATTGATAAATTTAAGTTAGTTCAGTCCATGCAAATACATATTAGGTTTTGTAATTAAAGAATACATCTAGAATCGGAGAAAGGCATGTTGAGTTATAAATATGAATTAGGTGAGTGTTTATTTTTGGTTTTGAGAAGTTCCCCACTGATTTTACGACTTCCGACTCTAGTTAAATCCATTTAAAACATTAACCACCCAAAAGGAAACCTTTCCTTGACCATCTAGTTACTTAGAAGAGTTTCTTCATTAAGTTCAAGAGCTTGAAATTTTGGATACAACTAAAATCAACAAAATATGTTCATTTGTTTAGTTGCTGTCATATTTTGATGACATGGTTCTGAAAACACCATTTCTTATCTGAGAATCTTAGTATCATCATCATCATCATCATCATCCATCATGAACAGAAGGTTTGATCTCTGTCAGCAATCAAGAAATGCTTTGTTTGTAAACCCCTAGACTGCATGCATTCTTATGCATATATATATACTTTTGAACATGATGCAAATGTTTTCTTGAATATGCATGTACTCTGTGTTTTCTAGATAAGAAAGTATCTGTATTACATTCTTAGTTTATCTTCATTTCACTTTTGAAGTACAGGTTGGATATACAAACTCTACATGGGCATGCTGGCAGTATTTTGCACAAATGCAATCAACATTTATGCTGGCATCAACGGTCTTGAAGTTGGGCAAAACAGTGGTTATTTCAACTGCAGTAAGAGCACTACCTTATAGATGGCTGGACTATGAATATATTTGAAATTTTTGATTTTTTTTATTTTTAATCAAAAGAATGCTGAGGGAATTATCTGTAACTGTACTTCCAGATTTTGATACATAATGCGATGCAAATTGGTGCATCTTCAGATCTTGAATACAAACAGGCCCATGCATTCTCAATTTATCTTGTCATGCCCCTCCTGACTACTTCATTGGCTTTACTTTCATATAACTGGTAATGATCTCAGTGCAATTTCCTTGATATTGGCTTTAATTGTTCTCTTCTGTAATTTCCTTAATTAAAGATTTATGTAATGTCCTTAATCAGTTGATTTATAATTTACATTTATGTTATTTGGTTTACCATATATGGCAGGTATCCGTCTGCAGTTTTTGTTGGTGATACTTACACTTATTTTGCTGGAATGGCTATGGCTGTAGTTGGAATTCTAGGCCATTTCAGGTAAGTTCATTGATGTTTACTTTCACTAATTGATGTACAAATATTCTGTAAATAGCGCACCTTTTAGTTCGCTAGGAAATTCAGGATGAATGATGAAATTTGTGAATATGTTGCTATAAAACCATCTATCATAGGAAGGACAAAACCACATCCATCATAACATTTTTCATTTGACAGAATTTTCTTGCTTGAAAACACTCCTAGTTTCTCATCAATTAACAACATATTGATAGAAATAGCATGCAGGATGTTCTGGGGAAGTATTTCTCTGCAACTGAAATGGATAATGTTAAATCGCTATTGATGCTCAACTTTGTTATTCAAGATCTGCTTCATCTTCAAAGACATTAACTGACAGAAGGTTGCATTTGGCAACATGAATTAGTTGGGTGTACTGGATAACCCTTGCCAAATGCCTGACTAAAAACAAGAAAAGGGGTTCATGGCATAGAGTGTTAAGGACAAACATCTGATTTTTGAATAGGTGCACTTCGCCAGCTACTTTTTTTGGAGCAAGATGCTCAAATCCTACATCGGCTCATAGCTGGTTTAAGAGTAAGCCCTGATGTGAGCACTTCACACCCAAAACCCTCTGAGAAGTTCCTTACACCTTAACCCGTACCCCTCTAACCGAATGCGACCTCAGTTTTTGAACCCCTTTAAGCATGGCACCTTAGGTTTAACATGTGTAGTTTTAAATAGTCTAATGCGTAGTGTCTACTGTGTGCAATTGATGCATAAAAATAGCAAATTCGTCAAATCCACTAGTAGGTTTACATTTTATGTTTCGTCTTCTTTCATCTACAGTACATCTTTGTCAAGGATATTTTAGGGTTGCTCTCTGGCTGCATGAGCTGTGTATTTTATAAGGTAAGTTCTCGTAACAGCCAACTGTCCTTTTTAAGTTCTTATAGAAACCATATCTTGTACATAGTTTCTGGGAGTATAAACATAAGACTTATGACAACAGACTACATTTCATAGTTCTTTTTTATTTAGTATATTCTTCCTTCCTGGAATGGTATAAGTTATTTACCGAGTCTCGGAGCAATCTTTTCACTTTGGGGGTTCTTCTCTCCACAATCGATCCCATTTCAGTTGAAAAAGGCAGAGGGATGATTACATGTTCTGCAGTTTATAGCTTTTAGCTTGTTATAACTGGGTTTCTGGTTTCGGTTTAGCTTTTGTTCTTATAATGACTGTTTGGATAGCGCCGCTTTTTACTCAATGACTACTTGTTTGGATAGCGCCGCTTTTTACTGGAATGCAACGGTAACTTCTTTCTGTGTCCCAGAATGTTAACTTCAATCCTTGCATGTGCTTTGAAATTGCATGCATTCAGATGAAATATGATATTGTTGCTGTATAAGATTTGGTCATATTTGGTTGCATACAGTGATAAGAAGAGAATGGAATTAAGAAAATGGGATGCATATTCGTTTTAGCCATGCTATTCAAGCTAATGTAGGACCTGTATTGCTAGTTATATGAACACATATGTCCTGTTATTTCATTCATGCAGACTATTGTTAATCTTTCATATTTTTTGCTCCATGTTACTAGAAAATTCATATATCTGTTAATTGCTTACTACATTTTAATACTCTATAACAAATTGCACTCTGGTTGCATGGTCGTGAAGAGCATCAGTCTATCATCATACTGGTTTAGTTATCATAACAGCTTCTGGAACTTTTTGAGTATTTTATTTTTCCTGAATTTAAAGCAACTTATATAAAACTATTGTTCTGTTGATGCAGAGATTGACTTTTCTTATGAAGATCAACTATCGCGAATGAGAGCTCTACTTTCTGCAAAGTTGAAGAGCCGTTTTGCTGACACAATTTTGAAGGCTCAACAGAAAACTCCTCTGAATCATGTAGCCTTCCCATCTTCTATGGTCTTTCGGTTGATCAGGCTTTAGGAAAGTGTGTAATGCAAGATACAGGATGGCAGAATGCAACGAGAGAAATGTTCACAAGTTGGGAATTGCTTTTTTGATTGGAATCTGAAGATTATAACTAGAACACTATATTCTTGTAATTTTGAAGAGTTTTATACGAGATTATTGTTTATGTGCTTATGTGCTGATTACTGTTTATGTTTTATACGAGATTACTGTTGAAGAGTTTCGGTTGATCAGGCTTTAGTTTCTTGTGTAATGAAAATAGTATTGCTTTTTTGTGTATGAACGCGTGGTTGACGTATTACGTCCGTGCATATAGATGTGTCGGGACCCGTACAATATGAGCGATCATTCATATTGCGTTTACGGATAGCGCTTATAAAAGCGGTATGCAAGGCCAAAATCAAAATTTCTCGAGTAATCTTTAATAGCGCTTTTAAAATCGCTATCTTAGTAAACCACTTAGATAGCGCTTATAAAAGCGCTATCCAAGGGAAAAATCAAAATTTCTCGAACCAATTAGATAGCGCTTAAAAAGCGCTATCCAAACTACCATAGCGGTAGCTTAGATAGCACTTTTATAAGCGCTATCTTAGTAAACCACTTAGATAGCGCTTATAAAAGCGCTATCCAAGGGCAAAATCAAAATTTCTCGAACCACTTAGATAGCGCTTATAAAGTGCTATCCAAGCTAGCATAGCGGTAGCTTAGATAGCACTTTTATAAGCGCTATCTAAGTAAACCACTTAGATAGCGCTTATAAAAGCGCTATCCAAGCTACCATAGCGGTAGCTTAGATAGCGCTTAAAAGCGCTATCTAAGTGTAAAAAAAGCGCTATGCAAGAGTTTTTTTGTAGTGGTGTAGTGTTGCACTATCCACTACTGAAGCAGAGTATATTGCCTTAGACAGTTGCTGTGCTCAAGTATTGTGGATGATGCAAACATTATCTGACTACAGACTAGCTCTTAAAAGAGTCCCTCTTAGATGTGATAGCAAGAGTGCCATAGATCTCTCTAATAATCACGTACACAACTCTCGTACTAAACATATTGACGTAAGACATCATTTTCTTAGAGATCACCTCACTAAAGAGGATGTGTCTGTAGAGTTTGTTCCCACAGAATCACAACCTGTAGACATTTTCACCAAACCTTTAACTGAGGATCTCTTTTGTCATCTTCGTCTTGAGCTTGGTATTATTGATAAAAATTTGTATGAGATTTCATGTTTTTATGTGTGCTTGAACTGTTTCTTGTTTGTGTGCTAGTACTTGATTTGTTATGTGTGCATGATTTTTGTTGGTTCGTGTGCTAGTATTTCATGTTTACTTTAGTTCTTTATAAAACAAAAACAAAAAATGAAACATACAAAAAGCAAAAAAATTTGTTCTAATTTTGTATCTTTCTTTTGAATCACCAAAGATGTCATAATGAATAATATTCCTATCCATGTAGAAATTGTCATATTATTGCTATTGCTACATATGCTTGTTCAACTTTCTAAATATTCATGATATGTTCAATGACTCAAATCACCTGATTTCTACACCTACACTTACACTTCCACATGTATTGAATATTGTTGCACATTTGGAGATATCTTTTATGAAATTTGGAATGTGAATGTAGGAGGATAACTTAACTGAAAATCTAAGCGATATGATATATCTTCCCATGGATAAAAATTGAGCAAAAAATGAAGTTCAAAGTATAAACATGAAAAGAAAAGGATAATTGCTCCATATGAAAAATGGATACAATCCTTGGCAACGATATTATCCACGAGTATCCAACATAAGCTTTATGGGTAAAATTTAGCGTTGGTGTTTTTACTCGTCAAGCAATGCCACCCCACATCTAAGAGTCCTCATAGGCTTTTTTTTTGGGGTGTGGTACCTTGAACTCATTTTTAATGAGATGGGGAAAATCAATCCTAGGTGATGTGATGTTACATGGAAAATGTGGATTGGTTATGGTTGAATCTCTTAAAAGTTATCCTTATGTGCTTTAATTTTAATTATTACACTTACACGTTGGAGTAGAACTCTTAGTTGTTTAATGTCATTGGACTTGACTTGGATACTCTATGAGGGCATACATGACATTGTTTGTAATGGTGTATAATGCTCTCTTTTTGCATGTTATATGTTATTGACTTCGTGCTTACACTTTTGATGATAATAAAAGGGGGAGAATAATTTAAGTTATGAATGCGGGTATGCTTGATGAATATGGATATTTGTTCAAGGGAGAGCACAAATATAGGGGGAGCATGCATATTTAACAGTATAGGATAAACACAAAATATTTATAAGATACTCGAATTATTAAACTAATAACCATTATTTATAAGATACTCGAATTATTAAACGGATAACCATCCTTGAATTACAGAATGTCGAAGGTGTATAACCTACATACACGTACCACCGCTGGAACAATTCCCAATACCGTCAACGCAGAGATGGAGATGAATTTGAACGGGAATTGGAACCATATCTCCAACAATGAAGATCCCGCCAACAATATCAATCCTAAAGCTGGCCTCAATGGAAATGGTGCTAACAATGATGACAGTGCTGATACTGAACAACCTCCAATGGTGCACAAGATATCTGATCGAGCATTGCAAGAAATGGTTCAAGCCATATGACAGGAAGCCATGCGGCAGGAACCCGTGCGGCAGAAACCAATGCGGGAAGGGGGAGTACAAGAGTTTCGGTCACTATGTCCACCGATCTTCACTGGACGTGAGGATCCTCTAGCTGCAGAGGAATGGCTACAGACCATTACTTATATGCTGAAGGCGGTACGAGCTCATGTGGATTCCTGGGTAGATATGGCAAGGCTGCAGTTGACCAAGGATGCCATGTTATGGTGGGATTCTGTGGAGGACCGTTTACCGCAGCTGATCTCTTAGGATACATTTATGGAGGCATTCGATCCCCAATTCTTTTCACCTGAGGCACAGATGGAGCTTGAGAAACAGTTTATGGAACTGAAGCAAGGTTCCATCACTATGGAAGAATACGATGCTAAGTTCTCTAAGCTCAACTGGTGCGTATTTTTGACCCATAACTGTTAATTATTCCAGATACTTGATTTTTTCTGTTAAATGATCTGTAAACTCCAGGTTTGCTAAGAACGTGATGTCCACTCCTCTGGCCCGAGCCAAAAGATTCCAGAAGGGCCTGAACATCGACATCCGTGATAAGCTGGTCGGATTCAAACTGAAGACCCATGCTGACGTGCTCTCCACTGCTCGAGAGTACGAGTATGTACAGCGGGAGAGAGCATAAGAGCATCAGGTGGCTGCCCCACAACGGCCACCTTCCTCTACGACAGCTTCTGCGGGGCATCACAGACAGTCACTTGCTCCTACTAGACAGCTTCATAGGCCTATGCATCAGACACATTTTAAGAGGCCTGCACCACCCCAGCACACCATTCCTGTTTCGCCTCTCGATTCTTGTTGGGACGTTAACACGGGCAGTGGGGTATTGACAACAACTAGTGCATGTCTTTCATGTCCTGTGGATATATATGGACACAAATTGCCAGCAGATTTCATCGTCATCGACATTCCAAGTTTTGACGTCGTCCTCGGGATGGATTGTTTGGCAATACATTATGCCACGATTGAATTTCGCAAAGGAAGAGTGGTGTTTGACATGCCAAACCAAACCAGATTCGAATTTATCAGAACAGAGAGACCAGCAAGGTTCAGAGCTAAACCAACATCAACGACTGCCATGGAGATTGAGATAGAGAAGCCAGAGGTAGTTTGAGAATTTTCGGATGTGTTTCCGGATGAACTTACTGGGTTACCTCCAGACCACAGGGTTGAGTTTGCAATTGAGCTAATGCCTGGTGTCCAGCCTTATTCTAGACAGCCTTACCGCATATCACCATCCGAGTTGCATGACGTGCGGATGCAGTTGGATGACCTCTTGAAGAAAGGGTGGATACATCCCAGTGTGTCCCTTTGGGGCGCTCCAATATTATTGGTGAAGAAGAAAGATGGATCCAAACGGGTGTGCATCGATTACAGGGAATTAAACAAGCTTACGGTGAAGAACAAGTATCCCATTCCCCGTATCGACGACTTATTGGATCAGCTTGGATGAGCAAGTGTATTTTCTAAATTGGACATGAAGACCGGCTATCATCAGTTGAGGGTCAAGAAAGAAGACGTGCTTAAGACAACATTCAACACTAGGTACGGACACTATGAGTTTCTAGTGATGCCATTTGGTGTGACTAATGCACCGACGATATTCATGAATCTCATGCATAAAGTATTATACGAATATTTGGACAAGTTCGTGGTGGTGTACCTGGATGATAGATTGGTATACTCGAGAAACCCACAGGAGCATGCCGGACATTTGAGAACAGTACTATAGACTTTGAGGCAGAGTTAGATATATGCCAAGTACAGTAAGTGCGAGTTCTGGTTGGATAAGGTGGTATTTCTAGGCCACGTGATTTCGGGAGAAGGAATCTCTGTGAACCCAGAAAAGGTTGCAGCAGTTCAGAATTGGCCACTCCCTAAGACAGTATCAGAGATTCAGAGCTTCTTGGGACTAGCTAGTTACTACATGAGATTCATCAAAGATTTTTCGAGGATCATAGAGCCCATGGCACAGTTGACAAGGAATGACGTGATGTATGTTTGGTCGAGGGCGTGTAACAATGCCTTTCAGGAAATGAAGAAGCTGTTGACGACAGCGCTGATATTGGTTATTCCAGATTGCATGAGTGATTTTGAAGTGTTTTGCGACGCGTCTGGCGAAGGTCTTGGGTGTGTGCTTCATCAGCACGGACGCGTTGTTGGATATGTGTTAAGGAAATTGAAGAATCACGAGAAGAATTATCCCACTCATGATCTTGAGTTGGCGCCCGTAATATTTGACTTGAAGATCTGGATGCACTTTCTACTTGGGATGCGCGTGAAGGTATATACGGATCATAAGAGCTTGACATACATCTTTACGCAAAAGGATCTGAACCAGCAACAATGGAGATGGATCGAGCTCATGGCGGATTTCGACATTGATCTTCAGTATCACCCTGGGAAGGTTAACATGGTACCTGACGCTTTGATTCGACTTCCAGGAGTGATGACGCTTACGATGCAGTGGAGACTGCAGTAGGAGATCCGCGACATGGAAATAGACATGGTGTTACCGGGGCTGACCTCGTCATTTATGAACATGGAGATACAGTTGATGTTGGTAGACAGAATCAAGGCTGCTCAGACAGGAGATACAAAGCTTCAGCGGATCAAGAACATGGCATTGGTAGGACAGAGACCAGAATTTCAGATATATGCAGATGGGTCGTTGAGAGATGTAACGGTCTGTTTTCGATTGTACGCCTTGTCGTGCATGTAGTCTTGTTCGTGCACGTATTAATTTTAGACATTGTCTGTAACCGAACCCTATGGTGTGATATGTCGTTGTGATCGTCTCTGAGAGTATTAAATTGTGGTGTTGATTTGGAACATCATTTCTCGGGTCGTTCTCCCACGATTTGATCTTATTTGACGAGACGTCGCGATTTTCACTTTTGTCGCGAGGCCTTTCTATTTTTAATTTCATTTCTCGTCGTTGAAATTGTGATCCGTCTTCTCTGCCTTCTTTCTCTCTTCGTCCCAGTCACCCCTGTATTTATTTCACAATTTTCTGACTTCGTTTGACCTACTTTCACCTTTTGGCCCAATCTATTGTATTTTTAGCCCTAAGTTTCACCTAGATTAATTCCCTAAGAATAATATTATTAATAATTATATCTGACTTTTTGACTTGGCCTATTTTAAACCCACTTAGCCCACACACCCACGCAGGTGAGAGAGGGTGAGAGAGGAAGTTTTGTTTTATAATAACAAATATTTTTAAAACCCTAACTTTTAACCCTAGACTGGGTCCTATACCCTAGCCCATGTTTTCACAGCCTACCCACATTCTCAAATGCTCCCTCCCCTATTTAAAAAGACCTAGGTCTTTTATATTTCATAGCACAAGAGAAATCACGTTGCATCCCTACATTTTTCACGCAAACACTGACTTCCTTGCGTTTTCCGGCCAAAGCCCGCCGCCGCCGACCCCTCTCCTCACCCCCGACCACTCTCCTCCCTCCCACGTCGCCGCAGGTCGCCGTGTCCTCGCCGTAGCCCCGCCATTTTTGTCCCGCAGCCGCTGCAACTTTGCAGCAGCAGCAGATCACCCTGCTCGACCGCTGTTCTTTGTTCTCCGGCCAAGTCACCATCGCCGACCGGCCCTCTTCTCGTCGTCGACCTCTCCTCCTTCCTAGCTGCTGCCGTGGGACCCCCCTAGCCGTCGCAAGCCACTGCAAAGGCTCCAAGAGCCGTGTTTTTCCGCACAGCAGCCGTTGTACGCCGCCGTCGCGCACTGCACCGCCGCAGGCCGCCGCTTCCCTCCGCTGTGGGTCCCCTCTGACCCCCAACACCGTTGCTTCATCCCCCAGGCCGTTCACATCTGAAACAGCAAGGGAGTCCGCTGTTTTGCGTGTATTTCGAAGTACCGATGCGTCACCGAGTTCTCACCGTATCTCATCGCTGTTAGGGTCTTCCGTCAGCCCCCTTCTGCTCCTAGCAGTGTTTTCCAATGCCACAAACATCTCCTACGACGCTCAATGTCTTAGACCTTGCGTGCGTCAAACCGTTCATTTCGGTTAGTTGATACGGCTTCCCGGAAGCCATAGAAACGCCTATCGGCACCCTACTCACTGTTGGAATCTTGATCGCTGATCTGGATACTGCCCGAGGATTGGCGAGCGTGGAATCTTGTTTGGAATCTGGACTAGGAGCGCGATCTTTTATTCCAACCCCTGGCGTCGCTACCCGATGCCAGTGTAGCTTTCGTGTCGTGTTGAGGTAACGTTCTGCACTCTTAGGACCCCCAACCCAACCCTGTTAAACAAGATAAAAATCGGAATTTTGGTTGTCTGATAATTCACAAATGAAGATAACTTAATTTGGGACTGTAGGCTGGTGGATCAGAGAACATAGGTAGACTGGAATGGTTGGACGATTTTTACAGAACGTTTGAATTCAGGCAAGGGAAACTTTCCAATTAGTGCTTTAGGCCATTTTCTTGCTTTAGGCTTAAAAGAGACTAGGCGACGAAATGATACTCGCATAGACGCAATTTTAAGATCTAGCTTGACATCGAAGCTAGATCTGTCACCCTACCATGCCATTCATGCATATCTGCCTGTCACGTTTAATTTTCGTAACTACATGCTTTTTACTTGTACTCTGCCTGTCATGTTTAAATTCCTTAACTGTATGCATTTAAATTACAACTTGCTATGCCATGTCATCCAAGTTTGAGTGTCGCATTCGTAGCACACGCTACTACACTTGTACATCCTTGTTCAGGCTAGGCACCTGCATTACAGGCACAACCCTATACCAAATACACTTCCTGGCTCGTGATCCAGAAGCGGGCTACATGTGTTGGCCAAAGGCCAATGCCCGATACACGTGGAGGGGTAGGGATAAGTGATCACTTGAGCTTAGGAGTTGGCCCGTACAGCCACTCTAGCCAAAGGCCGTAATCTCTATTCACGCCGTGTTTACTTGACTTGTAAAATCCATGTGTTTGTTTAGTAGCTCTGCTATCCATGCCTTGATGTACGTGTGCCATGTTAAACTTGCTGCCATGTCATACTTGTCGCATTTATTTAATTGTTGCACCCATACTTTAAAATCCATGTCATCGTATATTTTTAGAACTGCTAGGTTGCTTTACCTTCCTTTTAGTTTCCTTGCACAAAGTCTTTGTAGACTTTGCTGACATGCGCCCTCGTCTCTTTGGGTGTCACATGTTAATTGCTGAGCCAGAGTCCGTTGCTGAGGACGAGGAGTTCGTGGACATTGATCCTGGGTCCACAGCTGACGTGGAGTACGAGGACACCGGTGACCCGTCGTAGAGTTTTCCTTCGTCGTTACTTTGCTTAGTCTGTTGTTAGGTTGTTGGTGAGTAGCACCTTTCTTTCTGTACGTTGTTTACTTTTGTTGGCCATGCTGGGGCCTTTTAGACTCTTTTCTTTTACCCTGGTGGCTTTTTTGGGATGTTGAAATTTATTGTGGACATTCTGAGATTGGTTATTTTATGTCTCTTTCTTTATTATTATTTTTGTTCCGTATCGCACTTGCAGGGACCTCTACTTGGTTTAAATCCAAACGCTTTACAGACTGGAGCCTCACAGCTCCAAGTCTGAGCGGACCTCATCACGCCTCGCCTCCATTTTAGGGGAGCGGGTCGTGACAAGATATGGTAGCAGGATTTGTGTACCATCAAGAGATGTCAGGGATGAATTATTAAATGAAGCACACAGTTCCCCGTACTCCATCCACCCAGGAGGCACCAAGATGTACCAAGATCTACGACGAAATTACTGGTTGCATGGAATGAAGAGAAGCGTAGCGCGAAGTGTGGCCAAATGTATGGTGTGTCAGCAGGTGAAGGCTGAGCATCACCGCGTTGCCGATCTGTTACAGCCCCTACCCATCCCTGAGTGGAAGTGGCAACATATCACGATGAACTTTGTGACGGGACTTCCAAAGAGCAAGAAGCAACATGACGCCGTTTGGGTGATCGTTGATCGATTGACCAAGTCGGCCCATTTTATGCCTTTCAGGGTTGGACAGTCTACAAAGACTCTTGCCAAGAGATACATGAAGGAGATTGTGAAGCTACATGGGGTCCCCGTAAGTATCGTTTCTGATAGGGACACCCGGTTTACTTCGCACTTCTGGAAGAGTCTACAGGAGAAGTTGGTTACGCAGCTGAAGTTCAGTACAGCTTATCATCCTCAGACAGGCAGGCAGTCAGAGCGAACTATACAGATTTTGGAGGACATGTTGCGGGCATGCATGTTAGATTTCAAGGGGTCCTGGAAAGACCATCTACATCTCGTGGAGTTTGCTTATAATAATAGTCATCAGGCGAGTATCGAAATGGCTCCTTTGGCTGCTTTGTATGGAAGGAAGTGTCGTTCTCCCTTGAGCCGAGACGATGTTGGAGACAGAGAACTGGTTGGGCCCGAGATGATCGTGGAGGTAGTGGATGTTGTACGAACTATCAGAGAGAGGATACAGGTGGCACAAGACCGTTATAAGCACTGGGCAGATGCGAAGAGGCGACATTTGGAATTTCAGCCTGGGGACCATGTCTTTCTCAAGATTTCACCTAATAGAGGCATGATCCATTTTGGTCGCAGAGGAAAGCTTAGCCCACGGTATATTGGACCTTTTAACATACTCGAGCGTGTGGGCAAGGTGGCATACAAACTTACACTGCCTCCATCTCTGGAAGATATGCATAATGTGTTCCACATATCTCAGTTGTGTAAGTATGTGGGAGATCCAACCCACGTGGTTGATCATTCAGAGATTACAGTGAGGCCAGATTTGAGTTATGAACAGCAGCCAGTGGAGATAATTGATCATCGACAGAGGGCTCTCAGGAACAAGACTGTGGATTTGGTTAAAGTGATGTGGCATCGTGACTCGCCAGTAGAGGCTACCTGGGAGAGAGAAGAAGAGATGAACGAGCGGTATCTGTACCTTTTCACCATTTAGTGTTTTCTTTGAATTTCGAGGACGAAATTTCTTTGAAGGTGTATAAGGTGTAAAGGACCACTCCTCTTAACGCCCAGCCAATACCCCCTTTTAATAAACCCCACTCTATTTCTCTCTCTCACCCCACTCACGCAAAAACCCAACCCCGATTTTTTCACCGTGCCCTCTCTCTTCATCGCATGTGACGAACCCAGCCCCGATCTTTCCCCCCTCGTTCCGTTCGCTCGACAGCACCAAGTGACCCCGATTTCACAATCGACCCACTCGCCCGGGCCCAACGAATCCCCCCTGATGTGCCTCTCATTCGATTCTCTCGCAAGGCAAGCGACAACGAGAAAACATAGGGTTTCAAAATCCTAATCCCATCTTCAACCACCAGATCTTCCTGTAAAGAAATCACGATGATTCCGGATCTACGAATCATGCGTGATAAGTCCTCTCTCTCCCTCTATTTATGCGATGAAATATTTTCTAGGGTTTTTGAGAAGAAAAAGATATGTTCTCCTCTTCGAGACTTTCGTTTTTACTTCTGGGCTTTTCGATGTTGTTATTGGAGCTTCAATTTTGCTTCTAAGGGTTTGACTTTGCTCCGTTGGTTTCGGTTTTTGCTCTGTGGGTTTCGGATTCGCTCTGGGATTCTTTAGATCTGCTCTAGTGTTTGGATTTCTTATTTTCATCTCACAAGATCGCAGTTTCAGGTAGATTTCAAACCATATTAAGCTTTCTAATTATTTATTCTCTGAATGAAGATGATGATTCATGTAAACTCTTAGAGAGGATGACTCCTCCTTGAATATTTTTGCACCTAGGCTAGATTCACGGCATTATGGCCGTTGTCCCTTACTCTCGATTAGACCCTTGCATTGGTATGTGGTTGGGTCGACCGCCAAGGGGAAGGTATGGGTTGCAGGTTGCTTGATTTGTACCAGCGGAACTTGCTGCTTGGCGTTTGGTTCTTTGGGGTGATGTGTTTCCTTGGGCTTGCAGAACTTATCTGTATATTTTTACTTGGATAATATGCTTATCAGGTTGTTTTCCTTAGGCTTTAGCTTTGTTTCGTCTATATATATTCAGTCCATTCCCTTGTAAAATTTCAGTTTAGTTCTCTTAAAATCCAGTTCAGTCCCTTTAGAATTTCAGTTCAGTACTTTTTAAAATTTCAACAGAATTCTTTAAACATTGAGTCCAGTATATTTTTAAGTTTCAGTTTCTTTTATAAAATCAATCCAGTTTCATATATAAATTCAGTTCCTTTATAAAATCAGTCCAGTTTCATATATAAAATCAGTCCAGTTTCATATATAAATTCAGTTCCTTTATAAAATCAGTCTAGTTTCCATATAAATTCAGCTCCTTTATAAAATCAGTTCAGTTTCCATATAAATTCAGTTCCTTTATAAAATCAGTCCAGTTCCCATATAAATTCAGTACCTTTATAAATTCAGTCCAGTTTCCTATATAATTTCAGTTCCTTTAAAATTCAGTCTAGTTCCTATAAAAATTCGGTTCAGTTTATCCTTACAAGTTTTTCCTTACAAGTTAAGTTTCTGTTTCCCTTATAAGCTTGTTTTAATCGCTGGAAACCTGTTCTCCCTTATTGCAACGATTTTGAGCTAGAACGATATCCTTTTAAGCAAATCCGGAACCGAGCAACCCCTCTTGGCAGGTAGACCACAACTTATAAAGGTGCCAACATGAATCTGATTCATTCTTAGTTTTTATTTATCATTTTCAATTAATTTATCATAAATTGTTATTTTTCTTGTTACGTCCGTTATTCATTTTTTGTGTCATTTATTTATGTGCTTTAAAGTGTTTCTGGTAATTTGTTGGAGAGATTTGATAAATGGACGACTATCTCATAATGTTAATTGGACATGTGTATATAATTGGCATTTTTCTCTAAAGCATGTGTGTAGAAGTTATGCAATGAAATTATACGATATTATTGGTACGCCTAACTTTCTTGCACCAAACATGACAACCTAAACATAGGGTTTGCATAACTATCTAAATATATAATTTAGAGAACAAGTGCATGAGCAAGATACTTGACACCCTAGAATTAGAACAACTACACTTGACATCACGGGTATGTGGTAACTTATAATTTAGAGGGTGCGGGAGTGATTGAAGCCATGCTTATGGCCCCTATCTGGGAGGATTTCCTTTATGGATCCTGAGTTCTCTGTATACTTTGACCTTATACTCGGCCCAGGGGAGCACCCCGCAATCCAAGGTGGACTTCATGTTGCACATCGTGCTCTCCTCTTATAAGTCACAACACAATACAACCACGGTTCTTTTGGTTATTTGCTCATTTCATATTGCCACTTAATCATGCCAGGTTAGTAATTTTTCCATTACAGTTCCTTCTATACTTTTTAACTTCCTGTAAAATAAATCAATTAAATGTTTAATTTGGTTTGCAATCTACTTTATTAATGGTGGTTCAAATCCATGAGGTAATACTCAGCTTGAAGAGGAGGCTCTGCAGTATGAAGAATCCGATTTTACTGTTGAGGACGTGGACTTTTAATCTTCTGTATTATCAGGAGAGTTATCTTTCTCTTAGTCGTTTTTCTTTCAGCAATGTTTTAATTGAGTTGTAGTTCCGTTGTTGCCTAGACAATGTAATTTCCTTTCAAGGTTTAATAAAATGAGTATTTCTTTATCCTTGTCTCAAATATTTCATGTTTAAACTATATTGACTTCACTGGTACCTGCAAGACCTGTAAATTATTGTAAGTGTGACGGCTCCCACTTCTGGGATATTACAGTTATAGTTGAATCTCTTAAAAGTTCTCCTTATGTGCTTTAATTTTAATTATTACACTTACACGTTGGAGTAGAAGTCTTAGTTGTTTAATGTAATTGGACTTGACTTGGATACTCTATAAGGGTATACATGCCATTGTTCGTAATGGTGTATAATGCTCTCTTTTTGCATGTTATATGTTATTGACTTTGTGCTTACACTTTTGATGATAACAAAAGGGGGAGAATAATTTGAGTTATGAATGCGGGTATGCTTGATGAATATGGATATTTGTTCAAGGGGGAGCACAAATATAGGGGGAGCATGCATATTTAAATTATTGAACTATATTGAACTTTGCACATCATTGTTTACACATCTTTATCTACCATTGCATGTTACACCCCATCGTCAGACTTCACACTTCACACACACTATTTGGAAACACTACTTGGAAATTCATTGCTCAAATCTTATACTTAGTTTGTCATCATCAAAAGGGGAAGATTATTAGTAGCAACGATCTATAAACTTCGTGTTTGATGATAACAAACGTGTGTGAACGTTTTGATGTATGTGCTAAGCATTTTCAGGAGTGGCACGTTCGTAAATTTGCAAGAGGAGACTTGGTCAATGTGATGGAGATTAAATGCTACACTTTTTCATTATGGACCAAGTCAACTGCAAGTGGAGATGGAGAGAATCTCATTGGATTGACTCATATCTATTGGAGTTAATATCAAATCCTATTCCACATCCTATTCAAACACCACATCCCTTTCAAATCCCCGCTAACATAGGACTCCTCATGCCAACCTAAAACCATAGGCTAGTGTTTATCCTCTTGCCGCAAACTTCCTCTAGCCTATCCTATATAAGCATGCATCCAAAGCCAAGGTAAAGGTGCCGGCCAATAATTATTTCCCCAAGGCAAAACCCTAGCAACTCACGCAAGCACAAAAGACCTTTCTTATTTCCGCAAGTAGCATCTTCAACCCTCTACTAGCCGCAATCTCTTCAACCCCTTCCCAACATCTCCAAGCCCAAAAATCATTTCCATGATCATCCTCACAAACTTGGAGATATCCTAAAGCCATGCTGTAAAGAGAGAACTCAAAGGGGAGGGCTTTAAAACTCTCGCATGTGGTTGTGTGGACTTCTCAGCCACATCTCTTGTCGACTCGACCACCTGCTGGCTGCCGACCACTGGAAGTGATGCACTTATTTTCTTGTCGACCGAGCCCGCAACGCAGAGCCCCAAGGCCTACAAACTGCACCAATCTTTCCTTGTCGACCGCTGCTACAAGGCTTGCCGATTAACTCCAAGGCTTGTGGACCCACAACTTCAAGCACCGACCGTGCCATCATCCAACTTGTATCAGTTACCAACCCTTGGAGACAAGGGCGGAGGCAGAGGGGGGCATGAGGGGGCCATTGCCCCCTATGCTTTTTTGGATATTTATAATATAACATTGAAAAACAGTAGCATCATGCATGGTTGGCAAGTTTGGTTGTGGGGTTTAATTTTAGGGCACTCTTTAAGAAGTCACAGGTTCAATTCCCTGAGCCTTCAAATGTTTTTTAACCATTTTAAATATTAATTCTAACCTGAGCCTTCAAATGTTTTTTAACCATTTTAAATATTAATTCTAAATGGCTGTTAAATACCTTAAACGTGCAGCTCCTTGCTCCCTGCAGCATTTATTATAAATAAAATGCTTAATACACGACCGGATATTTATGAATAATCTAGCAGCCATCACTTCTAAATGGTATTAAATAAATTAAATGTTTGCTTCTTAAACCCAAGTATGTCCACCATCATTTAGCCCACAGCCCACCAAGTCAGTCCATTTAACTCCTCCCTTTAGTTTTAGCCTCGTACATAGCAGCCTGCAGTTGCTCAAAAAAATGAAAAGAAGAAAAATGAAGGAAAGAGAGATTTGGTCGTTGCAAAACTTCGGCGTTTGGATGTCGTCTTCAAAATCGATTTGTGAAGTTTAGTGGTTGTCTTCAAACTTCGGATCTACAAGTTTTTGGAGCAAATTTTTTCAGAGCAAACTACATTTTAAAGCAAAATTTCAAGTTTTTCGGATCCGCAAGTGAGAAAAAGAGAAAGAAAAACACAGATCTGATACTTCTAGTCCCAATTGCAAAGGTGATGTTATTTTTCTTATATTTTACTACTTGCAAATTGGTTGGAATCAGAACTAATATAATAATATTTCTATTTGAACTGCCACTTGCAAAGATGATGTTTTTTCCTCAGTTTGTTGTGCTTGTGAGAATGTGCATGATTGAGGGTTTCACCAATTTATTTGAAGGTGATGGAATTTCTTTACTTGAAATATACACCCTAATAATTGAGGGAGAGGGTGTTTTGTTCATATATATATATATATATATATATATGAAATGAAAGTCTAAAATGGTTTACTAGCGTTCATCCATTTTTAGAAGTCATTTTGGTTAATTTACCACTTTCTAGTATTGGGACTATTATTCATATTTTGAATCTTTGATGGTTGCCTTTTCCTAAAAATCCTGCCTGAAACAAATGCAAGTTCGTGTTTGCAGGGTTATATGTATGCTTATGTTGATTTTGTTTTCAAAGTAGAATTTTTAAGAAAAGTCAAACCAATTACTTAAATTTAATGTGTAGAGATAACTGATGACTTTTGCTTATTAGTGTTTATTGAACGTAGAAATTATTTTGTATTAGCTTATAATTTGCCCCCTAAATAAAAATTTCCTGGCTCCGCCACTGCTTGGAGACTCCTGCACGTATGCTGCTGTCGACTGGGCCCTAGTGCAGCATCTAGCCCTTGCCGATCGACTGTAGACTAAGCTAACAACCTATGCCAACAGATCCAAACTCCTTGCTGACTTGCTTACCGACCTGTTGCTGAAGGGCCAACACATGATGCAGACAGAGCCCTGATTCAGTTCGAAGTGTTGCTGACCAACTTGTTGCCGAGCCATCATTTTGTCAACCATTGCTGCAAGTACCAAACCAAGAAAGGGAAGCCGCAACTTGATCTGCTAATTGAACTACTTATCAGACTACATCTGACCACATACTGAATGACAGAGACATCGACACCGTCACAAACTGAGCGATTCTAAACTCCTTATTTTATTATATTTGTGATTGTTGTGTGTTGATCTTTATAGAACACTTTTACTATCTTTTGGGGGACTTGACTAGTTGAGGCTAGTCAAGAGAGAGCTTATACTAGGATTGTTATTGTTTAACACTTTGTTGAGTGCAGGTACTGAGAGCCAGGTGAGTGTAGAGTAAGTGCTCTAGCTACATGTTGTACTAATAACTTTAATAATCTAGTATTTTCTTTGGGGCTGGATGTATGTCATTGGGATGACCAAACCAGGGTATATCATCTAAGCATGTTGTAACTGCTTTACTTTACACTGTGTCTGATTGATTGTTCTATAACCGCATGTGATTTCGTGTAGGTTGCACGACTATTTTTATTAACCTATTCACCACCCTCTAGGCTTAGATCCAGATCCAACAATTTATACACCACATTAAAGTATGATGCAAATTGGAATGAGATTGATTAACTCTTGGGGTATGCGTTGAGCAAAATTGATAGTGTAGTGCTTGATATTTTACCAACATAAAATTTTCTCAATGCAAACAAAAGGCATATATGTGGACCGTTGTGCATGGTGAGCAATATTGTTTTCCCGATCAAAAATTGCTTAGCGTGCAAACTGGGCATAACTGTCGACAGATGTGTGCGGTGATCAATGTTGTCTTTACAGAAAATACAACTCAACGCGCACAACGGGCCACAAATAGGCCTGTTGCGCATGGTGAGCAATTTTGTTATATAATAGATTTATTGCGTAATGTGCACAATAGTCCAAATATGTGCTAGTTGTGCGCCTTGGAGCAATTTTGTTACTCTGTAAAAAAAGTTATCACCACGCACAACGGTTTAAAGATACGCCCGTTGAGCGCGTTAGGTAGTTTTGTTGCATGGTAACAAAAGTTCTCACCACACACAGCTTTTTAAATATAGGCCCATTGTGTGACTTGAGCAATTTTGACGTGGCTCGCTTCTGTAGAATCATGAGCAATCTACTGTACACTCACGGGCTCACGTCTGTAGAATCACATGCACTCTTCTTGTAACGCCCCGCTTCCCAAAAGACACCGGAAGCGAGAGCATTACGCGGTCCGCTTGAACTAGAGCGGTGAAGCTCGAGTTCAACAAGCGTCTGTAATAAAAACATAGATGAGGTCCTTGCAACTACCATTCAGAACAATCAGAAACACATCCAGAAAAGATAAAGCCACATCCAGAACTAATGTTCGTACACAGAGTTTAACAAGCCACAGCTGGGCTAAAAGTAGCAACAAGAAAAGAACGTACGCGAAAGCAACTACAACGTCTGAAAAAGGAAACTAGGAAAGCGGTAAAGTGTCGGGAGTCCACTAGTCCTCTGCTGGGAGAGGCACTGCGTCGGGTGCGAACTCCTGACTCTCCAACTCTGACGTCTCGTACTGATCCTCCTGGTACTCAAGCTCTGAACCTGACATACATTCACAAACATGAATATATGTGAGCTAGGGGTCTACAAGAAGAGGTTAGCATCCCAAGGCGAAGTATATGACAGATATATGAATTTTAAAAGCATTAATAATTTAAGAAAAGTGACTGCAGCAATTTAACAATAACAATTTATAGAAACGGAAGCGGACAATCCTAGCATGCAGTTCTAGACGGTTGCAAGTTTAAAGTTAAGATTCTCTAAGTTCATTAACATTTCAATTTCAAGATGACCAAGTTAGCGTTCAAGTTTTCATGTCAAGTGTTAGCATTCTAATCTAGGGTTCACGCCTGTAGGTCGTGATGAGAAGGTCGTTCCTCTCACGGGGGCTTACCGTGATTGACGCTAACCCACCGCGTGCGGGTGGTGCTCTTTAGGAGAGTACCTTTCATACGCCTAGTGGCCGCTCAACCCTAACCCCACCCAAAAGTTTGCCGGAACACGAGCCGGCCTAGTCGACTCACACGACATCACGATATCACGATACCACCTTCGAGGCGCATGATAGTCACGATGTCAAAATTAGTTAAACATGTCCGTATTTTGCAGAAGCTTGGTGTTATCAACATTATTGCATTTTGGTGACAGTTCTTACAAAGCGGAAATGGGTCGAACGACCGTTTTCTGAAATTTCAAATAATGAAGAATACGTCCTTTTTGTTCAACTTACTACAGAAATGATTTTTTTCTCTTAGTGTTTAAAATGGGGATATATCGTTTGATATACCGTTGGATCCGAAATTTTGTCCTGGTCATTATAGTGTCACTTTCCTACGTCATTTCACGTCACAATTTCAAGTTACCCAGCAATACATGAAGGCGGCGTAAACGTGCCGAAACTTCTAAAAATCTTAACAAATCATATACTCACCTGTTTTCGACGTTCTTGGTGTCGTGGGAATCGTCTCGACGAGTAATACGCCGCGGAGGGTTTGGTTCGCTGTTTTGGCAGAGTATAAAATCAGAAATAGCGATTTTCAGTTCAGGTCAGATTTCAAAAAGCCCCTACGACGTCTAATCAACATGTTTTATTAGGTTTCTCTACTTTACGGTGTGGGTTGAGAGTTATAGGGGTAGATCTACCAACCTGAAGTGAAGCGAGGGATCGGTTGACGTCAACGAGCAGTGGCGACGCGTGGAAACTCCGAAACCGCGAGCGTTGAGCGTCGGGTTGTCACGTCCCGCTTCCCAAAAATGGGGAGGCGAGACGTGAAAAGGTCCGCTCAGACTTGAAGCTGCAAAGCTCCAAGCCCGATAAGCGTCAATCAACAATAAATTGGCAGGTCCGTGCAACGCGATACGAAACAACAATAATAATAAGGGAATGTGACAATAAGCAATTTATTAAATCTCAGAATATCCATGAAATAAATTACAATATCACAGAAAATCCACCAGGCTCAAAAGGAAAAGCTAAGGCCCAAACATGACCAACAAGGTACAACATACAAGCAAGGGTGCCACTCACCAACAACTAACAGCAAACCTAAACAAGGAAGAGAACACAAGCGACCTCTAAGACTGGTCACCAATGACCACAAACTCCTCCTCGGCAACCACTGGCTCAGCGCCAGCAAACACTACGTCCTCTGCAACTAGCTGTGGCTCAGGATCTAACATGTGTCACCCAAAAGAGCAAGGGGCACATGTCAGCAAGTCTAAAAAGACTTGGGCAAGGAAACTGAAAGGAAAGTAAACTAACAACCTAGCAGTTATAGTTTGATGCATAGCATGACAAGTTTAGTATGTGAGTAATCAAATAAGATAAGATGCAAGTGACAAGTAACAAGTAGCAAGTATGGCATGTATGACAAGTTTTACAAGTATAAACACGGACAAGTACAAGTCAAGTAAATCACGTCAAGTAAACACGTCGTGCACAAGTAAGACATGGTGTAACAATAAGTGCAAGAGAACAATTATCATGGCATGTCAGGAGTAGCCAAGCTACTAACATTCTCAATTTTTTCACTAGTCACGTTTTCAAGTTATTTGTCGGTGTTTACGCCTTACAGCTGAACTGTTGGACATTCACACTGATTGGCCGCTTAACACTACCCCAGAACCCAGAGTTTACGCCTTACCACTGAAGTTGCTGATCGGGCAGACTCCCAGTTGATTGGCCGCTTAACCCTTACCCCATCCCACACGTAAACAAGCCAGGGTCCCTGTACACGAGCTCAGTAAATGAGCCAGGGTTGCCCCGCACAAGAGCTTGTTTTCAGGTTCATAATTTGGCGTAGGATTGTGCCCGCTAAAAGCGGGTGCCTAGCCGGAAACTAGTAGATCGGGCATTGGCTATCAACCAACACACATGGCCCGCTTCTGGAACACGAGCCAGGAAACACAAGTATTGTAGCGTGTGCTACGAATGCGACATTCAACATGGATAGCATGGCAAGTAGTAAGGCGTGCAGGCAAGGAATTAAACATGGCAGTTTAATATGCATGAACAACAAGTTAAAAGGGTTGGACCTAGCTTCGTTGTCAAGCTAGATCAATTGAGGTGACGGATCTAGTTTCGTTGTCAAACTAGATCAAATAGGCGTCTAGGCAGCTATCATTTCACTGTCTAGTCTCTTTTATGCTACAACAAGCAAATGGCCTAAGGCATGGCCTAAAACCCTAAGTGGCAAGTTTCACTTGCCTTGCACCGAGGATGACGATCAACGAGGCCGTCACTCAAATGCTAACTACGGAGATGAGATCGCTCCCATGGCAAAACAATATTAGAACAACATCTCTAACATCCATTTTATTAGGGTTTCATTAAAAACACAATGGGTTATGAGAATATTATAGAATCGAGTTATTACCAAATCGCTAGCGGAAGAACGATGCCGAGCAAGCACGGCGACGGAAGAAACGATCCGGGGAACATACGGTTCAAATCTGGAAATGGATGGAGAGATTGGAGAAATGGGGTTTTGGGGATTTTAGGGTTTGGAGATGGCCTAGGGCATGGTGCCCGGCCGAAATGGAGAGGGGGAGAGGCTCTTGATGAAGGAGGAAGGCTAGAGGAAGGTTGGGGACGATCAGATGTCAAGGGGGAAGGAAAGAGGCCAGGAGAAGAGAAAGAAAGAAAAGAAACGAAGTGGGGTTTAAATAGAAAACGACCTGGCAGCTGCCCAGAAATTAGGGTTTCGACACTGATTAGTCGGTCAAAGAGCAACCACTGACCGACTAGTTTGGGAACTAGTCGGTCGGTTGACCAACGCAGACCGACTAAGTCCAAACAGTAACTCGTGTACAAAAATAGGATTTAGATTTAGTCGGTCAAAGAACAACTACTGACCGACTAGTTTCTCATCTAGTCTGTCTACAAACGTTCTTAGACCGACTAACGATAAACAGTAACTCGACTGTACAGAAGAACTCAGAATTAGTCGGTCTGAGTACAAAACTTAACCGACTAGTTTAACAACTAGTCGGTCGAAAGATGAACTTAGACCGACTAAACAGAAACAGTAACTTAAGTAAAATTAATCCAAGGAACTAGTCGGTTTGAGTAGAGTTACCGACCGACTAGATCTCAATCTTGTCGGTTGGTTCCCCTTCTTGAACCAACTAACGTGCACTGAAAGTGCCGAATTGAAGCGCAAAGCTTTGGGAAGATTCCTACGGCTTCTAAGATCAACCTACCTCTAAGATATGAGCGATATGAAGCTCTTCATGAGTGACTTACTCCAAGCTTAACTATCTAAGGAAGAAGCTAGGAAATCACAACGAAACGAACGAAAGAGAAAGCTACGGAGACGGAAATCACACGCAAGGAGAAAATCCACCAAGATATATATATTACATCGATAACACTAATATAGAAAACCCAGTCGTTACATCCTACCCACCTTAGAATAAAGTCCGTCCTCGGACTTTCTAACATATCTAGTCGCTCTAGTAACTACCCTAATCATATCAAATTCAATCAAGTATAGTTATTACAAGAGCTTATATTCACACTAGGTAATCAAACATTAACACTACTAGCATGCATCATCCAAGCACATCATACTCTTATACCTATCATAGCCATTCATACTCATACATGTATCTCAATCATATATATACATACATCCCTTATATAGCTATTACTTACCTAGCACCAAACGTTAGTCCATATACTCACAACCAATTAAATAGTTCACACTAGTAAATACCATCGTAACACTCTACGTTAGGTAGCTACCTAAGAACAAGGCAATAAGAATACAATACTCCCTATATCTCCTAGTATACATCCAATACCAAACACGTCAACACACGTAATCACACCACACCATCTAAACTCAAGTTATTATATTTAATATACTTCCACCATCATTATAATTTCACAATTTATAGCCACGCCAATACATGCAAATATTTCACTATAACTTTACATCACATACGGCCCTATAATTATACCCACGACACGCCACACATATTATAGTCACCAAAACTTATAACTAAGCACATACTTACCCGTGCATGGTGCACACCCACACACGCTAACATTTCATTCATATTCACCAATCATACGATTATAAACTCAGTACATCGACACGCTTAGTTTTAGCTAGTACATATGTATATATACGCAGGCAAGTCCTTAGTTAATAACCATACCACAAGACCAACACCTATAACTATATACTGGTTTAGTGACCCACAATCATGTGTGTAACACAACCGGACACAAACAATCCAAACATTATACATACATCATTCAACATCTCACACCAATCACAGACGATACACCAATGTACATAGAGTATACCCACTCAAGCTTGAGTGAGACTCAAAATCATAGCAGAATATTCTATATGCATAACACAGCATCCATACATTTACCAATACTACTCTAATGCATACACATCTACCAACATAACCATATACACATCATAATGTTAAACACCCTTGATATTTAATCAGGTAACATCACATATTTCAATCACTTTATATACCATGGTATTATTACAAACATCAGCACACCTATAATTACAATACTCTCCCTAATAAATGCCGTCACCGTATGGTCACATACAAGTATCATATATTCATACCAAACAATATACAATCTATGTACTTACACACACTCCTATAAATCTATATGTCATGACTCATCATATGTAGCCTTAGTAAATAGTTAGACATCATTATACAATCATTCACACACCAGAACATGTAATCCATACTTATCCCTTATATACGTACATACAATCACGCAACACCTACGTATCCTAGTATCTATAAGCATGTCCACTCGTACTCGAGGGAACACGAAGACTTATATGTATTCACAGAAATTATATATTCACACCTATTATCTCACATAAGTATCTATACTTATTCATGTACTATATACACATAATCATTACATTCATCGCAACACACATATTCCATTATTCATCCATCTATAATTGGTACATCAATACACTTACTTCATCCATTAGTTAAGATATGCTGTAGTCGGGTATACCTCATGGTATACACGCATACGACATCTCATAAAAACAAGTAATACCAATCAAACAATTATAATCCTACTATCATATGTATATCACATTTATACTCATGTAGCTAATACATAACTACCTACACACAACATACCAATACCAACCACAAACAACTTCATATGCATCATGGAATCTAATACACTACGACGACACATCAAATTACACTAATGGGGGCACACCAAACTATATTAAGGTTGACACGGACGACGCCAAGCTCTATTGGCTAAACAAAAGGAAAGAAACTGAAATCAAAAGTGTAACAAATAGAAGGATCGAAAAGCATGAGAACGGCCGTGTAATGATGTAATGATGCTCCATTAGGATACATGGAAAACAGTGTGTTAAAGATATAAGTTAAAACGAAGAGTACGAAACTGGTCGATAAAATGAGTTGTTCGAAATAAGTTTGAGTCGAATATATATATATATATATATATATATATATATATATATATATATATATATATATATATATATATATATATATATAACAAGTGGAAATGGTTTATTTAGCTTATATAAAGCTATCACGAGTAAAAGTAAATCATTCACATGAACATTAAGGACATAGGTTAGAAAAATATTATGCGGCAGTAGTTTAAAAATTTTGGAAAAGTTTCGAGATTCAAGGAATGAAATCAGATCAAATATAAGGTGGGGAATTTAAGCTCATGCCAAATGTTTTTCCAAGTCTTAAAACTGAAGAGAAATTCCAATAAACCGTATTGAAAGTACTTTTTAGAGAATCCGGGTTCGCCAGCAGAAACTGATTTATACAAGGGTCTTAACACACGAGCACAACGAACATAGTACTGATATATAAAAATAATTGTAGTTCTATTCTAGAAATCATTTTTAGAAATATGTATGATGAATGGAAGGATAATAACATCTTAGTTGTATGGAAGTACGTGGGAGGATATACATATATAGAATTATTAAATTGGTAATAAAGCTTTAAAACCGAATTATGGAGGTCTAAATCAGGAAATGGTTTCGAAAAGTAATTTTACGAAAATCTGAACTAGGGAAAACGTTGAGCATAAAATCGACTTGCTGAAAGCTGAAGTCCCATGTGACTTGAAAGGTATATAAGAAGTAAGCACGATGCGGTATTCGAATAAGTTTTAATGGAATAAGTAAGAAAAGAAAATTATAATTAAGGTTAGGAAAAAACAGAAGTACGGTTCAGAATAAAATTGGTATATGAAAGGGGCAAGACATTTATATCGATATGAAAATATAGGCTGGAAAATATTATAAACTAATAATCAAAAGTCTCGACATAAGTTTCAATATTTAGAAAAGAACAAATAAATTTGAGCCTGCGAAAGAGTACGAAATCTAATATATATATTAAAAGTTTTCGAACAAATTTAAATTTAGAAAAAGAGGAACATCGAAAATATTTTTAGGGGAAACAAGGATTTGCCACAAGAACTGGTTGGTATAAAGACTTGAAGTACGGGTACGACAACTTATAATTAGTATATATTCATAAATTAATTGGAGTTCTATTCATCTTGAAAGAAGTACTTTAAAGTACATATGATAAATAGCTAAAATGAATTTCGCAATTTAGAAAAGGTGGTATATTTAATTATCGAAATAGTACTAAATTTTAAAATCAAGTGCGGACGATATATGTTATAAAAATAGTTACAAGATAGTAATTTAAAATTACGACCAATTAGTCTTCAAAACCTAAGAATGACTTTTAGCTCAAACGGAAGTAATGGAAATATACTGAAAGAAGGTTTAAAACAAAATTTAAATAGAATGGAAACTTTTAATAAGGAAAAATTTGAAAACGACCTTGTAAGAATCAAGATTTGCAACGGAAAAGATTTGTAAGGTCAACGATAATAGTAAGGAGGGGTTCATGTGAATCGAGGGCAATGAATGTGGTCGTGTGAGGCATGCACCTAAATCACGATTCAAGAAAACTACGACGAAAACCTACGGTCAGTAACACAGAAGTGTAGTGACCAGGAAAAGATTGAACCAGAGAGTCCTACTCATCGGTTGACTAAAGGGCAAGAAAAACTTAACACTAAGGCTTCCTAATGGCTAGAGTATATTAGAGGCCTCAGGGAAGGTTCTAAGAGAATCGAGATCATGTTCTGTCGGGCCCGAAATCGATGAACCCAAGCGAACGGCTAAAGAAATCCTAGGAATCTATCATGGTCAGAGCTAGACATGAACCACTAAGGTAACTCTTAAGACTATCATATCAATCACTAGCATGGAGTCTAACAACAATCAGGGACTTCTAACTAGCAAGCACAAACTTCTAACTAAGTCTTACTATAGTCCTGATCTAATGGATTTCCTACCAAGCTGGGACAGGTGCTCTAACACGTCTACTAGCCACCTAAGACATAGGAACGCTAAAAACCTAAACCCCGGGCTTATAATTTGGATGTTCTAATTTATTTAATGGACATTCTATAATTATTATCATTGTTTCGATAGCTCGCATTTGCAAATGGACCTGCATGGGCCACCAATAAAACATGTCACGTCCCGCTTCACAAAAATGGGGAGGTGAGACGTGAGAAGGTCCGCTCAGACTTGAAGCTGCAAAGCTCCAAGCCCGATAAGCATCAATCAACAATAAATTGGCAGGTCCTTGCAACGCGATACGAAACAACAATAATAATAAGGGAATGAGACAATAAGCAATTTATTAAATCTCAGAATATCCATGAAATAAATTACAATATCACAGAAAATCCACCAGGCTCAAAAGGAAAAGCTAAGGCCCAAACATGGCCAACAAGGTACAACATACAAGTAAGGGTGCTACTCACCAACAACTAACAGCAAACCTAAACAAGGAAGAGAACACAAGCGACCTCTAAGACTGGTCACCAATGACCACAAACTCCTCCTCGGTAACCACTGGCTCAGCGCCAGCAAACACTACGTCCTCTGCAACTAGCTCTGGCTCAGGATCTAACATGTGTAACCCAAAAGAGCAAGGGGCACATGTCAGCAAGTCTAAAAAGACTTGGGCAAGGAAACTGAAAGGAAAGTAAACTAACAACTAGCAGTTATAGTTTGATGCATAGCATGACAAGTTTAGTATGTGAGTAATCAAATAAGATAAGATGCAAGTGACAAGTAACAAGTAGCAAGTATGGCATGTATGACAAGTTTTACAAGTATAAACACGGATAAGTACAAGTCAAGTAAATCACGTCAAGTAAACACGTCGTGCACAAGTAAGACATGGTGTAACAATAAGTGCAAGAGAACAATTATCAAGGCATGTCATGAGTAGCCAAGCTACTAACATTCTCAATCTTTTCACTAGTCACGTTTTCAAGTTATTTGTAGGTGTTTACGCCTTACAGCTGAACTGTTGGACATTCACACTGATTGGCTGCTTAACACTACCCCAGAACCCAGAGTTTACGCCTTACCATTGAAGTTGCTGATCGGGCAGACTCCCAGTTGATTGGCCGCTTAACCCTTACCCCATCCCACACGTAAACAAGCCAGGGTCCTTGTACACGAGCTCAGTAAATGAGCCAGGGTTGCCCCGCACAAGAGCTTGTTTTCAGGTTCACAATTTGGCGTAGGATTGTGCCCGCTAAAAGCGGGTGCCTAGCCGGAAACTAGTAGATCGGGCATTGGCTATCAACCAACACAAATGGCCCGCTTCTGGAACACGAGCCAGGAAACACAAGTATTGTAGCGTGTGCTACGAATACGACATTCAACATGGATAGCATGGCAAGTAGTAAGGCATACAGGCAAGGAATTAAACATGGCAGTTTAATATGCATGAACAACAAGTTAAAAGGGTTGGACCTAGCTTCGTTGTCAAGCTAGATCAATTGAGGTGACGGATCTAGTTTCGTTGTCAAACTAGATCAAATAGGCGTCTAGGCAGCTATCATTTCACTGTCTAGTCTCTTTTACGCTACAACAAGCAAATGGCCTAAGGCATGGCCTAAAACCCTAAGTGGCAAGTTTCACTTGCCTTGCACCGAGGATGACGATCAACGAGGCCGTCACTCAAATGCTAACTACGGAGATGAGATCGCTGCCATGGCAAAACAATATTAGAACAACATCTCTAACATCCATTTTATTAGGGTTTCATTAAAAACACAATGGGTTATGAGAATATTATAGAATCGAGTTATTACTGAATCGCTAGCGGAAGAACGATGCCGAGCAAGCACGTCGACGGAAGAAACGATCCGGGGAACCTACGGTTCAGATCTGGAAATGGATGGAGAGATTAGAGAAATGGGGTTTTGGGGATTTTGGGGGTTGGAGATGGCCTAGGGCATGGTGGCTGGCCTAAATGGAGAGGGGGAGAGGCTCTTGATGAAGGAGGAAGGCTAGAGGAAGGTTGGAGAA
Source organism: Scilla litardierei (assembly GCA_030789695.1). NCBI lineage: Eukaryota > Viridiplantae > Streptophyta > Magnoliopsida > Asparagales > Asparagaceae > Scilla > Scilla litardierei. The sequence goes on along the minus strand of CM061132.1, from coordinate 76,020,548 downwards.
GATCAGAGGTCAAGGGGAAAGGAAAGAGGCCATGAGAAGAGAAAGAAAGAAAAGAAACGAAGTGGGGTTTAAATAGAAAACGACCTGGCGGCTGCCCAGAAATTAGGGTTTCGACACTGATTAGTCGGTCAAAGAGCAACCACTAACCGACTAGTTTGGGAACTAGTCGGTCGGTTGACCAACGCAGACCGACTAAGTCCAAACAGTAACTCCTATACAAAAATAGGATTTAGATTTAGTCGGTCAAAGAACAACTACTGACCGACTAGTTTCTCATCTAGTCGGTCGACAAACGTTCTTAGACCGACTAACGATACACAGTAACTCGACTGTACAGAAGAACTCAGAATTAGTCGGTCTGAGTACAAAACTTAACCGACTATTTTAACAACTAGTCGGTCGAAAGATGAACTTAGACCGACTAAACAGAAACAGTAACTTAAGTAAAATTAATCCAAGGAACTAGTCGGTTTGAGTAGAGTTGCCGACCGACTAGATCTCAATCTAGTCGGTTGGTTCCCCTTCTTGAACCAACTAACGTGCACTGAAAGTGCCGAATTGAAGCGCGAAGCTTTGGGAAGATTCCTACGGCTTCTAAGATCAACCTACCTCTATGATATGAGCGATATGAAGCTCTTCATGAGTGACTTACTCCAAGCTTAACGATCTAAGGAAGAAGCTAGGAAATCACAACGAAACGAACGAAAGAGAAAGCTACGGAGACGGAAATCACACGCAAGGAGAAAATCCACCAAGATATATATATATTACATCGATAACAATATAGAAAATCCAGTCGTTACACGGGTGGAGCGTTCTCGTCAGATCCGGGGCTGTCAACGCGCACACGACCTGTGCGCGAATGCTCGGATGCTGTGAGGGTGCTGTGGGTGTTGCGAAGAGGGGCAGGGGCTGTTTGCGAGGAAGAATAAGGAGTTGAAGGCCTGAGCGAGGTTCAAAGAGCTCGGGTAGGGTGGCCTGGCCGTGAGAAGTTATTTTCGGCATGGCTACGGAGGAAGGGGGCTTGTGTGGCCGTGGGGATGAGATGGAGGCTGTGGCCTTGAGGAAGAGGAGAGGGGGGTTGCGGTTTGAGAAGGGGAAGGAGGGGTAGAGGAGGAGGGGAACTCGGCCTGGAGCTGTGAGGTGGCCGTGGGGGTGTAGGAGCAGGCCACAGCCTGTGGAGGAAGGAGGCCTGCCTAGCTGTGGGATAGGAGGAAGGGCTCGGCCTAGGATGCAGGCCGTGAGGGGTTTGTTGGCATTGGCGTGGATGTTTTCGAGGAGGAGCAGCGGCCTGGAGTTATGTGGCCATGGAGATGAAGCTCGGGCGTGGTGCAGGCCGTGGGAGGAGAATGGGGGGAGCTCGGATGCTGAAGAAGATGATGGAGATGCCGTGGAGGGGTGTTTGCGTGGAGAGGAGCAGGCTGTGGGTGGGGGATCTCGGAGGAGGAGGAGGAGCTCGGGCAGGGGTTTGGTTGCGGCTGTGGAGAGGAGAAGTAGGGGAGCAGGCCGTGGGGGGCTAGCGGCTGTAGTACTTAGGGTTTTATATTTTTTTGATAGCCTAGGGTTTTACCTATATAGAGTGTTGGAAGCTTAGGGTTGTTGGTAGGGCTAGGGTAGGGTTTATATAAAGAAATGTGAGAAGGATCTAATAGCTACTAGGGTTTTTAGATAAAAATATATATATACGCTTATGTTATATAGGTTGGCTGAGGCTTGATAGGGCTTAGAGAACTAGGTTCTCCTCTTTAAATGATAGCCTAGGTATAGGTCAGGCTATGTGTTGGTTGCCTTAGGATTTTAGGAAATGTAAAAAGTGGGATTGGTCAACGTGAGCTTGGGTTGATGGGGTTTAGGTTGTTGTTGTTTTTTTTTAAAAAGCAAGTGTGTGCACTGCGTGTGATGGGTTAAGAATAGGAAGGAAGTGAAGAGGAAATATAATGGCTATAGGAGGTACAAAAGATAATAGTAATAATAATAATAATAACATTAATAATAAATTACCCAAGTGCCATAATATTATTAATAATAATAACAAATAACAATAATAATAAATAATAAGAAATAAATTAACTAAGGCTAAATATAAAGATATGAATAATTAACATGAAGAAATCTGCACGTGCACTGGACAGATACGACTAATTACGGATACGGACGAAAGTTATTCTAGAGAAATACAGATAATATCACCGACGAATACCAGTCGTTACATCCTATCCACCTTAAAGAAAATTCCACCCTCAGAATTCCTAACAAACACTGGTCAGGGAACAGGTGGGGGTAATGCTCTCTCATCTCATCTTCTCTATCCCAGGTGGACTCCCCTGGCGAGCCGTGTCGCCACATCACTCTAACAAGATCGACAGTCTTATGTCGGAGTGACTTCTGACGTCTGTCAAGAATCTGCACTGGGTGCTGATCATACGTCAGATCTGGGCGGAGGGTGATCTCAGAGTAGTCAACAGCGTGAGATGGATCGCTGATGTACCGACGAAGTTGAGACACATGGAAGACGTCGTGAACACCTTCCAAAGATGGTGGCAAGGCTAAGCGGTAGGCTACATCGCCAACTCTCTCCAGAACATCGAAGGGTCCGATGTATCTCGGGCTGAGCTTACCACGTTTCCCAAAGTAAATCACTCCGCGATTCGGAGAAATTTTCAGAAATACATGGTCTCCCAGCTGAAACTCCAGAGGACGCCGTTTAGCATCAGCCCAATGCTTATAACGGTCCTGAGCAATCCAAAGCTTGTCCCTGATATCTCGAACAATGTCCACAGCTTCGACAATCAACTCCGGTCCCAACAACTCTCTATCTCCAATGTCGTCCCAGCTCAGGGACGAATGACACTTCCTCCCGTAGAGAGCAGCGAAAGGCGCCATGTCGATGCTTACCTGATAACTGTTGTTGTAGGGGAACTCCACCAGGTGTAGATGATCCTCCCACGAACCCCTGAAATCTAGCATGCAAGCTCTTAGCATGTCCTTCAGGATCTGAATGGTTCGCTCTGACTGGCCATCCGTCTGCGGGTGATACGCAGTGCTGAACTTCAGACTGGTACCAAGATTGGTCTGCAGACTCTTCCAGAACTGAGATGTGAACCTCGTATCACGATCAGATATGATGCTCACAGGGACTCCATGCAAGCGCACGATTTCCTACACAACATATTTCACGTCACAACTCGTACTAGAAAGAAATACGAAAGGATGAGTCGGATCATTACCTCCATATATTTCCTAGCCAGTATCTCTGTGGATTGTCCTACTCGGAACGGTATGAAGTGCGCAAACTTGGTCAGTCGATCGACGATGACCCAAATTGCGTCGTTCTGTTTGGTGCTCCGAGGTAAGCCAGTCACGAAGTCCATCGTGATGTGCTGCCATTTCCACTCCAGAATAGGCAGGGGCTGTAGTAGTCCGGCGGTGCGATGATGTTCAGCCTTCACCTGCTGACACACCAGGCATTTGGCAACACTCCGTGCCACACTTCTCTTCATCCCGTGCCACCAAAAATTCTGACGAAGATCCTTGTACATCTTCATACCTCCAGGATGTATGGAATAAGGCAAACTGTGAGCCTCATTCATCAACTCTTCTCTAACATCTCCTGCAGAAACGTAGATCCTACTGACATACCTCAAAGATCCATCCTCGTGAATCAGAAAATCTATCCGGAGTCCGTCTTTGACTTGCTCTCTGATCTTCATCAACTTAGCATCACTAGCTTGAGCAGTCTTGATCCGATCAACAATCGTCGACTGAATCTGTATGTTCATCAACGACGAAGTGACTCCCGGAAGAACAGCTTCAAAATCCATCTCTTGCAGATCCTGCTGCAATCTCCACTGAGCTGTGAGAACCATCACCTCTGGCAGTCGGCTCAAAGCGTCCGGTACGACATTCACCTTCCCTAGGTGATACTGAAGATCGATGTCGTAGTCTGCCATCAACTCCAACCATCTGCGCTGTCTCATATTCAGTTCCTTCTGAGTAAATATGTATTTCAAACTTTTGTGATCAGCGAATATCTTCACTTTCTCACTCAGTAAGAAATGACGCCAAATCTTCAGCGCAAATATGACAGCGGCGAGCTCCAAATCGTGGGTCGGATAGTTCTTCTCATGGACTTTCAGCTGCCGTGAAGCATAAGCGACTACATGGCTGTGCTGGTGCAGAACACAACCAAGTCCCCTCCCCGATGCATCGCAGAAAATCTCAAAGTCTCAGCTTCTGTCCGGAATAGCCAAGACTGGTGCAGTCGTCAGTCTCTCCTTCAAAGTAGAAAAAGCCTGCTCGCAAGAATCTGACCAACTGAACTTGACATCCTTCCGAGTCAATCTCGTCATCGGCTCAACTATCCTCGAGAAGTCCTTGATAAATCTACGGTAGTAGCCAGCCAATCCGAGGAAACTCCTGATGTCTGAAGCCGATCGCGGTGTAGGCCATTCACTGACTGCTCTAACCTTCTCCGGATCCACTGAGATGCCGGCTCCTGATACTACATGTCCAAGAAATGCAACTCTGTCCAGCTAGAATTCGCATTTGCTATACTTGGCATATAGTCGATGATGGCGGAGCATCTCCAATACCAATCTCAAGTGCTCTGCATGCTCTTCCTCGCTCCTCGAGTACACAAGGATGGCATCTATAAAGATCACTACGAACTTATCGAGGAAGTCGTAAAAGATGAGGTTCATGAGATTCATGAACACAGCAGGAGCGTTGGTCACACTGAACGGCATGACAACGAACTCATAGTGCCCGTACTTGGTCCGGAAAGCTGTCTTGGGCACGTCATCCTTCTTGACTCTGACTTGATGGTATCCGCTCCGAAGATCCAACTTCGAGAACACCTCCGATCCACCAAGCTGATCGAAGATATCATCAATACGGGGCAGCGAGTACTTGTTCTTCACAGTGATCTGATTCAGCTCCCGATAGTCGATACACATCCTCCTCGATCCGTCTTTCTTCTTCACCAGCAAGACGGGTGAACCCCAGGGAGACATGCTGGGATGAATAAAACCTTTCTGTAGTAGCTCGTCCAACTGCTTCCTCAGCTCCTCTAGCTCAGCAGGAGCCATACGGTACGGCGCCTTAGAAATCGGTTGAGCTCCTGGCATCAGGTCGATGCCGAACTCCAATGCTCGATCAGGCGGCAAACCGGAAATGTCCTCAGGGAAAACATCCTCGAAGTCTCGCACTACAGCTGGCTTCTCCAGCTCTGCTATCATGGATGCAACTGTTAATCTGTATGGCTGGGCCCGGAACTTGATAGGTCCAAGCGAGCATCCTCCGCTGACGAACTCAAACACTGGGTGGCCAGGAATTTCAAACACCACTTTCTTCCGGTGACAGTCGATCGTGGCATAGAAGGCTCCCAACCAGTCAATGCCGAGAATTGCATCGAAATTGGGTAGGTCGTGGATGATGAAATTAGCATACATTTCATGCCCACTAACCACCAATGGGCAAGGTCTACAACCAAGAGCAAACTTCACCACACCATTCCCAGTCGTGATGTTCCAACACTTAGGAAGTGTGTAGGTGGATATCGAGTGTTCGACTACGAACTTTTGTGATAGAATGCACATGGAAGCTCCAGAGTCGAACAGAGTCAAGGCTGGGTGGGAATAAACTAGGATAACACCTAAGGGAATCATGCAACTATATCAAACAAAGAACTAACTAAGAAAACATAAATATATAAAAGGAAAGACTAGTTTAGGGGTTACCTGCAATCATGTCGTCAATGGCCTCAGCCTCAACGACTGTCATGGTGTAAGCTCGACGCACCAGGTGGTTGGCCTGCTGAAAGGCATGCTTCTGTGGTACTAGAGGTGGTCCTCGCTGTCCAGGTGCAGGCACTGGTCTCTGAGCGGGCCTAGGTGCTGGTGTTGTCCGCTGAACAGGTCCAGATGCTCCAGCAGGCATAGGTCGAGTGCCCTTGGGGCAGTCCCTCGCAACATGGGTAGAAGATCCATAAACCAAACACTGATTCAGCATCCTCCTGCAGTCCTTCTTCACATGGCCAAGCTTGTCACAGAAATGGCAAGTAAGCTCAGCTCGGTTGAAAACAGGTGCATCTGGCCTCTTGAACTAGGTGGTCTGGACTGGACGTACACCGGGCCTAGGTGCACTCCTCAGCATCTCCATCAGGCGCTTGCCCGCCTGTCGGGCCTTCTTCAGATTGGCGACGTGCTCCTAATTCTTCGCAGCCACCAGGACATCCTCATGAGTAGAAAAAGTATTCCCGGACAGCACACTCTGAATGTCCAGGTCCAAGCCCTGCAGGAAACGGTGTGCACAGTCCTCAGGTTCCTTCACCATGGCAGGGGTGTAGCGGCTCAGCATAGTAAACTCCGCCTCATACTCGTCAACGGTCATAGTACCCTGCTCCAGGTTGATGAAGCGACTCTCCATCATCCGCTTCGCCGACTTGGGGAAGTACTGGGCGTCAAATCTCTTGCTGAAGGTATCCCATGAAATCGGCTTGGTCAGCCTGGCCTCCTCCGCAGTCCACCAACTGCAGGCATTATCAGTCAACTGCTTCCTCGCAAGATCCACCCATTCATCTTTATGGATTCAGGCAAGGCCCAAATCATCTTCAGTGATTTGATGCCACTCTTCGGCCGCTAGTGGGCCCTCTCATCCAGAGAAACTCTTTGAACGCATCTCTCTGAACTGCTTGGCTCCAGGAGCTGGTGCAGCTGGTGCGGTTAGCGCAGCCGACGCAGCCTGGCGTCCCTGCTGGACTAGATGGTGCGGAACCTCCAGCATATCTCTCATAACACCGAGCATCTGGCGGATGTCGTCCCCTCCCCCTCCAGTAGCCCTGGCTCCGGTTCCGTCTCCGGCTCCGGTTCCGTGTCGGGTAATGCGTCTTCCGGCCATCCTGCAAAAAAGAAAGAATGCCCGAGTTAATCTCGTGTATACGATTTCTCTAGATGTTTGGCTAATGATAAGCGTTCTCATTATTCTGAATTTCACAGTTGCAAAGGACCTGCATGGGCCACCAACAAAACCTGTAACGCCCCGCTTCCCAAAAGACACCGGAAGCGAGAGCGTTACGCGGTCCGCTTGAACTAGAGCGGTGAAGCTCAAGTTCAATAAGCGTCTGTGATAAAAACACAGATGAGGTCCTTGCAACTACCATTCAGAACAATCAGAAACACATCCAGAAAAGATAAAGCCACATCCAGAACTAATGTTCGTACACAGAGTTTAACAAGCCACAGCTGGGCTAAAAGTAGCAACAAGAAAAGAACGTACGCGAAAGCAACTACAACGTCTAAAAAAGGAAACTAGGAAAGCGGTATAGTGTCGGGAGTCCACTAGTCCTCTACTGGGAGAGGCACTGCGTCGGGTGCGAACTCCTGACTCTCCAACTCTGACGTCTCGTACTGATCCTCCTGGTACTCAAGCTCTGAACCTGACATACATTCACAAACATGAATGTATGTCAGCTAAGGGTCTGCAAGAAGAGGTTAGCATCCCAAGGCGAAGTATATGATAGATATATGAATTTTAAAAGCATTAATAATTTAAGAAAAGTGACTGCAGCAATTTAACAATAACAATTTATAGAAACGGAAACGGACAATCCTAGCCTGCAGTTCTAGACGGTTGCAAGTTGAAAGTTAAGATTCTCTGAGTTCATTAGCATTTCAATTTCAAGATGACCAAGTTAGCGTTCAAGTTTTCATGTCAAGTGTTAGCATTCTAATCTAGGATTCACGCCTGTAGGTCGTGATGAGAAGGTCGTTCCTCTCACGGGGGCTTACCGTGATTGTCGCTAACCCACCGCGTACGGGTGGTGCTCTTGAGGAGAGTACCTTTCATACGCCTAGTGGCCGCTCAACCCTAACCCTACCCAAAAGTTTGCCGGAACACGAGCCGGCCTAGTCGACTCACACGACATCACGATATCACGATACCGCCTTCGAGGCGCACGATAGTCACGATGTCAAAATTAGTTAAACATGTCCGTATTTTGCAGAAGCTTGGTGTTATCAACATTATTGTATTTTGGTGACAGTTCTTACAAAGCGGAAACGGGTCGAACGACCGTTTTTCGAAATTTCAAATAATGACGAATACATCCTTTTTGTTCAACTTACTACAGAAATGATTTTTTTCTCTTAGTGTTTAAAATGGGGATATATCGTATGATATACCATTGGATCCCAAATTTTGTCCTGGTCATTATAGTGTCACTTTCCTACGTCATTTCACGTCACAATTTCAAGTTACCCAGCAATACATGAAGGCGGCGTAAACGTGCCGAAACTTCTAAAAATCATAACAAATCATATACTCGCCTGTTTTCGACGTTCTTGGTGTCGTGGAAATCGTCTCGATGAGTACTACGCCGCGGAGGGGTTAGTTCACTGTTTTAGCAGAGTATAAAATCAGAAATAGCGTTTTTCAGTTCAGGTCAGATTTCAAAAAGCCCCTACGACGTCTAATCAACATGTTTTATTAGGTTTCTCTAATTTACGGTGTGGGTTGAGAGTTATAGGGGTAGATCTACCAACCTGAAGTGAAACGAGGGATCGGTTGACGTCAACGAGTAGTGGCGACGCGTGGAAACTCCGAAACAGCGAGCGTTGAGCGTCGGGTGGAGCGTTCTCGTCAGATCCGGGGCTGTCAACGCGCACACGACCCATACGCGAATGCTCGGATGCTGTGAGGGTGATGTGGGTGTTGCAAAGAGGGGGCAGGGGCTGTTTTCGAGGAAGAAGAAGGAGTTGAAGGCATGTGCGAGGTTGAAAGAGCTCGAGTAGGGTGGCCTGGCTGTGAGGAGTTGTTTTCGGCCTGGCTGCGGAGGAAGGGGGGCTTGTGTGGCCGTGGGGAGGAGATGGAGGCTGCGGCCTTGAGGAAGAGGAGAGGGGGTTACGGTTTGAGAAGGGGAAGGAGGAGTAGAGGAGGAGGAGAACTCGGGCTGGAGCTGTGATGTGGCCGTGGGGGTGTAGGAGCAGGCCACGGCCTGTGGAGGATGGAGGCCTGCCTAGCTGCGGGATAGGAGGAAGGGCTCGGCCTAGGGTGCAGGCCGTGTGGGGTTTGTTGGCGTTGGCGTGGCTGTTTTCGAGGAGGAGCAGCGGCCTGGAGTTGTGTGGACGTGGACATGAAGCTCGGGCGTGGTGCAGGCCGTGGGAGGAGAATGGGGGAGCTCGGATGCTGAAGAAGATGATGGATATGCCGTGGAGGGGTGTTTGCGTGGAGAGGAGCAGGCCATGGGTGGGGGATCTCGGAGGAGGAGGAGGAGCTCGGGCAGGGGTTTGATTGCGGCTGTGGAGAGGAGAAGTAAGGGAGCAAGCCGTAGGGGGCTGGCAGCTGTAGTACTTAGGGTTTTATATTTTTTTGATAGCCTAGGGTTTTACCTATATAGAGTGCTGGAAGCTTAGGGTTGTTGGTAGGGCTAGGGTAGGGTTTATATAAAGAAATGTGAGAAGGATCTAATAGCTACTAGGGTTTTTAGATATATATATATATATATATATATATATATATATATATATATATATATATATATATATATATATATATATATATATGCTTATGTTATATAGGTTGGCTGAGGCTTGATAGGGCTTAGAGAACTAGGTTCTCCTCTTTAAATGACAGCCTAGGTATAGGTCAGGCTGTGTGTTGGTTGCCTTAGGAATTTAGGAAATGTAAAAAGTGGGCTTGGTCAACGTGAGCTTGGGTTGATGGGGTTTAGGTTGTTGTTGTTTTTTTAAAGCAAGTGTGTGCAATGCGTGTGATGGGTTAAGAATAAGAAGGAAATGAAGAGGAAATATAATGGCTAGAGGAGGTACAAAAGATAATAGTAATAATAATAATAATAACATTAATAATAAATTACCCAAGTGCCATAATATTATTAATAATAATAACAAATAACAATAATAATAAATAATAAGAAATAAATTAACTAAGGCTAAATATAAAGATATGAATAATTAACATGAAGAAATCTGCACGTGCACGGGACAGATACGACTAATTACGGATACGGACGAAATTTATTCTAGAGAAATACAGATAATATCATCGACGAATACCGGTCGTTACACTTCTGTATACTCAAGGGCACCTAGCTTCCATGTCCAATTCATGTATAAATAGCTGCCCACGAGCCCTCCTCAATGCACAACTCAATCTACTCTTCTTATGCCAAATGCTAACTCAATATTTATTCCACATTCTTTATCCACTTTATCAGGGAACATCCGGAATCCCTATTTTGCTTCTTCTCAAAAAATACATTTATCATGTGTGGTTACATGGTAGGAGTTTGATTATGAAGATTGAAAGAGAGATATGCATTCCAAATGTCCATGATAATGTAGGCACACATGGCCATGGTGGTTAACAGGGGAACACACAAGGTTCTCTCGTGACCCACATCATGAACATATCTCTTGACCTTCGCCACATCCTTTAGGCACTTCTCCCCGGACTCCATAGCGTGAAGCTGTCATCATAAATGTACAAAAGCGTTGAGAAGTTGGGTAATGTTGGAATTTGCATTTAAGGTCTTCAAATGATGAAGATTAAATTCATAATGTGAAGTCAATCATTTGAAAGTTTTCTGTTGGTTGTATCCGTTTGTACCAGTTCACCAAATATTTAGTATGAATCAATATTTAATAGAAATTATTCATGTACCATGGTTTTTAATCGACACACACAAAGTTTCAAAGATGGAGTAATTTTACATGTCGTTGTGCGACTGGAGGAAATTTACTCCACTATAACTGTTTTAACTCGACGCGCACAATGGGGTATAATTTTACCCGTTGTGCGCGCTGATTAATATTACTTCAACTTGAACTCTTTTACCCGTTGTGTGTGCTCAGTAATAACCATCCCCTCAAACCTTTTTTAATACCGCGCACAACGTGTTATTATTTAGCCTGTTGTTCGTGCTGAGTAAATTTTTACGGTAGCATGGTGTTTATTCAACTTGAACTCTATTACCCAAGCGGACAACTAGTTGTGCATGCTGAGTAATAATTCTACTCTCTAACTTATTTAATATTGTGCACAATGCGTTATAAGGTAGCCCATTGTACGCGCTGAGTAAATTTTTCACGTAGCATGGTTTTTACTTGACGCGCATACGGTTCAAATATGGAGTAATTTTACATGTCGTTGTCCGAGTGGAGTAATTTTACCCCACTAAGTGTTGTTACTTGACGCGCACAACTGGGTATAATTTTAGCCATTGTGCGCGCTGATTAATATTAGACCAATCTAGCCTTTTTTATTGCCACGCACAACACGTTATAATTTAGCCAGTTTTGCGCGCTGAGTATATTTTTCACTAAATATTTTTTTTACTCGACGCAAACATGGTTCCAATAGGGAGTAATTTTACATGTTGTTGTGCGCCTAGAGTAATTTTACCCCATTGTAACTGTGTATACTTGACGCGCACAACGGGATATAATTTTACCCGTTGTTCACGCTGATTTAAATTACTTCAACTTGAACTCTTTTACCCCATGCGCACAATGAGTTGTGCACGCTCAGTAATAACCCTCCCCTCTAACCTTTTTTAATACCACGCACAACGCGTTTTTATTTAGCTTGTTGTTCGTACCGAGTAAATTTTTAAGGTAGCATGGTTTTTATTTCAACTTGAACTCTTTTAGCCCAAGCGCACAACCAGTTTTGCATGCTGAGTAATAATTCTTCTCTCTAACCTTTTTTAATACCGTGCACAACCAGTTGTTCGTGCTGAGTAATTATTCTCCTCTCTCACCATTTTAATACCGCACACAATACTTTATAAGTTAGCCCATTGTACGCGCTGAGTAAATTTTTCACGTAGCATGGTTTTTACTCGACGCGTATATGGTTCAAATATGGAGTAATTTTACATGCGGTTGTGCACGTGGAGTAATATTACCCCATTAAGCATTGTTACTTGACGCGCACAATGGGGTATAATTTTAGCCGTTGTGCGCATTGGTTAATATTAGATCTATCCAACCTTGTTTAATGTTGTGCACAACACGTTATAATTTACCCAGTTTTGCACGCTGAGTAAATTGTTCACTAAATATTATTTTTACTCGACGCACACATGGTTCCAATATGGAGTAATTTTACTTGCCGTTGGCACCTAGAGTAATTTTACCCCAATGTAACCGTTTATACTCGACACGTACAACAGGGTATAAGTCTACCTGTTGTACATGTTGATTTATATTACTTCAACTTGAACTCTTTTACCCCACGCGCATAACGAGTTGTGAGCGCTCAGTAATAACCTTCTCCTCTAACCCTTTTTAATACCGTGAACAACATATTATTATTTAGCATGTTATTCGCGGTGAGTAAATTTTTAAGGTAGTATGGTTTTTACTTCAACTTGAACTCTTTAACCCAAGCGCACAACCAGTTGTGCGTGCTGAGTAATAATTCTTCTCTATAACCTATTTTAATACCACGAACAAATAGTTGTGGATGCTAAGTGATAATTCTCCTCTCTCACCCTTTTTAATACCGCACACAATGCGTTATAAGTAAGCCCATTGTATGCGTTGAGTACAATTTTCATGTAGCATGGTTTTTACTCAACGCGCATACGGTTCAAATATTGAGTAATTTTACATGCCATTGTGCATGTGTAGTAATTTTACCCCACTAAGAATTGTTACTCGACGCTAACAACGGGGTACAATTTTAGCCGTTGTGCGCGCTAATTAATAATAGGTATATATAACCTTTTTTAATGCCGCGCACAACACGTTATAATTTAGCCAGTTTTACGTGCTAAGTAAATTTTTCACTAAATATTGTTTTACTCGACGTGCACATGGTTCCAATATTGAGTATTTTACATGTCGTTGTGCACCTAGAGTAATTTTACCCGACTGTAACTATTTATACTCGACGCACACAACGGGGTCTAAATTTGCCTGTTGTGCCCGCTAATTTATATTACTTCAACTTGAACTCTTTTACCCCACGTGCACAACGAGTTGTGCACGCTCAGTAATAACCCTCCCCTCTAACCTTTTTTAATACCGCACACAACGTGTTATTATTTAGCTTGTTGTTCGTGCTGAGTAAATTTTTAAGGTAGCATTATTTTTATTTCAACTTAAACTCTTTTAGCCCAAGCGCATAACCAGTTGTGCGTGCTGAGTAATAGTTCTCATATCTAACCTTTCTTAATACCGTGCACAACCAGTTGTGCGTGCTGAGTAATAACTCTCCTCTCTCACCTTTTTTAATACCGCGCACACGCGTTATAAGTTAGTCTGTTGTATGCTCTGAGTAAATTTTTCACGTAGCATGGTTTTTACTCTATGCGCATACAGTTCAAATATGTAGTAATTTTACATGTCGTTGTGCGCATGGTGTAATTTTACCCCCACTAAGCATTGATACTCGACGCACACAACAGGGTATAATTTTAGCCGTTGCTGATTAATAATAGGCATATCTAACCTTTTTTTAATGTTGCGCACAACACGTTATAATTTAGCCAGTTTTGCGTAATGAGTAAAAATTTCACTAAATATTGTTTTTACTTGACACGCACTTGGTTCCAATATCGAGTAATTTTATATGCCGTCATGCACCTAGAGTAATTTTACCCCCACTGTAACCGTTTTTACTCGATGCGCACAACGGGGTATAATTTTACCCGTTGTGCGTGTTGATTTATATTACCTCAACTTGAACTCTTTTACCCCATGCGCACAACGAGTTATGCATGCTCAGTAATAACCCTCCCCCTATAACCTTGTTTAATACCGTGCACAACGCGTTATTTTTTTAGCATGTTGTTCGTGTTAAGTAAATTTTTAAGGGTGCATTGTTTTTATTCGATGCGCATATGGTTCAAATCTGGAGTAAGTTTACATGTTGTTGTATGCATGGAGTAATTTTACCCCATTATAACCGTCTTTACTCAACTTGCACAATGCGGTATAATTTTAGCCGTTGTGCGTGCTGATTAATATTACTTCAAACGAAACTCTTTTACACCACGCTCACAACCAGTTGTGCTCGTTGAGTAATAATAGTCATCTAACCATTTTTATTACCGCGTACAACGCGTTATAATTTAGCCCGTTGTGTGCGCTGAGTAAATTCTGATACTGGCTCTATTTTGTAGAATCACGAGAACTCCACTATACACACATAGGCTCACTTTTGTAGACTCATATGCACAATACTGTCCAATGCAGCTATAAATGGCTGCCCACGAGCCCTTCTCAACTTACAACTCAATCTACTCTTCTTATGCCAACTGCTAACCCAATATTTATGCCACATTATGTGGCCCATTATCAGGTAACATCAAGTATCCATATCTCGATTCTTCTCAGCAATTTGACCATTATCAGATAACATCCACTAGGTTTCCTTTTGAAGTTGCTCAGAAATGGCATCATGTTTGTACAAGCAAATATTTCGTTCTCGAAGAATCGCGGCTTCCTGCTGTAGGAACAAGAGGTTGACGATTGTTCCCTGAAGAGAAAGCTGCCAAGTAAAAACATGTCTTCTCTTCTTTTGGGCAGAGAGAAAGGACTCATTTTGTGCAGTCATGTCTTGATTTGTTTGATTTTCTAATTTGTATTAGGCTTGCTGAAATGTTTGTAAATATGTGAATTATAACTGAAGCCTCATTTCGTTTGCACTAAAAAAAGACGGATATGTTCCTCGGTGGTTCCGTCTCTTAAGTGGATTTTCTTCTTGCTTTTAGATGTTTAGATTTCTTAACGACTTAATGTTTGAATGCTGAGGATTATTGAGCAATTTTGTTAGACAACAACATATCTGTTGCACTCTGTTACACTATTGTACATTTTACTATCTGATACAATAACAATGATACATTCACGTCGCTGAACAATTTGGAGTTTTGCTTGTTGTTATAGAAAATTACTCAGAGCGCAAAACGTGCACTAATATTGCCCGTTTTACACATTGAGCAATTTTGTCTGTACAAACATATTTACTCAATGCGCAAAAAGGGCAATATTATAGCCGTTTTACGCTCTGAGTAATTTGCATGATACACAACATCAAGCCATATAGATAATAACATGTGCACATTTCGACTGAGATGATAAAATGTCATGCTACCAAGTAGTCAAAATGATACAAAAGGCCATATTACATTGAAACAAACTTATATCTTACAATTAATTTAAAATTTCAACTGTTGCAATTTCATCCTGACCAACCATATTCTTTAATACCTTCATCCTCTCTGCATAAGCAGCCGGCTAGCCATCTGCCACATCGTAATGCCATTTTTTCCACATACTGGCAATCGGAGGGACATGACCATCTGGGGGAAGTTTAACAATAACAAAGTGATTATTGTTCACATGTCCCAATGTTATGTGTCATCGGGAGGATATGGGTTCTGGAGCAGTTCTTAAAGGGAAAAATGACAAACACTGATGAGCACCAAAAGAATGTAATACGTAGTTGAAGTATGAGGCAATGACATGTCCCACTTCTGGCAGCTGTGACCACCATTTTCTCCTTGGACATTCTTCCAAATATGCCACCTCCCCTTCCATCTTTTGAAATTCATCTTCACCCATAACGTGCCGATACAAATCACAGTGTGTGTTCATCTCTCCTAGCAACTCAATTCTGACCTGCTTCCAGTTGTCCTCACCCATGCCCAATTGAGCTGCCACTGCCCAATACCCACAGTTCCCATCTGCTTTCACATCTAAGACGTCCACTATAAGGGGTCGTATACAATTTGGAACATCCACCAAATATGATATTCTGAACATGTCAGGCAAGTCACCATCATCATATGGGGAATTGAAGATTTCACCTTCCCGACAGCATGTTTCACCCGCCTAACACATCCCTTAACATTCTTCCTCTTCAATGCAATTTTCTTCGTCTCCTCCTCATGTTGCACATCAATCACCTGAACAAGTGGAGAAATTTACTGAAGCAGCTCCTCCACCTCTATATCAACATACATAGCCACTGCCTTCTTCTTCTCCTTCATCTCAACAGTCTGCTCCTCCATATTATGATCCTCCTTATCCTTCTCATCCTTCAATTCCACATTATGCTTCACCACCACCTCCTCCACCTTCACAGCCTCCACAGTATGCCCATCATCCTCCTCCACAGACGTTACCACTGCCTTCTCCTCCTCCCTCATCTCAGCATTCTGCTCCTCCACATTTTGCTCCACCTTCTCCACCTTCTCCTCTAACTCCACATTATGCTCCTCCACATTCAACTCAGTATCCACTGCCTTCTACTCTTCCTCCTCCATACCCTTCTCATCATCCACAGTAGGCTCCACCTCCACCTTCTCATCATCCACAGTATGCTCCTCCTCCTCCTAATCAACATCCTTCTCATTCTCAGCACCCACAATTTTCTCCGGGGAGCCTAACTCCTTCAACTTTATAACAATATCAACCCTCTTCCCCTTTTAATCCGGTTTCGTGCATTATAAATAGCGTTGATTGAGGTTGCACTGAAGTTTTGATTTTCCTTAAGGACTTTCAAAATTTTAGCTGGCCTCACCTTGATATTTGAAAGGTCTCTCACGGTTGCCATCTCCCTTTCCGGTAACATTCCATCATCCAAATGGCCCGAAACATATTTAGCTGCTAGATGGTTATGCAGGCCATAAATGCCGATTAAATTCCACTCATCAAGCCCACCATATTAGCACACAATGAGAACGAACATTGACACTTCTTGGTTTGAATTGGCATGTCGGTCTTTTTATCTTTTTGGTGTCCCTTATACACCCTGCTTCTTTCACATGCAAAGTAAATATCAGGAACTCTATTGGACGATTTACTCAAACTCGCTGCACGGGTAACAATCACATCCCCAAGTGATAGCCCGACGTTCTTTATCCACTGAACCAGATCATTTCTAACTCTTAAAATTTTGCATGGTTGTAAATTCGTGTGTAAAATCCATATTATCATGTATCAAACAATTCATACAACTAGTTGGAACTGTAATAAAAAATTGACCTTTCAAAATATGACAAAAAGAGAAATCAATATTACCTATGATTTTTGTACCTTCTCCATCAATTTCAACTGTATCTGTATGCATGTAAAATCAAATAATTTCTAAATAATTTTTTACTCTTCAAAATAAGAATTTCAACTAAAATGTACTTAAAAGTATATACTTACCAACTGTATAGAAAAGTGAACTGTCGATATGAGCTTCCAATGTCGATTTCGACAAAATTAGGTCAAAACCCCCTAAATCGATTGATCTCACTTCACCACTTTGTTTGGTCGCTCCCGTTGTCACTGTGATTAATCTTTCGAGTCAAGAAATAAAAATCAAATCTTTGGAAATTTGGTCTGTGCGCCTTAAGCAATCTTTGAAAACCTTGTCGTTTGCTATTTTGCCTTGAGCAATCTGTGGAAGTTTATTACTTTGCGCTTGGAGCAGTCTTTCTCAAGAGGTAATAATATCGGGTCCCATCATGTCCTATTGGGTCATAACTATGATCCATTGTGCGCGTGTAGTAAAACAATTTAGTCTGCAATAATATTACTTAGCGCGCACAACGAGTTAAAATTTTACACGCTTTGAACTGTTTTGCACGCTGAGTAATTTTAATTAAACTTAATCTTTTTTACTTAACGTGTGCAAACCGCTTTGTGCACTTAGTAATATTACTCATATCTAACCTTTTTTACCTACCATGCACAATACGTTATAATTTTACTCCACTGTAAAAGTATTTACTCGACGCATACAACAGGGTATAAATTTAATCATTGTCGGCGATGAGTAATATAACTTGAAAGAAACTCTTTTACCCTACATGCACAAAGGGATGTAGAATCACGAGCACTCAACTATGCGTACTTTTGTAGACTCATATGCACTCTTCTGTATACTCACCAGCCATGTCCCTATCTTCCATGTCCAATTCGTCTATAAATGGCTGCCCACGAGCCCTCCTCAACTCACAACTCAATCTACTCTTCGTATGCCAATTGCTAACCCAATATTTATGTCACATTCTTTGTCCCATTATCAGGGAACTCTAAGAATCCATATCTCGCTTCTTCTAAGCAAATATCATTTATCATGTGTGGTTACATGGTAGGAGTTTGATTATGAAGATTGAAATCGAGATATGCATTCCTGGTGTCTATGATAATGTAGGCACGCATGGCCATGGTGGTTTACAGGGGAACATCACCTTTCCCTCATGAAGCCGTGCAGAATCGGCATCCTGCTTGTACAACAGCGTTGAGAAGTTGGGTAATGGTGAAATTTGCGTTAAAGGTCCTCAAATGATGAAGATTAACTCCATGCTTTGAACACCGTTATAGAAAGTTTCATGTTTGTAAGGATCGCCTTACCCTTGCAATACTAACAACACACACTAGAGGGGGGATGAATAGTGTAATGGCAATAAAATTGTCCAATTAAAATTTAACTTGCAAATGATGAATTATAAATGCAAGAGGAATTAAAAGGCACAATCAATCCAAATGCAAACACACAGTTTTACCCTGGTTCCCCAAACTTGGGTACATCCGGTCACACCAATATCCACTATATTCCCACACAGAGAAGTGAATACAAATCTCACAAGGAGATACCCCACAAAGAGGATTTATGCCCTACACAAGGACCCAACCAATCCTACACGAGGATCAAGACTCCCACACAGAGAATCACTAACTCTCACTCAGAGAATTAGGGTTAGCCCTACACTAGGACACTAAACTCCCACAAAGAGAGTTACTCCTACAAAGAGAGTATCCTAAGTCCCACAAAGAGACAACCTCCCACAAAGAGAAAGTTCTATTTCCCACAAAGAGAATTAGAAACACAAATTGCACCAAGTAAAATAAATACTCTTACCTATGCTTTGAGATGCTTACTCATGAATGAATGCAAGGCATAGAAGAGGATCTCCAAGTGTTGAACGAATAAAAATATTTTGTAAATGGCTGCCCACTATCCCTCATTTATTCACACATCTAGCAACTTACACTCCCAATTTCATAGTTTGGTTCTTCACATTATTTGGTTTGTCCTTCTGCTATGTTGTGATTGGATATTCGTTTGTTCACACATATTGTAATTTTTGTTACACAGCTTTGCAGATCATTGTAGCTGAAAATAGTTATGCAATGGGGATGACAGTTCCAATTTGCTATTGTGGCCTGATAGCTCCACTTAGTACTTCTTTGACAAGGGAAAATATTGGGAGAAGATTTTATGGTTGTATCAATTACAACAAGAGTAACGGCTGTCAATGCGCACAACGGTCAAAATATATCCCAATGGGCGCTTTGAGCAATTTAGTTAAACCATAAAAATTTTGCTCACCATGCACAACGGACATATTTTTGACCATTGTGCGCATTGAGAAATTTTGTTAGAGGCATACAGAGACACTCGCTGATGGAGTTGCTCAGAAATTCGTCCTGCTCCCGTGTCTTCGCACATTTGCTCACCGCACACGACGCGTTATAATTTTGTCGGTTGTGCATGTTGAGAAATTTTGTTCCAGTCTATCAATTTTGGTTAACATGCACAACAATAGGAAATCATTCTTCGGTACAACAGTTGGCTGGTTATCTACTGTAGATTCACCGTTCACAAGAACTTTTCTGTAGATTCCCGAGAACTCCTCTGTAAACTCACGGGGTCTATCTGGGAAATAAAATTAATAAATGCGACTAACACAATTGGATTAATTTTACTGTTGTTCGCTTTGAGAAATTTTGTTAAACCATAAAATATTTTCTCGCCGCACACAACGGGCAAAATTTTGCCCATTGTGCGCATTGAGAAATGTTCTACGTGGCTATCAATTTTGGTTAACTCAAATCACAGCAGGCAATCATTCTTGGAAACAACATCTGGCTGGTTATCTTCAATATATTCACCGTTCCCCGAGCACTCTTCTGTATATTCCCGACAACTCCTCTGTAGACTCACGGGGTCTTTATGGGAAAAAAAATTGCTAAATGCACACAACGGGATTAATTTTGCATGTTGTACGCTTTGAGCAATTTTATTAAACCATATAAAATTTGCTTACCACACACATCTGCCATAAATTTGCCGGTTTTGCGCGTTAAGAAATTTTGTTAGAGGCCATCATTCTTCGAAACAACATCTGGCTGGTTATATGCAGTAGATTCATCGTTCATGAGCACTATTCTATATATTCCCAAGAACTCCTCTGTAGACTCATGTGGTCTCTTCTGTAGACACGCAGTACCTATACTATAGACTCATCCTCATCCATGGGCAGTCCAATTTGTCAATAAATGGCTTCTATACCCACAAGCCCATTCAATCACTACACCTCTTGATGATAATATACGATCTAATTCTATCTGAGTCTACTTATACAATGTTTTTCCTTCAACGTTCTATATTTTGGTTGTTCAACACTGCTTCGTCTTCAACACACAAAGATGGCCAATATACTTGCGGCACGTGGCGTGATGCAGAAATTGAAGACATCACATATATATGTACTCGAAGATGTTCTTGAATGTTTCATTACATTGCCATTAGATTCCGGTTCCATCTTGAAGTGCTCAGTCTGTTATCTTCTCTCTAACTATGCAAACATTTTTTCATTTTTCTTTCGCTGCTCAGAAACTATGCAGCCACCTTTCTCTCTATGCTCAGAAGAAAGAACCCTTGAGTGAATTTATACCAGTGCCAAAATATGATGTTGTAATATTCTTTATGATATGAACTGGTCTATTTGATTCTATCTAAGTCTATTTATACAATATTTTTACTTAATTATCTTTTTTGTGTTCATCACTGATTCTTCTTCAATGCATACTTGCGGCAAGATACTTGCAGCAAGTGACTTTGGTGCTCATTGATGGAGCTGCTCATAAATGCCATCTTTCTTGAGTGGTTCAGCAGTTGCTTGAACATTTTTTCGTAGTGGAAATCAATGTATCCATATGATAGCCACGTGATTGAATTTAACACCAATTCCAAAATGTGAAGTTGCAAATTGGTAAAATGTAGTTTCTACTTTATTGCGTTATGTAATTTTGAATGCATAAATGTTGTAGTATGTTGAAATACAGACCTTAATACAATGTTATTGAATTTGATACACTTACATCACATTACAAAATTTTGCTAAGTGATATATACATTGATGCTAATTTGAATCAAAGTCTAACATTGAAAATTCAGAGTAAAAATTATTAACTGTAATAAAAATTACTCAGCTCGAAAAATGGCAAAAGGTATGACCGTTTTGCACACTGAGCAAAACTATCTACGATTACCCACAACTACTCAGCGCACACAACGGGCAAGGCAAAAGTTGTGCCCGTTGTCCCATTTTGTAACATCACTGGCTTATATGGAATTATGTGGTTTTGTTTGGTTCTATGGTTTTTTTTGGTTGTTCTCTTTGAATCACTGTCTTATATGGAATTAGGATGTATAATAACATGTCATATCTAATTCAATGAAACAATCCCAATTCATTCTGCTGCATTGATGTAGAAATTATTTGGTACAAATTGCTCAACGCGCAAACCGGGCCAAATAGATGCCCGGTGTGCGTGTTGAGCAATTCTGTTATGTTTAAACTAAAAAATGACCCGTTGTGCATGTCGAGTAAAAAGGAATACATTTGTGATAAATTACTCAGCGCGCACAATGGGTCAAAATTATAACTAGTTATGCGCGTTGATCAAAACTGTCCGACTTTACGAATAATTACTCGACGTGCACAATTGGCAAAAGTATAACCCGTAGTGTGTGTTGAGTACTTGTTATCACTGTCTTTATTTTACTCAGCACGGGATTGCGAACCATCACTCCTACAAAAGCTCAAAAAGGTAATGTCCTAGGGTTTATAAGATTCTTAGGGTTTATTATCTTCTTTGTCGATCCTGTTTTAGAGTTTATCCATGCTTCCCCGAAAACGAGCTAGAAATTCTATGATAGCCGAATCATCGAATCGACCACCATCATCTCCTCAACCAGAAAGCAACTCTTCATCATCTGACAGCGATGAGCCTCATGCGCATACCAACTCTCTAGCTACTAAAGACCACTATGAGGCCGTCAGAACTAGTGTTGGTTATCTGAACAATGGCCAAAGGCATCTGGAAGGTCAACATAAATCAATCTGTGGCAGACTGCACAGAGTCGAAGCTAATGTCAATGGAATTCATCGTGATCAGGAATAGATCATGGATTATCTCTGTCGTATCCATACATGCATGCCTACTCAATATGATACATCATCATCCTCAGATGATCGTGAGGGGTTGCATGATCGAATGACAGATTTTAACATCAGGCAATTAGGGATCTGGAGTGTGGTTCTGACGATACGTGATGAGCTCAATGAGGTGAAGGGCATGGTTAAAAACATCGATGAGAAATTAGAAATGCTCATGCCCACGCCCAGAGATATACATGCTCTTGAACCTCCAGCTCCCAGTGCATCCATTTCACCTCCTCCTCCTCCTCCAGCTTTATGGAAAAGTCGTATATGTTGTCTTGTATTTTGTTAGAACATGTGAATGTTATGGTGTAACATTTTGTTATTTGATACGTATGTCACACTTTGATCTATGTGATTGATATTCAGGTGTCACAATGGTGTATTTGATAGTGTCACATTTTGTAACATATGTCACTCTCTTATATGGAATTATGTGGTTTTGTTCAGTTGTATGGTTTTTTTGGTTGTTTCTCCTTGAAACACTTTCTTATTTGGATGTAGGATGCATAATAACATGTCATATCTGATTCAATGGAACAATCCCAATTCATTCTGCTGCTGCATTGAAGTATCACTTATATGTTACAAATTGCTCAACACGCAAACCGGGCCAAAGAGATGCACGTATGCATGTTAAGCAATTCTGTGATGGGTAAAATAAAATGCCAATATAATTGCTTAAAAGCGCACAACAAGCACTCGTCTGTAGATTCACGATCAATCCTCTGTAGCCTCACGGGTTCTCTTCTGTCGACTCACATTTACTCTTCTGTAGAATCTTCGTCCATGTCTAGGCCACTTCGTCTATAAATGGCTTACCTCCACACGAGCCCTCGTCATCCACAACATCTTCTACACACTTATATGCAATTTGATCTTCATCATGCTTTTTTGTTCATCCCTGATTCTTCTTCTCCACAATAAGATGGTGAATCTATTAGCGGAAATTGTCGTGATAGAGAAATTGAATACATCACGTATATATGTACTCGCATATGTTATTGGCTCATTCTGATGTTCTATTCAGCTTCCTCACTCTACTTGGATCCTCTGGTTCCCTCATGTAGCTGCTTAATCTGCCATCTTGCTTAAGGTGTTTAGTAGAAGGGAACTGAACACAATGTGAAGTTGCAATATTTTATCTGATTATACTCATAAATGGTTAACTCCATTACCTCCGAACCGTAGGACATGGCGAGCACACGCGATCGTATTGATCAACGTGCACAACGGGCCACCAGAGCATTGAATTCCAAAAAGTGAAGTTCCATGTTTTCTAGGATAGTCCCGAGCAAAATGTTTAGATGTAGTTTCTACTTTGTTGTGTTATGTACATTTGAATGCATTTATGTTGTAGTATGAGAGAATATAGACCTTAAAACACTGTAATTTTCCCAAAATTGAGATAGCTAGTACATTGTGTTGCTCTCCCCAATTACTTTGCACATTCATGTGCACTACGTATATTCACAGGCACCTTCGCCATTTCCCACCATCCATGTCCAATTCTTCATCTATAGATGGCTGCCTACTATCCCTCATCTATTCACACATCTAGCAACTTACACTCCCAATTTCATAGTTTGGTTCTTCACATTATTTGGTTTGTCCTTTTGCTATGTTGTGATTGGATATTCGTTTGTTCACACATATTGTAATTTTTGTTACACAGCTTTGCAGATCATAGTAGCTGAAAATAGTTATGTAATGGGGATGACAGTTCCAATTTGCTATTGTGGCCTGATAGCTCCACTTAGTATTTCTTTGACAATGGAAAATATTGGGAGAAGATTTTATGGTTGTATCAATTACAACAAGAGCAACGACTATCAATGCGCACAACGGTCAAAATATATCCCAATGGGCACTTTGAGCAATTTAGTTAAACCATAAAAATTTTGCTCACCATGCACAACGGCCATATTTTTGACCGTTGTGCGCATTGAGAAATTTTGTTAGAGGCATACAGAGACACTCGCTGATGGAGTTACTCAGAAATTCGTCCTGCTCCTGTGTCTTCTCACACTTGCTCACCGCACACGACGCGTTATAATTTTGTCGGTTGTGCATGTTGAGAAATTTTGTTCCAGTCTATCAATTTTGGTTAACATGCACAACAACAGGAAATCATTCTTCGGTACAACAGTTGGCTGGTTATCTACTCTAGATTCACCATTCACAAGAACTTTTCTGTAGATTCCCGAGAACTCCTCTGTAAACTCACGGGGTCTATCTGGGAAACAAAATTAATAAATGCGACTAACATAACTTGATTAATTTTACCTGTTGTGCGCTTTGAGCAATTTTGTTAAACCATAAAATATTTTCACGTCACACACAACGGGCAAAATTTTGACCATTGTACGCATTTAGAAATGTTCTACGTGGCTATCAATTTTGGTTAACACAAATCACACCAGGCAATAATTCTTGGAAACAACATCTGGCTGGTTATCTTCAATATATTCACCGTTCCCCGAGCACTCTTATGTATATTCCCGACAACTCCTCTGTAGACTCACAGGGTCTTTATGGGAAAAACAATTGCTAAATGCACACAACGGGATTAATTTTGCATGTTGTACGCTTTGAGCAATTTTATTAAACCATATAAAATTTGCTTACCACACACATCTGCCATAAATTTGCCGGTTTTGCGCGTTAAGAAATTTTGTTAGAGGCCATCATTCTTCGGAACAACATCTGGCTGGTTATCTGCTGTAGATTCATCGTTCAAGAGCACTCTTCTATATATTCCCAAGAACTCCTCTGTAGACTCATGTGGTCTCTTCTGTAGACACGCAGTACCTATACTATAGACTCATCCTCATCCATGGGCAGTCCAATTTGTCAATAAATGGCTTCTATACCCACAAGCCCACTTCAATCACTACACTTCTTGATGATAATATACGATCTAATTCTATCTGAGTCTACTTATACAATGTTTTTCCTTCAACGTTCTATTTTTTGGTTGTTCAACACTGCTTCGTCTTCAACACACAAAGATGGCCAATATACTTGTGGCACGTGGCGTGATGCAGAAATTGAAGACATCACATATATATGTACTCGAAGATGTTCTTGAATGTTTCATTACATTGCCATTAGATTCAGGTTCCATCTTGAAGTGCTCAGTCTGTTATCTTCACTCTAACTATGCAAACATTTTTTCATTTTTCTTTCGCTGCTCAGAAACTACGTAGCCACCTTTCTCTCTATGCTCAGAAGAAAGAACCCTTGAGTGACTTTATACCAGTGCCAAAATATGATGTTGCAATATTCTTTATGATATGAACTGGTCTATTTGATTCTATCTAAGTCTATTTATACAATATTTTTACTTAATTATCTTTTTTTTGTTCATCACTGATTCTTCTTCAATGCATACTTACGGCAAGATACTTGCAGCAGTGACTTTGGTGCTCGTTGATGGAGCTGCTCATAAATGCCATCTTTCTTGAGTGGTTCAGCAGTTGCTTGAACATTTTTTCGTAGTGGAAATCAATGTATCCATATGATAGCCCCGTGATTGAATTTAACACCAATTCCAAAATGTGAAGTTGCAAATTGGTAAAATGTAGTTTCTACTTTATTGCGTTATGTAATTTTGAATGCATAAATGTTGTAGTATGTTGAAATACAGACCTTAATACAATGTTATTGAATTTGATACACTTACATCACATTACAAAATTTTGCTAAGTGATATATACATTGATGCTAATTTGAATCAAAGTCTAACATTGAAAATTCAGAGTAAAAATTATTAACCGTAATAAAAATTACTCAGCTCGAAAATTGGCAAAAGGTATGACCGTTTTGGCACTGAGCAAAACTATCTACGATTACCCACAACTACTCAGCGCACACAACGGGCAAGGCAAAAGTTGTGCCCGTTGTCCCATTTTGTAACATCACTGGCTTATATGGAATTATGTGGTTTTGTTTGATTCTATGGTTTTGTTTGGTTGTTTCTCTTTGAATCACTGTCTTATATGGAATTAGGATGTATAATAACATGTTATATCTAATTCAATGAAACAATCCTAATTCATTCTGCTGCATTGAAGTAGAAATTATTTGGTACAAATTGCTCAACGCGCAAACCGGACCAAATAGATGCCCGGTGTGCGCGTTGAGCAATTCTGTTATGTTTAAACTAAAAAAATGACACGTTGTGCATGTCAACTAAAAAGGAATACATTTGTGATATTTTACTCAGCCCGCACAATGGGTCAAAATTATAACCAGTTGTGCGCGTTGATCAAAACTGTCTGACTTTACGAATAATTACTCGACGTGCACAACTGGCAAAAGTATAACCCGTAGTGTGTGTTGAGTAATTGTTATCACTGTCTTTATTTTACTCAGCACGAGATTGTGAACTGTCACCCTTACAAAAGCTCAAAAAGGTACCGTCCTAGGGTTTATAAGATTCTTAGGGTTTATAAGCTTCTTTGTCGATCCTGTTTTAGAGTTTATCCATGCTTCCCCAAAAATGAGATAGAAATTCTATGATAGCCGAATCATCGAATCGACCACCATCATCTCCTCAACCGGATAACGACTCTTCATCATCTGACAGCGATGAGCCTCATGCGCATACCAACTCTCCAGCAACCGAAGACCACTATGTGGTCGTCAGAACTAGTGTTGGTTATCTGAACGATGGCCAAAGGCATCTGGAAGGTCAACATAAATCAATCTATGGCAAACTGCACAGAGTCGAAGCTAATGTCAATGGAATTCGTCGTGATCAGGGATAGATCATGGATTATCTCTGTCATATCCATGCCTGCATGCCTACTCAATATGATACATCATCATCCTCAGATAACCGTGAGGGGTTGCATGATCGAATGACAGATTTTAACATCAGACAATCAGGGATCTGGAGTGTGGTTCTGACGATACGTGATGAGCTCAATGAGGTGAAGGGCATGGTTAAAAACATCGATGAGAAATTAGAAATGCTCATGCCCACACCCAGAGATATACATGCTCTTGAACCTCCAGCTCCCAGTGCATCCATTTCACCTCCTCCTCCTCCTCCAGCTTTATGGAAAAGTCATATATGTTGTCTTGTATTTTGTTAGAACATGTGAATGTTATGGTGTAACATTTTGTTATTTGATACGTATGTCACACTTTGATCTATGTGATTGATATTCAGGTGTCACAATGGTGTATTTGATAGTGTCACATTTTGTAACATATGTCACTCTCTTATATGGAATTATGTGGTTTTGTTCGGTTGTATGGTTTTGTTTCGTTGTTTCTCCTTGAAACACTTTCTTATATGGATGTAGGATGCATAATAACATGTCATATCTGATTCAATGGAACAATCCCAATTCATTCTGCTGCTGCATTGAAGTATCACTTATATGTTACAAATTGGTCAACACGCAAACCAGGCCAAAGAGATGCATGTATGCATGTTAAGCAATTCTATGATGGGTAAAATAAAATGCCAACATAATTGCTTAAAAGCGCACAACAAGCACTAGTCTGTAGATTCACGATCAATCCTCTGTAGCCTCACGGGTTCTCTTCTGTCGACTCACGTTTACTCTTCTGTAGACTCTTCATCCATGTCCAGGCCACTTCATCTATAAATGGCTTCCCTCCACACGAGCCCTCGTCATCCAAAACATCTTCTACACTACTTATATGCAATTTGATCTTCATCATGCTTTTTTGTTCATCCCTGAATCTTCTTCTCAACAAAAAGATGGCAAATCTATTAGCGGAAATTGCCGTGATAGAGAAATTGAATACATCACATATATATGCACTCTCATATGTTATTGGCTCATTCTGATGTTCTGTTCAGCTTCCTCACTCTACTTGTAACCTCTGGTTCCCTCGTGTAGCTGCTTAATCTGCCATCTTGCTTAAGGTGTTCAGTAGAAGGGAACTGAATACAATGTGAAGTTGCAATATTTTATCTGATTATACTAATAAATGGTTATCTCCATTACCTCCAAACCGTAGGACATGGCGAGCACACACGACCGAATTGATCAACGTGCACAACGGCCACCGGAGCTTTGAATTCCAAAAAGTGAAGTTCCATGTTTGCTAGGATAGTCCCGAGCAAAATGTTTAGATGTAGTTTCTACTTTGTTGTGTTATGTACATTTGAATGCATTTATGTTGTAGTATGAGAGAATATAGACCTTAATACACTGTAATTTTCCCAAAATTGAGATAGCTAGTACATTTATGTTGAATGCATTTATGTTGCTCTCCCCAATTACTTTGCACATTCATGTGCACTATGTATATTCACGGGCACCTTCGCCATTTCCCACAATCCATGTCCAATTCTTCGTCTATAGATGGCTGCCTACTATCACTCATCTACTCACACATCGATCTACTTCTACTTCCGATTTCTTACTTCGGTTCTTCACATTATTTGGTTTGTCCTTCTGCTACATTGTGATTCGATATACATTTGTTCACCTGTATTGTAATTTTTGTTACGCATCATTGCATATCATGTTGGCTGAAAATAGTTATGCAGTGGGGATGACAGAACCAATTTGCTATTGTGGCCTGACAGCTCCACTTAGGACTGCTATGACAAGGGAAAATATTGGGAGAAGATTTTTGGTTGTATCAATTACAACAAGAGCAACAGATGTAATTTTTTTTCTTGGGTTGATCAGAGAGAATTGTGTCCTCGTGGCCAAGAATATGCCAGAGATTTGCTACATGAAATAACAAAGTTAAAGTTAAGGCTGCGAGAACAAGTAATGAATTACGGAGATATAAAAGAGGTTACACGTTACTATTTTTCCAGAGCCACTGAAATTAACCGAAGAGAAGCTTCCAATAGCAATTATATGATGAACAATATATCACCAACATATGGACAGTCAAGACAGAGGGCATTGCTTAATATTTCACCAATGATGTGGTTTATTTTAGGTTGTATAACATCTTTGTTGTTTACTATACTTTTGTATGCATTTATGCCATAGGAAAACACATGTATCAGTATGCAATTTCATTTCTATATTCAGTAGAACTAATACTTTAATATATAGCAGCTTGCATTTATGTATGGACACTAATTAATCACTATAGCAAAATTGCTCAATGTGCACAACGAAAATATATGTGGATCGTTGTGTGCAGTGAATAATTTTGTTTTCCAATACGAAAATTAATCATCGTGCATAACGTGACATAATTTTGTTATCCAATAGTCCTATTTCTCAATGCGCACAATGGTCCCAATATAGGCATGTTGTGCGCGTTGAGCAATTTTGTTAAAGCATAAACAATTTGCTCAATGCGCACAATGCCAATAATTTTGCATGTTGTGCGCATTAAGCAATTTTGTTAGAGGCTATCGAATTTGCTCAACGTGCACCACGTCGGGCAACCATTCATGAGAACAACATCTGGCTGGTATCAATCTGCTGTAGATTCACAAGCACTCTTTTGTATATTCACGAGCACTCCTCTGTACACTACAGGGTATCTTCTGTAGCCTCACCGTAACTCTACTATAGTCTCCTCCTCGTCCATGGCCAGTCCAATTCGTCTATATATGGCTTCTCAACCCACCAGCCCTCATCAACCACTATACTTCTTGGTGATACTATTCTATCGGATTCTACTTATACATTATTTTTTCTTCAACATTCAATTTTTGTTATTCATCACTGCTTCGTCTTCAACACCCAAAGATGGCCAATATACTTGCGGCAAGTGACATGATGCAGATATTGAAGACATCACATATGTATGGACTCGAAGATGTTCTTTGCTCCTTTATATGTTCTGTTCATCTTCATTGCAGATATCGCTTCTTAAAGATGTTCTTGCAGCCACACCAGCTTCATTGCAGACATCCATGTTGCATATGCTCTTTAATCCTTCGTATGTTTTGTTCAGCTTCATTACAGACATCACTGCTTAATGATAATAATTGCTCTGTCTTATTCTATCTAATTCTACTTGTACAATATTTTTACTTAATTATGCTTTTTTTGTGTTCATCCCTTA
Organism: Scilla litardierei; assembly: GCA_030789695.1. Classification (NCBI taxonomy): domain Eukaryota; kingdom Viridiplantae; phylum Streptophyta; class Magnoliopsida; order Asparagales; family Asparagaceae; genus Scilla; species Scilla litardierei. Next base: position 75,990,262 of record CM061132.1, on the reverse strand, counting down.
TTCTTCTTCAACATATACAGGGGACAGATGGCCAAGATATTAGCGGCAAGTGACGATGGTGCGTGCTGATGGAGCTGCTCATAAATGGCATCGGCCTAGAAAGTTTTTTTCATGGTGGGAATCCATGTATCTATAGGATAGTCACGTGCTTGAATTTCATACCAGGTCCAAAATGTGAAGTTGCAAAATGTTTAGATGTAGTTTCTACTTTATTGTGTTACGTACATTTGAATGCATAAATGTTGTAGTGTGGAATACAGACCTTAATACAATGTCATTAAATTTGATACAATTGCAGCACATTACAAAATTTTAAGATGCTAATTTAAAGTACCCATAATTACTCAGCGCGCACAATGGGAAACAGAAGTGACTTTATGCACGCTGAGCAAAACTATCTAAACTTACCAACAATTACTCAGGACGCACAACCGGCAAAAGTTGTAACCATTGTGTGCATGGAAAAAAACTGTCTACAATTACCCAAATTACTCAGCACGGACAACTGGCACAAGAAGTGAACGTTGTGCACTCATCGCAAACTGTCTATATTTACCAAAATGCTCTGCGCCCATAACCGACAAAAGTTCTAATGGTTGTGCACACGGGGCAAACCTATATACGATTACCCATGATTACTTATCGCGCACAGCTACATGCCTCATTCTATTCAGCTCTTCTTCTTCTCCTTCTTAATCCTTAAGCACATTAAATTTCTTGACAAGTGGCAGGATCTGTAGCAACAGATAAATTATAAGATATGCGATCGACAGCCACAGAAAGAGTTCTTGAATGATATGCATCTTTCTCATACGTTTATAACCAAAACTTTGGGTTTTAAGATTCAATTGGGACCCGCAGTGCTATGAATTCAAGCCACAATGTCTGCATTTTGGACTACAATATAGGATACAACAATTTTCAGAGAACCAGTTTTAAAGAGAACCTGTTTCAGCATTTATACTGGTATCTCCATGACAGATACATGTAGTATATTTCTTACAAGATAATAAAAAATTGTTACCTATAGTTTATAAAATGGGATAAATGGGGGTCAGGGAGCCTAGGAGGGACTCCCTCATTGGTAGCTGATGTGGCTTCATCCCGTCCATCCATCAAGGACTCAGATCTGGGTAAATTGTTAATGTGGCAAAACGTTAAATACTGCAAAATTTTGCAACAAGGCCCCTGCTTTTCAATCGCAATTCCCCATGCGCCTCTTTCTCCGACGCAACTCATCTCCTCGTCGCTGGTTCCAAAAAATTCACAGTGGCAAGCAAAATTCGCAAATCTCATTCGTTCCAGATCTCCCTATGCTCGTCGCCCTCTCCAGCTCTCTCTCTCTCTCTCCAGATCTCCCTCTCCAGATCCACGACAGCGCAGCGCAGCACCCTCGGATCTCACAGCGCAACGCAGCACCCTCGGCAAGCAAAATTTCGCAGCACGGCCCTGGTTGAAAGAGCAATAGGTCTCGTTTGGCAATGGGTTGAAGGATGTTAAGAATTGATGTGCCCTAGGATCTCACCCTCGGATCACCAATTTCCTCCTCACTCTCCCGTTTGTGCACAAAAGGAAAGGTATCAAATCATTAACAAATTTTGATTTTCTGAATATGATCTTGAGAATATCGTGCAAACTATTAAATTTGCTGACTATTAAATTTATACCTCTAGTTACTGACTATTAAATTTATGCAAACTAAATCAACTGATCATTCTCTTAGATATTCAGTACCTTTTCTCTATGGAGGTAAATTTCAGTAGATTTTTCACGTTAATTTCACAATTTTGGTAGATAGGTGGTTATTGTTTCGTCACATGAATCAGCATAACTCTATGAAATAGGCTGAAGTATCAGCCTCTGATTTTATAGAGTGATTAGCTTAAATTAGTAGATAGCAAAGCGAGGTAATGGCGTAAAATTTAAATTATGCCAATTTTCTGCCAAATGGGTTTATAACTTGTCAATATCGTTGATGTGTGTGATTATTTATTGTTTCTAATTATTAGCAATTTGTCAATGGTGATGAGTCTTTCATGTTATCATTTCTCTTTATCATTTTACCATCAAAGACTCTGTAATGCTTATGTCCATTGGACATGAATTCATATTTGAACACCTAATGTGCCCTCCATATAATCCGTTTAATTTGCAGAATCATGGTAGAGTTTGGGCATTGTGTGTAAGAGTGTTTTTTCTAAAGAGCTAGTTTGTGGTAGAGTTTGATATCTATAATTGTTTGTGGTTCTAGTCATTGTTGTTCCTCTTTTAACATATTTGATTTTACTACATGCATCCTTCTATGTTTATAGTCATCATTCTTTGGGTTGTGATTAATTAGTTTAATTAACTTGTTTTGTCGGTAGACATGGGAAAAAGGTACTATGTTGTAAAATATGGAAGGCAACGTGGGATATATGAAACTTGGGAAGAATGCAATGCACAAGTTCATGGATTTCAGGATGCTGTGTTTAAGGGTTTCAACAATTATGTAGATGCTATGGATTATTTGTATGGGGGACCCAATCCAGTTCTTCCAAGTCGGGAGGGTCAAGACATGAGAAGAAGACACTATAGGCAACGCCAAAGTACCATGACTGAGACGGTACATATGGAAGAGCCCACAGCTCACATTAGTAGCAGAGAAGGTAAAAGAGAAGAGACTACATCCCGACAAAGTGGAGGGTTTACTGCCGGTGTCATTTTTGGATGTATCATTTGTTTAGTTGTTTTCATTGTTATTGTTGTGCTCAATCTAAGTTTAATTGGTGGATATTATATCCTTAGAGCATAGAAGACGTGTTTGTAATTTGAAGTTGGTTGTTATAGCTTCTTTGTAACTTCAATCTAAGACTGCGATCCATGAGGAATTTGGTTGTTATAGCTTCTTTGTAACTTCAAATTGTTGACTTCTCATTACTGTAATGGAAATTCAGTTTCGGCTTGTTTCAATCAATGTGTCATGCGTATAGCTCATGTGCTATTACTGGCTTGTTTCAATCAATGCATTATCCAATATATCAAATATATCCTACGTTTCAATCAATTGTCAGTTTTGGCTTGTTGGGAAAGTTCATGTGCTGCATACTCTGTTGCTTTTTGGGAAAGTTCATGCGTGGTTAATCTCTCTGATTTTTACCTAAACTTTGTTGCTTGTTGTGTAGAATATAGAGTGATTCAGTAACATGATGTAAATATTGATGTGTTGCAGTAATGCTGTTGTTGTTGCCGTGTGTATTCAAAAGGCTTTGTGGGAGTGATTCTGTAAACATTTTGAAGAATCAGCTTGGAACATAAGTTCAAATATGAATCTGGAACATAAATTGCTTGGAACAAACATGATGTAAACAGTTTGTGGGAGTGCTTCTGAAAGAGAAGCCATGTGGTATCATTACCAACATAAACACATCCAATTCATAACTCTTACATTTTTTTGTAGAATGCAGAATGCAGAATGCAGAATGCAGAATGCTATTTTCGTAGTCATACTATTTTTGTTGTCATGCTATTTCTTGCAGAATGTAGAATGCAGATCTATTTCATAAATCTTCCATTTCATTCCTCAGAATGCAGAATGCTATTTTTTGTATGATGATAAATGAGCTTTAACTTAGAGATGTGTAATGATAAATGAGTAAAATAAGGCATCAATATGTGAGTCCTGGGCATCAACAGCCATATAAAGAACTAGGTATCAACAGCCATATAAAGAACTTGATTACAAAAGTTCAAATATGAATCTGGAACATAAGTTCAAATATGAATCTGGAACATAAGTTCATGTCATTCCCATGTAAACATGATTACAGAAAAACATACATAATAGCAAATTGCCTCAACAAGATTACATCCAGTTAACCTGATTACAAAAAACCATAAGTTCAGAAGTTTGTTGTTACATATATCATTCCCATGTAAACATAATTACATCCAGATATAAAGAGCAAATTGCCTCAAATTAATATCATTCCCAGTTCTTCTGCAAGCTTGATTTTAGAATATATCATAGCATTCCCATTGTCTTCAGTCTGCAAACTTGATTTCTGAATGTAGATAACCTGGTTGCAGCTTGATTTCTGGAAATAGAGCTTCTTTTTCTTGTGACGTTAGACCTCGGCCAGCTTGCCAAAATCATCGCCATCTTGGATCCTGAGTCTATAGCTTGATTTCTGGATGGTGAACTTAATTTAGTTAAAAAAATACAATTGTAAACACTTAAAAAGATAGCATATTCGAAATGAGTGGCTGAAAGGTGACATGATATATGAAAGAACCTTTATAGCATGGTAAATTTCCTTCTGAGAACTAAGAAGACAATTGTAAAGCCCAGGGGCTGAAGACAATTGCAAAATCTGCCACCAATTACCCAAAACTGCAACACACATCCTCTACTAACTGCAACACACAGCGCAAAACTGCATGCAACTCATTCGATATAGAAGTCAAATGTTATAAAAATATCATGAAATGAAATGCATTTTAACTGAATGCAATCTTGATGGATTCCTACTTGCAACTGCATGCAACTGATTGAAATGCATTTTAACAGAGCATGCAAACATGACAGAATACCAGGTAAACCTGGAAAAATATCTTGCACTTATAAAGAAGTTCAAATGTTGAAATCAGTTATAACTTATAATGAATATAGAGTTCTTCTTACATATACGAAGCCAACTCAAGCGAAGCCAACTCAATCTTCTGTTTCCATATCATGGTTTTTCTGCAAAAAAAATTGGGATTTTGAGAACAAAAACAATTACAACTTTATATTAAACAAGTATGATAAATAAATTTACTCTTACCTGTACAGGATAATTAGTTCTATAGTGACCCAATCCATGACAATTCCCACATTTTCTTTGCTTAACAGCTTGCTTTGACATTGATGATTCGATCCCGGACTTGAATCTACTTGGAAGCTTTGGCGCCCCTTGCATTTAGCCAAACCAAAAGGATCCCTTAGATGGATTTCTTCACCATCCATTAACAATACCGGTGCACTCGACCCTATTTCACTTCGATCAGCAAATGTCTTCACCCTGATTCATAGTAGACTTTAAATCTTTCTCTGCTTCAATGTAATATTCTTCAAGTAGTCTCTCGAGCTTTGAAAGATGTGTTTTTGAAATAGATACCAATTCAAGAATTCCATTAAACTTAGCTCTAAGGGCCCAGACCCTTATAATTCCACATTGCTCCATGTTCTCTCCTTCTCTCCTTGAATTCATCACACTATCATAACCAACATTCCTATGTCGGGCTCCAATGGTCCATCTATGTAATATATATACATCTGGTATTATTTTCACCATATGCAGATACATGATATACAATACATGCTTACATAAAATCCCATCTGTTTGAAGCATCCCACATGTGCATGTGACTTTAACCTCCGTGGCTTGATCAAATGACACTTCCTCCCATTTGTCTCAGTTTGCATCCGGGTGACCAATCAACATAAATGGTTGTCGTTGAGATTTTGCTAACTTCTTCACGAAATAGCGAGAGCCCTTCCATGAGCGCATTTGAAAACATTTTAAGAAATTCCTTGGGTATACCTTTCCTACTTATTTCTCAATTGTATGCACCAGACACATAGTAGGGACAACATTCAACGTCATGAAGTCTTCACAGCGTTCGACTGCACGACGCGAAGCCACAGCTTTATCATATTGTTCAATAAAATCAACAAGTCTTGTATTTGCATTCACATAACCATCAAAAAAGCATTGATGCTTTCACTCCTTTGAGTAGTAGTCATGTCGGCCCAAAAAATATCTTTCATATATGTATCTATCCATTGTTCACGCACCCTATACATTGATGAAATCCAACAATCTCCGTTCTTATCTACGCCAAAATTTTCCTTCATAACCTTCCAATTTTCCTCACATTTACTGACCATAGTAGAATACATCCATTTATTAAAATAAATCATAATATCATCCGCATATTGCTTTTTTAATACCATTTGTCTTTCAGCAATATGCTTACCGATGTGCCACGAACAAAAACGATGCCGTGCACATGGCAATACTTCCTTTATTGCATCTCTCATCTGATTATATTGGTCGGTGATAATTGCTTTTGGAGCAACTCCGTGCATGCATTTAAGCCATTGGTTGAATAACCAAATGTATGTATATTTGGTTACATCTGCAAGCAAGGCATAACCGAAAAGGATGGATTAACGATGATGAGCTACACCTGTAAAAGGGGCAAAAGGAAGACTCAGTCGATTCGTTTTGTAGGTAGAATCAAATACTACCACATCTCCAAATCTCAAATAGGCATCTCTCGCTTGCCCATCATCCTAAAAAACACTTCTAAATGTGCCATTATAATCAACTTCCATAGAAAAATAAAAATCTTGGTCCGAATTCCTTCTATCTTGAAACTTCCAAATGACCGCAATTCATTCATCACCAATATTATTCTTTAATGTCCTTATGCGGTCGGTGCACTGTTGTGGTATTACATGCTCTTCTTCGTCACTTCCCATTCCAACATTAATTGAACGTGCAATATGCAAAGGACGTATTCCTGCTCCATGGCATTTCTCTATCCATGATCTGGTACTCTCTAACTTGTGCTTCTGCTTGTGTGAAAAATGGTTTGCAACTTTGTCTGGACTACACAATGCATGATTTTGATGCTTCGCAATGAATTGGCTAATGATCCATGTATTTGAATTAGACAGCTTGATCTTCCATCTTAGCATTACAACCCACCCTGGTTTCAGGCCGCCTAATAACCAGTTTTCCCACCTCTCTTTTATCTGAATGCCTCTTAATTACAGCCTTATTGCACACAAAAGTCCGACTAAGAACTAGCCCTAGAGTTGAATCTTTCTTAGATTTATCAATAGACTCTCGTCGGATTCCAAAACCTGTCTTCCTTGCATATGCATTGTAGAAGTTATAGGCATCCTCATGACCGTTAAATTCTTTCCCTATATATGGAACTTCTCCATTATAATTTGTCTCCGTCGGATTTATCACCGATTTTTGTGATAAATCACCTATACCCGTTGAAATTTGAGGAGGATAGTCACGTATCTCATCCGACTAGACATCTACCACGACTTCGTCGAGTGGAAAAGGCTCCTGTATTATTTTGGATGATCAAACTATTTGCATAATTAATAAATTATACAATACACATTGAGATAATACAATGAAATAATTCAAATGAACTTTTTGTGCTTACCATTACAAATCCGGCATTGACTGAATTGGACGATATGGGATGGCCTCCTACGGTATCATCAGGTACATGTGCATCTTGTGATTCTGACATGATATCCTTGTCTGAATTTATCAAAGAAAAATTGTATATGTGTTTATTATATTGCATTTAATGATGTGAGAATCTAGCTAACTGCTAATTTTCTACGCACAACCATTTGCAATTTTCAGTGTACATACATAGTTTAAATGACAGGCATAAAGCCATGCATAATGTGCGAAGCAAAGAAAACACAATTTGAATTATTTAGACATGCATAATGTGACAAGCATAATGTGACAGACATAAAGACATGCATAATTCAATTTACAGAGTACATACACAATTTGCATAATGCAAGTACTTAATTATCCATGCTATTGAACTCTCTGTTCTAATTTAGCCTGCAGAAAACAAAATTTCCCCATATGACCAGTAATAACCAGTAATTATAAGCGTAAGGATATTATCCAAAATTTCATAGTTCAACATAAAGCATAAACACAAGGATGAGGGATATTTCATAGTTCAATATAAACAAAAAGAACAGATAACCTCAAAGCCTCAGACCTTTTTGCCTTAAGTGAAGGTTACCTTTAATCTGTGAAAATTGTCTTGCTACTAATAACCTGAATCACGTTCAATTTTATACCCACTTGTTTCCAAGCAGCATTTCTTTGGCTGGAATCTTTAGAGATAACAAAAATATTTATGAACCAAGACTATACCCTTGGTGTAAGACCACTGTCCGGTCGTACGAATTTTAGTGCGTATCTTGTTATCTGTTGTGTTTCTCTTTCTTTTTCATGCTTGGTTTTATTATTTTTGTTCCATAGCTCAGGCGCGTGACCGGACCCCGTATTCACGATCCTCTCGGAGACGCGATCGCCCCGGTACCTCCTTTTTAATTTTTGGAAGTCTGGACACAAAATTTGTACTAACCTATTATTATTATTATTATCATAACTATATATATTAATGATTGCAGGCTTTCAAACACTGATTCCTTCTAAAACATGACTTGCTATAAAAAATAGTGGGGGAGAATTCAGAACGTTGGATAGTTAAACAGAGCGAGACTTTTTAAACTAATATTTTAAATATTACTTTTATACTTAATAGGGTTATCAGTTAGTTATCATGCGGTTGATTTCTTTAGCAAACCAAGTCAAATTTAAATCTGATAACAACCTAATAAATCTCAACAGCCACCCCATCACCCGTACCCTCTCTCCCCACTTCCCTCTCTCTCCTCCCACGTGAAGCCCCCTACTCTATTTTTTTAAAAAAGAAAAACTTAGCTCTCATTCACGTTCTCCCTAATAATATAATCCTAGGGCTTACAGTTCCTTGTACTGCTATATCTCTTCCTTTTTAAAGCCCCACACTGTTTTCTTATTTAATCAAACCCAAGCCTCAGGTCTTGTACAGCCTCCTACTATAGATATAAACCCTGAGGACAACCTCCTCACGTGCTAGCCTATAACCCTAGGCAAAAACCTTATAAAACCTAACATCATTAGACAGTAACCTATATCCTATCTCTCCTTATAAAACGCTAGGGTATAGCAGCTGCCCAATACCTAAGCCCAGCTTCGCCCTCATTCTCGTTTCTTCTCCACACAAAGAGCAACATGCCGCGGCCTCATCACCCTCGCAAGGTTCCCCTTCATCGGAAACGCCCAGCTCAAGCGAACCCCCGGAGAGACCCACGACCAGTCAACACCCACCGTCGCCTCTCCTTCATCCACGCACGGCGCCGAGAGCTGCACCCCTCGCCCAGAAACGCAAGCGCCACCCCTCTCGCAACCGCCCAGCTCCTGTCACCCTCACTCGCGAAGCACCGCCAGTTTCTCTTCTTCCCCATGCACTGAGCAGCTGCGTGCAACCCACAAATGGCTTCTACCCGTGCTCGACCACCTGCAGCGTCAAGAACTGCCGTTGACGCCTCCTTGCGTGTCGACGACAGATTTCCAACGCTCAACGTCGATGTTTTGGAGTCGTATCACTGTCGCTGCCTCCACTCACTGCGTAATGGTTAGTACCCCTACATATAACCTATAACCCATGCCATAGGATAGAGAACCTAATAAAAACGAATCACTAGACGTCGTATGAGCTATTTTGATATCGTAATCTGTTGAAAACAGTCTTATCTGAATTGTTCTTTTATCAAAACAGTGAATCATCTTCACCGTAGCATAGTACCAGTCGAGACATTTCCGACGACACCAAGAACGTGAAAAACAGGCAAGTGTGCAATTAGTTATGAATTTTTGAAGTTTGATGCGTAATACGTCACTTTTACTTATTGATGTGTAACTTGAAAACCACACGTGAAATGACGGATGAAAACAATTCCATGACATTCTGGACTAAATTTGTGATCCAACGGTATATCACACGATATACTTTAATTTTAAACAACAACAAAGAAAAATTAGTTTTGTAGCATGTTGACCAAAAACTTATGTTTAACGCTATGTTAAATTGTTGCAAATATTGTTTAACCCCTTCAACTCGTTGCAAATGTTGTGTAAACTAAGTAATTTTGATGATGTTAAATAACTACAAGTCTTGGAATGTTTAATGAGTTGGACATCGTGAAAATCGTGCGCCTCGAAGGCGGAATCGTGACAATCGTGATGTCGTGTGAGTCGACTAGGCCGGCTCGTGTTCTGGTAAACTTTTGGGTGGGGTAAGGGTTGAACGGCCACTAAGCGTATGTAGGGGTCATGTCTTCAAGAACACCACCTATACGGTGGGTTAGTATCAATCACGATTATACCCCCGTGAGGAGAATGACTTACTCATCACGTCTTAAAGGCGGGAACCCTAGGAGTAAACAGAAAATGCAGACATGAAAATTACAACTTGCCATGACAATAAAGTGAATGTCAGTACTTTACTTCCACGTACCTGCTTAGAACTGCCATGCTAGGAATGTTTAATTTTACTTCGCTTTTAAATTCATCATCATTTAAAATGCTGTTGTGGACACCTTAATTATATGCAAATAACAGTCAATTCTAAATTCATAGTATATGCACACCTTGCCTTGGTTTTTGACCTTTGCTGCAGACCTTGCTGACATACATTCATGTCTTTTTGAATGTATGTCAGATTTTGAGCCGGAGTTACAGGAGGATCCTTTGGAGACATCTGACCTAGCGAGCCAGGAGTTCGACGTTGACGCCGAGCCCTTCCCTGTGGAGGACTAGACCTGCGCGTTGCTATTTCGTTAGTTTACTTTTAGTACTTTGCTTATGTACGTTCTGTTCGTAGTACTCTGGCCCAGCTGTGGCCTTTCGATTTATTTTCTTGTTGGACACTTTTCTGGATGTGGCTTTACTTTTCGAATGTTCCTTATTGTTCTGAAATGCAATGCAAGAACCTGCCTTATTGTTAACACCACTCTTATTGGACTCGAGCGTCACCGCTCCAGTTTAAGCGGACCGCACAACGTTCTCATTTCCGGTGTCTTTTGGGAAGCGGGGCGTTACAGGTTTTAGTGGTGACCCATGCAGGTCCCGCATTTGCGAAAATTCAGAACAAGAAGGACGATATCATAGCCAAACATCTAGAATAATTGTGTAAACGAGAATACCTCGAAGTTTTCTTGTCTCAGAATGGCAGCAAGACATATCACCCGTCCTGGACCCGGAGCTGCTGGAGGCAGAGGAGAAGACATCCGCGAGATGCTTGGAGTTATGCGAGAGATGCTTGAGGTTCAACATCATCTGGTCCAGCAGGGACGCCAGGCTACACCAGCCACACCAGTTGCACCACCACCGGGGGCCAAGCAATTTCGAGAAATGTGTCTAAAGAGCTTCTCCGGATGAGAGGGCTCGCTAGCGGTCGAAGAGTGGCGTTGTAGCACTGAGGATGATTTGGGCCTTACTTGAATCAATCCAGATGATTGGGTAGAGCTGGCCAGGAAGCAGTTGACAGATAATGCCCGCAGCTGGTGGGATGCCGAGGAGGACAGGCTGCCCAAGCCGATTACATGGGCTACCTTCTGTCAGAGATTTGATGCACAGTACTTTCCCAAGTTAGCGAAGCGAGAGATGGAGAGTCGCTTCATCAACCTGGAGCAGGGCACTATGACTATTGACGAGTACGAGGCCGAGTTCGCTATGCTGAGTTGATATGCTCCTGCTATGGTAGCAGACCCTGAGGATTGTGCTCACCACTTTCGACAGGGTTTGGATTTGGATATACAGGGCTCGATGTCTTCGTCCGTCTTTACCACTCATGAGGAAGTTCTAGTAGCGACGAAGCGACACGAGCGGATTGCTAATTAGAAGAAGGAATGTCAGGCGGGCAAGCGCCCGATGGAGATGTTGAGGAGTGCACCTAGGCCTGGTGTTCGTCTTATTCAGACCACCCAGTTCAAGAGGCCAGCTGCACCTTTCCCCAACCGAGCTGAGCATACTTACCATTTCTGCGGCAAGCTAGGCCATGTGAAGAAAGACTGCTGGAGGATGCTGAATCAATGTTTGATCTATGGATCGTCTACTCACACTGCTAGAGACTGCCCCTGTAACACCCGGCCAGCACCTGCTGGAGCACCTGGACCCGCTCAGCAGACAGCGCCTGCACCCGGACAGCGTGGACCACCTCTGGTTCCGCAGGCTCGAGCCTTTCAGCAGGCCAACCCGTCGAAGCGTCGAGCTTTCACCATGACAGCCGTTGAGTCTGAAGCTGATGATGACGTGATTACAGGCAACCTCTAGACAAGTCCTTTCTTTTGTGCATTTAGTCTTGATTAGTTAGTTTCCTTGTTTGATATAGTTGCATGTTACCCTTAGGTGTTATCCTAGTTTCCTCCCACCCGGCCTTGACCCTGTTTGATTCTGGAGCTTCCATGTGCATATTATCTCGGAAGTTCATAGTCGAACACTCGATACTGACGTGCGTTTATATTTCATATTTTCACGCACGTCTTCTTTGTGATTTCCACTGTTTTCCGTTGTTCCGTACCCTTTCTCTTGTGATTTTTAGTTTTCTTTCACTTCTTTGTGTTTTTGTGTAAATGCAGGAGATTACCAGCGTTGGGGACGTATAACGAAGATATCATGAGTCCCCAGAGCAACGGGAGGAGTCACGCGCGATCCAGAGGGTCAAACGACCAAGATTACCACTTTTCAGCCCCCACCCGATCGGTTGGACACACCCAACCGATCGGGTGATGCACGCGTGTCTGACCCAGACTGAAGCTAGAGCGAAGTGCAAGGTCAACCGACCGGTTCACCGACCGGTTCATCCCAACAGAGTTCTCGGGAATTTGGAGCTTAATTCCAACCGATCGGGTGATATCTCACCCGATCGGTTCATCTGAAGCTGAAGTTTCCCAAACGACGACCCGGTCACGCCACCCGCTCACCTCAGCATCGGTTGAAGCTCCCGAAGCCCGATGGCCAAAGCAACAAGCAGCTCACCCGATCGGTTGACATTTCAACCGATTGGGTGGCCTTTTCTTCCCCTTTTGCGCATTGCTGCTCATTCATTAAAGATCTGCTATCATTCCAGAGGTAATTTGGGTGATCTCTTATTTTTCTAGCGTCGGCATCGTCGTTAGCTTTCCAATGATAGGTCGCAAGCCCAAATTCGATTTTTCTACATTTTTCTGGAATTTTCTGAGCGCAGCTGTATGCTGAAATGGGGTGCTGTCTGGAATTGAACTTCACCCGATCGGGTGAGCTATCCACCCGATCGGGTGAGCTCATTTTTTGCCGTTTTGAGTCTCTGTTTCATTCCACCTGATCGGGTGAACTTCCACCCGATCGGGTGGGCCGGTTTTGACAGTTCTGGACCCGAACCTTGGGGTTTTGTGAGGGGTTATATATAAGGGTTTTGGGGCACGACTTGGAGAGCATCTTCTCCCATTTTTCTCAGTAGTTTTTCCTCCCTTTCTTGGGAGTTTTAGGTGATGTTAGATTAGGTTTTCTATTGCAATAAATCTTGTAAAGGATTGAAGAATCAATGGCAAGATAAGTATTTCTTTTCCCATTTCATTGTTTTGTGTTATTTTTATTTTGCTGAATGAGGAATGTTTGTTTGGATTTATTGATTGCTATCATGGTCTTCATCATTGAGTAGTGTTTGATGAACCCTAATACGGGTTAGGGTAGGATTGACGCTTGGAAAACTACATTTGACTTGATTGCATGGCATGTGTTCGATGGAATGTGTCAATGGGGATTTCTAGCAATCTGAGTCCAATTCGTATGGCAACACACTAGTTGTGTTGAGGATTGGGGTCCGGTGTCTTGTCCAGTCAAGATCCGCTTCGATGTATTGCTAGAAATCACATTCGACCTATTTGGCCATTAAGGTTAGGCGGGGGTGTTTCATTGTCATTGACGGGAGAAAGACCGCCTCTGACTTTCGGGCCAAGGGGGAATAAACTTGGCGGTTGACTCCCTAGCCATAGCTCACGCCCCTAGCGTAGACATCGAGTCCTCATGCGTGGGAACGGCTTGGATGAAATGTTGGGAGTTATCATTGTGGCCTTAATGCTCCCGGTTGTGGAAGGTGTTAATGGACATGGGAATGCCCACTGTCCGAAACCGGATAGACCTAGCGTACTAGGCACCGACCAAAATATCGGGCCATGGATGCTAGGTACCACCTTTTGGGGCAATGTCTCATCCTGGGTCAAGTCAAATGCCAAGTGTCATGAGTGCTCTACCCCGTGTTAGCGGTGATTCATTTCGTGTGTTTTTATTTCTTCGCTTTATTTCTACACTTCCACCCACATTATCCGCGTAGCTAACACACAACCTAGGCGAAGCTAATAGCCATTCAAGCCATCCACCTCCCTGAGTTTGATAAACCCTCACTTTACACTAACCGTGCACTTGCGGTAAAACGACACCGCGCCCAAACCGTAAATGGGGCGCCGGTCAAGTTTTTGGCACCGTTGCCGGGGAGGTGTTCGGTTTGATATTAGCTTAGCTTGGGTTCGTTAGACTACGCAATATATATATATATACACACACACACACACACACACAATAACCAAGAAATTTTTCCCCCACCATTATATTATCTTTTTGTTATTTTCTTGTACTATTGATGCTCCTCTCTAGTTTTCTTATTTTTGTTGTCCATGTATCTTTGGTGTAACCATGTGGAGATCAAATTTCGATGCTCAGATGGGAGGATATGATCCTTATTCAGTTGTGGTTTGTGAGACTTGTGGGATGGTATGGCACATGTATTATGATTGCACATTTACGCTTGAGAGCCTCCCCCTACACCAAGGCCAAACATTTTCCCACCTCCATTGCCCAAACACCTCCCATCCATTTCCTCAACCTTATATCCCTCCACCAACACAAGAAGAATCAAGCCTCGTGTCTCTCCTTGAAAGTGCCATGTTTAACCAAGGCCAATTATTACAAAACTTCATGGTACCAATCACCGAGCCTACACCGAGGAGGGGGATGAAGGAAAGGATATACCCACTTTCATGGTTGAGACTACCATCTCATCGGCCACCATAGACACATCTCAAGCCGATACCTCATTTTTACAACACTACCACTTGGATGACGAAGCATTTTTTGATGATGATAGTGAGGATGGGGTGATTTCTCTAGGATTTGTGGGAGAGACCTCTCATTTTGATTTGGATACCCCACATGAGTCCTATGAGATCACCGAGGAATTTACAGAGCTTATGCATACGGGCGAGGAGGATGGGCATGAGGACAAGTACACCACTACCACATACGAGGGGTCCGCTCCACATCCACCTCCACAACCATCTCTGTCGCAGCTTCTTCCTTGGTCTGTGGTCAACCATGAGGATGTCATTCAGGACATCAGGCAGACGGTGGAGTATGAGCATATCGTCGAGGAGGATGTGCATAAGAGCTTGGATACGATGGTCCACTCCATGGAGCCCGAGTCACATCTACCTTTACCGTCACTCTCCACGTATTCTGCAGCTGAGCATCTACTTGAGCATATTGCCCCTATTCAGGGAGATTTTCATACTCACTCTCACTCCACTTTTGAGTCTCGCTTTTCACTTCCTATTTCTTTATACTCATATATATTTGACACGCCATATCTCTTGCAGGACACAGGATCGATCTCCCTTGAGGTATGCTGCAGTGTGTCACCACCTGGAGAGCCACTTCTCATGGAGAGCGAGGATTTGGTCGTCACTAGTAAAGAGGATAGCGACCCATTCTCAGGGAATATTCGTCACCTGTTTATTATTTTTCCATCTTATGTTGATGATTATCTCGGGGATACATTTATTTTAGGAAAAGATTTCTTGCCATGGGCTAATGCACCTCGTCCTTGGCAGGTCACAGGTGGATACCTACTAAGGATGCTTGGAGGTGCATTTGTTGGGTCCATTGGCACGCGTGGCACAGCGCTTTTGGCAGAGCCACAGAAGGAGCAGTCAGAGCAGCTACCTGTCCCACTTCAGATCTTGGATCTGCCTATGCTCAGGTGTATCCTAATCCAGTAGTGTAAAAATTTACCGCTTTCTAGTTTAGATTTGAATAATCTCGTCTCCTCTCATTAGCGAGGGGAGCGTATCTAGGATTTGCTTTTGCATCATAATAACCCATCATGTCGTGCCCTTCTATCACTTCTACCTCCCACACCCCACATCCTCTTCTGAGGAGAATGAGCACACCGTCTCTTCTGCATTCTAACTTCTTTCTTTTCCGATTTTTCCCTAGCATATTTCTGCACCACATTGATCATATCATATTGCTAGCTTTGTCATGTCTAGCTTGGGGGAAATCAACTTTTGTGTGTTTTGTCGTGTGACGTCATTTTGTGTCTGTTTATATGTATCATTTGGATGTGCTTTTGTTTCTTTTATTTATGTGTTTCTTTTTTCTTTTTCTTTATTTTTCAGTTTCGTCCGTGTGTTTTTCCTGTTTTTCATTTTCTTGTGTTGGTGCGTACCCCCCCCCCCATTTTCGTTGCCCTCCCGTATTTACTTCTATTGCATTGAGGGCAATGCAAGTTTCAACTTGGGGGAGTCGCACTTTGTGCGTCATTTGTGTCTTTTTCTTTGTTTTTAGTCGTTTTCCATCGTGTTTTTCTTTTTCTTCTCATCTTTTGTGCTCTCTCTCTCTCTCTCTCTCTCTCTCTCTCTCTCTCTCTCCTAGAGATGACCCCATATGATGAATTGCCACAGAATCATACACACACACACCTAGCATGGCTTCGATAATCACATTCACTAACCCTAGGAAGCATTTCATGCTTCGTGGGTCCACTTTGCTTTTATGTGAGTCGTGTATCGTGACTATCTAGTGGTATACTTCTACTTTGTGATTTTGATTTATATACATATCCTTGGTTGACCCCTAGATTATCATGTTTTGATTTGAATATGCAGGTTTTGCTTCTACTGTATGCTTCTATATGCATGATATATATGTATCGTATGCTTCAATTCGCATATGTCAGGATTCCACAAGACTAGGATAACACATTTAGCCTATGCTCTGATTAGCGAGAAATATCTCCTTTGCCCAAGTGTTTAGAATCCGATTTCATTTTTATTTTACTTGGTGCAAATCCCCTCGTCATGTACCGTTCTCCCACTTGGGATAGTACACATGTATATTCCCAATATCCAAAAATCCAAAAAAAGAGAGAGAAAAGAAAAACCCAAAAAGAAAAGAAAAGAGAAAAGAAAAATAAATATGTATAGACAAAAATCCAAAAAGAATAAAAATACCCAATACCCAAAAATTTCCAGTGTGAACATTTTTTCCTATCTACCGAGAATAAAGGGAAGGCGAGAATTTGCACCGAGTGTTCTACTCCACACCTTCTCAACCTCTATCGTTTTCGAAAACACTTGGCATAGGGACCTTCTAGCGATTATCTAGGCTATATTGTGGTGAGTTCCTTGTCCCTAGCTGTGGAATCCCCGATGCATGATACACTTCTATTCTTATACTCTTCTCATGCATGCTTGAGCTAATATTCACCGCAATTTCAAATTGAATCGATATTTGGGTCTTTCTATGGGTATGTGTATATGGAGCCTTATTGTACAATGTAGATAGCGACACAGTCTGCTAGCACACGACCACACTCAATAGTGTTTCACTGCGTGGGCCCACGACACTTGTTTGGACTCACATTCCTTGGTTTAGTGTTGTGTTTTGTCGTATGCTTGCTTAGTGTGGCGTGTTTGATTTTGTTGGCTCTGATGGGCGATTTAGGATTTTGATTTCTATTTCTATCTCTCTCTATTTTTTCCCTTCGAGCTCCTACTCTCACTCGTCTTCCTCAAGGACGAGGAAGGGTTTAGCTTGGGGGATTTTGACGTGCGTTTATATTTCATATTTTCATGCATGTCTTCTTTGTGATTTTCCATTGTTTTCCGTTGTTCCGTACCCTTTCTCTTGTGATTTTTAGTTTTCTTTCACTTCTTTGTGTTTTTGTGTAAATGCAGGAGATTACCAGCGTTGGGGACATATAACAAAGATATCATGAGTCCCCGGAGCAACGGGAGGAGTCACGCACGATCCAGATGGTCAAACGACCAAGATTGCCACTTTTCAGCCCCCACCCGATCGGTTGGACACAGCCAACCGATCGGGTGATGCACGTGTGTCCGACCCGGACTGAAGCTGGAGTGAAGTGCAAGGTCAACCGACCGATTCGCCGACCGGTTCATCCCAACAGAGTTCTCGGGAATTTGGAGCTTAATTCCAACCGATCGGGTGATATCTCACCTGATCGATTCATCTGAAGCTGAAGTTTCCCAAACGATGACCTGGTCACGCCACCCGCTCACCTCAGCACCGGTTGAAGCTCCTGAAGCCCGATGGCTAAAGCAACAAGCAGCGCACCCGATCGGTTGACATTTCAACCGATCGGGTGGCCTTTTCTTCCCCTTTCGCGCACCACTGCTTATTCAGTGAAGATCTGCTATCATTCCAGAGGAATTTGGGTGATCTCTTATTTTTCTAGCATCGGCATCGTCGTTAGCTTTCCAACGATGGGTCGCATGCCCAAATTCGATTTTTCTGCATTTTTCTGGAATTTTCTGAGTGCAGTTGTGTGCTGAATTGGGGTGTTGTCTGGAATTGAACTTCACCCGATCGGGTGAGCTATCCACCCGACCGGGTGAGCTCATTTTTTGCCATTTTGAGTCTTTGTTTCATTCCACCCGATCGGGTGAACTTCCACTCGATCAGGTGGGCCGGTTTTGACAGTTCTGGACCCGAACCATGGGGTTTTGTGAGGGGTTATTTATAAGGGTTTTGGGGCACGACTTGGAGAGCATCTTCTCCCATTTTTTTCAGTAGTTTTTCCTCCCTTTCTTAGGAGTTTTAGGTTAGGTTAGATTAGGTTTTCTATTGCAATAAATCTTGTAAAGGATTGAAGAATCAATGGAAAGATAAGTATTTCTTTTCCCATTTCATTGTTTTGTGTTATTTTTATTTTGCTGAATGAGGAATGTTTGTTTGGATTTATTGATTGCTATCATGTTCTTCATCATTGAGTAGTGTTTGATGAACCCTAATACGGGTTAGGTAGGATTGATGCTTGGAAAACTACATTTGACTTGATTGCATGGCATGTGTTCGATAGAATGTGTCAATGGGGATTTCTAGCAATCTGAGTCCAATTCGTATGGCAACACACTAGTTGTGTTGGAGATTGGGGTCCGGTGTCTTGTCCAGTCAATATCCGCTTCGATGTATTGCTAGAAATCACATTCGACCTATTTGGCCATTAGGGTTATGCGGGGGTGTTTCATTGTCATTGGCGGGAGAAAGACCCCCTCTGACTGTCGGGCCAAGGGGGAATAAACTTGGCGGTTGACTCCCTAGCCATAGCTCACGCCCCTAGCGTAGACATCGAGTCCTCATGCGTGGGAACGGCTTGGACGAAATGTTGGGAGTTATCATTGTGGCCTTAATGCTCCCGGTTGCGGAAGGTGTTAATGGACATGGGAATACCCACCGTCCGAAACTGGGTAGACCTTGCGTACTAGGCACCGACCGGAATATCGGGCCATGGATGCTAGGTACCACCTTTTGGGGCAATGTCTCACCCTGGGTCAAGTCAAATGCCAAGTGTCATGAGTGCTCTACCCCGTGTTAGCGGTGATTCATTTCGTGTCTTTTTATTTCTTCACTTTATTTCTACACTTCCACCCACATTATCCGCGTAGCTAGCATACAACATAGGCGAAGCTAGTAGCCATTCAAGCCATCCACCTCCCTGAGTTCGATAAACCCACACCCTACACTAATCATGCACTTGCGGTAAAACGACACCGCGCCCAAACCGTAAACGGGGCGCCGGTCAGATACCCACCTACACACTTCCCAAGTGTTGGAATATTACAACTGGGAATGGTGTAGTGAAGATTGCACTGGGATGTAGACCGTGCCCGTTGGTGATTAGTGGACACGAATTGTATGCGGATTTTATTGTCCACGATCTACCCAATTTCGATGCAATTCTCGGCATTGACTAGTTAGGAACTTTTCATTCTAAGATCGACTGTCACCGGAAGAAAGTGGTGTTCGAAATTCCTGACCATCCAATGTTCGAGTTCATCAACGGAGGACGTTCGCTTGGACCTGTTAAATTCCGGGCCCAGCCGTACAGATTGACCGTTGCGTCCATGATAGTAGAACCGGAGAAGACAGCAGTAGTGCGAGATTTCTAGGACGTCTTCCCTGAAGACATTTCTGGATTGCCGCCCGATCGAGCGTTGGAGTTCGGCATTGACCTGATGTCAGGAGCTCAACCGATTTCTAAGGCGCCGTACCGGATGGCTCCTGCTGAGTTAGAGGAGCTGAGGAAGCAGTTGGACGAGCTACTGTAGAAGGGTTTTATTCATCCTAGTGTGTCTCCCTGGGGTGCACCCGTCTTGCTGGTGAAGAAGAAAGACAGATCGAGGAGGATGTGCATCGACTATCGGGAGCTGAACCACATTACTATGAAGAACAAGTATCTGATGCCCCGTATTGATGACATTTTCGATCAGCTTGGTGGATCGATGGTATTTTCGAAGTTGGACCTCCAGAGCGGATACCATCAAGTCAGAGTCAAGAAGGATGATGTGCCCAAGACAGCTTTTCGGACTAAATACGGGCATTATGAGTTCGTTGTTATGCCGTTTTGTGTAACCAACTCTCCTGCTGTGTTCATGAATCTCATGAACCTCATCTTTTACGACTACCTTGATAAGTTCGTGGTGATCTTCATCGACGACATCCTGGTGTACTTGAATAGCAAAGAAGAGCATGCGGAGCACTTGAGATTGGTATTAGAGACGCTCTGACATCATAAATTATATGCCAAGTATAGCAAATGCGAATTCTGGCTGGACAGAGTTGCATGACTTTGGACATGTAGTATCAGGATCTGGCATCTTAGTGGATCCGGAGAAGGTCAGAGCAGTCAGTGAATGGCCTACACCGCGATCAGCTTCGGATATCAGGAGTTTCCTTAGATTGGCTGGATACTATCTCAGATTTATCAAGGATTTCTCGAGGATAGCTGAGCCGATGACGAGATTGACGCGGAAAGATGTTAAGTTCAGTTGGTCAGAATCTTGCGAGCAGGCTTTTTCCACTTTGAAAGAAAGACTGACTATTGCACCGGTCTTAGCTATTTCGGACAGAAGCGCAGTCTTTGAGATATTCTGCGATGCATCGGGCAATGGACTTGGTTATGTTCTGCACCAACACAATCATGTGGTCGCTTATGCTTCGCGACAGTTGAAGGTCCATGAGAAGGACTATCCGACCCACGATTTGGAGCTAGCTGCTGTCGTCTTTGCATTGAAGATCTGGCGACATTTCTTACTGAGTGAGAAAGTGAAAATCTTCACTGATCACAAAAGTTTGAAATATATATTCACTCAGAAGGAGCTGAATATGAGGCAGTGCAGATGGTTGGAATTGATGGCAGACTACGACATCAACCTTCAGTATCATCCAGGGAAGGTGAATGTCGTACCGAACGCCTTGAGTCGACTGCCAGAGGTGATGATTCACACAGCTCAGTGGAGACTGCAGCAGGATCTGCGGTAGATGGATGTTGAAGCAGTCCTTCCGGGAGTCACTTCGTCGTTGATGAACATGTAGATTCAGTCGACGATTGTTGATCGAATCAAGACTGCTCAGGCTGGAGATGCTAAGTTGATGAAGATCAGAGAGCAAGTCAAAGCAGGACTCCGGACAGATTTTCTGATTCACGAGGATGGAACTTTGAGATATGGCAGTCGGATATGCGTACATGCAGGAGATGTTAGAGAAGAGTTGATGAATGAGGCTCACAGTTCGCCTTATTCCAGTCATCCTGGAGGTACGAAGATGTACAAGGATCTTCGTCAGAACTTCTGGTGGCACGGGATGAAGCGAAGTGTGGCACTGAGCATTGCCAAGTGTCTGGTGTGTCAGCAGGTGACGTGCCCCGCCACGCCGGCGGTGGTTTGCCACGTGGCAGCGGGGGGCAGGGATTAGATATTTGTAACCGCAAGCGCACGGTGTTGTAGTGTGGCTTGGGGGTCGAACACAGGGAGGCTAGGATGTGCTTGTGTCAAGGAGGACCAAAATCACCCCGTGGGCGAGCTAGCCCGAATCGGTTGATGGGTTGTCACGGAAAAGTAATGCAAGGTATAAACAATAAGAAATAAACCCGGGACTTTGGTTTCCACTCCAACGAGCGACTCTCACCGATACGGCCTACGGGTAGGATAGCGATCGGAATTAGGGTCTAATGGTGAGACGTTGCCTCTGAAAGTGGTACAGGTATCCCATGGGCCCGATATTCCGGTCGGTGCCCAGGATGATACACCGGACTTCCCGGATTCGATCAGTGGGCACTCCCGTGTCCATTAACACTGATCGATTCTAGGAGCACTAAGCTCGCAACGATAACTCCCAACGTCTAATCCTGCCGCTCCCGCGTGCTAGGATTCGGTGTCTACGCTAAGGGCGTGAGCTATGGCTAGGGAGTCAACCGCCAAGTTTATTCCCCCTTGGCCCAACGGTCAAAGGCGGTCTTTTTCCCGCCGATAACAATTAAACACCCCGCGTAACCGTTAGAATCCTAATCCCTATCGATTTCCTAACCCTATGGAAGCATCGGGAAGAGCCCCCGAAGGGGTTTCCGCCAAAATCCCAGATTTGGGAACTACTCACAAAAATTCATTAAAAAGCGATCTAAATGAAAATGAACCGTTGGAATCATAATCAGACGATTGGAATGCGGAAGTAATAGAGTAATTAAGACAATACTAAAATTTGAGAAAGATCCGAAAACTTACAAAAGAACAGTAATTACAGCCGTCACAATAGGAGAAAACAGTAAAAACTAGCAGCTCCCCGTTTCTGGAACCCTAGGGGTTCTATTTATAGACTCTCGTATCACCCGATCGGTTGACAAGTCAACCGATCGGGTGATCCGTTAAAGATAATGAACAGAAAACGGCGAGCTTTCACCCGGTCATATGAACCGGTCGGGTGAGTTCTTAGAGTGACCGGTTGGATCTTGGCACCATCGGGTGAAGGGATCGGTTGGGTGCCCGTGTCTTCAGCTCCTCAGCATCAGCTACAGATGAACCGATCGGGTGAGAGTCATCCGATCGGTTGGAATTTGGCTCGAAAAGACAGAGAACAGGCCCCCGCTGAACCGGCCTGTGAACCGGTCGGGTGACTTCCACTTGAGCTCCGGCTGAGACCGGGTGGTGCACGCGTGCATCACCCGATCGGTTGGAGATGACCAACCGACCGGGTGAGGGGCTGAAAGATGTATTCTTTGATGTTTGACCCCCTGGATCACGCGTGACTCCTCCTGTTGCTCCGGGGACTTGAGATATCGTCGTTAAACGTCCCCTATGCGGTCAATCTCCTGCAAACATGGAGAAACAAAGAAAAGTGAAAGAAAACGAGAAAATACGAGAAAACGAATAAAAGACGGCGGAAAACACGGAGAAACACAAAAGAAAACATGCGTGAATATATGAAATATAAACGCACGTCAAAATCCCCCAAGCTGAATTCTTCCTCGTCCTCGAGGAAGACGAGTGAGAGTAGGAGCTCAGAGGGGAAAATAGAGAGAAAGAGAGAAAAAGAAAACTCTATATCCTAGATCGTCCGTCAGAGCCAACAAAATCAAAAACGACACACCAAGCAAGCAAACGTCAAATCACATCACTAAACCTAGGAAAACGAGTCCCAATAAGTGTCGTGGGCCCACGCGGTGAAGCGCGTGTGAGTGTGGTCGTGTGCTAGCAAATGGTGTCGCTTTCTACAATGTGCTATGAGCTCATATACGCAAATCCAGGAAACGACCCAAATACCGATTCGAATTTGAAATTGCGGTGAATATTAGTTCGAGCATGCATGAGAAGAGTATAAGAAGTGAAACGTATCATGCATCGGGGACTCCACAACTAGGGTTAAGGAAATCACGCCACTATAGCCTAGATACTAGCTAAAAAGTTCCTAAGCCAAGTGTTTTCAAAAACAATAGGGGTTGAGATGATGTGGAGTAGAACACTCGGTGCAAATTCTCGCCTTCCCTTTATTCTCTGTAGAAAGGAAAAATATTCACACTTGAAATTTTTTGGGTTTTGGGTATTTGTATTTTTTTGGCTTTTTGGCTATACAAAATTTTTCTTTTCTTTTCTTTTTGGGTTTTTCTTTTCTTTTCTCTTTTTTTTTTATTTTTGGCTATACACATGTGTACTCTCCCAAGTGGGAGAACGGTACACGACGAGGGGATTTGCACCAAGTAAAACAAAAAAGAAGTCGAAATCTAAACACTTGGGCAAAGGAAACTATTCTCGCTAAATAGAGCATAGGCTAAATGGGTTATCCTAGTCCTTAATTGTGGAATCCCGACGCATGCGAATCGAAATATACGATATAAATATAGCATGCATATAGTAGAAGCAAATACCACATATTCAAATCGAAGCATGATAATCTAGGGGTCATTCCTGGACAGGTATATAAGGTAAAATCACAAAGTAGAAGCACACCAAATAGCTAGGCACGATGCACGACTCACAAAAAGCTGAGTGGACCCACGATGCGTGAAATGCAAGAGGACTCGAAATCATAGGGTCAGTGAGTGTGATTATCGATGCCATGCTAGGTGTGTGTGATTTTGTGGCGATTCATCATAGGGTTCATCTCTAGGAGAAAGAGATAAAAAGATGAGAAGAGAAAAAAAGGAAAAAATAAATAAATAAAAATAAAAAAAACACGATGAAAACGACACAAAAACGAAAAAGGACTCAAATGACGCACACAATGTGACTCCCCCAAGCTGAAGCTTGCATTGCCCTCAATGCAATATGAGTGAGTACGGGAGGGCAATGAAGATGGGGGGATACGCACCGACACAAAAAGAAATGAAAACGAGGAAAACACAGAGATAAAACTGAAAATAAAGAAAGATCAAAATCAAAATCAAACGTCATGAAAATAGAAATAAAACCACACGACACGACACTCAAAAGGGGAAAAACAAGCACACACACAAAAAATGAGAAAAACAAACAAAACACGACAGCACACCAAAATAGACGTCCCCCAAGCTAGACCTGACAGTGCTAGCAAATAAAATGTGATCGTGAAATGCAGAAATATGCAAGGGGGAGTCAAAAACAAACAAGGTGAAATCAGAAAGCAGGAGAAGGTGAGTCCTCGTCCTCCTCGGAAGAGGGTGTGGATGGGTGGTCGGGGGAGGCTGGGGGTGTGCGGAGAAGTGGGGAACGAGGTGGAGGAATAGGGGCAGTGGTGGTGTGAACGATAGAAGGAGTGTCGGTGGAGGTGGGTGGTGGTGGTAGGACGGCGATCAAGGCGGTGGTGAGAGGAATAGAAATGGGGGAAGAAAATGTGGTGGTGACAGTAGTGGGTGGTGGTGGGAGAGATCTGGATCGCACCGGCAATTTCCTCCGACGCACGTATGCAGTGATGGAGGAAGAGGGAGGAGGTAGCGTGGGTGCGATGGAAGTGGTCGGGAGGGGGGAAGTGGATACCGGGATGTGAATAGATGAGGGAAGAGAAGAATGTGGTGAGGGAGGTGATGGATGTGGGGATGTGTGGGAGGGTGGAGGAGAAGATCGCCGAGGTGGTGAAGGTGGAGGTGGTCCGTGGATGTGAGTGAGAAGGCGAAGAATGGTGGCCATGTTCCTCTCAAGTGCGAGGAAACATGGGTGAGTGAGAAAAGAGGACGGTGATGGGTCCGAGGAGGTAGAGGACAAGGCGAGCTCACGAAGGGCAGCGACCTCCCTTTCAAGACCAAGACAGGCAGAGACCTGGCGGCGACCAAAAGATGTGGACTGACGTGAGGCAGAAGTGGTGCCGCCAGGTAAGGTGGAAGTGGTGTCGGCGGCGGTGGTCATGCCGGCACAGGAGACAAGGCCAGAAATGGCCGTAAAGAGGTGCTTAGACGTGATGGGCCCCGGAACAGAGACAGGACGACTCGGGCCAGCCCCTATATCTCCCCGAGACGCAGGGATATCCTGCTCGCCTAAGTGGGCGGCAGGGGACGGTGGTCTTTGTGCGTCCGCGGGAAGGAAAGGAAGGTTCAACCCCGCTAGGAAGTTGGGATCAGGTGGGAAGGTCCAATCTCCCACAAGAGCAATGGTCATGCGAGCGGGGTTGGGGAGAATGGTGTAAGGGGCTGGGGGTGGCCATAATTGAAGATGAAGCGGCCATCGGAGTGGGGTCTAATCATGTGAATGTGCCGCAGGACATCAATATCTAGCTGTGAGGGTCCTGCGGCAGCGGGAAGATTATTGGGGATGGGAATATTAAATTGGGGGTAAGAGCAAATGATAGTAATGATGCCCCCACAACAAAACTTCCCCTTACCGGCCCGGCTGATCTCGAGTAGCTTGTAAACAAGCCAATCACCGCCATGGATGGGGACGGTAGGGGCCCTGAAGCTAATTCCATCATCGTCCCGAACAAAAGGGAAAGTCATGGCCCAGAGGATAAAAAGGTCAGGGATAGTCACGGTGCCGGACTCGTCCCTGGAAAAAAATGTAGATGATATGATCCTGTAGGCCAAACGAAACACGGGATGAATGATGGAAGAGGCCTTGGCCCTTCCTCGGGGATAGTCATGGAACAGTGTGAGGCGGAACCAGAATTGATCGACGTTAAACTCGGGCGTGTACCCGTAGTGTCGGATGGAGTCATCCCCAAGATTGGGGAAACCAAATATATCGTTAATTATGTTCAGATTTGTGGTGACACTCCTGTTACGCACCCGAAATTTTATGATCGACCCAGACTCCCAAACAAGTGTAGAGAGAAATTCAAGGGTGAGTGCCGGGTAGGATACGGCAGATGCATTAAAAAAGGCCAACCATCCTAAGTTAGCGAAAAGAGATTCGACCTCGGTGTAGACACCGAGGTCGACAAGTGTTTGTGTGTGCGGGAACTTAGTAGATAGATGCCCCCGAGCATCGAGCCTACGATAAAAATCCTTGTGTTCCTGGTTCCTAAAGATATACCCATGCGGGCCCAACATTGGGTCCACAGGGGGGATAACAGGCGGGGGAGGGCCAAGTGTAAGTGCTCGTGTGTGGGAAGGGGGACGTGTTTGTTTTCGTCTCTTTCGAGACGGTTCCTCCTCCCGCATAATCCCCTTCCCCTTGTCTTTATCCTTAGCCATGCGTGAGTGTGCGTGTATGAATGAGTGCAAAAGCGATGAATGCACACTAACACAAGCAAAATGAGAAAGCACAATTTATAGTGCAAAAATAGAAATATGAGCGAGGGAGCGAGTGTACCCAAGCGAAATGGCGAAGCTTGCTTGTAGATGTCCCCACACTGTGCAATGAGAGTAGCGTGGAGCCGCGGTGACCTCTTTCAGCAAGAATTTTCGAAATGGGGGTTGTTTGGGGGGAATTAGGTCAGAAATTCGAAATGAAAGGAGAGAGGGAGTGAAGATGATGGAGAGATTGATGGAGGAGGTGGAGAGAAGGAGTATTGGAGGAGTGGAGGACGTGGGGGAGTGGGAATCGGCCGTTGGGGAGGAGAATGAGGCGAAAGGATGGCTGCGATGGCGATCGGGCGAGGGTGAATGCGAGCAGGTGATCGGGGGTTTATATAGGGTTTTAAGTCGAACCGATCGGGTGACTTGTCACCCGATCGGTTGACAGGTAGGTCAAAAATTCTTGCCGAAGAAGTGCTACAGGCGAACCGGTCGGTTGACTTGTCAACCGATCGGTTGGCCGCTCCACTCATTTTCCTGAGAATTGAGGGCTGCTCACCCGGTCGCTTCAACCGATCGCGCTCAAACTCAACCGATCGGTTGATATTCTCCAAAGATTTCCCGAGAGTTCTCCCCAGCTCACCCGGTCTGTCACCCGGTCTCTCCATTCTTCAACCGATCGGTTCATTTGGAGACAGATTTCGGCTTATATCTGATACATCCCAACCGATCGGTTGAGTTATCAACCGATCGGTTGGGGCTTTGTTCCCTGCAAAAACCAACAGGTTTTTCTAAGTCCCTGAATGGATGTTCTCGCGGCTGATTTTATTTATAAAAATAGATAAAATAAAGTAAAAAATAACACTAAAAAGTGGGGAAAGAGTTTAGAACATGGGTTGCCTCCCATGAAGCGCACTTGTTTAACGTCGTTGGCTCGACGCCCGCAAGTGATGTTCACGGTGGTTTATACGGGTGATGCCCGAAGTTCGGCATCTCTTCTTCATCGGAGCTTAAGGCCTTTGGAGTAGTCAGCGGCTGGGGAAAGATTTGCTCGACTACCCTCTCCTTGTTCTTGGGATCCGGGGGCTTCTCTTTCGTATTGGCGCTTACCGCCATCTTCTTAAGGATCCGGACGTCGTCTTTAGTGAGGCCCATGGGTTCTTTCCCCGTTCTCCTCGCAGGAGGAGCCTTGGGGAACCCGGGAGGGGTCGTACGTGCTGCACTCGCTTTCCCGGTAGCATCATTGTTCTTAGGGCCGTCTCGGTCTTCTGAATCCTGCAAGTCATCGGGGGGGTTTCTTAAGAGAATCTCCCAGGAGCTCTCTTCAGCAGCCTTTTCTTCTTCCACCTCCAGCAAATTACACCGAGGGTCATCTGGGGGATCGAGATACTTCATGGACAACCCCAGATCAAATTCAACCTTTTCTCCGCTGACGTTCATCGAAAGTTTTCCGTTCTTCACATCAATCAAAACGCCAGCAGTGGCCATGAAAGGCCGTCCCAGGATGATGGGGGTGTGTGCGTCTTCAGGCATGTCCATGACTACAAAGTCCACTGGCACATGCACCCCTTTTACATTGACGGGGAGGTCATCCACAATCCCCACCAGATATTTGACCGACGGGTCAGCAAGTTGTAGGGTCATACCGGTGGGCTCCAGATCACCCATTCCTATCCTTTTATACATCGACAAGGGCATCAAACTTACACTCGCTCCGAGATCGACGAGTGCACGATGAATCTTTACTGCCCCGATCGTGCAAGGAATTGAGAAGCTCCCCGGGTCTTTAAGTTTCGGCGGATTTGCCCTCTGGATGAGAGCGCTACACTCCGCCGTCAACACTACTTTCTCCTTTCTAGACCCTCTCGTCACCAAATCCTTCAGGAATTTTGCATAGGAGGGGATTTTTTCGATTGCTTCCAGGAAGGGGATTTGCAAGCTCAGGTCCTTGACCATGGCGAAGAACTTGCCATATTTCTCATCAATTTTGACCTGAGCTAACCGTTGTGGAAAAGGCACAACGGGCTTGAACACTTTCGGGCTCCCTTCCTCGTTCTTCTTCTTCTCTTCTTCAAAGACTCCCTCCGGAGTCGTAGGATTTGATGACGAAGCACTGGCGTCGTTAGATTTTTCGATCGGTCGCTCAACGACCAACGGTACTTCCGGTCTGTTAGGGGGCACTCTAGTAGGGATTTGTGTCCCGCTTCTCAGAACGATAGCGGACACATTTGTGTGCTCGTGCACGAGTGCCGACGTTTGGGTTGCTCCCCTCGGGTTCACCTCCGGTTGTGGCGGCAATTGGTTTTGTGACCTTGAAAGGTTCGCCACTTGTAACCCCAGCTGGGTTACTTGGTCCGTGAGGGCCCGCTGACCCATTTCCAGCTTCTGATTGATCTTCTCCTGGTTGGTTATATATTGAGTCAAGAGAGACTCAACCGGAGAGACGGCCCTCTGTTGGCCATACTGCTGCTGCTGCTGGATTGGCTGCTGATTCCTGGGGGCGTAAAATTGTTGCTGAGGTTGCTGCTGATATTGTTGCTGCTGAATCTGGCTCTGATGTGGCCTAGCCGGCTGATATTTTTGTTGCTGCGGCTGCTGAGGTGGCGAGGGCTGAAATGGTGCCCGGTAACCAAAGTTAGGGTGGTTCCGGTTGTTTGGAGAGTAGGCCGAGTTGGAATTGGTTCTTGGCGGATACGGCGCATTTCTCGTGGGGTTGTAAAATAGTGCGCTCGCCTGATCCAACGGTGGTGAGACATCACCACCATCGAATTCCCCAAAGAATTCGGATTCTACCGTTGAAATCTGCTGTGTACCGGCCCCACTGGCTCCTACCATTAGTGCATAGATCTGGGTCGAAAGCAAGTCGAACTTGCTTGAAAGTTTGTCGACGTCCTCGACTCTGTGTATACCCCCAGACCTGGGTGTGGCTCTCTCGTCACACCACCGCTCATTGTTGGATGCCATATTTTCCAGAATATGTCCGGCATCTTCCTCGCTCCTTGACATGAAGGAACCCCCAGCCGCGGCGTCCATAGAAGATTTCAGGTCATCCCTCAACCCATTGTAGAACAGATTAATAATCTGCCACTTCGGAAGCTCATGGTGAGGGCATCTTCTTTGCATCTCCTTGTATCTCGTCCAAGCTTCATGCAAGGACTCGTGGCTGGCCTGGGAGAAGGAGGAGATCTCACTCCTCAACTTCATGGTCTTCCCCGGAGGAAAGAACTTCGTCAGAAAAGCGTTGGAGAGCTTCTCCCAGGTATTGAAAGTGTTGGGGTCCTTCCCCCTAAGCCATTGCTTGGCTTTGTCTCGCAACGAGAAGGGGAATAGCTTCAGACGGATCACCTCAGTCGTGACACCATTAATCCGAAAGGTGTCACATTTCTCCAAGAAGGAGTCTAGATGCTCGATCGGGCTCTCCATGGGTGCACCCACAAACTGATCCTGCTAGATCCATGTCACCAAAGACGGCTTTAGCTCGAAGCTTTGGGCCACAATAGCTAGAGAACGAATGGCGGAAGTGGACTCGATAGATGGCATCGAGTACTCCAACAGGGACTTGTGATGCGGGGTGTTCTCCTCCATGGATTCGGGATCCTCTCTTCTTCACTTCTCAGCGGCCAAGTGACTAAGGGTGGCGTTAATCTTTGGATCAACGGGGATCAAGTCGTCAAGACTTCTTGAACTCCTGCGCATGAAAAACAACAAACACCCGTGAAGCGACAAGCGGGAAAGAAACAGATAAGATAAGAAATAAAAAATAAGAAAATAAAAAGGAAAAAGGAGAATGCGAAAATTATCGTGAGGTAGGGATAAGAGCTAGACACTAGGGTTCAAGAGATCCTAAAATAACAAGCACGTTGCCTCCCCGACAACGGCGCCATAAACTTGACGTGCCCCGCCACGCCGGCGGTGGTTTGTCGCGTGGCAGCGGGGGCATGGTTTAGATATTTGTAACCGCAAGCGCACGGTGTTGTAGTGTGGCTTGGGGGTCGAACACAGGGAGGCTAGGATGTGCTTATGTCAAGGAGGACCAAAATCACCCTGTGGGCGAGCTAGCCCGAATCGGTTGATGGGTTGTCACAGAAAAGTAATGCAAGGTATGAACAATAAGAAATAAACCCGGGACTTTGGTTTCCACTCCAACGAGCGACTCTCGCCGATACGGCCTATGAGTAGGATAGCGATCGGAATTAGGGTCTAATGGTGAGACGTTGCCTCTGAAAGTGGTACCGGCATCCCATGGGCCCAATATTCCGGTAGGTGCCCAGGATGATACACCGGACTTCCCGGATTCGATCAGTGGGCACTCCCGTGTCCATTAACACTGATCGATTCCGGGAGCACTAAGCTCACAACGATAACTCCCAACGTTTCATCCTGCCGCTCCCGCGTGCTAGGATTCGGCGTCTACGCTAAGGGCGTGAGCTATGGCTAGGGAGTCAACCGCCAAGTTTATTCCCCATTGGCCAAACGGTCAAAGGCGGTCTTTTTCCCGCCGATGACAATTAAACACCCCGCGTAACTGTTAGAATCCTAATCCCTATCGATTTTCTAACCCTATGGATGCATCGGGAAGAGCCCCCGAAGGGGTTTCCGCCAAAATCCCAGATTTGGGAACTACTCACAAAAATTCATTAAAAAGCGATCTAAATGAAAATGAACCGTTGGAATCATAATGAGACGATTGGAATGCGGAAGTAATAGAGTAATTAAGACAATACTAAAATTTGAGAAAGATCCGAAAACTTACAAAAGAACAGTAATTACAGCCGTCACAATAGGAGAAAACAGTAAAAACTAGCAGCTCCACGTTTCTGGAACCCTAGGGGTTCTATTTATAGACTCTCTTATCACCCGATCGGTTAACAAGTCAACCGATCGGGTGATCCGTTACAGATAATGAACAGAAAACGGCGAGCTTTCACCCAGTCATATGAACCGGTCGGGTGAGTTCTTGGAGTGACCGGTTGGATCTTGGTGCCATCGGGTGAAGGGATCGGTTGGGTGCCCGTGTCTTCAGCTCCTCAGCATCAGCTACAGATGAACCGATCGGGTGAGAGTCACCCGATCGGTTGGAATTTGGCTCGAAAAGACAGAGAACAGGCCCCTGCTGAACCGGCCTGTGAACCGGTCGGGTGACTTCCACTTGAGCTCCGGCTGAGACCGGGTGGTGCACGTGTGCATCACCCGATCGGTTGGAGATGACCAACCGACCGGGTGAGGGGCTGAAAGATGTATTCTTTGACGTTTGACCCCCTGGATCACGCGTGACTCCTCCCGTTGCTCCGGGGACTTGAGATATCGTCGTTAAACGTCCCCTACGCGGTCAATCTCCTGCAAACATGGAGAAACAAAGAAAAGTGAAAGAAAACGAGAAAATACGAGAAAACGAATAAAAGACGGCAGAAAACACGGAGAAACACAAAAGAAAACGTGCGTGAATATATGAAATATAAACGCACGTCAGCAGGTGAAGGCTGAGCATCATCGCACTGCCGGACTACTACAGCCTCTGCCGATTCCGAAGTGGAAATGGTAGCACATCACGATGGACTTCGTGATTGGCTTACCTCGGAGCGCCAAGCAGAATGATGCAATCTGGGTCATCCTTGATCGATTGACCAAGTCTGTGCAATTCATATCGTTCCGAGTAGGACAATCCATGGAGATACTGGCAAAAAAGTACATGGAGGTAATGATCTGACTCGTACCTTCATAATTTCTTACTAGTACGAGTTGTGATGTGAAATATGTTGTGTAGGAGATCGTGCGCTTGCATGGAGTCCCTGTGAGCATTGTATCCGATCGCGATACGAGGTTCACATCTCAGTTCTGGAAGAGTCTGCAGACCAATTTGGGTACCAGTCTGAAGTTCAGCACTGCGTATCACCCGTAGACGGATGGCCAGTCAGAGCGGACCATCCAGATTTTGGAGGATATGCTGAGAGCCTGCATGCTGGATTTCAAGGGTTCGTGGGAGGATCATCTACACCTGGTGGAGTTCTCCTACAACAATAGCCACCAGGCGAGCATTGGCATGGCGCCATTTGCTGCTCTCTACGGGAGGAAGTGTTGATCGCCACTGAGCTGGGATGACATTGGTGACAGAGAGCTTTTGGGACCAGAGATGATTGTCGAAGCAGTGGACGTTGTTCGAGATATTAGTGACAAGCTTCGGATAGCTCAGGACCGTTATAAGCATTGGGCTGCTGCTAAACGGCGTCCTCTGGAGTTTCAGCCGAGAGACCACGTATTCCTAAAGATTTCCCCGAATCGTGGAGTGATTCGCTTTGGGAAACGCAGTAAGCTCAGCCCGAGATACATCGGACCCTTCGATGTTCTGGAGAGAGTTAGCGAGGTAGCCTACCGCTTAGACTTGCTGCCATCTTTGGAGGGAGTTCACGATGTCTTCCATGTGTCTCAGCTTCTTCGGTATATCAGCGACCCATCTCACGCTGTGAACTACTTTGAGATTACTGTCCGTCCGGATCTGACGTATTACCAGCAACTAGTGCAGATTCTTGACATGCGTCAGAAGACACTTCGGAACAAGACTGTGGATCTTGTTAGAGTGATGTGGAGACACGACTCGCCAGGAGAGTCCACCTGGGAGAGAGAAGAAGAGATGAGAGAGTGATACCCCTATTTGTTTCCGGACTAGTAGTTGTTAGAAATTCTGAGGGCGGAATTTTCTGTAAGGTGGGTAGGATGTAACGACCACTGTCCGGTCGTACGAATTTTAGTGTGTATCTTGTTATCGGTTGTGTATTCTCTTTCTTTTTCGTGCTTGGTTTTATTATTTTTGTTCCGTAGCTCAGGCGCATGACCGGACCCTGTATTCACGATCCTCTCAGAGACGCGATCGCCCCAGTATCTCCTTTTTAATTTTTGGAAGTCGAGACACAAAATTTGTACTAACCTATTATTATTATTATCATAACTATATACATTAATGATTGTAGGCTTTCAAACACTGATTCCTTCTAAAACATGACTTGCTATAAAAAATAGTGGGGGAGAATTCAGAACGTTGGATAGTTAAACAGATCGAGACTTTTTAAACTAATATTTTAAATATTACTTTTATACTTAATAGGGTTATCAGTTAGTTATCATGCAGTTGATTTCTTTAGCAAACCAAGCCAAATTTAAATCTGATAACAACCTAATAAATCTCAACAGCCACCCCATCACCCGTACCCTCTCTCCCCACTTCCCTCTCTCTCCTCCCACGTGAAGCCCCTACTCTATTTTTTTTTAAAAAAAAGAAAAACTTAGCTCTCATTCACGTGCTCCCTAATAATATAATCCTAGGGTTTAGAGTTCCTTGTACTGCTATCTCTCTTCCTTTTTAAAGCCCCACACTGTTTTCTTACTTAATCAAACCCAAGCCTCAGGTCTTATACAACCTCCTACTATAGATATAAACCCAGAGGACAACCTCCTCACGTGCTAGCCTATAACCCTAGGCAAACAACCTTATAAAACCTAAACTCATTAGACAGCAACCTATATCCTATCTCTCCTTATAAAACACTAGGGTATAGCAGCCGCCTAATACCTAAGCCCAGCGCCGCCCTCATTCATGTTTCTTCTCCACACAAACAGCAGCACACTGCGGCCTCATCACCCTCGCGTGGTTCCCCTTCGCCGGAAGCGCCCAGCTCAGGCAAACCCCTGCGTGCGTAGTGACCACTGGAGATACCCACGACCAGTCAACACCCGTCGTCGCCTCTGCTTCATCCACGCACGACGCCGAGAGCTGCACCCCTCGCCCAGAAACACAAGCGCCACCCCTCTCGCAACCGCCCAGCTCCTGTCGCCCTCACTCGCGAAGCACCGCCAGTTTCTCTTCTTCCCCATGCACTGAGCAGCCGCACGCAACCCACGGACGGCCTCTACCCGTGCTCGACCACCTGCAGCGTCAAGAACTACCGTTGCCGCCTCCTCGCGTGTCGACGACAGATTTCCGACCCTCAACGTCGTTGTTTTGGAGTCGTATCACCGTCGCTGCCTCCACTCACTACGTAATGGTTAGTACCCCTACCTATAACCTATAACCCATGCCATAGGACAGAGAACCTAATAAAAACGAATCACTAGACGTCGTACGAGCTGTTTTGATATCGTA
Organism: Scilla litardierei; assembly: GCA_030789695.1. NCBI lineage: Eukaryota > Viridiplantae > Streptophyta > Magnoliopsida > Asparagales > Asparagaceae > Scilla > Scilla litardierei. Next base: position 75,955,185 of record CM061132.1, on the reverse strand, counting down.
ATCTGTCGAAAACAATCTTATCTGAATTGGTCTTTTATCAAAACAGTGAATCATCTTCACCGTAGCATAATACCCGTCGAGACGTTTCCGACGACACCAAGAACGTGAAAAACAGGCAAGTGTGCAATTAGTTATGAATTTTTGAAGTTTGATGCGTAATACGTCACTTTTACTTATTGTTGTGTAACTTGAAAACCACACGTGAAATGACGCATGAAAACGATGCCATGACATTCTGGACTAAATTTGTGATCCAACGGTATATCACACGATATACTTTAATTTTAAACAACAACAAAGAAAAATTAGTTTGGTAGCATGTTCACCAAAAACTTATGTTTAACGCCATGTTAAATTGTTGCAAATATTGTTTAACCCCTTCAACTCGTTGCAAATGTTGTGTAAACTAAGTAATTTTGATGATGTTAAATAACTACAAGTCTTGGAATGTTTAATGAGTTGGACATCGTGAAAATTGTGCGCCTCGAAGGCGGAATCGTGACAATCGTGATGTCGTGTGAGTCGACTAGGCCGGCTCGTGTTCCAGCAAACTTTTGGGTGGGGTTAGTGTTGAACGGCCACTAAGCGTATGTAGGGGTCATATCTTCAAGAACACCACCTATACGGTGGGTTAGTATCAATCACGATTATACCCCCTGAGGAGAATGACTTACTCATCACGTCTTAAAGGCGGGAACCCTAGGAGTAAATAGAAAACGCGAACATTAAAATTACAACTTGCCATGCCAATAAAGTGAATGTCAGTACTTTACTTCCACGTACCTGCTTAGAACTGCCATGCTAGGAATGTTTAATTTTACTTCGCTTTTAAATTCGTCATCATTTAAAATGCTGTTGTGGACACCTTAATTATATGCAAATAACAGTCAATTCTAAATTCATATTATATGCACACCTTGCCTTGGTTTCTGACCTTTGCTGCAGACCTTGCTGACATACATTCATGTCTTTTTGAAGGTATGTCAGATTTTGAGACGGAGTCGCAGGAGGATCCTTTGGAGACATCTGACCTAGCGAGCCAGGAGTTCGACGTTGACGCCGAGCCCTTCCCTGTGGAGGACTAGACTTGCCCGTTGCTGTTTCGTTAGTTTACTTTCAGTACTTTGCTTATGTACATTCTGTTCGTAGTACTCTGGCCCAGCTGTGGCCTTTCGTTTTATTTTCTTGTTGGACACTTTTCTGGATGTGGCTTTACTTTTCAAATGTTCCTTATTGTTCTGAAATGCAATGCAAGAACCTGCCTTATTGTTAACACCACGCTTATTAGACTCGAGCATCACCGCTCCAGTTCAAGTGGACCGCGTAACGTTCTCGTTTTCAGTGTCTTTTGGGAAGCGGGGCGTTACACTTGGAATTTTGCATATGGATTATGGTCATTAGTTCGGGGGGTGAGCATAGAGCATAGAAACAATAGCATATTTTGTAGTTCAACATAAAGCATAAACACAAGGATGATGGATGAGGAGGGAGAACTGGGGTTTTTTTATTCATAACCCTATGTCTTTCGCACACAAGGATGAGGGAGGGAGATCTACCTGATGCTCATCGTGCGGGTGCTCAGGTGGAGAGCGGAAGTCTCAGGGATGCGCCGAGATCTGAAACCCCTTCGAGGGTGGGAGGATTGGTGGAGATCGGCTTCGAGGATGAGTCATCGAAGCTGGGGGTGTCGTCGTTGAGCAGAAGTGAGAAGCTCTGGGCCTTCTTGGGGGCTCGGTCTTCGGTGTTTGGGGGCGTTGGGAATGGAGGAGGGAGGCAGCAAGTGGGGTGGGGACGGTGGAGGAGAGGCTGGGCTCCGATAGATTGAGGGCTCTAGTAGATTGAAACCCCTAGGTTTTTTTTGCTTTGGCTTACAGGAGATTGAGTTGAGAGAGCAGGCAACGAGGTGCCTTGTACGCTGGCGTGGAGATTGAGACGCGGAAGCAGGCGTTGGAGGGGTTTTCTGCAAAAAATACAAAAAAATTTACAAGAAAACACCTTCAGATCTGAGGCCTTGATGGATGGACGGGATGAAGCCACATCAGCTACCAAGGAGGGAGTCCCTCCTAGGCTCCCTGACCCCCATTTATCCCATATATATAATTAAAAGATACAAGGAGTACAAACGACAACATCACCTCCATGTACATACAAAAATATGACCATCATCCATCAGTACAAAAAAATTAACATACAGACAGACACTCAAACTCTCAACCCTAACAAAAAAATGTAGGCCTAAAGGTGAGAAGTCTCTGCAAAGCGTTAAGACAAATCAACAGCAGAGGAGTGTACAGGAGTAGCCAACTCAAAACGGAACTCCCGGGCCTCCGAATCATCAGGAATATCCTCGGGAAGAGGAGCAGTAGCGACAGCAGTGAAGACATCCTGAGGAGCTAGAGAAGAAACCAGCTCAGAAGCAGTGTCAACAGTAGGCTCAGGAAGCTCAGTGATGACCAGAGGAGGAGGCCGAGAAGGCTAAGGTGAAGGTACAAAAGACATGAGATGGGCATGGAATAGAATGCACTGATGCTGGAACATCAGATGGAACAACTCATAAAGACCAGAAATCTTCTCGTCCAACAGATCATGAGAGGGTGCAGCAGATGAAGAGGGCTGATCAGTAGTTGGAGTGGTGGATGAAGACGAGGCTGAAGAAGACCGCCTCTTCTTTGATGCCATCTGCAGAGCCGAAGAAGACTTCGATTTAGCAGAAGCATCAAGAAGAGGGCCAACGGGCATGGGCTCATATGGAGACAAATCGATCCCGAAATGACGAATGACTAGAGTGATGAGTCCTCCCTATGGAATGTGAGAGGAAGCAATAGTGAACTCGCCCTTGTTCATCTGATCAAGAAGGACCATGGCCCAGTTCACAGATATGCCAGAGAAGATGGCGTACATGTAATGGAGGATCTCCTGAGAAGGCTGCTTAGATGAGCCATATTTTGGTAAGATGTTGGACTTCACCACTAGGTGAACAACCCAACCTCGATCAGAAAACATGGAAGCCCTAATGCCAGAGGAAAGATATGAATGGATCACAGAGAACATGTCCTGAAGGACAGTCTGATCAAGATCTGCAACATCTGAGAGTGAAATATCAGCGGGCAAAGAGCCAAAGGCATGAATCCTAAGAATGGTTCCTAAGAGAATATGGTCAAGCCTAATACGAGCCCCCTGAACAACGGTGTCAATGACACCCGTGTCAGCATATTCACCACGAAGGTGGTTGGCATAGAATAGCTTGACAAGGAAAGGATAAGCATGAGGGGAGTTGACATGAGAGTATCGAATCAAATCGACCAAATGGGTTGACATGAGGATCTCGGATAGTCTCTCAGTGGTGAAGGCCTGATAAGCAATGAAACGCTCACGAAGGAGCTTAATCCCAAGAATAGCATGCAATTTTATTAAACAAGAATCGCTTGGCAAATGGGGACAAGAGGATCAGCAGGAGGAGGCCTGGGTGGATTTTGGCCTTGGGTTGTAGCTGGAATAGTTTTGGGGTGGGTGTCAGCAGCCACACGAGTGGAATCAGCCTCAGCGGTAGGCTCATTGTTGCGAACACAAATGGGTCTACACTGACACTTCTGTAGAGGCTCAACGAAGTCTTCTTCTTCGATGGAAGAAGAAGTGGAGTCTGAAGTATCCAAAACATCAGAGAGAGGTTGCAGAAACTTGGTGTGGGCTCTATAAGGGGTTTTCTTGGGTTCGGCTGCACTGGGTTTATGGTTCCTAGGCTTCCTAGGAACAACATCTTTCCCTTTGGTCTTGGGAGGAGCCATCGCACGAATCAAAAGAAACATGATAAATCTATAGCACGATCGAACGAAAATGAGATAGATATACCAAAATCCGCGATGAACGATTGAGGAGGAGAGACCCAAACTCTCAATCGAGTGATCGGGGAGAGAGATCAACAAGTAGGATCTTCGAAATGACGAGGAAGACGAAGAGACAGTTGAAGTTCGAAGGAGGAAGACAAGGGAAGTCGGTCGGTTGAAAGAGAAAAGATCAATGGCCTCGTGTATATAAGTTGGGGGCAAATGAATCTGGGCCATTAGATCATCAGATCGACGGCTCAGATCGAGTTAACGAACCACCACTGAAGTGGACAATCGACTGATGTGAAATCGTTAGTCGACTGGCCGAAAAGATAAAGACTGAATTGTGTTGATAGACAGGCGCCTATTGAGTAATGCACAGTCGCCTGGCAAATTGACAGTCGACTGTAAATTATGCAACAGTCACCTGACATAGGGTCAAAAAATATGATGAATTAATAGAGACATTTCAAGTTTAGGACAAGCACCGGATGAACAACTTTCAGTCGCCTATTGGAGAGACAGGCACTTGTAACATGTACACCAGTCGCCTGTGCGAAAAACATAGAATTCAGATATGAAGAATTAGAGTTGGTCATGTGACTGTTGAAAGAATGATAGTCGTCTATCCTGGTCCAAAAAAGTACATTGAGGCTGAAATCCAGAGGATTGAGACAACTCACCCTGAGACTTATATTCTAACAATACTCTAATCATGAAATCATTATCAAAATATAATAAATAACATACAAATCACGTATATTAATCCAAACAATCGAAATCATCAAAATCTCAAATACATCTTATTGAAAAAATATGTGAAACATATAACATATCGAAACAAGAGAAGTGAAATAATGACATGAGTTCAAAGCATTATTTATCATGAAAGTATGAACTGCTATAATTTAGATTCACCCATAATCCCTAATTCTCCACGCATCCTCACAAATGAATCTTCTTTAAGAGGTTTAGTGAAGATGTCAGCGATTTGTTTTTGGGTTTCAATGTACTCTAAGATGATGTCCTTATTAGCTACATGATCATTAATGAAGTGATGTCTCACATCTATGTGTTTGGTACGGGATTGATGTACCGGATTCTTGGAAAGACAAATTGCACTTTGGTTATCAACCATGATAGGACAAGTATCATAATTGACACCATAGTCTTTGAGCGTGTGTCTCATCCAAAGAACTTGTGCAAATGCAAAATCCGCGGCAATATATTCCGCTTCAGTCGTAGACAATGATACCGAGTTCTGTTCCTTGAAAAACCAAGAAACTAGAGAATTTCCTAGAAAATGGCAATTGCCACTAGTACTCTTCTTATCGGATTTGCATCCGACAAAGTCGACATCACTATATGAGATTAGCTTATTTGTGCTAGACTTAGGGTAAAGTTGCCCATAATCTAGTGAATGATTGAGGTAACGAAAAATTCGTTTAACCGTAATCAACTGTGATTCCTTGGGTCTAGCTTGATATCTAGCACAAATACATATGGAGAACATAATATCGGGCCTACTAGCGGTTAAGTAAAGTAAGCTACCGATCATACCTCGATATAAACAAACGTCTACATCTTTTCCGTTCTCATCCTTGTGCAGATGGGTTGTCGTAGTCATGGGAGTCCGTTTTCTTGAAGATGATTCCATCCCGAATCGCTTGATAAGCTCCCCGGTGTACTTTGTTTGATATATGAAAGTTCCATCCCTCATTTGCCAAATCTGTAGTCCAAGGAAGTAGTTGAGCTCACCCATATGGCTCATTTCAAATTCATCCTTCATAGACTTAGAAAATTCTTTGCAAAGATTAAAGTTAGTAGAACCAAATATTATATCGTCTACATAAACTTGAATTAACGAGATGTCATTTTCATAATCTCTAATGAAAAGAGTTAAATCAACCTCACCCATTTTAAAATCTAAATCCAAAAGAAAGGTTTTGAGTCGATCATACCAAGCTCTAGGAGCTTGTCTTAACACATATAACGCTTTCTTAGTTTGAAATGGTTTGGAAATTTTTCATGAATGAAACCGGGTGGTTGAGAAACATAAAATTCTTCATTAACAATACCATTTAAAAATGAACTTTTAACATCTATTTGAAATAATTTAAAATTTTTATGGGATGCAAAAGATAAAAACAATCTAATAGCTTCTAACCAAGCTACGGGGCAAGGATTCTTCGAAATCAATACATTCCTCTTGCCGATATAGGAAGAAATAAGCCCATGAGGCAATTTATCCTAAGAAACATCTTGTTCAAAATATAAATGGTACTAATTATCCTAGTATAAATTCTATGAATTATATACTTGAATAATTTCCTTAGATTTAAAGTGAGGTCATTACATATCTAGATGTAGATCTCGATTATGGGAAGTGAATGAGCGATAGGAACTTAAGTCTTAAAACGTTCATGGTCATAGATGTGTCGAGAATAGGATATCTGCACATCGAACAGACCATTGTATCTTTGTCTTACCTTAAAGAGCAATTGTTTGAGGGATCAAATGAATTCGAAATACATCGCCGTTTGTTTCTATGCGTTCACCGTTCATAGCTCTTCGAAATGATAGGTTGTATCACTTCTGAAGCTCAACGGTGAGAGAGATTAAATTAGTTGAAGTTTAGCATTTATGAAAGGCAAACTAACTTAATTAATTCTCATATTTTAAAATAGTCCCACGTTGCTCGTGCGACGAGCAAGGAGGTCCGACTCCCAATATAAATAGGGGTCGACACCCTTTAGAAAAACTTGCACACACTCTCTGAATTGAGTAGTTCCAAAAATTTTTGAGCACGCTCAGTTCAAGACGAAAATTATTCTCTCCTCTTTTCTTCTGTTTCCTTCACTCGCTTGCTAGCAAAACGAAGAGAATGATTTGGATTTGATCCAAAGTCTAAGACGTTGGATCGTACTCAAGTGAAATCTTCTTCGGCAAGTGGTTGGCTCGGAGGCACGGTGTCGACTCACTTTGGGTGGATCGGTTTGGGAGCGCAGAGGCGGCTAGCTTCGTGGAGTATATGGTGGTTCGGTACACTTTGCCGATGCAAGCAAAGTTCAAGGTATGTAGTTTAAAAGATTTAATTTAATTATATTGCAGTAGTTTAGATCTATCTTAGGGTGGTCAGATCCACCTCAAGATAGAAGAGATCCTGGCTAGGGTCTTGAATCCTTAGGGTTTTTCGTTAAATAGTTTAAAGATTCTTTTTTCCGCTGCATGTTAATCTGCCTCCATCGTCCGTACGACGTAGGAGGGGCATAGAATAATGCCCTAAGGGTGTCGCAAAACCCTTCAGTGGTATCAGTGCATGAGGTCTGCATGTGGTATAAGGACCGCAGTATTTAAATGATTGTATGCTTTTTAAGATACATATGTTTTTAACTTTATGCGATATTATTAAAGTGAAACCCTTTAATTTTGATGCTTTAAATAATTATTTTTTGTGATAAAATTTTTTTCTGTAGCATGCAAATTTTATGTGATGATTTTAAATGAATGTTTTTGAAATAAAAATTATGTGATAATTTTTTATAAAACTATTTATTTTTATTAGATAAAAAATTTTGGTTTTAAAATCATTCTTATAATTTAAGTGTTAAATTTTAAGATTGCAAATTACTATTTATTTGATAAATTTTAATATGTTGTGCATGTTTAATAATTATTTGATAATTATTAAATAGTTAGAAACTTTTTATGTGATATTTAAGTTGATAATTGCATGCTAATGTTAAGTGACAAAGTTAGATTGTGTTTTAATGGCTATTCTAAATTCTTGCAAATTATTTGATAATTTAGGAAACCCTTTTAGGTTAGCCATTAAAAAACTCCTTTAAAATTAATGCGATGAATTTTATAATAACATGCTTTGTTTAATAAACTGTTACAACTTTTAAAGACCTAATTCCTGATAAGGGTAGCCCCTTTGTAATGACGATTATTATTTTAATCGTTATAATAATAATTTTCATTTAAGACAAAACTTTAAAGTGTTGTAATTTGTATTTATTAAAATCATACTAACGATTAGGATAGCACGTTAATACAAATGAAACCTTATAGTTGAGAAGGACTTAATAAAGTTATTAACAAATCCTATTAAATTTTGAATTTTAAGGATTCCACTAGTTGATAGGATTAACTAGTTCTAATAAAAGCTTTTAGTTGACAGCACGCATATAAATGATAAGTTTCATTCAATGGACCATGGTCCGGTCAATATGTGTGGCTAAGTTTGTTGGATCACCCTAGCTAGACTGGGGATAAGTGATCCTGACTTAGTCAATTTCCTGGTCGTATCCGCTGGACCGCAATGACGCGAATCATGATTATATGACACCCTCAACTATACCTAAGTCTAATACATTAATAATATTTTTCAAGATAAAACATAGCCCTTCTTATTTTAGAGTTTGGCAACTATAGGATCCATGTAACAGTTGTTGAGCACACTCAAGCTGTGACATGGCAACCTTATAGAAACCAACTTCTTATTACATATGATGTAGTCTAGCCTTTACCCAATCTGTCATGTCGTGAATGCACCGAGTGCCGGCGCAAGTTAAGCTAGGCATGAAAATTAAGGGTTTGACTAGGCTAGTCATTATGATTTGGATGAGTACACTCATGATCATAAGTGGCTAGGGGTAAAATTACAAAGGGAATCATATATGATATGAGTTATGAAGAGTTCATCTACCGACTGTAGAGTCAAACAACTTGTTGAGCACACTCAAGGTGGTTAGATCCCTCTCCCACAAATTTTTTTTAATTATAATAAATTGTTTATTATTACGGCTTAAAATTCTTTTAAAATAGTAAGAGAATATAGTTTAATAAAAATCTCTTAAACTATACAAGAACATATGCTAATGCAATGTCTAATAATAATGCAATATGGAGTCAGGATTAAAATTCATAATCGAGAAGAACATGCTAGATGGGACGAACTACAAGGACTGGCTGAGGAACATAAAGCTAGTCCTCTCACTAGCTGGGATAGGCTATATACTGACGGAGGACGCTCTAGAAAATCATGGCGAGGATGCCACCAACGAGGAGAGGGAAGCATACAAGCAGTACCAAAGGGATGAAGAGAAGGCCATGTGCCTTACTCTGGCCTCTATGACCAATGACCTGCAAAGAAAGCACAAACATATGGATGTTCAGAGCATGCTTTTGAACGCAGAGGAATTATATGGCAAGCTTTCTATGGGCTGCCAGATTTGTGGCCACCTGCAACCTTTGGAGAGCCAAGATGACGATGGGCACTGTGCAGGATCATGTTATCAAGATGATCGGGTACATAGAGGATGCAGCCCAAGTAGGATTTGTCCTCAAAAATGAAATGAGCGTGGACATAATCCTTAAATCTTTGACCTCTGACTTCAACACGTTCATTACGAGTTTCATAATGAACATCACTGAAGTGGATCTTCGGGTCTCCTGTACTTGCTCTGGCAGTTCGAGGAGATTGAGAAGAAGCCAACAGCATTGGTTGTAGTCTCAGCCCCTTCTCACCAGCCTAAGGGCAAGGGTAAGAAGAGGCAGACCCCTCAACCTGCAAATGAGAAGAAGGAAAAGAAGAACAAAGGGGCGCCGTCGAAATCTGAGTGCTTCCACTGCCACAATCTGGGTCATTAGAAGAGGAACTACAAGGTCTACCTCGAAGAAAAGAAGGGGCATTGTAATGCCTCTACCTCAGGTATAAATCTTATTTAAAGAGCATATAAATTTCCATAAAGATTTGCTACATGGTATGAGATACCAGTATGATTACTAAGACATTTGAATATTTTCTACAAGTGCTTGAAGCAAAGGATGGAAGAAGTTCCCAACACAGTCGGGAATCAGATTAATCGTGGTTGCTGGGGCCGTCTAGGGACTTCAGAAGATATCAAAAAGCAGTCGACACTTTTTTTATTTTTGAATAAATGTATCGATGTTTTATTTCAAAACAATGATTGAGTGATTGTCACTCAAAGTATCTGTGATGAACAAATTTTTCATTTTTGATGAAATCGTTGTCTTTCTGATATCTTGGTAAAATATGCTTTGGTGGAAATATGATTTGTTGTGAATGGCTATTTGTTGTGTATGGCTGTCTGAGTTGTTGAGTATTTTTTTCTTGAGCTGTCGTAGATGCTTCTGTGTTAATAAGATTAATTGGAGCTGTTGGTATATTTAACTAATCTAAAGTAACAAGTAAGTCTTAAGAGCGTATAAATTAGATGTGATCTTAATTATGCACACAATAAGCATAGTTCTTGTTGGACTGCATTTAATACTTCAAATTAGAAGATTAATGCAGTTAAAGGAAATAATAGTGTAGGAAGTTTTCATTGAGTAAGTTATCATCAAGACTCCTATAGATGGATCTTGATATGACTTATTCGTCAAATCAACCTGACACTGGTACATTCCATTTAATTATTTCAGCACAAATGGGCTGGTTATACTTAGTAAATATTCTAAATAAGATTTAGAAATTTAAGTTGAAGTATTTAACCAGACGGTTCTCAAAGTAAGTAAGAGCGAGCATATTACTTAGTTTCGTTTTTGGCTAAGTAAAAAAATCCAAATTATAAAACCATTTATATGTGACATCAAATCAAAAGAGTTTTGATTATGTCAAAGATATAGAAACCTTGGTGTCATTAATGTATTGGACATAATTGACATAAGAATAATTAGAATATGCTATGATATGACTGACTTGTAGGAATGATAAACATTACATCAAGTTGTATATGCTAATCGTTAGCTATACAAGAAGGAAAATCGTTGGATGAGATCCAAAGATGGTTTCAAAGGATCATCTATGTGTGAGCAAATGGTGTATTAATAATAAGACTCCATAAAACTGCATAATAGATACATTTTAGCAGATCCCTTTTAGGTTTAACATATGAACGTCCTAGTGACTGATATGCTATAGCGGCATGAGATACCGAGATAAATAGCCAAAGTGAAAGTGGGAGAAGTAGGAAGATATAAGCCCATGAGGCAATTTATCCTAAGAAACATCTTATTCAAAATATAAATGGTACTAATTATGCTAGTATAAATTCTATGAATTATATACTTGGATAATTTCTTTAGACTTAAAGTGATGTCATTACATATCTAGATGTAGATCTCGATTATGGGAAGTGAATGATCGATAGGAACTTAAGTCTTAAAATGTTCATAGTCATAGATTTTTCAAGAATAGGATATCGACACATCAGAGAGACCATTGTGTCTTTGTCCTACCCTAAAGAGTAATAATGATCTCACAGTCATTCGACCTGGCGAAGTCAAAGATAAGGCACAGGTGCTTATTAGAGAATGAGTCCACTGAACAACCCAATGAAGAGTTATTAAATGGTTAAGATTTAACTAAACTGTCAGTAATAACTCCATAGTGATGATAGGCAAGTTGGTCCTTAAGACCTGAAGCCTTTGTACGAACCTGAGCGTGAATAGTATCACTTAGATCCATGATCTAGCTTCGAGGCCAGGCCTGCTGAAAGGTCTTAGGTTGGGTGACATCTGAAGTATACGAGGTAAGTAAATGACTAAGATGGGATTTGTCTCTTCTGTTAAAGGGAAGTTAGTGTCACAGGCTCAGTACGGTTCTTTGTGCTAAACCTCGACCGGGGTACGTTGTAAGATGTACAACATATATATAACAAAGACCGAAGTATGCTGACCGATGCTGGCTAGTAGGGTTGATGGCTTACCATACCCTAGGCCATGCAGGGACATAGTTATGATGAAGGGACTAAAACTGCGGTATTCATCACTGACACAGTCAGAGTGATCCCGGTGACACTTTTGTCGATGGGTCAATCACATACTTATGATGCTGAAATAGGAATGACACCTGCTGTTTGTGGTTACTATCATCTAGGAGTTTTGAGCCCCAACCTGTAGTAGGGTCAGGCTGTAGGGTCTCACACCGAGTTCAGTTTGCGTCTTAGTAATAGGAAGGATTTAGGAGGAGTGCACTTGGTGCACGAGAATAATTAAAGTCACTAAAGAGTTAGTGACATTAAGTTGATCTATATTAAATAGGATTTAATAAGGTTGGGTAAATTTTTGACATTAAATAAGATTTAATAATGTCGCAAAATGTTTACGACTTCATCATTAGGAGAATGCTGAATGGGATTAATGCATGTATGCAAACAGATTTAAAAGGCATCGTAAATAGTTTACGATAATATTTTAGATCATATTACACATAGAAATGGATATATGGCTCTTTGGAATGGTCCTATTCGAACCATACTTTCCAAAGAATCTAGAATCGATCCAATCGGAGTTATAGAACTCAAGTTATGGCTCAAAAGGCCAGAACTGGGTTTTTTGCCCAGTTCTGGCCTGACCTGACCTGACCCAGTTGAACTGGGCTAGCACAGTCCATGTGGGTTGGGCTAGCCCGCCCAACTAGGTAGGGCTAGCCCGCCCAACTAGGTAGGGCGAGCCCATACCTGCCAAGGTGGCGAGCTCAAACCAAAGCCCGCCTGCTCTGCGGGGCACCAGCCCGCCTAGTGGGCGGGCGGGTCAGCCCACGTGCCAGGTGCGGAATGTGCCCAGACCTACAGGGCCCACAGCCCAGAAACCCTAGGAGGGTTGTAATAGCTACGAATTTCAGTTGAACTGTGACGTTTTGCTCAACTTTGAGCAATTGTTTGAGTGGTCAAACGTAGTCGGAATTCGTCGTCGTTTGTTTCTATGCGTTCCTTGTTCATAGCTCTTCGAAATGGTTGTATCACTTCTGAAGCTCAACAGTGAGGGAGATTAAATTAGTTGAAGTTTAGCTTTTATAAAAGGCAAACTAACTTAATTAATTCTCCTATAATATAATATACCATAAGCTCATGGTACCTAAGCTTTGTTAGGTCCAAGGGGATTAGCCCTTTGGAAGCCAAGTCCAAGTGGACTTTCGCTTCCCAACATAATTTTCACTATTTATCACATCATTAAAATAGGAGTTAACATAAGCATTCCTAATATTTATGCTAGTGTTCTTAGGACCCCAAAATGTGTATGTTTTGGATGTCCTTTTCCTAGTTGCATGCACATTTGGTTGAGTTCTATTTGGTGCATGCTTCATAGGAGCATGAAATCTAGCATATGAAGATGGAGGTGGATAAGCATGTGACACATATGGGTTATATGCAAAATTAGAAGCATGCATGTGATATGCAACATATGGAGCATGCATGTGATGAGGTGGATGAGCATACATGGAAGGATGATGTGTATGAACATATGAATGTGTAGGAGCACATGCATAAGTGTTTCTCATGTGTGGGTTTACACGGGTCCGTGGGTGTGGAGCATAAAATATGGCATTCGTGTCGACATGTGAAGTAGGAGATTTCCTACATGTATGAGAGTTGGTGTACATATATGCATGACCTTTCTTTTGGTTTCCACCCTTAGTGGGTTTCTTGCCAAAAGAAGTAGATTGTGAAGGGGTGGCCTTCTTTGTAGGTTTTCTACCAATAGAGTTTTTGACACCACTAGTGGATGTTAGGGTTTTAAGGACCTCTATGCCCGTCCTACGTCGGACGAACGATAGAGGCAAAATAAAAAACAACGGAAAGAAAACTCGTTAAACTATTTAACGAAACCCTAAGGATTCAAGACCTAGCAGAATCTCTGCCAACTTGAGGTGGATCTGACCACCCCAAGAAGAATCTAAGCTACTGCAATATATTAAAAGAAAATAATTAAACTAAATACCAGGAACCTTGCTTGCACCGATAAGGTTTACCGAACCGCATCCCTAGCCGCTCCCCGTCCCGAGCCAAACCGCTTCCCAGACCGCACGTCCCGAGCTGAACCGCTTCCCGAACTGCACGCGTCTCGAGGCAAGCAACCCCTAGCCGATGAGCCAACCACGCGCTGAAGAAAGTTTCACTTGAGTGGATCCTCCACAAGACTTCGGATCCGATCCGAGCCCCTTCATGGCTTTGCTAGAGCCCTTCAGGAGCAAGGCAGAAATTTAGGGAGAGGAGAAAAATATTTATTTTAAGCTTAGATCCGAGCGTGCTCCAAACTTTTGGGAGCCGTTCAGATCTAGAACTTGGGACAAGTTTATAGGAGGGGAGCATACCCCTATTTATATAAGCGATTGACCCCTCCCCTTTACTCCACTTCCGATGTGGGACTAATTATTTGGAGTTAAATAATTCAAGTTAGTTTGCCTTTCATAAAGGCCAAATTTCTATGAATTTTAACTCCCTCACCGTTGATCTTCACATTTGATACAAGCTATCAAATCGAAGAGCGCTAAACGGTGAACGCGTAGGAAAAACGACGAGTCAATCGGAGTCCATTTGACACCTCAATTGTATTTCCAAATTTAAGCCCAAAACTAGTTTTTTCGAAAAACTGAGCCGTCAAAATTCTACATCAAAAAGGGTTCGAAACCCTAGATCTAGGGGGCCACAAGTGGGCCCCACTAACAAGCAGCGCATACAACCCAATGCGGGATGGCAGGCATGCGCCCCTAGCCCAGGCACGTGCATGCCACGTGCCCGCGCGAGCGCGTGCCAGCGCCCGCCCAAAGGGCGCCTAAAAATTGGGCGCCCTTTCTCATAGGCGATGTCTGGCCCTCAAATTCTGGGCGCCAGGACAAAAGGGCCCCACATATGGGGGACCCACATTTTGGGCCCCCCAAAAACTGGTTTTTTTTAAATAAACAAAAAACAGTAGTCTTACTCTTAAGGCTTTTGGGCCTTTATTGCTATTTGGGCTTTCTCTTTAAACTCTTTTAAATAGACTTATTGGGCTCGTTTGGACTCTGATTTGAGCGCGGTTTGAACCTACGTTTAGACCGGGACGTTCTCGTCATCCACGTAATCATTTTCTTGCATTTATTATATTAAATATTGTCATAATCAATTTACGATACATTTATCTCAGTTTGCATCATATGCAAAATAGTCCCCTATCTAAGCTTAAAATATCATTTGCATCAAATGCAGTTTTCTATCCCTTGCATCAAATGCACATTCTCCCTAATGTTTCTACCTATTACTAGACGAAAGGTCGCACTCTGTATGAGACCATACAGCCTGACCCTACTACAGGTGGGGCTCGAAGCCCCAGATGGCAGTGACCACGAGCAGCAGTTGCCGTCCATGTTTCAGTATCATACGTATGTGGTTAACTCATTGACATGAGTGTTGTCGGGACCACCCTGACTGTGTCCGTGATGAATTCTGCAATTTTAGTCTCTTCGCCAAAATGATGCCGTTTAACTCAAGCCTATGGTATGGTCAAACTGTCAACCCCAATAGCTCGAAACCGATTAGTCTCCATCAATCTTTAGTCAAATACTGTTGGACATCTTCCAGCATACCCTAGCCAGAGCTTTCAATAAAGACCAAACTAACACTACGACACTAACTCCCATTGACCGGGAGAGATGAATCATATCTTGAACATTACTCTCCTCACATGCTTCAAATGTCACCCCAATCAAAGACCTTTCAACGGGGTTTATACAAGGCTAGGTCAGTGATCAATGTGACACCGTTCATGCACAGGTTCAAACAATGAACTCAAGTCAAAAGACCAACTTGCCTATCATCACTAAAAGTTATCATTGACAGATGGTCAATCATAACCATATGATAACTCATATTGGGTCATTCAATGAGCTCATTTTCCAATGAGCACCTGTGTCTCGTCTCCGACTTCGCCAAGTCACACAACCAAGAGATCATCGTCACCGCTACACGGTGATGACAAAGACACAATGGTTTATCTGATGTTTCAATATCCTTTTCTCAAAACATCTACGACCACGAACATTTCTAGACTTATGCTACTGACGGTCAAGCACTTTTCCATGATCGAGATCCTTATCTCGATATATGTTTGACGTTGAATTAAGTCTCAGGACTTTACCTGAGTTAATTTCTAATGATAACTACATTATAATTTAACTTAGATAAATTCTTACATACAGCTTACTATAATTTTGAACAAGTTATTTGTATAGATACACGGAGATAAATTGCCTCGAGGGCATACATCTCTTAACATCTCCCACTTGCACTCAGGCCCATTTATCCTTATATCTCATACTACATTTACACATATATTTTTCCAGACTTCTCGTGGTAGAGCCTTCGTGAGTGGATCTGCTAAAACATCTACTGTATAGACTTAGAGGGTTTTCTATGTTTATCTTAGACCATACATTTGAATCGCATCCAAACAATTCTTTTGGTCCCTCGATATCCATAATATTTAATTTTCCTAGATCTCATCCAGCTTATCGTACCTTACGACAATAATTTAAAATAAGTTACTGGTCATTTGAGACAGTTCATATTTATTTCTGATAAAGCATCAAACTCTTTGACTACTTGGTCAAAACATATGTCCAGCCTTTTGATGCCTCGCATGTATTTTATTCGCTTCCACTGACCTTGAAAACTCTCTTGCCAATTCATATAAATTTTCTCTTCTAAATCATATTTAGAAAATGGACTATACATGAATGCTCCATTTTTCATGGTCATCTAGAGCATTTACATCAAGTTCGGTTCGATTAGATCTGTACAAACCTGTTGGCGAGACAGTTTCATCATAATCCATTTATAGGAGTTAGGACGAAAACCGTTCTCAACCAACATAATTTGTACTTCACTACTTTTTTTCTGCACCAATCTTCTATCTTGAAGATTTACTTGCAGACAATAAGAAACATTTTCTTTGGGCACATAAACTAAAGTCCATGCTCTATTTACGTGCACGGACCTTTTTGGGTTGCATCAAGTTATTAGTCAGAGTTCCTACTCCAAATTTCATCCTGAAAGTTGACTTAGGCATCATCAACTATGATGTCTAACTCGACTCTTCGTCTCACAAGCTCGAGTAATCTTTGAACTTTCTAACGCTTGATTTAATGAATATCTTATTGATAAGGTCCTCATAGATACTTATCAAAACCTAGGTATGACTTTCTGGGACTTAACCCAGAGAGAGGATTATTACTCAGAGGCACTTGCCATGCATCGCACCAGGTCCAATAAAGTGCGATTCATGCTCTCTCTAACACACCGATGTGTTAAGAGACTTGACCTAAGAGAAAATCCCATATTCTTTTTAATTTATTTACGCAAGATTAATACATCTAAGTATTTGACTCTTCGATCTGATCGAATCAGTTCAAATACTTCTGTCATTTTGTTCTCTATTTTATCAGACTTGTGTTTCATCAAGAACATGTGTCATAATAAAATAAGTATAACTCATCTAGGCTAATTTAGACTTAGATCAGAATACATCCGTATGTACAAGACCGTGAGTTCTCCAACTTATTCTCCCACTGTCTCACAGAAGGTGTTGGGCCATCATACCTTTGAGACAAGATTCACAAGTGTTAACAGACTTCATAATACGATAGGTCAGACCCCTCTTTATGTGACTTGTGAAGCTTAGTCTCTTTGGTACGGCCTTGTATATTTTGCCATATAAGTTTTGTTATTACATTTTGTATTCATGTATTAACATTTAATACGTTATCGTTATACAAATTACTCACATAAAACATTGATTTGGAAGTAATGTGACGACATTCGTCAAAAATGTGTTTGACATCCTACATGGTCCAAGAAACAACAATTGTTCCTTTTCCAACACGTAGACAATCTATTCCTTTTGTATAATGGTTATCCTGAAAACGTGACATCAAGTATGTCACATTTTCAGTTTCTCTTACTTATGTCTTTACTAATGATAAATAAAACTATCTTTCTCAATTGACTTTCCTTAGTGCCTTCTTCCATTTTCTAAATCTCATTTAGATATTATGTGTCTCAACAAATTATTAGCTTGAGCTTCACAACCTTGAGTTGACTCAACAAGTTGCTTGACTCAAGATCTGATTTGGATACATAGTCTTATACCGCTCATGCACTCATATTCGATTCAAACAATTTGATCGAATTTTCGAACCTTGCGGATCGAAACCATTTTCCATACAACCTTGAGGTGACTCAACAAATTATAAAGAGAAACATGCTTTTGAACATCATAAGTTCGAGCTGCCCCTTAAAGAGGCAAGTGACATGTAGCGTGCATTTATTTGTTGGACCCATAGCTTAAGAAGATCATTGTCCTTGAGCATGTGCTTTAAGAAGGTCATTTAATGTCAATGAGAATATAGTGTAGTCTATCAATTAGAATTTGAGTTGATATTCCATTAATCAACTATTTTGACCAGTTAACTTATTCTCTTATAATATTATTTTTTAGATTCCATCGGTAAATATATAACTACCCTACTTTAGCATATGTTCAATATTAAATATAGATAGAATGGCTTTTATCTAACTATATCCTCCCACTATTTTTGCGATCATTTTAAGCCTTAATAATGAATGATTTAATTAAATTAAATTAATGTGTAAGAGATCCAACCAACCTGAGTCTCACAGCCTTGAGTATCGCTCAACAAATTGCTTGACTCTACAATCGGTAGATGACTCTTCATCAATCATATCATATATGATTCTCTTATAGGTGTTTACCCCTAGCCATTTATGATCATGAGTGTCGTTCATCCAAATCATAATGTCTAGCCTAGTCGAACCCTTGTTTTTACGTCTAGCTTAACTTACACCGGCACTCGGTGTATTCACGACACGACGGTTTGGGTCAAGTCTAGACTACACCATTAGATTAACTTACGCCAGTGCTCGGTGTTTTCACGACACGATGGTTTGGTCAAGCAAGATTACATCATATGTATTTAAGAAATTGGTTTCTACAAGGTTTCCATGTCACAGCTTGAATGTAGCTCAACAACTGGAACACGGGTCCTATAGTTGCCAACCTCTAAAACAAGGAGGGATATAGCTAATCTTGAAAAGGAATAATAACGTATTAGACTTAGGTATAGCCCATGGTGTCATATAATCATGATTCACGTCATTGCGGTCCAGCGGAATATGGCTAGGAAATTGACTATGCCAGGATCACTTATCCCTTGACTAGCTAGGGTGATCGAACAAACTTAGCCAAGCACATTGATCGGATCATGGTCTATTGAAGGAGACTTATCACTTTTATACGTGTGTCATAGACAAAAAGGCTTTTATTAGAACTAGTTAATCCTATCAACTAGTGGATCCTTAAAATTCGAAATTTTATGGATTTGTTAATAACTTTTATTAAGTCCTTATCAACTATAAGGTTCATTTGTTCAACATGCTACCCTAATCATCATTAGGATTTTAATAAATCAATAGCAATACTTTTAAACTGAAGTCATTTAATGAAAATTATTATTGAAACGATTAAAATAATAATCGTCGTTAAAGGACTACCCTAATCAGGAATTAGGTTTGAAGGTTGTAAAGCTCATTAAAACATAACATGTCATTTAAAATTTATCTTATAAATTTTAAACAGGTTTTTAATGGCTAACCTAAAAGGTTTCATGAATTATCAAATAAATAAGCATGGACATTAAACATAAACTACACTAATTTTATCACATAAAATAGGTGTCCGACTATTTAACATTTAAATAGAAACAACCATATTAAAAATTTATCTAATTGTTATGAATAGGCCCATTGGGCCAATTGGGTATCCAACCCACTATTGAAAGTTATAAATACACGGGTAGGGGGCTCTTAACCCCTTACAACTATTTCTCCCTAAATTCCCTTCACAACACGTTATCAGCACGATCACGCTCGTTAGAGGAGACGGCTGCTCACGGGAAAGGAGATCCACAAATCGCTCAGATTCAAGAAGATCGTAATCTTCTCAACGGGGAGCGAAAAGGGCATCCTTCACCAACCGTCGCCTAGATTCCTCGTCGAATCTAGAGGTAAAAATCCAAATTTTTAGATCTAAACTTGCTTTTCTCATTAGATCTGCATGTTTTAGGATCAAAAAGTTGATAAACTCGGTGAAATTCAACCTTTTTAATAAGATCTGCATGTTTAAAACAATAAAAACTTGTTTTTAGCGATCAAAATTGTTGAAAACCCCGATTTTTACCTCCCCGCCTTTGATCCGAAAATCCGCACGCCCGTAGGGCGAAACGGCGGCGCGCCCTTTGCGCCGCCGTCGGAAAACTAACGCCGCGGCGGCCGCGGCCAGCAGCCGCGGCCTCAGGCCGCGGACTGCCGTCGCGGCCTCAGGCCGCGTCAGCCGCGGCCTGAAGCCGCGGCCTGAAGCCGCGGCACTACGCCGCGGCCCCAGGCCGCGGCCAGTCGCCGCGGCCTCAGGCCGCGGCCCTGCGTCGCGGCCTGAAGCCGCGGCCCTGTGCCGCGGCCTCAGGCCGCGGCCAGTTGCCGCGGCCCGAAGCCGCGGCCAATTGCTGCGGCCTGCAGGCCGCGGCCCGCCGCCGCGGCCCTGTCGCCGCCACGGCGGCCGCGCCCTACGCGGCCAGCCGTCGCGGCGACACGCCGCGGGCCCCCCCTAGGGTTTCCCGAAACCCTAACCCTAACGGGCTCTTTTTTCGGGGGAGGCCCAATATTAACCCTAATGGGTTGTTTTCCTGGCCCATAAGGCCAGAAAATTAGCCCATTCACAAAAATTATTTTATTTATTTTTGGCCCTAAAAAGCCCAAAATAGTTAAAAGAAAATTTTGAAAGGGTTTTAAAGCGGTAAAATAAAACATTAAAATATGGATCAAAAGGCAAAAAGTTTTCAAAAAAAAATTTTTTACACGTCGCACACAATTTTAAATTATTTTAAATGCCTGTGTTTCGATTATCTGCGTGGTTGTATGTCGCGAATATATTATCTGCGTGGATGTGCAAATATCAGGCTATGTTTTTAGGGATCAGCCAGGTTTCCGACACCGTTTTAAATTCCTGCAATTTTTCTTTTTTTGAGAGAAATTTTGTATGTGAGGATGAAAATGTAAAAAGAAGACCGAAGGACACCAAAAAGAAGCTGAAGGCGTTCGCTCAATGAAGATAGGGGCTTCTCTCTGAAGTTCTCGAGTTGTACTTTAATTTTCATGCATTTTATTTTTTTGATGTAACTTCGGACTGGACTCTTTTTATTTTTCGGTGTCGGCTGGCTGATCCCCATAGCCCTAGGTCATTTTTCTGTTTCATTGTTTCTGCATTAAACTGTGTGGTTGTTAATTAACTTAAAATACCATGTTTCTAATGTCACAATGAAATTACTAAACAGCATGCGTGATTGTTAATTTTTAGTAATTAATTATTCACATTATTTGAAAAAAAAAGCATGTATGTTAAATTCACATTAAAATTCATGCTATGAAAATGATTACATTACATGCGTGGATGTCTGTTTTATTCAGTCTTAATGATACATGCTACTTTTCTTTACATTGCTAGATCATAAAATGGCCAGACTCGCGAATGTAGACTTCTCGGTCCTGAAGGCCGATGGGTCAAACTACCTGAGTTGGCAGTTGGACCTGAAGTTCCATCTGCGCTCTCATGGTTTCAGTCTCACACAGACTGAAAAGGCAACAACTAGTACTGCCCCAGCTAACAAGGAGGCTTCAGTGGAAGCACCTCATACAGAGGAAGTTTCCGATATATTAAAGGCGAAAGCCATTATATATATCAGGAAACACTTAGACTCGACCTTAAAGGACGAGTACCTCACTGTAGAGGACCCTTACGAGCTGTGGGATGCACTCGAGGAGAGGTACAGACATCAGAGGGATGTCATACTCCCCCGTGCACAGTACGAGTGGACTCACCTCCGCATACAGGATTTCAAATCCGTAGCGGAGTACAACTCAGCTCTCTTCCGCATCACCTCACGCCTAAAGTTGTGTGGTGAACCAGTGACGGAGAAGATGTTGCTGGAAAAGACGTTTACGTCTTTCCACGAAAAGGACATGATCCTTATGCAACAATATCGAGAGAGGAAGTTCACAAAGTACTCTGACCTTCTTTCATGCCTGCTTATGGCTGAACAGAACAGAGACCTGTTGGTTGCCACCCACAACCTGCGCCCTCCTGGCTCCGCTCCATTGCCACCTCCTGCAGAGGCCCACTTCCAGTCTTCCCAGAAGAAGAAGACGGACAAAAAGGCAAAATTCCAGAAATGGAAAGAACAGAAGCAGCGGAAGAAGGCCACTCCCCCAGCTCCTCCTCAGAACCAGAAGTTCATGGACAAGAAGCAGAAGAGGATTCCCAACAAAGGAGGCACTCCCAAGAAAGACTGGGAGGACAAATGCTCTAAATGCGGGATGACGGGCCACTGGTCCAGAATCTACCGCACATCAAAACACCTCCAGGACCTCTACCAGGCAAGCCTCAAGCCTCGAACTGAGACAAACCTGATGGAGAGCGCAGCGTTGGTAGAGACCTCATGGACTCCTGAAGATTTCATGGGAGATGACACTCTCTAGATCTGGACCACTTTTATGCAATTAGCAATGTATCTTCTTTTTTATGCATCGTATCTAGTTTTACTTCCATGTCAAAACAATATTTTTGAGCATTTATCTTTATGAAAGTAGACCTTTTCTCTTCATTTATTGCTTGAATGTCTTTCCCCTTTTTTTAGATATGGAACTTATCTGCCTAGTGGATAGTGCATCGACGCATTCGATCCTTCAAAACTTAGACTACTTCACGAGCATAAGTAGTTATTCTGGCCCACTGAGAACAATCTCAGGACCAGCAAATATAATCGAAGGATCAGGGGAAGCAATTATATTGCTCCCCGGCAACACACAAATAACACTTAAAAATGCGTTATACTCCCCTAAATCCATACGAAACCTCCTAAGTTTTAAAGACATCCGTTTAAACGGATATCACTTAGAGACGGTCGAGGAAGATAAAAGGGAATACTTGCTTGTAATGGCTCTTACAAATGGTTCAAAAACCATTGTGGAACGTTTCAAGGGACTCCCCTCGGGACTCTACCAAACAAGTATACAAACTCCAGAAACATCCATGGTGGAGCACGTGCAGTGCCCCCAAACACCAGAATTCCAACTCTGGCACAGTCGACTGGGACACCCTGGTTCAGTTATGATGTACCGCATCATAAAGAACTCCAGGGGCATTGACCTGAAGAACCTGAAGATTCTTCAAAAAAGGCAAATTCCCATGTCCACCCTGTTACAAGGGTAAACTGATCACGAGACCCTCTCCACTGAAAGTGGATGTGGAGTCTCCCAGCTTTCTGGAAAGAATCCACGGAGACATTTATGGGCCGATTCACCCATCAAGTGGTCCGTTCAGGTACTTTATGGTCCTGATAGACGCATCTACTAAGTGGTCACATGTGTGCCTACTGTCCACCCGTAACCTAGCACTATCTAAGCTTTTAGCTCAGATAATAAAGTTACGGGCCCACTTCCCCGACCACCAGATAAAGAAACTTCGTCTGGACAATGCGGGGGAGTTTACGTCACAAGTCTTTCTAGACTATTGCCAAGCTCAGGGAATTGAAGTCGAACATCCTGTAGCGCATGTTCACACCCAAAATGGGTTAGCAGAATCTCTAATTAAGAGACTGCAATGGATCGCTCGTCCATTATTACTTCAATCCCAGATGCCAGTGAATGCGTGGGGTCATGCAATTCTGCATGCTGCATCTTTAATAAAATTAAGACCCTCTGGAGGTCAGTCATCTTCTCCAATGCAACTAGCACTTGGAGCCCCACCAATTGTCTCACATTTGAGAATATTTGGTTGTGCAGTATACGTCCCCATAGCACCACCACAAAGGACAAAGATGGGTCCACAACGTCGCCTAGGCATTTATGTTGGGTTTGACACCCCCTCCATAATTAGATTCCTAGAACCCCTTACGGGGGACGTCTTTAAGGCACGTCTAGAAGACTGTGAATTCAATGAAACATCGTTCCCAAGACTAGGCTCACAGACAAAGAAGCCCGAAGCTTCAGAAAGTATCACTTGGGATACAAAAACTTTATGTCACTTTGATCCGCCAACAAGCCAGTGTGAGGAGGAGGTCCTGAAGATTCTCCACATCCAAAACATTGTCCATCTCTTGCCGGACAAATTTACTGACAACCAGAAGATTGTCAAATCACACGTCCCTGCTGCTAACACTCCAGCTAGGATTGACATACCGCAAAATGGATGCAATCCGCCTGCAGCAGAAATGGTTGGACCTCTCAAAAAGAGAGGACGACCACCGGGATCCAAGGACCAAGTCCCTCGAAAGAGTAGGACCCTTGGCAATGGTAAACAAATACCACCACAGGATGCTAATTTAAGCCCTGCTACCCCATCTCTCCCAAACTCTCATGAAGAGGAAAAACCGGGAGAAAATGAAGTATCGATACACTATGTACGAACTGGGGAGTATTGGGACAGAAAAAGCACAACAATAGATGACACATTTGCGTGTAATATTGCCATCAACGTCGCGTACTGCGACGATGATATTGAACCACGCTCTCTGACAGAATGTCAAAGCAGAGATGATTGGCCAAAGTGGAAAGCGGCAATAGGAGTGGAGTTGGATTCACTCACCAAACGCAAGGTCTTCGGACCAATAGTCCAGACACCAAAAGGTGTAAAACCTGTGGGTTATAAATGGGTATTTGTTAGAAAACGAAATGAACAGAATGAGATCGTACGCTACAAAGCAAGGCTTGTAGCGCAGGGTTTTACCCAACGTCCTGGGGTGGATTTTGAAGCCACATACTCCCCGGTCATGGACGCGATCACCTTCCGATTCCTCATTGGCATAACAGCACAAGAGGGTTTAGATATGCAACTCAGGGATGTGGTTACTGCATACCTATATGGCAACCTAGACCGAGACATCTATATGAGATTGCCTGATGGTTATTCTTTGCCTGCAGCACTAAAAGAGAGAGAACGTGACATCTACTCAGTGAAACTGCAAAGATCATTATATGGTCTAAAACAATCTGGAAGGATGTGGTAAAACAGACTGAGCTATTTCCTTGCACAGCAAGGATTTAAAAACGACCCAGTCTGTCCTTGCATCTTTATAAGAGCAAAGGCAACAGGATTTGTAATTATAGCCGTCTATGTAGACGACTTAAACCTCATCGGATCTCCTGAAGAGATCGCAAAGATTTCTAGAAGCCTGACAGAAACTTTCGAGATGAAAGACCTCGAAAAATCAAAATTCTGTTTAGGCCTTCAGATAGAGCATCTTAAAGATGAGATCCTGTTACACCAGTCAACTTACACATCGAACTTATTGAAAAAGTTTCAGATGGATAAGTGCCACCCCCTCAGCACTCCGATGGTCGTCAGATCATTGGATGTACACAAAGACCCCTTCCGGCCGCTGGAAGAGGGGGAGGAAGTACTAGGCCCCGAAGTGCCTTATTTAAGTGCTATCGGTGCACTCCTTTACCTGGCTAACTGCACTCGCCCTGACATAGCGTTTGCAGTAAACTTACTAGCCAGATATAGTGCTGCACCTACACAGCGGCACTGGGCCGGAGTTAAGCATCTTCTGCGCTACCTCCAAGGGTCCATAGACTTAGGTCTATTCTACAGGAAAGGGGCATCAACTGGTTTAGTTGGTTATGCTGACGCAGGTTACAGGTCCGATCCTCATACAGAGAAGTCTCAGACTGGATACATGTTCACATATAGCGGCACTGCCATATCCTGGAGATCTGTGAAGCAGACCATGACGACCTTCTCATCCACCCACTCAGAGCTACTAGCGATCTTCGAAGCAAGCAAGGAATGCTTCTGGCTACGCTCGGTGATCCAGCACATACTCACCTCCACCGGCCTGACGACCGGCGTTCTTGCACCCACTACACTCCATGAAGATAATGCAGCATGTATAGCCCAGCTACAGGACGGCTACATCAAAGGTGACAAGACGAAGCATATCTCCCCCAAGTTCTTCTGGACGCACGACCTTCAGAAGCAAAAGCAGATTGAGGTACAGAAGATCCAATCATGTAATAACTTGGCGGATTTGCTTACCAAATCCCTGCCTACTAGTATCTTTGAGAAACTTGTATATGGGATTGGGATGAGGAGAGTGAGTAAATGTAAACTGGGTCAGGATGAGAGAACTATGAACTCATAGATACATAGGAGACTGATGTATAGATTCATAGGAAATCTGCAAGCCTGAAGCTTGGTCAGATAAGGGGGAGTCAACTGCAGAGTTGTACTCTTTTCCCTTGGCTACAGGTTTTTTCCCACTGGGTTTTCCGTAGTCAAGGTTTTGACGAGGCAACCTCGTTGACTCTGGATCCTGAAGTATCCACCCCTAGACACATCCCCAAAACAGGGGAAGTTATGGGTTAACTGTTCTTTCTTTAACAAGACAGTTACCTTAACTCGGATCCTGAAGAATCCACCTCTTATTTCAATGTTGATTGGATAAGGGGAAGTGTTATGAATAGGCCCATTGGGCCAATTGGGTATCCAACCCACTATTGAAAGTTATAAATACACAGGTAGGGGGCTCTTAACCCCTTACACCTATTTCTCCCTAAATTCCCTTCACAACACTAATAAATAATTAATATGCATCTACAATTTAACACTTAAATTAAAATTATCATTTTAAAACAGAAAATTATCACTTAATTTCTTTTTATTTCAAAAATTTTGTTTCAAAATCATCATAAATCATTAGCATGCTTATATAAGGATTTTATCACATAAAAGACTTTATAAAGCAAATTAAATCTCATTTTAACATTATCTCATAAAGTCAAAACCGGATTTTAAAAGTAGATTAAAAAATACATTCAATCAACATATTGCAGTCCTTGGATCGCATGCAGACCTGGCTCTGATACCAATGTTAGGGTTTTAAGGACCCCCATGGCATAAATCTCTATGCACGTCCTACGTCGGACGAACGATAGAGGCAAAATGAAAAACAGCGGAAAGAAAACTTGTTAAACTATTTAACGAAACCCTAAGGATTCAAGACCCTAGCATGATCTCTGCCAACTTGAGGTGGATCTGACCACCCCAAGAAGGATCTAAGCTACTGCAATATATTAAAAGAAAGCAATTAAACTACATACCCGAAACCTTGCTTGCACCGGCAAGGTGTACCAAACCGCGTCCCTAGCCACTCCCCGTCCCGAGCCGAACCGCTTCCTGGACCGCACGTCCCAAGCTGAATCGCTTCCCGAACTGCACCCGTCCCGAGGCAAGCAACCCCCTTTTCGTTGAGCCAACCACGCGCCGAAGAAATTTTTACTTGAGTGGATCCTCCGTCAAGACTTCGAATCCAATCCGAGCCCCTTCCTGGCTTTACTAGAGCCCTTCAGGAGCAAGGTAGAAATTTAGGGAGAAGAGAAAAATATTTTTAAGCTTAGATCCGAGCATGCTCCAAACTTTTTGGAGCCGCTCAGATCTAGAGCTTGGGACGAGTTTAGAGAAAGGGAGAATGCCACTATTTATATAGGCGGCTGACCCCTCACCTTTCCTCCACTTCTGATGTGGGACTAATATTTGGAGTTAAATAATTCAAGTTAGTTTGCCTTTCATAAAGGCCAAACTTCCATGAATTTTAACTTCCTTACCATTGAGCTTCACATTTGACACAAACTATCAAATCGAAGAGTGCTGAACGGTGAACTCACGTAGGAAAAAAATGGCGAGTCAATCGGAGTCCGTTTGACCCCTCAATTGTATGTCCAAAGTTAAGCCCAAAACTAGTTTTTCCAACAAAAAAAACTGAGCCGTCAAAATTCTGCATCAAATAGGGTTTGAACCACTAGAACTGGGGGCCATAAGTGGGCCCCACTAACATGCAGCACGCGTAGCCCAACGCGGGCGGGCTGGCTGGCATGCGCCCCTAGCCCATGCGCGTGCCAAGCACACGCCCGCGCACAGGGCGCCCAAAAATTAGGCGCCCTTTGTCATGGGCACTGCCTGGCGCCCAAATTCTGGGCGCCAGGACAAAAGGGCCTCACATATGAGGGGCCCACATTTCGGGCCCCCCAAGATCTGTTTTTTTAAATAAACAAAAAACAGTAGCCTTACTCTTAAGACTTTTGGGCCTTTATTGATATTTGGGCTTTCTATTTAAACTCTTTTAAATAGACTTATTGGGCTTGTTTGGACTCCGATTTGAGCGCGGTTTGAACCTACTTTTAGAACGGGACGTTCCCGTCATTCACGTAATCATTTCCTTGCATTTATTAAATTAAATATTGTTGTAAACAATTTACGATACATTTAACTCAGTCTGTATCATATGCAAAATAGTCCCCTATCTAAGCTTAAAATATCATTTGCATCAAATGCAGTTTTCTATCCCTTGCATCAAATGCACATTCTCCCTAATTTTCTACCTATTACCAGACGAAAGGTCGCACGCTGTGTGAGACCCTACAGCCTACCCTACTATAGGTGGGGCTCGAAGCCTTAGTCGGCAGTGACCACGAGCAGCAATTGATATCCATGTTTCAGTATCATACTTATGTGGTTAACTCATTGACATGAATGTTGTCGGGACCACCCTGACTGTGTCCATGATGAATTCTGCAGTTTTAGTCTCTTCATCCAAACTATGTCTTTTAACTCAAGCCTAGGGTACGGTCAAACTGTCAACCCCAATAGCTCGAAACCGGTTAGTCTCCATCGATCTTTAGTCAAATAATGTTGGACATCTTCCAACATACTCTGACTGGAGTTTTCACTAAAGACCAAACTAACACTACGACACTAACTTCCATTAACCGGGAGAGACAAATCGTATTTTGGTCATTACTCTCCTCGCACGCTTTAAATGTCACAAACCAAAGACCTTTCAACGGGGCTTACCCGAGGCTAGATCAGTGATCTAAGTGACACCGTTTATGCACAGTTTCGTACAATGAACTCAAGTCAAAAGACCAACTTTCCTATCATCACTAAGAGTTATCATTGACAGATGGGTCAATCATAACCATATGATAACTCTTGTTGTGTCGTTCAGTGAACTCATTCTCCAATGAGCAGAAGTTTCTCGTCTTCGACGTTGCCAAGTCGAACGACCATGAGATCATCATCACCGCTACACGGTGAAGACAACAATGGTTTATCCGATGTTCCGATATCCTTTTCTCGAAACATCTACGACCACGAACGTTTCTATACTTATGCTACTGATGGTCAAGCACTTCTCCATGATCGAGATCCTCATCTCGATATATGTTTGACCTTGCATTAAATCTCAGGACTTTACATAAGTTAATTTCTAATGATAACTACATTATGATTTAACTTAGATAAATTCTTATCATACATCTTACTGTAATTTTGAACAAGATGTTTGTATAGATACACAGAGATAAATTGCATCGAGGGCATACATCTCTTAACAGTGGATGCACTGGAGGATGGCCTCACAAAATCTATATTTACACCACTATAGGAGGTGTAAGATTTAGATGCATTTGCT
The DNA here is from genome assembly GCA_030789695.1 of Scilla litardierei. Lineage (NCBI taxonomy): Eukaryota > Viridiplantae > Streptophyta > Magnoliopsida > Asparagales > Asparagaceae > Scilla > Scilla litardierei. The sequence goes on along the minus strand of CM061132.1, from coordinate 75,925,977 downwards.
TCCATAAAACCTAATCCAACACGATGTGTGGCCGAAAATTGGTTTGCAAGTAATTCATCCAATTGCCATTTCCCTTTGTTATATCTCTTACCTTGGGAGGATATGAGCTCATATTTCTCCTTAAGAAAAGAAATTTTGGTATCCAAAGTGGACACACGTGCTTTGAGCTCGTGCACTTGGGTTTTAAGAAAATCATTCTCAATACCCAATTGTGTGTTATGTGAAGCTAGATCAATATTATCTTTAGGATAATTTTGATCTAGTTGAGATTTGAGGGAATTCACCTCATTTCTCAAAATGTCATTTTGAGAAACCAAAGTGATGTTCTCAAGCGTAAGTGTATCAACAATGGTGTCATTGTTGATGATGCATGGCATGTATGATTTGCTAACATTATATTTCTTTAAAATAGTATATCTAAGCATAAGATAATGATACTTGGAAAATAATTCTTCGTTAGCAATACGAAGTTCATCCATGGTTACCTCGGGTTCATCGTTGTCCCTGTCACTCTTATCGGAGAGTGGATCTTCTCGAGCCATGAAGAACATATGTATGATCTCACCCTTTTCTTCCTCGAATTCACTAAAGGAATCTCTGCATGAGTCGTCGAACGTCCCAACAAGTCCTTTCTTCTTGTCCTTCTTGTATTTGTCGGACTTGTGGTATTTTAGAGCTTTCTACTTTTCTTTGTTTCTAAGCATTGGGCAATCCTTCTTAATGTGCACCTGCTTGTTACACTTAAAAAGAGACAAGGTATTGTTAGCAGAATCAAATTTAATTTTGGAAGGAAATTTACCTTTGCAAAAGAAGCGTTGGAACTTCTTTGCCTTTTGTGCCATTTCTTCCAAGTCCATTTCGTTCTCGGATTCTTCACTTTCGAAAGATGAAGAAGTAGCATGAATGATAACGCTTTCTTCTTGGCCTCCATTGGGTTCATCCTTGCTCTAATCTTCATTCGATTCTCCCTTCTTACTTCGTAAGACATGAGAGTACCGATGAGATTCACCACGGTGTAGTTCTTCATGTCATTGACCTCCTCAATGGCAATTGCTCTTCTTTCTTATTTTGATATCATTCCCATGATTATCTTTCTCACCTTTTCTTGTTGGGTGTAGACTTGTCCTAGAGCTTCAAGCTTATTGGTAATGTTGGTGAAGCGTCCGTACATTGTTGCAATGTTCTCATTATCCTTAATTTGAAAAAATATCGAAATTTTGTATTGCAACATATAATTTAGACAACTTTACCTTGTTCGTTCCCTTGTGGGTAACGACTAGATGGTTCCATATTTGATATACACTCTTAAATATGCATATCTTATTGAAATCATCTAGATCCAATGCATAACGAAGAGCGTTCATTGCCTTGGCATTGTTCACTTCGGCAGACTTCTCGGAGGGAGTCCATTTGTCAAAATCCTCTTCGAAGGGTTCAACGTATTCCTTATGGAGGGTTCTTCAAAGAGAATCACTCCTAAGAAACGTCTCCATCCGGCACTTCAAATAGGCAAAATCCGTGCCACTGAAACACAGAGGACGAACCGTTGATTGTTCTTCGAAGACGGTAGATGCACCATCATGCTCGTGATTTTTGTAAGAAGAAGGTGGATAATCGTTGTTGTTGTTGGATGCCGTAGCTAAAAACCTTCGCTCTGATACCAATTGTAAGGACCCTGACTATGAGGAAAACACTAGTGGGGGTTGAATAGTGTTAATAAAAATTTAAACGATAGTTATACCAATTTAAATTCCTAACCAACAATAAATGCAACATTATAAATAAACCCAAATTGAAACAATGCTAACACAAAGTATGTTTCAAGGGTTCGGATTACCCAAGTCAACCCACGACTTGTTTCCAGTAATCCTACGTCCCTTCCACTCGGATACCTCCGGATACTCAAGTTAGAACCCTAACTTGAGGCTTCCTTTAAACCCACTTGTAACAACCCTACAAGTGAAATCGAAACACAATCGATGTCCTTGACTCCCATAACTTGGGATCAAGCAAACCACTCTCACAAACCAAGAGATAAACTAATATCGAAAGGTAAGAAATAATGAAATAGCAACACTTACAATCACATATGCCTTGAAGTAGAACTTGAAGGAGTAAGTGTGTTGTGTGTTGAAGTCTCATCCAAGAAGAGAGAAAAGCCCTTTCTCTTATCACCACTAATTGCCTAAAAGATATCACTTTGATTCTAGGTTGGAGAGCAAGAGAGAATGAGATTGGAATTCTATGGCTTTTGAATTTGAGAGCTTTGAAAAACTTGTAGGTGAAAGCTAAGGTTTTCAAGAGATGATCAAGAAGATGAGTAACCCATCAATGGAACACTAGAAGCTCTCTTTATAAGTTCCCCAAAACCCTCAAACAGAATCCCAAAAAACCACTTTGAAATCCGTGGAGAAAAAGCTAGCAGGTAGAATTTACACACTCGACAGTTGACTGGTGAAGAAATCACAATCGACTGCTGCAGTGTGTCAGAGGGTAGGTGAGAATTCAAACAGTAACTTACCACGTAGGACAGTCGACTGTTGAAGACTCGAAAGGATCATGTAAACCTAACAGGCGACTAAAAACCCTTCTACAGATGACTGGCCACAACATGAGTAAGTTGAGAAAACTCAGAAAATTTTGGGAAGACAGGACATGCGACTGATGTGGAACTCACAGGTGCATGTGCCATGGCCAGGTGACTGTGAAACCAACATCAATCGTCTGTCCCTAATAAGTGAAAATTTCCAGAGAGCAGAGTTGCAGAGAAAGAATCGACAAGCGACTGTTGAAGCATTCATAGGCGACTGTGCCTTGGGCAGACGACTATCAATGCGACATCAGTCATTTGGCCGTATGAAGAAGCACATGATCTTTGGGCATGAGAGAGACATGTGACTGACTAACAAATCTCAGGCACCTGCTTGTCTTTTGTACAGCAGTCGCCTGGATAAAAAGCCTAAAAACCAAGTATGTGCATAACAGACGACTGTAGAACAAATCACATGCGACTGTTTGGAGACAGGCACATGTAAAACGTTCAGCAGTCGCCTGTTGAAATCCCAAAATGCACATGCTTGAGAAATGTGAATTGGAGGTTTAGAAAATGTGATCTAATGGTTTCTTAGTATAGAAAAAAGATGTGTGTGTACTCCAACATAGTTCTACTTCTAAGCTAAATATTAGAAGAAAATAAAAAGATTATATTTTATAGTAACCTCTCTTCTATCCAAAGAATGAGCTTGAAGTCTTCTAGGAGCTTCAATCACCATCTTTGATCATCCAATTCACTTTTCATGCTGTGATTGATCCTTGAGTCACATCCATTGCTAATTGATCTTCATGATATGCTTATGCAATGGATTAACTGCAAATAGTGGATTAGTCACAAGTATTTATGTTTGCTTATCATCAACACCAAGTAGGGAGAAGTCCAATACCCAATACATTATTATTTCCTCTAGCAATTGTTATTGATATTGTATTTCCGAAGGCTGTGAGATATTCGACTGGTAGTAGTATTTTAGGTTTGAAAGATTTAACAAATACTTGCATTTCATTATCATAATTAAGATGGTAGATTGGATGGACTTTCTCATTCCTACCTTAAATAGTTTTACAAATTGTTTATGGGTAATGGATCTAAGGTTGATGTATCATTTAAACCCATACAGTGTTCCCAGTGTATGCCTAAGACTTTAGATCTAGGTAATAGTTCTATTCCCTGGAGATGAATCAATAATGTGTATGTTTTTTCTATATTTGGATCGTCTAAGCTAACAAAAAAGTCTAGATGTATATTTACACCAAATAATCTATTTGCCAGGTTAGATTTAGCACCACCAATGATGCTCTTTATTGGATTATTGATAATGCATTCATGAAGACATACTCTCATAATTGGCGTATCTATTTCGGATCTGAATAGAGCTGTGATTTTTAATTGTAGTAGCCCTATATGTAGATATTTCATTTTTCGGTGGACTTTTTCTATATTGATTTTATCAAAAATGTTTAATGGCAGAACTTACCCTAAGGGGAAGTCAAATCCTTGTTTTTCTAAACCACTAGATGATGCGGGTATATCTGCCTGACCGCCATCATACTATGATGATAATATGAACAGTTTTTTTTGGAATTGTCAATATAATCTAAGGGTATGTCTATATCCGAAGAGTCTTCCTATGTTATGATTCTGTACAATTTTTCACATTCTTTTGGTTTGATGCTTCATTCATGAAGCATCCCATAATATTCGATTTAAGGAAAGGAAGTCTAGGATCCTCTTAATTCAATATTTCCTTGCATTCCTTCAAATATATATGTGTGTTGATCTAGGAATCTAGATTAAACGAAAGTGGTTTAAATATTTCTTTTTTATACGAGCGGTGAATTGGTTTAGTTTTTCAAGGTCTTCATCTGTGATGACAAATTGTTCCCCAACACTGTATTGTTGGCTAGTAGTAGTAACCCGTATTGTGATCGAAAAACATAGCCTCCTTAGAAGTTAGTATATTCATATATATTCTATATTCATAATATGCTTCCTCTTCTTTTCCTCGAGGAGTTGTCGTACCATGTTGGGTATAAGTATTTTTCTCATATATGTCTTCTTCTATTATAGGAAGATCTTAGTTTCTTTGTGTTACTAGTAACCCTAGTGGTTCTCCTTGTTCATTATCGTAGTCTCTGTTTTCTAAGCTTGTGCTTTTCATTAGCAGATATGCATTTGTGTTAGTCATAGGTTCAATTAATGAACATATTTTCTTTTGTGTGCTTTTGTATATTACGAACAATTCCATAGTATCCATGTCACGCCCCGCTTCCCATTCTACTGAGAGTGAGAACGCGAACGGGTCTGTGGTGTCCTTAAAACAAGGAGTATTTTTCTCCTCTTTTCTTCCTCCTTTGTTTAAACACACTAAACGTCTGTGTAACAAACTACAGAATCTTGCATATTAAATAAACAGTCTGAATGACATTATTACAAATCAAAGTGTACAGAATAAAGATACATCCATAGGCCCAGCCTGGCCATAACATCACATGTAAATTATATTATTCAAATTAAAAGTGCAGTCGCAAAGGTAATAGTCTAGTCGTCAGTAGGCTGGAAATCCACGTAATCCTCGAGCACTGGTTCGATTTATGCGGTAGGATCTTCATTGAACTCACTAGTTAAACCTGAAGGATATTTCATAAAACAACATAAAATAAAATGCCCGTCATCGAGGGTTACTCGGCAAGTATTTCCTATAATAAGATTTATACAGAATGACATGGTGAGGAAGCAACATGATAATAATATGAAACGAGCTGCAATTTTATATTAACATATCAACAGAATCTAAAAAAGGTTAAATTCAAGGTATATATAGTCAATGTTTGCATATGATGATATTTGAAATTCTAATTTGATCCCAGCGAACACGGCCAGTCAAGTTTGGCCAGGTAGGATCACTATCCCTAGATTGGGCGAGCCCTACTAAGGTGATCCAGCACTAGACACCAGATAATCTTAGAGACTAGCTAGAGGATCAGTTTTAAGAACCCAGATTATCAACTTTTGATGAATCGAGTATCAATTTTAAGAACGCAAATTATCAACTTTTGCTTCATCAATATAGTTCCATCGATATGGTTATGGGTCACATGTATGGTAACTTGTGTATAAGAAATAATTCTACCAGAGAGCATAGTATTAGTACAACCTGAGCATGGTAACAACAGTATGAATATGATGTGGTAGCATGTATAACGTGAGTATACATATGAGCATAATAAGAGTATGACGAATATGAAGTGAAAGCATATGTAATGAACACATGTGATAAGATTATGATGGCAATACTTTAATAACAACCTATACTAGTGCTAAGTCCATGCATGAGTGCATAATATGTAACTAAAAATGCACATTACCATCAAGAGCTCTCCGTGGCACTACTTACCGACCCCTTCCATAGGGTGATGGTCAAGTACTTTCCTCTACTCTGTGTGAATGTAGGTAAAGTTATAATTTGGATCCAGTCACTTACATGCCCTCTATGAAAACTGGACTACCTCAATACCCACATGTCAAGTCAAGTGCTAGGTAAATGATAAGTGTTCTATCGATTAACAGTATGCATCACCGTATATTTCCATCATCACCATATATTTCCATCAATCATATGATCATTCCTGTACAGTGGCATCATAACAGATGCATCTAACTTTTCCACAGTGTCTCATAAGTTCATGTAGCAGTTCAATTTAATTTTCATGATGAGTAACAAGTCGCCAGCTCATAATATAACATTTTTACGATTATTGAATCAGGTAGTTATAATATAAAACGAATTACCAAAAACATTTAAAATGAAGAACACATGTAAATCTAGGCAAGAAATAATTATCTAAGCTTAACATGAAGTTTTTCATAATTTTTAAACAATTATAAGTATTTTTCTTAATTTTAAATGGCAAAAAAAATTTGAATTTAAAAAATGATTTACTTTAGCTGCTTTACAATTTATTTAGAGAAAACCACATGTAAGAACTCTATGTAAAAATGTCTAATTAATATTCTTAACGAGTAGTATCACATATAATTTTTGTGAACTTAAGTTTATGTGATAATCGATGGATATAATTTATTTAGTGAAAATCACATGAATAAAAATTAATTGTAAAAATCTAATATGAAAGAAATACTTGCTTGATACCAACGAAACTGGTGCCTACGCATTCGTGGCGACACGCTGGATTTTCAGGTGATCTAAGTATATTTTTCCAATGCTTAAATAATTTATTATGAATTTATCTAATTATCTCTCTTATAATATATATATATATACGTATATACATATATACGTAGACGTATTTCTCCTTCTTTATTTTCTTTTGTGTTTCACTTCTCTGCATGCAAAGGGGCTGGCTTCGATTGGAGAAGCACATAGGCCGACGGTGGTGCGGTCGGGGTTAGGCAGTCGGTAGCAACTCGATCGGAGAACCGACAGCGAAGCGTCTGCATTTCTTGCGACATCAGGATGCAGTGGGGCTCGGGGCACTGTGGTTGTGCTCGACGATGTTGGGGAGCTGGCCGATGGTCGTAGGGGAGGTCGGAGGGGGCGTCGGCGGTCGGCGAAACCCGATGACGTCATTGAAGTTCGCGGCTGGGGCGGGCTGCGGCTGTGCAGTCGAAAGGAAGGATGACTACTGTGGGCTTCGCTGTCGACATTCGTTGGCGGAGCCGCCATGGGGTGGGGTGCCTAGGGCGGTCGTCGGAGAGGCGGTGGTGTTAAACTGGGGAGAAGAGGCAGAGCTCAGGGGGCTATGTCGACAGTGGCAGAAGGATGAAGTCGGTGGTGCTCGAGGGCTTTGTTGGAGGCGCCGCTGTGGCATGGGCATGAGTTCGGCTGTGTTGGTCGGAGATAGGAGGAGGGAATGCTGGGCTTGTGGGAAGAAGAAGAATAAGAAGATTAAGATGATGATGATGATGATAACAATGAAGTAGGAGGAAGGAGAGTGTTGATTTGGCCTCGGGGAGAAGTATTTGTGTGTGTGATGAAGAAGGGTTACGGTGGGTTTTATAGAGATTTAGATATAATTTAATATCAAATGTGGTTAATTAATAGGGGGTTAGGAAGTGTTGACGAAAGTGTTAGTCGTGTAACACATGGGGCTGCTAAGAGATGGGTTACGTAAGTAATTAGGATAAGTAATTAAGTAATTAGTAAAACATAAATAGTAAATGGTAATTAGCAATAGTAAGATATTATTATTTTAATATTATTTTAATATTATTATTTTTCACGTTTGACTCCGAAAAATTCTAGAAAAAATGCCACGGGTTCGTTTCTTCGCGAGGATCATGAAAATGATGTCTCTTTCAAATTTTGAGCTACGAAAATATAATTTTTGGGTCAAAACGTTTGGGTTGTGGGTTTGCGGATTATAGGTCGATTTGACTACGTAAAAATTATTGGTGATACTAAATGACCATAGAATCATATTATAAAATTTTAAAACTATTTTGATAACATTTACATAGAAAAACAATTAATAAGGCTATTTTGATGATACTTGAAATTACTAAATATGTTATAACTATTTTGATGATACAAAATATTTTTTATAATTGGTTTGAAACGAGTTTTGATATTATAAACCTGACAAACCATTTTAAAAATCCCATAAACTTATTTAAAAAGATCATTGGAATTATTTATACTATAAAACATGGATTGATGGATTCAAGCCGTTACAATCCGAATGGTATTTGTATAATTAAGTCTAGGAATATTTCAGTGATTTTGTAACTTTTAAATCTTTGGCTTCTACTAACATATAATAGGTATCCTGCACTATTCTCTTTTGGGAAATATAGTGTATAATGTAAGTGGGTTACTTTGATTTGGTTAAAATATTTATTTATAGTTATCATATTTATGTTATATTTATCAAAGTTTCTGTCAAGTCTTCGATGAACTCTTCTAAGTTCTCTTCTGACTCTTGGGAAGATTGGAAGTATATACTTTCAACTTCATATACAGTTGAAGTGGCATCACTTGGTATTTCTTCGATTGTCCTAATATTGATACCATATTTCTCAATGTCTTTAATTACTACTACATTTATTTTGGTGGGACATTCATTAGCAGAGTGTCCTTTGTTACATTTGAAGCATTTACAACCCCTTTTGAACCTTCTATTTTTAATAAATTTCTTTTTAAAGAATGGTTTCTCCATTGTATATTTCTTTTTAAACTCAAATTTCCTTTTTTTCCAAATAATTTTGGATTTTGATTTTTTGGTGTTTCTAAAAATTCTTTTCTTCTTACATAATGGCTTATATTTTTTTCTAATTTTTCCCATCCTCCATATTCTGGGGGACAACCAAATTGTATATTTACGTCAGGTGAATATTGAGCAACATGAAGCACCAAGTTTAGAATATTTAATTCATTTTTTCTATTTTTTTTTGCTTTATTATTTTCACAGACTTGTTGTATAGTTTCCATACACGCTTTCTTTAAATACCATGTACTGTGTGCATCTGCCATATTTCCATCAGGACTGGCAGCTTTTATTAAATATTCATATTTTTGTTTTATTAAATTCTCCCGTGGAAAAGTGAGTTTAGAAAAAAAGTTTCTTATCCAGAAAACCTTTTTCTTTATAGATTCTAGGTGAAAGATGAAACTGATGTACGTTCAAATTCTTCTAATTAGCATATATCACATAGCATCATTTTTAACAATAAGTCTTCATAATTTTTTCATCCTTAGAAGCGTCCGCAGTAATATCACTATATTGTAGTGATAACGAGGAGATTGCTTCGGCCATTGTTGGTTTAGATGTTATATTTTGTATTTCTGTAGGATTTATTTTTTTCTATGTTTTGAAGCCATGTTAAAGTTGTGCCTTCCCATAGTCAAGTAGCATAGTGTAGGAAGTTTGCTACATTCATTTCGGTTAGCAGAAGGTATATCATTTCTAAAATATGTTGAGTCCATTCATTTAAATATATTTTTATTTGTCTATGGGATAAATAATCTATATTTAATGTTAGTCCGACTGAGATTTTATTCCACTCTGATTTGAAGTTTAACTCGGATGTATTTATTGTTTGATCCTTATGAAAGGAACACGATTAGATATCCTACCATATTTTGACATTTCTGGATATGGATCTATGTTCTTTGCTTGAGGTTTTGGTTGTGGGTTGGCTTCAGTCATATGTGTATCTTCGATGGTGACTGGATTTTGAATTCGAAATTCAGTATCAGGTGCAGGAAGGTAGAGCGTAGAGCTACTAGATTCTCCTTGTTCTCTTCATGTGTAAATCAATTCGTCTCTGTCTAGTGATAGGATAATCAATGGTATAGTTGGATGTCTCTGATTCTGTGGAATCTACAGAATTGTGTCTGACATTATGTCAGAATCAATTATGTTTTTATATATTAAAAATCTATATCTGCCTGATGTTTCCCATAGCAATCATCTGAAAGTTCTTTTAGTTGTAGTTCACGAAATTCATTGTAATATTTATAGTCAAAATCTGCTGTTTGAATTTTGTTCTTTTCTTCAGATGAATATTTTACCATATTTATACTATTCTACCAATGTAAGTTTGGGTTAGATTTATTTGGCGATGACTTCTGTTGATGGCTGGGTTCTGGCTAACAGTAAATTGGGCCGACATAGACGCCTCTGATGACGTGGAGTCTTGTCAGCTGATAAATGAGACCCACTGTAGATGAAATCCAGGTTGTAGATGATCAGGCTTCGAGCTACAATGCTTGAACTTGACCAATCTTAGGGTCGAAAGTTACGACCCTTCGACCTTTCAATTGGATCGTGCTTTAATCGACCTACACCACAGACACTCATTAGGGGGGTTGGATCTGGGTTCCGACCCAAATCCCCTCCGATGCTTATGTTAGTATCGACTAAAGAGAGACTTGGGGCTGCCCAGATCGACCCAAGGGAGATCGTCTTGATTCAGTCACTCCGAGCGTTTGGAGGAAGAAATTTAAGAGTGGAAAATAATGAATAAGATTGTTAGGGTACATAGTACTCAGTACCTTTGGAGTATGAACCCTTTCTTAGTTGTCTTCCTTCTTATTTATAGGCGATGACTTTCGTTTGTAGTACATAATGGTCCCTCATTCATGACGTTGAGATCCTCTCCGGGAATGAAGGTAACGTTTTGTCCATTTATTCTTGCCTTTATTAATCAATCCCGTATGATTAGCGGGACTCAACGGGCATATGAGCTGTCCCCTTGATTGGGTAATGATCTGCCTTCCTTTATGGGCCTTAGGGCTACTGGGCATAGGCGTATCATTCTTCATGTGCCCTGGTCTTCAGGTAGCATGCACATCTTCGCTTTGTGGACCAGACCCATGTATTAACAATGGCCCCCATCACTGAGACTCAAACCAGGCATTGATTGATACTGAGTGATGTGAAACCTCATTAAATGGGCATGACAGTCAAAGTGGCAATGTTTGATTTCGACCGCCAAAACTTCATTTTCTTGCTTCAGTCATTGCTTTGGTTTGAGGTGTGGAGCATCAATGGCATCAGATGTGGACACATGTTTCCCTTTGAACAGTCAAATCCAACTCGGGCTTTCACTTTCTGATATAAATGGAGAGAGGGAAACAGAGAGGCAAACTCATTTCATTTTTGCATTTTCAAAAGCTTGCTTCTGCTTCGATTGCTTTGACATGCATCAGCCCATGCTAAGGTATCTTCCCTTTTTCATTCGCGCCTTTTTAGTTCTTTCAACCATGTGGCCGCCTTTAAGAATCAAGGAGCCATCTCCGTTTGAAGTTTTGCTACGTCTTCGACACTCTCAATCTTTCTTGGTCCCAGAGAAGGGTAAAGGACTGCTCATGGAACCCCAACTTCTCATTCTTCAGGATGGTGAATCATCCACCGTGCCTCGAGAAGTTTTGGACATTGTACCGGAGTTATCTTTCGATCTAACCAACAAGATTCGGTCAGATTATCTTTTCCCTCCTTATTGGATTAGGATTCCAGAATTAAATGAAAGGGTTTACTTTCCTCTGAGACAAGAAATCAGAGTATATTTGGGATCCTTCCTATTTGGTCTTCGTTTTCCTCTCCATCACTTTATCTTAGATATTTTGAATTATTTAGAACTGCCAACTTGCACCTCGTGTTATTTGCTCGAAGGTTTGTTTTACCATGATTTGTGAGCTTCATGGAATAAAACCATCCATTCAGCTTTTAAGGTACTTCATTCAAGTAGAAATTGATTCTTAAGCGCCATGGTATCACATCATTGCACGCAAGAACAGAAAGCTTGTTTGCGACCTCCATAACTCCAACCACAATTGGGAAGATACATTCAGATTCATTTTCCTTCCAAGTGAAGGCTCGTTCTTCACTCATTGGAGTACTCCTAATCCTTACATTTTCAAGGAGGTAAGATTATCCCCTGGTGAAATCAAAGCAGCCAACATTCTGTTGAGTCCACCGTCTGAAGAGAGGTCAATCACACTTTTGTTAGACGATAGTCTGATAAAGACCTTCCTGTGGAATCCGGGTAACATATACTGTTTCAATGTTCCTCTTACGACCACTTACATTAATTGCTTTTATTATTTGCAGAGATGGCCGGAAGGGAATCCAAGAGTTTGCCATCAAATCTATGAAAGCTTCGTCAAGAGCAATGAAGGAAAAAGCAGGCATGTAGTACCTCTGCACGCCCTTTATATCTCCCTAGCCAGAGCTCACCCGATCAAGGAATAGGAATCGGGATGACTTCTGGGCCGTTGTCCTTGACTTGCCGACCGGTGATAACTAGCCCAAACATTATTTACTCAAGCCGGTCCTCATCTTCAGCTCCTGCCTCAGAGTCCCTAGTTGTGAATGTTCCTCCATCAGTTATGAACCCGAAACCTGCAAAATCCTTACTCAAGAAAAGCAGTCTCCTCGTAGTTAACAAAAGGAATATCGAAAACAAAATCAGGGTCGAGGATATAGCTTCTCTGACCTTTGCTTTAGACAAGGGTGTTACACCCTCATCCTCAACTATTCAGACACAGTCGATGGTCTATGGTGGCTCTCAAATGGAAACTGCATCCCCTTCGAGCCATCCCAAGGATAAGTGGCCCTGGGGCAGTGTCGACCCACCGACTCCCTTGGTAGGCCCCATACCCTCAGAATACGAGTGAGTTTTAGTGTTGAATCGACATTCTCCTATTGCGTAAGAAGTGATTCAAGGGGAGCACCACCAGCCTCCTTTCGTTGCATGGGAAGAAGAGTCAGCTTTCTTGGATTATGGGATGAATGATGCGTGACGGGTAATGGAATGTATGGAGTTCAGAATTGAAGAATAGAACGGAGGATAGAGATCTGAGATAAAGGCTATGCCACCACTCAAGATCAGGAAATGGAGCTCACCACAACTGAGATTAAAGGCCAGGCCACCCTTCCAATTGATAAAGAACTCATTTGTCTCACCACTAACCTTCCCACGGTTAGATAAAGAAAACAAGATTAACAACAAGTTTCAAAAGAACTTGTAACTTCAGAATTTTCATTCCACAAAACTGATCTTCTAAGTTACAAAGACTCTCTTTTAAAAAGGACATACACCATTGATAATGACACACATCAGCATTTAATAGCCAACAACTTCCAAGGTTGATTACACAACTTACTAGGCTACACTTTACTAGGCTACAACTTACTAGGCTACAACTTTCTAGACATTGAATGCTGAAAAAATAAATGCTAGAGTGGATTTCCAAGGCCAAAGTCTTCAAAATTCGTCCAAACTCTTCAGCTCCCCCCTAATTTGAAATCTGAATCTTCATTTGAGTTTTGATGCCAAAATAATCACTTCCCAACATAGTTGACTCATTAAGGAAGCCAATAAAGTAAAACTTGGCCCAAAACAGCTTGTGGACCAACCTGAAATTGAGAGCTAAAGTTGGAGCTTGGAATTTCTTTAACATCACTTGCTAACATCATCAGATTAGTCATGCTTTCTCCTGCATCATTCTCCCCTCCTTGATTGGGATTTTCCCTCAAATCCTCAGCATCTTCATTTTCAGGCAAGAATGGAGTTTAAGTCACCAATATTGAAAGTGGCAGAAATATTGTTTTCTCCAGGCAGTTCAAGCTTGTATGCATTACTTCCAACCTTCTCAACAATTTTGAAAGGGCCATCACCACGAGCCATGAGCTTGTTCTTCCTTTGATAGGAAAACATTTCCTTCCTTAAATGAAGCCAAACCAGATCACCAGGCTTAAATTCAAGGGAGTTAGGATGCTTGTTTGCCTTTTGCTTGTACATTTCATTCACCCTTTCAATTCTGGTCTTCACTTGTTCATGGAGCTTTTTCATTTCTTTGGCACGGTGTTCAGCTTCAAAACTCACTTGGGACTCAATAGGAAGTGGGATCAGATCAATGGGAGTAAGAGGGTTCACTCCATAATTCACTTCAAATAGACACGTTCCTCTTGCATATAATGGAGCTCTATTGTATGCAACTCAGCATGGGGAAGTTTGTTATCCCAATCTTTGATATTTTTTCTCATCAAACTTCTGAGAAGAGTTGAGAGTGTTCTATTTGTCACTTCTGTTTGCCCATCAGTTTGAGGATGGCAATCAGTACTAAACAAGAGCTTTTTTCCCAACAATTTCCACAAACATCTCCAAAAATGACTTAAAAACTTAGAATCTTTATCACTTACAATGGTCTTTGGAACTCCATGAAGCTTGAGAATTTCTTTGAAATAGAGATCAACAACATGAGAAGCATCATCTGATTTCGGGCATGCGATGAAATTAGCCATTTTTGAAAAACGATCAACAACTACCATGATAGCATCTTTCCCTCTTTGAGTTCTTGGTAGTGCCACAATAAAATCTATGCTCACATCTTCCCAAGGCTGATTTGGAACTTGCGGAGGAGTATACATTCCCTGATGAAATTGACTCTTAGCTTTATGACAAATAGAGCATATTGAAACAATATTATGGACATCACAAGCCATCTTAGGCCAATAAAAGTGTTCTTGCAAGATGTCAAGTATCTTGTTGATGCCAAAATGACCAGTAACAGCTCCACCATGGGCTTCTTTCACCAAGAAATCACACATTGAACTTTTGGAAATGCACAACTTGTTGTTCTTGAAAAAAAAACCTTCCTGAATCACATAAGGGCATGAAAGAGCAGCTCTTTCTTCCTCAAATAATTGAGAAAAGTCTTGATCATCCTTGTAAATAGCTTTAATAAAATGAAAACCAAGAATTTTAGTTTCAACAGTAGATAGAGGAGAATACCTACTTGAAAGTGAATCAACTACAACATTGGTTTTTCCAGATTTATGCTTTGAAAAAAATGAGAAGGATTGAAGAAATTCAACCCATTTAACATGCCTTTGATTCAACTTGTGATGTCCATTAATAAACGTGAGTGCTTGATGATCAGAATGTAGAACAAATTTCTTGGGGCGAAGATAATGACTCCAATGGTCAAGAGCTCTTACAATGTCATAGAACTCCTTATCATAAGTGCTGTAATTCTTTCTGGAGCCATTCAACTTCTCACTAAAATAATCTATGGGATGTTGAGATTGCACCAGAACTGCCCCAATACCTACTCCACTTGCATCATACTCCACTTCAAAGAGATCATCAAAATTGGGCAAAGCCAAAATTGGAGCATCACAAATTTTCTTCTTAATGAAATCAAAGGCATTATGAGCAGTCTTAGTCCATTCGAAAGAACCTTTCTTCATGCATTCAGTTATAGGAGCTAATAGAGTGCTGAAATCGTTAATGAATCTTCTATAAAATGATGCAAGGCCATGGAAACTTCTTACTTCAG